>OY728155.1:391093074-392486807 GCA_963277665.1 Viscum album
GGATATCAAATTATTTAGTTTCTCATGATAGGTATATTCCAACCTTAGGTAAAAAGTATTTATATTAAGCATACACCCCTAAGTATATTGATTCATGTATGGAATTCTATGATATATACTTTAGCAGATCAATCCAAGTAAAAAGTCTTTAGTTATTACCACATGAATATATTATTCATATCCTATATACAACTCTTTATAACAAATGAAATATTATATTCATTTTAAACTCATCATATCATTACAATCTATAATACTTCATAATAATCATTGGTTAGGGACAACTCAAAGTCATACTTTGAGGGGATATTATCATTAAACTGTTCATGTAAAATAAAATTACATCACACATGAATGAATGGAAATTTGAGATTACCTTTATTATAATAACATGATACATTTACAACAATTACAAGCAACATATCATGTGTTTAGCACCCATTGATTCTAAATGAACCTCATGTTGTTTCTGTTATAATGGTTTCATCAACGGATCTTCTACATTCACTCGTGTGGCTACCCAACTGATATTTATATTTCCCCTCTCAATGATCACCCATATGAGATGATATTTGTGAAGGATGTGTTTGGTACTTTGATGATATTAGTGTTCCTTAGCCTGAGAAATAGAACCATTGTTTTCACAATATAACTCGATTACTCCTTCGATGCTAGGAATCTCTCCAAATTCAAAAAATAACTTCTTTATCCAACATCTTACTTCATAGTATCTAATGCATTAATTTACTTTACCATTATTTTCATGTCCTCTATAGTTTCTTTATTTAAACTCTTATAACTAATTTCTCCACCATTTAGTAAATACATGAGTCTAAATTGAGATTTCATATCATATTTTTTAGTTTGTAAACTAATATCTGTGTAACCCTTTACACAGTTCTCATTCTCACCAACAAATACTGATAACATATCTTGAGTCCTTCTCAAGTTATTAAAAATATTATTAATAGAAATCTAGTAACTCTCACTGGGATTGGATTGGTATCTTCTTGTTATGATCAAATCATATGAGACATCAGGTTAAGTATATAATATGGCACACATGATAAATACAATAGAGGATGAATAAATAATATTATCCATCATTTCTCACTCTTTAGAAGGATATTGAGTCTTCCTAAGATTTTTTCCATGAAACACTTGTAAATAAACCTTTTGGGGTTCTCCATGTTAAACCTATTTAACACTTTACTAATATATGGGTTCTAACATAGTCCAAGTAACCTCTTATATCCATATTTATAGATCCTAGTGTTGAGTATGTAAGTTTATTTACCACATATTTCATTGAGAAACATTTACCAGACCATATCTTCACAAAATAAAGTGTTAGGATTTCATTTACAATAAATATTGTGTAATCTACATATAGTATTATAAATACTACTATATCAACTTCAAGAAACCTTCTTTAGTTTATAAATATAATGTTGTAACTTGCAGACCTTAGTATTATTGGTTGTAACTTCAAAACACTCAGCTTGTATTATATAAATTTTATTATATAAATTATCATGAAGGAATTTTTTTTATATCTATCTTATATATATTATATTCATAATGAGTTGTTATGAATAGAAAGATATAAATAGAATTTATCATCACAAAAGGTGAAAAGGGATCTTCATAGTCAATACCATGAACTTATTTGTAACCCTCTACCACTAGGAATGATTTTTAGGTAGACACTATACCATAAATATTATTTTTATTATAAAAAAACCCACTTTCACCCTATGGGTATCACTCCTTTAGTCAGTTCTTCTTCCACAACTATTTATGGAACCAACTCAACCTCCATATCTGGAACACTTTTTGTTTGTTGGTCTTTAACTTCTCCAAGTTTAAATTTACTCCCACTTACACCTTTAATCACGTGTTCCTTCTTAAGGAAAAACATACTCAATCCATAAACACTTTGTTCTTAGTAGTATAATAGAAATAATATTCCATTTTTTCTTTGGAATAACCAATAAATAATCATTTATCATATTTGGAGTCAAGCTTGTCAGAAGCTAATCATTATAAAAATTCTTCATATCCTTAAATATTCATAAATAAAATTTTGATGTTTCCCACACCATATCTCATATAGTGTCTTTATAAATACTTTATATGAAACATGATTTAGTAGTAATGTAGTATTTTCCAAATTATAACCACAAAATAAGATAAAAAGGTTACATAGACTCATCATTTATTGAATCATGTCTAAAAAGGTATGATTCCTCATTTTAGATACACCATTACATTATGGTGTTTAATGAGGATTGAGTTGTGAAAAAATTCCACAATCTCTCATATGAGCTATGAACTCTTAGCTTAAGTATTAACCACTCCAATTTGATCAAAGGACTTTAATAAATTTTTCTATTTGATTCTGTACTTCATTCCATAACTCTTTAAACTTTTAAAAGTTTCATACTTTTGTTTCATTAGAAACACATACCCATATTGAGTAAATTCATTATTAAAATTAACAAAGAACCTAAAACCACCAATTTCTTGAGTACTCATTGGAAAAAATACATAACTATTTATGATATCCAATAGTCCATTATCCCACTCACATTTTCTCCTAAAAGGTGACTGTCATTTTTTCCAATAAACAAGATTCGCAAGTATCAAAAAATCATAATATAATGAGTACAATAATCCATCTTTATGGATTCATTGAACATGTTTCTCATTTATATGTCCAAGGTGACAATGAAAAATGTAGGTGGGATTATAATCAACCCTGAACTTATTATTCTGAATTTTATAAATAGGATTATCCATATTTGTAGGATCCTGACCCTGAGACATGGTATGTCCCAGTTTAAATATTTTGTTTAAGGAATGTCTCTGATGAGTAGGATAGGTCTTGAAGGCATTCCTAGGGGTTCTAGGAATGAAAAAGATGAAAAATGGATCAATATGTGCTAATATAATGGTTGGAGCATGGTTAGTAGAAAATGTGCGCCATAACCGTGTGGCCTATTAGGAGGGTGTGCGCAGTTGAGGGAACCATGCGGAATGGCCTAAGAAACTATGCAGCTTGGGGACCCCTCAAACATAGGTTAGCGCACAGTCACTACATGATTTTCCATGTTGTGTGGGTACTTCTAATAAACTGTGTGGATTTTACCCTCTTAGAAATATGGAGCCACATGGTTGGAACACAATTTGGATAACCATGCGGTCAAACCATAAATCCCATAAAAAGTGGGAAATTCTAGTTTTTTCTTCATGGGGTAGGTAGTATTAAAGATTTTTCCCATAGTTTCATTGTTATATATGTGTATATGGTTGTTTTAATGTACTACCTTGTTTTGTTTTAATGTTCTTTATTTTGGAAATTAATTTGGGATTTATATTGATGTGTGAGACCCATCACATACCCTGTTGGGTTCATTGATGTTGTGAGACTAAACATAGGGATACCCATGGGTTATATCAGACCCTTGTAAATGGTGAAATAAATTGATTAATGTTGAGATAGTGGAAATATGATAGTTAATGGGTGGTAAATTTGGATCGGGTAAGTTGTCTTGGTTAAAGGGTAAATTGGATTGATTGTATGTTATATTTTTGTGAAATCACTAAGGGTGTTTTTGAAATGTTTTAAAGGATGTATTTTGTGTTTCGATCAAACCATGATTTATTTAAAAATGGTTTCTTATTAATGGATTTAAAATGATGATTTGAAATGGGTGTGTATCCTCTTTCTTGCGAAAATTATTAATGATTGTTTTTAATTGTTGGAAATGGAAATGAAATCCTTGGGTCATGTTTTAGATTTTCAAATAGGGAGGCCCGGTTTTAAAGGGTGGCCTCAACATGATTTCAAATAAGTATTTTGATTTTTTTATGCTATGATGTAGTTCTAAAGATCTGTTGGGACCTTAGTAACTGAAATGTAGTGTGGGTTAGTGAAATAGAACCAATAATGATTATGTTGGCATGTTAACATGGGTATGAAATGAACTAAATGATTAATGTGCATAGTTTATGGTTTATAATAAGGGGATATTTGGCATAATAGTATATGTGTTAATTGGTTAGTACTTGTAAGTAAGGTATGTCTACTAATTTATGTTTTTAAATGATAAATGGGTTTCATGGTTATGATTTGTGTGGTAAATTTGTTATGGTTAAAGAATCATGTGAACATGGATTAATGGTAGTGTGGGGTATTGGACATGAGGATATATGCCCATAGGTCAGGTTAGACTAAGGCTCTAAACCCCACCCCTATAATGCTTGGGTTAGGGAGTTGGACTGAGTCTCTATGCCCCTAACGGTTGCATAGGATGAAACTAAGTGGACTGAGGTTCCAAGGTTAGTGCTATGTATTGTGAGTCGGGATGTCATATTGAAGCTACATGCTTCCCAACATTTGGTCATGGCATGGGTTGGGATGTCAAACTAAGGGTTTATGATTCCTAAAGACCTGGAGATGGAATGATTACCAGACTGAGGCTTTGGGTTAAGTTGATAAATTGTGATTAGAAAATTCCCCCTTGTGATTTAAAATTTTGTAACCCCTTATGCTATAGCTTAGTATTTCTCTGAGACTGGAGCTACTTTACTTGGTTGGTTACCTATAGGGAACTAAATGGTTAAAATTATTACTTGATATTCACTCAACTATGACATATATAGATATATGCATTTATTTTGTTTCCTTGTTTATTTATTGAACTGGAGTTATCTACATACACTATTTTATAGATTGGTTATTTCTCAAACACCATTGATGGTGACCTGTTGAGTTTTACTCATACCCTACTCAAGTCGCCATGGTACTTGGGTACCCAAGAATATACTATTTGTTTTTTGATACAGGTTCTGGATAGGGATATGGTGTTGGTTTTTCATGGGATAATGGGTTGGATCATGGGATGTCGGGATCGGGTTGGGAATTGGATTCATGCTTATGATCTCTTGGTAGTTTTGGTTTTTGTATTTTATTTGTATGAATTCCTGTCAAGTAGTGTATTCATCATATTGTTATAGAATATTCTACATGGTTACTTTTAAAAAAAATTATATGTTGTCTGTTATTTGTTTCTGCTAGTTATTATATTTTTTGATATTATTTTCTACTATGTTATTACTCTAAAAATCAGGTATAGTCTCCCCAATGTTTCTTTATAAACTTGTGCTACTATTCAGTAGCCTCTAGCATACAGAGATGCGCACCTAAGGTCATGTGATGACCCGACTCGGGGCATCTAAGATAGTGGATATTTTATTAGGAATGTTACAAAGTTGTATCAGAGGTAGTGTCATTTTTTACTATTTGGGCATGGTATACAGGTGACTAGGGTCTTTTTGGGGATTGGTAATGAGCTTTTGCCTAGGTTTCTGCATCCCCATGTACAAGGTAAAACCAAAGTCACTATGGGAGGGAATTGATGTTCTATTTTGTGCTTTTACAGATGATCGATATTTCCACCTCAAGTGGTGTACTTGGATGTGATGTTTTTCATTTATGAGGTTTTATCTCTTGGCCCTGTATGGTAAGAGAGGGTGTGTGAGTTTATGTATCATGGTTGTCACATTAGAGTGATAGTACATTTTTATGTTTCTTATGATTGATAGGTCCTTAAGACTCACATGTTAATAGTGTTCTTTATTTTCATGGTTTAATCTTGTTGATATCTCCTAGAAATGGTCATTAATGAAAAAATTTTAAAATATGAATTTGAGTGAATCATGGATTTTTAAAATGTTATGTTAATAAAAAAGTTTTTTAAAGTGTAAATGCTTGGGTTTTAAAATGAAAATGTTTTGAAATGTGTAACCTTGGGTTTTAAATGGTAATGTTTAATTAAGAAATGAAATTGGAAATGATGGAACTTGTAGGGACATTGGTGGTGGGTAACGCTTGTTTTTATTGTATCCTTAATGTGGTATCTAGATTAAATGGTTACTTGGTGCATTAGACGTGGTGTGTTTGGAATAAGGGTAGGATTTCTGCTCATGTGTAGCAGGTTGTTTGTGGTTTGATGTGTATTAATTAGAGAATCTATTGAAGGAAATATGGTCCCATAAGGGGAATCACTCTCTTCTTCTCCCCTCTATGGTTTTCTCTACTCCTCTTCTATATGGATATATCCCCCCTCCTCAACTAAGCTTCCTCTTCCATCTTCTACTCTACCATATGGCTTCTAAGAATCCTCGACACCCTTGTTTTAGAGCACTATGTGTATGAGGTCCCATTCGATATCAACAGTCTAGTGCTCATCTGGGGGGTCGGTCATTTGTGTTGGAACTTGGTAGGGTAGTTATCATCAACCAGGTCCATTACATGGATGCATATGGTGGACATAGGAATGTTTTTTTAAAGGGTCCCCTTGCCTCTTCTTTTCTGGTTTCTACTCAGTTTTCTTCTGTGATGATGTTCATCACCTTCTTCAGTTCTAGAAGAAGGTGTAAGCATGGTTTGGATTCTCAGTTTGTGATCCCTAGGTTCCATGTTTGGATCCTTTTCAACAATGCTCCTTCCTTTTTTCATCTCCTTTGACATTTCTTCTTGGTGGTTTCTTGCTTTTCAATTTACTTGTTCCCCTATTTAAGTGTTTTTTAGCCCAGTGTGGTTATGTTTTTCTTTCCCGAGTTTGGTTCCACCTATTTACAATCCTCATATACTCTTTTTTCCTCATCCATCCATGCATGACACTAATATGGTCTTGTTTGAAGGTGTATTTGGTGATTTGTGATGGTTTTATTGGTTCCAATGATGGCAGTTCTACTCTTGGTGTCTTGGTTTTTCCCACAGCGATGTATAGGACGTGTTTTTGCTTCTTTAGGTGTGTTATTGGTTTCAACGGCATGTTCTCTAGTGGTTTTTTTTGTTATTTTGATCATATATAGTTCTCATTCTTGTCTTTATGCATGGAATTTGCGGCGGACATAGGCATTTTTGTCTGAGGAATGATGGGATGGGTAATGAGGGAACGTGCAGGGCGGAGAAGGGACGGGTTATCAGGGCCAAATGTGATCCCTATTTTCCTTTTGGGGATGGTATGGTCTTGAACTGGCTTTGGTCCCACCCACTTTTTCTCTATTTTTCATGGTTTTTTAATGTCTGTCTTCTTATACAGTTCTCACATAACCAAAAGGTGATTTATTTGAAAATTCAAGAAAAATGTTTTGTGGATGTGTGTGGATTAGAGGGAGAGATAATGACCTTTGTTAGGCATGACACTGATTTATGGATTTGGTATCATTTGACTTTCATGGTTACCTAGGAGAGGGGTAGGTTGTGGTTTCTAATTCTTTTGGATGTGTATGGCATAGTTTTATGTTTTGGGATTTTTCAGTGGGTTGTTGAGAGTGTTTCCAAGTGCAGGTTTAGCCTGGGGGGATAAGTGGAAATGTTAATAGTTTTGGATATAAAACACAAATCATGGCTGTGAGTCAACAATATTGTGAAATCTAGGAGCCTTAGGGGAGGTTATCCCTGTATAGCAGGTGACTTAGAATGTGAATCATGGGTAGTTTCTTCAAAGGTGGAATCGATTCATGGTGGGTGTCATTATTTTTTTGGTAAAAGTTTATAGTCGTTCCATGGTTTCTTTCTTAGGGAGGCACTTGAGTACTTGTAGTTGGTTTTGAGGTTGGTTTCAATGGGAAGGATCATTATAGAACTGTACCCAATAGCATTGATGACATTTAATGATGGAATCGATGTTTTTTTTTGGGAAGTCAATATAAGGTAGAACAAATCATGGATTAATGATTTTGTTATAAAGGAAACCCAGAGGTGAGGGTGGTCACATTTTTGGGCTTGTTCATATAAATGGCTTGGTTGTGGGTGAGATGTTGAGAAATCCTTGAGCCTAATTAGGCTGATGGATCGGGTGTCATGGTTAGTTTTGTGATCAGGAATTTTTACCTATCTCTAGTAATGTCTGGATCATGTGATTGAGAGTTGGGTTCAGAGTTTTTTTGCTAGAAATTATGATACCTTGAGGGTTTTGAGAAGTTTTAGTTGTGGTCCTATATAAATTTTGTGTGATCATAGTAGGAAGTGTTGGTTATGTGAGAGATGGATAGGTTTTGGATCGGTATGATGGATTGTTTTGTTTATGTTCTGAGTTACTAGGGTCATGTTAGAAGAACTCGAGAGATGTGGTGGCGATAGTTCCGTAGGAAATGTTAGTTCAGGACAACTTGGTAAAGGATCACAAAGTGGTGGTGAGCCAAATTGGAAATCCCACTTGAGTTGTGGTGGTCGGGTGTCAATGAGGTATTTGTAGGAAGGAAAGACTAAGACTTTAAAAAGTTTAGTGTGTCCCCATGGTGTAAGGTGATAGATATGATGAATAGTTTTTGGTAGAATTTGATGAAGACTTATTAACATACTTTTAGCTAGTGAAAATCATGACCAATATCTTGACATGATCTCAGGTATGCTGAGATATCTCTGGATTTACTCCTAGATACCTAAATTTTATTTAGATGGGAATTTATCCTTTGGGAGGAGATGCTCATGAAGCATGTGTGTGGGGATGGATGATGGGAAGTGCACCATCGACTGGTTATGGGATAGGTCCTCAGGATGGGCCGAATATCAATGAATTTCATGAGTTCCATTCTTGAAAGGTAGGAATGAGTAGTGGGTGATATTTTTTTTTCTCTAGTAGAACTGGATGACCATTTCTGAGTTTTAGGGTTTAGATTATGATTGAAGTGTAAGCTGTAGTGGTTGAAATTTCTTGAGGAAAGTGGTGATAATGAAACTCCTAAGGTGGGTATTGGTGTTTCAATCATAGATGTGTGGTTCCGACCATGGATTGGTTGTGGGGGTATCAGGATACCACTGACAAACTTTTAATAGACAAGTTAGGATTACTTGGGAAAGGTTGGGTGGGATTTGGATGTGGTGGTTGATCGAGCCAAGTGTTGGATTTAGGATCATGGTGATTCTAAGAGAACTCTGTGATTCCATATGGTTATAGTAGAGTTCAATGATATCTTGGAGAATATTTTTTTCCTTAATGATGTAGTTTTATCAGAAGTCGATAAATGACTTTGGTAGGTGCATTGGATGATGGTGGTATTCTATAAGTGAGTAGGCACCATGGGAAGTTGAAATGGGTAGCGTGTCAACAATAGAAGATAGGTGTTTTGGTACAAGCCAGTCGGGGATGGTATGACATGGTATGGTAAGAGGAATGGATATGGTAAGTATATTCCACATAAAATTTGATTTTTTAATGGAAATAGTATTATCTAAATGAAGGAAAACTTGAAAGAGTTCAAGTTATTATTAGTCTATAAATGGAGGGTGAATTCATTTCCATTATATGTGGTTTCTATGGAAAGGTTTGATTCCAAGGCTGGATGGTGTTCTTGTGGATGTTTGGGAGTAGTAATTTGGGAAATGCATTGGGTAGTTTTTAGTATTAAAGTTGGAGTTTTGGTGGCCCTTTTCAATGGTGGAGGTTCCAACCACTAGAAGTTGGTGGTGGTAAGCTAAATCCCATGGTGGGGAGCACCATATCTCTGATGGGTAGTCGGGAGATGATGTGACTGGTGTTTGAGGTTGGATGGAATCAATTAGATCCATATTGGTGCTTTGGTTTTGGTAATGATTATTAGATCAGGTTTTGACTAGTTGAGTACCTTGAGATGAAGGTTATGCTTGGGTTGTGCTTTGGAGATTCAGATATGAAGTGAGGTCATTGAACCTTGATTTTCATACCAATATAGGTCAAGATGTGTGGTTGGAATCATTGTTTTCTTTTAGTAACATCGAGCTTGGGTCACCGTTATAATTTTTGGAACTATGTGAGATGGTTCCAAACTATTTGGGACATGAGTTGTGGAGAGGATTGTACCAAAGGTGTTAAGACTATCTCTCCCTAATGTATTGTGTTTTCTTGTCGATATCCACATTTTCGGTGTTTTAGTAATGCTACTTGAACCTTCCTTTTATTATGGATGTTGATAACGAAGAGTTGAGGTGGTTCCATCATCGAGGAGAATCGGGTTTGAGGTTGTGGATCATGGTAGGGGGAAATGTTTTTGGGTAGGAAGGTTTTCTTTGTATGAGTTTTGTTACGACATGACCGAGTTCAGGGATAAACTAAGAAGATAGAGGTTGATAGGTGGCCCCATAGCCCAACCATTCGGACTTGAAGGCTTATTAAGGCTTGGAAATACAGCTTGAGGAAGAGACATTATAAGGTGTGGAGGTTGTAAGATCCTAAACCTAAGTCACAGTACATCCCAGTTTAAATTTTAGGTTTAAGGAATGTATCTAGTGAGTAGGATGGGTATCAAGGGTGTTCTAGGGGGTTTGGGGCACAAAAAAGAGGGAAAATGGGCCAATCTATGCTGAGAGAATGGTTGGTGCATGGTTATTCAAAACTATGTGCCATAAACATGTGGCCTATTAGGAGGGTGTTCATGGTTGAGGGAATATTGTAGGGTGGCCTAGTAAACCATGCGACTTGGGGACCCCTCGGATAGAGGCTGGTGCATGGTCACTTCATGGTTTTCCAAGACATGTGGGTGCTTTAAGGAAACTATGTTGCTTTTCCCCTCTTAGATAGAGGGAGCCACAAGGTTGGCACATGGTTTTTCTAACTGTGTGCCCAAACCATACAACCCTTAAAAAGTGAGAAATTCTAGTTTTTTCCTCTTTGTATTTAAGGGTTCTAACCCAATTTTCTTCCCTATTTCTCCTCCAGGATATTGGGTGATGAACCAAACCCTCCTAGACTTCCAAGGGATGAATCTCCTTAAATTCTTGGCTGTTTAGAGTGTGTTTAAGTGCGAATTAAATATCTGGTTAATTATAATGCTCCTCTCCCTTCCACTTTCTAGATTATGGCTTGTATAATTGTTCTACTTATTCTGAATCCCTAAACCTCTCTTTTTCTAGAAGATTCTTGGATGGGGATTTGATGGTTGTTTAAGTTCAAATCAAAGGTTAAGTTTAAGTGATAAGTTGACTACTAGCATGAGGTAGGTGGTCTTAAATATTTTTTCCATAGTATCATTATTATATATGAGTATGTGGTTGTGTCAATGTACTTCCTTATTGGGTTTTAATATTCTTGATTTTGAAAAATTATTTGGGATTTAGATTGAGGTGTGATACCCTTCACGGACCCTGTTGGGTTCATTGATGATGTGAGACTAAACATAGGGATACCAATGGTTTATGCCTAACCCTTGGAAAAGGTGAAATAAATTGATGAATGTTGATATAGGGGAAATATGAGAGAAAATGGGTAGTAAATTAGGATCAGGTGTGTGGTCTTGGTTAAAAGTTAAGTTGGATTGATTGTATATCGGATTTTTGTGAAATGACTAAGGGGGTTTTTGAAATTATTTAAATGACGTGTTTTGGGTTTCAACCAGACCATGGATTTCAATGAATGACTTGATGTTTTGAAAGTGAGTAATGTTTTGAAAGGATGTTTTGACCTCAAAATGACTTTCAAAGGGTTCTTATTAATGGATTTCAAATGATTATTTTAAATGGGGGTGTATCCCTTTTCTCATTAAAATGCATAATTATAGTTTTGAATGGTTGGAAATGGAAATTAAAACCTTCATACATGTTTTAGTTTTTCAAATAGGGAGTCCCATGTTTTAAAGGGTGTCCTAAATATGATTTCAAATTAGTATTTTGAATTTTTTTTATACCATTTTTAGTTATAAAGTTCCATTTTGATCTTAGTAATTGAAATAACTTGTCGGTTAGTGAAATAGAACCAATAAAAATTATGTTGGAATGTTAACATGGTTATGAAATTAACTAAATCACGAATGATATTATTTGATGATTTAGCATAAGGGGGTGTTTTTAATAATGGTATATGTGTTAATGGGTTATGCCTTGTAAGTGAGATATGTATAATAATTTATGTTTGTAAATGATAAATGTTTTTCATGGTTATGCTTTGTGTGGTAAATGTGTTATGGTTAAAGAATCATGTGAACATGGATTAATGGTAGTGTGGGGTATTGGACATGAGGATCTATGACCATAGGTCGGGTTAGACTGAGGCTCTAAACCCCACCCTTATAATGTACAAGTTAGGGAGTCCGATTGAGGCTCTATGACCCTAACAGTTGCATAGGATAAAACTACATGGACTGAGGTTCCAAGGTTAGTGTTATGTATTGTGAGTTTGGATTTCAGACTGAGGCTCTATGCTTCCCAACTTATGGTCATGGAATGGGTTGGGATGTCTGATTGAGGATCTATGCTTCCCAAATATGTGTACATGACATGATTAAAGGACCAAGGCTTTGTGGTAAGTTGATAAATTATGATGAGTGAATTCCCCTTATGATTTAAAAGTGTTTAATCCCTTGTGTTATGGCTTAGGAATTCCATGAGACCGGAGCTAGTTTAGTTGGTTGGTTTCCTATAGGGAACTAAATGGTTAAAATTATTACTTGATATTTTCTCAAATATGACATATATGGATATATAAATTTCTTTTACTTCCCTGTTTATCAATTTCACTTGGGTTATCTTCATAATTGTTGTACATACTAGTTATTTCTTAGACACCATTGGTGGTGTCCTACTGAGTTTTACTCACACCTTGCTCAAGCCTCTCTGGCACTTGGGTACCTAAGAAGATGTTATATTCTTTTTGATATAGGTTTTGGACATGGATCAGATGTTGGTTGTTCATGGGATGATGGGTTTGAGCATGGGATATCGAGATCAGGTTGGGACTTGGGCCTATTCTTATGATCTTTTGGTAGTTTTGATTTTGGGATTTTATTTGTATGACTACCTGAAACGTAGTGTATTCATCATTTTTTTATATCATGTGATACATGGTTACTTAATGGAATTTTTCATTTTTTTTTGTTATTTGTTCTTTTTGGTTATTATATTTATTGATATAATTTCCAATTTTGGTATTACTCTGAAAAGTGGGTATAGTCTCCATAATGTTTCTTCATTAACTCATGCTTCTAGTCAGCACCCTCTGGAATATGGGGAGGCAGGTCTGAGGTCATGTGACGACCCAACTTGGGGAACTGGATATAGTGTCTACTAGGTCAAGGACATTACAATGTCTATAATATATAAAATATTCATTATATTCTTAATTCCATAAAACATTTCATTCTTATATATAGAAAAAAATTTTGTTCTTAATAATGAATGAAAATCTTATCTTGTCCAAACAAGATACAAAAAATAAAATTCTTTTTTATAGTGGGAACATAATAATAGTTTTTAAATTCTAGGATGAATCAACTTGGTAAAATTAAATCATAAGTACCGACCTCTAATTTAGAAAAAAAAATCTCCATTACAAACATGAAGATCTAATTCATCCTTCATCAATTTCCCCATATCTATGAGTCTGTGTTTGTCATCAAAAATGTGTGACGCACACCTAGTATCTAATATACATGAGTCAAAGTTAGAGAAATTTATTTTTATAACATTCACATTTAGGTACTTTAAATGTTTCTCCTTGAGAACACTTATCAATCCTAGATACCAATCTTTAACTATTTTATATTTCATACTTATTAAGGATCTCAATACAATTAGTTTGAATTATTCCATAGTCTATAACAAATAAATATTAATAGGTGAGTATCATGTATTATATATTTTCATTAAGGTATTTAAATTAATGGACTCCCAATAAAAACGATAACCTCATGTATCATATCCATTTAGTGATCCAAGATCCATTATTCATTATAACTTAAATACATTATCACATAAGCAAGCCATGATTATTTAGGTAGGGAAATATCCCAATCATAATAGTTATTATTCTTGGATAGTTGATAAGATAAAAACTTATCCAAATCCTTTATATAGATTCACTAAACTCTATTCCTATGGTATCCTAACCGTTAGATATTCCTATATAGTGTAACCCAAAGAAAATAGAAAGAATAATATAACTAAGGAAAATCAAGGGATACTTGTGATGAGATTTAAAATAACCAACATGAAAATATCAAGTTACTTATTTCTTTCTTTTATTATGAAAGATAATCCAAGGGTACTCATGCTAGGCTCAAAAAAAACATGGGTGAATGATGAAGATATTGAAAATTTTTACTTTAGAAGGAATCACACACTTAGTATTTGAGGATTTTTAGTCGCATCAATTTAATATACATCATATGAATATTAAATTCATAACTATTACATCATATGTAATCATTATCTTTTTTATATTTTATTTCCTTTTGTGCATACATGCTTCAAACAATTTAGTTTTGGAAATCCCTATTCTAACCACCAAATTAATGTGTTCACACCACATTAATGTGTAAATATTTATACAACCCACGAGTTTTTGTTAATCACCCAAAACTAGAAGCTAAGTATATCCATACATATAAAAATTCATCATATGCATAAGGTATATGAATGCTTCAGGTATAGGTATAAAATTATATTAGTTTAAAAAACTCCACATGAGTAATCCAAGAGTGACATATAGCCAACCCCATTCACTTTCCTATCCAAGTAAATAATCTAGGAAAGTATGTGGTCTAACCCTGATTCCCTCTACCCTATGAGACTTTACTCATGAGATAATTCAATTCATGAAAACTCTAACACCTAATATGCACAAACTAAACCCAATAATTATTCTCAATATCATAACTAATATTACAAACTGGGGTCAAGGCAGATGAAAACTAAATTTTGTGATATAAAACCTAGAATGATATGTAAGGACCTAATTTAGAATCAATTTATCATAAAAATGGGAATATACAATATTAGTATTTTATAAAAAAATCACTAAACATAAATATCAAGTAAATTTAACAAATAAAGGAACAATTTATTTATTTTGATTAAAAATGAGACATTTATGAATTATTCATAAATAAATGTTAATTATAAGCATTTTATAATTTAGTTAGAATATAAAAATTTTATATTCATTTCAATATGAACCCCTTTATATTTTATATTAAATGGAATTTGTATGAAATTTCATGAACTATAAACATTTTATAATTCAATATATATTATATAAACATTTTATATAATCTAAATATCATATATTTTTTAATTTATAAATACTTTATAAATCACCTCTTGTGATTTCTAAATAAAAATTTTATTTCTAGATCACAATGCATGCCATTTAATTTTTTAAAATGTATTTTAATATATTAACCTTTAATAATTGGGAAAAATTTCTTAAATATTTATTTAATTAATTATAAATAATTTATAATTAATTAATTAATTAATAATATTCTTATAAATTAAAATATCCCAAAATACCTTTTATTATGATTTGTAAACATTTTATAAACCATAAAAACCATTTAATATTTAAAAACAATTTTTAAATATAGTTTCTGATTACCCTTACATAGAATTCCTATTTTTCATAAGGGTATCCTCCCTTTTACCCTTACACATATGATTTAAAAAAGAGTAACTGATGTTTTATGAATCCTGTGTAAAGGTAACATGTAGATTACCATTATGAAGCTCCTTCATGTAAATTAATTACCTTTATTCAACTCCTTTATATAAGGGTACTCTAAACATTTCATACACTGCGTAAAGGTAAACATTAGCAAACTTTATACAATGGATCTAATACCTTTACATGTTAGGGTAAAATGATAATGACCCTTATATAGACCCCTTTAAATAAGGATATTTCCTTTATGTTGCACTACTGCTTAAGGGTACTACCTTTATGCAACACATTTTTGTAAAGGTAATAAAGAGGTTACCCTTATGAAGACCTTCTATGTAAGGGAATCATGTAAGGTTAAAAGGCATATTTACCTTTACATAACTATCTCGCATAAGGTTGTAACCTTTACATATCCATCCTATGTAAGGGGACATCAAATTTACCTTTTATTAGCTTACATAAGGGTCAATAATGATTCTTTAGGTTTATGAAAATTTTGTTTTTTTCATTTTTCTTTGAAAACCAAGGATTCAAACATGTATAAATCTTAAAGAACCAACTTTGATACCATTTATGTATTTCTTATGATCATTTAATGACCATTTTTAGTGTAAGAAGTCCCAAAAAATAGGAGATCTAACTTTAATAAATCAACGTGTTAATATTATTACAAAATAGAGTACCTAGAAAACATGAGTTACAGTAGCTTCCATCTTCATCCTTGTATAGATTGTTCTTGATGGATATCACATGGAACGGTGAACTAATTCACCTAACTCTAAGTTGATACACCTTACACTTGGATCCATGATCGTATCATGAGGATACCATAATGTAGAAGGGGTGTTAGTGCCTTCTCAGATGAGATAAATGGGGCATCAGGAGGAAGGGGGTTTAGTAGAGGCTCATACACATCACACCACACACACCCAACATGAGAGTATCTCAACCTATTATATAGGTAAATTCTGAGTCTCCTCCTATTCATAACACATTGAATTAATTTCTGTTAGTTGGGTGTAATTCATTGAATGTTTTCAATGAATTTAAATTAAAGCCTTTAATCCATTCATAATATATTGATGAATAAACCATTCGTGAGAAAATAAATAATGTATAATATATATATATTATATTCATGCATCTCATGCATTAAAATACATACATCATATGATTTAATAAATGTACACTATATATATAATATAAAATATTATATATCTATATTTCATGCATCATATGCATGTGAACATGCATATCATGAATGTAAATTTTAGTGAACATCCAACATGTAATGGAAAAAGTATGTCCAATACCATTTTAGAGGCATGTGTTGAGGAAATCCAAGTCTAGGATTTCAATATTGGGGAATCTACATATTGGATTAAGGAGTTGTGTGTTAATGTAGTTGGAAAGTTGCGCCTACCTAAATTTATTCAAGTAATTTTAATGATCTACTTCTGGTTTATGAGAAGGAATGGAAGGATATTTTCTACTAGAATATCCACATGGCAATATATTCTGAAACCAATAGTGTGGGATATTGGATTTTGAAAAAATAGTGGGATATTATTAAGTTAAATTAAATTTATAATCTATTTTATAATCTAGATAAAGTGCTAAAAACCTAATATTATTTATTATATAATTGAAAACCCATGTGGATTTAATGATATAAATTTGATCCATATTAGATAATTATAACATTCTCACCATCTTGAATTTGCATGAATGGTATACACACTTATGCATTATACTACACCATGAACTGAAATTACATGTGTTGGAGACCCCTATTCCTAAAGCACCTAGAAAAGAGGCTAGTGATGATGAACTATATCTATATATAAAACATTTTTATGATTCCATGGATTTACAATTTTTCATGTTTTCATCCATGTGGAGGAATATTTTAAAGAAATATAAGGATATGAATTTTTATACCATCATGTCTCATCTTTGTGATCTTTATCAAGAGAAGGTGAGATAAGAGAGATATAAGATCTCTAATTCACTATCCATGTGAAAGCTTGGAGAGTCTTCTCCAGTTGTGCATCATGTAGTTAAGCTAGTTTTCTACATTGATCTCTTGGACATCTTGGGATTTAAGATCCTTGATGAGTTGTGCACACATTTTAGCAATTGATAATGAATTAAATTTTCATGACTTATTTCACACCTAGTTGTGGAATCACAATCTTGGTCATGTTAATGAGAATATTTTAACAAATATCTATCAATATGGTTTCTTATAATCTTTTTATCTAAAACCACTTGATAGATTTCAAGATTATTTATAAGAAAAAATGACCAAACCTCTATTTGGTGGACAAAGTGAAAGTGTTACAGAGCTTCTAGAATTGGTACAAACTAATGTGTGTATACCTTTTCTCATATAATATAGAGGTGGGTATTATTACTTTATAAATTTTATTGATTACTTGAGTAGATATTTCTACGTATACTTGATGCGGTATAAGTCATACTCTTTTGAGAAATTCAAAGATTTCAATAATGAAGTAGTGAGTCAAATTGGAAAGAAGATAAAGAAGCTTTGATCTAATCAAGGTGGTGAGTGTCTTAACCAAGAGTTCATCAATATTTTACGAAAGTGTGGGATCATATCCAAAATCACTCCTCCTTATACACCATAGTGGAATAGTGTCAATGAAAGTATAAACCATACCTTTCTAGACATAGTGAGGTTGATGATAAGTGATGAAAGTATTTCGTTATCCTTTTAGGTCTATACATTACAAACTAAAGTATACACACTAAACTATGCTCCAACCAAAGTATAAAATGGTATCCCATACAATTTATGGATTGGAAAAGAAACTTTTATTTTCAAACTTATGTTCATGGGGATGTGAGGAATTTTTTAAGGCCTTAACATGTATCAAACTATCACCATGAGGCATGAAGCGTATCTTTATAGGATGTCATAAGAAAACTAAAGGATGTTACCTATATAACCCTTTGGATAAAAGAATTGTGTTAAATTGGAATCCCACCATTTTAGAGTGGGGATACATACTTAATAATGATAGTGGGAGTAACATTGAATTTTATGAAGTTGATGCTCAAGTTACATAAGAGTTGTTGTAGGAACAAATTCCACAGTTCCCCATGAAATAGTTTATTCTAGAATCATAAGTACTATGTAGGAGCACCAGAGAGGTTATAGAACTAGAAAGATATGGTTTTTTAGTCACTAAATATGATGAATCATTATTGGTTGAAAATAATGATCATATTTTATATAAGGAGGCTATAGACAGATTATAAGCAATAAGGTGGAAAGAAGTTGTGAATTCTGAAATTGATTCCATGTACCAGACCAAGCATGGTTTATGGGAAATCCACCTATTAATGTAAAGATAATTTGGTGAAAAATGGTTATTCAAGAGAAAAATAAATACCTATTATGTAAGGATTGTGGTTAAAGGGTTTAAAGAGTGTCAAGTAATTGACTAAGATGAATTATTTTCTCCAGTTTACAATAAATCCATAAAAATTATACATTCCATAGTAGTTTTCCATGACTATGGGATTTGGCATATGGATATCAGAAAAATAATTCCTTAATGAGAATATTCAATAATATGTTTATATTACATATATTAAAGGGTTTGTAACTTCAAGTAATGCCAATAAGATATGTAAGTTTTAGATATCCATTTATGGATTAAATAAAGCATCTAGGCCATGAAAAATTCAGTTCGATGAATCCATAAAATGTTTTGGTTTCATATAGAATGAATGTGATTCATGTGTTTATAAGTGGTTTAGTGTGGGTGTGGTCATACTCTTAGTAGTATATATTAATGAAATATTACTTATTAGAAATGATATAAAAGTCTTATAGACAGTTAAGGACTAGTTAAACATGTGTTTCTTTATAAAGGACTTAGGAGAAGAAGCTTACATTCTTAGGATTACGGTCATTAATGATAGATCCAAGAGGTTTCTTGGACTGAGTCATAGTACATATATTTAACAGATATTAAAGATATTTAGTATAAAAAAATCCAAGAGGGTATTGGTTCCAGTGTCACATGTTAAACATATCCCCAATAAAATTTTCCCTTAAACGTAGTAGGAGAGAGGATGGGTAAGATACCATATTCTTTTTTGATAGGATCTATCATATATACCATGTTATGTACTAGGATTGATGTTGCCTAAAATTTGATAATGGTAGGTATATATCAAGTTGATATATGTTAGTATGTTATTAAGGTTATCTTTAACTATATGAGGCATATTAAGGATATGTTCGTGGTATATAGAGGAGATTATGAGATAATCATTAGAGGATATACTGATTCCAATTTTCAAATAGATTAGAATGATCTGAAGTCATAGTTAGGATATGTATTCAATATCATTGGAGGATCTGTGAGTTACAAGAGTTCAAATTAGTTAATTATCACCAATTATATAGTTGAATCTAAGTTATTATGGCTTCTAATGTAGCCAAAGGAGAGGTTTGGATTTGAAAATTCATCCAAGAGATTAATGTGGTGCCTAAGAATAAATAATTTTTTACATTTTATTATGATAATACTACAGTGGTGGCTCTCACAATGGATCCAAGGTCACATTAAAGAATAAACAATACACTTCAGAAGTATCACCTTTTGAGGAATTTTTCTCAGAGAGGTGAGGTAATAGTGAGAAAAGTTCCCTTGAAAGAAAATGTGATAGACCCCTGACTAAATTTTTATCTTAGTAGAAGCATGAGTATCATGTGAGAGATAGTGTACTGATGGTTGTTAGCGGTTGGATCAAGTTCAAGTGGGGTTATGTTGGAGCTGGTGCCTTTAAAACAAATTCTATGTACTTTATAATTACCAATATTCATGGATTTTGAATATTAATAAAATTTTATCACATCATTATTATTCTTATACTTAACATAGTATTTTACAATTTTATAAGTGTACAATTTGCACTAAAAGTTCATAACAATTATGGATAATAATGTGAACCTAGAAGTACCATGAAAATATTCTTAAAGATAATTTATATGGCTAGATGATATCATTTTATGGGCATAAATGATACATGCTATTTGGGGAAAGGGGATCATAAGTCATTAATACTTTTTCTCATGAATTTTTTCCCTGATAATCTCAAGAAAGAAGATTATGTGAACCTTACCCACCATTAGGGAATTCAAATTTATATGTTTCATTGGATGTTTCAATCTATGGACTTATGTAATAGTTCTTAGAACTTAATATTGTTATTAATGAATATCATGAGTTACATACTTTAATGTATTGTCATAAACCATGATGACATATATTCATAATGAATTTATTTGTATTAGGTGTGTCATTATTAATATTCTATTAATGAAAAATGTGAAGAAGGATTTTTCCCTTCTCTTTAAGAATGAAAATTGATATCTCAGACCCTTTGATAGGAATATAACTACCTGATCAAGTTCATGGACATGGAGTTCTATCAAAAAGTCTATTTTTTGGAAAGTCAAGGAATTATACATTGATCACATAAGTTGATGACAGCAGCATGCAACCCAATTAGTTAGAGATATTGAGATTAAAAAAAATTATATTACACAGTGTGCATTCATAGGAGGTTTTATGTCATTATGACATTAACTTCTTTCTATATGGGAGCCTTGGTGTATTTTTAGACACTAACATTGGAATTTTGGAGGTGTAGATTAATTCCACTAAGAAATGGGTCCCTAGGGTTACACACTAAGTGTATTTGAAACCTCATTTAAATTATATATGAATTTAACATGTTGAATAAATATTATTACCATGAATAGTTTAAGAATTATTCATGTTTTTTTATTATAAATATTCATTCACCAGTTATTCAAGAGAATATATATGAGTTGAATATTTAGTAAACACTTATTCAAAAGGTAAATAAATATTTAATTATTTGAATATATAATATTTATTCATTTTGGTTTGTTCACATGGTAACAAAATATTTATTTATTTAATTTCATGAAAAATTAATAAATATTTATTCACTAATTTAGTGAATATAATATTTACTTATTATAGAATAATTCAATGATATTTATTTAATTAAATAAATATTCATTATTTAGGTTCAATAAATATTGAGGAGGATTCGCAAACCTAGATTAATGGTCCAGTAAGAAAGTCATATTAAATATTATTTCAATAAATATTAAAATTACTTATTCAAGGAAATGATATTTACTTTTTTCATGAGTTTAGAGCATGTAATGTAAATAATAATAATTCTATTATTATTTAAACATGGTATTTATAGAGGATTAAGAAAAATAATGATGTCCCTTATGTAATTATTATTTTCTAAACCTATCTATATTTAAACTTGGTTATGAATTTTCCAAAACCTCAACCATTTTTATATTCATTTTTCACAACAAGATCTTAATAGATATTCCTCTAAAATGATCTCAAGAACACAATGAAATTATGCTCCTACACCAAAATGATTTCTTATCACCTTTTGGGATTTCTATATAATCAACAGTGATCATAGTAAATGTTAGAACCATCTATACTAGTACTCGAATGATTCTATTATGATGATCAGAGGTTTGTAAAACAACTCTGGATCACTTCTAGAGGGAATCTACCCTTGATTCCTCTAACACAATGATGGTATGACAATAGGTCTCCATCTGATCATCGACAGTGAAGAATGAAATTCAACACAAGGTATTTCTTTATTTAAATAACTTAATTATAAATTATATGTGAAAATACCCACTCTTCTTGCTTCCGGTTTTTCTTTCAATTAATCTTTGATTTAATTTCATTGTTCATGAATTTATTCATCAATTATATCTCCTATTATTCATAGATTCTAAAAAAATATGAGTTGGAAACTACCCAATATGTGATTCTTAGGCATCCAAAACCATAAAATTCATCACACTAATATAACATTTTCATATATTATTTCAATATTACCTTCAAGAGAAATCGATGAAAGTGGAACTTTATCCTTTAGGGTAGGATAGAAATTTTGGATACTATTTTAGGAAAATAAGAACACTCAAGTTTCTTAAAAGGATATGAGGTGGGTGTCACTATTAGAAAGTTTTTTGGTTGTCCTAGTGTGACATCAGAGGAGGTAGAATACAAGGGAGAAATATTTTCCTTGAAAGCTAATATGTGGTACATGAATCGGTCCATAGAAGATCGAATTAAATCATTAGTATGGAATAGGTTTATAGAAATAGTGAAATAGAGGTAGCCTCTACAACCTCCCAAACCTCCTTAACCTACCCATACTGCATATATAGATCCCCCACCTCCTTGTTCATACTCAAATGTGTACTTTGAGTTTCATTCTAGGGATCCCTACTCATATATTGTACTGTATATAATCATACATAATATAGGGGATTTATTACATCACCAACTTATGCAGTCAGATCGAGTAAGAGTAGTGGTGCATGATTTTATTGTTCCAACTACACCAGTGTCATTTCTTACTAAGGATGTGGCCATAGTTTGACTAAGTATATGTAATTTTTTACTCTATCCATTTATTCTTTTTCATCGGTTGATATATGATGTGTATGTTGTTTCATTAATTTTTATTTACTTTTAATTTTAAATTATGTGCATTTTTTTCTTACATTTACCTTATATATGTGTATCTAAAATCAAAATATTTTTTACAAAATAAACAGAAGTTTAATAACCCATAAATTTAGATACTTCTCATATTTCTCAAAATTTAACAAAATTAGAAATGACTTATTTTATATTGGAGAGTTATTATGAGTTTTTAATGATTGATGAGATATGTTTGAGAGAATATGTGTTAATAATATTTAAGAATTACATTATTGATGTTGTTATCAGTGATGAACTCTCTATAGACATGGTATTGTTGTTTTCCATGTAACACTACTGGAAATAAGACCTATACCAACGGTTTGGGGAAAACTGTTGGTATAGTTCACTTATATGGACCTATACCAATGGTTTGTCCAAAACTGTTGGTATTGGTCACTAATTTGGACATATACCAATGGTTTTTGGACAAACGGTTGGTATAGGGGGGACCTATACCAATTATTTGGGGAAAACCGTTGGTATAGGGTCTTTATTATGCACTTATACCAACGGTTTGGCCAAAACTGTTGCCATAGGTATATATAAGGGACCTATACCAATGGTTTTTTCAAAACCATTGGTATAGGTCCTAAAATAAGAATTTATACCAATGGTTCTCAAAACTGTTGGTATAGTTGCATGTGTTTTTTATGGAATCTTCTTATAGAGAATAATAAATAAATCAAATTTTAAAATATTTATGATAATACATATATATATTAATGAAATTATGTTCAAAAAAGTCATGTTATGTTATTAGTTAGGTCATTCAGTCATAAACCGGAGGTACTGGGATCAAAAACCACAGAATGGTTCTTTTTTGAAATACATATACCAACATTTTTATGGAACCGTTGGTA
Source organism: Viscum album (assembly GCA_963277665.1). Lineage (NCBI taxonomy): Eukaryota > Viridiplantae > Streptophyta > Magnoliopsida > Santalales > Viscaceae > Viscum > Viscum album. Next base: position 391,116,976 of record OY728155.1, read on the forward strand.
TAGATTTTTCATATTACTTATACCAACGGTTTTTAAAACCATTGGTATAGGTCTATACCAATAGTTTTTCCAAAACTGTTGGTATAGACCTATCCCCACAGCTTACTAGCCAACAGTTCTCCAAACCGTTGGTATAGGATATACCAACGGTTTCAAACCGTTAATATAGGGTATTTTTCCAGTAGTGTAAGTAAAAAATCAATTTCAATTTTCATTTATTTAAATAAATATAATTATAATCATTTAATTTATTAATTATCTAATTAGGTATATACACATTTTTTTACTAAAATATGAGAGCACTTCTATTTATGAGTTTATGGATCTAGAATTTATTATTAAAGTTGTACAATATATGAGGAATAATTTTAGAGTGAAATATATAGAGTAAATATTATAAAACACAAAGATTATATTTTGGTTGCTTCCATTCCTTGAAGGGTAAGAATAATTTTATAATTATGAACTATTATTCCTTATAATATCATTCATGTTGAATTTTTTATGTTTTAGTGGGCATTGGATGTTATGCATATTCTTTCAACTTTAATGAAAAACATATTTATTATACTCTGTTTGGTGAAGTTCATGACATTTTTTGAGACTTGCTTAATTTGTGAATTTTATACTATTTTATTAGTACTTTAATATATTTTTTTTTAATTTTAAATATGTTTTAGTAAATAATATGTGAAGAAACAGCAGGTTATTAAAAGTTTTTAAAAAAACTTATTGATAAAGAACCCAAATGAAATTAATTATGTGAAAGTGAAGGTAGATAAATTTTATAGTATAGTTAATACTTTTTTATATTTCAAATATTGTTTGTTTTATTTTTAAATTTTTATTTCATAAATGCAGTTTCATTATCAAATAGGATGTATTGACTATAGATATTGTGTTTTATAATTCATTTTCAATATTATAATGACTATAATGGTAAAAAAATTGATAATGTTAGTTCCACAACAACTCTTATAGTTTAAAAAAATATATTGCATTGTAAATTTTATAAAATGTATTATTTTTTAAGGTTTTTGATGATGTTACATATTATTTTAATGAATAATTAAACTACTATTTATATTTATTTAAAAAATATTTTATATGATTGATTAATTTATAAATGTATATTTAAAAGTTTCATTTCTGTGTATTATCTTGAAAAAATGTTGTATAAAAGTTTACATTGTGTTTTTTTTCTATTGCTAGTGGTTTTTGTATTATTATTTTTCTATTAGTTTTTTTAGTAAGTATGGGTATTTTATTTCCATGATATTTTAAAAAAAATTAAGTTTTGACAATGGATATTTTCTTCAAATCATGTGGTAAAATCATTTTGAGGTTATTTTTTCAGACTTCCCATGATAAGTTTTATAAAAACTGACATGGGAATTTCAACTAAAAGTTGATAAAAAAATATAATAACATCATCTATTAAGAAAAATGAAATTGAAATGATGTTTCATATAAACTATTTATAATTGATTTTGAAACTTTATTTTTAACATCTATTCCAATAACATCACATTTTAACCAATCTTTAAGATTAAAAGTAATTGACATTAAAAAAATTATTTTCCAATAGTTTTGTATACTGTAATACCAAGTATTCATATTCCCAAAGGAATATTTAGGGTATAAGAAAAAGTTTAGTAGGATATTATAATTAATCTATATAAAATCTTTCATATTTTTTATCATTAGTTCTAGTTTGAAACCATTTCTTTGAAATACCCACTTTATTTCATTAAAATAATGTTTTAGAAAACATTTTAGAAACCCTTTGGTTTTTATTAAATCATGGAAGCTCTCATAACGGATGAATAAGGCCATGATAAAATGTAATATAGGGCATAAATCATAATCAACATCACATAAATCAAATAAAGGAAACATGGTCACAAATCATGACATGGATAAATAAGCACAACATCTACACATGGGGCTCTAACCTTAGGCCTAAAGGTAAATATTACTCATTCAAGGATCAATTGCCAATATGGATGAACCTAAAAATTTCATGAGATCTCATGGTATCACTAGATCTTAAGTATACATCCCTTTCACTCTCAAGTTACTTGGGTCACATTCCCTAGCCATCCCAAAATCAACACTAGGAAATTACTTTTCCATGTCACCCATATGCACCCAAGGTCTCCCGTGTTCCACACATCACATAAATATTAAATCAATTCACTTATATTTTAAAAATATCCTTTAAACCCCCATTTTAAGTCAAATATTTATTTAAACCATTTTATCAAACACTTGGTGTGAACAAAATTGGTTTTTTAAATAATATCCATGAAAAAAAATTTCTCCACACAAGAAACAAAATCATAAGGAAAAATTATAAATAAGCCCTTAATAATTAATTTAAAACATAATTTTTCAATAAAAAAATTTAAAATCATGAGATCTAGGTATTCTAAAGAATGAGTTAAATAGAGACACCTACCTAAAATATGGAGAAAATCATTGCCTTTTTCTTAAAACCATAAGAGATTGGAAGAAGGAATCATCGCAATCCTAAACAACAAATAAATTCCATAAAACACCCATCCCTGACCCTAGGATTAGCCCCCATGGACAACTAGGTTTCCAACACTCAAAGATAATGGGATGATACTAGAATAATATTTTATAGCCATGGTCGAAGATCGTGGTTGAAACACCCTGACCCGAACCACCAGGTCTGAGTTGAAGTTTCATATGACCTCATGTGCACCTCCTAGTATGCAAGAAGCTACCAACTAGCAGTGAGAGCCTAAGTCCATAAATGGGGATACTATACCCTTAGTATCATTCCATAGGATCAATAATAAATCATAAACAATATAATAATTAACAACATGTTAAAACAAATAAATGGCATACATGTCATACAAAAAAAACTCCCAAAGTGGTGAGCCTATACGATGTATAAAGTAGTAGATAAATAAATAGATAAACAGTAGGTGCCCAAAATTTCATCCTAGTATACTACCTTCTTCCTACTCCTTTTCTCAGTTTTCCACCATAGGGACCTTTCCCTTCACCAGATCCCTCATGAAATCTATAAAGGAACTGAAATTTTTGAGTAGGGTGTGCATGTAAGACTAGATAGGACACCACCAATGCATCCTTAACCTATATTTATCAAGTATAATAAGTGTATGCCATAAAAATAACAATTTTGTAAAAATTATAAACATAAAATTCAAAGCTGGGCAGTTATTCTTTAACCAAACCGCCACAAACCCCCAAACATAAATACTTTATTACCATGCCAGAAGATAAACAATGGTGCAAAAATAATCAGAACTAGCCTTGAGGATATCAACATGTTTCTTGATATCCAAAAGGTTAATTGAGACAATCATTCTACTCGGTATCCACAAGGTACATCAAGTTGAGGCACTTTACTTGATATCCACAAGGTTCATCGAGTAATGACATGTTATTCGATATCTACTAGGTACATCAAGTAACAACCAGGCCTCAAAGATATCATGATCCTCTATCATCATCATCATTCATCATGTCTTCTCCCCCTCTAAGTGTTAAATATAAAATGATGGCCATCTGTCATGTGTACCAAGCTCCAAACCTCTAAAGACAAGATAATACATCATAAGGTATAATGTGATAAACAATCATAGTATGACATCATGAGAAATTAAGAAGCATCATATAATCAATATGTTAATCAACATAAAACATGGTAAAATCTACTATAAAAATTCTTATGGAAATAATTATCACAAAGGGTCTCATGGGATACGCACACACCCACATGTGATCACAATAAATCAAGGTCATTATCTATTCCAACACAAAAATAATATAACATGGAAACATGTGTAAACGAGATCCCTGAAAGGTAAAGAACTTCATACAACAAATTTTTTTGATGAAAATGCGAAGGATAAACCATGCTATGTGGTTTGAAACTTGGATTGGAAGCCTCAATAGACAAGAACACATCCTCATGGTCCTTATTATCATAGTTGTCAATATGTCAATGCTCGAGGTTCATTAAAGGTTCTTAGAACCAAAATCATCTAATTTATTTCAAAAATAAATAAAATATTACATGTGATGATACTTTATCACTCCTATATAATTCCAAATTATCATTCTAGTTCAATGAATGCACTAGAAATCTTCTTCACAAGAATAATCATAAAAACACATTTAACAAAAATATTTCTCTCTAGATTAAACAAAGAACATTTGTGACAATATTTTATAATTATTCTTTGATAAAAAAAATATAATTATAGAAAATAATTTTCATAATTATGCTATGATAATTCAATATCTTTTTCACATGATAATTCCCTCATAATTATCATAAATAGTTTGTATAATTATCATTTGATAATTTTCTTTATAATCAACCCTTCATAATTATCTTTTGATAATTTTTTATAAATTATCCTTTTATAATTCAACAATTATCTTTTGATAATTTTAATAGATTATCCTTAGATAAATTTATGTACCCATCTCTTGATAATTCTTTACAATTATCTTTTATAATTTTTTTATAAATTATCTCTTGATAATATGACTTAATTATTGTTTGATAATTATTTATAATTGTTTCACATAATTATATTTTGATAATTTTATAAATTAATCTTTGATAATTCTATGGAATTATACTTTGATAATTCTAAGTTTAACCGTTTAAGATTAATTTCAAACCCTTTTTCCAGAATTTAGGAAGGAAGAAAAATGGAAGAAAAGAAAATATATATATTAATAAAATAAACCCATTTTACTCTATACATTTAGTGCACCAAGAAGATGGGAAAGGGGGAATTTTACACCTAGAACCTAAACAAGAACACTGAATCATATCATCGGATGTCTCCTGGTCACATGAAATGGGGTTCTAGGGTCACTCGGACTCGACGAAATCAACCAACACCAAAGCTAAATTGGTTCGGCTATTTTAGAACCCCAAAATTTCATCATTCCAAAACCCAAATTAAAACACCCAATTTAATATATGATTTAACCAAAAATTAATGGTGGAGTCTTTAATTATACCCTATTAATGCTTTTCAAATATAAATGGTCAAAAACATGTTATTTTTAGTGATTTGGATTAAAGGGGGGGTGAGAAATAAAGGTTGAGCAGTGGAAGAAGAATAAATGAAAATAAAATAATAATAACAATAATATAAGTAAAATGGGTAAAATAAATTCCCCTCACATGTGATTTAACCAAACACCTGGCATGTACAAATGTTATGTAGTGCCTAGGGTAAAACCTACATTCCAAAACTAATAAAGATCTTAGATTTATCATATGAGACACCAATAGAGATATATTTCATTTTTTTGGAAAAATCACGCACACGTAATATAATATATTTACCCTTACATGAGATCTAACCAAACATCTGATGTGCATAATGGTTATATCATGCCTAGAGTAAAACTTGAATTCAATATTTAATGGGGTATTATATTTCCCAACTAATACACCATTCAAGAAATATTTCATTATTTTAGAAAAACTGTACGTGGGTAATATAATATATTTATTATTTTTATTATATCAATATCGAGACTCTACAAGCCTTGGAATCTCACGTCAACTCAACGCCTGAATCTAAAAATATTATATCTAATATTTAAAAGTGTTAATAAGTCTTTTACCCATACATAAAGTCTTTAAAACATTTATTAAGTGATTTTTATTGAAAATTTACATTTTCACATAAAAATACTCATAAGTTATTAACAAATAGGGTTTAATTATCATTAGAATTTGAGAATATTATAATTATCCCCATATAATGACTTATTTTCCTCAAGAAGTGTCTATAATAGTCTTACTCGAATAACTCAGGACACTAACCTCAAATATAAAACTCCCACTCCCACGTTTATTCTTGGATTTGTCCATATTGCCACTAAAATGAACAAGTGGTACTATCTTCCCGTGAAGGAATTTCTTTCTTAAGTCAATAATCTAAACTGGATTATCCTTGTAAAATTCATTAGAATACAACTCCAAATCCTCACAATTTATGACATGTGTGGGATTGGGTATGTGCCTCCAGAGTTGAGACACATGAAACACATCTTGCATACCTCGATAATGTAAAGTAAGGTCAAAATTGTATACCACAGTACCAATCTATTTAGTGATCATGAAGATTCCCACAAACCATGGTTCTAGCTTTCCTTACTTCCTTAGATGTTGGTGGATTAACTGAGGAGTCACTCTCAAGGAAACTAGATCACCCATAGTGAACTCCAAAGGTCTCATCCTACAATCTTCATATGATCTATGTCTACTCTAAGTAGTGATCAACCTCTTCTAAATTAACCACACTCTCTTAGAGGTCTCCTGAACTCAACTGTTCCCCACAACCACTGCCTCACCCACCTCATTCTAAAAAACTGATGAACAACATGACCTCCCATAAATAGCCTTGTAAGGTTCCATCTAGATCAAAAGTATGGTAAATATTTTTTTATGTGAACTCAACCAAGTTTGGATGATCATACCATGCCCCCAACAAAGTCTAGAATATAGGATATAAGAATATTCTCCAATGTCTATATTTTCTTATTAGGTTGTTTGTCTATATAAGGATGGTACATTGTGCTTAACTCAATTATATCCTTATGGCCTTCTAAAAGACCTTCAAAAATCACAATGTAAAACTTGTTTATTTTTCTAAAAAAAATTCTCAAAGGAACTCTATGTAAGTATATGATCTCATGGACAAAGATTTTTCCCCACTTAACCACTGAGTGAGTCTCTCAGATCGGTAAAAATTGGGAAACTTTCATTAGATGATGGAAAATCACCCAAACAGCTTCATAGATTCTTGGGGTCCTGGTAACCCTATCAAAAAGTACAGTGTGACATCCTCCCAATTCCACATGGGCACTAGAAGTGGATAGAGAAAACCACCAGGATATTAGTGCTCGACCTTCACCCTCTGACAGGTAAGGGATCAAGAGATGAACTCTGTAATGTCTCTCTTTATTCATGGCCACCAGAACTTTCACCTAAATTTGTAGTACATATTCATTAATACAAGATGCACTGCCCATCTAGATGTATGGTAATACCACATAATATACTCTCAGATGGGTGTAGGGACTACTAATATCCCATGTACCATGATCACATCATCATCATCCATTTTCTATCTAGGTATCATTTCACCTCCAGCTAGTTGTTACCTCACCACAACACACTCTCGGTCTAACTCCTATCCAGTATTCACCCAGTTTACAAGCGAAGATGTAAACATCAAGGGATCACAATTCATAAAACCCTGGTCCTCTAAATCATTCATCCCCCGGTTATAAAACAAGTTCATCAAGCACCACTGCTTATCTAAAGGCCTGTCAACAATCCCTTACTCATTATACATCTTATGGATAATAGAATATGTGACAACATTACCCTTATTGGGTTCATAATACATATCAAAGTTGAAATTCTATATATACTTAACCTAGAACCTCTATCTCGAGTTTAGTTCCCTCTGTGCGAAGATATAGTGAAGGATCTTATGGTCCTTGTAAACAAAAAATCTCTCACTAAAGATATATTGTCATGAACAATTTAGAGCATAGACCATATTTTCCAACTCTAGATAATGTATAGGTTAGTTCCTCTCATGGTTTCATTGCTAAAAAGACCCATAATCTACTACATTTTCTATATGTATCAATGTTGCTCCTAGAACAATGTATGATGCATCACAGTACACTACATAACCAGTCCCAAGATCAGGTAGAGTTAGTAATAGAGCTATCTTTGACCTTCTCTTTAGCTCAATGAAAGATTATTCACATATATTTAACCACTATAACTTAACTCCTTTATTTATTATCACTTTCATGGGTGTTGATAGTTAGGAGAAGTCCTGAATAAATCATCAGTATTATCCTACTAAGCCCATAATTATCCTGATCTTGAACACATTATGGAGATGTGTCTAGGACATGATAGCCTCAACCTTCTCCAGTTCCATGGATATACCCATCTCATACACCACATGTACTAGGAAATTCACCTCTCAAATCCAAAATTCACACTTTGATAACTTTCCATAAATTTTATGTGCTCGAAGAATGCTCAAAACTATCTAGAGGTGCCTAGAATTATACTCTAGTATCAGTGAGTAAATTAGGATTTTTTTCGATGAAAATTATGATAAACAAGCCCAAATACGAGTGGAAGATCTTGTTCATGAGATTCATGAACATTTTCGGTGAGTTTTTTAGTCCAAAACAGCATCACCAAGTACTAATACAAATCATACCTACTCATAAATTATATTTTTAAAATGTGATCCCCTCTAAATCACAACTGGTCATAGCCTAATTGAAGATCAATCTTAGAGAACCACCATACTCTTCATAACTAATTAAAATATCATCAATCCTGAGAAAGGGATATTTTTTATTCATTTTTACCTAGTTTATCTTCTGGTAATTGATATATAGTAGAAGACTACAATCCTTATTCTTATTGAAAAACATTGGTTCACCCCACAGTGAAGTATTCATCCTAATAAAGACCTGCTTCAAATCGTCAAGATACACCTTGAGCTCCTTCAGATTGGTTAGAACCATACGATATGGGGTAATTTAAATGGGTTATGCACCCATCATGAGCACTATATCAGCTTAACTTGTTGATCCTTCAAAGTATTTACTAGTTCAAGGATTCCCACACAAGTTTCAACCCATTCTTCAGCATCCTGAGGGCCTTTAGTACCCTATAAGGATGTAGAATTCTGGAGTTGAATTTAGGGTATATTTGACCACAATTCTGAACTCCTATATCTAGGACAGTCACTAAGATAAAGACTTCTGGTCAAAGAAACCCTACTGCCTATACCACAAAGCAGGTGCAGGAGAATTCTCAACTATATTCTCTTACATGTCCAGTTGAAATAAAAAAACATCCACCCTTATGGGAGTATTTTGGCCTTTTTCCCAAGTAGTACCATGAGACTATGTTGAGGTGACATCTTCTATAATTCAAAGGAAACACTTTAGAAGAAATAGAATTGTTATGATAAACGCTAATCATTCTATGGGATCACACAAGGTTTCTCCTAGGATTATACCATTAACCTAAGATATAAACCTCCTAGTACAAACCCTAGTATATACCCCTACACATTAGTCATAATAATTATATATATATATATATATACTATCACAACAACATGCTCAAATTAAGTAATTAATTTCAATAAATATATATCACAACATCATGACAACACATATATATCACACAATGATAAAATATCCTTAACAAATAACACATGATTAAGTCATTTAATTAAATAACTAATAGGCGGCCTAATAATAGGTATATATGTATGGAATATAGACCTACGTTCCTAGTCATTATATATGAACACACCCTAAATCTCATAAATCACATATAAATATCTTGTTCATCACCCCAGTTAAATTTAATCAATAGTAATATTAAAACATGATTTCCACCACTTTATGGAAACTTAGAGGTCCATTATACAGTGATGTCTAGGCACTGTCAAAATTTCCATGCCCGAGTACCAACTATCATATATCATGTCTACCCTATCCCAAATCAAGGTAAATAGGAAAAAAAATTAGTGAATCTTATTCCTCTGATACCATTTTGTAACACCCTAGATCAAACCACCAGGTCTGGGTTAGAGGGTTTCATGACCTCATGCACACCTCCCTATGTATAAGAGGCTGTCGACTAGCAGTGATGGTCTGATTCCTTCAGTGGGTAGACTATACCCTCATTATCATGTCATTGGATCAATAATAAATCATAAATAATATAATAAATAACCAAAGTAAACATGTGTAAGAAAATAAATGGCATACATGTCATAAAAAAAAGTGGCTCCCAAAGTGGAAATCCTATCTAGTTTATAAATAAGTAAATAGATAAATAGTAGGTCCCTTAGATTCCATACTAGTCTGCCACCTTATCTATACTTATCTTCCCAGTTATTCACTATAGGTCCCTTTCCCATCACCAAATCCCCCATTAAATCCACAAGCGCACCGAAATACCCGAGTAGGGTGTGATTATAAGACTCGGTAGGACACCACCACTATATCCTTAACCTAGAGTGCTCAATTATAACAAGTGTATTCCATAATAATAATAAGTGGGTAATGAGAATAAAAAAACAATATAAAATTTAGTGTTCATACATTAACCAATATGCTACAATCCTTCAGTCATACCTGCTTTGGCCCTATGTTGGAAGATAAACAAAGGTTTTGGAAATAATCAGAACTAGACTCAAGGATATTGACATGTTTCTCATTATCCATAAGTTTCATTAAGATTATAATGATACTTTGTATCCACAAGGTACATCGAGTTAAGTCACTATACTCAGTATCCACAAGTTACATCGAGTAACAACATGTTACATGGAATCCACAAGGTGCATCAAGTAATGGTCGGGCCATAAGGATATCATGATCCTCTATCATCATTATTGATCATTACATGTGATCCCTCTCTAAGGGGTAAATATAACACAATGGTCACCTATCACGCATAACATGGTCTAAACCACCCAAGAAAAGATAATACACCACAAGGTATAACATGATAAACAGTCATAGTATGACATCATGAGAAATGTGTCAGCATCATATAGTCAACATGTGAATAAAAATAAAACATGGTAAAAGATGCTCTATAAATTATCATGGAAACAAGTATCACAATAGGTCTCACTAGCTACACACACCCACATGCAATCACAATCAATTATGGTCATTATTTATGCTAACAAAAAAATAATATAACATGGAAACATATGTAAAAGAGAGCCCTATAATGTAAGAAACTTCCTACCTCAACTTTCATCGACGTTAATGGTAAGGATAAACCACCATGTGTGCTTCAAAAGATGTATTTGAAGCCTAAACGTTCAATAACACCTCCTCATGGGCCTTATTATTATAATTTTTGACACATCAATGCTCTATTTTCATCAAAGGTTCATAGAACCAAAATCGGTAATTTATTTTTTTAAATAAAATATTATGATACATTCTCTCTGATAGATAATTTAAAATTATCATTTTTGTTCAATGAATGTGCTAGAAATGTTCTTATCAATAATAATTATAAATCCACATTTAACAAAAATAAGACTCTATGGATTAAACCAATAACATACATGACAGTCTTTTATAATTATTCTTTGACAACAAAAATATAATTATACTCGATAATTTTCATAAGTATATTATAATAATTTTAAAAAAAAATTCACATGATAATTCCCTCATAATTATCCTTGGATAATTTATATAATTATAATTTTATAATTTTCCTTATAAATTATCCATTTATAATTATCATATAATAATTTTTCATAAATTATCCTTTTATAATTTAACCATTATATTTTGATAATGTTAATATATTATCCTTGGATAAATCTATGTAACCATCTATTGATAATTATTTACAATTATCTTTTATAATTTTTCAAAAAAAATCCATCGATAATTTTTCTTATAAATTATCTCTTGATAATATGACATAATTAAGAAATTGTTTACAATTGTTTTTCATAATTATAATTTTATAATTTTATGAATTGACCTTAAATAATCCTACGGAATTATCCTTTGATAATTTTGGGTTTAATCATTTAAGATTAATTTCAACCCCTTTTTTCCATAATTTAAGAAGGAAGAAAATGGAAGAATATATATATATATATAAACAAACCAATTTTACTTCATACACACAGTGCACCCAAAAGAAGGGAAAGGGCGAATCATGCATCTGGAACCTAAACAAGAACACTGAATCAGATTATTGGAGGTCTCTTAATCATGTACAAGGGGGTTCTAGGGTCAATTAGACTTGATGAAATCAACCAACACCAAAGTCAAATTAGTTTTTCTATTTTAGAACCCCAAAATCATAGGATTCCAAACCCCAAATTAATACAACATATTTAATGTATGATTCAACCAAAAATTGATACTGGAGTCTTTAATTCTACCCCATTAAGGCTTTTCAAATTTAAACGATCAAAAACATGTGATTTTTTGTGATTTGGATCAAAGGGGGTGTGAAAATGGATATTGAGTGGTGGAGGAAGAAGAAAGGAAAATAAAAAATATATATAATAATAATATAAGTAAAAGTGGTAAAAGAAATTAACCTCATGTAAAATTTAACCAAACACCTGGTGCAGACAAATGCTATATCACTCCTAGGGTAAAAATTTCATTTCAGACCTAATAGATATATCATATTTAACATATGAGAAACCATTTAAGAGTTATTTCATTTTTTCAAAAAAAAATGTGTGAGAATAATATAATATATTTACCCTTGAATGCGATCTAACAAAAAAACCCAATGCGTACAATGGTTATATCAAACCTAGGGTAAAACCCATATTCTAGATTTAGTGGTGGTCTCATATTTCCCATCTGAGACACCATTCAGAAGATATTCTATTATTTTAGAAAAAACTGCTCGTGGGTGATATAATATATTTAATATTTTTATTATATTAATACCAAGGCTCTACAAGACTCAAAATCTCATGTTGACTTAGCATCTAACTCCAAAAATATTATATAGAATATTCCAAAGTGTTAACAGGGATCTTAACCTTATGTGAAGCCTTTAAAACATTTATTAAGTTATTTTTATTGAAAATTTATATTTTCACATAAAAATACTCATAAATTATTAACAAATAGGGTTTTATTATAATTAAAAATTGAGGATATTATCGTGGATATATTTTATATAGAAGTTTAGGCAACTCATGGAGGTTATTTTCATAGCAATAAACCTTTAGGCAATATCCACGGTCAACCGCTCGTGGCTATAGGGTAAGAAAAAAATCAATTGTTGGGTCTCGAACCTAGGTTTATCACCTATAGAGTAAGTATGCTACCACTTCACTAACACATTTATTACATATATATATGTATATCTCTATGTGTGTGTGTGTGTGTGTTTGTAAGAATTTAAAAATTTACTGTTGTGTTACTATTTAGTCAAATAGAACCATGTTTAGTTGTGATGGGTGGAGTTTAGACATGGGTCGGCCGACCCATATCTATAGGGTCCTCCCATGACCTTCCTGAGAAAATAATTCCTTCATGGGAATGGTGTGAACTAATATATATCCACGACCATTTTTTACCATGTCTATAGGCAATGATTATAACCAATTTTTTCTAAAGTGGGAGAAGGATATATAATATAATAGGAGGATAAATCCATGAGAAACCATGAGTTTACCTTAAATATTTCACTTGAATCAAGAGGAATACACCAAGAGATCAAGGATGAATAAAATATCCACAAATGGGAACCTACATTGCACAAATGAAGAGAAAAGAGGGGTGAATGGGGTTAAAATTCAACATGGGTAAAAAGGTAATTTCATGATTTTAAAAACTGTGCAATATCCTCCATGGAATGCCCATGATGACCATGACATGGAGACCCCTTTATCATACCCCCTTGTGGTGTGGCCTCTGGACCACAACATAAGGGATCTCAAATCGATAAAGCAGACTTCTCCCTCACAAGTGCACTATAACATGGTCCCATGGTTTGTGGAATGGGATACCTCAAAATGGAAGAGCTTGGGTCCTTAGGCCTTTGGCCTACATGATGTGGAGTACCCCCTACATGAAACAGATCCACCTATAACATGAAATGGTGGTTTTTGGACATGGTGTGGTGTCTTGGAAAACATATATCCTCCCTCAAAATCACCAAAATACCCTAAAATACCAAAGGAAAATAACTTAGGGAAAATAATAAGGATAAAAATAAATAAATAGACAGTATTACACCTAAAAATGACATAGGGATGTCACAGTGGTGTTCCAAGAAGAGTGAGTTGTAGAAAAATTCTATAATCTATCAAATGATCAATGAATTACTAGCTAATGTATTCACCACCTTGATCTAATCAAAGAATCTTAATACCTTTTTCCAAATAATTCTGTACTTTGTAATAAAACCCTTTTAATTTTAAAAAAATCCATTTTTTTCACATCAGAAACACATCACCATACAAACTAAAGTCATTGGTAAAAGTAAATAAGTGTCTAAAACCAATAATTTTTTGTGTTCTCATTAGTCAACATACATCACTATATATGGTATCCAATAATCAACTAGACCTTTTATATTTTTTTAATAAAAGGCACCATTTTCATCTTTCTTAGTAAACAAGATTCACATGTATCAAACTATTCATAATTAAATAATTCCAATAATTTATCTCTATGTATTCTTTAGATTAATTTCTCAGTTATATGTCCAAGGCGACTATGCCAAAGGTAGGTGTAATTAAAATCAACCCCAAACTTCTTATTCTAAATAATATATATAGGATTATCTATATATAGAATGTTCAAACCATTTACTATATTCTTAATGGCATAAAATATTTCATTCTCATATATAAAACAACTCTTATTCTTAATAATGGATAAAACCATATCATATCCAGAAAATATACAAAAATAAAAAATATTGTTTATAGTGGTAACATAATAAAAAATATACAATTACAGAACTAATATACTAGGTAGGATTATATCATAAGTGTTGGCTTCTAATGTAACAAATCTTACTCCATTACTAACACAAAGATCTAATTCTACCTCCTTTAATTCCTTCATATCTTTGGGTCTATGTTTATCATAAAAAATGTGTGATGCACACTTGGTATCCAATACCCATGAGTTAGAGTTGTAAAAATTGATTTCTATAACATTCACATTCATATTCCCAAAATTATTATTATTTAGAACACTTCTCAACCCTAGATACCAATCTCGAACTATTTTATAGGTCATGCCTATAAGATATATCAAAATTATTGTTGTCATTAAGTATGCCATAATATATAGAAAATACATATCTATGGGTGAGTATCATGTTCTATATCTTTTTATCAAGGAATTTTAATAAAATTGATCCAATAAAATGATGATCCTATACATCATACCCATTTAGTGAGCTAAGATCCATATTTTACTGAATAATGATTCTTCTAGGGTGTTCATCTCACCACTTAGTTATTTAGGTAGGAAATCATTTCAATTATAAAAATTATGAATCTTGTATGGTTGAAAAGATTTATCTTTATCTAAATCTATCATATAGATTAACTCAACTTTATTCCTATGATATACTAACTATGAGGGTTTCCCTACTAATTGTAACCTAAAGAACAGGCCAAGAATAATATAGAAACCCTACTCTTTATTACACACTTAAACATTATTTATTATATAAACTTGAACTTAATAAAACTCTGAGGATCTAGAGGTCTAGTGTCTCGGAAAATTAGGAACATTACATAACAACTTAAATCATAAAATAAAACATCTTTATTTAAAACTTCTTTGGCATGAACAACTCATTCCTTCATACTTAACACTGCATGGGATAACCTGAGGACATACATAAGAAAGGGGAAAGTTATAAAGCCCAATAAGGGAGTAGAAAAGGCATGACATGAAGAATAAAATACATTATGAAACAGGTATACCAATGGATCATAAGAGAAACATGAACATAAATTCATGATATAGCATGATTATCATAACATAGAAATGTGGCAACAACATACAACATGATATTAGCATGAACCAAGGCTCATTGCACATGGATTAGCATGAGTAAACTTTCATTGCACATGAATTAGCATGATTAAAACCTCATTGAACATGTATTATCATGAGTAGGCCCTCATTTCAAATGGAGTATCATGATACTAAACATTACCCAATGCATTGGAGTGCTATCAGGGCGCACCCTTCATAAACATTTTATTTCATGCATAAGTGTGCCACGTAGATCATATAACATGGAATCAATCAACATCATAAATTATTCCACGAATAAGTAATGTGTAATATATACATGTAAGTACCATTAAATAAGTATATGTGCATAAATTTTAATAACCTTGATAGAGAAATGGGTATGGTATTCACTACATGATGATTTTGTTATGGAAAATCGCAGTGCAATTTCGGCAGCATAATGTCATCATGTAGAAATTCCTAAGTTGGTTTGATGAGATATAAAAGGGTATATCGTCATTTATACATGAAATATATAGTAATGGGGATCATGTAACATAATTTACCAACTTATATAATGTAATTTAGATGCATAACATAGAATAAACGCTTGAATGGAAATAAGAAAAGAGAAATCCCTTATGGAATTTCAGCATGGTAAAAGGTATACATAGAAGGATTTAATGTGAGAAAAAGTGGTATCTCATCATTAAAACATAAGTATTACAGTACTGGGGGTGAAATATCATACCCCAACATTTTTAATTGAAATAAAAATGGTATTACAACATAATGAAACTTGGATCAAAATGAGAAAGGAAGAAGTCCCTTATGAAAATTTGGCATGGTAACGGATTAGGTAAGGGTAAAAATGAGGGAAGATAAATAATCACTAATTAAAATAACATAAAATTTAAATTAATTTAATTATTATAAAATAATTACATTATAACCATTCGAAATTACAAGAACTAATTTCAAATAAGATGTTTGAATTTGAAAGGAGCAAAGGAAAGTGAGGATCTCTTACTTGGATGTGTGATCTCAAAGGCTTGGGATAGGATTCTTGGGAGCTTGGGGTAACCTTAGGAGGACTATAGGTAGAATATAGAAGAGTTTAAATGAAATAAAAATGGTTTTAGTGAAGATAAATGGGAGCATGGGTTGGTTTATATAGGAAATGAGTGGGGAATTCTTTAATATTTCACAAACTTAGGTTTTGGAATATATATAATTAAATATTAAAAACCAAAAAAATCCCATGATTTTTAAAAAAGGGGAGTGGAAAAAATTATTTTATAAATCCAAAGGCCAAAATTATTAAAATATTAGGCTTTATTATGTGGATTTGAGTCACACTCTCAAGGAAATCATTTTAAAATGTTAAAATATTTTATAAGTCTTGGAGGGTCCACTAAGGCATTATAAAATTAATAAAACAAATATAAAATCACATTATTTAAAATTTAAAACATATATTGGCCTAATATATATTTTATAGTATTTTATTACATCAATATTGGGTCATTATGATGTCATAAAACACATTATATATTTATAAGGTATTTAATTTTTACCCAAAAAGTCGATTGTATCAGAAAATTATGAAAATTTCACCATCGGATAATTTCAACATCCTGATTCCAAAAATAATATTCATTTTATCTAAATAATTTTCTAAATATTTAAATTTCCACTTTTAAAATAAAAACTGACATTTATTGAAAATTCATGGGTTTTGACAAAAACAGTTTTCAAACCTTAATAAAAATTACAATTGTATTCATAAAAATTATATGATCATTTATATTTAATAAAAATTAATTTAGTACTAATATTTTATTAAAATATTATTTAATTCAAAAATCCATTAATTCATCAAAATATATTTCTTAATTGAATTTAAATATTAAATAAAAATACTATTGATGCTTTAAAAACCATTTAAAATATAACAATAATAAAATGAATGTATATTATTTATTATATACAAAAATAATGCACATAATCATAATGTTAGGGTCTTGTTACATATCCATTTATTACACCAACATATTCCCGAAGAGTATGGTGTGTGATGGTGGGGCTTTCTTGGGGTTATTCGGTGAACATGGTTTGGGTCGTGATCTCGATCAGCTTGAACTTCTCCCGTAAATGATTTTAATCATGCTTAATTTTTTGGATCTAATATTGGGATTGGTCTAGGAAAAAGTCCATAAATGCTATCTCCCTCGAAATATCTGATAAATGGGCTTTAAAGGGAACGATCCTACTGGTCGAGGCCATCACTTCCTTTGTATATGTCAAAAGGATTTTTTAAAACCCTATATATATACTATTCATGTGATCACTATTAAATGGATATTATCAATGGTAATGATACTTAACAGTTATTTAAATCCAATAAAAAAAATCATGTGTTTTCTATATCCATAATACATTAAAATAAAGGGAATTTTATTCATGAATGTTCGGGTCGTTACAACATTACCCCTTCAAAAATTTCATCCTAGAAATTTCCTTTTCCCACACTAAAACAGATTTGGGTAACTTTTCCTCATCACTTCCTCTAGTTCCCATGTTTCTTCTTCAAACTTGTGGTTTCTCCAAAACACTTTTATGAGGAGTATTGTCTTATTTCGTAGAACTTTTTCCCTAAGATCTAAGATCTTCACCGGCTTCTCTTCATAGGAGAGGTCATTATCCAATGGTACCACCTCTGGATTGAGTACATGTGATGGGTCAGGTATGTACTTACTCAAGAGTGATACATGAAATAGGTCATATAGTTGAGGCAGGTTTGGTGGGATTTCTAATCGATAGGACACTTCTCCAATGAGATCAAGGATCTCGAAAGGGCCGATGTACCTTGGACTAATATTTCCCTTATTCCCAAATATCATAACTCTCTTCCATGGTGATATGTAGAGGAATACCTTGTCTTTAACATCA
Source organism: Viscum album (assembly GCA_963277665.1). NCBI lineage: Eukaryota > Viridiplantae > Streptophyta > Magnoliopsida > Santalales > Viscaceae > Viscum > Viscum album. Next base: position 391,135,534 of record OY728155.1, read on the forward strand.
AACTCTAGATCTCATTGAATTTTGTCAGCATAGCTCTTTTGTCGACTTTGAGTAGCTTTAATGTGCTGATGGATGGCCTTAACTTTCTCCACCATTTCTTATACCACTTCCAAACCTAGAAGTTTTCTCTCCCCAACTTCATCCCAACATGTCAGTGTTCTATACCTCTTCCCATAAAGGGATTCATAAGTATCCATTTGGATGCTTGAGTGGAAATTGTTATTGTAAGAGAACTCAACCAGAGGAAGATGTTGATCTCATCCTCCTTTTAAGTCCATTGAGCATGATCTCAACTTTTCCTCAAGTGTTTGGATAGTTCTCTCAGATTGACCATCAGTTTGAGGATGATAAGACATACTAAAGTTCAAATCATTATTTATAGTGTGATGGAGACTCTTATAGAACTTATAGGTTAATCTTAGATCTCAATCGGATATAATCGATAGTGGTAATCTATTCAGCCTTACCACTTCTCTGATATATATCTGTGTCAGTTGATCCAATGATAAATCCTCCCAAATTTCAATGAAGTGTGCAGTCTTTGTAAGATTATCCATAACAACCTAGATAGAATTGTTTTCTTTGGATGTCTTCAAAAGTCTAGTGAAAATTTTCATGGTGATATTCTCCTATTTCCATGTTGGTATGGGTAATGGTTGCATCATTCCCTTAGACTTCTGCCTCTCAAACTTTACTTGCTGATATACCAGAAACTTTGATGTATACTCAGAAATATCCTTCTTCATGTTATCCCATAAATAATTCTCTTGTAGATCTTGATACATATTTTTGTTTTCTGAGTGAATGGAGAAATTTGAACTAGGTGCATCATTTAAAATTTCATTCTTTAACTCTAGATTTGATGGAACACATATTCTTATCCCAAATCTCACAATTCCTTCTTCATTAATATTGAACTCTGAGCATTTTCCTTTTCTGATAGTTTCCACTTTATTATGAATTCCCACATCATCCTTTTGAGCATCCTTCAACCTTTCCAAAATATATGGTTGAGCAATCATTTGTGAAATGATTGATGATATTCCCTTCTTTATGATTCTCATGTACATATTAATAAAATCTAAGAAGATTAGATCCCTTTCAATTATCATCAATGAAAGAGTTTCTGGATCCTTTATACTTAGATAATCTACCACTTTATTCACTTTCCCCAGATGGTAGTGAATTGAGCAGTCATAGTCTGTGATCAGATTTAACCATCTTCAAACTTCTCCCCAAAGAGGTAATGTCACCAAATTTTTAATGCGAAGATTACTGCATCTAACTCCAGATCATGTGTTGGATGGTTTTTCTCATTAACTTTCAATTTCTTTGAATCATAGGTAATTAATTTGTCATTTCACATCAACACACATCCCATTCCCTTCTTCAAAGAATCTCTAAATACCACGAAAAGTTCCCCACTTGTGGGTAGTATGACCACAGGTGCAGTGATAAGCCTCCTTTTAAACTCCTTGAATATTTCTTTGCATTCATCATTCAAAGAAAACATGACCCCCTTCCGAGTTAGCTTGGTAAGAGGGTTTGACAATCGTGATAAATTTCTCAAAAATCGGCAATAATATCCAGCTAACCTAAGAAATCTATGGATATCCCTCATAGATGTTGGCCTCGACCATCCCTCAATTTCATTTGTCTTGGAGGGATCCACAGATATCTCATTGCTTGTGATGATATAACCCAATAATGAGACTTCTTTCAACCAAAACTCACATTTGTTGTGCTTTTCATAGATCTTCTCCTTTTGCAAGGTCTCTAGTATAGTGCTTAGATACTCCTCATGCTCCTCCTTGGTTTTGGAGTATATTAGAATATCATCTATAAAGACTACTATAAATTTGTTGAGGTAATCTCTAAAGACTCTATTCATAAAGTCTGTGAAGATTTCTAGAGCATTAGTGAGTCCGAAAGGCATTACTATGAATTCATAGTTCCCATACCTTGTACAGAAAGTAATCTTGGGGATATCCTACTTCTTCACCATTAATTGGTAATATCCCAACCGCATATCCACCTTGGAGAAGTATTGTGCTCCACATAGATGATCGAACAAGTCATCAATTCGTGGAAGAGGATACATTTTCTTTATTGTGATTTTTTTGAAATCACAATAATCATTGCAAAGGTGCATTGACCCATCCTTCTTCTTAATGAAGAGGACTGGTGCACCCCATGGTGAGGAACTTAGGCATATAAAACCTTTATCCAGATTCTCCTGTAGTTGTTTCTTTAGCTCCTCAAGCTCTAGAACAGCCATTATATATAGAGTCTTGGATATTGGTAAATCCCCAAGTATAATATCAATTGAGAATTAAATATCTCTTCTAGAAGGAAGACTGGGAAATTCTTTAGGAAACACTTCAGAGAATTCCCTCACAATAGGCATGTCTTCAAGGATGGTTTATTCCTTAGACTCAATCATCTGAGAAAGATACGCATGCTCATAGGGAATTAATATCCACTCTTGAGATGATGGTGCTAAAGAAGATTCATCCTCCTCCTTGTACTTGTATAGAATCGGGAGTTGATTCTCCATATAGAGAGTGATTTCCCTATCATGAAAAGTTATGTTGTCTCTATATAGGGAAAGAAAACCTATGCCAAGAATTGTATCAAATTATACCAGAGGGAGTATGATGAGGTTCTCCGGGAAGTTCGATCCACAAATTATGACAGAGGAGGAGTTATATTCATGGGATGTAATAATTTCCCCATTTTTCATTCTCACTGACATCTCTACTTCCATGATTTTTGGTGGTGTTGGGATTGTTCTACTAAACTTTATAGATATAAAATAATTCGTAGAACTGGGATCAAAAAGTATGTTTTCTATTATTGAATGAATAACTAGCGTACCTATCACCACCTCATTGTCGGGATTTTCTTCAGTGGTAGTGATAGAAAAATCTCACCCTTGTTATCTTGGATGTTGTTGGTTGCCTCCAAAAACCCTTGGATTAAGGCACTAGTTTGAAAAGTGCCTTATTTATTTGTAGTTGAAGTAATGAACAATGTGTTGAGGGTCTAATGGGGAATTATTTTCCTCTTTTGTAGTAGTGGGTTTTTCTTGTCGACAATTAATGGTTAGGTTCCCTTCTCTTCTACACCTAAAGAATTTCCTCATCCCCTTCAGAAAATTTCCAGGATGCTTCTTTCCACACCTTTAGAAAGTAGGGTGTTGTAATTTCTTATCATAGTTAGATTTATCCATCAAACCTCCAAAATTAAAGTTCACTTTCCGCTTCTTATCCCCATGATACCCCTGAGGTTCTCCGATTTTCATTTTGACTTTGAGGGCACATCAAACAATTTTCTCATAGCTATTAAAGTCATGGATCACTAGGTATTTTTGTAGGCTAGTTTTTAGACCACCAAATAAGTGATCAACCATACATTCAGGGGTAATGACAAAGCCAAAGGAGTATTATGTAAGCCTTGTGAAGTTTTCCTCAAACGCTCTGATGGATTCGTTGTATTTTTTATTGAGTTCAAGGAATTCCCTTTCTATCTTAAGTCGGAGAGTATGAGGAAAATATTTATCGAAACAAATTTTATAGAAATCCTTCCATTACAGCACCTCAATCTCTTCTTCAGGCATTGTATTTTTTATCAATTTCCACCATTGATCAGCTTCACCATTCATATGATAAGAATCTAGAATAACCTTCTCTTGTTCGGTACATTGAAGGATAGATAAAATCTTCTCAATGGAGTTGATCCATTGTTTAGTGATTGAGAGATTATATAATCCATTAAAAGTAGGGGCCTTTTTCTCATGAAGCTCTCGATTGCAGCTTATTCTTTCTTAGGGGGGTTGGACGTTCCTCTTGACCCATGTTTCTATTCAAAACTTGAGTTAACTAAGATATTATCATGACAAAGTTTTTGATCCCCGCTCCCATCGGATTAGGCATGTAATTAGAATACTTATCACATTGATCTTCGCATTGGTTGTTAGCTTGAGTCCTCATATTACTAGCCATTGGCTAGAATAAAAGGAAAGTTAGGGGTAACACATAAAGGTGAATACAATGACAGAAAGAGATAACTTATAAATTACATTTATTTCCTTAACTAATGAATTTATAGGCTTCAATCTATGTTTTCCATGATCTACTTCCCAACATATATTCTTAGGGGAATTTTTTATTCCCTTAATAATGGTTCATACTAATCTTATGAATTTACCAAAGCTGTCACGACCCGTCCTCGGGGTCCGTGCCATGACTACCCCAAGCCCACCTTCCATAGGCCAGGGGCTGGCGACTAGCACCAAAGGCGTAAATCCCTAATCTGGGAAGTCATTTCCTTTATAAAATTAAAAAAAACACAACATAGTACGCAACTGAAGTAAGAAAAAAGTAAAAATGAGTGCAAAAGTAAGTGCTGAAAAGTAAATGGGCTAGTATACAAACCCAACTGTAAAGTACAGTACAACTGAAAAGCTAGTACAACTACAGTAACGTAAAACAGTAACCACTAAGTTGTCCTCCAGGAATCCCACCTAAAGGGTGGGTACAGATGGCCTCCTCAACACCTCAAGTCCGTTCGTCCGCTCTGTGTACATCACTCCAAGTGGTCCACCTCCGGGTACCGTCCAGCTCTACAAGTCTCTCCCTCGAACAGTGATGTCTGTCGTCTGCATCCAACACAACGTAGTGTGGGCATAACCCGTGCAGGGGTGAGTATACGATACTCAGTAGAGACCCTGAGACCCCCGAAGGTCTCCCAGAATCCACGAAGGATATACCACAAAAGAGAGTTACAAACACAAATTTTCAACCAACCCTACTTATGTATATTCCCATACATATACCTAAGTTATCAATCTCAGTTCGGCTCCAACTCTCGAGCCCAAGCACAACCCAGTCTACATAGGAAAGTAAGTCAATCACATCGATGATAATGATTGAAAGTCAAGACTCAGCTCACACAGGTATACATCTTTCATATAGCGATAGAGATGATCAGATGTAGTCACTGATTCATCTAAGCTGTCGGACCCACACAGGATACAAGACCAGTTAAGATGTCAGACCCACACAGGATACAAGACCAGCTACTCTATCGGACCCACACAGGATACAAGTACAGAGATCAAAACAGTCGGACCCACACAGGATACAAGAACAGTATTCATTACCTTCAAACCCATGGAGGATTCCAGTATGGTAGTCGTCGCTGTCGAACCCACGAAGGATTCCAGTACAGTAGTCAACGCAGTCACAGTCATCTCTAGGGTTCCCGCACACAGCATGCTCGATTCTGGGAGGGTCCTCTCCTCGAGAAAAGAGGTTAGATACATCAACTATCACTAAGTCCAAAGTTCAGGTTTCTCGAAGTTCGTTCTCATCAAAATCAACCCAACGCAATAGACGGTGCGTCAATCGGATGCCTGGTCTGAGAGTTATTGGTTTTTTCGTTCCAGGGGCCCAATTGGAATTACGCTCGTTTCAAACCCATCCATTTTCCAAATTTGTCCAAAACTCACTTAGATTATTGAAAAATTACTGCCTCGTTATAAGGGTCCCAATTCCGTAGACGGCGCGTCGATCGGACGCACGGTCAAGAAGTTATTTGCATTTAAGCGAAACGGGCCCGGCCCGTCAAGCCCGGTGGGCTGGCAGGTCGGCCCATCCTGGCTCGGCGGGTCTGACACAGCTAAGAGGTCAGCCCGGCCAGGAGGGGTGCGGCCCAGCCTGGCGAGGCACGGCCCGGCCCGAGGCTGTCCGCGGCCCGGCCCATGGCTGGCCGCGGCTCAGCCAGCTGGTCGAGCGGATCGGGGGTGCGGCCCCCAGTTTTCTGAAATGGCGGCACCGCCCCTCCTGTCTGGCCGGCCGAAGCCGGCCGGTCTTCTCTGGCGCGAGCGGCCCCCATGGGTGGGCCACTGTTTCCCCAGCACAGTGCCAGGAGGGCACCGCGGGTTCTTCCCAGCCCGTCTGGCCGCCTGCCGGCCGGTTCGTCTGCCGAATGGCCCGCGGTAGCGGGCTGCGTCTCTTCCGCAGTGCGGCGCCAAGAGGGTGTCGCGGGGTCTTCCCAGCCCGGCCGGTTCGTCCGTTGAGTGGCCCACGGAAGCAGGTCGCGTCTTCTTCTCACGGTCGGTGCACAGTCGCCGCTTCCGGTCTCTGTCACCTCCAAACGCCACTGCCTCCGTTCGCCGCAACAAAAATCACGAACCAACGGAGGGTCGTCAGGCTGTGTTCATTCGGCCCGCGCCCTCCATGTTAGTTGGAAAGAAAAAGGGGGAATACAAACCATTGAATACATCAAGAACGAGGTATAATTTAATTTAGTTAAAATTATACAATACCTATACCTCATATTTGACGTCTCACGTCGACGAGCCGCGGAAGACGATCATTGCGGTAATCGGGCGTCGCAGAAGACGGTGTCACGGAGACCGGTGTCGTCCCGTCAACATTGGAGGAAGAGTCATTGTCGTGACATGGGAAGAGAATCTGAAGACGACGCAGATTCCTTGACATCGGGGTGCGTCTAAGGAGGAAGTGTCGTTGGAATAATTTCTTCACATTATTCGTCGGGGATGTTCTTCATTGAAGAATGGTGTTCTTCGTCAAGAGAGGAACACCTTTGTTCTAATTCTCCAGATTTTTTCCACCGAAATATTTTCCAAGGCAAATATTATAATAAGGCTCCCCAATTTTAATAGAATTGTCATGCAATTCAAATTGATTCAAATAAGAGGTGCCAATTAATTAATGAAGATATTAATTAGATGGGTTGTCATAATTAAGAGAGAAGGGAGGTGAAAAGTTTAAAATTCAAAGAGAGGAGGTGGAGAGTTTTAAGAGTTAATAAGGGGGGTTTCATGGGAGTTTAAGGGGAAGTTGAGGGGTTAGGCTCTTGTGTGGGCCCCACCACACATTATCCTCACATGGGAGGTTATGTGGGTGTGGTCCCCACCTCTAACTTCCCCTTGTAAGAAATAACCACCACTAAATAAATTGAACAAAATTGTATACACTTAAAGTAACACCACAATTTTATTTTAATTTGTTACGAATCTCCAAATTAAAACTTCTACTCTCGACCAAACGCAACTATGGTAATGGTCCCCTTAAGTGAATATCGGTTCTGTGAGTTTATCGGTGCCCTCGGATTTTAATTCCAAGCACCGGTTCAAAATATAGAAAAACCCGCACATACGTTTACTGAACGTACCCAAACAAAACTTCAGAAATTGATTCCGGGCACACTGGTCCTCAGAATCAGGTGCCGTTAGAAACTGTGGACTCATAATATTCCAAATAATTTAAGAAAAAAAATTCTTGAAATTTCCGGGTATTTACAAAAGAATATCCCCCAGGAGTGTCAAAACAAGATTGCAGCAATACTCATTATCATACACCAGTTCTTGTTCGAGTCTAGTTCAAAGTGGTGTTTTCAGGTTTTACCCCTAGATACATCTGTACAAGAGCCACATCTACTTGTTCATATCCAGATAGGGATTTATTTTCTTTATAAACCACTTAATCTATACTCACCAAAATTTAGGGATGTTTTTATTATACTTAATCTTATCCTTAAGTATTTCACTAGGGTTTTCTAATCCTAATCCCAAAAATAACTAAACCTATCCTATGATACCAACTATAACAACATTGCTCTTTATTACACACTTAAACATGATTTATTACATAAAATTTCACTTAATAAAGATCTAAGGATTTAGAGGTCTAGTGTATTGGGAAATTAGTAACATTACATAACAAATTAAATCATGAAATACAACATCTTTATTTCAAACTTCTTTGACATGACCAACTCATTCATTCTTACTTAACACTGCATGGGATAACTTGAGGACATACATAATAAAGGGGAAAGGTATAAATCCCAATAAGGGATTAAACAAGGTATAACATGAAGAATACAATACATGTTAGGAAATAGGTATATCAATGGATCATAAGATAAACATGAACATAAAGGCATGATATAGCATGATTATCATAACATGGAAATGTGGCAACAACATACAACATGATATTATCATGAGACAAAGATCATTGCACATGGATTCGCATGAGTAAACCCTCATCACACATGAATTACCATGAGTAAACCCTCATTTCACATGGATTATAATGAGTAAAACCTCAATGCAGATGGTGTATCATGATACTAAACATTACTCAATGCATTGGAGTGCTATCAAGGTGCACCCTTCATAAACATTTCATTTCATGTATAAGTGAGCCACATGGATCATATAACATGGAATCATTCAACATTATAATTTATTCCATGATTAAGGAATGTGTAGTACATATATGTAAGTACCATTCAATAAGTATATGTTCATAAAGGTGAATACCCTTGATAGAGAAATGGGTTTGGCATTCACTACATGGTGATTTTGGCTTGGAAAATCACGGTGCAATTTCGACAGCATAATATTATCATATAGAAATTCATAAGTTGGGTTGAAGAGAGTATGTCGTCATTTATACATTAAATAGACAGTAATGGGTATCATGTAACATAATATCCCAACTTATGTAATGTAATTTAGATGCATAACATAGAATAAATGCTTGAATGGAAATAAAAAGAGAGAAATCTCTTATGGAATTTCAGCATGGTTGTAAGAGTTGGTGTCCTAGAAACAATTGGTTGTACTTAAATTGCATGGATATTTAATTTATTTAAATATTGAACATCTTATTACATATTGTTCATGGTTCTGTAAGACTATGATGTAATAATGTCCTAGAGTATTTGTTGCATTGATAAGGTTATGGCAGTTTCCTCCTATGATGAGAACCATGAAATGCTATAACAATATTCTTAAATATAGTTCTACGGTTGGATGACATACTATAATGGGACACATAACATGAAGACCGTCAGGTTTGAGTACTCCTAAGTAGATGATACTTCCTCTCATGAAGTTCTCACTTTGTAATCTCCAAGACAAGAGATTATGAGAACAGACCCGCCAATAGGAATTCTACGTATTTTGGTGTCATCAGATATTTCTATTTGTGGGCATGTTTAATTATCCTTAGAATTTAATATTATCATTAATACATGTCATGACTCACACACTTTGATTTACTTAGGAAAACCCTCACACAGATAGTTGGTGGGAAGTAGGGTACGTTGGGTGCGTCATGAGTGGCATGTTATTAATAGATAAGTCGAGGAAGGATTTTTCCCTTCCATTTATGGAATTTGATATCTAGGCCCTTTGATTGAAATTAAACTACCGTGTGAAATTCCATGGTCATGGTGTAACGACGAGTTTATTTCAGGTAGTAAAATAATGACATATCAAACATAAAAGTTGATGACACTATCATGAAACCTTATTAATGAGATATTGAGACGAAGGAATTATATTACATAGTGAGTGTTTGTATGTGGATGTCATTGTTGTGACTTTAAGTTATTTTTCTTGGTTGCCTTGATCCATTTCTAGATAGTACTCTTGGACTTTAGGCAAGCCCGCCTAATTCCAATGAGAAATAATCCTAGAGGGTCACACACTAAGTGTTTCTGGTGGTCTCGGTTAAATTCTATTTGAATTTAATTAATAAATATTATCCTCAAGACAATGGAATAATTTTATTCAAGTTAAAACAATTGCATAAATTAAATAAATATTTATTCACCAGATTGTGGGTAAAATATGTTTATTTATTTTATTGAACATTTAATAAATATTTATTTACTAGTTTTTAAATAAAATATTTATTTAAGAGAATAAATTATTTATTTATTTGGGTGTTCAATAAATGGAACTGGAGTTTTAGAGGACCAAGGCCAGTCTAGTAGTAAAATAATTATTTAAAAGATGATAAATAATTATTTAACTAATTGACACAAATTAAAATAATGTTGTTATTATTTTTTTATGTGAAATTTTATTTATAATTCTATTTTGCGCAAGTTGGCGCACTATAAATAATGATGTGGTATTATTTTTAATATAATGGGTTTTATCTAAGGTTATAAATGTATTTAATTGTTGTTACATAATTAAATATTGTAACTGAATCCTCATGTCAATAAATAGACACATACGTCTATTGTTCCATGTACTGAACCACAAACCCAGTGAATTGATAATTGTTGAGCTAAACAATTTCTCTCTCAAATCCTCTTACCACCCCTCTAAAGAACAAGAGACGTTCTTCAAGTCTGAAGAACAATCGATCAATAACGACCAACACAAAACACTTGTTTTTTCGTGCTAGCACCCAAAGAATGAGCGGTGTCGATCGGAGGCCATCGGAGCACTTGTGGATCACCGCTAGAGGGATTCTAGTTTGGATCCTTACAAGCACAACAAGATAATCTGGAAGGGTCATTCCGGATTATCAAAATCATCAATGAAGAAAATAGTGAAGATCCATGTATTATTTTCTTTATGAAATTAATTAAATTAATTATAAACATGATGTGAAAGAACCTCTCTAAAGGTTTTGGGAATTTTCCTTCTTTATCTAAATCTTTGATTCTATTTTGTGGAAACTGGCGTTCATCTTCGTATTGATCCCAAAATAATCATTGATCATGGTAAAAATCAAATTTGGGCGCCGACCCAACCACGCTTCCACTACGCCTAGAACCTATAAGTGGTATCAGAGTGGTTACATCATAGTTTATAATTATTTAAATATTTTTTTTATTATTTACGCATTTATTAATTTAGTTGTTTCAATTAAATTTAATCATTCTGCAAATCTAAATCTCAAGATCTGTTCCTCCTCTTTTGTTACTCGTTCACCTTACAGAAATGATCTTTTCTTTTAATTTTGATTAAAATAAAATAGAGGATCTTGTATAGAGGTGCCAAAGGTTCCTGGCCATACAACACCAGAACACACGATGTGTATTCAGTAGTACACGCTGTGTATCCAAGGTTCAATGTACCATGTATGGTCCTCCAAACCAAGTCGTATCATTGGAGTTGGTTTAATTATTAATGAATCCACATGTTGACCAGGAACATGTGGCATGAGATTTCCATATTACATGTTGTGTGACCCACTTGACACGATTTGTAGTCCCTTCAGGTTAGGGTTAGACCATGTACTCCGTACATGGCTTTCCCATTTGGAGACCGTGTAATGAGGAACTATATGGCCTGTGGACCACTAGAAACATCATGTACTCTAATGATTTCCGAAGTACACTCACATTCCATTTCCCCAGGCATGTACTTCAGATGGATAGTGAAAAATAGTAGACGACGTGTAGTTATAACTACACACCATGTACTCATCCAAATTACACAGATTTATTAAAATTTATTATTATATTATACAAACCCTTGATACGTGTATCATTGTGCGGGCGTAAAGATGATGCACAACATGTGATAAGTGTTTTATATATATGTGTTTAATTTAACATCTGTGTAATGTTCGTTTCTACTCATTGGGTAGTTATGAATAGTAATTCACCAGGTTTCCTCCAAGGTACAAGTTATGTACAAAGATAATTTTAAATGAATTTATTTGTTTAAAATTATGATGGATGAGAATCTCAAGGAAATTTAGAAAAGGGTTTAAGATAAAAGGATTGATGAATTAAAGATGATAATTAATTTATTTGAACGTGATTCATCTATAATGATTAAATAATTGAATGCTAGTTTTATTTATGCGTAAATATCATTTCATGTATGGATGATCATGAGCTAGAACAAGACCTTTGTATGTGGATGGTTTCTTTTAATTTATTTATTTAAATTAAATGTGTTAGCATGTGAGCCTTCTCCTCATTAATATGTAGGGCCTACGTGCCCAAGGTTTATTTTATGTAAAACCCCTTTTTACCCCTCACCTACATGAGAGTTAAAAAAGGCATATGTAACGGATGGAACTCCCATTCTAGTGGAGGCAGTTCAATTTGGAGCTGAGACGAAACCAATCCCAGGAGATACATAGGTGGATAGGTGGAAAGATGTAAACATGAACCCAAAAGGTTCAAGATTTTTCTCCCCTAAGTCAAGTTTAGTTTATCAACTTCTAGATAAACTAACCATTAGAAAATTTCATGATCATTTCCTTTACTTTATTTTATTTCTGTCAGTTTCATGGTGTATCATTATGGATGTGTTTTCATGATCACATAATTAATGAATTAAACAAGCATACAAGATGGAACTAAAATAAACCAGACTTATGAATAAATATTATCAAGACATGGTTAATCACTTAAGTAAGTTCTACTTAATATTAATAAGCATGTGATAATGATAATAAGAAACTCGGGCATAAGAGATAAAAATCCCTCAAATAAAATATTAAGTCAAACCAAGCCTTTCGTTACTTGATTAAGGGAAAACTCAATAAAACGATGTTTTTGACAAACCCTTGTTGGGAAACTTAATTTTATACAGGGATCCCTTATGAAAGGTTTTGGGTTGACTTAACCATAATACATAAAAAGGAGTATCCCTTGATAGAATTGGTGTAATATTATAGGCAAGAGTTGAGAAAATACAAAGTTAGGATTTCAGGATTGGGGAGTCCACTCAACAGATCAAGGAGCTACAAGCCTGTAGTTGGAAAAGACCTGCCTACCTAAATACCTTCTAAATAGCTTGACCAACCCTTGTTGGGGTTATTTGAATGGTTATATGGATCCTTGACACTATAATGTCATGGAAACTAGACATTATGAGTTCAATGGTGAGGGCCATTAAGACTTGATAAAATAGTGTGAGACTTAATAAAATTTATTATTTCTCATAAAATGTAATCAAGAAAGTAATAATGATATGCTTATTTAATTTTAGAATAAAAATGACCAGCTCTTCAACCACACTATCCCTGTGATCAATTCTAGATAAAGACAACATCCTCACTGGCAGTTACTTCTAGGAATGGTTTAGATGCCTTCGAGTTATCCTACACCATGAATGGAAGTCTTACGTGCTGGAGTCAACATTAACCGATCTACCTGCCAAAGAGGAAAGTGATGAGGATTTCCGGGTCTATGAGAAACATATGAACGATGTGGTCAACATTCAATGTTTGGTGTTATCATTAATTTCTAGTGAGCTCAAGATTTCTCATGAAAACATGGATGCTTATAGCATGTTCGGGCACCTTTGTGGTCTTTACCAGGAGAGATAAAGATAGGAAAGGTTTGAGATATCTAAGGGATTATTTCAGATTAAGCTTAGAGAAGGTTCCCCATATGGGCCTCATGTAGTCAAGCTCATTGGATACATTGAGTAATTGGAGGTTTTGGGTTTTAAACTCCCCAAAGAACTGGGCACTGATCTCATTCTCGCATCACTCTCCCAGAGCTTTTCTAACTTTGTTGTCAATTTCAACATGAACAACATTGAGAAGTCTCTATCTGGTCTTATTATCCTCATTTTCCAAGTGGACAAAGATATGAAGTGTGAAAATACTTTTTTCCTTATAGTGAATAATAGTAAAGGGAAGGATAAGATATTTAAGCCCAAAGATTCTTCACAGCCTTGCAAGAAAAGGAAGATCAAATGGGAGGAAAGGGAACAGGAGGCTATTTGTTTCACATATGGAAAGAAGGGCCACTAAAAGAAGAACTGCACCCAGTCTAAGAATCAATGGGAAGCTTTAGGTGCGTTTGTTATCGAATGCAATATATCTATTTCTAAAAATTGTGTATTAGATATAGCTTGTGGTGCTCACATATGTATCCATATACAGGAACCAAGTAGATTCAGGAAGATTGACTGAGGAGAGGTAGATCTACAAGCATCCAATAGATCCAGACTTGCTATTGTAGCTGTTGGGGAATACCACCTCACATTGCTAACTATGATGATATTGGTGTTAAAGTATTGTTATTATGTGTCGTTTGTTACTAAAAACATTATTTCTATATCCATATTAGATACAGATGGATTTTTTTTCAAAGTTTGGAAATGAATGTTTCTTCTTTTACAAAGATAACATTTGTTTTGGTAGGGCATATTTATACAATGGTCTTTATGTGTTGGATTACACAAACAAAGTAATGGCAATCGATAACAAAGATCCTTCACACGACTCATACCACACCCAACTTTGGCATCACCAGCTAGGTCATGTAAACGAGAAATGCTTGAAAAAGTTACATCAAGATGTATATTTAGATTCTTTAGAACTAAAACCACTTGGTGTATGTCATGCATGTTTAAAAGAAAAAATGACCAAAGCACCATTTAGTGAGAAAGGTTAAAGGGTTAAAAAACTTCTTGAATTGGTTAATACTGATGTGTGTATACCATTTACATCTGAAGAAAGGGGAGGTTACTCATACTTCATAACTTTTACTGATGATTTTAGTAGATATGGATATATCTACTTAATGAATTATAAGTTAGATTCTTTTGATAAGTTCAAATAATACAAGAATGAGGTTGAAAACCATCTTGGTAAGAAGATTAAGAAACTCTGCTTAGACCGACATAGAAAATATCTTAATCAAGACTTCATTAATTACTTATGGTATTTTGGGATCCTATCCCAACTCACTCCTTTATACATGACCTAGTGGAATGGTGTGAGCGAAAAGAAGAACCACACCCTGTTGGACATGGTGATATTAATAATGAGTCATATGAGTCTTCCATTATCCTTTTGGGGATATGTGTTATAAACAGTGGCACACATACTAAACCAAGTACCAACTAAATCGATAAATGGTATTATATATGAGTTCTAGAGTGGAAATAAATCCATATCATCGAATTTACATGCGTAGGGAAGCGATTTATTTTTTAAGGCCTCTTTAGGTAACAAACTTGTACCTCGAGGAACAAAGTGTACCTTTATAGAATACCCTAAGGAAGGAAGGGGATATTACCTATACAACCCCTTCGAAAAAAATGTTATAGTGGTAAGACACACCATATATAAGGACCTAGCCTGATTACATTACATAATCTTGATTTTAGACAAGAAATCACTTCCTTTTACATTGAGGATATTTTCAAGTTTAGAGATTTAGAGAATTGGGACATAATACATTCATAACCTTACACATTTTTATAGAGTGGATACCATAAAAACAGTTTCCATTTTTTTCAAAATATAAAACATTAAAGATTAAAACATGATTTCTTCAACAATACTTCAAACATTTAACTTGGATTCCTTATTTCTCTTACACATCCTTATGAACTATGAAAATTATTTAAAAAAACCTGGTATAAGCACAAAAATCTCAGAAAGGGATGTAAAAGAAGTAAGGTTCACATTAGTCCATGAATGAAAACATTTTCAAAAGACATGCTTGTCAGCCATATATACTTACTTTTTGAAACATGAGACTTACACAAGATCCAGAAAAAACATGAAAACATAAATATAATCATAAAGGTATCTTGGGTAATTACTTATATAATCTTTTAACCCTCTTGGCTACCTTATAATTTTTAACCCTCACGGCTACCTTACAATTTGTGTAACCATCGCAGTTACACTTGGAGTAACCATATGAACGATCTCCAAATTACACATAAAAAATGCATTGGAGGGAAATATATGTCCCACCCTTCATCATAAACAATTACCAAGATCCAGAAGATAATCATACAACATGAATAATAGCATAAAAACATTGTTTTTGAATTTTGTAAAACAGAATTTTAAAAGAGGATTTTAAAAGAAGTCACTTATAAATATCATATAATTGAAGTGAGACTTGATAGAGTGAATGGAATATGTATATAATCTATAAATACACATAATTCAACATAGTATAATCAGAATTAATCACACAAAAAATTTAAATACCACATAAATAATGAATAATAAGGTTAACCCAAAGGATGGAAATCGGGTTAAGAATTCCCTTACCTCAGGTTTGTCTTACTTACACCTCATTTAAACCTCCTGTATAGTAGTTAAAATAGTTTTATTAATATATTAAAGAATTATATCCATCTTTATAATACCTTATATGATCATTTCACCCTTTAATTGTTAGTATTTTATTCCTTGGACTGTTTTGGGTGAGTTCTTTACATGATTCTCATGATCGGTTCATGATGGATTGTTCTTATCGATTGGAAGTGAAACTCTAGAATTGGAATGGAGTAGTATTTAAATATTTCCAAAAACATAACTTATACCATTTATCATTTTTAATTCTTACATGATGATGATTCATAAGTTAAAACACTAGTGATGTTCGTTTAGATCATTTTAGTGGTTCTTTGATAATAACGACCTCATTTTGTTTTATAAATTAAAAACATGTGTACAAAAGAATTCCAGAAACATGAATGAGACATAATACACATATTATAACCTAGTTCAAACATAAAAATGGTTTCATGACCATACTTGAAATAATTAATGCAAACTGAAATCACATCGTCCACGATGTCGGTAATTCGACACATCACAGACAATGTTTTTATTCCTTGAATAAGTGGGAGAGGAGAAGAATAATGATGATGAATTTTACATGAACATGAGAAAATACAGAATATACATGATTTATGGAGCTTTCATGCCTCTTGGGTAAGAGTATATGAGGAAAGAATAAGAAAATAAAGGAACTCAAAATAAAATAATAATTGAGAAATCCCTTACAAAAATTCAACAGCCTAACGGCTATGCAACATGGTTTTAGAAAATATTAAAAAGAGAGGAGACAAGGGTCACCCATCCATAAATGAATCATAATACATAATATATCAATAATAATAAGTAAATAAGAACATGGTATGGAAACTTTAAAGTTATACCACATAAAAGAGAACTTGAATGGAAAAAAGAAAGAATTTGAGAATTTTCTTACCTTATAGAGTAACTCCTAGAACTTGAAGGTTGGGACCTTGAGGGCTTGAGGAAACCTTGGTAGAAATACTAGAAAGGTAAGGATTATAGATCTTAGTTGATGAGTAATTTGGAATAAAGTTAATGAAGGAATGGGTTGGTATTTATAGGAAAAGTGATGGATTATTTAAATAATTTCCAAAGGACACCTCATTAGTGGTATTTGAGAAACCATGGGCTTGCCCATGGTATTAGCCACTTGGGACACCTCGCATCTTATTTAACTATAAATAAGTCAAACAGATTTATTATATCATTATTACATCATTAATGATTTCATTAACACACTGAAACTCAAAATTGTATTTTTTACATTCACCCAAAAAACAACTATTTTAGAAAAATCCCAAAAATTCACCCAAAACATTTTTCAAAATTTAGAATTAAAAAATGAAATACATTTTTAAAAAATAATTTTCTAAATATTATTAATTTAATTTTTAAATAAAATCATACTTAATTCAAAAATTAACAATTTTAAAACTATAACTGCTTTTATATCACACTGAAAAATTAACCAAGATGTCATTATCTTAAATCCTTAAGAAAATAAATTAATAATACAATTCACTATTCATTAGGATCAAATTACTATTCATATTACTATTCATAAAGGTATGTTACTATTCACCAAAAAAACAAGTTGGTTCCATCAGACTCTAAATAACTTACTAAACACAATTGTAGATGATTGTTTTTCGAAATTCAAAACATAGAAGCTACTAAATTAATTTTAAAGGCTAGTTATAAATATCTAATTAAAACAAAGTTTCAAGGATTCAATTTATTTTTAAAACCTTGGGGTGTTACATTATCCCCACCTTCTATAAATTGATTCCTCTCAATTTTATTTACTCATTAAATAAGTGAGGGTACCTTTCCCTCATAGCATTTTCAAACTCCCATGTTTCTTATTCTACCATGTGGTTTCTCCACAAAACCTTTACCTAGTGAATTACCTTATTCTGCAATACTTGTTCCCTTCAATCCGTATCTGAACTGGTTTCTCTTCATAAGAAAGGTTCTCTTCCAACTGAACTACTTCTGGGCTCAAGACATGTGATGAATCTGGCACATACTTTCTTAACATTGAAACATGAAAAACATTGTATACCTGATACGAACTCGGAGGCAAAGCTACTCAGTATGCAATTGTTCCAACTTTATCTAGGATTTCAAAAGGGATGATGAACCATGGACTTAGCTTACCTTTCTTACTGAAACACATCAAATTTTTCCAATGAGAGATTTTAAGGAAAACATGGTCACCTACATCAAAAGAGAAGTCTTTCCTTATGTTATCTGCATAACTTTTCTGTATGCTCTAAGCTGTCCTCATGTACTATTGAATCATATTCACTTTCTAAACCACTTATTCTACTAATTATATCCCCATCAACTTTCTTTCACCGACTTCATCCCAAAACTCTAAAGTTTGAAACTGCTTCTCATACAGTGCCTCGAAAGGTTCCATAGATATACTAGAATGAAAACTATTATTATAAGAAAACTCAACTAAAGAAAAATGATGATCCCAACTTCCTTGTTAGTCTATTGAACAAGCTCGAATCATATCCTCCAAAGTCTGAATCATTCGTTCTGACTTCCCATCTAATTGAGGATGAAAATATATACTGAAATTTAATTTTGTTCCCAACAACTTCTGAAGTCTCTTCCAAAAGTTAGAAGTGAACCTGGGATCCCGGTCAGATACAACGGAAAGAGGAACTCCATGTATCATAACAATCTCTTTGAGGTACAATCGAGAAAGTTTATCCAAAGAAATTTTATCTTGAATAGAAAGAAAATGTGTAGATTTTGTTAGTTGATCAATAATAACCCAAACTGCATTGTTACCTCAAGAAGTCTTTGGTAGTCCCACCACAAAGTCCATGGATACATTCTCCCATTTCCACTCTAGAACTGGAAAAAACTGAAGTATCCCCTTAGGTAACTGTTGCTCTACTTTAACCTGTTGACATGTCAATCATTTCATAGTAAAATCATCAATATCTCTTTTCATTCCATCCCACCAATAATACTCCCGAAGGTCTCTGTACATCTTAGTACTATGAGGATGAACTGAAAATGGAGAACTATGAGCTTCACACAACAAGTCTTTCTTCAACTGGGAATCACAAGGCACACACAACCTTTTTTCAAATCTTAAAACACAATCCTTATCAAAATTAAATTCTAGAAACCTACCCATTTTAACCAATTATACCTTTTTCTATAGCTCACGGTCTTCCTTCAACACTTGCTTAATTCTGTCTGATAATGATGAATGCACTGAAACCTGAGAAAAAACAGATGTATTCCATGCACCAACAACTTCTAATACAAAATTTTTCAAATAGTAACATGGTTAATGATGCATGATGTTTTCAACTCAAGGAATCTGCCACTTTGTTTTCTTTTCTAGGATGGTAATTGATCATGAAATCATAATCCTTTATCAGTTCAATCCATCTTCTTTGCCTCATGTTTAATTACTTCTGAGTGAATATATATTTCATACTTTTATGGTTAGAATATATTTGACATTTGGCTCCGTATAAATGATGCCTCCAAATTTTCAAAGTAAAAAAACCACAGCTGCCAATTCCAAATCATGTGTGGGATAATTTAACTCATGAGGTTTAAGTTGTCTTGAAGCATAAGCAATTACCTGATCATTCTGCATCAAAAAACAACCAAGTCCCTTCAAAGAAGCATCATTATAGAGGACAAACTCACTATTTTGGGAAGGAAATTCCAAAATTGGAGTATTCACCAATCTCTTCTCTAGTTCTAGAAAATAAACATCATAATCTTCCATCCAAACAAATTTAACCCCTTTTTGTGTTAACTTAGTTATAGGGCTAGATAACTGTGAAAATTTCTTAACAAATTGTCGGTAATAAGCCACCAATAAAAGAAAACTAAAAATCTTTGTAACATTTGTAGGTCTTGACCATTCATTAACTACTTGTGTTTTGGCTGGATCAACTGTTATTCCATCCTTATTTACATTGTGTCCAAGAAAATAAATCTGTTGCAACCAAAAATCACACTTTCTGAATTTTCCATACAGTTTCATTTCCTTTAAGGTTTGTAAAACAACCCTTAGATGTTTTTCATTCTCCTCTTTATTTTTATAAAATACAAGAATGTCATCAATAAACACAAACAAAAACTTATCCAAGAACTCATGAAATAATTTATTCATAAGATTCATGAATACAGTAGGTGCATTATTTAACCCAAACAGCATAACAAAAAATTCATAATGCCCATATCTAGTATAAAAGGTTATTTTTGTAATTTCATATTTCCTCACCTTCAGCTAACAGTATCCGGATCTCAAGTCAATCTTAGAAAAGTACTGAGCTCCCTGAAGCTAATCAAACAAGTCATCGATATGAGGAAAAGAATACTTGTTTTTAATAGTGATGTTATTCAAAGCTCTATAATCAATGCAAAGTCTCATGGAACCATATTTCTTTTTAACAAACAAAATAAGAGAACCCCATGGTGAAGTGCTAGGATGAATGAATCCTTTATCAAGAAAATATTGCAACTAATTTTTCAATTCAAGAAGTTCTATTTGATTCATACGATAAGGGGGTTTTAAAATTATATTTTCATTAGGAACTAAGTCAATTGTGAATTTGAATTTCTGATTAGGTATGACACTGGGTAACTTATTAAAAAACATCAAGGTATTAATTTACCATTGGCACATCATTAATCTAAATATTTCCCTTGTTTTCAACAATATATGCAAGATAACTTTCATTTCCATATTTCAATAGTTTCTCATCTTCCTGAAATATTATCAATTTTATGGGTTCTTTCTTTTATACAAATTGAAAATATTTCTAAAAAACAAATTCTTTAGCTCTACAGTCAATCTTTTCATGATAAACAGAAAGCCAGTCCATTTCCATAATAACATCAAACTCGAATAAGGGTAAAACAACAAGGTTTGTAGGTAAAGTATTTCCACATACCAAAATAGAAAGATTCTTATAATTACTCTTTTCTATAATATTTCCCCCTAGTGTTTTAATAATAAGTTCCAGACTCATTTGTTGAGGTGATAGTTCCAATTTACCAAAAAAATTCTTAGAAATGAAGGAATGTGTAGACCCTGAATTGAACAAAACATTAGTAAAATCTGAGTAAACAAATAGAGTACCTAATACCACTTCATTTTATAGACTGACATATACTGACGTAGTCGCAAAGTATCTCATTACACCTTTATTCTTATAGTCTAGATTCTTTGCATCATTTGGATCTCTCTTTGGGAAGGCATTTTCATAATGACTCATCTCACCACATTTAAAACACTTAACAATTTTCTTATCATGATTAGTCTTAGGATCATTTTCATTAAAATATCGGGCCATATTTCAAAGCTTACCACATTTAAAACACTTCCCAGTTTTCCTAAGACATTCCCCAGGGTGTTTCTTGCCACACTTTTCACAAACTAGAAACTGGATTTTCTTACCATCATATTTCTTTTGTTTATTCTTACACATCACTTTCCATATCGACCTATTCTTCTTCTTATTTCCAAAATGCACATGATCATCAAAAAACTCCATCTCTACCCTCTCATCACATTAGACAAGTTTCTCATAACTTTTGAATTCACAGGAGGCCAATTCCCTTCGATACCTTGGCTTCATTCCTGAGTAAAAGTGGATGATTTTTCTATCAAGATCCAGAATAAGATTTAAAGAATACCTTGCCAGTCGGTTGAAGTTCTCTTCATACACAGCCACTGAATCTTCCTCCTTTTTCTTCAATTCAAGTAATTGCTTCTCTATCCTAAGTTTCACCACCTTAGGAAAATATTTTTCAAGGAAAATACTTTTAAATTCATCCCACTCTAAGGCATCAATATTCTCTCTATCCCTGATATTCTTTACCATTAACCACCACTGATCATATTCACCTTCAAAAAGATAAATGGAAATACTTACCTTTTTATTATCTAAACATCCCATAGCATCGAATATCTTTTCAAGGGCTTTAATCAATCCTTTAGTTACTACTGGGTCAGAAGATCCATTGAAAGAAGGAGGCTGTTGTCTCATAAAATGTTCCACTACTGTCATGTTCTGTTGTGGAACCTATTGTTGTTATCTTTAATGGATGCCACCATAATTTATTTCTTGTGTTATCTAAGTCATTACTATCACAAACTACTTGGTTCTAATCCCTAACATTCTGGGCTGAAGATTCAGAAGGATGTCGTTCTGTCGTTGCCTCTCCTCTTCAGTTTCCCTGTTTCTTCTGCGAACTACCATTCTGAACAAACATATCTTAGATGAAGCAACATGGTAATCTTTAAATTCTATAATATTTCAAATTAATCATAGAGTAAAAATCATTTACGGTATTCTTTTAACATCATCCTAACCCCAAAAGTTATCTAAACCATCCTCTATTACCAACTATAAGGACCCAGCCTTATTACATTACATGATCTTGATTTTAGACAATAAATCCCTTCCTTTTACACTGAGGATATTTCCAAGTTTAGATATTTATATAATTGGGACATAATACATTCATAACCTTACACATTGTTACATAGTGGATACCATAAAAACAGTTTCCATTTTTTCAAAATATAAAACATTAAAGATTAAAACATGATTTCTTCGACAATTCCTCAAAAATTTAACTTTTCTTACTTATTTTTCTTACACATCCTTATGACCTGTGAAAATCATTTAAAAAAACTTGGGATGAGCACAAAAAACTCATAAAGGTATGTAAAATAAGGAAAGAGCACATTAGTCCATGAATGAAAACATTTTCAAAAGACATGCTTGTCACCAATATATACTTACTTTGTGAAACATGAGACTTACAAAAGATCCACACAAAACATGAGAACATAAATATAATAATAAAGGTATCTTGGGTAATTACTTACATAATCTTGTAACCCTCTCGGCTACCTTATAATTTGTAACCCTCATGACTGCCTTACAATTTGTGTAACCATCACAGTTACACTTGGAGTAATCATATGGCTGACCTCCAAATTACACATACCCAATAAATTAGATGGAAATATAGGTCCCACACTTCAATATAAACAATTCCCAAGATCCATAACATAATCATACAACATGAATAATAGCATAAAACATTGTTTTTGAATTTTGTAAAACAGAATTTTAAAAGAGGATTTTAAAAGAAAAGTCCCTTATAAATATCATATAATTGAAGTGAGACTTGATAGAGTGGAAGGAATATATATATTCTATAAATACACATAATTAAACATATTAAAATCATAATTCATCACTAAAAAAATTTAAATACCACATAAATAATGAATAATAAAGTTAACCCAAAGGATGGAAATCAGGTTAAGAATTTCCTTACCTCGGGTTTGTCTTACTTACAACTCTTTTAAACCTCTTGTATAATAGTTAAAAGAGTTTTATTAATATATTAAAGAATCATATACATCATTATAATACCTTATATGATCATTTCACCCTTTAATTGTTAGTATTTTGTTCCTTTCACTATTTTGGGTGAGTTCTTTACATGATTTTCATCATCGGTTCCTAATGGGTTGTTCTTGTCGATTGGAAGTGAAACTCCAGAATTGTAATGGATTAGTATTTAAATTTTTATATTACCATAACTTATACCATTTATAATTTTGAATTATTACAAGATGATGATTCATAAGTTAAAATATTAGTGATGTTCGTTTAGATCATTTTAGCGGTTCTTTGATAATAACGACCTCATTTTGTTTTATAAATTAAAAACATGTGTACAAAATAATTACAGAACCATAAATGAGACACAATACACATATTATAACCTGGTTCAACCATAAAAATGGTTTCATTACCATACTTTAAATTATTAATGAAAATTTAAATCACATCATCCACGATGTCGGTAATTCGACACATCACAGACAATGTTTTTATTCCTTGAATAAGTGGGAGAGGAGAAGAAGGATGATGATGAATTTTCCATGAACATGAGAAAATATAGAATATACATGATTTCTGTAGCTTTATTTCCTCTTGGGTAAGAGGATATGAGGAAATAAAAAAATAAAGGAACTCAAAATAAAAGAATAATTGATAAATCCCTTACAAAAATTTGGCAGCCTAACGGTTGTACAACACATTTTAGAAAATATTAAAAAGAGAGGGGACAAGGGTCACCCATCCAGAAATTAATCATAATACATAATAGATCAAGAATAAGAATAAAATAATAACATGTTATGGAAACTTGAAAGTTATACCACATAAAAGAGAACTTGAATGGAAAAGAAAGAAATTGAAAATTTTCTTACCTTACAGAGTAACTCCTAGAACTTAAAGGTTGGGACCTTGGAGGATTGAGTAAACCTTGGGGGGACTAATAGGGAGGTAAGGAGTCTGGATCTTAGTTTATGAATAATTTGGAATGAAGTTATTGATGGAATGGGTTGGTATTTATAACTAAAGTGATTGATTATTTTAATAATTTCCAAGGGACACCTCATTAGTGGTATTTGAAAAACCATGGGCTTACCCATGGTATTAGCCACTTGTGAAACATCACATATTATTTAATTGTACATAATTCAACCAAATTTATTACATAATTATTACATCATTAATGATGTCATTAACACACCGAAACTCAAAACTGTATTTTTTACAATTCACCCAAAAATCAATTGTTTCAGAAAAATCCCAAAAATTCAACCTAACCATTTTTCTACGTGTAGAATTAAAAAATGAAATCAATTTTTAGAAAATAATTTTTTAAATATTATTAATTTTATTTTTAAATAAAATTGTACTTAATTCAAAAATGAACCATTTTAAAACTATAATTGCTTTTATATCACACTGAAAAATTAACCAAGATATCATTATCTTAAATACTTAAGAAAATAAATTAATAATAAAAATTACTATTCATTAGGGTCACATTACTATCCATAAAGGAATGTTACAATTCACCAAAAAAACATGTTGGTTTCATCAGACTCTAAATAAATTACTGAACACAATTGTAGATGACTATTTTTCAAAATTTAAAACATAGAAGCTGCTAAATTAAGTTTAAAGGCTGGTTATAAATATCTACTTAAAACAAAGTTTAAAGTATTCAACTTATTTTTAAAACCTTGGGGTGTTACACCATATTCCTTGAGAGGGATCACATCTCTAAAAGAGATAGTGGGAGAGAGATAGACTTTGATGAATTTGAGGCTCAAGGTACACAAGAGTTGGTACAGAAACAGATTTCATAAAGCCCCATGGAAGAAAGAATTGTTCTAGAGACACAAGAGTTTCATAAAAGTACAAGAGAGGTTAGAGAACCAGAATAGTACAGTTTTCTAGTTACTGAGGATGGTGACTCGTTATTAATTGATAATAATGATCCTCTAACCTACAAGGAAGTAGTAAGTGGCATAGATGTTGCCAAGTGGGAAGAATCCATGAATTATGAAATGGATTCCATGTACCAAAATCAAGTTTGGATTTTGGTAGATCCTCAAGTTGATGTAAATCCTATTGGTTTTAAATGGGTATTCAAGAAAAATTGGACATGGAAAGATAATTCGGTACCTATAAGGCATGACTAGTTGCAAAAGGGTTCAAACAGCATCAAGTTATTGACTATGATGAAACCTTTTCACTAGTTGCAATGTTGAAATACATCATAATTCTATTGGACATTTCTGCTTACCATGAATATGAGATTTGGAAAATGGATGTCAAAAATATCCTTCCTTAATGGGAACCTTCAGGAAGATGTATACATGACACAGCCTGAAAGTTTTATGACTCCAAATTATGCCAATAAGGTATGCAAGTTGCATAAATCCATTTATGGATTAAAGAAAGTGTCCAGGTCATCTCACATTTTTTTTGATGAAGCCATAACAAAATTTGGTTTTATCAAAAATAAATGTGAGCCTTGTATCTACAAACAGTTTAGTGAGAGTGCAGTTTTTTTCATAATAGTATATGTTGATGACATATTAATTATTGGAAATGAGATACCAGTATTACAGTATGTTAATACATGGTTGAATTAATGCTTCTACATAAATGACTTGGGTGAGGCAACATATATTCTTGGGATCAAGATCCATCGTGATAGATCCAAGAGATTGTTGGGATTAATTCAAAGTAAATACATTGATAAGATACTGAAGAGATCCAATATGGAATAATCCAAGAGGGGATTGTTTCCAGCATCACATGGAATTCATCTTTCCAAGAAAATTTATCCTCAGAAACATGAGGAAAGAAATATAATGTAAAGGAATCCATACGTATTCGATATTGGGTTAGTTGTGTATGTCATGATATGTACTAGGTTGTATGTCACCTACGCATTGAGTGCAGTAGGTAGATATCAAGCTGACCCAGGCGACTGCCATTGGATGCCATTCAAGACTATCCTAAAGTATCTGAGGTGTGCTAAGGATATGTTCCTAGTTTATGGAGGATATGAGGAACTAATCATCAGAGGATATGCAGATGCTAGTTTCTAAACTGATCAAGATGACATGAAGTCGCAAATGGGATACATCTTTATTTTTAATGGAGGTGTAGTGAGTTGGAAGAGCTTAATGTAGAGTGTCTTCACAGATTCTATAGTACAGTATGAGTATATCATAGCTTATGAGGTAGCTAAAGAAGCATTTTGGATGCTAAGATTCATCTAGGAGATGGATGTGATACCTAGCAGTAAATATCCCATCACATTGTACTGTGATAATACTGTAGTTGTGGATCTCGCAAAAGAGCCAAGGTCACATCAACGGACAAATCACATACTTTAGAAGTATCATATCTTAAGGGATTTTTCTCAAAGAGGTGAAGTTGCAGTGATAATTATTTCCACAGAAGATAGTGTGGAAGAACCCTTGACTAAATCCTTGACTTATCAAAAACATGATCACCATGTGAGGTCTAGCGGACTCAAATTCATAGGGAGTTGGATCTAGTCCAAGTGGTAGTTTGTAAGAGTTGGTGTCCTAGAACTAACTGTTTCTACTTTGATTACATGGATATTTAATATATTTAAATATTAAATATATTATTATATATTGTTCATTGTTCTTCATGACTATGATGTAATAATGTTGAGTATTTGTTGCATTGATAAGGTCATGGAAGTTTCCCGCTATGATGAGAACCTTGAAATGATATAACAATATTCTTAAATATATTTCTACGATTGGATTAAATACTATGATGGTACACATATCATGCAGACCGTCAGGTGTGAGTACTCGTAAGCAGATGAGACTTCCTCTCATTAAGTTTTCACTTAGTAATCTCCAAGATAGGAGATTATGAGAACCGACTCTCCAGTAGAAATTCCATGTGTTGTGGTGTCATCATATATTTCTATGTGCGATCATGTGTAATGATCCTTAGACTTTAATATTATTATTAATACATGTCACAACTCACACACTTTGATTTACTGAGGAAAACCATCATGCAAACAGTTGGCGGGAAGTAGGGTATGTTGGGTGCATCATGAGGGGCATGTTATTAATGGATAAGTCAAGGAAGGATTTTTCTATTCCATTTATGAAAGTTAATATCTTGGCCCTTTGATTGAAATAGAACTGTCATGTAAAATTCCATGGCCATGGTGTAATGACGAGTTTATTTCAGGTATTCAAAGAATGACGTATCAAGCATAAAAGTTGATGACACTATTATGAAACCTTCTTGATGATATATTTCAACAAAGGGATTATATTACATAGTGATTGTTCA
Source organism: Viscum album (assembly GCA_963277665.1). Lineage (NCBI taxonomy): Eukaryota > Viridiplantae > Streptophyta > Magnoliopsida > Santalales > Viscaceae > Viscum > Viscum album. The sequence goes on from OY728155.1 coordinate 391,163,147, forward strand.
TATGTGGATGTTATTGTTGTGACTTTAAGTTCTTTCTCTTGGGTGCCTTGACCCGTTGATAGACAGTACTCTTTTAATTTAGGTAAGCCCGCCTAATGTCAATGATAAAGAATCCTACAGGGTCACATACTCAGTGTTTTTAGTGGTCTTGGTTAAATTCTATTTGAATTTAATTAATAAATATTATTCTCAAGACAATAGAATAATTTTATTCAAGTTAAAATTATTGCATAAATTAAATAAATATTTATTCACCAGATTGTGGGTAAAATATATTTATTTATTTTATTGAAAATTTAATAAATATTTATTTACTAGTTTGTAAATAAAATATTTATTTAAGAGAATAAATTATTTATTTATTTATTCAGGTGTTCAAGAAATAGAAGTGTATTTTGAGAGGACCAAGTTCGGTCTGGTAGTAAAATAATTATTTGTAAGACGATAAATAATTATTTAACTAGTTGGCACAAATTAAAATAACACTGCTATTGTTTTGTGATGCAAAATTTTATTTATAATTTTGTTTTTCGCAAGTTAGCAAACCATAAATAATGACGCGGTATTATTATTAATAGCATGGATTTTCTCTAAGGTTATGAATGTATTTAATTGTTGTTACGCAATTAAATATTGTAATTGAAACCCCATGTCAATAAATAGACATATACGTCTATTGTTTCATGTACTGGATCACACATCTAGTGAGTTGAAATTTGTTGAGCTAAACAATTTCTCTCTTGAATCCTCTTCTCGCCCCTCTCAAGAATGAGAGACATTATTTAAGGCCGAAGAACAAGCGATCAAGAACGACCAACACAAGACACTCGCTTCATCGTGCTAGCACTCGGAGAACGAGCGGTGTCAGTCAGAGGCCATCGGAGCACGTGTGGATCACCACTAGAGGTATTCTAGTTTTTATCCTTGAAAGTGCAACAAGATAATCCGGAAGGGTCATTCTGGATGATCAACATCATCAACGAAGAAAATACCAAAGATCCAGGTATTATTTTCTTTATGAAATTAATTAAATTAATTATAAACATGATGTGAAAGATTATATATAAAGGTTTCGAGACTCTTCCTTATTTATCTAAATATTTGATTTTATTCTGTGGAGACTGGATTTCATCATCGTATTGATCCTGGAATAATCATTGATCATGGTAAAAATCAAAGTTGGGTGCTGGCCTAACCACTCTTTTGTTGCGCCCAGAACTTATAATGGTAACAGAATACATAGAAGGCATTAATGAGAGATAAAGTGGTATATATTCATTCAAACATAAGGAGTGCAGTATGGGGGAGTTGAAAAATCATACCCCAACATTTTTAATTAAAATAAAAAGGGTATTACAACATAAAGAAACTTGGATAAAAATGATAAAGGAAGGAATCCCTTACGAAAATTCAACATGGTAACGGCTTAGGTAAGGATCAAAATGAGGGAGGATAAATAATATCACATTAAAATAACATAAAATGTACATTAATAGAATGATTATAAAATAATTACATTATAAAAATTTGAAATTACAAAAACTACTTTCAAATAAGATGCTTGAATTTGAAAGGAGGAGAGGAATGTGAGAATCCCTTACTTGGATGTGTGATCCCAAAGGCTTGGGAGAGGCTTCTTGGGAGCTTGGGGAACCTTGAGAGGACTCTAAGGATAGGAGAGAAGAGTATGTAAAATCTTTAAATGGTTTGATTTAAGAGAAATGGGTTCATGGGTGGGTTTATATAGGAAATGAGAGGAGAATTATTTAATATTTCACAAACTTAGGTTTTGGAATCTATATAATTAAATATTCAAAACCACAAACCTTCCCACGGTTTTTGCCCATGGTTTTTGTCAAAGGGGAGTGGAAAAAATTATTTTATAAATCAAAATGCCTAAATTATTAAAATATTAGGCTTTCTTATGTGGAGGTGAGTCACACTCGTAAGGAAATCATTTTAAAATGTTAAAATATTTTATAAGTCTTGGAGGGTCCACTAAGGCATTATAAAATTAATAAAAAAAAATCTAAAATTACATTATTTTAAAGGAAAAACTTATATTGGATGAAGATAGCTTTTATAGTTTTTTATTACCTCAATATTGGGTCATTGTGATTTCATAAAACACTTTATATATTTATAAGGTATTTAATTTTTACCCAAAAATTCGATTGTCTCAGAAAATTATGAAAAATTCACCATTGGATAATTTCGACATCCTGATTCCAAAAATAATATTCATTTTATCTAAATAATTTTCTAAATATATGAATTTTAAATTTTAAAATAAAAAACGAAATTTTTTAAAAATTCATGGGTTTTGACAAAAACAGTTTTCAAACATTAATAAAAATTACAATTTTTTTTATAAAAATTATATGATAATTTATATTTAATAAAAAATAATTTAGTAATAATATTTTATTTAAATATTATCTATTTAAAAAATGCATTAATTCATCAAAATATATTTATTAATTGAATTTAAATGTTAACTAAAAATATTATTTGTTCCTTAAAAACCATTTACAAAGTAACAATAATAAAATTAAAGTATATTATTTATTCTATAAAAAAATGATGAACATAATAATAATACTAGGGTCTTGTTACATATCCTTTTATTACATTAGTATATTCCCTAAGAGTATGGTGTGTGATGGTGGGGCTTTCTTGGGGTCGTTTGGTAAACATGGTTTAGGTCGTGATCTTGATGAGCTTGAACTTCTCTCATAAACAGTTTTGTAATGATTAAGTTATTGGATCTTAGATTGGGATTGGTCTAGGGAAAATCCTGGAAATGATACCTCCCTCGAAAGATCTGATAAATGGGATTTAAAGGGAATGATCCTACTGGTCGAGGCCATCACTTCCTTTATTAGTGTCAAAAAGATTTTTTAAAACCCTATATATATACTAGTCATGTGATCATTGTTCAATGACTATATTATCAATGGTAATGATACTTAATCGTTATTTAAACCCAATAAAAAAGTCCATGTGTTTTTTATATCCATAAGACATTAAAAGAAAGGTAATTTTATTCATTAATGTTCGGGTCGTTACAAAAAAGGCCCTAACTATTAAGGTAACCTTATAACTTTATTTACTTACACAAGATAATCTAGGGGAACACAACTATGGTGTGAAACTACCTGATTGGATGATTGAGTTCTTAACAAGTATTAATTTGGGAGGAATCTTATACTTAGTATTTAAGGGGTTTTATTTTAAAAACCCCACCGATTTAATTTACATAATATGCATATTAAATTCATAATTATTACATCACATGAAATATTTATTATCTCATGTTTTATTCCTTTTTGTATGCATATTTCTAAAAATTTAGTTTTTAAATCCCTATTCTGTCCACCAGATTAATATATTCATGCCATATTGATGGGAAAATATTTACACAACACAAAGTTTATATTACTCTCCCAAATATATAAGCCAAACATATTTATACATATCCAAATTCATCCTCTATGTAAGGTACATTAACCCTTCATATAAAGGCTTATAATTATATAAGATAGACAAACTCTACATGAGTACAGTTGAAGTAATAGATAACTAACCCTCACCTTTCTAAAACAAGGCATAAGTCTCCAGACTAGTGGGAAGTTCTACCCAAAGTGCCTCTCCCTAGGTCAACTTTACTCAATAGAGAATCAAATTCATAATAAATTGAAAACCTAATATACACAAACTATATTTAGAAACTAAATTCAAGCTAATTACTTCAATTATAAACTAATAACATGGTAGATGAAAACTAAATCATATGATGTTATACCTAGCATGTGATACATGGATATAAATTTTTCTAAAAGAATTGTATCTCATAAATTAATCATAAAAAATATTCATAACTCATAAAATTTTATAAACATGAAAATTTAAAAGGAATAAACAAATAAATAAACTCTATTTACTTTTTCATAACATGAGATACAAATATGAACTCTTCATATTTAATTTAGGCATGAAAATATTTTATTTTTAGTCCATAATACTTATCATTTATAAAAAAATTAATATATAAGAAAAAATAGTAAAAATATTTAATTTTTATCATTTTAGCCTATATCATATTTTATGAATGATAATAAGAATTGTTATTCATAAATTACTACTCATATATATAACTGGTTGTGTGTATTAATCATATTCCACAATATATAAACAATTATACTCTATTATTGATATCTCATCTTTTAACTAGCTATATATTAGGTTTCTAATCATATTTTATGATATAACTGATATTGTGATTATTCTATGATACTTTATTTTATTGAAATTTGGAGATCATATATATTTTATAATATCACATATCATATTCCATGGAGTGGTTCAAATCTACAGGTTTCATATCATACCTTATGATGTGGATTAGTTGTACACTACGAATAGTCAAAAAATAAGATTTAAAACATATAATATTTTATAGTATGGATAAAATTCCTTATAATAGATAAGTTCTTTAAAAAATAGTGGATAAGCACATTGATCTATTCAAGAATAAGTCTCTAATACCATTGATGGGTTTTGAGCGATCATCAAATGATTATTAACAATAGAAGAAACACATAGAAATGGTTGATATATCTTTAGTCAGAGAAACATTCTATATAAATGAAGAACATAAAGAAAATTTACTTTTTTATATAAGTAATCCATCTTTTAATCTTTGATGTATGCCTGATTGGGATCAGTTAAGGAATAGCCAAAAGACTCTTGACTCCGTAAGTGGTGCACTAGCCAATGGATCCTTAATCCTATCAAGAGGATTACCTATCATCAAAGGGGTGTTATCACATTTTTTTCAAGAAAAACATTAATGTGATATTGAGAGGGAGTTTTTTCCTTGGCTTACAAGATCACACATACAAACAATAGAGGGATTACATCCTTTTATAGGCACTCCTGAATCTCTTTGTTTAATGAAGAGAGTCAGGGTGCTACTGTTATCTCATGTCATTGATGTATGTTGGTGTCCAATATTCATTGAACTCATTAATGGATGTATTTAGCATTGAAAATCCATAATAAATTTATCACATTGATTTATAATTGAAGATGAACCAAAGGAAGACATGGAAGAATATGCATGCAATATTACATATTGCATGTCCCATTGAAATTTTTGATGGTAGTCAATCATAAGATAAAATATGTGCATCAGTATGCACATAGCATCAAATATGATTATGGGAAATCAATAAAAAAATAGGCCTTTAAATACATTTTTTTATCCATGTTTTCGAAAAACATGGCTAAATTTTAATATAGCTAATTTAGCTGTGTTTTACATATATACACACATATAAATATATTAATTTATATATGTATGAGTGTTTATATATATATATATATCTAAATATATAATTAAACATATAAACTTATAAGTATTTATAAACAATACACACATAAAAATATTAACATATATATATATATATATATTAATTTATACATTTAATTTTAAAAATAATATATATGTATGTATGTTTTATTTATTATTGTTATTTTTTATATTATACAATACTATTATATTATATACACACACACACACACATATTCATACATATATATAGAGATAGATAGAGAGAGATGTAAATAGTATGCATGTAATGGTATTACATAACATTAAAGGAAATGTGTGTGTGTGTGTAATTAAATTAACTATTATTAATAATGATTTAAAACATAATTATAATTAATTTGATATTAACTAATAATTAAATGATCGTTAATAATAAATAATTAATAATTATTATAAAAATTCATGCATATTAGTAATTAATTAATTAAAAAATATTAACATTGTTTATGTGTATTAGATTATATATTAATATATGTGTGTTTCTTAATAAATTAATATATGTATATATTAATATATATATATATATAAACATATATATAATTCAATATATAAATTTACAAGTATATATATTTACACACACACGCACACACATATATATATATTAACATATATACAAATATAATATATATATACTTAATTTATATATCTATAAATTTATAAATATAATTATATAAATTTATACATATATAAATATAATAATAATAGATATAATAATATATATTTTTATATATAATAAATATAATATATTATTTTTTATTTATATACAAATATATTAACATATATATTAGGGATGACAAGAGGGCGGGTGAAATTTTGGGTACCAAAACCCTAGCACATTTATTTGTACAAAACACCAACCCTAACTCTAAACCATTTATTTTTTAAATTCACCACCCTAACCCTACCCTGTTATATTTTTAACTACCTATTTATTTATCCCAACCCTTTTAATTACCCAATTAAAAATTCAAAAATTCAAATTTTATTTATAAATATAGAATAAATATATTTAAAAAGTAAGTAAATATATTTTTTAATTATACATTATTCAACAACATATAGTAAACAAATTTAAATTTAAAATTTATCTATAAATAAAATGTGAACTAAACTCAGAATAAATAAATATTTTTTTATGATTTTAGTGTTTTTAAAAATTTATGATGTATTAATTAATAATAATTTTCATAATCGGGTTCATATTTTGTGGTTACCTTAGAGTATTATCCTAACCTTACTCATTTATTAATTGGGTTTTCAATTTTCTTCCCTAACCCTATAAATACCCATTTAACCACTACTCTAACCCTATTTAACCAGTTTGGGTAGTGTTGGGTACCTTGTTAATGGGTACCCATTTTCATCCATAATATATATAAATATAAAGTAATATCATCTATAATTCCTATAAACAACATAACCTCCCTCCCACATGTCATTCCCACAACACATGTTTTCCCACTTCTTTTTTCACCCTTCACAACCACTATGCTTTCACTAGGTTTCCCCATTTCATTAAATCCCTCTATCAGCAAAAAAACTTGGGTATAATCCAAAAATCCTAACACTGAATAAATCTTCCTCTTTCCATCTTCTCTTTTTATTCCATTTTGTAGATCCTTCCACCCACCGAGCATTGTCCTTATCGACAAACCCTTCCAACATATCATCCTCTATTTTCACCACCTTACATCTACACATGGATTTATCCTTTGGTTTTTTTCTAGGTATAACTTTATACTATCATTCAGTTATATTTTTCTTCTAATCATATTCATCAATCCATATATGGCATCCTTCCTTTTTATTACATAACTTTTCATTACAGTTTACAAACAGAGGATCTTTAAAGTCAAGTGTCTTGGAAATCAGAAACAATAAAACATTAAAAATTAAAACACTCTTTTAAATCCACTTGAAAATATTCTTGAAAAGTTCATCTTATGTACAATTATTGCATCTCATAAACTGTATACATACATCGAAGGAAAGTGTGAGCTGAAGGCCTAGTAAGGAAAGCAAGGGAATCAGTTTACTTGTGATATCAATAAGAACTTGATGAAAACCATAAGACATGAGCAATAGAAAAAGAGGCATATCATAATAAAAAAAACATGAATCATAACTTGAATATGTGTATAAAATAATTCATTTATACATTCATGAATATATCACCAAGGTTCATCCCCAAAGTGTTATAAAAAAAATTACCAAGGTTATTCACCAAGGTATCGTGAAACTTGTCATCTCTAGAGATTAATTCATTACCCAATGTATTGGAGTGATATCAGGGCTCACCCTTAATATTACTTTATTTTCATGTGATCCACATATCTCATAATCAAAAATTTCATAAATAACCCAAAGAGAATAAAATAAATGGTTTTCATTTCAAAATCGTGACATTTTAAAAGTGCTTAAAAATAAGATCATTATGTCATTTATAACCCATGGAAAGGGAGTGAGGGTTATATGTATGTCAATTATAGAATCAAATATATCATTTTTTTGTATTATGAACACCCATAGAAACTAAATAGGTCTGGGTATTCACATAAATAAACAAGATAATTTCATGAGAGAAAGAGAGAGATATTTTGAGAAGAAATTTCTACAGCATAACGGGTATATAACATGGTTTTAGAAAATAATAAAAAGATAGTGTACAAGGGTATATGATTAATAAATGAATAATTTTTCAGTATAGGTACAGAATAAAAAAGAAATAATATCATGGTGTGGACAGTTGAATGACATACCACATGAAAGGGAAACTTGAAAGGAAAGAGAAAATGCAATTTCTTTTACGAAAATTCAGCAGCCTAACAACGTCACTTAAAGATTCAAAAAATAAGTTGATGAGAGAAGAAAGGTTAAATCATAATTTTTAAATGAAATGGAAAGTAATAATAACATATAAAAACTTACCCCCTCATAAGAAGATGGTAACTAGAAGACATAACATAAAGGAAGTCATGACTTAAAAGAGGAGGGTGAAAGGTTCCCTTACCTTGAAGAGTGACTTTGAAAGCTCAAAGGTTGGGACCTTGGGGGATTGAGTGAACTTTGGGAGGACTAATTGGGAGGTAAAAAGACTAGGGTTTCGTTGAGAATGATTTTGTAATGAAATGAATGAGGTAATGGCTTGGTATTTATAGGGAAAGAGAGGGAATATTTAATTAATTTCCAAGGGACACCTCATCGGTGGTATTTGCAAAACCAGGGGCTTCCCCATGGTATTGGCCACTTGGGACACCTCATGAAATATGTTACTATTCAAAAGTCGACCAGATTTATTATATCATGATTACATCATCAATGATGTCATTAAACACTCAAAACCCAAAACTGTGTTTTTACTATTCACCGAAAATTCAACTGTTTCAGAAAAATCCCAAAAAATTACCCTAACCTAATATCGATGCTCTGAATTCAAAAATGAACTCCATTTTATGAAAATAATTTTCTAAATAATTTTAATTTAATTTTTAAATAAAATCATTATTTATTCAAAAAACAACTCTAAAACTATAACTTGTTTTGTAACACCTTGAAAAAGTAATCAAGGTCCCATAAAATTATTGTAAAACTATAAGACAATAAAGTAAAAATTTATTATTAAATTTTATGAAAATAAATTTCCATTTTAAATTATTAAATTAATTATAAAATTGTAAATAAAATATTTATGACATACAAAAATATCAAAAATTATACTATGATCATTTTTTCACTTTTAAGATGTTTAAATTGTATTTATACATTCATGGGTGAAGTTTCTATTTTTTTGGCTGATTTACTATTCATTACTATTCATAAGGGTATGTTATTATTCATACTTTACTATTCACTAAAAAACAAGTTGATCTTATTAGACTCTAAATTTCTTACTGATCATAACTGTAGAAGACTATTTTTTGAAAATCATTTCACATTATTAATTATTTAAAGTATACAAAAAATATATTTTAAAATACCCTTTTTCCAAAAATCATCAATAATATGAAACTTCATCTTACATTTATCTGGACATTTGAAATTCAAAAATTTAACATAATAATAAATAACAATTTTATTTATACAAAAGGATTACACAACGTAACTAAGGTCTCATTACATAGCCCCTTATAACACTTGCATTGGACCTAAGTGTAAGGTGTGCTATGGTGATAGAATCTTAGGGTGGCTCAGAAAACATTTCCCGAGTGGTAATTTCTATCATCTTGAACTTATCTCGTAGGTGGTTCCATTCAAGCTTCACATGTTGGAGTTCGTCTTGGGCTTGGTCTAGAGCAAATCCCAGTGATGTCACCTCCTTCCAAAGCTCTAACAGATGGGCTTCATATGGCCCGAGTCTATTAAATGAGGCCATCGACTCTTCTTTCTATATTAATTAACCAATATCACTTGTATTTATAAATAATAATTGTAACGTTAAGAGTTTAGTTTCCAACGGTCATATTGACCAATGGTCATATAATAGTCAAAACCCAACGGTATCATTTTAATTATACTCACTTCATTACTTTAAGGATATAGTTTTGTTTGAGTATTATAACACAAAAAATTTAGGAAACAAGTATTATTCAAAAGTTTGGGTCGTTACATTCTTCCCCACTTAAGAAATTTTGTCCCTGAAATTTTTAACTCGTACCCTCAAAAGAGGTAAAGTGTGGGTACTTTTGCCTCATAGACTCCTATGGTTCCCACATGGCTTCTTCACATTTGTGGTTCCTCCACAACACCTTAACAAGGTGGGTAGTCTTGTTGTGTAGAACCTTTTCCCTACAATCCAAGATCTCACTACCACAAAACTGGGCAAGGCATGCGCCTGCCTTTATCAGCGCTAACAGTAAAGAACTGATAAAGGGTTGGGCCTTTATCAGCGCTAACAAAAGCACTGATAAAGGTTTTCCCCTTTATCAGCGCTTTTTTAGCACTGATAAAGGGATTATTTATCAGCACTAAAAAAGCACTGATAAAGGTTGTATTTATCAGCGCTTTTCATTTTAGTGCTGATAAATACACCCTTTATCAGTGCTTTTTACTAGCGCTGATAAAGGCTCACGCGGATTTGTTAAAAACCTGTGGGTCCTCTTCCTCCTCCCTGCACCCGGTCAAGCTCTCGCGGAAGCCCTCCTCTGCGCCACTGTCGCCGCTGCCGCTGCCTCCTCTTCCTCCGTCGCGGCCGCTGCGGCCGCCGCCTCCTCCTTCTCCTCCTCCTTCTCCTCCTCCTCCGGCCGCCTCCTCCTCCTCCTCCGGTCGCCGCCTCCTCCTCCTCCTCCTCCTCCACTGTGGCCTCGTCCTCCTCCTCCTCCACTGGCGGTTCCTCCTCCTCCTCCTAGTCTGCGGCCTCATCCTCCTCTTCCTCTACCGGTGCCTCCTCCTCCTCTTCCTACTCTGCTGCCTCCTCCTCCACCGCGGCCTCCTCCTCCTCCTCCTCCTCCGCTGCCTCCGCTGCCTCCGCGCTGCATCCGCGCTGCCTCTGGTGCCTCCGCTGTCGACACCTCCTTCTCCTCCGCCACCGGGTCCTCCTCCTTAAGGTGATTAAAATTGAATTTTCATGAATTAATTATGTTTGGAATGGGTAAGTGTTTGGCCAACTATTCTTCATGTTGAATCTTCAGTTTCCATGGGTGGTTTGGGATTGTGGTTATGTTTTGATCCTGACTATGGGTTTTTTTTAAGATTCCCCACTACTTCATTAGATTTATTTAGTTATTATTATGTTTTGGTGTTTTCATTTGGTTCATGTATCTCTTTATCTCCCCACGAACGATTATCTTATGGCTATTAATTTTGAGATGGGTTTGAGGAAACATATCAGATTTATTCTTATTATTCTATGTCTACCAACCTATTTTTAGGTGTTTCCCAAGGTATTTATGTGAGAGGGAATCACCGGTCACCGACAACCACCTTCTCAATCAAGGGTTGTGTGACCACACCCCACCACGAGTCCACCCTCCATGATCAAACCCATAAAGCTCACACCCCACTGCGGACACACTCAGCACAAGCGGAATCTTTCGTGAACCAGACTCATTACAAGCCATCCCTTCCCAAACCACGTCTTCTGTGGACCCAATTCTTTGTGAGCCTCACCCTACTTGAGTATTTCCAATGCATACAAATCCTTCGCGAACAAATCCTTCACGATCCGATACTTGCATGAGACAACCCCTTCGCGATCCAACATAATGTTGATCTCCTCTGCAAAAACCACCCCGTGCATTCGAATCCTTCACGAGAAAAACCCTTAACAAGCCCACCCCTTTCGCATATGAAACTCCTCAATGTGACCAACACTTTCCTGTGCAAACCAGAGTAAACTCTCTTGCACGAACCGAGACCCCTACACCCGCATAACTCCCCACTCGCAAACAAAGATCCATTATGCGAACCGAAACCCAGCGCAAACCTGCCCCAACGCGAAAAAACTCCACTATGTAAACCAAGACCCAGCACGAACCAGAACCTACACGAACCAGACCCTACACGAACAAGCTCCACTGCCCGAACCAAAAACCCAGCACGAACCTGCCCCTACGTGATCACTTCCATAGCAAACCACTACTTTGCAATCTCAGTGTGAACCACACCCTTACCATCTCACCCATCACAGACCGGCCTCTATGCATTTACAACCACCGCGTATAAGCACCTTCGTGATCATCTTCCTTCATGAACTAGTACCTTTGGTCCCTTTAATCACGTTAACCATAAACAGACGACACTCTCACAATTTCCACCCTTCACGATCAGAACAACACACTCCAAAAAAAGATTCACGAGTAGTATCTCTATCATAAATTGTATGATCATTTGTATATGTATGAGTAGTATCTCTATAAATTAATTCTTTCATTTAAATACTAATTTAAAATCTTGATTTTAAATTTAATTTTATAAATTAATTCTTTCATTTAAATACTAATTTACAAAAATATAAAATAATATTAAATGATCTTATTTATGTTAGAAAATAGAAATTATGGATTAGCCCTAATTAATCAATGATTCAAGATATAAGATTATAATATGTCATAAAATGATAATTGTACACACAATAACATGAATCTTTTATGTGTCTATTATTTATGTTGAATAATGACATTTCTTTACTTCAAAAGACAAATGAAGACATACTTATCTCTTTCTACCAAGTTGTTCATAATTATGTCACACACACAAAAACCACTTGACAGAGCAACGGTTTAAATAGGATTTTATAAATGAGGATATAATGACCTTTCATTAACTAAATCTTATATGATTTAATCCATCGTGTATCATTCAAATAAAATTCAATGTTTAATATTCACTAATACGTGGTATACGAAATATCAATGCATTAAACCATGAATGCAGAGTAACCCAGAAATCAATGAATTGATGTATTTAATTAATACGTCATATTAATTGTATCTTATTAAAGACGCATAATTTAGATTTAACATCCCCCACTTGGGTTGCATTGATAAATTAATAGACATATTAAGAAATCCAAACAAGCGCATCAATTAAAATAAAGCACATTATATCCCAAAATTTGACACATTAACACCACAAATACAATTTATGATAGAGATACTACTCATACATATACAAATGATCATATAAACAACAATGGATAAAGAATCACATAACTAAAGGGATACTACTCGTGGTGGGGTGTGGTCACACAACCCTTGATTGGGTTCAGTTACTTACTCTTAACAGGAGATTTCATGTCTTTTATGGAGATTGTGATCTATAACCATGGAGGGTATGACAAGTTGCTTCTATGTTATGGTTCATATCATGTCATTTTTCCAAGGTTTTCCTTGGGGTTGTTGAGAAGTGTTCTTCATGTGAAATTTCAGTGGTCATGGAAAAGTACACAAAATCATTTCTAGAGGACTTCATGGGATAACCTCCCCAATGAGTGTTTGCGTTTTCTATCTATTTGCTTCACAGGAAGATCCCATTTTCCATCCCATCACATCATAAGGCTCAGGCTGATTTAGAGGAGCTAAAAGATCATTTAGAAGATCTTTAGGGAAATGGTTATATCTATATGATCATGTCACTATGAGATTTTCCAATTCTGTTTTCAATGAAGTCATATCATAGCCTATTAATTTTAACAGTCTACCGTAGTCATATCCAGGTGACAGTAATGAATAATTACATATTGCCTATAATTGATGATTTGTTTGAACATCTTATAAGGTTCTATTGGTTTTTGAAAATTTTCTAGAGATCAGGGTACCAACAGTTGAGGGTTTGGGAAGAGGATGCTCAAAAGATAGATTTTTAAAGTCGATATGGAAATTTAAAGTATTTATGAATTCCATTTGGGATCACCAATGCTCTATCTATTTCATGGAACTGATGAACTAGATCTTTAATATCTTTCTAGACACCTCCATTTTCGTTTTTTTAGAATACTTCTTGGTGTATTACAATATATAGGAGGAGTAATCCGATAATCTGGAGGTTGTTTTGGGTGTTTTTAGAGAACTTTGTCTTTATTACAATATTATAAATTCCCTATATTTTGTTTAAGAAGTATTGTTTCATGGTCACATTATTTCCTTGGAAGGAGTTATAGGTTATCCAGAAAAGGTTCGAGAAGTCATTTCTCCTCTAACCTATATACTCATCCTATGGATTCAAATAGGATGAATATAAATAAAGAATGGATGAATGCCAATCGGTTGACAAAAGAGTATGAAGAAGGCGTGAAAGAATTTATCAAGTTTGCAAAAGATCATGCATGTGACTCTTCTCAAATCCTTTGTCCGTGTTTACGCTGTTGTTATTCAAAACAAATTAGTCCAGATGAGTTGGAAGTACACTTGATCTGTCACGGAATAGATCAAAGTTATACATGTTGGAATAAACACGGGGAAACAACGAATGTAAGTAGTGAATGGGGTGACACTGCATTTTATGGATCATCTGATATGATTACAAACATGAAAAATGAAGATGACTATATGGAGGATGTGATTACAGATGTGAATGATGATGAAGATCGTATTGAAAAAATGACAAGGACCTTCGAAGATGAACTTCGTGATTTCCCAAAATTGTTTGAGAAGTTAAAAAGTTGTGCAAAGATGCCAGTGTATGCTGGTTGCACTAAATATACAGCATTGTCAGCCGTACTGAAGCTGTATAATTTGAAAGAAGATAACGGGTGGAGTGACGACAGTTTTACGATACTACTTGCCCTCTTGAATGACATGCTCCTAGAAGACAATGAGCTCCCGAGCTGAACATACGATGCCAAACGAATGCTACGCTCTATGGGTATGATCTCTAAAAGAATACAATCCTAACCGAATGATTGTATACTGTTTCACAAGGACTACAAATCACTTAAAGAATGCCCAAAGTGTGGTGCTTCTCGATACAAGAAAGATGAATCTAGTCCTAATAAAGTTGTATAGTACTTTCCAATCATTCCAAGTTTTAGATGCCTATATGGAAGTGAGGAGACTGCAGAATAATTAACATGGCATGCAGATACAAGAATTAAAGATGGGATACTACGTCACCCGACAGACTCTCCTCAGTGGAAGAGAATCGATCATGAGTATCCTGAATTTGGAAAGGAGTCGAGAAACCTTCGTCTTGCGTTATCTACAGATGGAGTGAATCCTTTCGGTTTTCAAAGCAACAGTCAGAGTACATGGCCGGTTATGTTGATAAATTATAACTTACCACCGTGGTTATGCATGAAACGAAAATACATCATGTTATCTATTCTTATATTAGGACCAAAACAACCGGGTAATGATATTGATGTTTATTTAGCTCCATTGATCGAAGATTTGAAATTATTTTGAGATTCAGGTGTTATATTGTATGATGCGTACAGAAAGGAAGATTTCACTTTGAGAGTCATGTTGTATGGGACGATAAATGACTTCCCTGCTTATGGAAATTTTTTAGGATATAGCATTAAAGGAACTCAAGGCTGTCCTGTTTGCGAAGAAGTTACACAATCAATTAGGTTGAAACATTCATCGAAAACCGTGTTTCTAGGACATCGCAGATTTCTACCGCAACGACATAAGTACCGTTCTTGGAAGACATCATTCGATGGAAGTTCAGAAGAACGTACAGCACCGTCTCCACTAACAGGCGATCAATTGTTTGAGAAAGTTAAAAATGTGGACACTAATTTTGGTAAACCGGCTTCGAAAAACCTTACGAAAATCGGTTGGAAAAATAGATCAATTTTTTTTGAATTACAATACTAGAATTTTCTGTATGTAAGACATTTTATTGATGTTATGCATGTAGAAAAAAATGTATTTGACAGTGTTATCGGCACGTTGCTAAATACATCTGGCAAAACAAAAGATGGAATTAAGGCTAGGTTGGACATGGTTGAGATGGGAATACGAGAAGAGTTGGCACCAGTGAAGGGTGAAAAACGAACATTTCTTCTTCCTGCTGCTTACACTCTTTCCAGGCAGGAGAGATGTCAGTTTTGCAACTTCTTGAATGACGTAAAGGTTCCAGAGGGGTATTCGTCAAATATCAGTAACCTTGTGTCAATGAGCGACTTGAAGTTAAAAGGTCTGAAATCACATGACTGTCATGTTTTGATGCAAAATCTCATTCCAATTGCTTTACATTTCATTTTGCCCAAGAATGTACACCATACATTAACGAAACTGTGTTTCTTCTTCAAAGCTATATGCAGCAAAGTTATAGACCCGGCGAAATTGCCAGCTATGGAAAAAGAAATTGCCGTCATATTATGTGAATTAGAAATGTTCTTCCCGCCTTCATTTTTTGATATGATGGTTCATTTGATGGTCCACTTGGTGAGAGAGATTAGACTATGTGGTCCTGTACATTACAGATGGATGTACCCCATTGAACGGTATATGAAGATTTTGAAAGGGTATGTCAAAAATCGAAGTCGGCCAGAGGGTTGTATTGCAGAGCGATATATTGTTGAGGAAGTCGTTGAATTCTGTACTAAATACTTGTCTGGTGTGGAAAGCATTGGCTTACCGAAATCTTGTCACACTGGGCGGCTTGAGGGTGAAGGAATTTCTGGAAGAAAGGTTGTCACAATCAATATTACAGATCGGGAGCAGGCCCACCTTTATGTTTTGCATAACAGTTTCGACGTTGACCCATATGTTGAAATCCACAAAGAAATTCTTAGGCATTTGAATCCATCAAGGGCTGAAAAATGGATATCAGATACACATAATCGACAGTTTATAGGATAGTTTCGAGATCATATTTTTAAGAAGTCAGATGAAAATCCAAAGTCAATTTCGGAACGACTTCGATGGCTAGCCGGAGGACGAAGTGTGTATGCATTATCTTACAATGCTTATGTAGTTAATGGTTATACATTTTATACTAATGAACATGATGAAGACAGTAACATGCAGAATAGTGGGGTTACACTTGTGGCTGAAGCGATGCATGTTTCCGGTGCTAAGGACAAAAATCCAATTTATGCGAATATGCCATACTTTGGCATCATCAAACAAATATGGGAGTTGGATTATACGGAATTTCAAGTTCCGATATTTCAATTCAAGTGGGTTGATAACAGGAGTGCTGTTAAAATAGATGATTTGGGATTCGTGAAAGTTGATTTCAGTAAGGAAGGGGAGAAATATGAACCATTTATAATGGCATCACAGGCAGTGCAAGTATTTTATGTTCCAGATCTTGCAAACCGAAACTAGTCAATTGTTCTGTTATCAACCAAAACAGCTAAAGGGTCAGATGAAAATTCAACAGAAGATGACCCTTTCATTGGTACTTTGCAATCATTTCGCACTGGTCCCAATGTAGACGACGTTTTGTATGTCATAGGAGACCACAATGAAGGGATATGGATAGTTGATAGAGGGGTCAAATCCCTTCAGCCTTTAAAAAAAAGGGAGTTCAATAATCAGGTTATTGATTTTTATTGTAATATAGATTGTGTTACATTATGTTATTATCTGTTCGTTGCTGCTTTTATGTGATCTAAATTAAATTTTAAACCAGTTCTGCAGATAATGACTTCTTCACCTGTTGATGCACCCAATCCCGAGACACAACACATCTCTCAACCTGTTGTAGATGGTCCCACTGCTGACGTACAATAGGTCTCTCAACCTGTTGCAACTAGTGTCAGTGCCGATGCTAGCGCTTCGGAGAAACATAATGATGATGCAGAAACTGAGGAAATGGTAGGCGATGAAACCCCAGCGAAACAAAAAAACAGGTGTGTCGTAGTTTGACAGTTTTAGCAAAAATCCTTAAGGCAAGAGCAAAAGGCATCAAATATGAGGTGGGATGGAATAAGTTAGGCCAGCATGTAAACCCCAACAAAGCCATGTTTAGTAGCTACATTGGAATCGTCACTCGACAACGCGTGCCGATTGACGTATAGTCGTGGCACCATGTTGTCAGCGGGTTGAAAACATTAATGTGGGAAGAGATTACGGTAACATTACGATATCATCTATTTAATTTATTAAAATAAAATAAAATATTAAAATATTGACTAACCCTTCATCATCTCTTGCAGAGTGCATTTATAGTAGATGTTTCGCACAAAGAATATGTTTTCAGACTGGCAGGAAGGATTCATAGAGGCTTTCGCAGCATTTTAACAAAACATCATCTGAAAGATGCTGAAGGGAAAATCAAGCCACACCCGCCTCCTCTTTATGCACACTTGATATCCCAAGGAACGTGGGATGCATTTTGCAACCGTCGTGCGGAACAGAATTTTCAGGTACATTGTGTTTGGTTACATGTTGTGTAACGTTGCTTGTATTCATCACGTTTATTGATAGGTTTTTATTTATGAAACAGCAACGGAGTGCTGAAAATAAAGAACGGGCAGCAAAACCAGCGTACCCCTACCGTAAAGCAAGGTTGGGGTACGCTTCAATTGAAAAACAATTGGTATGTATTTTAAAAGTACTGTAATAATTTTATGTGACATAAAACAACACTGTAACCATGTTTTTCTGTTTATATGCAGATTGATGAAGCAAAATCTCAAGTCACTTCCATTCCACGCCATGTGCTATGGAAGGAGGCTCGTGTTAATAAAGAGGGGAAACTGATAGATGAAAACACACAAAAAGTGTGGGAAACATGTGTAAGTATGACATAATATAAACTTGTTTTGCTTTAAATCACTATTACATAACGATGCTTACTTATTTTTTCATATTTTCTATTTGACATAGTCACAGGAATCAACAACACCCACACCGGATGCAGACATACTTTCAACGGCCTTGAAACAGCCAGAACAGTATGGTCGCGTCAGAGGTGTGGGTTTTGGGGTGTCACCCCGGACATATTTTCAGAAAAAAAACAAGAGGATGAACAAACTAAAGAATTGCATGTAATGAGAGATAAAGTAGCTACCCTTGAAGAACTAATCCAAACTTAGGGAATGATGCTAACGAGTTTGATGGAGGAGAGGCGAAGAGAACAAACAACTCAAGAACAACCCCCACGAGAAGATCCACCCCTCACCAGCTTTGAGGCGATCCATTCCCCTCAAAGACCTGACTTAACTGAGGTAATCAATGTTATAATATTCATTTTTGTGAGATGTGAATCACAGACACTGATACCTTTCATGTAATGATATTCTGCAGGGTTAAAATGACTGTGATTTATATCTGTCAACTCCCACCCATCGCCTTGTAGTGAGGGCTACGTTGTTCAATATGCAGAATGACACGCTACACTCCAGACCACTTCCAACCGGTCATGTCAAAGTGTCGATTAACGTATCTCATGAGTTGAGCGCCGAGCTACCCGTGCCAAATGACGATGACGACATTCATACGGTGGAAAAAGTTGTTGGAACATTCATTGCATGGCCATCGAATCTTGTAAAAAAACATGTCGAGCAGGAGGTATTCATTTCCAGTTCATTTTTCAAGTAGAACCTTTAACATTAAATTAGAAAATGGCTGAACTGATGAATGTTATTACAGAAGGATAAAATGGAGAAGCTAAAACAAAAGAGTGGCTCCAACATTGGATCAACCAACCGATCAAAACGATCTACTGAGAGCGCGTTCACCCCGCCCGTTCTATATCCACATTTAATATCATTGCAAGCTCATGTGGATACGAAAATGAAAGATGGCAAGAGTCATACAATTGTTTGTGAAAAAGATATGTACGGAGAGGAAACAATAGATTTCGTTAGTGCAGATGCTGTTTCTGAGATCATCACATACGACTGGCTAGGCACCTCAGTTATAAATGTATACATGAGGTATGTTTTCACAATTTGATTTTACAGAAGCTGATATACTTTGATAATTATGGATAAATACATCTCATATTTTTCACAGGCGTATATATGAAAAACAATTGAAGGGATTTTCCCATGAATACAAATTTGGACTTGTTAGTCCTCACACCATTTCTACACAACGAACAGAAATAGATTCTAATTTTCAGGCTGAATTGATGTCAAATCTGCTCAGAACGTTTCAAAGAAGAATTACGAATGATAGGCTCTTTTTAATACCAACGATGCAAGGGTAAAACTCTACATTTTAATCATATCAATTATATTTTCATTTCTATCAGTACTTATTTATTTTGTGTTTTTAGGGAACATTGGATGCTCATTGCAGTCAATTTGGATACTCCAAAGATTTATTTTCTGGATTCACTGCATGGATATCCAACTAACCGACCACAGATGATGGCGATTGTCAATTTGTAATACACTAGATCCAACATTTTAGAACTAAATATCTAGTTATATAATTTAGATTATCTTTTAATGAGGATTTTGCTATGATAGGGCGGTGTATGAATATCGTCTAAAGGCTGGAATGAATCCAGGGCGTAAGGACGACAATGCCCACAAGATCTACAAATGGAGAAGTATCTGGGTATATATAATTATATTTCACTATCCAAATACATATCAAAACAAATTACTTATTTTTCTCGATGTTTTTGCAGTTTCCGAAACAAACAAATGACAAGGACTGTGGTTATTATGTTTGTAAATTTATGAAAGAGATCGTATTTCATGGACAAATTAGCATCCCTGAAGAGGTATTTTTGAAAATAATTACTACTTTATTTAAAATAATTATTAATCCTTTGTGTATTTATATTTTTTCAGTACTACTATGACTGTCGCAAAAACTCCTATTTAGAAGATGATATAAATGTCTTTAGAAACGAATGGGCATCGTACCTGATGGAAGAATGTAAACAAATAGGACAATGAAGGTAAATTACTAATACTTATGTTATCTTTATATGGTCATTGATATATCCCTTTACACTTATTGAGAATCTATGATCTCCTTTTCTTATGATTCATATCCTTAGATTAGTGAATTCCTACTACTTAGTTTGAAAATGACATAAACTTTGGAAAACAACAACAATGACATACGGAAAACTGAGCAAATGTGTTCAGATTGTTTTCATACTTTAGGAAAATGATCCACGAGTCATTTTTGACGTGTACGAATCGACCGCACCTCAATCCGATGCACGGTGTGACCGGTATGGATAAAAGTGTCTGATATCAGTTTCAAATTGAGATAAACTTTGGAAAACAACACCAATGACATACGCCAAACCGAGAAAACAGGTTCGGATAGTTTTGATACTTTAGGAAAACGATCCACGAGTTATTTTTGACGTGTACGAATCGAACGCACCTTAATCTGATGCATGGTGTGACCGATATGGATAAAAGTGTCTGATATCAGTTTCAAATTGAGATAAACTTTGGAAAACAACACCAATGACATACTCCAAACTGAGAAAATGCATTCGGATTATTTTGATAATTTAGGAAAACGATCCAAGAGTCATTTTTGACGTGTACGAATTGACCGCACCTCAATCCGACGCACGGTGTGACCGGTATGGCTAAAAGTGTCTGATATCACTTTCAAATTGAGATAAACTTTGGAAAACAACACCAATGACATACGGCAAACTGATCAAACACATTCGGATTGTTTTGATACTTTAGGACAATGATCCATGAGTCATTTGTGATGTGTAAAAATCAACCTCACCTCAATCCGACGCACGGCGTGACCGGTATGTCTAAAAGTGTCTGATATCAGTTTCAAATTGAGATAAACTTTGGAAAACAACACCAATGACATATGCCAAACTGAGAAAACGCATTTGGATTGTTTTGATACTTTAGGAAAACGATCCACGAGTCATTTGTGACGTGTACGAATCGACCACACCTCAATCCGATGCACGGCATGACCGGTATGGCTAAAAGTGTCTGATATCAGTTTCAAATTGAGATAAACTTTGGAAAACAACACCAATGACATACGCCAAACTGAGCAAACGCGTTCGGATTGTTTTGATACTTTAGGACAACGATCCACGAGTCATTTGTGACGTGTATGAATTGACCTCACCTCAATCCAATGCATGGTGTGACCGGTATGGCTAAAAGTGTCTGATATCAGTTTCAAATTGAGATAAACTTTGGAAAACAACACCAATGACATACGCCAAACCGAGCAAACGCGTTCATATTGTTTTGATACTTTAGGACAACGATCCACGGGTCATTTTTGACGTGTACGAATCGACTGCACCTCAATCCGACGCACGGTGTGACCGGTATGGATAAAAGTGTCTGATATCAGTTTCAAATTGAGATAAACTTTGGAAAACAACACAAATGACATACGGCAAACCGATCAAACGTGTTCGGATTGTTTTTATACTTTAGAAAAATTATCCATGAGTCATTTTTGACGTGTACGAATCGAGCGCACCTCAATCCGATGCATGGCGTGACCGGTATGGCTAAAAGTGTCTGATATCAGTTTCAAATTGAGATAAACTTTGGAAAACAACACCAATGACATACGGCAAACCAAGCAAACGCGTTCGGATTGTTTTGATACTTTAGGACAATGATCCACGAGTCATTTTTGACGTGTACGAATCGACCACACCTCAATCCGACGCACGGTGTGACCGGTATGGATAAAAGTGTCTGATATCAGTTTCAAATTGAGATAAACTTTGGAAAACAACACCAATGACATACGCCAAACCGAGAAAACGCATTTGGATTGTTTTGATACTTTAGGAAAATGATCCACGAGTCATTTTTGACGTGTAAGAATTGACTACACCTCAATCCGACGCACGGCGTGACCGGTATGGCTAAAAGTGTCTGATATCAGTTTCAAATTGAGATAAACTTTGGAAAACAACACCAATGACATACGTCAAACCAAGCAAACACTTTCAGATTGTTTGGATACTTTAGGACAACGATCCACGAGTCATTTGTGACGTGTACGAATCGACCGCACCTCAATCCGACGCACAGTGTGACCGGTATGGATAAAAGTGTCTAATATCAGTTTCAAATTGAGATAAACTTTGGAAAACAACAACAATGACATACGGAAAACCGAGAAAACGCGTTCGGATTGTTTTGATAATTTAGGAAAATGATCCACGAGTCATTTGTGACGTGTAAAAATCGACTGCACCTCAATCTGACGCATGGTGTGACCGGTATGGCTAAAAGTGTCTAATATCAGTTTCAAATTGAGATAAATTTGGAAAACAACACCAATGACATACGCCAAACCGAGAAAACGCGTTCGGATTGTTTTGATACTTTAGGAAAATGATCCACGAGTCATTTTTGACGTGTACGAATCAACCGAACCTCAATCTAACGCACGGCGTGACCGGTATGGCTAAAAGTGTCTGATATCAGTTTCAAATTGAGATAAACTTTGGAAAACAACACCAATGACATACGCCAAACCGAGAAAACGCATTCGGATTGTTTTGATACTTTAGGACAACGATCCAAGAGTCATTTTTGACGTGTACGAATCAATCGCACCTCAATCCGACACACGGCGTGACCGGTATGGCTAAAAGTGTCTGATATCAGTTTCAAATTGAGATAAACTTTGGAAAACAACACCAATGACATACTCCAAACCGATCAAATGCATTCGGATTGTTTTGATACTTTTTGACAATGATCCACGAGTCATGTGTGACGTGTACAAATTGACCTCACCTCAATCTGACGCACGGTGTGACCGGTATGGCTAAAAGTGTCTGATATCTGTTTCAAATTGAGATAAACTTTGGAAAACAACACCAATGACATACGCCAAACTGAGAAAACGCGTTCAGATTGTTTTGATACTTTAGTACAATGATCCAAGAGTCATTTGTGACGTGTACGAATCAACCGCACCTCAATCCGAGGCACGGTGTGACCGGTATGGCTAAAAGTGTCTGATATCAGTTTCAAATTGAGATAAACTTTGGAAAACAACACTAATGACATACACCAAACTGAGAAAATGCGTTCGGATTGTTTTGATACTTTAGGAAAACGATCCATGAGTCATTTGTGACGTGTATGAATCGACCTCACCTCAATCCGAAGCACGACATGACCAGTATGACTAAAAGTGTCTGATATCAGTTTCAAATTGAGATAGACTTTGGAAAACAACACCAATGACATACACCAAACCGAGCAAACGCATTCGGATTGTTTTAATACTTTAGGAAAACGATCCACGAGTCATTTGTGATGTGTAAGAATTGACCGCACCCCAATCCGACACACGGCGTGACCGGTATGGCTAAAAGTTTCTGATATCAGTTTCAAATTGAGATAAACTTTGGAAAACAACACCAATGACATACGCCAAACCGAGCAAACGCATTCGGATTGTTTTGATACTTTAGGACAACGATCCGCGAGTAATTTTTGACGTGTATGAATCGACCGTACCTCAATCCGATGCACGGTGTGACCGGTATGGCTAAAAGTGTCTGATATCAGTTTCAAATTGAGATAAACTTTGGAAAACAACACCAATGACATACGCCAAACTGAGAAAACGCGTTCGGATTGTTTTGATACTTTAGGACAACGATCCACGAGTCATTTGTGACATGTACGAATCGACCTCACCTCAATCCGACGCACGACGTGACCAGTATGACTAAAAGTGTCTGATATCAGTTTCAAATTGAGATAGACTTTAGAAAACAACACCAATTACATACGCCAAACATATTGATTTTACATTATTCCCTTTCATTGTTATGAAAATGAAATCTTTTGAGTTTAAAATTTCATATTTTAGTTTCACATTTCCATATTAATGTATTCTTTCATATTACTGTTTTAATTTCTTTCATTATTGCATTACTAACATAATATTTGTTTTCTTATATAGGTGAATTTTTTTCCTTGAGTTCGGATGCTTTGTTCGGCAACAAATACTGTCAAGAGAGGATCACGGATATCAAAGGATAAAACATGAATGTTTATAACTGTTGTTGAATAATTGTAAATGTAACCATGTAAAACAATGTTTGAAATGTATATAGCAATGCGTTTTTTTGTATTCATGATGTTAAGTAAATGTAGATACCATTTTCGGTCAAAATATTGGGTGCGGGTGCTATGGTGTGCAGGTGTGCATGTGCTACTTTGTGCAGGTATTCAGGTGTGCAGGTGTGCAGGTGCTGTTTTTTTGGTGCAGGCGATGGGGCATTTATCAGCGCTTTTTTAGCGCTGATAAAGGAACCCTTTATTAGCGCTTCGTCAAGCGCCGATATAGGAGACCTTTATCAGTGCTCCGAGAAGCACTGATATAGGGTACCTTTATCAGCGCTAAGAGAAGCGCTGATAAAGGCGGTCCTTTATCAGAGCTTTTGTTAGTGCTGATAACCCCTATATCAGCACTTCTTGGAGCACTGATAAAGGGGACCCCCCCCCCCTTTATCTACGCTGACATTAACAACGCTTTTCTAGTGCTGTTAATGCCGGTTTTTAGCGCTGATAAAGGCCCAGGTTGTAGTAGTGTCTCCATCGGATACTCCTCATAAGAGAGGTCATGTTCTAATTGTACCACCTCTGGATTTAGTAAATTTAAAGGGCCTTATGTACTTCCTCAAGAGGGATACTTGGAAGACATCATGAACTTGTGATAGATTTGGAGGAAGTGCAAGTTGATAGGCCTCTGATCCTACGTGATCAAGGATTTCATAGGGGCCAATGTACCTTGGGATGAGATTCCCTTTCTTCCCAAACCTCATGACCCTCTTCCAAGGTAAAATTCTAAGAAATACTTTGTCACCAACATCAAACTTCAATCCCCTTCAACGGTTGTTGGCATAACTATTTTGCCAACTCTGAGTAGCCTTAATGTGTTGCTGGATGGCATGGACCTTTTCTGTCATCTCTTGCAAAAGATCTAGACCAATAAGATTTCTCTCACTAGCTTCATGCCAACAAGTAGGAGTTCTACATCTCTTACCATATAGAGCTTCATAGGGTTCCATTTGAATGCTCAAGTGGAATCTATAATTGTAAGAAAACTCAACTAAAGGGAGATGTTGATCCCATCCACCTTTAAATTCAATTGAGCATGTTCTCAATATGTCCTCGAGTGTTTGAATTTTCATTTTAGATTGGCCATTAGTTTGGGGGTGATAGGTCATACTGAAATTCAATTCAGTGCTCAGAGCATGTTGAATACTTCTCCAGAATTTTGATGTGAACCTTGGATCACGATCAGATACGATAGTAAGTGGAACTCCATGCAGCCTTACCACTTCCTTCATGTAAATACTACCAAGTTGATCAAGAGATAAATCTTCCTGAATGGAGATAAAATGGGCAGTCCTGGTGAGACGGTTCACAATAACCCATATCGCATTATTTCCTTTGGAAGTTCTCAGGAGACCAGTGACGAAGTCCATAGTGATGGGTTTTCACTTCCATACTGGTATGGGTAGTGGTTGTAATACCCCTTTAGGAATTTTTCTCTCTACCTTCACTTGCTGACATACTAGGTACCTTGAAGTGTAGTCAGCAATCTCCCTTTTTATAGTATCCCACCAATAATGATCACAAAGGTCCATATACATTTTCATGCATCCAGGATGTATAGAGAAAGTAGAGCTATGAGCTTCATCCATCAGCTCCTTCTTTATTTCTAGAATAGATGGAACACATAGTCATGTATGAAATTTCAATACACCTTCTTGATCGATATCGAACTCAGGAAACTTCCCATCCTTCATAGCCTCAAACTTCTTCTGTGATGAAGGATCTTCTTTTTGAGATTTCTTGATCTTATCTAGTAATGACGGTTGAGAAATCATTTGGGTTAGGGTTGATAATGTCCCTTCCCTTATAATTACCATGTCTAGATTTACTAGGTCATTGATCAAATGATCTCTTTGAATCCTCATGGAAAGAACAACTGGTTTTTTCCTACTTAATGCATCAGCAGCTTTGTTTTCTCTTCCAGGGTGATAATGAATTGCACAATCATAGTCTTTGAGAAGTTACAACCATCTCCTATGTCTCATGTTCAATTCATTTTATGTGAAAATATACTTTAAACTTTTATGGTCTATGTATATATCACATTTCTCCCCATAAAGATAGTGCCTCCATATCTTCAGAGAAAAAACAACCACAGTCAGCTCCAGATCATGCATAGGATAGTTCTACTCATGAGTCTTCAACTGTCGAGATGCATAAGCAATGACTTTGTCATTTTTCATGAGGACACACCCAAGAACTTTTAGAGATGCATATCTAAAAATAATGAATTCTTATCCACTTGAGGGTAGATTTAACACAGGTGCAGTAACCAATCTCTTCTTCAGATCTTGGAAACTTTACTCACACACCTTTGTCCAGATGAACTTGACCCCTTTTTGAGTTAACTTGGTTAATGGATTATAAAGACGTGAAAAGTTTTTCACAAACCTCCTATAATATCCTGCTAAGCCAAGGAAACTACGAATCTCAGTTATTGTTGTAGGATGAGGCCACTCCTCTACAACTTTTGTCTTTTCAGGGTCAACTGTGATTCCTTCATTGGTAACAATGTGCCCCAAGAAAGCAACTTTTTGTAACCAGAATTCATATTTACTGAACTTTACAAAAAGCCTCTCCTTACATAGAGTTTTCAAAATAACCCTTATATGATCCTCATTATCCTCGTGACTTTTGGAATGTATCATAATATCATCAATAAAAACTACCAAAAATTTATCAAGGTAGTCCTTAAAGACTCTATTCATCAAATACATAAAAATAGCAGGTGCATTAGTCAGTACGAAGGGAATAACAACAAACTCATAATGCCCATATCTTGATCAGAAGAAATTTTTTTGGAATATCTTCTTTCTTCACCCTCAATTGATGATAACCAGATCGAAGATCAATCTTAGAAAAGAATTGAGCCCCACAAAGTTGGTCAAATAATTCATCAATTCTTGGAAGAGGGTATTTGTTCTTCACTGTGATCCTATTCAATTCTTTATAATCAATGCATAACTACATTGATCCATCCTTCTTCTTCACAAATAGAACTGGTGCTTCCCAAGGAGACACACTCAGACAGATAAACCCCTTCTCCAAAAGATCTTGGATTTGTTTCTTTAACTCTTATAGCTCCAAATTTTCCATCCTATATGGAGTCTTTGATATTGGATGGGATCCAGGTATGAGTTCAATGGAGAACTCTACATATCTTTCTAGGGGAGGTCTGGGTAAATCCTCAGGAAATGCGTCAATGTATTCCTGGATGATGGGGACATTTTTTATACTCAAACTCACATTTCCTTCTTCCTCTTCACTGATCAACTCCATAAAGAAGGATATAGGAGTTTCTTCTAGACAAAGATAAGGTTGAGATATCTCTCCTTGGAAGATAACTGTAGGTTTTCCATTCAAGACTACGGATATTTCCTTACTTCTGCATTTGATCATAGAATTATACTTTGAGATCTAGTCCATCCCTAGTATAATGTTAAATTCCAACATGAGAATGACTACTAGATTTTTCATAATATTGTGCTCACTAAAGTAAATACTAGAGTTTCTAAACACTGACGATGCTTGGATAATCCCACCAGGAGTCTTGACTAATAACTCTACTTCTAGAAAATCGAGGGTTGATTCTAAATTCATTTTAAACTTATAGGAAATAAAGAAATTCATATAACCAGAATCAAACAAAGTACTTGATAGCTTTGAGAGAACAACAAGAGTACCTACCACCACATCATTTGGCACTTCAACTTCGGTTGTAGTGATTTCAAAAGTATAACCTTGTTCCCTTAGACTTTTTTGAGGCTGATGGTGATTCCCCTCCATTGCCCTTGGATTTGAACAGGGATTGGCAAAGTGCCCAAGTTGTCTGCACTTGTAGAATTGGACATCAGTTAGGGCCTGCACCATCTTCCCTTTATTTTTAGTGTTGGGATGTTGTGGCTTCACCTCACTACAACAATTCCACGCAATGTGGACATCTCTACCACACTTGTAGTACTTCCCGCACCTAATAAGTTAGTTCCTTGAATGCCTCTTCCCACATTTATTACACATGGGACGTTGTACTTTCTTGACTTCTCTTCCCTAATTGGAGATCCTCCCTAAGCTTGGATCCATCGATTTTTATATGGTGTATTCTAATGAGTTTTGAGGTTTATATTTTATAATTATTGGTACCATGATAATTTTATAATTATTGATAACTTCCATGTTATACAGTTGTAGTTTTGACTTATGTCACTAGACATTATGAATCAATTATACTTTCAAATGCATGGATTTTACTACTTTGATGGTTATAGAATCATCCTAAATTGGAAAAAATTTAATGTCAAATTCCTATTTCTCCAAACATTCCATGGTATAAGAAGTTGGAAATTAAAAAGTTGCACATCATTATCCAGTTCCTTTATAAGGAATTGAACACTATTAACCAGAAATCATTTTCATTTATCTTCCTTTATATCTAAATTCATATTCACTGGTTGAATTTTTTTTATTTCATTAAACACTTTTCCAAATCCTTTTTGAACATGTACCATGAGCTACTTTTTGAAACAAACTTAGCTATATTTGAATCCAAATTCAAATATTAATATTTAGATTATAGTTATTGTCTTAATTTCTAATTTCATGATATATTCCATGTTTACAATGTTATATATCAAAACTATGTTTCACACCTTACTAAATTATTCATAAGATTTAACAAAATAATTATAATTCCAAATAAACTTCTAATTATATAAGATGAAGTCAACATCTATTATAGATAATATGTTTTTTCACTCAATTTAATTTAGGCCTCTTTATTTCCTCCTTAAAACTTCCATTTTTCACTAAAATTAATTCTATGTAATGATATTTAATCATTAATGATAATGTAATTTTTCCATGTTTTTTGAATTATGCTTTTTAAAGGAGTTAGTTATCTTATTTTGTGCCCTATTCTTATTTAACTACATACTATTGCATGTCTAATAATATATTTGAATGACCTTATACTTAATTCTTATATTTAGTTTCAAAAAAAAAGTAACAGTGGAAAAACTATTCAATTGATATTTTATAATTCAAATTAGTTGGAATGATTCAGCTTAGATATCATTCTTCTTTTATTCTATTAATTTATTAATTAACATTCAATTCGTCGTTTTCAAATATTTTATTTCTAATATGAAATACAAATTTATCATATAAGAATAATTTCATCTTCCAATAGCATCTCTCTCCCCTTTACCAATCACATATTACTCTACATCATCAAATAAATAATCTACTAAAAAATACCATAGAAATAGAGGGTGAGGAAAGTCTTAGAAAGGTCCCACTTATTTAATTCCCCAAGCCTTATATGGTTCATATATATAAGAAGAAAATAACAGAATCAAACAGTGTTTTAATGATGCCTATAACACCTCTCAACCTCATGAAAACCATTTGAAGCTTGGCTTTTGATTATATCAAAAAAACTAACTATGATAATCTTCTTATGATTCTTTATCATAAAATCCAAACACCAATGATCATCAAAAAAATACACAAGGGTGAAGATTCATAGATTATATTAATACCAATTTATTGTGTTATAAGGAACAATAGTTGATACCAAACGAAATACTATAGGCTTCCTCTATAGTTTTAAATAGTACATTTGAAACACATTTTGTATTATATTACTTTTTGTCTTCATGTATCTCCCTTATAAAAGGAATTGAATCATTTTGATCCTGAATACTTTTAATATGTCCATTTATTCATGTATTTATAATGTTTAGTATGAAATTATAGGTAACTTATATTTATTTCCAATAAGTTTTGGAATTTTTTATATTATATTTTCCAACCATGACCACCACCATAACTTTCAAATGTATACTTCCAACTTTTAATATATCCATTGATTAGTTCTTTGTAATTTTTAGTGAAATTTGTGATATTAGTATTACTTCAACCTGGGAGCTTGTACTTTATAAATTCAAGTGTATCTCCTCGGGGTTTAAATTTCGACGTCTACTTCATCTTGATATAACTTATACCTGCATAGTACCTTCTCCTCCTGTGAAAAATAATCAATTATTTTACTCTTTTTTTTATAATATTATATTTATTTTCTTTACATTCATTTATAGTATAATTTTTTTTCAAGTTATGAATAATCCTCAGGTGATGTAGTATTAAGTTTATCTTTTTTTTTCTTTCATATTCAGTTTTTTTATTTTAATCCTAAATTTTGATTCATTTTTTACCTTTGATCTACATGGATCTAAAAATAAAGAAAATTTTAGCCATATTTAGATGGTTTTATAGGTATTAAATGGTATTACACATCCCATGTCATAGGAAACTCATATTAGATCCTTCATAGTCCCATATATTTTTTTCATAGTTTCAAATTTTATATATTATTTTGTGATCTATAGTTTTTCAGTTTTTACTTCCCTTATAGTAAGCACTTTTCACATTTCATCTATGTTAATCTATTTGATTAATTTGATAAACAATTCATGGCTAATATCATTTGTGACACTTTATGTTTAAATAGTTTATTATTTTAAAATGATAGGAGGATACTTTTATTAAAAAAAAATCAATGATATAATCATTTATATTTCTCATAATATGATTGTTATATTATTTCATTAGAGTTTTGAACATTGTCTTCTCATAAATTCTAATTTTGACGTGGATTTTGACTGATTTCATTATTGTGATGTTAGGGTCTATGAAATGTTGTGATCTAAAAACTATGAGTTACTACTACTTGATATTTCATTTTTATTACATAACTGAAGGGGCTAAAGATGTGGAAATGATAAGTCTACACATAGTTTAAAATATTTCATTTTGATTACATAACTGAAGGAACTGATTTCACAATTTCATTTTTTTAGTATTATTTTATAGGTGTCGTTTTTTTAAACCTAATTTCAAATAATACCTAGTAAATTGGAATGAAAATACAACAATATA
Organism: Viscum album; assembly: GCA_963277665.1. Classification (NCBI taxonomy): domain Eukaryota; kingdom Viridiplantae; phylum Streptophyta; class Magnoliopsida; order Santalales; family Viscaceae; genus Viscum; species Viscum album. The sequence continues at coordinate 391,194,895 of OY728155.1, forward strand.
TTACTTAATATTTTAAGTTCACTTTCATAGTTTGAATTATAATTGATATTATATAGACTTTAACCACTAACACTTTCATTTAATTAGTACTATTTGACCACTCTTATTTTCTATATAATTAAATAATATATTTTTATTTTCTTATTATCATATATGTAGTAGTTTGTTCACTACTATTCTCAAATGACTGGATCTTTTAAAAATTGGTATTTGAATACTAAAAAAAATATTCTGTTATTCACTTTATTTGTATATATATGTAAAATTATGATGATGAACATTTTTAGTGAATATTATATATAGTGATGAAATAAAAAATTTAAACCACTTCCATGGTTTTATTCTTTTAGTAACATTTAAATAGTTTTAATATGTTAAGTTTATAAAATACTTTAATAAGATGTATGACTCATTACCATGGATTTACAATTTATGTTTTAACATATTCAGTAAATGTATAATGTATATTATGTTACATGATGTTGTATTTTCATATCAAAAATTTTCAAATATTATTTATATATTTCTCATCCATTATGTTAAAACTACTTATTTAATATAGTAGTGTACTCATATTGGTATGGTCTTGCATCCTAGGTAATTTTTTTAAATATATTTAATTAAATTGGATATTGATTTTAGTATTCACAATTTGATTTGAAAATGTTTTTTAGTTTTTTTATTTCATAATGTGTTATATTCTTACTTTGTTGAATATCATAATTTAATTTTACTCCTTACCAAATAATTATAAATATGTCACACATGAATTTCAATTCCCAAGATACTTCTATATAATAGATATTTCATAGATGATTAAATGCGTAATTTTTTAACTTCATTCTACTTTATATATTTTTTATATGACTTACAAGATTAAATTGAACTCCCTTTATTAATTGCAGAACAATGATCCCTTTGGTTTTCCTCCAGATTTAAATATTTTTAATTCCAAACAAGTTATAATCACTATTGAAATATCTAAATTTAACATTCATAACTATCATTGTTAATGTGATCTTAATATGATCAAAGTCCTATTCATTACTAATAAACAACAAAAAATTTCAGAATTTTAAAATATTATTCAACATTTAGAGAAAATGATATCTAACGTATCTCTATTTATTATTCACGTTGTAATTTAAATTTCATTACTTTTAAACTATTTTCAGTTTTTATCAAAAGACTTTAGCTTTCTTAATAAATTTTTAGCACTCGCTTCTTTGCATGATGTTTTCAATCATGGAAAATATGCAAATGTAACTGAGTTTAGTGACATGGAATCTTTATCACTACCTTTTATAGTATGTAAAATTATAGTTATTTCTATCTTTTAGCATTATAAAATTATTCTCATGTTTTCATTCAAATAAAATAAGATATCACATTGATATATCAAAAACTATATATCAATTTTACTTATTTACATTTTCCTTATATAAACAAATTACTTAACAATTTCAATTTAGAAGATAATGATGAATTTCAAAACAATGGTACGATTTTCCATCCAGAACCTTCCAATTTACCCAATATTTCATATATAACTTCATCATCTTAAAAAGGGAAGCAAATAAAGATTTAGAAGATATATTAATCAAATACATCACCATCTTTCTGATCTTCCTGATGATATTTATTTTGAAATTATGTATATTCGGTGTGCAACTACCTTTTTTTAATATAATTCACTTTATCTTATTCAAAACTTAAATACTTTTTATATCATGTCGTCTATTTCATTGCTTACGTTATCATATAATCAACTATAGTGGGTGTTCGGTGTCCTCTATTTCTATAATTTTCATTCTTATTCCATTTGTGGTGCTTCTCCTAAATATAATTCTTAAGTATAGTGGAGAAACAAAATCTGTGATGATAACCTGATGCTTTATGACTATATATTTTCATGATAGATTTTCTTTGAAAACTTTCATAAATTATAAACTTTTAGGTGCATTGTATCCAATTTTATTGCATCTATTTGGGGTCCTTAAAGAAGATATGCTTCTGTTACGTCTAATAAGTGTTATTAGATTCATACAAAACATAAAAGTGGTATCAAAGGGATCCATGCTTATTTTTTATGAAACTTTTTATTCAATGAAGAATAAAATCAAAAAAAATATCTACATTTTCATTTTCTATATATTTAGTTTTTAAAATGTATTATTCTTATATGGTTAGGATACGTAAAGGTGACTGAGGTGTTTCCTTTACATAGATGGGTTGCATAAAGGATAATCGTATCGACGTGATGTTCTAAGAACTTACGTGAAGGTTTTAACACCAAAACAATTATCAATAACTCATTGGGAAAGTAATATTGAATTTATTAGAGATATAGGAAGTCAATCACCCAAGTTAAGAAATGCATTGGTTGAAATTGTCGATCCTTCCAAACATAATGATGTTGCGATGTCAAAATATAAAGCATTGGGTCCTCAATGACCATAGTGGAACCCCCTTATCATGATAAGGTGCGGGTCCTTGACCTATAGAGTGGAAACCCCCATTATCTTGGGTGTGGGTCCTCAACCTACTGAGTGAAACCCCATATCAGATTGGTCATGGATCCTCGTGACATTAGAGTGAAACCCCCCATCAGCATGGGCATGGGTCCTCTATGGATACTTACAGAGTGGAACCACCCTGACACACTAGGGAACGGGTCCTCTATATTGATTTTATTCCCCATCTGTTATATGTAATAGTGGAGAGGCATGGTTATTCACAGAGTTACTTCTAGGAAGATGCGTGAGATATTGGGCATCATTGATGGAATTTTGGAACTTTTGGTGACTCTTTTCATGGACTGAGCTATGAGATGAAGATATCATTTCTCTATCATTTGGGATTCTTTTGCTGAGAATATATATATACATATGTATTCATACCTTTTGATTTGGTAACTCTCCTTCCATGGGTTGCGAAGAATTGCGAGGTATGCCATGTGATTTATGTATTTATCTTCTCATGGTTTGATGAGTTTACTCTCCTGTTATGGGTAGAAAAGACTCGATGTGTAGTCCACCTACAGACTATGTTGATCCCCCTATGCTTGGATGAGGTTACTATTTCTCTTTATTTGGATTGAGTTGCATCTTGTTTATTATCTTCTATATTTTGTTTCCTATTATATCTCTTACTTCTCCCCCTTCAGCTTTCAGGGTATCCTACTGGGTATGTATATACTCACCCCTACATGGTATTTTCTTGCATATGTCATGTATTATGAAGATGAAGGACAGGTCAGTGGTGACTTTAGAGGTTCTTAGGAATACTGGGTGATTTGGAATGTATATGGTGGTCATATATTGGAGATTAGAAGTTAGTATCTCTCATCAGTTTTCTTTCTAGTTTTGTAAATTTGGGAAATATTTTTGGTTGGGTGTTTATTTTTTCCCTTTACTTTTCAATTTACACTATTGTACTCTTTTACACCTTAGAGGTTTTTCATGCTTGGTTTACTTTCTAGTTGTTGCATATTTTCTCTATTATTTTTCTACACTTCTATATTGATATGGTTGGGTTTATATGTATAGGTATATTGGAAAAAGGACTCACATTTAGGATATGACTTTCGGTGCTTATCACTACCCCCTATCCTATGGAGGTGGGTTTGGGATAGTTGTGGATCGAGCTCTAGTTAGGTTTGGGTCATGATAGATTGGTATCAAAGTAGTTCATTTCTTAGGATGTTTTTTGGAGTAGTCCCCTTAAAATTATTTGGTTGGGATTAGGGAAATAATGTCAAAGTTTTTCAAGTGTGATTCTCGAACTAAGGAATCAAGTGATGGTATAGAAAACCAATGTATCCATTAACCAGGACCTTAACTACCTGTTTATCGACTTGACATACTGATACATTGGTTTCATGGATAAAATAGTGCATGCATCATATAGGATTGAGTATTTGACTGTCCTTCTTGATTCAGGTCCCCGTTATTGTTATATATATATATATACTCATCTAATCATGGTACATCTTGATTAAATTTTAGGATACCTTTTCAATGACAACCAACTATAATAGCAGTTCCAAATCATTAAAACAATCCGATGAGAGATGAGGTATCAGTTCAAGGTCCATCTTGCGAGTTTATTCCTCCATGTGGGAATGTGGAAGGACCAACACCTGTCAAGTATAAAATTATACTAGTTGAGCAGGCTAAGGATACGTGCATGCTCAGCACACTCTATGAGTTCCAGTGCAAGAGGCTACTGAGGTTCCATAGTGATTCAGATCCTCAGGAAGAAGAGGATTAGTTAGATTTGGTGGTCCATGTATTCTGGATTATCCAGACACCGATGAATCGGGTGGTTGTACTGGTATCTATCCTTTTCCATGGAGCATATGGGTGATGGTGGAGTCTCATTGTCTAAATGCATGATGATTCGACACTCTCATGGCCCGAATTCTAGCAGTTGTTCTATGAGGAGTAATACCCCTCCAGTTGCACTCAGTTCAGATTCAAGAGCTTCTGGAGCTGCAACAGGGAGGGATGACAGTATATGAATATGCAGTAAGGTTCATAGACCTTACTCGATACTCCATTGATATGATCTGAGATGGATAATTCAGAGCACAACAGTTTGAGCAAGGACTCCATAGAGATATATGTTCCAGTGTGGAGCCCTTGTGCATTCCCACCTATATCGGGGTGCTAGAGCAAGCACTAGTGATAGAGATATTTCTGCTAGAGGGACATCAGATAGCTAGATCTTACAATGGGCATCACAGGGATGATTCATCTGCAACAGATATCTAGTTCCAGATGATGGGATCTCAATGTAGGAGACCTCCCCATTCTCAGACTTAGGCATGTGATCAGGGGAACCATAGAGGGGCAGTGTAGTATGGAGAGGGGTGATGTTATGCTTATGATGGATGAGGTCACATGGTGTGAGGCTACCTGACCATACATGCTGAGGAGTATAGGAAGATATTTGATGGACTGCCACAGTAGAGGCAGCACTATGATCAGGGATCCCCTAGGTGAGGGTGGGGTGGCCCCCAAAGTAGTGGGAGGAGTTATGGGTGGTGGATGACATTATGAGATCCTTCCACCACCACCACCAGGTGGCCCACATCAGGCTCAGGGAGATGGAGGTCAGGGCCGCAGACAGCTGCAAGCTCTATATGATTATAACCCCATAGCACACAAGATGATTATAGGTACTATATATGTTTATTATATTCTTGATTCAGTATTATTAGACACAGGTTTCAGTAATTTCTTCATCTCTATACTCTTGGTGTGAGAACTAGGGCTCCCAGTTGAGGTGCTAGCCTGACATCTTCGTCTTGAGGTTCCTATAGGGAATGATTCTTCTGCATATTTTATCTAGTGATAGTGAAAACTATTATTTGGTGGAGAGAGGTTCACATGGGACCTTTTTTTCATCACTATGGAACCCTATGATGTTATCTTTGGTATGAATTGGTTTTCTATAGTCATAGCCTAGATTTATTGTCATAGAAGATGAGTTAGATTCCTTCACACTGATGGGACAAGATTCACCTTTATGGGTGAGAGAGATCTCATGTTTAGACAAGTAGGTTATATGAGTAGGAGGCTTCAACCCATCACCCATTATTTGGTGAGTATAGCCCTTGGTGCAATAGGATCTTCAGGAATCCAAATTCCATTAATTGTAGAGTATTATATGTACATCTTTCCTGAGGACATTATGAGACTACCTCCAAGGTGGGAGATGGATTTTTTCATCAACTTTCATCCCAGGACTACTCTGATATCTTCTATGGAATATCGGATGGCCCCTACCAAGGTCCAAGAGTTGCGGTTGTAGTTGGAGGACCTTTGAGAGAAGGGTTTAATCAGGACTAGTGTGTCCCCCTAGGAAAATCCAGTGTTGTTCATGAAAAAGGAGGATAGTAGCCTACGGTGTTGCATGGATTGTCATCTCTTAAACCAGGACATGATAAATAACAATAACCCCTTACCAAGGATTGAAGACTTATTTTACCAGTTGAGAGGTGTGATATGGTTCTTGAAAATTGATCTTTGTCCTAGATACCACCATTTGAGGATTCACGAGGTTGATATTCCAAATATGGAATTCTAATGTCATTATAGACACTATGAGTTCCTGTAGATTCCATTTGGTGTGACGAATCCCCACATCATATTTATGTATTTGATAAATCAGATATTCCAGTCATACTTAGAACAGTTTGTGGTTGTATTCATTGACAACATACTCATCTATTCTTCATCAGAGGAGTAGCATGAAGAGAACTTGAGGATGGTCCTAGATTTTCTTCAAGAGCACCACTATTATGGAAATATCTTGAAGTTCCAGTTCTGGATTCATGAGTTTCACTTTCTATGGAATTTCATTTCTAATAATGGTTTATCCATGGACCCATCAAATATTGATGAAGTTATTTCTTGGGAGATACCCAAGATAGTTTTAGTGGTGTGTAGATTTCTTGGTTTGATGGGGTACTATAGGAGTTTTGTGGTGGAATTCTCTAGGATTTCATCCCCTTTGACTACCCTAACACAGAAAGGGTAGTCTTTTACCTGGACTGAGCAGTGTTATAGGGCATTGAAGGAGTTGAGGATGAGGCTGATGTGTGCTCCTGTGTTGAGACTACCATAGGAGGTCATGAATTATATAGTTTATTACAATGCCTTGAGAGCTATTCTCGGTTGTGTGTTGATGCAGCGGCAAGCAGTTATCACATACGGGTCGAGGCAGTTGAGATCCCATGAGAAAAACTACATGTATCATGACCTAGATCTAAAAGAAGTAGTCTTCACCCTGAGGATGTGTATGAACTATTTTCTGGGGGAGTACTTTGTGTTTTTTTCAGACCATTAGAGTCTCATGTATGTCTTCACACAGAGAGACTTGAACTTGAGACAACAGCACTGGTTGGAGTTCCTATAAGAATGTGACTTCAAGATAGTATATACTCTGAGGAAGGGAAACGTGGTAGCAGATTCCATTGGTATAAATTCTTAGGATCTCTTGGTGTATGAGGATTTAGATCATTTGACTTCTTTATAGCTAACCTAGGTGGAGTAGGAGGGTACAACTTTTCTACAATCGATGGTGTTGGATCCTCCACTTCTTGAGCATGTGAGAGAGTCTCAGTTAAGAGACATAAATTGTGGATATTACATGAACATATATCCATGGTGTATTCTCTAGATGGATATTCTGAAAGAGGTAATCATTTCATCTTTTTCTAGGGATGGATGGTGGTTCCAGTCATTATGTGGGAGGAGGTGATTTGAGAGTTCCATACTTTTCACCTAGATGTACATACCAATGTGGGTAATATGTATAGAGACCTTTATTAGTAGTTTTGGTGGTTTGGTATAAGATTGAGTGTTTCCAAGTTTGTATCTTAGTGCCTCACCTATCAACAAGTGAAGGTTGATCACCAGGTTCCGATAGGTTTGTTGCAGGCCCTTGAGATCTCTAAGTGGAATTGATATATCATATCAATGGACTTTATCACATGGTTTTCTCAAATAGTAAAGATTCATAAATCCATATGGGTGATATTTGACTAAATCATGAATTCATCACACTTCCTTTCTATCAAAGAGCAGAGTTTTTTGGAGAATTTGGGATAGTTGTATGTACAGAAGATCACCATGGAGTTCCATCAACAATTTCATCGGATCGTGATGTGTGGTTTACATCATGATTATGGAGAGACTTGTTGGAGGCATTTGGGATCTAAATAAGGATGAGTATAGTCTTTCACAACCAGATGTATGGGGAAATTGATCACACTATCCAGGTGTGGGAGGATATGTTGATGGCTTGCGTGTTAGACTTCATCCAGAGCTGGGAGGATCACTTTACCTTAGTATACTTTTCATACAACGATAGCTACCACTCTACCATCAGTATTACAATTTTTGAGGCCTTTTACAGGAGACCCTTTAGGTCACCCTTGTGCTGGACATAGATCGGTGAGACATCTCTTGTGGGCCCAAAGATGGTATAGGTGATGATGGAGAATGTCCAGGTCATTTGTGAGGGATGTTAATAGCCTAGAGTATGCATAAATCTTACACAGATCGTCGTATTAGGCCCTTGTAGTTCAAGTTGTGAGACCATGTTTTCCTAAGAGTCTCCCCATGATAAGTATTGTGGAGGTTCAGACAAGGAGGAAAGCTATCCTCAAGATTCATTAAGCTATTTAATATCATGTAGAGGGTTGGAGAGGTTGCTTACCACCTCATCCTACCCCAATGACTTGAGTGGGTGCCTGACATCTTACATGTGTCACAATTAAGAAGATATGTGTATAACCCTACGCACATCATCGACTGGGGAGAGTTGGACATCGAGGATGGAGCCACCTTTGTGAAGCACCCAATGGCGATCGAGGATCGACAAGAGAGGAATCTATATGAATAGTTAATACCCTTTGTTCATGTTTTTTGGAAGTATGGAAATGTGCAGGATATCTCTTGAGAGCGGGAGATCCAGATACAGGCTCGGTATCCTTATTTTTTTGTTTAGTTTTTCTTTTTAGGGATGAAAATCTTGAAGTGTGGAATTATTTAGAGACATGTTTTTTTTTCTTTTAAGTATTTAAAATATTTATACATATATTTCTAGATCTAGGCACTGAGACGGTGTGCAATTTCGAGGCTTGGTGTGCCCAGAATTAATTTTATAAAAATATTAAATATATTTTATATTATATGAATGTAGTTTCTTAAAGAAAAATGGATAACTATTAAATGTAATCTTGGATCATAAATTGGATACCACAGTTGAGTCCAAAATGTGATTTTTACCCTGGGTGTGACCAAAAATAGTTCGGTGTAGGGCATTCAGATATCTCTCTCATTGGTGGCACATTCAGTGAATTAATTCATTCATTCATTCATTTAACCTAATATATTTTCCTATAAATCCATTATTATGGATAATTTTCTAGGTTTATCCTCATAATGCTGGGATCTTTTAGAGCTTGCTCCTCCTCTCCTTTCATTGGTGAATTACATCTGACGATGACAAAACTCTCTATCGGAGTAGATCGAAGCGTAGTGAATGCAATGAATTCTTCCATTCAATGATAGGCACGTTCTTTGATGAAGAAAAATCTAATATCTATCTAGGAATCATTTTTAGGATCATAGATTGTATTATGATGGATACAAATGCAAGAGGGGGTAAATTTTAGTTTAAAAAATATTTTAACAAGATAAAACATACAGCCTATTAAATTAATTTTATTGGACTCTAACTTAGTCTAATTATAAAATTCAAGATTGGAATCATGATGGATATGATTAATATCAGAGTTTTTTTATCATAATCAAATTTGAATTTATAAAACAAATATAATAGAAATATGAGTCTGATGACTTGCTTTCTATTATATGCACAGTAGAATAGTAACTTGTAACAACAATCAAAATAATAGATAATAGTAGTAATAATTACTTACAATATATTAAAATTATTTAACTATTTTAACCTTAAGAGTAAGGTAGTCAATAACCTTGACTAAAGGTATCCACTATTTTATACTTATAGTGAGGTATATCTTTACTTACTAGGAAATATATCAATATGGTGATCGGAATATCTCTATCTTCATATACCTGGGAGTCCTTGATCGGATGGATCAGATTCACAACCCTCCTTTCCCAAAAATCCCTTGATCGTAACAATGATCAGAAGTGATTACAAAAGAAAATGTTCATAAGGAAACAACCCTAACAAGGATTCCTTAAAACTATCAACTCTCTAAATAATTAAAAAGACTAAGAATGAGCATTTCATGCTTAGAAATCTTCAGATGACTTGAGTTTCAAATGAAATATTCTTCAAACTCTTCAAATGAATCATTATTTATAGGAAAATCTTTAATGGTCATATTTCTGAGTTTATTGCAATGGCCTTGGATAGCTGGTGCTAGATAACTCATTTGTAATTGAATGTCTGGAATCATTTTTATTTAACACCATTACAATGTTAAAGATATTCCTTATGACAGAAACAAGTATATGTATTCTGATTATAAGCTAAGGTGGGTTTGATAGACTTCCTTATCATTTTTTAATATGATTATACTTTTGAGAATCAGTCAGATAAATCAATACCAGAATTATTCTAGTAGTTGTGGATTTTTTCAACATGATAGACAAGACAAAATTCTGACTTTTGATTTGATTAAAAGTAAATCTAAGAATTGGACACATACTCAATATGATTATCATAATGAAGAATAGTAATTTTATATTTGTAATACAATAGAAATTTTTCTATGCATGGTAAAAGATAATTTTTTCTACAAAAACATACTAAAATGCTTGAGGCATAAAAATTTAGTAAACATGTTTTAAGTTTTTGTGATTTATAAAACTAAAGGAATGGAAAAGTAATAAGTAAAACTTATGAATCAATAATCTCCCCCTTTTTGGAAATCACAAACCACAAAACTTAAATGTAAATATAACTTGAAAAACTTATAGCCCTCGGTTATTTTAATAACTACAAAGTTATTATGTACATATTAAATCCCCTTGAGTTTGTAAAACTTTTGAATACTATGATGAATACGATGGATAGTTTTAAAAATTATTCCTTAAAGAAAACTTATCCCCCTTTATGAAACATATTCCCCATTAATATATCATTCTCCCCTTTGATAAGACTTTCTCCTATTATAAATATTTCTCCCCCTTTGTAAAATATTCTCCCCCTTTTTTATTTTTAAAAATAATGGGAAAGAATATGAGATTTCCTGAAATGTTAGAAAAAAAATAAACGAAACAATTTTGAACTAACAAATCATCCATGTAAATATTAAAGAACGTATAACCAATCGGAATTGGAAAACAATCAATAAAATTGGATTTTTATGAAAAGTAATACATTAAAAACGTTCAAATATTTTTACAAAGTTTGATAAAGAAATACATCAAGAGTTTAAAAGAAAAATAATCATTCTTTCTTCATAAGCTTTTTGTCTAAGGATTTAATCTTCTTGAACTCATGTTGATCCTTCTCAAGACATAAAATCCTTTCTTCTTGATTATGGTCTTGAGTCTTCATCCTTTTTACTTCCTTAGACAATTCTTTATTCTGATCCCTCATAATAATCAACTCACCTTCAGATGATCAGAATATGCTCATCTCTAACTCTATATCTTGAATATTTTGTTTTAGAACATTCACATCCTCAGTCCATTCGTTAGTGGAATCTCTGAATTCTTCAACAAAATTAACTCTATAATCCATGTCTGATGATAACTTGTTAAAGAATTTAACCAATTATAACATAAGTTTCTTTACTTCATCAAATTTTTCATCATGCATATGAATATCAGAGTCGACCTGGTTTGACCACTTCACCATCTAATTGCATGATCTGTTGTGAGTATGATAATTTTCCTGAAATTTCTTTAATTCACATTCAATTTGAATCACTAATTCTATTAAATTTTTTATTGACTATGATTTCTTACTAAGAATATTCTGAATAAGCTGGAACATTGCTTTAAGGTTAGGAAAATATGTAATAGTTCCTTATATTCTTCTTAAGACATGAAAAATATAATCAAAACCTTTTTGGGATATCGTTCCCTCTGAGTTCTATTGATCAGGCTCAACCTTATGAGGTTTTTATATGTTGGTTCCAATATCAACTTCCTTGCATTTATTATCATATTTCTTAGAAACTTTATTATCATTTGAAATTTCCATAATCTCTATATCTTTATCGGTCTCGGCTTCATCAGAAACTTTGGTCTTAGACTGTTGATCTTGTTCTTCTTTCATTGATGATGATTTTTCTTCCTTTTCTGAAGAATATCCTTAAGTACTTCATTATTTATCATCCTTATCGATATTTTATGGTAAAGTTGATGAGGATGAAGATGATTCCAATTATTCCTTATCAGAGTGAGTTTCTTATTCATCATATTCTTCATTATCTTGTTGTTCCTCCTCTTCTTCATCAAATTCAACTTTTTCTTCTTCTTCTTCATGTTATTATTCTTCATTTTCTTTTCCTTATCCAAATTTTCCATAAACTTCTTCATCGACTTACTTATCAATATCTTTTTCTACTTTAATTTTCATTACTATATCTCCTTTTCTAGATAGTTATAGTTCCAATTGTTTTTTAGAAATAATCGAGACTGATTCTTTAACAACAACTTTCTCCTTTCCTTTATCAACCACATAAGGGACTTAGGCTAGAACAACATAAGTTTCTTTGAATACTAAACCTTCTTCCAGATTTATCTAATCAATATTGGAAGTGGGAAGGAAAACATTATCATAAGCTCTTTCTACTCCTTTCATCAAACTTTCCACAATTTGAGATTCTTGAAACCTCTTCTTTTGGTTCTTTATTTTTTATTCTTCTTACAAATTTTATGTATCCCAAATTTTTAATTCCTTATCTTATATGGGGTTTATTATAAACTCTGAATCCTCTAGCTTCTTCTGAGCCTTATGCTTTAGCATTTCTTAATAAACTTTATCAAACATCTTCTTTTATTTCTTTCTCTTTTATGGAGGAGTGGTCGCTACCTTTCTCTTATTATTTTTATCTTCCTTAAACTTTCTTGATGGTTGTGCCTTCAATGCAGCACCATCATCATTTTCAAAAAACTTCTTTTATTTTTAATCAAACACTAACTTCATCTTAGACATCGTATCATCACAGATAAAATAAATTTTCTCCCTTACTGGATACAATATGTTTTTGAATTTAAAAATCTCTATGCACTTCACAACCAACTTACTTATAAAACCCAGGAACATTATTGTATTTGATTTGATAGAATATTTTTTGATGTTATCCACCATAATGAAGATAAACTTGATAAGATATATCTTCCTCATGTTCTCTAAGTGATCCAAAATAAAAACATCTGATACTTTCAAAGCATCTCTATCACCTTTCCTTATAATTATAAAATATTACATCCATAAGGATATGACTTTGTTTTCCAGAGTTAGATGAGATACTTTTATAACTTTAGAGTACTCCAAAAACAAGAATCCTTATCCCTATTCTTGTTAAAAGTTCTAAGATTTTTAGGAATCTTTTGAGAAGGACAGTAAACTTTTCCTTATATGGAATCTCTAACTAGATCAGCAAATCTTATGTAATAAAACTTATACCTTTTACCATACATTGTGAAATAAAAATTTTCTTTACCATCTTCCTTTACAAATTGAATTGAAGCATAGACCTTTGAAACAACATCAGGGAAGTATAAATTGAAATCCTTATCAAGATTTTTGACACAAATTGATTCCCAACCCTGAAATGAGATAATATTCTTGAGTGTATAATCGTATTTGTCAAACCACAGTATTTCTATCAACCTTTCCTTGAATACAAACCACTTAATATAATCTTCCTTGGTTTCCATCAGTACAAGATATGAAATTGAATATCATATGAAAAGAAATATTATCGGACTAGGGACTTTAAAGGGTGCAGCAATTCAGGAGAGAAAATCTCTGGAGAAATAATGTGGGACATGGGGTGACCCACCCTTATATAGGCACTGGTATTAAAGGTTCAACTTCTATAACAAAACCAATGGTTGAGATGAATTTTTTTTTATCTGATAGTCAAGATTGATTTGAAGAAATTTTTAAAATAATTTTTGAACTCTTGAAGTTTTTAATACTTTTATCGGAGTAAGGATCATTTCGATTAGGAAGAGTTTTAAATTTTTTAAAATAAAATGAAATTTTTATAAAAATCATAGTATAAAAAAATGTAATGAAATAATGAAAAAACTAAAATAATAGAAGAGTACCTTTCAGAGTGTAAAGATCTATCGGTATGACCAACCTGTTCTTCTTGGTTTTTGTAAAAAGATTATAATAGTTTTAAAATATAGTTTGATTAAGATAATTTTATAATGAAAAACTTATTACGATAGTTTTATTAATAAAACTGATTATATTATTTTTATTAATAAAACTAATTATGTTATTTTATACATAAAACTGAATATGATAATTTTATTAAGAAAGCTAATTATGATTTTTTAATTTAAAACAAAAATTGTGTTCAGAAATTTTATAATAATTTATGAGTCTAGAAAATAGTTTGAGATTTATAAATCTGGAAATTTTATAAAAAATTGAGTTTGTAAAACTCATTATGATAAAAGTTTTAGAAAATCTAACAATTTTTAGAAAACTAAAAGTTTTAAGAAAAAATAAAAGTTTTTGAAAAACATAAAGCATGTGTACTCCCCTTATGAAAATTAGTATCTTAATGTAAAGAGATGGGTCAATAATAATTAGATATGAATAATCAATTTACATTGATCATTCTTAGATTCTGTTTAATATATTCAAATCTATCGAAACTAAGGGGTTTAGTAAAAATGTCAGCAAGTTGATCTTGCATTTTGATGAATTGTAAAATATCTCTTTTAAGTGTGTGGTCCCAAAGGAAATGGTTTCTTATATCTATATGATTATCACTTGAGTGATATGTTGGGTTTTTATTTAAAGAAATAAAAATTATATTATCACAAAATATTTTAGTTTTATTAAAACTTGTTCCATAGTCAGTGAGTGTGTGTTGCATCCAAAACACTTGAGCATAACAACTTTCAACTACCACATATTAGGATTTAGCACTGAAAGTTTTACTGAGTGTTATTTCTTACATGACCAAGAAACTAAACAATCTCCTAAGAAATTTCAAATTCTGTATGATTCTTAAAAAGTAATTTCTTAGTCAACTAAGATAAGTTTCTAAGGTTAAAATGTATTAACCTTTAATTCCATAAACAATATTGATCTTCCATTGCACCAAGTCAAGGTATGCCTTGGATCCTACGGTCTTCTAAGTTAAGTGTATAAACATCCTCATGCCATTTTTGTAGAAAGAATAAATTCAACCTTCAAACTATGTACTAAAAATTTATCATTCCTAAAAATCATGAGTTAAACTTCATTTTATAATTAACTTATGCTTATAAGTTTGTGTTTAAGACCTACAAAAAATAAAAAATTTGAAATAAGAACTTTTCTAAGAAGAATAATATAACCTATTCTGATAATCTCTACTTAATAATTATCTCTAAAAGTTACTTTTCCACCTTTCATATTGATTATCTTCTTGAAGAAATATTTATTTCCAGTCATGTTCTTGGAACAACCACTATCCATGTACCATGTGTTTTTGTTCTTGGTGGTATCTTTTTTTCTTTAAAACAAAAGTATTAGACTTTTGGAACCCAAACCTTCTTGGGTCTGGTATTGTAAGAAAATAAAATTTTAGGTAACCACATTTTTTCGATTTTTTTTTGGGAAAATGTCATTTATTTTGAAAAATAATCCTTATAAAAACCTAAGGATTATACTCCATTAAAGGAACAATATTTCTTCCAGTTCCCACCACTTTTTCACTTAGTAAAAAAAGGTGTACTATTAGGAATAAAATAATTGTTATTGAAAATAGGTTTTTTATTTGAAAAACTCATTCTATAAATATTACCATGAGGTCTAATTTGTTTATATATTTTATCAAAATTTTCCTTTTTGATGGTAAACTTTGATAGAATTTTCTTCAAACTAGATATTTTTCATTTTATTTTAAAAAATAAATTTTTATCCTCATCAGTATTGGTATTAGAACTAAGTTTTTTTTTCTAAAACATTTTTCTCATAAATATATTTTTCAAAATATTTAGAAATAACATCTTTCTCAGAAATAGTTTTATCAAGATATTTTTAAATATATGATATTTCATTAGTTAAAAGATATATTTTGGAATCATCCTTAGAAATTTTAGCTTTATAATTATCAAGTTTTTTGTAAATATTGCCATTTTTATTTTCTAAAAGTTTTTCAAATCTGAAAACCTCATCATAACTAGGTAAATAATTATCTTCTACTGAGGAATATTCTTCATTAAAAGATGTAAAAAATTTCTCATCAGGATAATTTTCATTTAAGGAAATATTATTAAGAGATTTAGATGTATGTATCTTTTCCATGAAACATTTATTTACCATGGGTACTGTAGAAAAAATACTAATGTTCCTATATTTGGAACTTTCATTCTTAGAAGAACTATCAAAAGAATCACCACCACTAGAAATCCATGTGTCGGAAGCTTTAAAAACTTTATTTTATTTGGATTTTTAATTCTTCTTGGAATTTATTTTTGAATCCTTTTTCATTCTATCTTTCCTCTTCATTTTTGGACAATCAGGTTAGATATGTCTAGCTTTCTTACATTCATAGCCAGTGAATTAGGAATCTTTCTTATCGCCTTTATTATTATGAAATTTTTTGTATCAGTATTAAAAATATTTCTTTCCAAAAATCTTATTCATCCTTCTAGAAAGATTAGCTAACCCATTCTTATCATGTTTCTAAGTACTCGAATCTGATTGAACAACAACTTTATTCTTCCTTGAACATTTCACAAATTTCTTAGCTGACTAAAGTTATAAGGTATAGTAGATGTTGTAGCAAAAGAAACACCGCCATTTTTTTATTTTTTTATTTCTCAACATATTTTTTAAGTCTTCCCTCATACTGTATAAGGGTACCAATCAAATCATCAAGAGTAAGATTAGTTAACTTCTTTGTCTCATCCATAATTGTTCTTTTTAATTCCTACTCATTGGGCATAATATCAATAATCTTTTCAACAAGAATCTCATCATCATGTCCTTTTTCTCTAAGATATTGTAAACTATTTAAAATAATCATAAATATTTTATTTATCTTTGCAATAGACACTACAAAAAGAAAATAAAAATCTTGATAATAAGCTCTTAACATATCTCTCCTAGTTTCAATAACTTTGGATGTACCAAAATGAGTAACTTACAATTTACTCCAAATGTTGTTTTCAACTTCACAAGAAGAAATATAACTATAGATATTTATTTTCATAAAACATAAAATATTATTTCTGAATTTTTAATTAAATTGATATTCTTGCTTCTCAAAATTTATAAAAGTAAAAACTTCCTTATCATGAATCTTATATTTTCTAAAAATAAATAAAAGTTTATCAACCCTAGTGTTGATCACAAAAGTATTCATTATAACTCTCCAATATTCATAGTCATTCCCATTAATGATAGGTGGTCGACTAGGATTTAAATTTTCAAGAGAATAGATATTCATACCTACCATATTAAAAACAACAGAAACTCTTTTCCACAGATACATGTTAGTGTAACAAAGTTTATAAACAAAAGTTTTATAACAAAACTTAAATAACTTGCAGTTAATAGAAGAAGTAAAAACTCAATAGGTATATAGGTAGTGTAAAATGGATCTGATACCAATTATAAGATCATAATAGTAGCTTATGATGGCTATACTTACAAGATGGGGTGAATTTTATTTTAAAAAATATTTAAACAAGACAAAACACGAAGCCTATTAAAGTAATTTTATCAGACTCAGACTTAGTCTGACTATCGGATTCAAGATCAGAATCATGATGGATCTTATTAATATCAAAGTATGTTTATCATAATAAAAATCAGACTAACAAAACAAACATAATATAAAGATCAGTATGATGACTTACTTTCTATTATATGCACAGTGGAATAGTAACTTGTAAAAACAAGAAAAACGATATCTAATAATAGTAAGAATGACTTAAAAACTATCAAAAAGATTTAACTATTTTAACCTTGAGAGTAAGGTAGTAAATAACCTTAACTAAAGGTATACACTATTTTATACTTATATTAAATTTTGTCTTTCCTTACCAGTAAATCCCTTGATATGATGATCAAAATAGCTCTGTCTTCTTATCCCCATAAGCCCTCAATATGATGATCAATGTTTGTCTTCTTCTCCCTAACACTACTGGAAATTTAGGCTATAGCCACAGTTTGAAACTGTGGCTATAAATCCAAAAACCATGGCTATAGGTTATATCCACAGTTCAATGAACCATGGATGGTATTGGCGTGGCTATAGGCCAAGTCCTATAGCTACAGTTTAAAATTGTGGCTAAAAATTTATAGCCACGGTTTGAAACTGTGGTAGAAGTTTAAGCCATACATGGCCTTCAGTTACAGTTCAAATCGTGGGTACATCTTCAATTTCTAGGTAAAACACAAACAGGCCTTATAGACACGATTAGAAACTGTGGCTATAGATTAAAGTTCAATAAAAAAACACAGCAGGCCTACAAGCCTGCCTTCCACCCCCTACCCCCTGCTAATCCCCTTACCTTACACCCACCTTATAGTCCCCCTACCACCCCCCCCCCACCCCACCCTACATGTCTCCCCCCTTATTTTCCATCTGGCTCTACCCCCTGCCAGTCCCCCTACCTATTTTTTCCTAGTTCCCCACCCCCTGCCAGTCCCCCCTATCTTTCACCCCCTGGACACACCCCCACCCCCTCCCCTACACAGACACCCCCCACCCTGTACATAAACCCCCCTTGGACAGATAGACATCCCTGGACACCCCCTCCCCTGGACAGACCCCCCCCCCCCGGACAGACAACCCTGGACACCCCCCTCCCCTAGACAGACACCCCCTAGACAGACACCCCCCTAGACACCCCCTCCCCTGGATAGACCCCCCCCCCCCCGGACAAACACCCCTGGACACCCCCCCCCCCTCAGACAGACACCCCCCTCCCCTGGATAGAACACCCCCCTCCCTGGATAGATACCCATGGACACCCCCCCCCCCCCCGGATAGACACCCCCTCCCTTGGACAGACACCCCCCTGGACAGAACACCCCCCCTCCCTTGACAGACACCCCCCTGGACACCGCCCCTCCCCTAGACAGACACCCCCTGGAGACTCCCCCTCCCTCCTGGACATCCCCCACTCCCCTGGACAGACACCCCCCTAGACCCCCCCCCCCCCCCCGAACACTCCCCTCCCACCTCCCTCCTGGACACCCCCTCCCCTGGACAAACACCCCATGGAATGCTAATACAGTTGGCCATGCAATTTGAAATCAAAGACAAAAACTAAAATAGAATACATTACAAAGCCCCCCCCCCAGACAAACACCCCCTGGTGACTCCCCCTCCCTCCTGGACACCCCCCTCCCCTAGACAGACACCCCACCTGGACCCCCCTGGACACTCCCCCCCCCCCTCCCTCTTAGACACCCCCACCCTTGGACAGACACCTTCCTAGAATGCTAATACAGTTGGCCATGCAATTTTAAATCAAAGAAAAAAACTAAAATAGAACACATTACAAATCCTCCCTCCCCTCCTAGACACCCCTCCCTCTGCAAATCCCTGGAAACCCCCCCCCCCACTCCTGGACAAACACCCCCCCCCTAGAATGATAATACAGTAGGCTATGCAATTTGAAATCAAAGAAATAACATAAAAACTAAAACAGAACACATTGCAACCCCCCCCCCCCACCCCTGGACAGACACCCCCCCTGAAATGCTAATACAGTTGGCCATGCAATTTGAAATCAAATACAAAAACTAAAACAGAACACATTTCAACCCCCCCCCCCCCACTATGTTACTCATTATATCATTTTTTAAGGATACGAAATTCTTAATGGGGTCACCAATCCCTGAAGTTGATACCCAATGATACTCATCCTCTATATGTTGAATGAGAATGAATTCATCTCAGTTTCATAAATTTTTTTATGAAGTTTTAATTCAAGACCATTGTGTTAGACTACACTAGGATGTTCATGATCCTTGTCTCGCATGCCTAATTTTTTAAGGCAATCATCATGTCACCACAATAGTGATGATGATGGAACCTTTCATTGAAATGGGAGGAAGGGAGTTTAAAACATATATTTATGGTTTTCATTTCCCAGTCCATATTTCTCTTATATAATTAACACATGCCCATGAATCTTGTTCTTTATTCCATATCTATGTGAACATCAGTTAATAATGTCACTTTATTCCTTATCAATGTGACAACCTAATGATCAAAGTTGACTAGAATTTCAATTACATTGTATATTTAGACAATCCCATAAATATATTTCTCATTTATGGAAGTGAGGGAATCTTATTCTTTCCGCATATAAGTAAAGGATGGATCTTCAGTTATGATCTCGGCAGGAAGGTTGTTATATCTTATTTTGTCAATCCATATAGACATCTTAGGAATACGCAGTTAGTGGACTACTTTGGAAGATGTTTGTGAGTACCCGATCAAGGAGAGAGACAACTATGAGACCTTTGTTTGTTGTTGGACAACACCAGCACAACTGCGACGCGATCGCAGCTGGAAAAAGTGAGCGCTAGAGGATAGTGCATGCATTATTTATGACAATGCTGACAATGTTCTTTGCTTTTCCAATACCCATGAACATAAAAAAAGTCCTCTTCCCATTTCATAAAAAAAATACCCCCCCCCCGGACAACAGCCACCCCCACACACACACACACACATCCCTTGCACCCCTTTCCCCCCTGCTGGACCCCCTTGGACAGCAGCCCCCCCACCCCCTACTGGACCTCCTTGGATAACAGCCCCCCCACCCCCCTGTTGGATCCCCCTGGACAGCAGCAGCCCCCTGCTAGACACTCCTGGACAGCAGCCCCCCCTGCTGGACCCCCTTGGACAGAAGCCCCCCCCCCCCACACTGTTGGACCCCCCTGGATAGAAGCCCCCCTGCTAAACCCCCCTTGCACCACCCCTTCTGGCAGAAATTGTGATTAGTCAGTCTCAAAATTGATCACAAGACTCATGGAATACTATCACTGCGAAACACCGCAGGGTGTCGTCCTGGAGCAGGGCCAAATCACGGCATTACTACGGCATGACCGCGGTGTGTTGGCCCGGTCCAGTGACATCTATGGGGCGGCATCTTCCGTACATGAGCGAAGGGAGTGGGAGGAGGTAGGGAAACATTCCGGTCGTTGCCCTGCTGGCAGAAATTATGATTAGTCAGTCTCAACATTGATCACAAGACTCATGGAATACTATCACTACGAACTGTCGTGGGGTGTCGTCCTGGATTAGGGCCAAACCACGGCGTGACCGTGGCGTGACTACGGCATGACCGTGGCGTGACCGTGGCGTGACCGCGGCATGTTGGCCCGGTCCAGCGATATCTGTGGGGCAGCATCTTTCGGCCAGGATTGAAGGGAGCGGGAGGAGGCGGGGAAACATTTCGGTCGTCACCCCATCAGAAGAAATTGTGATTAGTCAGTCTCAACATTGATCACAAGACTCATTGAATACTATCACTACAAACCACCACGGGGTGTTGTCCTGGAGTAGGGCCAAATCACAGCATTACCACGGTTTGACCGTGGCATAACCGCGGCATGACTGCGGTGTGTTGGCCCGGTCTAGCGACATCCGCGGGGTAGTATCTTCCGGCCAGGAGCGAAGGGATCGGGAGGAGGTGGGGCAACATTCCGACCATCGCCCTGCCGACAGATGATAGAACAGATCAACTATTTAATATGCTATAACAAGGGATCGTCAGATAAGTTTTTAGTGAGCATCATAATGACGCAACATCTAAATGGAAACAAAACAATAGAAAAGAATCATACACCCTACACAAACCATTTACAAATTCATTCACTTTTCCTAAACATGGAAATTTTATTTATAATATTCAAAGCATGAAAAGGAAAGTGTCATGGTCAAGGAATATGCCTACTCGGGCAATGTAATTTGAGTTAAACGAGTATGATAAGTCAATTTATATTATTCAAAGAAAACAAAAACCAACTAGACATAAAACAAACACCAACAAGAGTCATATGAAATACTCAAACCAAATCTAAACATGATACAAATAACTATCACTACTCTTTGGTTTAGAAGATAGTGCACCTCCATTGGAGGGGTTTTATTATAAAATTAGGGCATTGATTTATCACACAATTCATTTAATTATATTTACCTATTATTCTAAAACTCATTCAGCACAAATCAAATGCAATAATTTAAGCAACTAGATCAACATAACTATCACTGTGAGTTTTCGCAGACAGCGCACCTCCATTATAGGGGTTTTATTATAAAAACATGACTCTATTTATCAAATGAAAAAATTATATTAAATAACACTTATTCAAGATATGCAATTCAATATAATTAAGAAGAATTAAGAAAGAAGCTGAATTCAATTTAAAGAATTATTGAATTAAAGAGGCTAGAAGAGGGATCCTACCTCAAGGTGGAACCAAACCGTCCACTTCGGCTCTTGGAGCTTTCTAACTAAAATTTGATGCTCCCCAACTAGGTATACGCACCTTCACACACATGCAAGGACACTTATCCCCTATTCACACACCCACATGGCCATGAGCATGTGCAAGGGGATCCTTACACATATGCTTATATGCATATACCAGTCTCCACTCACCTACATATGCATTTATATATATATATATATATATATACATGGGCACACATAGCCCCATACGTGCATAATCACTGCCATGGTTGACTATACACGTAACGGGGGAACCCACATACATATACTTTCTTACCTATGCACACGCAGGCGAGTCGCCTTAACTTGGCTACTCAAAACCAACGAGAAGGGATCAACACACTACACAAAGGATATTAGGAACATTAAAACACATAAAGGATGCTACATAACCAGTGAGAAACCAACCAATGGAATTAAAGCTTTACCTCGATTGGGAGAACCAAATCCACCTGAACCAACACGAAATGATCCAACACCCTACTGAAAACATAATATGGAGTCAAAAACACTGAAATACCCAAATACATGAGGTACGATACAAGTAGTAACCATATAATATTACATCAGATCAAAGTCAGCAGACTGAATCAATCTAAACCCCATTTTCCCCCCTTTACAGAATATAATTACCTTTTGTCCACAGAAAGAAGTAAAAGACCTAAGTGGCCAATGAAATAAAGAAAATAAAATAAAAACTAAACTAAAACATACATGTCTCCTATGACTATACATGTCACTGCCCAACATATAACAACCACAATGCCCCATGGGTCAAATTATGTTCTTGCAAGCAAGGGGAAATATATCCATGTTTCAAAATGATACTATCAAATAGTACATTTCTATTAATTAACAATTATTCTTCCTATTAATGGTATATAATTATTTTGGCTCGAGTTTCAGCTTAATTTGGTTTTGTTCGATACAATTTTTTATCCCACCCGATAATAAAAGTTTACTAGAGGACACAATTTCTAATCAAATAGAATATATCATAAAAAAATGGATCCACACCTATGAAGAAGGTTGAACATGATAAGAAATAATGTTTGATCATATAGTCTGATGAGTTATAAAAGGACAAACAAAAAAACAAAAAACATTGAGAGTTCTCTAATTGCTCAAGTGAATATGCAATTTTCAAACAACAATAAACATGTGAAAGAAGAGAAAACCATGTTTCCTTAACATAAATGTTTAGAATTTGAGAAATAAGAAAGAGAAAAGAAAATCAAACACTTTTGAGCTATAAAGAAAAGTGCTCCAGTGTTGAGAAAAAATCCTAATAACTTAGAAGTTGATAAACCCACCTTATTACCATACTTTTTGATATAAAACAACACTCGAATGGAAATTTCACATACAGATCCCCAAGATAGTTGGTTACATGGCTATAAGAGTGTTTCCACATATGTCAGAGGTAGCTGACCAATAGTGAGTGTATAATTATTGTACAATAGAGAGTCTATAACCCTATAAAAATAGTATCATATCACTATAAAATAACTATATCAAAAAGAAGAAGAAGTATATATGAATGACATAGAATCAAATGATAACAATAACTGATAAAGAGAAAAATATCATTAGTATAAAACAAATGTGATGGTGTAAAGAAATCCCTCCCAAACCCCAACCGTTGATAAAGACCAATATTAACAAGATCAATAAGATACAAACTAAGATAATACTCATCTATAGGAAATAAATTCTGAAATAAAGGATCTCCTTTATAACTTCTCTGTAACACTAGAAGAAACCCTTTGGGGACACATTAACCAGAATAGAGATCCTAGCACTACGCAGGTTAGAACAAATCAAATCAATGAACCTCTGTGAAAATACTTTCATTTTTAGAATAGAAAAAATGAAACTCCATTTTATTGTATAAAAATATTTTGATATATCAATCTTCAAGGAAATATTACCATCCATTACCTTCCTCTTCATGATATTCACACATTTAGAAGTATTATAGAGGAAATTCTGAATGTTCCTCCCAGGGAAAAACCCAACCTGATTTGTCAAAATAAAACCCTTAGCAATCTCACCCATCTTGTGCATCATGGTTTTTCTAATGACCTTTGGTATAAAAAACCCAATAGAAATAGTCCTAAATCCTTTAGCCGTGCAGCCTATTCCAGGCATGGCCCTTCCCCTAACCCCTGCACCAACCCCCCTAATCCCCCACCCCTGCACCAGCCCCCCTAACCCCCCATGCACCACCCCTCCCCCACAACCATCCCCTAACCCCCCCCCCCCCACCTCCCCCTGTACTGCACCATACCCCCTAAAATTTTCAAAACAACAGTTCAACATAGGTATTATTCTGTAAATAGAAGATAGAATTATGAATACTTGAATAATACTAATCCTGAAATGTATTAAAATAAAATTAAATCTATACATATTGATTGAAAAATATAAACTCACAATAACAATACATTACATGGAATAGATTCATGTAAAAATTATAGCAGCTTAACATGATGAACAGAAACTAAAATAACCATTTTGATTAACACCAAATCAAAAATCGTGATTAGTATGAGAAAAATCTATCCAATTTGCTAGCTTGTAATACATTGATGGTATATCTACACTAGGTTTAATAACCACCCACAATTTTAACTTCAACCATGCTATATTTATCAAAATAGGATGAAAATTCAGAATCTTCCATAATATTGATGTGTGGACTAGTTTTTTCCTCATGCCTTAGAATAGTGTTAAAACCCCTCAGAATCACCCAACTATATGAATACTAAGAAATTACCCCTTCAAGATTATCCAAAATATCTATTGTTTTCGTGTAAGAGTTAGAGGAATAAACAAAATACAGGGAGATTACAATTCCTTGGATACCAATATCAACTAAGAAGTCTTTCTGATTTTCTGTACATGAATACAGACTGATATTGCCATACTTTAAAATATAGAGATTCTCAGAGTCATTCTCACTTTCTTTTTGTGATTCATAGGAATATCCAAGGGAGGACCATTTAAATTCACTCCATTTTTCAAACTTCATATTAGGTTTAGCTAAACTAATCATCATGGGTTTTTTGGCCTTAATAAATTATCTCAGGGATGTGATTGTGGGAGAGTTACCAAGACCTTGAAAATTACAAAAGAGAATCTTCATTTATGAAGGGATTCCATAGCTCTTGTTTTGAAAAACATAAGGAAACAAGAGAAATCAAACAAATTTCAAAAAATGTTATCAATGCCTAGAACCAATTGATAAAGATGATTCGGCTCGGCCTGGGAACTCCTGTTCAAAATTTCCCAACTTTGAATCTCATCATTGAAATCCCTCTCCTTCCTGGACAGACCCCCACCCCTCCCTGACAGACTCCCCCTGGACAGCCCCCCATCCCTCCTGGAAAACCCCCCCTCCCCCCTCTTGGACAACACCGCCCCTCCAGACCCCCCATGGATACCCCCCCCCCCCCCGGACATCCCCCCTCCCCCCTGGACACCCCCTTGGACCGCCCCCTCCCTCCTGGACAGCCCCCCCTGCAGACCCCCATGGACATCCCCCCCTCCTAGACAACCCCCCCCCCCCAACACTCAGCATGTTTTACCATAAGCAAGAATATTTTCAATAACCATCATAAAAAGATTCAGTTAAATAACAACAACATGAAAAGTATTCAACAGTTTAAGCACAAACTCTCAATAATAATAACATCCTAAAATCAAGAATTTAAAGAGTTCCAATAAGTGGCAGCATGAATGAATTGTTCTAAACAAGTAAAAACCAAATTAAGTACTCCCCTGTAATGATATGATGCAGTTTTCTTCTTTTTAATGAGCCAAACACCCTCTTATATTTTTCACTCAAGCTGAATATTTCTATTGAAGTACCTAAAAAGAAAAAAAATCAACATTAGATTCCCATAACTCTATTCATCATTAGATAACATTAAATAATCAGAAACGAAATTGTAAATTACTGATTTTCAAAGGACATATTCAGAAAGACACCCCCTCCTTCCTAGACAGACCCCCCACTCACCCACCCCCTCCCTGGACAGACCCCCCTGCACACACCCCCGGATAGACCCCACCCCCTGGAAAGACCCCCCCTTCCTGACATACCCCCTACCCCTACCCCTCTAGATAGCCCACATCCCTTCTGGACACCCCCTAGATAGCCCCCCATCCCCTTGGATAACCCCCATCCCCCCTGGATAGTCCCCCCCCAGTCCTTTCTGGACAGACCCCCCCCCCCCCTCCTAGACACCCCCCTCTCCTTCCTGGACAAACCCCCCTCCCTGACAGACCCCCCTAGACAGCCCCCCATCCCTCCTGGACACCCCCCTAGACAGACAAAGGCATAATTAAAATTTATCGAATTCCAAGTGTCTTTTACAATTTTATTACAATCCTCCACAATGTTCCAAGAATTATTGAATCTAAAAGGAAGAATAGGTTTGTTGTCTCTAGTCTTGAGGCTCACTAAAATTGGATGATGATCATAATTAATCCTAGGTAAAGTAATACTAGAGATGGTATTCCAATTATCGAGAGCTTTGAAGTTTGTGAAAGCTTTGTCAAGTTTACTTGCTAAAATTCTATTGTGTTTCCTTCAATACCAGGTATACTTAGCCCCAACCAGATTAATCTCAACAAGGTTATTATCATCAATACAGTGATTAAAATATTTAATGGAAGTGTTTGAGTTCAAGGGCCCTAGATTTTCACTAGTTCTAAGGATAACATTTAAATCACTGATAATGAACCAGGACACTTGAATAGTGTTGTTAAGGGAGGATATATTATGCCACAAGGTTCTTCTGTCTTGATATTTATTGCAGGCATACACAAAAGTACAACAGAAAGTATTATTATGCAAGTTTATTTCATATGTCAAAGACTGAGAATAATCATTAAAAATGTGAATTTTATCTATAGATATATGTGCAAAGACCCATGATAAAACACTATTTTATTGAATATTTTATTGATAATAAATGATATAATTTCCTCACATTGTGTTAAACATGTTTATTTATAAAATATTTGGGATTTGATCATTCATTTGAAAATTTGGTGAAAATTCCAGTTTTACCCTTAATAGTGCACTGTAGTATTTCGAAGATAAATATTTTTATATTTATTATTTGAATTTGAAATTTTGTAACAGTGTTCATAACTTAATTATCTACAACTTTTATTCAGGACACTAAAGCTAAAGAGTTCATTTGGTTGTTGAAATTGGGCCATGAAGTCAAAGTTGGGCTGGGCTCGCCAGAATGGAGAAGGTTCTGTATTTGGGCCATATATTCTACATACGAGCTTGGATTGAGCCCAAATTTTGATGAAAGATCGGGGACATGATGTGGAACAAATCATCCTTCTGTAAGGCCGGACAATTCACGCGTTTTGGTGGTAAAATGGGCGGTTCAAGTTGTCATAAAATATTTGGCCGAATTTCCACATTCACACTTGAAACCACTTGTAACCTCTCCTCCCCTCCCCTCTATAAATTGGAGTTTTTCTCATTTGGAGGGGTTGGGACGTGCATTGGGAGATTGGAGACAGAGGAGAATTTGTTTCACCCAAATTCTCCAACCATTGTAAGAGGGGTAGCTCTTGAAGCAAGGATCCCATCATCGAAGCCTCCTTCTCTTCTTCATTTTGTAATGTTTTCATTTGTGTAATAAACTTCATTGCTCTTCTTATATTTCTTTTCTTTTCTTCTGTTTTGTTTAAATTTATTCTTCTCTTAATCTTCCTAATTGGGCTGGAATTCTTGAGTAGAAGCGTTATTGGGTTATACCCATTTTAAACCTTTGCACATGCAAAACGCTTCTACGATGATTACGCCACCCATGGAAGAGTAGTCTTTTAGTAATCGATCTATCTTCTACCCTCTTCATTTAATTATTTTGAATCAATGAGATACTGTAATTCACTTAATATGATCCATGAATTGTGTTTTTAAATTGTAAGAAACTAAGCAAGCAATTGAACAATTAACACAAAAACACGCGAGGTCGGGATTTTGTGTAAATTGTGAGAGCGCGATCTTAATCGGTAATACAAGACCACACGGGATAAATTTGTAGAGTTCAAATATAATCCCTAAACACAATTCATCCTAATTTCCAGAATGTATATGTGTCTTAATTTACCACTGATCATAAGCTAATCTTAGAACATCAATCAAAGCAGGGTGCTGCGATTGCACGTTCCAAAGTTAGCCTAGGTTTAAATTCACATCATCTTTGTGGTAAAGTTAATTCTCGTAGGGTTAGGGATTTAACAAATTAAGGTATCATAATTAAGTGAATGTTAATTTAAATGATAATGATTAATAATAAAGTGAAGAGTTAGAGTTAGATCGATTACGCTTTTTAAATAGATTTCTAAAAAAACATCTTCTTGTTGTGTCATTTAAATTGAAATTCATTTCAAAACTAAAAACAAAAAAAAATTATACAATCTTCTTCCAGAAAACTTCTTCTAGATTCATAAACTACAACAAACCCCAATCCTTTAAAGTAGTGTTTTTATTTTATTCCCTTTTATTTTGTTTCTAGAATACCTCTGAAAAGTTGTTTTAATTCACTTCCTCCTTTGAGAGACGACCTTGGTCAGCCACTCTGCTGCACCTAAGTACCCCAAAATCACACTAATCATTTGAGGGCGCCCACGACAGCGCTCTTTCAAATTGGAGCCGTTGCCGGGGAGGCAAGTAATTATTTCAATTAATTAGAGGTATTTATTTTATTTTACATTTTAATTCTCTTCCTCTCTTCTTTCTTCCGTCTTTACCCAATCTGATTTTTTTTCTTCTTCTTCTTCTTTTATCTCTTTCTACTTCTTTTTTGGACCATCAAATCAAACTTCAAATTTTTATTTTACTATGGTCCACATTCCTTCTTTTCATCTTTCATTGATTGATGACACGAACTAATCCCGAAGATCTCTTAGATCTTGACCCTGAGATTGAACGTAGCCTTAGGGCACGAATCAGACATTCTCAGTCTACGGGAAGTTTCAACATTCAACCAGTTGGAGAATTACTCCAATATCAGAACATTGAAATTGGAAGAAATTCAAATTCAACCATAAAACAAGAACCAATGGCTGGAAACAATGGAAATGAACTTAATAGAACCATTCGAGAATTGGCTGCACCTGATATTAACTATCAACCAAATTGTATTGCATACCCAAATCTCGAATCGGACTTCGAACTGAAATCTGGGTTAATTCACTTACTTCAAAAGTTTCATGGCCTCTCTGGTGAGGATCCCAATAAACATTTGAAAGAATTTAGTGTGGTTTGCTCAACCCTAAAACCTAGAAATGTCTCTGAAGATCAAATCAAACTAAGAGCATTCCCATTCTCACTTGATGGAGCTGCGAAAGATTGGATGTATTATTTACAACCCGAAGATGTAACTTGTTGGAACGATTTGAAACGTCTTTTCTTGCAGAGATTTTTTCCAGCATCAAGGACCACATCCATTCGAAAGGAGATATCGGGGATCAAGCAAGCCCAAGGGGAGTCAATGTATGAGTATTGGGAGAGATTCAAGAAGTTGTGTGCAAGCTGCCCACATCACCAAATCAGTGAGCAACTACTCATTCAGTACTTCTATGAAGGACTCACACCTATGGAGAGAAGCATGGTAGATGCTGCGGCTGGAGGAGCATTGGTGGACAAGACACCTATAGCTGCACGTGCGTTGATCGACAAGATGGCCCAAAACTCCCAACAATTTGGTGATAGAGGTACACCACATGTCAGGGGAGTACATCAGGTAAGTCCTTCTTCTCTTGAAAGTCATTTGATTGATACTAAGTTAGAAGAATTGACAACTATGGTGAGGCATATTGCATTGGCTCAAAAGACATCCCAACCCCCTCCTTCAAGGCCTTGTGGTATTTTCACTGAGACAAGCCACCCAACTGACTGTTGCCCACAACTCCAAGAAACAGAAGATTGTGCAGCAGTGTTCCCTGGGAGACCATTTCAGCAGCAACAACAATAACCATATCCCCAAAAGAAGTTTTATCCAACATACAACCAAGGGTGGAAAGATCTAGCGGACATGAGGTATGGCTCTGGACAATAACAAAGGCCCCCTTTTCAACCAAACTTCCAGCAGCCTCCACCTTACCAACAGGGTTTCCAACAACCCCAAAGGAGATTCGAAGCTCAAACATCAACGAGTCAGCAACAAGGGAATATCCAACACAAGGTAGACTCTAACACTGATGATCTTTTGAAACAAATTGTTCTTAATCAACAGAATGAGCTGAAGAGTCAAGGTTCGGAGCTGAGAGAGTTGAAGACTCAAATGAGTCAGATTGCCACCGCCCTCCATGAACTTGTGAGTAAGAATTCTGGAAATCTACCTTCCCAACCCACTCCAAATCCAAAGGGGAATGTTAGTGCCATCACATTGAGAAGTGGGAAGCAAATGAACGATACATCTGCACCTACCATTCCACCGGGATTCACCTCAACTTCAGAGAAGCCGCATTCCATACCAACTGATGAGCAATCCAAGGAGAAAGATAAAGGTAAGAAAAAGATTGATGATGTTCCTCCTAAACCCCTTCCTTTTCCAAACAGGGTTGTTCAAACCAAGAAGATGGCTGAAGAAGCAATGCAAAAGGAGGTTTTGGACACATTCAAGCGTGTGGAGATCAACATTCCTCTACTTTAAGCCATTAAGCAAATTCCAAGGTATGCGAAATTCTTAAAAGAACTTTGTACCAATCGAAGAGGGATCAAGGTAAATGAGAGGATCAACCTTGGAAGGAATGTGTCGGCACTCATTACACCAACTCTAGCAATGCCAACAAAGTGCAAGGATCCCGGGACATTCACCATCCCATGTACCATAGGGGAGTTGCACTTCTCTGATGCACTTTGTGATTTAGGTGTTTCCATAAATGTGATGCCTCACTCTGTATTCTCTTCCTTGCAGGTTGGTGAGTTGAAGCCAACAAGAGTAGTGGTGCAATTGGCGAATAGAGCTACGGCATATCCAGCGGGAGTCCTTGAGGATGTACTTGTCTGGGTAAGAGACATGATCTTTCCAGCGGATTTCTATGTTCTTAACATGGAGGATGATCAGGTAAGTTCTCATGCCCCCATTATCTTAGGTAGACCCTTCCTCAAAACTGAAAAAACTATCATAAATGTCAATGAGGGTACACTTTCCATGGAGTTTGGAGATGAAGTTGTGATATTTAATGTTATGGATTCCATGAAGTACCCCTCAGAGGACCATTCTGCTTTTGTTATCTCCCATTTTGAACCACCAAGTAAAAACATCATGGAATTGGATTGTCCTATGCTTAGGGAGATTATGAGTATTGGTTCTGGTTTAATGACTAAGAGAACTTCCACACCTATTTATAATGAACAATACTCTCTAAAATTTGATTTTGATGTGGATTCATATTCTGATTTTGATCATGTTCACTCTGATTATGAAATGGCTGTTGAGTATGCTGATGGATTTGATGCTTTATTCTATGATTTTGATGATGTCTATTCTGATACTGATGCTCTTTGTGCACATATTTCAGTTCCTTCAATGTCTCCATCCATACTACACCCTCCTTCATTAGAACTCAAGCCATTGCCACCAAATCTGAAATACTCATACTTGTTGAGTGGTGAGAGATTACCTGTTATCATTGCTAACAATCTCCCTTTTGAACATGAAGAAAGGCTTTTGAATATTTTGAGGGAGAATATCAGGGCGATTGGGTGGACCTTGGCTGACATATCAGGTATTAGCCCCTCCATTTGCATGCATAGGATTCTCTTGGAGGATGGGGCTAAACCGGTAAGACAACCACAAAGGAGACTCAATCCCACCCTCCTGGAAGTTGTTAAAAAGGAAGTTGAGAAATTGCTCGAGGCAGGTATAATCTTTCCCATTTCAGATTCACAGTGGGTAAGTCCAATTCAGGTTGTGCCTAAGAAAACTGGTTTTACTGTTGTTAAAAATGAGAAAGATGATTTAGTTCCAATGAGGGTGCAAAACTGTTGGCGTGTGAAACTAAATCAGACCACTCGCAAGGACCATTTCCCCCTCCCATTTATTGATCAAATGCTCGAGAGACTAGCTGGGAAAACACACTATTGTTTCTTGGATGGATTTTCTGGATATTTTCAGGTTCCTATAGCTCTAGAGGATCAGGAGAAGACTACATTCACCTGTCCCTTTGGCACATTTGCCTACCGGAGGATGCCATTTGGACTTTGCAACGCCCCAGGTACCTTCCAGAGATGTATGGTGAGTATTTTTTCTGATTTTATTGAGACCTGCATGGAGGTATTTATGGATGATTTTACAGTGTATGGGTCTTCATTTGATGAATGTCTAAGTAGTTTGGGAAATGTGTTGAATCGTTGTATTGAGAAGAATCTGGTCCTGAACTTTGAAAAGTGTCATTTTATGGTAGAGCATGGCATTGTCTTAGGGCATGTGGTGTCAAAACATGGGATAGAGGTTGATAGATCTAAAGTAGAAATTATTTCATCCTTACCCTATCCTTCATGTGTGCGTGATGTTAGATCTTTCCTAGGGCATGCAGGATTTTATCGGCGCTTCATCAAAGATTTTAGTAAGATCGCTCTTCCTATGTCATGATTACTTCAAAAAGATTCTGAATTTGTGTTTGATGATTCTTGTAGGACTTCCTTTGATGAGCTAAAGAAGTGTCTGACCACTCCACCTATCATACAGCCCCCACGGTGGGACCTTCCATTTGAGCTTATGTGTGACGCCTCCAACTTCGCGGTTGGAGCTGTCTTATCTCAGAGGGTGGAGGGGCGTTCACATGTGATCGCCTATGCATCAAGGACACTGGATTCAGCCCAAT
Organism: Viscum album; assembly: GCA_963277665.1. Classification (NCBI taxonomy): domain Eukaryota; kingdom Viridiplantae; phylum Streptophyta; class Magnoliopsida; order Santalales; family Viscaceae; genus Viscum; species Viscum album. The sequence continues at coordinate 391,227,954 of OY728155.1, forward strand.
CAAATTACACTACCACAGAAAAGGAGTTTCTTGCTGTCATATTTGCTTTAGATAAATTCCGTTCATATTTATTGGGCTCTAAAGTAGTTGTTTTTTCTGACCATGCAGCTTTGAGGTACCTCCTAAAGAAGCCAGATGCAAAGCCACGACTTATCCGTTGGATGCTACTTCTTCAATAGTTTGACATCGAGATAAAGGACAAAAAGGGGTCAGAAAATTTGGTGGCAGACCACATGAGTAGGCTTACTCACACACTAGAGGGTGACACCTTGGATCAGGTACCACTTCGGGACACTTTCCCTGATGAGCATCTCTATACCATCTCAGGTACGCATCCTTGGTATGCTGATTTAGTTAACTACCTTGTTGCTTCTGAAATCCCTGCAAATTTAAAGAAACATCAGGTCCAAAAATTAAAAAGTGAGTCTAGGTTTTATGTGTGGGATGATCCTTACCTCTGGCGCATGTGTAGTGACCAAGTCATTAGGAGGTGTGTTCCCGATCATGAGTTTGAGTCTGTTTTGCATTTCTGTCATACACTTGCTTGTGGTGGACACTTTGGACCCCAAAGGACAGCTAGGAAGGTTTTAGACTCTGGATTATATTGGCCTAGCTTGTTCCATGATGCCCATTTGTTTTGTAAGTCATGCTCTCGTTGCCAACACACTGGGAACATTTCTAGGAGACATGAGATGCCCCAACAACCCATACTATTTTGTGAGATTTTTGATGTATGGGGCATCGACTTTATGGGTCCTTTTCCTAGTTCATTTGTATTTTTGTACATTTTGGTTGCTGTTGATTATGTGAGTAAATGGGTGGAGGCCAAGGCCACCAGGACTGACGATTCTCATGTTGTTGTGGACTTTGTCAAAGCACAAATTTTTTGCAGGTTTGGAGTACCAAAGGCCATCATCAGTGACCAAGGGACACACTTTTGCAATAGGAATTTTGCTTCCCTCCTTCGAAAGTATGGGGTGACACACAAAACATCAACACCATACCACCCCCAAACAAATGGCCAGGCTGAGGTTTCAAATCGTGAGTTGAAACAAATCTTGGAGAAAACCGTGCAGCCAAATAGGAAGGATTGGAGCAAGCGCTTGGATGATGCATTGTGGGCTTATAGGACAGCATACAAGACCCCCATTGGTATGTCCCCATTTCAGATTGTTTTTGGGAAAGCATGTCATCTCCCCGTGGAAGTCGAGCATCGGGCATATTGGGCTATAAAGAAATGTAACATGGATTTGGCCCAAGCTGGAATTCAAAGGAAGTTGCAAATTCAAGAGCTTGAGGAGATTCGATTGTCATCATATGAGAACTCAAGGCTCTACAAGTAAAGATCAAAAGCAGCTCATGACAAAATGATCCAACAAAGGGAGTTTCATGTTGGAGAGAAAGTCCTTCTCTATAGTTCACGACTGAAGTTGATGCCTGGTAAGTTGCGTTCCAGATGGTTAGGTCCTTATATTGTGTCTAATTTTTTTCCTTATGGTGTAGTGGAGATCACACAAGAGGACACTGGAAGGAGCTTTACAGTCAATGGGCAATGTTTGAAGAGATACATTGAGGGCCATCCTACTGATGCAGTGGATTTTATCACACTGCATGACCCCATCATCACTTGATCACATCAGGCTGTTCCTAACCCTTTCACTTTTATATTATTTGTCCTATTTAAAAATTCTGAATTTCATGTGCATATATCATCTCATGGGTTCACATTTAGGACAATGCAATATTTTAAGTGTGGGGGAGGGAACCTTTTAGTTTAGTAATTTCAATTGTTTTCCTGTTAAAAAAAACCAAAAAAAAAATTGTGTGTTTTTCAAAATTTGTGTGTTTATTTTACAATTTTCTGTGTGTTTTTGAAACTTTTGAGCTGAAATGATTCTCATCACCATTTTTAAATCCATATCAATAAGTGAAACAATTTACCCCTTGAAACTAAGCTTAAATGAATGCTGAAATGACTTTGTTTCAAGTTCAAATATTTAGTAATTTCATGCAAAGTACGCTGAATTTTGAATCCCATGCCAATCTCACTGTCTTTATATTTGAAATCACTTTCCTGTGAGGCTTCTAAACCATTATTTTCATATTCTTTACATTCACCTCACTTCTTGAGAGAACCAAACCATACTTGATTTAACCAGAATTTGATCTATTCCTGTCAAAACTTGAGGGTTTGAGGTACTTGTGTTTAAATGATTGAGGCATTTGTTTGGTATTAAAACCCCTATTTCAAAGAATCCTTTTTTATAATGGCCTACCTTGAATATTTAATCCTTTTAGCCCTTAGAATCCATGCACAGCCTGTTAGGTTAAGCCACATTACAAGCCAATTTTCCCTATCCAACCAACTCTTGAAGTGAAATTGCATAATCTAGTTGAGCTTAAGTGTGGGGGAAGTTGTCTTGTGTTGTGCCACCACATTATGTGATACTTTGGGTGGAAAATTAAATTCTGAAGATATGTGTTTGCTGCTAAAGAAAGTCATTATATTGAAAGTTGTGCCTTTTCTGGAGCTTTCATGACAAGTGAAGCTGTGCCTTTTCTGGAGCTTCTAATTGAGGTGGAAAGTTGTGCCCATCTGGAGCTTTCAAGAAAATCATGTTTTAGAAGATTGACATTTTTTATGCTGAAATGATGAATGGTGTAAACCTTTCATGACCTTTCATGATTATGGAGCTGAATTGATACTATGGGGATTGAAGAGAAGACCATATTTAAGTGAAAATTAGATTAATGCAATTTTGCTTCAAAAGAGTCAAGCCCTCCTCATTCAGCCTCAGAGTTTTTCACATCTTAATCCTACCAACCGAAAGCCACAGAACAACCCTGAAAAGTCCTCATGATAAACATATGTCCTTGACTCACATCGGGTAGCGATGTAGGAATCTATCAATCCTATGGTGACCCTTGTATGAGTTTGGATGAGAAAGACATTGCAAAAAAAATTGATATTTGAGTGATGAGAGAAAATTCAAGCGAGGTAAGTGTTTTGTGCATGGGCGGATAAATGAAGTGGAAATATATTGAATGATATAAATGGAGAACTTGAAATAAGGTTTTTTATGAGGCATGATATCTTTTTTATTCTTGGTGTGAAATTGATTGATCTTAAAGATATGTGTTTTAAAATTGGTTTTGATTTGATATTGATGTTTACTTGATATGAGGTTTTGCCCAGGTGTGCAAAAGGGTAAGTGTGGGGGAGTTGATAAAACACTATTTTATTGAATATTTTATTGATAATAAATGATATAATTTCCTCACATTGTGTTAAACATGTTTATTTATAAAATATTTGGGATTTGATCATTCATTTGAAAATTTGGTGAAAATTCCAGTTTTACCCTTAATAGTGTACTGTAGTATTTCGAAGGTAAATATTTTTATATTTATTATTTGAATTTGAAATTTTGTAACAGTGTTACTAACTTAATTATCTACAACTTTTATTCAGGACACTAAAGCTAAAGAGTTCATTTGGTTGTTTCAATTGGGCCATGAAGTCAAAGTTGGGCTGGGCTCGCCAGAATGGAGAAGGTTCTGTATTTGGGCCATATATTCTACATACGAGCTTGGATTGAGACCAAATTTTGATGAAAGCTCGGGGACATGATGTGGCACAAATCATCCTTCTGGAAGGCCGGACAATTCACGCTTTTTGGTGGTCCAATGGGCGGTTCAAGTTGGCATAAAATATTTGGCCGAATTTCCACATTCACACTTGAAACCACTTGTAACCTCTCCTCCCCTCCCCTCTATAAATTGGAGTTTTTCTCATTTGGAGGGGTTGGGACGTGCATTGGAAGATTGGAGGAAGAGGATAATTTGTTTCACCCAAATTCTCCAACCATTGTAAGAGGGGTAGCTCTTGAAGCAAGGATCCCCTCATCGAAGCCTCCTTCTCTTCTTCATTTTGTAATGTTTTCATTTGTGTAATAAACTTCATTGCTCTTCTTATATTTCTTCTCTTTTCTTCTGTTTTGTTTAAATTTATTCTTCTCTTAATCTTCCTAATTGGGCTGGAATTCTTGAGTAGAAGCGTTATTGGGTTATACCCATTTTAAACCTTTGCACATGCAAAACGCTTCTACGATGATTACGCCACCCATGGAAGAGTAGTCTTTTAGTAATCGATCTATCTTCTACCCTATTCATTTAATTATTTTGAATCAATGAGCTACTGTAATTAACTTAATATGATCCATGAATTGTGTTTTTAAATTGTAAGAAACTAAGCAAGCAATTGAACAATTAACACAAAAACACGCGAGGTCGGGATTTTGTGTAAATTGTGAGAGCGCGATCTTAATCGGTAATACAAGACCACACGGGATAAATTTGTAGAGTTCAAATATAATACCTAAACAAAATTCATCCTCATTTACAGAATGGATATGTGCCTTAATTTACCACTGATCATAAGCTAATCTTAGAACATCAATCAAAGCAGGGTGCTGCGATTGCACGTTCCAAAGTTAGCCTAGGTTTAAATTCACATCATCTTTGTGGTAAAGTTAATTCTCGTAGGGTTCGGGATTTAACAAATTAAGGGATCATAATTAAGTGAATGTTAATTTAAATGATAATTATTAATAATAAAGTGAAGAGGTAGAGTTAGATCGATTACGCTTTTTAAATAGATTTCTAAAAAAACATCTTCTTGTTGTGTCATTTAAATTGAAATTCATTTCAAAACTAGAAACAAAAAAAAATTATACAATCTTCTTCCAGCAAACTTATTCTAGATTCATAAACTACAACAAACCCCAATATTTTAAAGTAGTGTTTTTATTTTATTCCCTTTTATTTTGTTTCTAGAATACCTCTGAAAAGTTGTTTTAATTCACTTCCTCCTTTGAGAGACGACCTTGGTCAGCCACTCTGCTGCACCTAAGTACCCCAAAATCACACTAATCATTTGAGGGTGCCCACGACAGCGCTCTTTCAACCCACAAAGAATCACAATTGTTATTATTGGAAGTTGCTCCTATAAAAGTATAACTATATTTTTCAACACTATTAAATCCATAAGTAAAAGTGACTTTAGGTTTAGAGATATCAAAAAGCATTGGTTTATGAGTAAAATGAGAATTTTTTAAAGTTGTGATGGTGTCAGGCTTAGCAATACCCTGACAGTTCCAATATAAAATATTCATTTATACTTACGTTTAGGGCTAGGCCCCTTGTTTTTGTTACCTCCAGAATTCTTTCCGTGCTTGGATTTTCTTAATTTCTTGGTATAATTCTCTTTAGGTGTCGCTGCATTTTTTCCTACAAAGTCCTTGAAGGGTTAGGAGAGCTATGATTATTTTTCATACCTGTTTAGACCTCTTCTTGGTGCATTTGTTTGTTCTCAGTTGCCTTTTGTACCACTATCCATTCTGTTTCTGGTTTTATGTGATCAGATTCCCCAGATTGGTCACCCAATTTCTGAGTGGTGAATTCATCCATAGCAGGGGTTGATGGTTGTATGTGTCTATTGTAGTTCTAGACCTTCGTCATTGTCTGGCATGTGTTGTGTTTTGCTAATATAATACATATGCATATTGCAAAATAGATTCTGAATTGCTTCTTTTTCTAGTATCTCATCACTATGTGAAGGTTAGGAGAGTTGATGTTGTTTTGCACTATCAGTAGTCGCAGCATAGGTGTCCTGGATAGCAGTTTCCAGGTGCTTGGAAACCTCCATTCCACACTCATCTTTCAGATCTAGAATTATGTTGACGGTTCCATGGACAATGTTAATTATGCTCTTACTGGCATTCTTATTATCTAGGTGGTTACTATACTCTTGAACATGATCATCCCTGGTTGTGTCAGGTCGTTGAGTGTTGGATTTCAGTGTTGAAGTTCCCTCCTCAATACATGCATTAGATATAGACTTAGAAACATCAGTAGTAGGTTGGGTGTCCAGTGCAGTGGGTTATGTGGCTTCAAAGGTAGTATCAGATTGGAATCCATTGAGAGTACCTATTATAGTAGAAATCTAAGAATTCTATCTATATATATCAGTTTGTGCAGCCTCACCCTCTTTCTGTTCTTTCTGCTAGACAGTATACAAGACCATATTATCAATTTCTCCAGCAAAGGCCTGCTCTTCAGTGTCTAGTTCCTCCTTTTAAATCATTTCATCCCATGATTTCTTAGAAGGGTGCTTTGATGAGGATGCATCACTAGTTTTCCTCCTCCAAATCTCCTGTTTTTTCATGCTTGTGTCAGATTTCTCTAAGACAGTTTTTTTATCCTTCCTGTTTCCTCTAACCTCAGTCCAATCCTTTTTAGTATGATGTTGGATATTGTGAGAGTACTATATTAAATAAAATATTTAAGAACATTATGTTCACCTCTTGCATGTATTTTATTGATCATTACTTTAGATAGAAGGAATCATAGCCCGAGAATTGTTTCACTAAGGCAATTGGTCATTACATGTTATCAAAATTAATTGATCAAGGTATATAGACATCTTCAATTATTTTCTAAGATGCTTTAAGTGTACACGATCAAATATGATCCTACAAGATCATAGAGTAAGATTAAATATTATCCTATGGTAGATTAAGCCTTCATTAGGTGTGTAATCTTAACAAAAAACACACGGGCGATAAAAGAAAAATACAGCAAGCTAATATGCAGCATCACCAGCAAGGAATTCATCAAACATCAACTCCTCATCAAATCTATCTCTATACATTTGCATCGTAAAGGAAACCACCAATTCTCAACATTGAAAATTTTTCCAAAAACCATCTCTGAAAAGGAAAGTCGCTACTCTAGAAATAAAAGCTCCTAAAATACATCACAAACATCCTCAAAAGACCTCCAAAAAACCACAATATTCAACAGAGGAAGAAGCAGCAACAAGTATAGGGAAACACATGGTCAATAGGAAATCACAACAATATTTTAAAAAAACCAATAGAACATAACATTCATATTCTGGGAAAAAACCTTAGAGAGTGAAACCACCAACTACCACCCTAGGAATAGTGCACACACCAACCAGGCAATCACTAAAAAAACTAAAAATCCAAACATCCTTCGCATTTTAAGAACCAAGAGAATCACTATAATAATTAGATCAAGGAACTACAAAGACAATAAGTACTCACCCAAAGAGAAACAGAGCTACAACCTCATGCATCAAACCAAGGAGTCTATAAGACATCTTAAGGTGAAAAGAAGTCCTTTCCATGGAATGTCCTTGAAACTAAAATCTTGATGTCGCTTGAATTATTCCACCATCTTCATGAACATACTCTTTCTGATTTTTAGGTAAGTATATGCAGAGATTTCACCAACTATGTATCTTCTAAAAAATATTTCATCTTTATCTTCCTTCAAATATTCTAATTCATCACTCACATCATCGTTATATTGATATGCATCCTACACTGTGGGGTCTTCCTCTTCAATATTTGTAGTATAGTCTATGTTTCCTTCATCAGGGGATATTTTTGGATGCTCAGTAACCATTTTCTATGGTGGAATCACAATTTTTCTTTTCTGAGAGGCCCCTAAGGATCTAGTGACAATTGTTCTCTGGAAGTCAGAGTAATCTTTATGTCTCTGAGTCTTTTTGTAGCTCAGAGTAATGTATCCATCTGAATAAATCATTGGGTTTTTTTCCTTTCCTTGCACTTGACTTTAAATAGTCTTCCTCAATCATACAATCTTGCTCATAATCATCATGTGTGGGTTCACTATAATCAGAGTGGGTGTTCCTATCCTCCTCATGCAAGGATTCTGAGACATATGTGACAGCAAGTTTCTTAATCTTTTTGGGGAATGCCTTATCCTTTTCAAGAGGATGAGCACTCTGAGCATTGTCCACCACTTTAGATAATTCATTGGTAGGGGTGTTAGAGTTAAAAGGTCCAGTCATGATCTGATCAAAATCCTTTTGAAAAACCCTAATCTCAATATGTATCCATTACTCCAGTACAAATCATGAGTAGAATTATGGTATCACCTTTACACACATATATTTTTCTTCAACAACAATATTAATAACTATTTCAACTTCAATATCATATATTGAATGAATCCATAATAATACTAAAATAATCAATAACAAATCCAATTTTTATATTGTAAAAAATCCAATTATCACATATTGTCAACCATTCCACTCCAAACTCTCAAGGGTTCATCTATCTCACCATTTGATTTAGAATAAAATATCCCCTAGAATCCAACTACATTTTCCTTCTCCCCCTAATTCTGAATGAAATTCATTGTATTATTCCATGTGCTTCTACTCCACCTTGACTTCTAAATTCCATGTGAAAATATCTATTTTTACTTGAAATCCCCCCCATGTCAATATATTTTTTGCATCATTTCATTATACCAATTATACCAATTATACCAATTATAAATATTTTCATTTTGATTTTTCAAATAAAAAATTATTTAATAATAAAACTATTAAAATAAATTTTTAAAAAATATTTTCATCAATATATTAAGAAATATACTAGGAAGAATATAAAATTAAAAGATGAGTTGTTAACAAATTCACTATTCCTACTAAGGAAGAGCTTAGTGTAGAAAACAAGAGTCTTAGCTAACACATGCATGGTTTTCTATATAACACACTATGTCCAATAAATTCATATCATCCTTTATATTTCAATTTATAGACTCATATTATTATCGAAATTCACATCAATCTTATTGGCACAAAAAAATTAAATCAAAAAGTGTGAATGATATATCATTTTAGACATTAGTTATGCCACTTGTTAAATTCAACAAGATAATTTTATTTATATTCAATGTAATTTGGGATCTCATAGACTCCTTTAATTATATATAATACTTAAAAACCCTTTGTAACTTCAACTCCAATTCCCTCTTGATTACAACATTGTTTATTTTAAATGTTTTTCATTTTTGGGGACACTATTTATTGAGTATCTCCTTTTTTAAATATCATTTAATAACCAAAAATAGGAAATAAATGATACAATATATTATAATATGGATATGTATAATCAATATTTATCCCTAATATAGCCCCATTAGATTCTTTTCACTTGGTGGATTCATTCCACATTCTACATAGCATAAAACAACTTTTTATATGTATAAATCATCGTGATAAAACATATTAAATCATATTTGTCATCTACCATCATATTGCACCCAAACTAGTAATTTCATTATCAATTATAGTAAGACAACATATACCATTCATACAACTTCAATACTAATACTAAAATATACCTTAAATACCTTAAATATCACTTTCTACATGAAATTTTTACCTTAATGTTTAATCTGATTCCATCTTTATTTTATGTTATTTTGAGCATAATTACCCCAAGTATTATGTATCCCCCTAAGTCCTACACCTCTTTAGACTTGTTAATATCATTTAATGTTTAAGGGGTGGGGGTACCTTTTATATGTTTTATTTTTATGAGGATGGTGATTCATCAAGGAACACTAATTTCCCTTTACCATTCACATTGGAGTTTACCTTTAGGTCTTAAATAGTTTAAATGGAATAAAATTCCATTTCAACTATTTTAGGATTATTCTCTCATACTCAATGTAATTCAAAACCTTATCTACCATGGGATCTTTTACCAAAATGTATTTCTCATTTTAAAATAGGAAGGACTTTCTCTCTCCAAACATTCTACCTAAATTATTTTTCCTTATACAAATTATTATATTCCTTGACACTAACCATTCCTTCACAGGCCTCTTCCACATTGTACTTCCCTATTTTTGTAATATATTAATTATTCCCATTCTTCCAAGAACTTTTTTTGTCTCTCTAATAGGTTTAGCATTTAGAGCCAGTTTTGGAGCTTGTATTCTTACCAGTTTCAGTATATAAGTGTTCCATATGATGGTTCTGAAATATTTTATATAATGGGAATGATTTATCATTGTGTTCATACTGATATACTCTTTCAATTATAGTAGAAATATCACAAAATTTCAACTTGAGTAATGGATGGTATTATATGAAAAAATGGTATGATGGCTATACCTTGTATGTTGTGGTTAACATCCTTATTTTAATTAATCCCAAGAGGAATCCATACCTTGAGTGGGTAGATAAAAATCCTTCATAGATGGATTTTACGAACCCCAAATTACATATATTCAAGAGTAAGGGAGATCTAAATAACCATCACATGAAATTCAAATCACAGTACAACCTTAAAATCAGATCATTGATGAAACAATATGGTATAAAATACCGTGGAGGGCTGTGATGTGTTGACTGAAAGTGTCAGGGAGGAGGGCACCACAGTGACAGAGGTCGTCGGGGAAGAGGGCACCATAGTGAGAGAGGTCTCTAGGGAGGAGGGTGCCGTTGTGAGAGAGTTCGTCGGGGAGGAGGGCACCGTAGTGAGAGAGTTCATCAGGGAGGAGGGCGCTGAGGTGAGAGAGTTCGTCGGGGAGGAGGGCGTAGTGGTGAGGAGAGGTCGGGGAGGAGAGGTCGGGGAGGAGAAGTCATCGGGGAGGAGAAGTATGAGGTGAGTAGCGAATCGGTGGAGGACGATCCCGATACAGAATAGGGGAAAAATTTTATGGAAGTGGTATAGCCACAGTGGTTTAATTAAACCATGTAAATTAGAAAGCTATAGCCATGGGCCAATAAAACTGTGGCTATAGGTCTGTGGCTATAGCTTTAATTTCTAGTATTGTAAAATCCCTCAGTCCAATGGATCGAATTCACCATATTCTTATCCCTAGAAACCCTCGATCATAACAATGATCAAACATAATTACAAAATCAAATGTTCATAAGGAAATAACCCTAACAAGGATTCCTTAGAACTACCAACTCTCTAAAGAATTACAAAGACAATGAGTAGTTTATGCTTAGAAGTATTTAGATGACTTGAGTTGCAAATGAAATCTTCTTCAAACTATTCAAATGAATCACTATTTATAGGCAAAGCTCCGATGGTCATATTCCTGAGTTTATTGCAATAGCCTCGAACAGCTGACGCTTAACAGCTCATTTGTAACTGAATTCCCAACATTGTTTTTTTAACACCATTATAGTGTTAAAGATATTCATTATAATAGAAACAGGTCTATGTACTCTGATTATAAACTTAGGTTATTATGATAATATTTCTTATAAATTGTTAATATAATTATCTGTTTGAGAATCAGTTCAATAAATTGGTACCAGAATCAGTCCAATAGTCATGACTTTTATCGATATGATAGACAAGAAAAGATTCCAACTTATGATCTGATTAAAGGTAAATCTGATAATTAGACATATACTCAATATGATGATTGTAATGAAGAATAGTAATTTTATATTTCTAATATAATAGAACTTTTTTATGTATGTTAAAAGATAATATTTTCTACAAAAACATGATAAACACTTGGGATATAAAAAGTTAGTAAACATGTTTTAAGAAAGTGTTTTTGATTTCTAAAACTAAAGGAATGGAAAAGTAATAAGTAAAAACTTTTGTCTCAACATCATCAAACTGTGGATTATTCCCTTTTTGATTAAATTGATAGAGTATAGCAATCTATTCCTTTGATATATTCCAATTTTGACATTTTCATGTGCTTATGTACTGGTTATTTAAATAATCTTTGGTTTATCTAACCCTGGGTATCCCTGTTCTTGATCGTTGGCCAAAAATGCTCGAAAACGATTGATAAAGTTTTGTTATTGTGGTTTTATCCCTCAATTACTTTTTTTCTTCACCCGTAGGACCCCAAAGTCCTAATTCAACATTGTTGGGTAGTATTGAGCCCAATCATACCCCCATAATAACAACAAAATTTTAGGGATAGATCGACAAACCAAAGACAAATCTGGGTTTTTTTTAGGTTATGGGAGATCGTTTCAATGATCGATAGCCGAATAATTAATGGAGGATGGATCAGAGGTGTGAGGTACATTTGGTGAAACCCCACAGGTTAACAAAAATAGATTTATATCCATCATATTTTCAGAAAAGACAGATTCGGACTAGATGCACCGATTGCAGATAGTGTGGAGGGAAGATCTATGTAGGAATAGCAAGATTCAAAGCATGGAACACATATCTAAAGTTCTATAAAAACATGACTACACATTGTGTACCATGATGAACACACAACGTGTAACCCCTATACTATGGCGGCTAGGGTTTTAATAATTTATAAGGATAGCATGTCGTGTAGACTCCCTAAACATCGTGTACCACATCCCTAGGTGGATGAGCTATGCAGCGTAGCACACGGATAAGACCTCATGTAGGAGTACATGACCAGGCACATATTTGTGTACCAAAGTACACAGATATGGGGTAAATTATACGGACACATGGTGGTTACACGGAAACAGCCAAGAACATGTGTGGGACCCCGAGTGGCATGGGAACACTGTGTATATCTCCCACATGCCATATATACCTACATGGTTGGTGAGCCGTATACCTCCATGTAAATGAATAGGTTATGGAGTGGGTCCACATTCTATGTGGGTCACCTCACACACCATGTACCCCTTGGACCCTTTTAAGTAAACTTCAATCTTCTATATCTTCTTCATTTGAACTCAAACTTTGGACCACAATTAGTCTATCCTAAGTGTTTTACCATGTAGAATGTGATGGTTCCCTCTGTTGTGCCTTCTGGAATATGATGTGAAATGTTATGGGCATGACACTTATTTAGTTGATGCTTGATAATAGTAGTGACTAAAAATAGGATCACCAGAGACACTAGAGTGGAACCCCCTGGCACACTAGGGAGTGGGTCCTTGACCTATAGAGTGGAAACCCCCATCAGCTTGGGTGAAGGTCCTCTACCTATCAAGTGTAACTGCCTTATTGGTTAGGGAACAGGTTCTCAATAACTAGAGTGGACCCCCCCCCCCTATCGCACCAGGGTGTGGGTCCTCAGCCTATAGAGTAGAACCCCCCACCAGCATGGTCGTGGGTCCTTTACCTACCGAGTGGAACCCCCTTATCGGAGAGGGCGTGAATCCTCGATGACCAGAGTGGAACCCCATTTTCACACCAAGGTGTTGTTCTTCAACTTATAGAATGGACCCCCCCCCCCCATCAACATGGGTGTGGGTCCTCTACCTACTGATTGGAACCCCCATATTAGATAGGGCATGGGTCCTCATGACACTAGATTGGAACCCACATCAGCTTGTGCATGGGTACTCTATGGATACTTACCTAGTTGATCCCCCTAACGCACTAGGGAATGGGTCCTATGCTTGGATTTTGTGCCCCTATGGCTTTATGGAATAGTGTAGAATCATGGGCCTTCACATGGTTACTTCTAGGAAGACCCGTGAGATGTTGGGCATCGTTGATGGACTTCTGGAACTGTTGGAGACTATTTTTCTAGGTTGAGATGTGATATGTAGATCCCCTTTATCTCTATTATGGGATTCTTTTATTGAGAATATATATATATATATATCCATACCTTTGTATTTGGTTACTCTCCTTCCATGGGTTGTGAAGACGCACAGGGTATCCCGCATGTTTTCTGTGTTTAGCTTCTCATGATTAGATGATTTTACTCTTATGTAGTGGGTGGTAAAGACTCGACATGTAGTTCACCTACACACCATATTGATCCCCCCGTGCTTGGATGAGGTTACTCCTTCTCTTGCTTTGGTTTGATCTAAATCCTATTTACTATCTTCTATCTTTCAGTTATTATTGTATCTCTTACTGATCCCCCTTCAGCTTTCGAGGAATCCTACTAGGTATGTATATACTCACCCAGCATGGGTTTTTTATGCATGTGTCGTGTCTTATGAATATGATGGAAAGGTAAATGGTTACTTCAGGGGATCTTAGGGATACTAGGTGCTTTAGACTACGTACGGTGGTTGTATCTTGGAGATCAGGAGATAGGATCTTTCAGCTGCTTACTTTCCAGTTTTTTTAGGTTGGGGCATATTTCTAGTTAGGAATGTATTTTTCCCCTTTACTTTTCAGTTTACACTATCGTACTCTTGTAAACCCTATAAATTCTGCATGTTTCGTTTACTTTCTATATATTGAATCTTTTCACTATTATTCATCTGCACTTATGCATTGAGATGGTCAGGCACATGTATACAGGTACATTAGGAAAAGTCCTCCCTTTTAGGATATACCTTTCAGTGCTTGTCTCCACTAGCCTATAGAGGTGGGTTTGGGTTAGTTGTGGCTCAAGCCCTGTTTAGGGTCGGGTCGTGACAAGCCTTTGGTGTCTTTAGGATGTCACCTAAGGCTAGTAGCATCTCTACCTCCTCTCAAATCAATGATTTGGGGTGAGATGTTACAAATGGAATCAGTCTTGTTTAGTCCTTTATCTTAGGATAGTATTAAGGAGATAGGAACTTAAAAACTTGAATTTTATAGCTTAAAATGATGTAGCTAATTTTTTATACTAAACTTCAAGTTTCCAAGGTGGTTTTTATAATACACTTCTAGGTGTATGTTATCGCATCGTTGAGGGTTTATCCAATGATTTTTGCATAACATGCATTGTTAGTTAGACTTCCCGCTAAGACTACATTGTTAATTTTGAGTTTGATAATTATATATATGGTTAAAATGGTTAATTTTTGGAAATTCTAATTGTAATTATTATTGATTATAGTGATTTGGAATTTTCTAATCCTTTAGTTGATAGTGAGTGATGACTAAATGGAGTTGTTCTAGTTTTCGAGAATGACACTGGGTAGATGACGTAAAAATCTGTAATAAGAGGGAATCAAAATGATGAGGCTCGACAAGTGGACCACTCCATCCAATTTCAAATATAGAGTCCACCCATTTTTTTGGGGGGTTTCAAGCCTAAAAAAGAATAGTGGATGAATCTAACAAATAAAATCTTCAAATTCATTGGTACATTGTCCAAGATGAAAATTAAGTTGAAAACTTATATATTGGAGGATCTTTCACACCAGTGGTGGGATTTAGTTGGATAAGCTAAAGTTGACCAAGGAATTACTTGGGAGGAATTTGAATAATTGTTCAACAAAAATTTTTATCCTCGCACATTCAATATCACAAGAACAACTAATTTTTTATCTTGAATAAAAATAATCTATCTATCAAATAGTATGAATCTAAGTTTATGAACTTATTTTTCTTTACCCCAAAAGTTGTTATTTGTGTATCCATGAAGGCTCACATCTTTGAGTCTGGGCTAAAATAGTCACTCTAAGATAACTATTCTTTATATTTAAGATTATACATAGATGATAAATAGAGTGACAGATGTTGAAATATATATATCTAAGAATATGGTTGTAGGTAGTATGTTTATCACCATAGAAAATAGTGGTAACTCAAATGTTAGGAATAAGAGAAAGAGGGACACCTACTTCCTAGGTTGTGGAGCATCTCAGAATCAAACCACGTGATCAGTTAATTCCCCCACATGGCATAATATAAATCCCAAATTCTTTTAATGTGGTTTTACTTCTCATAATAAGATATATTATATGACACAACATTAGGAATGTCACAACTGTAATCATATGGGACATATCCAGTGTTATTGTCATAACACTCCAAAGTATGGTGTTGTAGATGAATCTCATGTTTCTCAAACATACTATACTTTAATGAGGTCAACCTCATCAGAATAATTATTGTCCTAAAGACCAAATGAACCAAGGTAATTCTAGGGACACAATGACTCCTCAAGTTAATAAATCTCACCAAGTAATCAAGGATCGGGGAAGAGCTAGTAAGAAGATTTATGGTGTTGAGCAGATTATCATGGATGATCAATATAGTCCTTATATGGTGTGATGTATGATTCTTTTGAATTCTACTCTCATGCAAGGATTATTTGATATGGGTGAATCCCACTATTTTATTTCTTCTCATGTTGTGGGTCATATGAGTTAGTATGTTTAAAATATTCTTTTTATTTTGAAACTTCAAACACCTCTGGAATAATGAGAGCGTCAGGATTTTAAGAGTGTATAATTTTTTATAACAATCAATGAGTCTAAATTGATTTGGGATTTCTCTGTTCAGGATATGGATATCTATAATTTGATTTTGGGAAGGATTGGTTAACATTGTTCAAGACCTACATCAACTATTATGTCTGAAATGTCAATTTCACATCTCTCAATGGTGTTAAGAATCTCTTTAAAGGAGATTAGGATGTTATTGTAAGGAGGAAAGGATATTTGGTATCAATGGTAGAGATTATCTTCTATCATTTGACAATGGTCACTCTTCTATGTGTTGATGAAATCATACATATAGATTTTATAAACATTGCTAACAAATTTTCTGATGTCTTTCCTAACAATTTATTTGGGATTCTACCTAAAAGAGAAGTGGAATTCATGATTGATCTCCAACCAGGGACCAATCTTATTCCACTTTATTATTATAGGATGAAACTGAAAAAATTAAGGGAACTAAAAGTTTGTCTAGAATAGTTAGAAACCAAATGGTTCATTCAACCAAGCACATCACCATGGGTTGCACCAGTTATTTTTGTAAAGGATAAATATGGAACTATTAGGCTTTGTGTAAATTATCGTAAGCTAAACTAAGTTATGATAAAGAATTTTTATCCTATTATTAGAATAAAAAATCTATTTGATCAATTTAGGGGATCCAAATGGTTCTCCAAAATTGACTTATGATTAGTCTATCACCAAATCCGAGTTTGGAAAGGGTATATTCTGAAAACAACCTTCAAGAGTTGTTATGGAGACTATGAATATGTGGTTATTCCTTTTGGCCCCATGAATACACCACCAATGTTTATGGAATTGATGAATCATATCTTTCATAGGTATCTTGATTCGTTTGTAGTGGTTTTCATTGATAATATTATGGTGTATTATATGATTAAGGTCGTTCATGAACAACACTTGGATAGAGTGTTGGTTATCTTGAGGGAACATTGCCTTTATGTGAATCTTTCAAAGTGTGATTTATGGATACAGGAAGCTCATTTCCTTTGTTATGTCATCTCTGAAATAGGAGTATCCATAGATATTGAAAAGGTAGAGGCTATTATCTCTTGGAAACCACAAAATGATGTATTTTAGATATGAATATTCCTTAGCTTAGTAGGAACAAATTCTTTGTTCGTGATTATTCATGACTTACCTCACCAATGAAATCTTAGACATGGAAAGGTGTTCCTTTACAACAGATCTATGAGTGTCATAAATCTTCCCAATGGCTTAAGTTTTGGCCAACATCAGCACCTATACTTACATTTACAAATTTATGATAGGGTTATGTGGTCTATTATGATGCATCAGGATCTGGTTTGGGTTGTGTTCTCATACAGGGAGATTATTTTGTTGCTTATGGATCACGATAGTTATAGGTGTATGAGAAAAACTACCCAACACATGACTGAGAATTGTCTTTTGTGGTCCATGACTTGAAAAATTGACATCATTATATTTTTAGTGAGAAATTTACAGTGTTCACGGATCATAAGATCTTGAAACACATTTTCTCACAAAGATATTTGAATCTAAGGTAATACATATGGATGAAATATCTGTAGATGTTTGAATTTTACTTGATGTATACACTGGGGAAAGGAAATTTCATAGCTGATGCATTTATTAGAAAGTTATATAATTGATTGGATAAAGAGTCTTCATATCAATGGAATATAATGTTGGTTATAGGTGATATGCATCTAGATTGTGTCTAGAAATGTCTTGTTGTAGTTTTATTTCCGGTTTCTCTTATTCCTAATTTAGTTAACCAAGTTATAAAGTCTTATTCATTCAATACTGATGTTTAATTATGAGTTCAAAACTTAATGGTGGGTAGACCATTGAGGGATAGAATCTAGATGAAATATTTGTGCCACATTTTAGAGATTGGATTGTGATTCCTCCAACCTATCAAGAACAAATTCTTTCTACCTACCACCATTCGATATGGGTTATTCATCCTGGTATCCAGAAGATTTATAAAGTTCTAAGAGCAAAGTTTTTGTGGGATTTCATAAATATAAAACTAGTGGGGTTTTTCTCAAGATACATCACATGTCAGCAGGTTAGGGCGGATCACCAAAGACCAACTGGTATGTTTCATTCTTTACTAATTCCCAAGTGGAAATGGGAGCAGATACATATGGATTTTTTTTATAGGAATATTAATAAAAGTTAGGAAACACGATTCTATATGGGTGATTGTGGATCGACTCATGAATTCATCTCACTTCATCCCTATTCATGAATCCAATATGGTGGAATAGTTGTCCAAGCTCTATATTTAGAAAATTATAAAGATGAATGACATACCATTTTTAATAGTATTTGATTGGGACCCCATGTTTACATATCACTTTTATAAGTCCTTGAAAAAATACCTTGGAACCCAGTTGACCATGAGCACATCTTATCATCCTCAAATAGATGGACAATATGAACGGATGATCCAAATGCTGGAATACATGCTAAGAACTTTTGTGATGGATTTTGGAGGCTCATGGGAGAGGCATATACCGTTGGTGGAGTTTTTCTAAAGATGCCTCACCTATCAGTAGGTCAAGGCAGAGCACCAATGACCAATTGGTATGTTTCATTCATTACTGATACCCATGTGGAAATGGGATTAGATACATATAGATTTTTTCATAAGTCTACCAAGAATAGTTAGGAAACACAATTCTATATGGGTGATTGTGGATCAACTCATGATGTTAGATCACTTAATACCTATTTGTGAATATAATATGATGTAATACTTGTCTAATATCTATATTTGGGAAATTTTAAAGATGCATGACATTCTAGTTTCAATATTTTCTAACTGAGACCCTAGGTTTACATCTCACTTTTGGAAGTCCTTACAGCAAGTCCTTGGAACCTTGTTAACCATGAGCATAGCTTATCATTCTCAAACATATGGAAAATATAAATGGATTATATAAATGTTAAAATACATGTTGAGATATTTTTTGATTCATTTTGGAGGCTCATGGGAGAGGCATATATTGTTAGTGTAGTTCTCATACAATAACAGATGTCAGGCCTCAATACATATGACTCCTTTCAAAGCATTGTATGGTATTACTTATTGTTTTCCACTATTTTGGGTGGAAAATATAGAAACCCTATCCTTTTACACATTTCATCACGTGATTTTAAGAATATTAAAGCATCATATTACAATCCGAGGATCTCAAAGTCTAGTGTCTTGGAAGACTAGGTACATAAAACTGAAAACATGGGACTAAATAAAACATCTATTTATTTAATCTTCATAAAGAGATACTAACTTCCATTATGATCATAAATATTCATAGGATAACATGTGGATAATAATAATTAAGTTATGAGATAAAAATCCCAATAATGGAATAAACATAAGAATAAATTTTTAGCACATGGGTTAGAAGGCATAATATAATGATATAAAAAGGCATGGAACATATGAAATCATAACATATAAACATGGGATCATATAAACATGAACTCATAGTAATGTTGAAAAAACATAAAACATGACTTTATCATGAGTCAATTCTTGATTCACATAGAGGATTACAAGTCAAGGTTAACCACCAATACCGTTGTACATGGCAGCACGAGTCAAGGCTAACCGCCAAGACCATTTCACATAACGTCTCATGAGACTCAACTTTACCCAATGAATTGGAGAGATATCTAGGTGAACCCATCATATCATGTTCATGAATATTATTTCCACATAATTAATCATATATAATCTATTATATATAAACATTAGGGTACCCATGGAAAGAAATGGGTATCATAATCTTGTCATAAAGCATAATAACTGGGTGTATCATACAAGTGTCCATGAATGAAATGAATTAAAAAATATATGGAAATTAATAAGGGAAAAATATGAATATATTAGGGTAAGTTATTTCAAATATAAGTGAAAACATGTAATAAGAGTATTTAAGAAATTTTATCATTAAAACATTTTAGTACGGTTTTAAGGAAAATACTAAAGAGCATTTAAAATAAAAAATGGAATAATATTTTATATAAAACCAGAAGTGAACAAAGATTTTTTTTCATAATAAAAATAATTATTTTATAAAAACAATGATGTATTAAAATATATGATAGAGTGCACTTGAAATTTGGTATGAATTCGGAAAGTTTCCTTAAAACGGGCTTGCTTATCGAGAATAATTTAGGAGGGAATCATTTAAAAACATGTATATCCATGAAAGAGAATGATTAATGGATCTTGATACATGAGTTTGGAGAATATACATAGAATTTATAATATGTGAATAAAAATAATAGATAACTTCATTTTGGTAAAAAGAAATATAGAACAACTTGAAGGAATAATGAAGGTTCAGGTAGAGTCCCTTACCTTAAATCTGATAGTGTCCTTCACTTGATCTTAATGTCCTAGATAACCAAATTAAATTCATTAATTAGTATTTAAATAACCAATTATTCATGAAATTTATTTATTATATCCTTATTAAGTTTATTAATGGCTTTTTTATGGGTTAAGAGGTTCAATTTCATTGTTTGGGAGCATTTGTTTCCTTGGTTTTCATGATTGGTTTACATATTTACATGTAAGGATAAACATGTAAGATGAGAATGGTTGTATAGAATTGAAATTGTATGTTATTATTGAACATACAGAATATTAAATGTTCATAAAATTCATTTGGTTGTTTGGATTGAAGATGAATCATTATATAAAACTTTAATGATAACCCTTTTGGTTAAATGGCGGTTTTTGATCACATCGAACACATTTTTCTTTATAGATTACTCTCATGTGTACAAAAGATTATATATAATTAAATTAGATTTAATACACATATTATATTCTGGTTCTACCATAAAAATGGTTTCATGACCAGAATTTAATATAGTGATAGAAATTGAAAACTCGTCGTCTTTGAATGTGATAAATTAACACATCTCGAATGGTGTTTTCATTTCTAGTATAAAAGGAGGGAAAAGGAGAGATGATGATGAATTATCGTATTATCATAACAAAATTAAAATAATTTTAAGGTAATGGATTTATCATAACATTTGGATGATAGGATGTGAGGAAAGAAAAATAAATATAAGGAATTTGAATTAAAATAAAAGAAATGAAAAGAGGAGTTTACCTCTTGAATATGACTTCCTTGAGAACCTCTTTAGGGAAGAGGAATTGATATTTTTAAGAGACAAAGGGCTTATAAACGTGGTATAGGGGATTAGAGAGATATTTTATTATAATTTATACAATTCCCAAGGCTTTAGAGGAGTGAAGAGAAGAGGTAAAGAGGGGTGGTATTTATAGTGGAGGAGAGGAGGGGTTTCCCATTATTTTAATCATTAGTTTAATATTTTTTCTTAAGAATATGAATAGTCTTTATTATTTTGACAAAAAATATTAATAAGTTAATTTGAGTTAGAAACAATGGTCATTTACATCATCCATGACTCAAGCATAATGCAGAAATTCAGGTTTTAGCACTTATCGTAAATTATCATATTTTACTATTCATCAAAAATTCAAGTATTTCAGAAAAATCCCAAAAATTTACCCTAACCATTTTTTGATGTTTATAATCCAAAAATAAACTCAATTTTATGAAAATAATTTTCTAATTATGGGAAATTTAATTTTCAAATAAAATCATCATTTACTTGAAAACTACATATTTTAAAATTATAACTAATTTTATAATACTTTGAAAAAATTAACTAAGGTCTCATAAAATTATCCTATAATCATAAGATATCAAAACAATAATTTATGAATATATTTTATGAAAATACATTTTCTTTTTTAATTATTAAATTATTCATAAATTTTTAATTAAATATCTATGACTTATAAAAATACCAACACTATCATATTATCACTTATAAGATGGATAAATTTTATTTATACTTTCATTGGTAAGGTCACTATTTACTTGGACAATTTAATATTCATAAGGTTCATATTACTATTCATAAGGGTAACATTACTATTCATAAGGTTCATATTATTATTCACCAAAAAAATAAGTTTGACTTATCAGACTCCAAACATCTTATTGATCGCAATTTTGTATGTCAAATTTTCTAAATTCAAATCACATAAGTGACAATATTATGTTTAAAGGTCATATAAAACTTAATAGTTCATTGTGTTGTTATTTCATGTGATTATATAACATAATTATAAGAAGGTAATTTCTATTGATTAAACTTTTGGTCGTTATATTCTTCCCCCCTTATGAAATTTCTCCCTTTAAATTTCATTTTACATTCTAAGCTGTAAACAGGTGCGGATAATTTTCCTTCATTTCCTCCTCCAGTTCCCATGTTGCATCTTCGTACTTATGGTTACATCATAGTACTTTGACCAGGTGAGTAGTCTTGTTATGTAGAACTTTATCTCTACGATCCAAGATCTTCACTGGATGCTCCTCGTAAGAAAGATCATTTTCTAATTATACCACCTCTAAAGAGAATATATGTGAAGGATCTAGTATGTACTTTCTTAATAGGGATATGTGGAATACATTGTGTACTTTAGACATGGTAGTTGAAAGTGCTAGTCGATAGGCCATAGCTCCAAAACAATCAAGAATCTAGAAGGGGCTGATATACATGGGACTTAGCTTTCTTTTATTCCCAAACCTCATGACCTTCTTCCATGGTGATATGTGAGGGAATACCATGTCTCTAACTTTGAACTCAAGGACCCATCGATGATTGTCTGTATAACATTTTTGTTAACTTTGGGCTACCTTGATGTGTTGTTTAATGGTTTTCACCTTCTCCGTCATTTCTTTGACCATTTAAGGTCCTAACAACTTATGCTCACCAACTTTATCCCAACATGCCAGTGTTCTACACCTTTTCCCATAAAGGGATTCATATGGTGTCATTCGGATGCTAGAGTGGAAAATATTGTTGTAAGAGAATTCAACTAGTGGAAGATGTTGGTCCCACCCTCCTTTCAAGTATATAGAACACATTCTCAACATGTCTTCCAATGTCTGAATATTTCACTTATATTGGAAATTAGTTTGAGGATGATAGGTCGTACTAAAGTTTAGTTTAGTGCTTAGAGAATGTTGGAGACTTTTCCAGAACTTTGAGGTGAATCTCAGATATCTATCAAATACAATAGATAGTGGTAATCCATGCATCCTTACCACCACTTTGATATATATCTGTGAAAGTTGATCCAATGAGAAGTCCTCTCGAATTGTAATGAAGTGAGCTGTATTTTTAAGACGATCCACAATGACCCATATAGCATCGTTTCCTCTGGATGTCCTTCTAAGTCTAGTGACAAAGTCCATGGTGATGTTCTCCCACTTCAATGTTGGTATGGGTAGCGATTGTATCATCCCCTTATAATTATGTCTTTTATCCTTCACTTATTGATATAGTAGGCACTTTGATGTATATTCATCAATCTCTTCCTTCATATTGTCCCACTAAAAGTTCTCTTAGAGATATCAGTACATCTTTGTGATTCCTATGTGAATAGAGAAGGATGATCTATGTGAGTCATTGAAAATATTCTTCTTTATCTCTGGATCAGATGGTACACATAATCGTGACTCAAATCTTACAACTCCTTCCTCATCAATCTTGAACTATTTATTATTTCTGATAGCTTCCATCCTTTTCTAAATTTACACATCTATTCTTTGAGAATCCTTTATTTTCTCCAAGAGGTATGGTTGAGCAATCGTTTGAGAAAGTATTGATGATGTTCCTCCCTTAATGATTCCCATTTCCATCCTATGAAAATCTAAGAAGATTGGATCAGTTTCAATTCTTTTCATTGATAAAGATGTAGGATCCTTTTTACTTAGAGAATATGCCACCTTATTTGCCTTACCGGGATGGTAGTGGATTGAGCATTCATAATCCTTAACGAGATCTAACCATCTTCTCTAGTGTATATTAATCTCTTTCCATGTGAATATATATTTGAGACTCTTGTGATTAGTATATATCTCACACTTCTCCCCATAGAGATAGTGCCACTAGATTTTCAACACAAAGATCACAACCGCCAACTCCAGATCATGCGTAGGATAGCTTTGCTCATGGATTTTTTATTTCCTTGAGGCGTAGACTATCTCTTTATCATTTTTCAATATCATACATCCTAATACCTTCTTTGAATCATCACTATACACCACAAAGAGTTCTCCACTTGTTGGGAGTGTGAGTATAGGCATAGTGATAAGCCTCTTTTTGAGCTCCTTAAATATTTCCTCACATTCTTGAGTCCAGAAAAACTTCACACCCTTCTATGTCAACTTAGTCATTGGGTTTGACAATAATGAGAAGTTCTTCACAAATCATCGATAACACCCAGATAGACCCAAAAAGTTGTGGATCTCCGTTACAGATAGTGTCCTGGTACATTATTAAATTGCATTTGTCATGGAAGGGTCTACAGATATCCCTTTACTGGTGATTACATTCTCCAAGAATGATACTTCCTCCATCCATAACTCACATTTACTGTACTTTGCATATATTTTATCCCTTTGAAAAGTCTTTATCACAGTATTCAAATACTCCTCATGTTCCTCCTTGCTCTTGGAGTATATCAGAATATCATCTATAAAGACTACCAAAAATTTTTTGAGGTGATCTCTAAAGACTCTATTCATTAGATCCATGAAAATTTCTAGAGAATTAGTGAGTCCAAATTTCATCACTATGAACTCGTATTGTTTATACCTCGTTCGAAAGTTAGTCTTGGGAATATCTTCCTCCATCACCTTTAATTGGTGATATCCTGACCGAAGGTCCACCTTAGAGAAATAATTGGACCCACAAATTTGATCGAAAAAATCATCTATCTAAGGTAGGGGATACATGTTCTTTATTGTGATTTTATTAAGCTCATGATAATCAATTCATAGGTGCATTGAACCATCCATCTTCTTGATGAAAAGGACTAGTTCACCCCATGGTGAAGCACTCGGGTGTATAAAACCCTTCTCCATATTCTCCTGTAATTGCTTCTTTATCCCTTTCAGCTCTACGGTAGCCATTCTATAAGGTGTATTTGATATAATTATGGATCTAGGAATAAGTTAAATTTAGAACTCAGCCTCTCAATCAAGAGTAATACTAGGTAATTATTCAAGGAATACATTAGTGTAATCCCTCACGATGTGTATATCTTCGAGAATTATCATCTCCTTTGTCTCAATCATTTGAGCTAGACATTCTTGCTCATAAGACAATAATATCCACACTTGAGACAATGATTCTAAAGTATATTCATCTTCATCGTTACACTTGTAAATAATTTGAGGATGCTTCGAGATGTGAAGAGTGATCTCCCTTTCTCGACAGTTGATTTTGGCTTTGTATAAAGATAGTTAATCCATGCCTAAGATAACATTGAACTCCACTAAAGTAAGTATGAAAAGATTTTATGGGAGGTTCAGTCCGCAAAAAAATTTATCAGGGAGGAGTTATAAAACTTGTATGCAATAATTTCCCCATTCATTATTCTCACAGATAACTTATCCTCCAAATTTTGAGGTGGTGTTTGAATAGTTCTACTAAACTTGCAAGATATGAAAGAATGTTTATAACCATAATTAAATAGTATATTCTCTATTATTGAATGAATAACTAGCATACCTATAACTACATCATTTTTCGACTCCACCTCAGCAGTAGTGATATCATAAGCCCTTCCTTTTTTCCTTGGAGGTTGTTGTTGATTGTCTCCAACAACCCTTGGCTTAGGGAAAATTTTCACATAATTCCCATGATCATTACAGTTGTAAAACTGCACTATAGGTTGAGTGTTGATATGAACCTTCCTTTACTCTTCTACATTAGTGTAATTATTCATATCCCTTCAATGGTTATTTACTAGATGTCCCATTTTCCACATTTGAAGCAATTCTTGGTTCCCTTTAGACAGTTCCCAGGATGCTTCTTCCCACAATTTTAACCCATGGGATGTTTGATCTTCTTTCCATTGAGAGATTTATTTTCCAAACCACCCATATTAGACTCCATATTATGATTTTTTTTTTCACCAAGCCCATGAGACCATTGGGAGTCTCTAATCTCCATTTCAAACTTAAGGGCACAACGGACAATCTCCTCATAACTGTCAAAGTCTCAAATTGCCAACACTTTTTGTAGACTCAACCTTAGTCTATTAAAGAAGAGATCCACCTTGATTTCATTGTTCATGAAAAATCTAAAGGTTTATCTTGAAAGCCTTGTGATGTTTGCTTCATACACCCTGATTGACTCGTCTTCCTTCTACTTGAGTTTGAGGAACTTTTTTTCTATCTTGAGGTAGAGGGTTCGGGGAAAATATTTATTAGAAAAAAATTATTGAATTCATCCCAATACATGGAATCAATTTCCTTGTAGGATTGCGTATTCTTGATCAATGTCCACCACTGATCAGATTCCCCATAAAAATGATAGACTGTCAGTACAACTTTCTCTTCTTCTGAGCACTGGAGGACAGAGAATATCTTTTCAATGGAGTTAATCCACTGTTCCGCAAGGAGGGGATCAGAAGATCCGCTAAACATGGGATGAATTTGTCGTATGAAAGACTCAATGGAAAATTTCTCTTTAATTGGAGTATGAGGGCATTCCACATGATTCAAATTATTATTCATAACTTGAACCAGCAGAACAAGTACTATCATGAAGTTTTGAGCACCCGTTTCCATCATATTTGGAATATCATTATGGAAATCTTCACATTCCCTATCACATTGATTGTTGGCACATGTTCTTATATTTATCTCCATTAACTAAGAAAAATAACATACAATTGGGGGGATTTAATACTTAGCTAATAATAATAAATGAAACTTTGAACATAAAAGGATAAACTTATAAAGGAGAAGTATATCCTAACTTGTGATTCCTAAGGTTTAAATCTATGTTATCCTTGATATATTTCTTAACTAATATTATTATGGGATATTTTTTTTATTCCATTAAAAAAAATTTGTACTAATATTATGAATTTACCAAATAATATCCCCTAGGAGTGTCAAACCAGGAGTGAAGCAAGGCTTGTCATCATGCATCAGTTCCCATTTGAGTCCAACTCAAAATGGTGTTTTCGGGTTTTACCCCTAGATACATTTTTGATGGATCCACATATACTTTTTCGTATCTAGACAAGAATATATTTTATTGATAAACCACTTACCCTATACTTACCAAAATTTAGGGATGTTTTCTTATACTTAGTCTCATCCTTAAGGTTATTACTAAAGTGATATATTCCTAATCTTCAAAAATAACTAGACCATCCTCTGATACCAACTATAGTGACCCTATCCTTTTACAAATTTCATTACATGATT
Source organism: Viscum album (assembly GCA_963277665.1). Classification (NCBI taxonomy): domain Eukaryota; kingdom Viridiplantae; phylum Streptophyta; class Magnoliopsida; order Santalales; family Viscaceae; genus Viscum; species Viscum album. The sequence continues at coordinate 391,255,272 of OY728155.1, forward strand.
TTAAGCATAGTAAAACATCATATTATAATTCGAGTATTTTAAAGTCTGGTGTCTTGGAAGACTAGGTACATAAAACTGAAAACATGGGAGTAAATAAAATGTTTCTTTATTTAATATTTATAAAGAGATCCTAAATTCCATTATGCTCAAACATCTTCATAGGATAACCTATAGATAACATGAATTAAGATATGAGCTAAAAATCCTAGTTAGGGAATAAACATAAGAATAAATCTTTAGAACATGGGTTATAAGGCATAACATAATGATATAAAAAGGCATGGAACATATGGAATCATAACATATAAACATGATATCATATAAACGTGAATTTATAGTAATGTGGCAGCAACATAAAACATGACTTTATCATGATTCAAGGCTATTTTCACATAGAATAGCACAAGTTAAGGTTAAACACCAAGACCGTTGCACATGGTATCATGAGTCAAGGATAACCGCCAAGACCGTTGCACATAACGTCTCATGAGACTCAACTTTACCCAATGAATTGGATCTCTATCTGGGAACACCCATTATATCATGTTCATTAATATGATTTCCACATAATTAATCATACATAATCTATTATACATAAACATAAGGATACCCATGGAAAGAATTGGGTATCATAATCTTATTATAAAGCATAATAAATGGGTGTATCATACAAGTGTCCATGAAAGAAATGAATTAAAACATATATGAGAATTCATAAGGTAAATAAGAATATGTCATTTTAAGTGAATTCAAACAAAAGTGACAACATGTAAGAAGAGTATTTAGTAAATTTTAGCATTAAAACATTTTAGTGCAGTTTTAAGGAAAATACTAAAGAGCATTTAAAATAGAAAAGGGTGTAAGATTGTATATAAAACCATAAGTGAACCAAGAATTTTTTTCATAATAAAATGACTAATTTTATAAAAACAATTGTGTCTCAAAATATATTATAGAGTTCACTTTAAATTCAATAATAATTCAGGAAGTTCCCTTAAAACGGGCTTGCTTATCAGGGATAATTTAGGAGGGAATCGTTTAAAAACATGTATATCCTCAAAAAATAATGATTAATGGATATTGATACATTATTTTGGAGTAAATAAACAAAATTTATAATATTTTCAGAAAAATAATAGATATATTCATTTGGGTAAAAAGAAATATGTAACAATCCAAATGAATAATGAAGGTTCGAGTAGAGTCCCTTACCTTAAATCTGATGGTGTCCTTCACTTGATCTTAATGTCCTAGATAACCAAATTAAATTCATTAATTAATATTTATAGAACCTATTATTCATTAAATTTATTCATTATATCCTTATTAATTTCATTCATGACCTTTTTTGATAGGTTAAGAGGTTCAATTTCATTTTTTAGGAGCGTTTGTTTCCTTGGTTTTCATGATTGGTTTACTTATATACATGTAAGGATAAACATGTAAGATGATAATGTTTGTATAGAATTGAATTTATATGTTATTAGTGAACATAAATAAGATTTCATGGTTATAAAATTAATTTGGTTGTTTGGGGTGAATATGAATCATTATATAAAACTTTAATGATAACCCTTTTGGTTAAATGGTGGTTTTTGATCACATCGAACACATTTTAATTTATAAATTAATATCATGTGTAAAAAAGATTATAGAACCTTAAATTATAAATAATAAAAATATTATATTCTTTTTATACCATAAAAATGGTTTCATGACCATAATTGAAGATGGTGATAGAAATTGAAAACTCATCATCCTTGAATGTGATAAATTAACACATCTCAGGTGGTGTTTTCATTTCTAGTATAAAAGGAGGGGAAAGGAGAGATGATGATGAATTATTATATTATCATAACAAAATTATATTACATTTAATTTAATGTATTTATCATAACATTTTGATGAAATAATGTTATGAAATAAAAAGAAAGAAAGGAACTTGAATGAAAATAAAAGAAATGAAGAGAGGAGTTTACCTCTTGAATATAACTTCTTTGAGAACCTCTTTAGGGGAGAGGATTTGGTCTTTTGAATATACCAATTGTTGTTGGAAATTTAATAGGGGATTAGGGAGATATTTTAGTATAATTTATACAAGGAACAAGGCTTTAGAGGAGTGAAGAGAAGAGGTAAAGAGGGGTGGTATTTATAGTGGAGGAGAGGAGGGGTTTCCCATTATTTTAATCATAGGTTTAATATTTTTTCTCAATACTATGAATAGTTTTGATTATTGTGACCAAAATAGTAATAAGTGTGTGTTAGTTCGAACCAATTTCCATTTACATCATCCATGACTCAATCATGATGCAAAAAATCAGGTTTTAGCACTTATCGTAAATTATCGTATTTTACTATTCATCAAAAATTCAAGCATTTCAGAAAAAATCCCAAAATTCACTCTAACCATTTTTTGATGTGTAGTATCCAAAAATGAGCTCCGTTTTATGAAAATAATTTTCTAAATATGGGAAATTTAATTTTTAAATAAAATCATCATTTACTTGAAAAATACATATTTTAATATTATAACTGATTTTATAATGCTTTGAAAAATTAACTAAGGTATCATAAAATTATCCTATAATCATAAGACATAAAAACAATAATTTATGATTACATTTTATGAAAATACATTTTATTTTTTAATTATTAAATTATTCATAAATTTTTAATTAAATATTTATGACTTATAAAAATAACAACACTATCATATTGTCACTTATAAGATGGATAAATTTTATTTATACTTTCATTGGTAAGGTTATTATTTACTTAGCTGATTTACTATTCACAAGGTTCATATTACTATACATAAGGGTAACATTACTATTCATAAGGTTCGGTTACTATTCACCAAAAAATTTAGTTTGTCTTATCAGACTCCAAACATCTTACTGATCACAACCATGTATGTCAGGTTTTCAAAATTCAAATCACATAAGTGGCAATATTATGTATAAGGTCACATAAAACTTAGTAGTTCATTGTGTTGTGATTTCATGTGATTATATGAAAAAATTATAAGAAGGTAATTTCCATTGATTAACTTTGGGTCATTATAGAAACAGGTGAGATTTCCCTTATCAGACTTAGTCTTATGCATGAGACAATGGAGAAAATTCAGATGATCATAAAGAGGATGATAATGATGACTCAAAGTTGTCAGAAATCATATGAATATCATCATTGATGGTCGTTATCATTTGATGTGAGTGATCATGTTTTCTTGAGAATCTCTCTAAAGATAAGGCGTTTTCATTTTGGTAAGGAAATTTGTCTCAATGGAATATTAACCCTTTCTTGATACTTGAAAGAGTTTTTGATGTGGCTTATCATTTGGATTTATTTCCAAGTTTCAATTTTGTGCATAATGTGTTTCATATATCTCAATTGAATAAGTATCGGCCTTATCCCAACCATGTAATTTGATGGGACTATGTTGATCTTGAACCAGATACTATATTGATTCATGTGGTGATGAAAATTTTGGATAGGTAAGAGAAGCTCTTTCATGGTAAAAGCATCGGTTTAGTATGAGTTTTATGGAAACATGGTCAAATTATAGGAGAGATGTGGGAAAATGAAAAGGAAATTCTGGAGAAATAGACTGATCTCTTCCAAATCAATTTCAGTCTTCCACTTTATGAGGATATATTGACCAATTGTGGGGATATTTTAACACCCCCAATTTTAGATACTTTACTCTTTTATTATGTATTTTGATCTTATATAATACTTGGGTTGATTTTTGGGAGTTTTTGGAAGGTTTTAGAGTGTTTTGGAAGTGTTTTTTGAGGTTTATGGTTTGAGTATAATTAGTAGAAACCATGCATAATCTCCAAGAAATTGTGAAAGGTGGTGTTGGGATTAATTATACAAGTGAACATTTTGAGCACATTTTGTCTAAACTGTGCACATTCTAGGGGAAAGAGTGTGTGTGGAGAAGTGGGAGAAGCATGGTTGGTGCACGGTTTGTCAGACCATGTGAGCTAACCATGCGAGGCGTTGAGCTTGAGAGAGTAGCACCATGGTTGGTGCATGGTTTTTCAAACTATGTGGCCTAATCATGCGGCTACCTGGGTGATGTTCAATGACGTGTGCATGGTTGGCACACAGTTTGAAAAAGCATGCAACTTGCAGTTAATGCTCCAAAAGATGTGAATTTTCTCCATTGTGTGAAGTCTCACCTATTTCTACCCAATATAGTGTATAACTACAAGTATGGTCATACAAATCTTCGAAAGGAGTTATATGTATCAGGGTTTGATGGTTGTTATTGTATTATAACTCCATTAATGATATATGCTCCTCCCATGAGCCTCCAAAATCCATCACACAAACTCTCAACATATCTTCCAATGTTTGGATCATCCATTCATATTGTACATTCGTTTGAGGATGATAATCCATGCTCATGGTCAACTGGGTTCCAAGGGCTTACTTTAAGGACTTCCAAAATTGAAATGTAAACTTAGGGTCTGAGTCAAACACTATTGAAACTAGACTGCCATGCATTTTTAGAATTTCCTGAATATAGAGTTTGGACAAATCTTACACCTTATTAGATTCATGAATAGGGATTAAGTGAGATGATTTTTTAAATAAATCCACAATCACCCATATTACATCATGTTTCATAACCATTCTTGGTAGACTGATGATAAAATCCATAGTTATCTGCTCCCATTTCCACATAGGAATTGATAAAGAATGCAACATATCAGCTTGTTGTTGGTGCTCTGCCTTGACCTCCTGATAAGTGAGGCATCTCAAGGAAAACTCCAACACTTTATTATTCATGTTAACCCACTAAAAATATTCTCTCAACGCTTTATACATATTTTAGATTCTAGGATGAACGACCCATCTCAAATGGTGGTAGGCAGAAAGAATTTGTTCCTAATAGGATGGGGGAATCACAATTCGATCTCTAAAATGCAGCATAGATCTTTCATATAGCTTCCAGACCTCAATGGTCTCCCCAATATTGAGTTTTTATCTCATGTTTAAACATTATGGATTGGATGTCCGATCCTTTCAAACCCAATCAACTAAAACATGAATAATAGAAACTAGAAAAAACTATAACATAACCTTGTTGGACACAATCTAGATGAATATCAGCTATAACCAATATTATATGTCATTGATATGAATCCAATTTAGCCAACATATTATATGATTTCCTACTCAATGCATCAACTATATAATTTCCATTCCTTACTTTATACATCAATTCAAAGTCAAACATCTATAGATATTCTATCCATCTGTGTTGCCTTAGATTCAAATCCATTTATAAGAAAATGTGTTTTAAGCTCTTATGATTCGTGAACATTATAAATTTCTCACAAAAAAGATAATGATGTCATGTTTTCAAGGCCTAGACTATATTATTCAATTCTAATTCATGTGTTGGGTAGTTTTTCTCATGCACCCATAACTATTATGAACTATAAAAAACATGATCTCACTGCATGTAAACAAAACCCAACCCAGATCCGGATGCATCATAATAAACCAAATAACCCTATACTAACTCTAGAAACATAAGGATACATGTTGATGTTAGCTAAAACTTAATATCTTGGAAATATTTCTAGTACTCCTTGATCCATTGGAAAGGAACACATTTCCTTACCAAATCTATCATCGATGAGGCAAATAGATAACAACATCTACCTTTTAAAGATATATAAATACTCATATTTCAAAGATGGAGTGACCAAGGAAATGTACCTCCTAAATCCATAAATCATACTTTGAAATCTTCATATAAAAGAGATGTTCTTGTAAGATACCCAACACTTTAGCCAAGTGATGTTCATGATTGACCTGAGTCCTAGAATACATCAGAATATCATCAATTAACACCATTATAAATTAATCAAAATACCTATTAAATATTCAATTCATCAATTTCATAAACACCACCGGTGCATTTGTGAGACCAAAGGGCATAACCATGTATTCATAGTAACCATAATAGATCCTGAAGTCTGTTTTTGGAATATTCTTCTTCTAAACTCAGAGTTGGTGATAGGATGATCTTAACTTAATTTTGGAGAACCACTTGGATCCCTAAATTTATCAAATATATCATTGATTTTAGGATGATAATTTTAGTTTTTTTATCGCAACCTAGTTGATCTTATGATAATCCACACAAAACCTAAGAGTTCCATCTACCTTATTTAAAAAAAGAACTGGTGCTACCCATGGGGATGTGCTTGGTCAAGAAAACCCTTTTCTTTCTAACTCTTCTATCTAGAATTTTAATTCCATTATTTTTATAGTTGTTATCCTATAATATGAAATTGAAATAGGACTGGTACTTGGTAGGGAGATCAATCATGAATTTCACTTCTCTTTCAGGTGATAACCCAAGGAAATTTCTAGGAAAGACATTAGAAAATGTGTCAAAGATGTTTGGAAAATATCTATGTTTGATTTAATCAATAGATTCCAATGTTTTTTTGTCAACTGATAGAATATTTTCACAACCACTGGTACCATAGTTCCTTTCTGTCTTGCATTCACCTCCTAATCTCCTTTAAAGAGATGATTAATTCCATTAGGAGATGTAAAATTGACCTGTTAAGAATAATAGTCAATGTGGGCATTGAACGATGTCAACCAATCCATTCCCAATATCAAATCATAGATATCCATCTTAAGAACATATAAATCTCAAATCAATTTATCCCCATTGATTGTTAAATAACATGTTGCACACATAAAAATTGACACTATTGTTTCCCCATAGGTGTTTGAAGTTTCAAAACATAATACATATTTTCAACATTAAAACTCATATGATCAAAAACATGAGAAGCGATAAAATATTGGGATCCACCTGTATCAAAAAACACTTTCATGAGAGTAGAATTCAAAAGAATCATACCTCTCACCATTGAAGAATCATATTGATCATCAATGATCATCTACTCAACACCATAAATCTGCTTACTAGATCCTCCATGATCCTTACTTACTTGATGATATTTCATAACTTGAGAATTTGTGGTGATCCTGGAATCACCTTGGACCACTCGATTTTGAGGAAAAAATTATTCTGATGAGATTTTCCCATCGAAGCATAGGATGTCTAAGAAACATGAGATACATATCTAGCACCATACTTTGTAGCATTATGAAAATAATGTTGAAAATTTACCATCTAATTATAGTTGTGAAAAGCCTAAGGTGGTTCCATATAGTCTTTATTATTATGATAAGTAGAACCACATTGGAAGCAATCATACTTTGTATTGGGTCATGGAGGGAAATTAACGGACCCTATGGTATGATTCTAAGATGATCCACCACCTTAGAAGTAGGCGTCCCTTGTTCGTTTATTCCCAACATTCAAGTTCCCGCATATTCCTATGGTGATAAACATACTCCCTCTAGCTGGGTTTCTAGAGATATCTCTTTCTACCATCATCGCTCTATCATCTCCATATAATCCATAATACAAAGAATAATTATCTTAGAGTGAATATCTCATCGCAACCCAGAATCAAAGATGTGTGCCTTCAAGGACACACTAGAAGTAACTTCTAGGGAAAAACATACAAGGTTCATAAACATAGATTCCATAGTTTAAAAAATGTTGGGGAATGGTTGTGATCTCATTGGTGTGGTGTGGATCGGTGCTCCACATGTTTGGTGGTTGGATCACGCGCAGAATGTGATCATACCACCTCTGTCAGATCTTGGTTGTCACGAATCCACTACGATCCTAGAAAGAGCGGTTGCATCATGTTTTGTCACCCAAAGGAATGTTTTTTTTCTCGTAACTCATTAAACCCCTATCGCCCCTACTTCTCACACCCTATTTTTTCTTTCATTACAGCATTGACACCCTCTCTTATTGATGCATCCATTTTTCTTCCAAGCACAACTTCTCCCTCCTCACTATGATGGACCACCACCCTCTATTCTCTTTTCTTCCCTCCACTTCCAATGCCACCCATCTCTTCTTAGCCTTTATTGTTATTCACCACACTATTATGATGTTAATAACCACTAAAAATAGTGACACAGTGACAACAACCTTTTATCTGTATTTTTCTTTTTTTGGTGATTGAAACAGGTGCTTTTTTCCTGTTATTTATGTCAAACAGCCCTCCTCTCTATACTTATGGATTTATTTTCTCAACCATTTATTACATCAACCAATTATATAGTAGTTTTTTCTTTTCCACCATTGATTAAGCCTCAAGGAAAAAATTTATACATTTCTTGGCAGTGGAATTCTGTAAGAGACATTAATAATAAAAAATTCACATGTTATTTTTGCATGATAGTTACCAATAGTGGTATTAATCGATATAAATAACATCAACTGGGATTACCAATAAATGTTCATAAGTATAGGAAGACTCCTCAAAAAGTAAAGGACAATCTTCTTATAGCCCAAGAAAAGAAAACAACAGAAAAATAATCATATATGAATAAGATTCATGATCTTTATGGTGATATGGAGGAAGATCTTAAAGAAATTCATGTTGTTGAGAGTGGAAAAAAAAATTTATGCATCAAGTGATACATCATTCCCCTTAAGTGGTAAGAGAGTGGAAAATGTGAAAGGTCCACTTGATGTAATGTTCATGGGAGATCCAACAACCACTAAAATAGTAGTTAAATATACAAATAAAACAAGCATTAAAGATGTTTATAGCAATCAATTAAGAGACCTAATGGTGAAATACATATAACGATTCCTTTTCACAAAAGGAATTTCTTTTTTTTTTTTGATTGATAAGCTTCAAGATTACCATGGAAGAAATTATAAAATATGGACCACACTTGAATGTTTCAAGCTATCATGAGTGTAGGGTTCTTTTTCTTAAAAAGAATTTAGTGTATACAAAGAAATTTTAAAGGGTTAGAAATTGAATGAGGTGACTATGGTTTCTTAATCATGTCTGATGGCTTGACAGACAATAAAGGAAGAGACTTGATTAATTTCTTTGAAAATTTTCCAACTATTTCCATGTTTATAATAAGTGTAATTCATAAAGTTATGTAAAAATGGGAGAATTAGTTTTTAAGCTTTTGGATGATTTTGTGGAAGTGATTGGAGAATCAAAAGTTGTGTAAGTATTTAATGAAAATGGAATAAATTTCAAGTTATACAATAATAAAAAATTGTTTTAAGTACTTACATTTCATTTTAATATTTATAAATTAAGTTAACAACCTAATATTTTAATTATTTGTTATTGATTTTTTATTATTTTAGGAAAATTGTTGATGGATAAGATGCAACACTTATTTTGGACTCCATGTGCCACACATTATCTTGATTTCATCTTGGAAAACATTAGAAAGCTTAGTAGGGTGAATATGGTTATACAAATGGGAATTAATCTTGTGGCCTTCATCTATAATCAATCATTGACATTAAAACTTATGAGGTGGTTCACCGAAAAAATTGGGTTGGTGAGATATGGAATTACGTAGTTTGCTACAACCTTTTTAACTTTACAAAGGTTGTATTTACAGAAAAATAATCTTAGAAAGATGTTCACTTCTGAAGAGTGGTTGAGTTCTAATAATGAAAAAGGGAAAGGTAAAGTGTGTTGCTGACACTGTGTTGATGTCATCATTTTTGAATGATGTTGTTTATATCCTCAAGGCTATGAGACCACTTGTAGATTTTCTTAGATTGGTTGATAATGAGAAGAAACCTACAATGAGTTTCATTTATGAGGCTATAGGTAGGGAAAAAGAAACCATTAAAAATATTTTCAATAATGATAAAACTAATTATAAATATATATTTGGGATAATTGATGAAAGATGGAATTGTCAGCTGCATCATCCATTGCATGTTGCGGGTTATTATTTTAATCCTCAAATTTTCTATGGAAATACAACTATTGAAAGAGATAAAAAGGTGATGAAAGGATTATATAATTGTATTGAAATATTTTATCTTATCCCAAAGGTTGAAGACAAGGCTTGTTTATAATTGAAAATATATAGAAACTCACAAGGACTATTTTGTGGGAAATGTTGCATAAGACAATAGAGTACAATCGCTTCTGGTAAGAGTTTATTTTTGTCTTGATTATTTAATTACATGATCCTTAATTTAGATAATTACAAAACAATGATAATAAATAATAATCACATCTAAATGGTGGAATAATTATAGAGTAGTAACTCCATATTTGATGAAAATTTCCACCAAAGTCTTGATCTTGACATGTAGCTCATCGGGATGTGATAACAATTGGAGTGCCTTTGAACATTTAAGTAACTTAGTATCAATACTCAAATCTCTTTCATTTGATCTATTAAACTGCATTATTGATGTTAATGTTTTTTTAATTATTATAAAACAAATTCATTCTAAAAAGGGAAGTCGGCTATAATATCAAAGTTTGCAAGAATTGGTGTTCATCAAATACAACCAAACTTTGAAGGATTTGTTTGATTCCAAAGATGAAATTGGTCCCATTATCCTAAATAATGTTGATGGTGATATTAGTTAGTGGTTTTTAGTAAAATTTAACGATAATAGAGATGGTGGTGAATATGAATTTGTGTTTTAGAATTATAACACCATGACTTGGGAATTAGTTGAGGAAGCTACCAAGGTTTATGAACCTTCTCATTATAAAAGGAGTAAAACAAAAGGAGGAGGATCTTCCCATGCTTTAAGTTCAATCTTCAAAGGAAAAAAAGGATGGTTATTAAAGAAGAAGACAATGAACATGGATTATATGATAATGATCATGAAGAAAAAAATAAATAGGAGATTTATAAAAGTGGTGATAGTGAAAGTGATGGTGAAGAAGAAATGGAAGATCTTGAAATGAAGATGATTGAACTTTGGTTGTTCTTATGGTTATTGCTTATGAACAGTTGGATTGGACATGTGTTTGATGCATTATGAATGATTTTAATTATTAATTTCAATGTTTTTTTACTTTTTAAGTTTTATGTTTAATTTTTCAACATATATATGTATGGATAATTATATAATATAAATTATATTAATTGCCCCATGATTGGATAAAAAAGTTGTTGTGATGTGATCTGCATCACCGTTATCCCACTATAGGACCCTCGTCGCATCACACCACAATTCGAGATTGAAAACTATGTTAGCTACATACTCTATGATAGATATATTCTCTTACTTCAAGATAAATAAATTAGTTGTTCTTATGATCTTGAATGTGTGAGGATAGAACTGTTTGTTGAACAATTCTTCAAATTCCTCCCATATAATGCCTTGTCTGACTTTAGATTGAACGTCTAAATCCCATAATTGGCATGAAAGACCCTCAAACATATAAGTTTTAAACTTAACTTTCATCCTGGTCAGTGTACCCAAAAATTTAAAGATTCAATTCATTCGATTTAGTCATACCTCTAATTTTTTAGGCTTGTAATCCCCTTGAAAGATGGGTGAATTTTGTGACATACTAATATCGGTTCACTAATAAGTAACCAAAAATGAGGGTTTCATGGTCCCAAGCATGTCTCTCTATATGTCAGAGGCTACCAACTAACATCAATGGTCTGTAGTGGTATGGTGGGAGATTATACTCTCTTTATTAGAGTGCAGCATAATGGTAAATAATAATAAAGTGGCAGAAATAAAATTCAGAGGAAAGTGACCAACTAGATATTAATAAAAAATACCAGGCAGTAAACAATATATTGTACAGATGATGTCATATCTATACAAAAAAAATATGGAACATACAAAGAATGGTAATAGGCGTACAACAATACATGTCACAATTAAATATACAAAAAGACCAAAAGAGCTAAACATCATGGTCATCTCAAGCACGGACTCAGTCCTCTACTCCTATAAACTAATCTAGAATAAAATCAAGCATCCAAATTCAGGAACTTCCCTTTGTCCTTTCCTATATCTAAGAAGTCTTTCTGGGTACCAAACAGTGGCTCAAATAAGGTGTGATTAAAACTCAGTAGGTCACCACCAACGGTGTGTAATGAGAATCTAGTGTCTGTGTGTGTGTGTGTGTGTGTAAACTACAATAGTGTGCAATTATGATTAAAATTTAAATGGTAAATAAAATTGAAACTATGTCGAGCTCGGGATCCTCTAGGGATTCCATATAAGGACTCGGCCTTAAACATTACATAATATTGAATTAAATGAATAATTCACATTGAGGATCCTTTCAAGTTTAGAGTTTTAGGGAATTAGGACATAACTATTACATCTCAAAATATTATAAAGTAGGCACTTCTACCCAAAATCCAATTTTTTTCATAAAATAAAAAATCTTGAAAAAAAAGTCATTTCTAATTCCATGTTAAAGAGAGAATGGATTTTCCTTGATCCCATCCTTGACCCTATTCATCTTTGAGTCTTGTGAAAAACATTTCAAAACTTTGGATGAGAATAAAAGGCTCAGTAAGGGTTATAAAACAGTGAATGAAAACATTTTTTCATAAATACATACAAAACATGAACTCTTTTACTTACCTCATGAAATCATAAGATTTATGAAAGACACATAGAAATCATAAATCATAAAGGTAACTTGCGGCATCCATACCATACTTACATTGTAGCTATCACAGCTACATAGGGAGTTACTTTGGAATACCCATCACAGTATATTCCCTAAATCTCTTAGAAGAAACATTCACGTTTACCTCCGTCACGTTACCCTATGCATTGGAGAGCTATCTCGGGCTCACCTGCCCTAGGTTTATCATGGAACTACCCGTATATGTAAATAATGCCCAAGAATCATAACATGATCTTAACACATAACATAAGCATAAAGGAAAGATAAAATTTCCACATTGAAATAATAAAATATCATTTCAAGATATTAAAATAATAAATCCATTCTCAAAATCATTTTCAATACCAAAATATGTAAAAAGTGTATTTGGTATTTATTTTTCCTTTTAAAAACATTCTGGCTTGTTAAGGAAGCCAAAGATCAAATAATACTCACGGCGGCAGAAAGGTCGTTGTCACCGCTTTCGTTAAAGAAACATTCCTTTTTTCATTTAGTAAAACGCTTCATAGATAAAATATTCCTTTTGAATAGAAGTAAAAGTCAAAGGGTTTTATACATCGTATAAAATAAAGTCATGTATAAAACTAAAAATGCCTCAATGAAAGGAGATTGAGACGAAGTCCCTTACCTCGTGTCCGACTTAACCCGTTCATTCTTTAATCTCCTGAATAATAAACTAAAGTTAATTTCTACTTACTTGAGAACATTTTTCAAGTTTATTATTCCTTTTATATCACTTATTACTATGTTATAATCATTATGTAATCATTTAAGTTGATAACGTTCATTTTGTCAATATTTGGTACTTGAGTCAAAAATGGACTTCTTTATAATTACGTGTTGTTCACGTGGTAAAAGGTTCATTATATCCAGAATGATATTCATGATTTGGGTATCATACATATCATATATATCCATCATGTACATGTATTTATAATAGTACATAACATTTGGAGGTACGAAATGAAATGCACCGTTCATGGAGATGGTAAGTCGTACTTACGCATGAACGCTACTTTCATTTCTATTTCTTATTTTAATGGAATTAAAACATAATGATACATAGGTATATTATAATTCCAGCATAATATCATATATAATATCATTAACTCTATCCTTTATACATTCCACATAGGGCATTAACGAGTCACATCACTTTGAGGGGGCGGTAGTCCGCACTTCCTCAAATGATATTATCGTATTTACCCACCATGGAAACCATAAAGGTTTGATATAATTGGGAAGTACAGAAGAATAAAGAAATAATAAACATAATATATATCATATATAAATACAGTGTCATCATAATGGACACCATGAGAGGCGGTAAGATGTAATTGAACAATCATCGTTTCGTGAGGTGTTAGTTTGTCATCCACAGAAACATTATGTTCTTAATCCATTAGATGGAGGTGTGTGTAAGTGTAGTTAGAATACTTATCATAAAAACATCCTAGTATATTTAGGATACTGGTGTTGTTACAAAAGAAAGTAAATAAAAATAGTTTAGGGGTTGGAGAAGCAAAATAAAAGAAAACAATTTAAGAGAAACTGTTACCTTTAATTTAGGAAACTTCCTTTGGTTTAAACCAAAAGGACTTCTTAAGTGCCTTCTGCCTAAGGTAAGGCTTCTAGGAGGAGTAGAGGGATGTAGGGAGCTTAATTGGTCAGAGTTTGGACAAGAAAAATGGCTTGAGAGGTGTGAGGAATTGCATAGAAGTGGTCTCTTTTTATAAGGGAGAGGAGGGGCTCTTTAGGAAAGAGTGAAAATATTATTTTATAATATAATTATATTCAGTTTCTAATGGTCCAAAAATCATTATGGTCGAATATAATATGACTCATAATCGAAATAAAATCATCCAATTAGAATTGTACATGTTTTTTATAATATTTTAATCATTATAATCTTATTTAATTAAATCATTTATTAATGAGGTAAAAACTGCATTATTATTGTGTCATAAATAATTTATTTTATTTGATGTATAAAAATTATTAAAAAAAATACCATGATGTAGGAAATATTTTTAGATTTCCAATTAATATTTATAGTCAAAAAGAATACTTATATAACACCATATAAAAATTAATTACTAAACGATTCTTGTTAATGTCACTTTTGTCTTCACATTAAATTAATTAATCTAAATTGTCATTATCACTCCCAAGTGGCTCAATGGGGTCCCAAAATCGACCCAAAGATTACAATGGTTAGACATGACTCATCCAATAGTATTAGGACACGTTTAAGGGTAATTTAATATTATTATAATATTATTTCCTTACCCTTATTTACCTGATTTACCCTTTAACCACGGTAAATAAAATATTTACTGAAGTAAATATTTAAAATGTCTAAAAATAAAAGTTTCCTATTTACACAATTTTAACCTCCTAATTCAAAATATGGAATCCATTTCTCCAAATTCAAAACACTGATGTGGCATAAATTAATTTAAAATTAATTCCCGCTGTCAAAACAAAAGGCGTGTTTTTAAGAAATATTAACTATCAAAAGATTGACAATTGATTATATACAATTTAAATGTGAAATTTCTTCTAATGAACAACATTAGATTAAATGGTAAAAATATAATCTATTTACACTTTAAAACCAATTAAAAAGATAATCTATCCATATAAATAAATTAGATTAAAACATAGTTTTGAATTAAAATACAATATTTTCACTATTCCTTAAAAAAATGAACTTTATCAGAAAAATACCAAAAAATTACCCAAAGTAAATTATGATTTTTTTCATTCTAAAGAAGGATTTTATTTGATCATATAGAATGTATTAAAGTGATCAAAACTATATTTAAAAAGGGTTCTCCATTAAAAGGTGGTAAATCGGCCTTTTAATGTAAATTATGCTTAAAATTAGATTCATTCATATATTAAGCCTCTAACTTTTATTGGATAAATATAAATACATGTATAATCATATTATAGTTAGTTTTGTTCATTCCTTCCAATACAATGGCTAGGAGTTAACTACCATTTAAAATAATATTATTATATTATTAGTGTGCAACGTGAGATTTCAAAGAAACCCGTTGTTTGCTTATCGGGTACGCTATCGAACATAGAAACCCCTTTAAGCTAAAATTAATATTTAATTCACAAATATTAATAAATATTAAAATCTATTATTCTTCATTTACCTGGGATGTTACATCCTTCCCCCCTTTTGGAAATTGCATCCTCACAATTTTTATCCACTTATCAAAATAAGTGGGGGTATTTATCCCTCATAGCATTTTCAGATTCCCACGTTGCCTCTTCAACCATATGGTTTTTCCACAAAACCTTTACCTAGTGAATTACCTTATTTTGCAACACCTACTCTCTACGGTCCAGAATCTGGACTGGTTGTTCTTCATAAGAGATATTATCTTCCAACTGAACTACCTATGGGCTCAAAACATGAGATGGATCTGGCATATACTTTCTCAACATCGAAACATGAAAAACATTGTGTACCTGGGATAAACTTGGAGGTAAAGCTAATCTGTACGCAACTGATCCAACTTTCTCCATAATTTCATAAGGTCCAATGAACCTAGGACTCAAATTTCCCTTCCTACCAAAACGCATCACACTTTTCCAAGGAGAAACTTTGAGAAAGACATGGTCACATACCTCAAAAGAAAGATCCTTCCTCCGGTTATCCGCCTAACTTTTCTGTCTGCTCTGAGCTGTTCTCATGTGCTTCTGAATCAACTGAACTTTATCTGCCATCTCTTCTACCAATTCTGGTCTCATCAGCTTTCTTTCACCTACTTCATCCCAAAAAGCTGGAGTTCGACAATGCTTTACATACAATGCCTCAAATGGATCCATCTGTATACCGGAATGAAAACTATTATTATAAGAAAATTCAACCAAAGAAAGATGTTGGTCCCAACTTCCCTAGTAGTTCATAGAGCAAGCACGTAACATATCCTCCAACGTCTGAATTGTTCGTTCTGACTGCCCATCTGATTGAGGATGAAAAGTTGTACTAAAGTTTAATTCAGTACCCAATGACTTCTGAAGGCCTTTCCAAAAGTTAGAAGTGAACCTGGGATCACGATCAGATACAATGGAGAGGGGAACTCCATGCAACCTGATTATCTCTTTAACATACAACCGAGCAAGTTGATCTAGAGACAAAGTATCTCTAATAGGAAGTAAATGAGCAGATTTAGTCAATCGGTCAACTATAACCCAGATTGCATTATTACCTTGAGATTTCTTTGGTAATCCCACAACAAAGTCCATGGATATATTTTCCCATTTCCACTCTGGCACTGATAGAGGCTGAAAAATTCTTTTCGGTAACTGTCATTCTGCTTTAACCTGCTGACAAGTCAAACACTTCACAGTAAAATCAGCAATATCTCTTTTCATTCCATCCCACCAGTAATACTCCCGAAGATCTCTATACATCTTAGTACTGCCAGGATGAACTGAAAATGGAGAACTATGAGCTTCACATAACAACTCATTCTTCAACTGTGAATTACAAGGCACACATAATCTCTTTCCAAACCTCAAAACACAATCATTATCAATGTTAAATTCAGGAAACTTACCCTTCTGAACCAACTCTACCTTTTTTTTCAACTCACTGTCTTCCTTCTGTGCTTTCTTTATTCTGTCTGATAGAGACGATCTCACTGACACCTGAAACAAAACAGAAGAATTTCCTGCACCAACAACTTCTATGCCAAATTTCATCAAATAAAAAACCAAAGGATCTTATTCCAAACGTATCATGGCTAATGAGACATTACTTTTCTGACTCAAAGCATCGGCCACTTTATTTGCTTTTCCCAGATAGTAATGGATCGTGCAATCATAATCCTTGATTAATTCCAACCATATCCTCTGTATCATGTTCAATTATTTCTGAGTGAATATATACTTCAAACTTTTGTGATCAGTATATATTTCACATTTCACTCCATACAAATGATGTCTCCAAATTTTTAAAGCAAAAATAACAACAGCTAATTCCAAATCATGTGTAGGGTAATTTAACTCATGTGGTTTCAACTGACGTGAAGCATAAGCAATTACCTAATCATTTTGCATTAGGACGCAACCCAGTCCTTTCAACGAAGCATCACTGTAGATAACAAACTCACCATTTCTGGAAGGCAGTGCCAAAACTGAAGCATTCACCAATCTCCTTTTCAATTCCTAAAAACAGTCATCACATTCTTTTTTCCAGATGAACTTAACATCTTTTCGAGTTAACTTAGTCATTGGACTAGATAATCGTGAAAAGTTTTCAACAAACCTTCGGTAATAACCTGCCAAACCAAGAAAACTACGAATCTCAGTTATATTTGTGGGTCTTGGTCATTCTTCAACAACTTTTGTTTTTATAGGATCAACAGTTATGCCATTTTTTGAAACAATGTGACCAAGGAAAGAAATTTTTTGTAACCAAAACTCACACTTGCTGAATTTTCCATAAAGTTTCTTTTCTTTTAAGGTTTTCAAGACAACCCTTAAATGACTTTCATGATCCTATTTACTTTTTGAATAAACCAAAATATCATCAATGAACACAACCACAAACTTATCCAAGAACTCACAGAAAATTCTATTCATAAGATCCATGAATACAGCAGGTGTATTGGTTAAACCAAAAGGCATAACTACAAATTCATAATGGCCATATCTAGTACAAAAAGTGGTCTTCAGAACGTCGACTTCTTTTACTTTCAACTGATGGTACCCCGACCTCAAGTCAATCTTCGAAAAATATTGAGCTCCCTGGAGCTGATCAAACAAATCATCAATATGAGGCAAAGGATACTTATTCTTAACAGTGATGTTATTCAATGCTCTATAATCAATGCAAAGTCTCATTGAACCATCTTTCTTTTTAACAAACAAGACAGAATCACCCCAGGGTGATGTGCTAGGTCGAATGAAACCTTTATCTAATAACTCCTGTAATTGCTTCTTTAACTCTAAAAGTTCAATTTGAGCCATTCGATAAGGGGGTTTTGAAATTGGATTAGCATCAGGAACTAAGTAAATAGTAAATTAAACTTCCCGATCAGGTATAATACCAGTCAACTCATCAGGAAAAACATCAAGGTACTCATTTTCCACTGGCACATCATTAATCTGAATAGTTCCTTTGTTTTCAACAATATGTGCAAGGTAACATTCATTTCCATCTTTTACCAGTTTTTTGACTTCCTGATATGTTATCAAAATAAAGGTTTCATTCTTGTACAAAAACTGAAAATCATTCTGAAAAGAAACCTCTTTAGATCTGCAGTCAATCTTAGCATGATAAACAGAAATCCAATCCATGCCCAATATAACATCAAACTCTACTAGAGGCAAAACAATAAGGTTTTCAGGTAGATTATTTCTGCACACAAGGACAGGAATGTTCTTATGTTTTCTTTTTGTCTCAAAATTTCCTCCAGGTGTTTTTACTGTAAGTTCAGTATTCATATCATGAGATGGAATTCCCAATTTACTAAAAAACTTTTCCGAAATGAAAGAGTGTGTAGACCCTGAATCAAATAACACATTGGAATAATCTGAACAAACAAACAATATACCTGATACAACTTCATTTGATGGCCCAACATCTGCTGAAGTAGTTGCAAATGATTTCGCCACCCCTTTCTGCTTGTAGTCTGGCTGCTTTCCTTCGGTTGAGTTCCTTGTTGGACACTCATTTGCATAATGACCCATTTCATTGCACTTAAAACATTTTACTGACTGTAAATCAGATTTTGTCTTACTATTACCCTGATCTTTTTCAATGCAATTACGAGCCTTATGTCCCATTTTACCACATCGGTAGCACTTACCAGAATTCAAAAGACATTCCCCAGCATGCTTTTTACCACAATTTTCACAAACTTTAAACTTAAGCTTCTTACCATCATACTTTTTTGAAGAGTTCTTTCCTTTTGCCTGCCACCTCTACCTCTTATTTTGTTGTTTGTCAAAGAATACTTGATCATAGGAAAACTCCATTTCCACCTTCTCCGCACAAAGAACAAGTTTTTCATAACTTTTGAACTCATGAGAAGCTAAATCCCTTCGATACCTTGGCTTTAATCCTAAGTAAAAATGGTTGATTTTACTATCAAGATCTCGTATGAAGTTTGGATCATACCTTGCCAGTCGAGTGAATTTTTCTTCATAAGCAGCCACTACGTCATCCTCCTGCCTCAATTCCAGGAATTGTTTTTCCATCCTAAGACGAACCACCTTAGGAAAATATTTCTCCAGAAATATACCTTTGAATTCATCCCAATCAAGAGCATCAATCTCCTCACTATCCCTGATATTTTTTACCATCGACCACCACTGATCCGCTTCACCTTTAAAACGGTAAACCGTGAGACTAACCTTTTGATGTTTTGAACAACCCATGACATCAAAAATCTTTTCTAGTGCTTTAATCCACCCTTCAGCTAGCACCGGATCAGATGATCCTCTGAATGATGGGGGATGTTGCCTCATGAAATGCTCCACTACTGACATGTTCCTCTGTGGTTGATCTGGCTGATCTCGTACATGGATACCACCACCATTTATAGCCTGATTCAATTGTGCCATCACTGCAACAAACTATTCAGTTCTGATTCCGACCATCTTAGGTTGCTGATTTGGAAGGTTGTCTTCCTCCTGATGTCGTCCCAACATATCTGCCCTGTTTCCTCTATGGAAAACCATTCTAAACAAAGAAATATCTTAGGCGAAGCAACATGGTAATCTGGAAATGCTATATGATGTCAATATTAACATAAATGACTTTATGGATATTAATTTAACAATATCCTAACTCCTAAAGTTATCTAAACCAACCTCTGATACCAACTATAAGGACCTGGCCTTAAACATTACATAATATTGAATTAAATGAATAATTTACATTGAGGATCCTTTCCGGTTTAGAGTTTTAGGGAATTATGACATAACTATTACATATCAAAATATTACAAAGTAGGCACTTCTACCCAGAATCCACTTTTTTTCATAAAATAAAAACTCTTGAAAAAAAAGTCATTTCTAATTCCATGTTAAAGAGAGCATGGCTTTTCCTTGATCTCATCATTGACCCTATTCATCTTTAAGTCCTGTGAAAACATTTCAAAACTTGGGATGAGCATAAAAGGCCCAGTAAGGGTTATAAAACAGTGAATGAAAACATTTTTTCACAAATACATACAAAACATGAACTCTTTTACTTACCTCATGAAATCATAAGATTTATGAAAGACACATATAAATCATAAATCATAAAGGTAACTTGTGGCATCCATACCATACTTACATTGTAGCTATCACAGCTACATAGGGAGTTACTTTGGAATACCCATCACAGTATATTACCTAAATCACTTAGGAGAAACATTCATGTTTACCTCTGTCACATTACCCAATGCATTGGAGAGCTATCTTGGGCTCACCCACCCTAGGTTTATCATGGAACCACCCGTATATCTAAATAATGCCCAAGAATCATAACATGATCTTAACACATAACATAAGCATAAAGGAAAGATAACATTTCCACATTGCAATAATAAAATATCATTTCAAGATATTAAAATAATAAATCTATTCTCAAAATCATTTTCAATACCAAAATACGTAAAAAGAGTATTTTGTATTTATTTTTCCTTTTAAAAACATTCTGGCTTGTTAAGGAAGCCAAAGATCAAATAATACTCGCGGCGGCGGAAAGGTGGTTGTCACCGCTTTCGTTAAAGAAACATTCCTTTTTGTCCTTTAGTAAAATGCTTCGTAGAGAAAATATTCATTTTAAATAGAAGTAAAAGTCAAAGGGTTTTATACATCGTATAAAAGAAAGTCATGTATAAAACTAAAAATGCCTCAATGAAAGGAGATTGAGACGAAGTCCCTTACCTCGTGTCCGACTTGACCCGTTCGTTCTATAATCTCCTGAATAATAAACTAAAATTAATTTCTACTTGCTTAAGAACATTTTTCAAGTTTATTATTCCTTTTATATAACTTATTACCATGTTATAATCATTATGTAATCATTTAAGTTAATAACGTTCATTTTGTCGATATTTGGTACTTGAGTCAAAAATGGACTTCTTTATAATTACGTGTTGTTCACGTGGTAAAAGGTTAATTATATCCAGAATGATATTCATGATTTGGGTATCATATATATCATATATATCCAGCATGTACATATATTTATAATATTACATAACATTTGGAGGTACGAAATGAAATGCACCATTCATGGAGACGGTAAGCCGTACGTACGCATGAACGCTACTTTCATTTCTATTTCTTATTTTAATGGAATTAAAACATAATGATACATAGTTATATTATAATTCCAGTATAATATCATATATAATATCATTAACTCTATCCTTTATACATCCCACATAGGGCATTAACGAGTCACATCACTTTGAGGGGGCGGTAGTCCGTACTTCCTCAAATGAGATTATCGTATTTACCCACCATGGAAACCATAAAGGTTTGATATAATTGGGAAGTATATAAGCATAAAGAAATAATAAAAATAATATATATCATATATAAATACAGTTCCATCATAATGGCCACCATGAGAGGCGGTAAGATGTAATTGAACAATCATTGTTTCGTGAGGCGTTAGTTTGTCATCCACAGAAACATTATGTTCTTCATCCATTAGATGGAGGTGTGTGTAAGTGTAGTTCGAATCCTTATCATAAAAACATCCTAGTATATTTAGGATACTGGTGTTGTTAAAAAATAAAGGAAATAAAAATAGTGTATGGGTTGGAGAAGCAAAATAAAAGAAAACAATTTAAGAGAAATTGTTACCTTTAATTTAGGCAACTTCCTTTGGTTTAAACCAAAAGGACTTCTTAAGTGCCTTCTGCCTAAGGTAAGGCTTCTAGGAGGAGGATAGGGATGTATGGAGCTTAATTGGGTAGAGTTTGGACGATCCAAATGGCTTGATAGGTGTGAGGAATTGCATAGAAGTGGTCTCTTTTTATAAGGGAGAGGAGGGGCTCTTTAGGAAAGAGTGAAAATATTATTTTATAATATAATGATATTCGGTTTCTAATGGTCCAAAAATCATTATGGTCGAATATAAGATGACTCATAATCGAAATAAAATCATCCAATCATAATTGGACATGTTTTGGATAATATTTTAATCATTATAATCTTATTTAATTAAATCATTTATTAATGAGGTAAAAACTGCATTATTATTGTGTCATAAATACTTTATTTTATTTGATGTATAAAAATTATAAAAAAAATACTATGATGTTGGAAATCTTTTTATATTTCCAATGAATATTTATAGTTGAAAATAGGACTTATATAATACCATATAAAAATTAATTACTAAACGATTCTTGTTAATGTCACTTTTGTCTTCACGTTAAATTAATTAATCTAAATTGTCATTATCACTCCCAAGTGGCTCAATGGGGTCCCAAAATCGACCCAAAGATGCCCATGGTCGTACATGACTCATCCAATAGGATTAGGACACGTTTAAGGGTAATTTTATATTATTATAATATTATTTATTTACCCTTATTTACCTGATTTACCCTTTAACCACGGTAAATAAAATATTTACTGAAGTAAATATTTAAAATGTCTAAAAATAAAAGTTACCTATTTACACAATTTGAACCTACTGATTCCAAATATTGAATCAATTTCTCCAAATTCAAAACACAGAAGTGGCAGAAATTAATTTAAAATTAATTCTCGCTGTCAAAACAAAAGGCGTGTTTTTAAGAAATATTAACTATCAAAAGATTGACAGTTGATTATATACAATTTAAATGTGAAATTGATTCTAATGACCAAAATTAGATTAAATGGTAAAAATATAATCTATTTACACTTTAAAACCAATTAAAAGGATAATCTATCCATATAAATAAATTATATTAAAACATAGTTTTGAATTAAAATACAATATTTTCACTATTCCTTAAAAAATGAACTTTATCAGAAAAATACCAAAAAATTACCCAAAGTAAATTATGATTTCCTTATTCTAAAGAAGTATTTTATTTGATCATATATAATTTATTAAAGTGACCAAAACCATATTTAAAAAGGGTTTGCCATTAAAAGGCGGTAAATCGGCCTTTTAATGTAAATTCTGCTTAAAATTAGATTCATTCATATATTAAGCCTCTAACTTTTATTGGATAAATATAAATACATGTATAATAATATTATAGTTAGTTTTGTTAATTCCCATCAATAAAACGGCTAGGAGTTAACTACCATTTAAAATAATAATATTATATTTTTAGTGTGCAACGTAAGATTCCAAAGAAACCCGTTGTTGCGTATCGGGTACGCTATCGAACATAGCAACCCCTTTAAGCTAAAATTAATATTTAATTCACAAATATTAATAAATATTAAAATCTATTATTCTTCATTTACCTGGGATGTTACATTCCAAGTCGACCATACCCACTTTGGCCTAAGCCAGATATCTCTGAACATGTAACTTTTGAATATTCAAGGGACCTAGGGCATATAGCCCAAGTTTCCATGTGATGATAATCTGAGGATATATGGAACATGTCTAGATATTCCTACACAACACATCCATTATGAATCCAAGGAAGAACCATGGAATTCTTGACCTTTGGAAGTCAAGTCAGCTCATGGTGATCAAGCTGTGAGGTTTGACCATTTGGTTTGAGTGTAATCCAATGTAACACCCCAAGATTTTATGTTATGTATCTTTTTATTTTAACATCTTCTATAGCTTATGTTTCATACAACACCGAGCTTAAATGAACCATGATATACTATTAAATATTACATAACCATTGGAATAGTGATGTGATTGTTATAAATTATAATCTGGAAATTATAATAGTAAACTAACCTATGAAATTATAAATAAAATTTAGGTATCTCATAAATGAAAATATGATATATTTATATCATGGAATAATTAAATAGTTTTTTTAAAATGATAAATTAAGTGTTGGTATTTTTGTGAAGTGTAAATGTTTATTTACAATTTTATAATTAATATAACGATTTAAAAGAAATTTTATTTTCATAAAATATATTCATAAATTAATATTTTTTGCATTATAATTATAATATAATTTTATGAGACCATAATTAATTTTTCAAAGTGTCGTAAAATCAATTATAATATTAAAATTGGTATTTTTCAAATAAATGATGATTGTATTTAAAAACTAAATTTATCATATTTAGAAAATTATTTTTATAAAATGGAGTTCATTTTTTAAATATTCATGTTGAAAAAATATTTAGGGTGATTTTTTGAGATTTTTCTAAAATAGTTGAATTTTTTGTGAATAGTGAAATATGATAATTTAAGGTATTTAACATTATAAGTAAATGAATGAATTTTTGAGTCATGGTTGAGTAATGGATGATGTAATTGGTCATTTTCTCAAACTAACATGCTCTAGTTATTGTATTTAGTCACAATAATCAATATTATTGATAGTCTTGAGCTAAAATAATAAACTAATGAATAAAATAGTCAAAAAACATCCCTGTCCTCCACTATAAATACCACCCCTTCTCATCACACATTTTAAGATTTTGAGATTGATTATATTCTACCCAATTCATCTCCCAATAATCTTCCCTACATTCTAGTCTTATCGGTCTCACCAAAAGATCAACCCCAAGTGTCTTAAGGAGGTTCTCAAGGAGACGTTATACAAGAGGTAAAATCCTCTTTTGTTTTCTTTTAATTTCTTTTATTTTTTTATCCTCACCTTAATTACTCTATAAAAAAATGAATGATAACTCCATTATATTATCTATAATTTAATTTTATTATGTTAATGGAATATTCATCATCAAACCCCTTCTTCTCTCCCTTTATTCTAAAAATTAAAATATCATCTGTGATGTGTCGATTCACCACCATCGTGGACGATGCATTTTAATTTTCCATTAACACCTTCAAGGATGGTCATAAAACCATTATTATGGTTAAATAGGATTTTATTATACATTTTATAATTTATATAATGTTCTGGAACCAATATATAAACATGATGTTAAATAAAATGATATAAGTTCGTGATGCTCGTAAAAAATGCCAAAATAAATTAAATCATTTTCATTAACTTTTTATATAATGAATCATTCTCATAAAATATAACCAAATTATATATAAGATCATTTAAATTTATATAAGTTCATTAATAACATATAATTTCAATTCTGGAGAACAATTCTCATTTTACATGAACTTTCATACTTGTATACAAGCGAACCAATCATGAAAACCCAAGAAAACGAACACTTCAGGAATGATGAAATTGAATATTATAACTCATAAAAAAGGTCATAAATGAATTTAATAAAATTATAATAAATCAAATATTTGTTTAATTTGTTCTTAATTAAGTATTTAATGAATCTAATTTTATTATCTAGGACATTAAGTACAAGTGCATAATGCTTTCAGACATAAGGTAAGGGATTTCTTAACTCAATTTCCATTCATTGGGTTAAACTTCTATGAAATTGGTTATTTTATGCCAAGAATATATTTTAAAGACCTATTATTGTTTTATAATGTATTTAAACTTTTATTTTGTGGATTTACATTTGTCACACATAATTATTTCATTGATTTATCTTCACGCCAATGATGCGATCTTTGTAAGGGATTCTCTCTAAACCCCTGTTTTTCCTTAGGGTTACACTTTCTATATATTTATCCCAATGTAATTCTTAATTATTATTATTTAATCCTCCTAAATTATTTTTGTATGTTCCAAACATATGTACCTAACTCAATTATTCTTTCTTTAATGGGTAAATACATGTTTTATAAGGTTCCCTTTTCAATTCCTCCTGATAAGAAAACTCGATTAAAGGGAACTTCCCAATTTCTTACCCATTTTCAAGTACACTACATGATATGTTTTAATCCACCAATATTTTTTATAAAATTATTTTTTTATCATAAAAAATTATCTTGGTTCATTTCTGGTTTTATTCAAACAATTATTTCATTATCCACTTTAAAGACTCTTTTATATTTTCCTTTAAACCGCACTGAAGTTGCTCATTTCTAAAGTTTCTTAAACACTCTTTTTACATATTTTCACTTCAGTCGAACATAAATTATCATGATACATTCCTGTTTTCCCTTATTAATGTCTATGTATGATTTAAATCTATTCTTTCATGGACACCATTTGATACGTTGATTTTTTATACCTTATGACATGATTACACTTCCCATTTATTTCCATGGGTAACCCTTATGTTAATTTCTTGTGCATAATTGAGTTTTATTTCTTATGATATAATCTACCATATTTTATTTAATGGTTTATGATCATTTTTACTGGGGATGTACTATCTCAATACCATTCTCCATATCACTCTGGATATTTTATGATTATGTTTACTGATTGGATAA
Source organism: Viscum album (assembly GCA_963277665.1). NCBI lineage: Eukaryota > Viridiplantae > Streptophyta > Magnoliopsida > Santalales > Viscaceae > Viscum > Viscum album. The sequence continues at coordinate 391,282,260 of OY728155.1, forward strand.
ATTATATACATTTAATATTATAGTTTCAATATGAATATATATGTTGATTATGTTTCACCCCTCTCATATAAGGAATTTATTGGACTTAGTAAGTGTTTGTAAGGGACCTATATATCCCCTCGATATATCGGTAGGTCTCATGAGATAAACTAGATTGAGTTTTCGTTGAGGCCTTACATATTTATGTAGACTTCTTGGTTGAGGCCTTGATGGTATATTTATGATGTCCTGCATTATGAATTCCCTCATTATGAGAATATTTATTGATAATCTATGTGATTATTTGACTAGAAGAATATATATGGTTAAGTATCATTCTAAATTGATTATTTATATAGATTTATTTGATAATATTTTTTTTCTACCATATTATACTCAAGATTATGTTTTAATGTCATGTATTTTAGTTATTCTCTTTACCTTATTGTTTATGTTTATTTATGATAACTTCCATTGTATTATCTACCCTTACTGACCATTTGAGCTCACCCTTTTCTTATGTTTTATTTTCCCCTTGTATTCCAAGATGTATATTATATTTCACATGTAGGTATAATCTAGAAGAATAAATATGTTTCCAAAAGAGTTTATATGTTGTATTTCATTTTAAGTTGTAATGTAAAAATTATGTTTGTACCTGGTTTTCCAAAGATACTAAACTATTTGGTCCTTTGTGATGTGGTCCTTTGGTATGTGATTTCCTTGTTTATTATGCCAATGTAATAAATTAAGGCACCAGCTCTGGGATATTATAATCGGGGTCTTTATATTTGAGAGGTGATCCCTTGGTGCTTAACTCCTAAGAGTTTCTAACTAAACCAATGAAAACTATACTTGAAAGTTGGGTCGACCTCAATTGGGATCTAAGGGATTGACTTGAGACATTTTATGTCTGAATACATCGACCAAACCTAGGGTGATCATCCCTAGTGTTTTAAGTTTTCTAGAGAATCCGGGTGAATTCTATGACATCAAGTCAAGGCATTCATCAAGTATGACAAAGACCAAATCTAAGTGGGTGTACCACACTCACATCAATGAATTGGTTAGAATCATATGAGTTTACTCAAGGCATTTCCCATTTGAAAATACAAGGCTTACTCAAGTCTTACCACACCTATAATGGGGTGAATAATTCTCATAACCAATAACCAAATCATAAATGATAAAATAATATCAAGGTCTAAGTAAGGGTTTCAAGACATTTGATAATTAATTATATCCAAACATTCATTTATGTGACAAATAAACACATCCTAGGGGAGTTTTGGATATACTAAATAAGGGGTTTCCTTAAGGCCAAACCAAACACACCCTAGGAGGGATTTCAGTTTAAAATTAAAGAATGGTTGTCAAGGGAATTTAGTCAAACACATACAAAGGGGTGGGTTGGGTTGAGGTTGTCAGCCTATAATGGGGTATAAGGTTCTTGTAACACCACACGATCAAGGTTTAGGCATCTAATTAAAGGAATAAAACTTTTAGAGGCAAAGTCTAGAAAATTGGGTGTGCAACACTGTCACAAACCAACCCGGGTCGACCCTGAACCGGTCACCTGATCCGGTCCACGGCATGGCCCGTGGGGTATTCCTGATCCCCACAGGCAGGAAACCAGTGTCGGGCATCAAAATTTAATCACTAGGAACGATTTGTCCCATAAAAGACAAATAACAAGAATAAATAGAATAATAAAACGGAACTCGAGCAGCGGAAAAAAGGAAAATAAATAGAACAAATCAACATACCTCTATGTGACCTTCCAGGTCACCTCCCAACCAAAGGCCAACCTTGATCCAATAATGAGAAACTCATCTGAGAGAAACCTGATCAAAGGAAACCTGCAACTAAAATGATAAAGTATGTGTTAGCATTTAAAATGCTCAGTAGGGTTTCCAAGAATAAACCACAGAATCCAAGTCCTCCCTTTCCTAAATAATCAAATTTCACTAGTTTGAAATATAATTATAAAAGTAGGGTTTTAACATTTTAAAATAAGCGACATGTTTTGTTTTTTCCATTTTAAAATACAACACAAAGGCAAATCATTTTCAAAACCAACTGCCATTTCCAAATGAAAAACCAAAACACGTGATACCAAAACCAGGCTAAAGTAAAACAAGTAAATAGAGCAAGATGGAGATAAACTAGTACGCTGGAAATTAAACAAACAATGAAGATAATTAAGTAACCATGGGTGATCTTAAACATCCCTAGAATACCCCCGGACGTACTTAGTTTCGAAACCACCTACCAACGTATGGTGAAGCTCATAATTCTATAACCAAATAGCTGCACTAAAATGACCAATATAGTGGAAAATCCCACCTAGACGAACAACCAATCCACGGGGTACTGGCCCGTCTAATCGGGGTTGATCAGAAACCATCACTCGATCATCTAAAAGACACTCAGGAACTCATGGTGGTTATAATAATACTGTGTAATTGGGAGGCCCTCGCACGCGTGACTCATATCACTGCACTTGCCTACCCCAAACACGGACACTCTATATGATAACCCATAAAGGGATATCCCTCCTATAGAGGTTCCCCAGATATATATATATACATCATATCATCAAAGGTTCCAACTAGGCCTCTATATCGTATAATCATTCAAATATTTCATAAAACATTTTGGGTTTCCAAACGGGCACACTCACTTGTCAAGGTACAATCTTTCCCACACAAACATCACTTTTGAATTAAAAGTGTCAAATAGGCCTTTGAGTCAACATGTCAAAAAACACTATCAAACTATTAAACAAACACCACTTTTACATTTTCAAGCCAAACAAACTTTACTCTTTTAACTCACGCCAAATTATTCTTTAAGTCCAATCGGGCCAAACTTGAGGAACACCTTGAAGTCATTTTTAGAACTCGCACAAAAGACTCAACCTCATTCAAAAAAATAAGAACTATTTACAAAACCAGCCTTTCAAGACAGCCCTAACTTAAGGCATTACCTTCATTTTTTGACATATCCATATGTTCACCTAGTGCACCCATGGATGTGCTAACATCCAGTGATACACCCAAAAACCAATAAGACCCTTTAAACCATTTTCCATAAAACACCCATTTCATTAAGAACCATGTTCAACCAGCCACCTTATTTAGAAAACATAAAACCATCCCTTTAATAATCATTAAACTTTTCCAAAAAACATTTTAACACATTTAATAACCATATCATTTCAAAACTATATACTCTAGACCAAATTTACAACCAAATAAATGTTTTCACGACAACGTGAGTGCTAAGCATTTCATAAGAACCCCTTATCCCACTTTAAAGAAATGTTGTCAATTAGAAAGAACAACCTAGGTTCCAAAATCCCAAACATTGCATATGAAGATCATTAAAACTTACTTTTAATAAATTCAATCATCCAAAAAAACACCACAACAAACTAATTGTGTGCATTATGGAGGTTCGAATCATATTTTAAAGATTCTCATAACAATATTTGGAACCTAAATAAACAAATTCAGCATGGGAAAAAATATGAATTTCAAACAAACATACTAAATTTAACAATAGAAAGGCATGGCTGAAGGATTTCATCAAAATCCATTATTTTTAACAAATTCTAAAAACTTATAAATGCATAATAGAATAATTGATTATATTGTGATGCTGCAAATAAAATAGCAAAATAATAATAATAATAATAATAATAGGAATAACTAAGCACCAAAGGAATGCATTGGAAAGGAAGATTTATGGATCGACCTACCTCAAATCCAGTGCGGGTGGAGCAAAACCTCGATGAAAGAAGGGAAAATGACCCATGGACCAACCACGCACGCTAAACAGCGAGAAAAAAACACACGACAAACAATTATGGCGGCATTAGGATTTAGCCAAAATAAATAAAAATGCCAAAATGAAATGGAGAATAAATAAATAAATAGATAAATATATAACTATACTGGAGTAGGGGGGTTTGGTAAGCGCAACAAAGGGAGGTCAGTCGGAGGTCTGTAGCGAGGTGAGAGTGAGGCCGAGACACGGCGAGGCTGGTGCAACGAGTTGGAGCAAGGAGGAGACCAGTTGTGGGGAAGTGAGGGCAGCGGAGGGCCATAGAACTCGTGGATAGACGGAGCGGAAGGCTGGAACGAGACGCGGCCGGAACTAGGGTGGGAGACCGGGATAAACTGATGGAGGCGGGGTCTGCTGGAGTCGGCGCAAGGAGGTTGGGCGAGGGCAGGCCGGAGCGAGGGTGAGGGGACCGGCAGGGGTGAGAGGCGGAGCGAGGGTGAGGAGGGTGCGGCTACTTCCGAAGCGGGGTGGTTGGCTGGTTGTGCATAGGAGGTGGCCGAGGGAGGAGGCGGAGGGCGAGGCTGGCTGGGGAGAGTGGCTAGGTAAGGGAGTGGAGGCCGAGGCGGTTTCCTAGTGCGTTGTGGGTACCGGAGATAGCAGTGGGTGAGGGGTCCTGGAGGGCGATGGAGGCAGCACGGAGGGCCGTTGGACAAGGCCTGGAGCGAGGGAGGTAAGTGAGGCGGCTGGAGGCAGAGGGCCTGAATGCAGAGGTCAGGTGAGAGAGAAGGGCTGGAGGCGATGAAGGGGGCAGGGTATTTTTTTTCATTTTATCATTATAATAATAATGATAATAATAATAATAAAAAAACCCAAAATAAAATTAATAAAAATAACAATGATAAAGATAATAATAATAATAATTAACAACAATAAAAATAATAATTATATCAATAATAAAAAAACAATGACGATAAGGAGATAATAATAATACCTTTAATACAATAATAATAATTTTAATAATAATTTTAATCATTTTTCTTAAAAAACAATAACAGTAATAATAATAAAATAATGGGAAATTGTGCGACACCTGGGCCAGCTTTGTGGCTACTGCCAACCATGCGGTGACCGTGCACGGGTCCGAAACCCACTAAAAACATTAAACTTCAACAATTTTTGACCTGTGCTCAACCTTCACCTCGAAGAGGTTAACCAAATCCTTGAAATAACAAAATAAAAATAAATTAAAACGTTAGGGTGTGACAATTCTCCCCACCATAGACACCTTATACTCCCAAAAATACACCCAGCCAAACAATAAACAAAACAAGAATCCATGCCCAATTGAAACCGAAAGAGACCACAATATAAGAGAATGGAAGAACACAAGAGGGTTCCCCCCACCACAAGAACTCAACTAGTATAGAAATTTAACACTTAAACATATCAACCTAGGAAGGGATCCAACAAGGGAACTCCCAATCGATCCAAATTATCTTCTATAGCATGAGCGAACAACACCCCCACTGAAACTTGGACTCTTGACCCAGACCAAAAACCCCGAACACTGGAAAAAAACACCGAGCAGAACTTACCCCAAGTATCAAACTTGAGCATAACTAAAAAAATAGATTATTCCACAAGCACGTATATCTCTAAATAAATACATATAAATCGGGACTAACTCATACAAGGGCCAAACCCACTTTTAAGAAAACTCACGATCCAAAAAACCATAATCAGATAAACAAAACTGTTTGGATTATAATAGAACATGTCTTTTATAACCCCATGATAAAACAATGAACTTATAATGATGTCAAAACTTTAACAGTAGAAAAATGAGAATGAAAAGACTTTAAAATGTCCTACTGCAAACACATAACACAAAACCCTAACCAAGGCTTCACACCCCTGGAAACTCCTGACTACGTGCGAGCTTCACCCCAAGACCTGTGGCTGGGGCTCTGATGGCTGAAGCATCTCCTACTTCACATTCAAGCATTGTAATTCCTTCGATCATAGCGTCTTCTTCAGGCGACGCTTTCTGCAAAACTTCTCTAAGTGACCCAGACAGTCGCAACGATGACAGGTCTTCAGAGGGATGTGACATGATGGCTTCACATGCCCGAACCGACCACACTGGAGGCACACCACTAAATGGCCTAACGAACTGGAAGTCAGAACCACTACAGAGGACTCTTTAGGAACAGGTTCCTCTGGAACACCCTGCTCTCCAGATGGGGAACCTTGATGAGAAACTGGATACGCTGGATTTCCAACCATCTCTGCTCCGAAGACCAGCTCAGCTAGGAATGCCTCATCCACCAGATTCTCGAAACGATGGTTCTTATAAAGGAGGACCCACTCCTTGATCTCTGGACGAAGAACCCTGATGAAGAGAGAAGTCTTCATCAAATCATGTGATGATACCTCCAGAGAAAAGGACACAAGTTCCTTGAAATGGTCATAATATGCTTTCACTGTCCATTGTCCTTGTTGAATATGCATTAGATCTTCTCTTCTATTTATCTTCACATATTCAGGTATAAACCATCAGACGAAGACGGATTTAAATACATCCCATGTCACCCCAACTTGCATTGATGGTGGGGCAACCAACTCCCATTCGTCCAGAGATGGACCTTCAAACATACCAAAAACAGCGCGCACTCTGACGGCGTTGGGAGTTCCCAATACCCTGAAGATGTGTTCGACCTCTTCAAGCCACTCTACTACTTCTAACGGGCCCCATTCACTATTAAGGATAGGCAATGTCCGAGAAGGACCAAAAACTAGGCATAACTTATCAAAAACCTTGGGGACCTTTCTAGGTAGCATTTTCTGGAAAACATATAAAACACAAAGCCATAACCAATATCAAGCCGAAGCAATATCATTGAAAGAACCATCATCCAAAAACATCTAGTTAAAAAACAAAACAAATATAACCACAACCCAAAATTCCTTTTTTTAAACCACTTTTCATTTTAGATTTTAAAACCACCTTCTTTCAAGGCCACTTTCCAAATACCAAGTCCACTTTTAAAACCAAATTAAATTTCCAAAAATCATTTTCCCTTTTTAAAATCACTTTAGAAAAACAAGGTCAAGCATTTAATTCCAAGTTAACACCCTAGTAATCCCATTAACCATTGAACATGTCTTCATCTATTTTAATATATACGCACCAACACGCACTTCTCATGTATTCCCTCACATGTGAAAATGTTCATAAAGAGTACTCGAGGTTACACCCAAACCATATCTCTACCAGTTCCAAGCAAACACTAGATTTTTTGACTAAGAGCTTTCAGTTTTAAAAATCCATTTCACAAATTTAAATCCATTTAAAAGAAATAATTATCATTTAAAAAACCCTTTTTCATTTTCAAAAGTGCACTTACACCAATCAGAACCAAGATGACACTCAACTTGAATCAAACTACCAGACTGAAGGACTAGTAGTTACGCTTAACCTAGAGACATGGTAGTGGGTCATGCCCCAAGTAAGCATCAACAACTTGGAGAAACTTAAACTGTGTACTCGGACTCCACATGGGTCACTAATCCATGTGAAATCATGATGTAACATCAGCTTGTCTTTGTTGTCATCCATCAATCTAAAACAAAACAGAACGAAACAAGGAATCGATTCTCGGACTACCCCTGGAGACTCAAGGTTCGGAATGGGTGAGGGTTCATGACGTCCTTCCCATACCTACCTATCGAGTCCCGACAATCCTAATCTTCATCTACCGGACACCCCAAATAATAAGGGCCTCCTTTGATACAATTTTGTCATGAACTAACCTGGGTCGACCCTAAACCAGTCACCCGTGCCAGTCCGCGGCATGGCCCAAGGGGCGTTCCCGATCCCCACGGGCTAGCAACCAGTGTCGGACATCAAAATTTAATCGCTGGGAATAATTTGGCCTATAAAATAAAAATAAATAAACAAGAATAAACAGAATAATAAAACTGAACTCTAGCAGCAGAAAAAAAAAAACAAAATAGCTCAACATGCCTCCATGTGACCTTCCAGGTCACCTCCCAACTAAAGGCCGACCTTGCTCCAATAATGAGAAACTCAGCCGAGAGAAACCTGAGCAAAGGAAACCTGAAATTGAAATGATAAAGTAGGCATGAGCATTTAAAATTCTTAGTAGGGTTTCCAAGAATAAACCACAGAATCCAAGTCCTCCCTTTCCCAAACAATCCAATTGCACTAGTTTGAAATATAATTATAAAAGTAGGGTTTTCACATTTTAAAATAAGTGGCATGTTTTTTTTCATTTGAAAATATAACACAAAGAAAAATCATTTTCAAAACCAACTGCCATTTCCAAATGAAAAACCAAAAAATGTGATACAAAAACCAGGCTAAAGTAAAACACGTAAATAGATCAAGCTAGAGATAAGCTAGTATGGCGGAAAGTAAACAAACAATGAAGAAAATTAACTAACCATGGGTGATCCTAAACATCCCTAGAAGACCCCTGGACGTACTCAGTTTCGGAACCACCTACCAATGTATGGTGAAGCTCCTAATTCTAAAACCAATTGGCCGCCCTAAACTGACTAATATAGTGGTAAAGCCCACCTGGCCTAACAACCAATCCAGGGGGTACCAACCCATCAAATCGGGGGTGATCAGCAATCATCACTCGATCATCTAAAAGATACTCAGGAACCCATGGTGGTTATAATAATACTGTGTAAGTGGGAGGCCCTCACATGCGTGACTCATCTCACTACACTTGCCTACCCCAAACACGGACACTCTATACGATAACCCATAAAGGGATATCCCCCCTATAGAGGTTCCCCATATATATATACATCATATCATCAAAGGTTCCAACCAGGCCTCTATACCGTATGATCATTCAAATATTTCATAAAACATTTCAGGTTACCAAACAGGCACACTCACTTGTCAAGGTACAATATTTCCCACACAAACATCACTCTTGAATTAAAAGTTCCAAACAGGCCTTTGAGTCGACATGTCCAAAAACACTATCAAACTATTAAACAAACACCACTTTTACATTTACAATCCAAACGACCTTTACTCTTTTAACGCATGCCAAATTATGCTTTAAGTCCAATCGGGCCAAACTTGAGGAACACCTTGAATCCATTTTTAGAACCCACACAAAAGACTCAACCTCATTCAGAAAAATAAGAACCATTTACAAAACTAGTCTTTCAAGACAATCCCAACTTAAGGAATCACCTTCATTTGTTGACATATCCATATGTGCACCTAGTGCACCCATGGATGCGCTAACATCCAGTGATACACCCAAAAATCAATAAGACCCTTTAAACCATTTTCCATAAAACACCCATTTCATTAAGAACCATGTTCAACCACCCACCTTATTTAGAAAACATAAAACTACCCCCTTAGGAATCATTAAACTTTTCCCAGAAACATTTTAACACATTTAACAACCATACCATTTCAAAACTATATACTCTAGACCAAATTTACAACCAAATAAACATTTTCACAACAACGTGAGTGCTAATCATTTTATAATAACCCCTTATCCCACTTTAAAGAAACAATTTCAATTAGAAATAACAACCTAGGTGCCAAAATCCTAAACATTACGTATAAAGATCATTAAAACTTCCTTTTAATAAATTCAATCATCCAGAAAACACCACAACAAACTAACTGTGTGCACTATAGAGGTGAGAATCATATTTTAAAGATTCTCAAAACAAGATTTGGAACCTAAATAAAAAAATTCACAATGGACACAAATATGAATTTAAAACAAACATACTAAATTTAATAATAGAAAGAACCATCTGAAGGATTTCATCAAAATCCATTATTTTTAACAAATTCTAAAAACTTATAAATGCATAATATACTAATTGGGTATATTGTGATACTGCAAATAAAATAACAAAATAATAATAATAATAATAATAATAGGAAGAACCAAGATCCAAAGGAATTCATTGGAAAGGAAGATTTATGGATTGGCCTACCTCAAATCAGTGCGGGTGGTGAAAAACCTCAACGAAAGAAGGGACAATGCCCCGCATACCAACTGCGCATGCTAAACAGTGAGAAAAAAAACACACAACACACAATTGCGGTGGTATTAGGATTTAGCCAAAATAAATAAAAACACCAAAAGTGAAATGGAGAAAAAATAAATAGATATATAGATAGATAACTATACCAGAGTAGGAGGGTTTGGTCGGTGCGGCAAAGGGAGGTCAGGCGGAGGTGCGTAGCGAGGCAAGAGTGAGGTCGGGACACGGCGAGGCTGGTGCGACGAGACGGCGTAAGGAGGAGACCGGTTATGGGGAAGTGAGGGCAGTGGAGGGTTGAAGAACTTGAAGCTATCCGTAGAAGAAGGATAGAATGAGATGTGGCCGGAACTAAGGTGGGAGACTGGGACAAACCGAGGGAGGCGGGGTCTGCTGAAGCCGGCGCAAGGAGGCCGGGTGAGGGAAGGCTGGAGCAAGGGTGAGGGGACCGGTAGGGGATAGAGGTGGAGTGAGGGTGAGGAGGGTGCAGCTGCTATCGGAGTAGGGTGGTTGGCCTATTGTACACAGGAGGTGGCTGAGGGAGGAGGCGGAGGGCAAGGCCAGCTGGGCAGAGTGGTTGGGCAAGGGAGCGGAGGTCGGGGTGGTTGGCTGGTGCGCTGTGGGTACTGTAGACAGTAGGGGGGTGCGGGGTCCTGGAGGGCGATAGATGCAGCGTGGAGGGCCGCTAGATGAGGCATGGAGCGAGGGAGGTAAGTGAGGTGGCTGGAGGCAGAGGTCCTGAATGTGAAGGTCGAGTGAGAGGGGAGGGCTGGAGGTGATGAAGGGGGGCATAGGGTGGCGACTCGCACAGCGGGAAAGGGGGGTGGGGCGCCAGGTAGATAGGGTTAGGGTATTTTTTTCATTTTATCATAGTAATAATAATAATAATAATAATAATAAAACCCAAAATAAATTTAATAAAAATAACAATGATAAAGATAATAATAATAAAAATTAACAACAATAAAAATAATAATTATATTAATAATAAAAAAAATAACAATGATGATAAAGAAATAATAATAATACCTTTAATATAATAATAATAATTTTTAATAATAATTTTAACCATTTTTCTTAAAAAATAACAATAATAATAATAAAATAATGGGAAATTTCACGACACCTAGGCCAGCTGCGTGGCTACTGCCAACCGTGCGGTGACCGTACACGGGTCTAAAACCCACAAAAAACATTAAACGTCAACAATTTTTGACTTGTGCTCAACCTGCACCTCAACGAGGTTAACCAAATCCCTGAAATAACAAAATAAAAATAAATTAAAACTTCGGGGTGTGACAAACACAATGGAGCAATTTATAATCTGTGAGATCTTGAAGGAAAACTCATAGACCACCTACTTTAGTGCTATATTAGACTCCTTGTCTATTATTAGCCTCAGATTTGGGTTGGAATGAGTGAAAATGAAAAACCAAGAAAACACCCTAAAAATAAGGCATGTTAGCTTGCACGACTATCACGCCAAAGATAGGAATAGAAAGTGAGAAAAAAATTAAGAGTGTTAGACTTATCAAGGTGAATCCAACATGATGAATGATGATCAAAATTTAGTTTAGATGGAGGAGATACAATGAATCCTAGAATAGGGAAGATGGAGATGTATGGGTGGAGAAAATGTTGTGAAATGGAGGGGAAAATAGGAATAAGGGTTAAAGGAAAGGGTGAAATAGTAAAGCCCATATTTTTAATGGGGTGTACGGTTTAGCCGCATGATTGAAAAAATAATGAACCAGCCATGTGATGCCCATTGTCCATGATGTAAGGGTTGGTGTCCTAAGAACCAACTGTTTTGTACTTTGATTACATGAATGTTCACTTATTATATATTGTTCATTATTCTGCATGACTATAATATAATAATGTCCTGGAATATTTGTTGCATTAATAAGGTCATGGAAGATCCCCTCTATGATGAGAACCTTGAAATTATATAATAATATTCTTAAATAAAGTTTTGCGGTTGGATGACATACTATGATAGGACACATAGTATACAGACCGTCATGTGAGAGTACTCGTAAGAAGACGAGACTCTCTCTCGTGGAGTTTGCACTTGGTAATCTCCAAGATGGGAGATTATGAGAACAGACCCACTAGTAGTAATTCTGCATGTCTTTGTGTCATCGAATATTACTATCTACGAGCATGTGTAATGGTCCTTAGACTAGAAGATTATCATTAACTCGCGTCATGACTCGCACACTTAGATTTACTGATGAAAACCGTCACGCAGATAGTTGGCAGGAAGTAGGGTATGTTGGGTGCGTCATGAGTGACATGTTGTTAATGGATAAGTCGAGGAAGGATTTGTCCCTTCCATTTATGGAAGTTGATATCTCAGCCCTTTGATTGAAATAGAACTGTTGCATTAAATTCCATGGACATGGTGTGAACGAAGAGTTTATTTCAGGTAGTCAAAGAACGACAGATCAAGCATATAGGTTTATGACACTGCCATGAAACCTGCTTGATGAGATATCGTGACAAAGGGATTAAATTACACAGTAAGCATTCGTATGAGGTGATACATCAATGCGGCATCAACTTATTTCTCTTGGGTGCCTTGACCCGTTGCTAGACAGTAATCTTGGACTTTAGGCAAGCTCGCCTAATGCCAACGAAAAAGAGGCCTAGAGGATCACACACTAAGTGTATTCAAGTATCTCAAGTAGAATAAAGATTATTCCCGTACGAGGTTTAATAATTATTCCAGGAAGCCTAAATCATTTTAATGTTTGGAGGAAGAATAAAATAAAACAAGTACATGTCGTGTATCAATGATTACACTCCATGTAGTTTTATTTTGAAAACAAGTACACGCCGTGTATTATTAAATGTACATGCCATGTAGTTTTCTGTATGGAAAGGAAATGAATAAATTAAAACAAGATATACACACTGTGTACATTGAATGTAAACACCATGTAGTTTTCAATGAAAAAACAAGTACACGTCGTGTATTTATTAATACACGCCATGTAGTTTTTCCATTCGGGATTTTGAGGATATAATATTGTTTTAAATGATATTTATTATAATCAGTGTGGGCTCATGTCAAGGAATTAATTATTCGACATGGGGGTTTTAAATAAGAGTCAATGTAATAAATAAAACGCGTAACACATTTATTTATTGTCATAACTCTACAACATCAAACCTGATTATAAATATCCTCACAACCCCAACTCTTTTCCGACACACAAGAGAATCGTTGTGCACAACAATTCTGAAGAATTCTTTCAAGGCTGAAAGAACCTCTTCCTCCAAGAACGCTCTCAAGACCGAGAGAGATCCTCTTCCATCAGATCAATACGATCTAAGGCAGACAACGTAAGTAAAGGCTTCTCCACGCTAGCACCCGGAGAATCCTTTGGCGACGTCCAGAGATACGAGGTACACGTGTGGATCACCGCTAGAGGGAGTCTACACTTGGATTCTGTGACACAACAACGGATCACATCGACAATGTGATCAAGAACATAAATGAAGAAAGAACATCCAAAAGGTATTTCTTTATAATTAATTAAATTAATTATAATCAACCTGTAACGATCCTTGTTTGTGGTTCTGGGACAAACCTTCTTCTTTGTCTTTTTCTGTGATTCGATCCGTGGAGACTGGCATTTATCGTCGTATTGATCCCAGATTGATCATTTCTAATGACAAAAAACCAAGTGGGCACATCCACCCACGTGCTTCTGCTGTGCCCGGAACCTTCAAATGGTATCAGAGGGAGGTTACAACGTTGATTATAGTTATTTAATTTTCGTTGATAATTTAAGCATTTATATTTGATTCAATTAGAAATAAATCATTCTATAAATCTGAATAAATGAGATCTGTTCTTCCTCATTTGTTTCTCAATTAACATAATAGAAACGACCTTTTAATTTTAATTTTGATTAAAATAAAAATGAGTAACTCATCCGGAGGAGCCGCTCTTTCTGTCTGTACAACACGAGATTGCACGGCGTGTAATTAAAACTACACGTCGTGTACTTGGGTTCAACAAACCGACACTGGTCTTCCAAACCACGTCGTGTGAATTGAATATGCCTAAGTATTAATCACGCTGTATTGACCAGAATTGAACGGAGTTTGGAAACTAGAATACACAGCGTGTATGTTGGAGCAACACGTCGTGTAGTCCGTTCCGGCCCAGGTGAAACCGTGTACAAGGATAAGCTGCGTACCGCGTACACGGGGTTTCTAGGCTGGTTACCACATAACAAGGAATTACACCCCGTGTATGATTTATCTACACATCGTGTACTCCAAAATTTCCAAAGTACAGAAAACACACCAAAGCCCCGGCATGTACTTTGGATAAAGAGTGAAAATAAATACACGCCATGTAATTATAAACTACACGCCGTGTACTTTCCAGAAATAGAATTTCACCAGGTTTCCTCCAATGTACAAAGACCCATACAAGGAATATGGATGAGAAGAATCTCAAGGAAATTCAGAAAGAAATTTAAGATAAAGAATTGATTAATTATAAGATCATAATTAATTAAATTCGAGCGCGACTTACCTTAAATGAAAGGATGATTAAAAGAATTTGAATTCTAAATATGCATAAATGTCGTTGCATGCTATGGATGATCATGAGCTAGACCAAAGACCCTTTGTATGTATATGGTTTCATTTAAATTTATTTAATTTAAATTTGTTGGCTTGCGAGCCTTCTTCCAATAAAATGTAGGGCATGTGTGCCCATGGTTTCTTTAATGTAAACCCATGTAATAGAGGATCTCCCCAAGCCAGAGGAGACGGTTCAAATCCCGAAGCCGAGGTGAAACCGACACAAGAAGATACAAAGGTGGACAGGTGGGAGCTTCAAAACACAAACCATTAGGTTCAAGGTGTTTTCCCTATGTTAGGGTTAGCTTATCAAAACCGCTAGATAAGCTAACCAATAGAAGCTCATGATCATGCCATATTATTTTATTTCTGTCTAAATTGCATGGTTTATTTATTATGTATGTGTTGTCGCGATCACATGGTTAATAAAATGAACAAGCATGCAAAGATGGAATAAAATAAAAACCAGACTATGCATAAACATTATCAGAACATGGTTAATCACTTAATCAAGCATCACTTAATATTAACAAGCATGTGATAATGAAAAACTAAACATAAAGAATAAAATCCCTCAAATACCATATTAAGTCAGACCAAGCCTTTCATTACTTGATTAAGGGAAAGACTCAATAAAACTATGTGTTTGACCAACCCTTGTTGGGACACTTACTTTTATAAAGGAAGCCCTTATGAAAGGTTTCGGGTTGACTTAACCATATTACATAAAGAGGAGTAGCCCTTTCTAGACTTGATGTAATATTGAAGGCAAGAGTTGAGGAAATCCAAGTCAGGATTTCAAGATTGGGGAGTCCACTCAACAGATCAAGGAACTGTAAGCTCACAGTTGGCAAAGACCTGCCTACCTAAATGCCTTAAAATAGCTTGACCAACCCTTGTTGGGGTTATGCGAAGGGTAATATGGATCCTTACCACTAGAATGTCAAAGAAACTGGACATTCTGATTTCAATGGTGAGGTACATTGGGACTTAATAAAATAGTGGGATAATTAATAAATTCATTTATTATTTTTCATAAAATGTAATCAAGAAAGTACTGATAAATCTGCTCTTTTAATTTGTAGAATCAAAATGACAAACTCGTCAACCACATTTTCTCTGTGATCAATTCTGGATAAAGACAATATCCTCACCAGTAGTAACTTTCAGGAATGGTTTAGGCACCTTCAGGTTATACTACACCATGAATGAAAGTTTTACGTGCTGGAGTCCTCACTTCCTGATTCTCCTTCCCCAGGGGCGAGTGATGAAGATTTCCTGGTCTATGATCAACATTTGAACGATGCTCTCGACGTTCAATGTTTGATGCTATCATCGATGTCTAGTGATCTCATGAAGTCTCATGAAGACATGGATGCCTATAGCATGCTCGAGCACCTCCGTGGTCTATACCAGGAGAGAGCAAGACAGGAAAGGTTTGAGATCTCCAAGGCTCTATTTCAGAGAAAGCTTGGAGAGGGTGCCCCAGTTGGACCTCATGTAGTGAAGCTTATTGGCTACATTGAGCGCTTGTAGGTTCTAGGGTTTAAACTCCCTGAAGAACTGGGCACCGATCTCATTCTTGCATCACTCTCCCAGAGCTTCTCGAACTTTGTTGTTAATTTCAACATGAAAAACATTGAGAAGTCTCTATCTGATCTTATTATCCTTATTCTCCAAGTAGATAATGACATGAAGCGTGAAAAGCCTTCTATCCTTATGGTGAATAAAAGGAAAGGGAAGGCGAAGTGCTTTAAGCCCAATGCTTCTTCAAGGACTTCCAAGAAAAGGAAGATCAAAGGGGAGGCAAAGGAACAGGATGTTGTTTTTTTCGCATGTGGCAAGAAGGGCCACTGGAAGAAAAACTGCACCCAGCCAAGGAAGCAAGGGGAAGCTTCAGGTACGTTTGTTATCGAATGAAATATATCTATTTCTACTAATTGGGTATTAGATACTGCTTTTGGTGCTCACATATGTATTCAAATACAGGAACCAAGTAGATTCAGAAAGATTGACTGAGGTGAGGTGGATCTACGAGCAGCCAACGGAGCCAGACTCGCTATTGTAGCTGTCGGAGACTACCACCTCACATTGCCTACTAGGATGATCTTGGTTTTAAAGGGTTGTTATTATGTGACTTCTATTACTAAAAACATTATTTCAGTATCCAGATTAGATACTGATGGATTCATCTTCAAGCTTGGAAGTGGATGTTGCTACTTTTATAAAGATAGCATTTGTTTTGGTAGGGCACATTTATATAATGGCTTTTATGTGTTAGACTACACAAACCAAGTAATGGAAATTGATGAAAAAGTTAATTCACATGACTCATACCACACCCAACTTTGACATCACCGGCTAGGTCATGTTAATGAGAAACGTTTGACAAAATTACATCAAGATGGGTATTTAGATTCTTTCGAACTAAAACCACTTGGTGTATGTCATGCGTGTCTATAAGGAAAAATGACCAAAGCCCCATTTAGTGGGAAAGGTGAAAGAGCTAAAGAGATTCTAGAATTAGTTCACACAGATGTGTGTGGGCCATTTCCAGTTGAGGCAAGGGGTGGGTTCTCATACTTCATAACTTTTACTGATGATTTTAGTAGATATGGATATATCTACTTAATGAGGTATAAGTCAGATTCTTTTGATCAGTTCAAAGAATACAAGAATGAAGTTGAGAACCAGCTTGGTAAGAAGATTAAGAAACTCCACTCAGACAGAGGATTAGAATATCTTAATCAGGACTTCATTGATTTCTTACAGGAGTTTGGAATTATATCTCAACTCACTCCTCCTTACATGCCACAGTGGAATGGTGTAAGCGAAAGGAGGAACCGCACCCTGTTGGACATGGTGAGATCAATGATGAGTCATGCGAGTCTTCCATTATCCTTTTGGAGATATGCATTACAAACAGCAGAACACATACTAAACCAAGTACCAACTAAATCGATAAATGGTATTCCATACGAGTTATGGAGTGGACGCAAAGCCATGTTATCGAATTTACATGTGTGGGGTAGCAAATCATTTGTTAAGTCCTCTTCAGGTAACAAACTTGAACCAAAGGCACAAAGTGTATCTTTATAGGATATCCCAAGGAAACAAGGGGATATTACCTATACAACCCCTCAGACAAAAAGGTTACAGTGGCAAGACACGCCATATTCCTTGAGAGGGAGCACATCTCCAAAAGTGATAGTGGGAGCGAGATAGACTTCGATGAAGTTGAGGCTCAAGATACACATGAGTTGGTATAAGAACAGATTCCACAAAGCCCCATGGAAGAACAATTTGTTCCAGAGACACAAGAACTGCGTAGGAGCACGAGAGAGGTGAGAGAACTAGAAAGATATGGTTTTCTTGTCACCGAGGATAGTGACTCATTATTGGTTGATAATGATGATCCTATTACCTACAAGGAAGAATTTGAAGGCATAGACGTTGCCAAGTGGAAAGAATCCATGAATTCTGAAATGGATTCCATGTACCAAAACCAAGTCTGGATTTTGGTAGATCCTCCAGTTGATGTAAAGCCTATTGGTAATAAATGGGTATTCAAGAAGAAACTGGACATGGAGGGGAAAGTCAGCACCTACAAGGCACGACTGGTTGCAAAAGGTTTTAGACAGCGACAAGGAATTGACTATGATGAAACCTTTTCATCGTTTGCGATGCTGGAATCCATCAGAATCCTATTGGCCATTGCTGCTTACCATGACTATGAAATTTGGCAAATGGATTTCAAAACAGCTTTCCTTAATGGAAACCTCCAGGAAGATGTCTACATGACACAACTTGAAGGGTTTGTGACTCCAAAGGATGCCAACAAGGTATGCAAATTGCAGAAATCCATTTATGGATTAAAGCAAGCATCAAGGTCATGGAACATTCATTTTGATGAAGCTGTAATGGAATTTGGCTTTGTTAAGAACAAATGTGAGCCTTGTGTCTACAAAAGGTTTAGTGGAAGTGCAGTCATTTTCCTAATAGTATATGTTGATGACATATTGCTAATTAGAAACGAAGTACTTGTCTTACAGTCAGTTAAGGCATGGTTTCATAAATGCTTCTCCATGAAAGACTTGGGCGAGGCAGCATATATTCTTGGGATCAAGATCCATCGTGATAGATCCAAGAGAATGTTGGGCCTGAGTCAAAATACATACATTGACAAGATACTGAAGAGATTCAATATGGAACAATCCAAGAGGGGATTGTTCCCAGTGTCACATGGCATTCATATTTCCAAGAAAATGTGTCCTCAGACACATGAGGAAAGAAATAGAATGGCAAGGATCCCTTATGCATCCGCGATTGGGTCAGACATGTATGTTATGCTATGTATGAGGCTAGATATTGCTTACGCATTAAGTGTGGTAGGCAGATATCAATCTGATCCAGGAAACCACCATTGGATGGCAGTCAAGACTATCCTTAAGTATCTAAGGCGTACTAAGGATATATTCCTGGTTTATGGAGGAGATGAGGAACTATTCATCAGAGGACATGTAGATGCTAGTTTCTAGACTGATCAAGATGACATGAATTCGCAGACTGGATACATCTTCAGTTTGAATAGAGGTGCAGTGAGCTGGAAGAGCTCAAAGCAAAGTGTGGTGGCAGATTCTACAGCAGAGTTCGAGTATATCACAGCTTCTGAGGTAGCTAAAGAAGCAGTATGGATGCGAAGCTTCGTCCAAGAGCTGGATGTAGTACCGAGCAGTAAAGATCCTATTAAACTCTATTGTGATAATACTGTAGCGGTGGCACTTGCAAAAGAGACAAGGTCACATCAGCGGACAAAGAACATACTTCGGAAGTATCATCTCTTGAGGGATTTTTCTCAAAGAGGTGAAGTTGTAGTGAGCAGTATTTCCATGGGAGACAACGTGGCAGACCCCTTGACTAAAGCCTTGACTCAGCAAAAACAAGATCATCATGTGAGGTCTAGCAAACTAAAATTTGTAGGCATTTAGCTCTAGTCCAAGTGGGAGTTTGTAAGAGTTGGTGTCCTGCGAACCAACTGTTATTTACTTTTATTACATGAATGTTCACTTATTATAAATTGTTCATTGTTCTGAATGACTATAATATAATAATGTTCTGGAATATTTGTTGCATTAATAAGGTCATGCCAGATCCCCGCTATGATGAGAACCTTGAAATGCTATAACAATATTCTTAAATAAAGTTCTGCGGTTGGATGACATACTATGATAGGACACATAGTATACAGACCGTCACGTGCGATTACTCATAAGAAGACGAGACTCTCTCTCATGGAGTTCGCACTTGGTAATCTCCAAGATGGGAGATTATGAGAACAGACCCGCCAGTAGTAATTTTGCATGTCTTGGTGTCACCGGATATTACTATCTGCGAGCGTGTGTAATGGTCCTTAGACTGGAATATTATCATTAACTCATGTCATGACTCGTGCACTTAGATTTACTGACGAAAACTGTCACGCAGATAGTTGGCGAGAAGTAGGGTACGTTGGGTGCGTCACGAGTGACATGTTGTTAATGGATAAGTCGAGGAAGGATTTGTCCCTTCCATTTATGGAAGTTGATATCTCAGACCTTTGATTGAAATAGAACTGTCGCATTAAATCCCATGGCCATGGTGTGAACGACGAGTTTATTTCAGGTAGTCAAAGAACGACAGATCAAGCATATAGGTTTATGACACTGCCATGAAACCTGCTTGATGAGATATCGTGACAAAGGTATTAAATTAAACAGTAAGAATTCATATGAGGTGATATGTCAATGCGGCGTCAACTTCTTTCTCTTGGGTGCCTTGACCCATTGCTAGACAGTAATCTTGGACTTTAGGCAAGCTCGCCTAATGCCAACGAGAAAGAGGCCTAGAGGGTCACACACTAAGTGTATTCAAGTATCTCAAGTAAAATAAAGATTATTCTTGTACATGGTTTAATAATTATTCAAATAATCCTAAATCATTTTAATGTTTGGAGGAATAATAAAATAAAACAAGTATACTCTGTGTATCAATGATTACATGTCGTGTAGTTTTATTTTGAAAACAAGTACACACCGTGTATTATTAAATGTACATGCCATGTAGTTTTCTTTATGGAAAGGAAATGAATAAATGAAAACAAGATATACACGCCGTGTACATTGAATTTACACGTCGTTTAGTTTTCAATAAAAAAACAAGTACACGTCGTGTATTTATTAATACACGCCGTGTAGTTTTTCCAGTCGGTATTTTGAGGATATAATATTGTTTTAAATGATATTTATTATAATCATCATGGGCGCATGTCACGGAATTAATTATTCGACATGGGGGTTTTAAATAAGATTCAATGAAATAAATAAAATGCGTAACGCGTTTATTTATTGTCATAACTCTACAACCTCAAACCTGATTATAAATATCCTCACAACCCCAACTCTTTTCTGACACACAAGAGAATCATTGTGCACAAAAATTCTGAAGAATTATTTCAAGGCCGAAAGAACCTCTTCCTCCAAGAATTCTCTCAAGAACGAGAGAGATCCTCTTCCATCGGATCAATATGATCTAAGGCGGACAATGCAAGCAAAGGCTTCTCCACGCTAGCACCCGGAGAATCCTTTGCCGATGTCCAGAGATACGAGGTACACGTGTGGATCACCGCTAGAGGGAGTCTACACTTGGCTTTTGCAACGCAACGACAGATAACATCGACAACTTGATCAAGAAAATCAACAAAGAAATAACACCCAAAAGGTATTTCTTTATAATTAATTAAATTAATTATAATCAACCTGTAACAATCCTTGTTTGTGGTTCCGGGACAAACCTTCTTCTTTGTCTTTTTCTGTGATTCGATCCATGGAGATTGGCGTTTATCATCGTATTGATCCCGGATTGATCATTGTTAATGACAAAAAGCCAAGTGGGAACATCCACCCACGCACTTCCTCTGCACTCGGAACCTTCACATGATTCCACACCTCGCATGATCTAAGCTCATGGTTATAAAAACCATTCATAGTGAACCTATAGTAAATTGTAGGTTTTTCATGGTCGTGTGACCCCTGTTGTACGATTTGAAAAATTATGCTACTCTATTCAAGGCTTCATAGTTGAGGGGTATGGTTAGTACAAACCATGTGTCTAACCCTATTTCTTTAAAAAAACTTACTCTAAACCACTAACCAAGACAGAATGCTCCCAGAACCTCCATGACCACTTTACCCACTTACCATGGATATACAGGATCTCATCCTTATTAACAGTTCAACCAGTTGGTGGGTCCTTACCTAAAACACTTTCCCTCAGGACCAAACCTCCAAGATCTGAAAGTTTCCCCCTCTTTTACTCGATTCAGAAGTGATGAGGCCACTGTTAAATCCACAATAAAAGGTTGTTTGTGACACTTATGAACTTCCAAATTCATTTCAGAAAAAAAAATATTAACTATAACAACCCTATCCTTTTACACATATTATTACATGATTAAATATCAAATACAAGCTAAGGATCGTAAATTCTAGTGTCTTTGTAAGATTAGATACATAATTATAAAGCTTGAAACCAAAATAAAAAAAAATCTTTTATTTAATATCTATAAATAGATCCTAACTTTCTTTTAGATCTTACATCTACATAGGATAACCAGTGGAATTCATAAACAAAGGGATGAGATAAAAAGACCAGTAAGGGAATAAGCATAAGAATAAATCATAGCACATGGGTTAGAATGCATAACATGATGACATAAAAAGGCATGGAACATGAATAAATATATAGAATCATAACATACAAAACATGGGATCATGTAATCATGGAATCATAGAAATGTGGAAACAATATACAACATGACATAAGCATGAGCCAAGTCTAACCGCCAATACCATTGCACGTGGAGGAGCATGAGTCAAGGCTAACCACCAAGACCATTGCACATGAAGGAGCATGAGTCAAGGCTAACCACTAAGACCATTTCACATGAGTTCTCATGAGACTAAAAATTACCCAATGCATTGGAGAACTATCTAGTTGCACCCATCATAACATGTTCATGAATATGTGTTCCACATTAAGGATCAAACATAAACATAAGGGTTACCCGTGGAAATAACTGGGTATCATAATCATGTCGCAAGGCATAAGAAAAGATAATATCATGATGGTGTCCAAGAAAGAATGGATTTAAATCATACATGGACATTAAAAAGGGAAAATAGGCATATATCGTGATAAGTGATTTCAAACTAGAGTGGAAACTTGTAAAAAGAGTGTTTCAAAAAACTTTATAAATAAAACATTTTAGTGCAGTTTAAGGAAAATATTAAAGAGAATTTAAATCGAAAATGGCACAATCTTTCGTATAAAACCAAAAATTAACCAAGATAGTTTTTCATGAAAAAATGAGTAATTTTATAAAAATAATAGTGGATTAAAATAGATTATGGAGAGTACTTGAAAATGGGTAATAAATCAGGAAGTTCCCTTTAATCGGACTTGCTTATTGGGAAGTACTGAGAGGAGAACCTTTTTAAAACATATATTTTCCCATAAAAGAAGGATGTGTTGGTCTGGATACATGAGTTTGAAACATATACACAGAATTTAGAATAATTATATAAAATAAATAAGAGTTATATTGGGGTAAATAGAGAGAAAGCATAACCTGAAGGAAAAATGGAGGTTCAGAAAGAATCTCTTACCTTATGTCCAAAAATGTTATGCTTTTGAACTTAATGTACTGGATAATGAAACTAAATCCATTAATTAATTAATTCAGAACCTTTTCCAAATTTATTTTATTTATTATAATTTTATTAAGTTTATTTATGGCCTTTTATATGAGTTATAAGATTCAATTTTGTTGTTTGGGAGTGTTCGTTTCCTTGCTTTTCATGATTGGTTCACTTCTATACATATATGAAAGATCATGTAAAATGAGAATCGTTGTCCAGAATTGAAATTATATGTTATTAAAAAATTATAGAATATTAAATAGTCTTATGTATCATTTTTTTATATGTTAGGATGATTCATTAGATAAAACTTTAATGATAACCATTTAGATTATTTTAGCATTTTTTCAATCATCACGAACTAGTTTTGTTTTATTAATTAATATTATGTATATATGTTAGTTATAGAATATAAAATAGGTTATAAAATACATTTTAAAATATTTTTCAACCATTTTAATGGTTTTATGACCAGCCTTGAAGGAGGTTTATGGAAATTGAAAACTCTTCGTCCTTGAATGCGATAAATCAATGCATCACAGAGGATATTTTCATTTTTAGAAAAAAAATGAGAGTGAAAGGGAATTTATTATGGGTTATTCCATAATCATAATAAAATTATAGTATATATAAGATATCATTTTTAACATTCCACTTGTATGAGGGGATTTTATGAGAGAATAAGAAAAGAAAATAACTTGAAAAAAAATTAAAAGAAAAAGAAAGAGGTTTTTACCACTTGAATTATTCTCCTTGAGAACCTCCTTGAGGCACTTGAGATTGGTATTTTAATGAGAAAAAAGTCTCCTGGTAATGGGGGAGACTTTTTAAGAGGTTTGGGTAGAATTTGGACAACATTCAAGGCTTTATAGGTGTGAGGAAAATGGGTGGTGATGGGTGGTATTTATAGTGGAAGAGAGTGATGTTTTTTGATTTTTTTTTCATTAGTTTATTATTTTGGATCAAGATCATCAATAGTGTTAAGAATTATCACTAAATATATTAAATAATGAAGGTGAGTTTGATATTATGGTGATTACATCAACAATGACTCAAGGAATTGTGTATTTTAATTAATAATGTTATATACCATAAATTACCATATTTTACTATTCACTAAAAATTCAACTATATTAGAAAAATCCCAAAATTCACCCTAACCATTATTCAAAATGTAAAATTAAAAAATTAAATCCATTTTATGAAAATAATTTTCTAAATATGATAGATTTAATTTTTAATTAAAATCATCATTTATTTGAAAAAATAATTTTAAAATTATAACTGATTTTGTAACAGTTTGAAAAATAAATTAAGGTCTCATAAAATTATCTTATAATAATAATACAACAAAATATTAATTTATGAATCTATTTTATGAAAATAAATTTTTATTTTAAATCATTATATTAATTATAAAATTGTAAATAAACATTTATGTTTTATAAAAATATTAATAATTAATTTATCATTTTTAAAACATTTATTTGCTTATTACATGATATAAATATATCATGTTTTCATTTATTGTAAGAGTTGGTGTCCTAAAACCAGCTGGTTTTACTTTTATTACATGTATATTTAATGTATTATTACATATTGTTCATTATTCTGCATGATTATGATGTAATAATGTCCTAGAGTATTTGTTGCATTGATAAGGTCGTGACAGTTCCCCGCTATGATGAGAACCTTGAAATGCTTTAATAATATTCTTAAATATAGTTTTGCAGTTGGATGAAATGCTATGATGGGACACATAGCATGTAGACTGTTAGGTGTGGGTACTCGTAAGCAGATGAGACTTCCTCTCATGAAGTTCTCACTTAGTAATCTCCAAGATAGGAGATTATGAGAACAGACCCACTAGTAGGAATTCCACATGTTTTAGTGTCATTGGATATTTCTATTTGCGAGTGTGTGCAATGATCCTTAGACTTTAATATTATCATTAATATGTGTCATGACTTATGCACTTTGATTTACTGACAAAAACCGTCACGCAGACAATTGGTGGGAAGTAGGGTATATTGGGTGCGTCACGAGTGGCATGTTATTAATGGATAAGTCAAGGAAGGATTTGTCCCTTCCATTTATGAAAGTTGATATCTCAGCCCTTTGATTGAAATAGAACCATCGAGCAAAATTCTATGGCCATGGTGTAACGACAAGTTTATTTCAGGTAGTCAAAGAACGATGTATCAAGCATAAAATTTGATGACACAATCATGAAAACCGCTTAATGAGATATTGTGACAAAGGGATTATATTACACAGTAAGCATTAGTATGTGGATGTCTTTGTTGTGACTTTACATTCTTTCTCTTGGGTGTCTTGACCCGTTGCTAGACAGTACTCTTGGACTTTAGGTAAACCCGCCTAATGCCAACGAGAAAGAATCCTAGAGGGTCACACACTAAGTTTTTTTTGTGGTCTCGGTTAAATTATATTTGAATTTAATTAATGATAATAATATTTATTTCATTAATTAAATTCAAATAGAATTTAACCAAGACCACCAAAAACACTTAGGGTGTGACCCTCTAGGATTCTTTCTTGTTCACATTAGGCAGGCTTACCTAAAGTCCAAGAGTACTGTCTAGCAACGGGTCAAGGCACTCAGTGTGTACTCATCCAAATTATGCAGATTTATTAAAATTTATTATTATATTATACAAACCCTTGAGACATGTACCATAGTGCAAGCGTAAATCTAAGGCACAACATGTGATATGTGTTTTATATATGTGTGTTTGATTTAACATTTTCATAATGTTCATTTCTACTCATTAGGTAGTTATGAGTAGAAATTCACCAGGTTACCTCCAAGGTACAAGTTATATATAAAGATAATTTTAAATGAATTTATTTGTTTAAAATTATAATGGATGAGAATCTCAAGGAAATTCAGAAAAGGGTTTAAGATAAAAGGATTGATTAATTAAAGATAATTAATTGATTCGAGTGTGATTTATCTTAAACAAGAACGATTAAAGAATTGAATTCTAGTTTTATTTATGTGTAAACATCGTTGCATTCATGGATTATCATGACCTAGACCAAAACCTTTGTATTTGAATGGTTTATTTTAATTTATTTATTTAAATTAAATTTATTGGCCTGCGAGCCTTCTCCTCGTTAATATGTAGGGCATGCGCGCCCAAGGTTTATTTTATATAAAATCCATTTTACCCCTCACCTACGTGTGAGATAAAATCATATGTAATGGATGGAGCTCCCAAGCTAGTGGAGGCGGCTCAAGTTAGGAGCCAAGGTGAAACCAGTCCAAGAAGATGCAAAGGTGGACAGGTGGAATGTTGTAAACACAAACCCAAAAGGTTCAAGTTGTTTCTCCCCTAGGTCAGGGTTAGTTTATCAACTGCTAGATAAACTAAACATTAGAAAATCTTGTGATCATGCCATTTACTTTATTTTATTTTATTTTCAGTTTCATGGTTTATCATTATGGATGTGTTGTCATGATCACATAATTAATGAATTAAACAAGCATGCAAGATGGAACTAAAATAAACCAGAATTATGCGTAAATATTATCAAGACATGGTTAATCACTTAAGTAAGTTCCACTTAATATTAATAATCATGTGATAATGATAATAAGTAATTCACGCATAAGAGATAAAAATCCCTCAAATAAAATATTAAGTCAGAACAATCCTTTCGTTACTTGATTATGGGAAAAACTCAATAAAACTATGTGTTTGACCAACCCTTGTTAGGACACTTACTTTTATATAGGAATCCCTTATGAAAGGTTTCGGGTTGACTTAACTATATTACATCAAGAGGAGTATCCCTTGCTATACTTGGTGTAATATTGGAGGAAAGAGTTGAGGAAATCCAAAGTCATGATTTCAGGATTGGGGAGTCCACTCAACATATCAAGGAGTTGCAAGCCCATTGCTGGCAAAGACTTGCCTACCTAAATACCTTCTAATAGCTTGACCAACCCTTTTGGGGTTATATGAATAGGAATATGGATCCTTTCCACTAGAATGTCAAGGAAACTGGACATTCCGAGTTCAATGGTGAGGGCTATTGGGACTTGATAAAATAGTGGGAGACTTAATAAAATTTATTATTTCTCATAAAATGTAATCAAGAAAGTACTAATGAACTACTATTTTAATTGTAGAATAAAAATGACAAGATCATAAACCACACTATCCCTATGATCAATTTTGGATAAAGACAACATCCTCACTGGCAATAAATTCCAAGAATGGTTTAGATGCCTTCGGGTTATCCTACGCCATGAACGGAAGTCTTATGTGTTGGAGTCAGCATTACCTGATCCACCTGCCAAGGAGGTGATTGATAATGATTTCATGGTCTATGAGAAACATATGAACGACGCGGTCAATGTTCAATGTTTGATGTTATCATCAATTTCTAGTGAGTTCATGAAATCTCATGAAAACATGGATGTTTATAGCATGATTGAGCACCTCCGTAGTCTTTACCAGGAGAGATCAAGACAGAAAAGGTTTGAGATCTCTAAGACACTCTTTCAGAGTAAGCTTGGAGAAGGTGCCCCATATGGGCCTCATGTAGTCAAACTCATTGGCTACATTGATCACCTGGAGGTTCTAGGGTTTAAACTCCCTGAAGAATTGGGCACCGATCTCATTATCACATCACTCCTTCAGAGCTTCTCTAACTTTGTTGTCAATTTCAATATGAACAACATTAAAAAGTCTCTATCTGATTTTATTATCCTCATTTTCCAAGTGGATAAAGATATGAAGCACAAAAATCCTTCTGTCCTTATGGTGAATAAGAGGAAAGGTGAGGCAAAGATATTTAATCCCAAATCTTCTTCACGACCTTCCAAGAAAAGGAAGATCAAAGGGGAGGCAAGGGAACAGGAAGCTGTTTGTTTTACATGTGGCAAGAAGGGCCAATGGAAGAAGAACTGCACCCAACCTAAGAAGTAAGGGAAAGATTTAGGTGCGTTTTTTATCAAATGCAATCTATCTATTTCTACAAATTGGGTATTAGATACAGATTTTGGTGCTCACATATGTATCCAAATATATGAACCAAGTATATTCAGAAAGATTGATCGAGTGGAGGTAGATCTACGAGCATCCAACGGAGCCAGACTTGTTGTTGTAGCTGTCGGGGACTACCACCTCACGTTTCCAATTAGGATGATCTTGGTGTTAAAGGGTTTTTATTATGTGCCTTCTATTACTAAAAACATTATTTTTGTATCCAGATTAGATATAGATGGATTTGTTTTCAAGTTTGGAAATGAATGTTGCTTCTTTTACAAAGATATCATTTGTTATGGTAAGGCATATTTATACAATGAACTTTACATGTTGGATTACACAAACCAAGTAATGATAATCGATAACAAAGATATTTCACATGACTCATACCACACCCAACTTTGGCATCACCGGCTAGGTCATGTAAATGAGAAATGCTTGACAAAGTTACATCAAGATTGATATTTAGATTCTTTCGAACTAAAACCACTTGGATTATGTCATGCATGTTTACAAGGAAAAATGACCAAATACCCATTTAGTGGAAAAGGTGAAAGGGCTAAATAACTTCTTGAATTGGTTCATACCGATATGTGTGGACCATTTCCAGTTGAATCAAGTGGAGGATACTCATACTTCATAACTTTTATTGATGATTTTAGTAGATGTGGGTATATCTACTTAATGAGGTATAAGTCAAATTCTTTTGATAAGTTCAAATAATACAAGAATGAAGTTGAGAACTAGCTTGGTAAGAAGATTAAGAAACTTAGCTCAGACCGAGGTAGAGAATATCTTAATCAAGACTTCATTGATTACATACAAGAGTTGGGGATCCTATCCCAACTCACTCCTACAAACACACCCTAGTGGAATGGTGTGAGTGAAAGGAGGAACCACACCCTGTGGGACATGGTGAGATCAATGATGAGTCATACGAGTCTTCCATTATCCTTTTGGGGATATGCATTACAAATAGTGGCACACATACTAAACCAAGTACCAACTAAATCAATAAATGGTATTTCATATGAGTTATGGAGTGGAAGAAAAGTCATGTTATCGAATTTACATGTGTAGGGTAGCGAAGCATTTGTTAACGCCTCTTCAGGTAAAAAACTCGCACCCCGAGGCACAAAGTGTACCTTTATAGGATACCCCAAGGAAACAAGGGGATATTACCTATACAACCCCTTAGACAAAAAGGTTATAGTGGCAAGACATGCCATATTATTTGAGAGGGAGCACATCTCCAAAATAGATAGTGAGAGCGAGATAGACTTCGATGAAGTCGAGGCTCGAGGTGCACAAGAGTTGGTACAGGAATAGATTCCACAAAGCCCCATGGAAGAAGAATCTATTCTAGAGACACAAGTACTGTGTAGGAGTACAAGAGAGGTTAGAGAACTAGAACGGTATGGTTTTCTAGTTACCGAGGAGGGTAAATCCTTATTAGTTGATAATAATGATCCTCTAACCTACAAGGAAGTAGTAAGTGGCACAAACGTTTCCAAGTGGCAAGAAGCCTTGAATTCTGAAATGGATTCCATGTACCAAAACCAAGTCTAGATTTTGGTAGATCCTACAGTTGATGTAAATCCTATTGGTTGCAAATGGGTATTCAAGAAGAAAATAGACATGGAAGGACAAGTCAGTACCTATAAGGAACGACTGGTTGCAAAAGGTTTTAAACAGCATCAAGGAATTGACTATGATGAAACCTTCTCACCAGTTTCAATGCTGAAATCCATCAGAATTCTACTTGTTATTGCAGCTTACCATGACTATGAGATTTAGAAAATTGATGTCAAAATAGCATTCCTTAATTGGAACATTCAAGAAGATGTCTATATGACACAACCTGAAGGGTTTGTGACTCTAAAGGATGCCAATAAGGTATGCAAGTTGCATAAATCCATTTATGGATTAAAGAAAGCATCCAGGTCATGGAACATTCATTTTGATGAAGCCATAAAAGAATTTGGTTTTATCAAAAATGAATGTGAGCCTTGTTTCTACAAACGATTTAGTGGGAGTGTAGTTGTTTTCCTAATAGTATATGTTGATGACATATTACTCATTGGAAATGAGATACCAGTCTTGCAGTCTGTTAAGGAATGGTTGAATTAGTGCTTATCTATGAAAGACTTGGGCGAGGCAGCATATATTCTTGGGATCAAGATACATCGTGAAATATCCAAGATATTTCCAGGCCTAATTCAAAGTGCATACATTGATAAGATACTGAAGAGATTCAGTATGGAACAATCCAATAGGGGATTGTTTCTAGCATCACATGGCATTCATATTTCCAAGAAAATGTGTCCTCAGACACATGAGGAAAGAAAGATAATGGCAAGGAATTCATATGCATCAGCGATTGGGTTATTCATGTATGCCATGTTATGTACTAGGTTGGATTTCGCCTACGTATTGAGTGCAGTAGGTAGATATCAAGCTGACACAGGTGACCGCCATTGGATGGCAGTTAAGACTATCCTAAATTATCTAAGGCGTACTAAGGATATGTTCCTAGTTTATGGAGGAGATGAGGAACTAGTCATCAGAGGATATGCAGATGCTAGTTTCCAAACTTATCAAGATGACATGAAGTCGTGAACGGGATACATATTCACTTTGAATGGAGGTGCAGTGAGCTGGAAGAGCTCAAATAAGAGTGTGGTCATAGATTCTATAACAGATTCTGAGTATATCGTAGCTTCTAATTCAGCTAAAGAAGTAGTTTGGATGCGAAGCTTCGTCCAGGAGCTAGATGTGATACCTAGAAGTAAAGATCTCATCACATTGTACTGTGATAATACTACAGTGGTGGCTCTCGCAAAAGAGCCAAGGTCACATCAGCGGATGAAGCACATACTTCAGAAGTATCATCACTTGAGGGATTTTTCTCAGAGAGGTGAATTTGCAGTGAGTAGTATTTCCACGGAAGACAACGTGGCGGACCATTTGACTAAAGCCTTGACTCAGCAGAAACATGATCATCATGTGAGGTCTAGCGGACTAAAAGTCGTAGGTAGTTGGCTCTAGTCCAAGTGGGATTTTTTAAGAGTTGGTGTCCTAGAACCAACTGGTTTTACTTTGATTACATGGATATTTAATGTATTATTACATATTGCTCATTGTTCTGCATGATTATGATATAATAATGTCCTAGAGTATTTGTTGCATTGATAAGGTCATGGCAGTTCCATGCTATGATGAGAACCTTGAAATGCTATAACAATATTCTTAAATATAGTTCTGTGGTTGGATGACATGCTATGATGGGACACATAGAATGCAGATTATCAAGTGCGGGTACTCGTAAGCAGATGAGATTTCCTCTCATGAAGTTCGCACTTGGTAATCTCCAAGATAGGAGATTATGATAACAGACTCGCTAGTAGGAATTCCGCATGTTTTTGTGTCATCATATATTTCTATATTTGAGTGTGTGTAATGATCCTTATACTTTAAGATTATCATTAATATATGTCATGACTTACGCACATTGATTTACTGATGAAAATTGTCACGCAGACAATTGGTGAGAAGTAGGGTACATTGGATGCATCACGAGTGGCATGTTATTAATGGATAAGTTGAGGAAGGATTTGTCCCTTCCATTTATGGAAGTTGATATCTCATCCCTTTGATTGAAATAGAACCGTCGCATGAATTTCCATGTCCATGGTGTAACGACTAGTTTATTTCAGGTAGTCAAAGAATGACGTATCAAGCATAAAAGTTGATGACATAATCATAAAACCTACTTGATGAGATATTGTGACAAAGGGATTATATTACACAGTAAGAATTCGTATGTAGATGTCATTGTTGCGACTTTACATTCTTTATCTTGGGTGCCTTGACCCATTTCTAGACAGTACTCTTGGACTTTAGATAAGCCCTCCTAATGCTAATGAGAAAGAATCCTAGAGGGTCACACACTAAGTGTTTTTAGTGGTCTCGGTTAAATTCTATTTGAATTTAATTAATGAAATAAATATTATTCTCAAGACCGTGTAATGATTTTATTCAAGTTAAGATGATCGCATAAATTAAATAAAATATATTTATTTATTTTATTAAACATTTAATAAATATTTATTTACTAGTTTGTAAATAAAATATTTATTTAAGAGAATAAATTATTTATTTATTTGGGTGTTCAATAAATATAAGTGGAGTTAGAGCGGATCAAGGTCGGTCCGGTAGTAAAATAATTATTTGCAAGATAGTAAATAATTATTTAACTAGTTGGCACAAATTAAAATAATGCTGATATTATTTTGTGACACGGAATTTTATTTATAATTCCATTTTGTGCAAGTTAGCACACTATAAATAATGACACGGTATTATTATTAAATGCATGGTTTTTCTCTAAGTTCATGAGTGTATTTAATTGTTGCTTTGCAATTAAATATTGTAACTGAAATTCTATGTATATAAATAGGCAAGTACCCCTATTGTGCCATACACCACACCACACACCTGGTGAATTGAGAATTGTTGAGCCAAACAATTTCTCTCTCGAATCCTCTTCTCTCCCCTCTCAAGAATGAGAGACGTTCTTCAAGGCTGAAGAACAAGCGATCAAAAACGATTGACACAAGACACTCGCTTCATCGCGCTAGCACCTAGAGAACGAGTGGTGTCAATTGGAGGCCATCAGAGCATGTGTGGATCACTGCTAGAGGGATTCTAGTTTGGATCCTTACAACCATGGCGAGATCATCCGAAAGGGTCAATCTGGACGATCAACATCATCAACAAAGAAAAATACCAAAGACACAAGTATTATTTTTCTTTATGAAATTAATTAAATTAATTATAAACATGATGTGCAAGATCCTCTCTAAAGGTTTCAGGCCTCATTTTTCTTTATCTAAATATTTGATTATATTCCGTGGAGACTGGCGTTCATCATCGTATTGATCCCAGAATAATCATTGATCATGGTAAAAATCAAAATTGGGTCCCACCCCAACTATGCTTCTACTGTGCCCGAAACCTTCATTTATAAGATGCCTAAACTTTATTTATAATTTCATAGGTGAGGTTGCTATTTTATTGGATGGATTACTACTCCTAAGGGTCACATTACTATTCCATTTGTTTAGGTTTCTTAATTTCTATAAATACTTCTTATTTCATTCATTCTTAATTTATAAAGTTTGAATTATGTTTTCTAAGTGATTTTATGTGATTTATACTATATAACATAATTATAAGAAGATTAATTTCATTGATAGAATTATGGGTCATTACATTATTCCCTCCTTATGAAATTTATCCCTTGAAATTTTGTTTTAAAAACTAATGGGAAAACAAGTGAGGGTACTTATCCTTCATTTCTTTATTTGGTTCCCATATGTCTCTTCGAACTTATGGTTCTTCCATAGTACTTTGACCAATTGACTGGTCTTTTTGCAAAGAACTTTATCTCTATGTTCCAATATCTTCACTAGCTTCTCCTCGTAAGAGAGATCATTTTCCAACTATACCATCTTTGAATTCAATACATGAGAGGAATCTGGTATGTACTTCCTTGAGAGGGATACATTGAATACATCATGTACTTGAGACATGGTTAGTGGAAGTATTAGTCAATAGGTCACAACTCTGACACGATTGAGGATCTCGAAGGGGTTGATGTACCTAGGACTCAACTTTCCTTTCTTCCCAAAACTCGTGATTCTTTCTATGAAGATATGTAGAGGAATACCATGTCTCCAACCTTAAACTCCATGTCTCATCGACGATTGTCTGCATAGCTCTTCTGTCAACTTTGAGCTTCCCATATATGCTTCTGAATTATCTTCACTTTTTTCACCATTTCTTTAACCATTTCAGGTCTTAGTAGATTACGTTCACTGACTTGATCCTAGCACACCAGTGTTTTGTATATTTTCCCATAATGGGATTCATATGGATCCATTTAGATGCTTGAGTGGAAACTATTGTTGTAGGAGAACTCGACCAAAGGTAGGTGTTGGTATCATCCTCCCTTGAAGACCATAGAACACTCTCTCAACATGTATTGCAGTTTCTTAATAGTTCCCTCATATTAGACATAATTTTGAGGATGATAGGTCGTACTAAAGTTCAGCTCAGTGTTTAGATCATGTTGGAGACTTTTCCAGAACTTGGAGGTAAATCTCAGATCTTAGTTAGATACAA
Organism: Viscum album; assembly: GCA_963277665.1. Taxonomy (NCBI): domain Eukaryota; kingdom Viridiplantae; phylum Streptophyta; class Magnoliopsida; order Santalales; family Viscaceae; genus Viscum; species Viscum album. The sequence continues at coordinate 391,316,638 of OY728155.1, forward strand.
TCGATAGTGGTACTCCATAAAGCCTTACCACTTATTTGATGTATATTCATGCAATTTGATCGAGTGAGAAGTCCTATCGAATTGCAATAAATTGAGTTGTCTTTGTAAGATGATCTACAATAACTCATATAGCATTATTTCCTTTGGATGTCTTTAGAAGTCCAGTGACAAATTTCATGGTGATATTTTCCTATTTCCATGTTGTTCTAGGTAATGGTTGCTTTATACCCTTAGAATTTTTCATTTTTTCCTTCACTTGTTGACACATCAGGCACTTTGATGTATATTTAGTGATCTCCTTATTTATATTGTCCCACCAATAGTTCTTTCAGATATCTTGATACATCTTTGTGCTCCCTAGGTGAATAGATAAGGTTGAGCTATGTGAGTCATTCAAAAGCTCTTTATTTATCTCTAGATTGGATGGTACACATAGTCATGTCCCAAATCTCATGACTCCTTCCTCATCTATTTGGAACTCTAAGGATTTCCCATTTCTAATAGCTTCTATCATTTTTTGAATTTCCTCATCATTTCTTCGAGCATCCTTTATTTTCTCCGTAAGGGATGTTTAAGCAATAATTTGAGAAAGGATTGATGATGTTTATTCCTTAATGATTCTCATGTCTATCCTTTTTAGGTTTAAGAATATTTGATCCTTCTCAATTCTCATCATCAATAAAGATACAAGATCCTTTCTACTTAGAGCATCTTCCACCTTATTTGCTTTACCATGATGGTAGTGGATTGAGCAGTCATAATATTTGATGAGATATAACCATCTTCACTGGTGCATATTAATTTCCTTTTGTGTAAATATATATTTGAGGCTCTTGTTATCAGTATATATCTCACACTTCTCCTCATTGAGATAATGTCGTCGGATTTTCAACATAAAGATCACAACTGACAACTCCAAATCATGTGTGGGGTAGTTTTTATCATGATTTCTAAACTTCCTAGAGGCTTAGGATATCACTTTATCATTTTATAATAGTACATAACTTAATACCTTATTTAAAGCATCATTGTACACCGTAAAGAGTTTCTCACTTGTCGGTATTGTGAGCACTGGTGTAGTGGTAATCCTCTTTTTCAACTCTTTGAAGTAGTCTTCACATTCACTGGTCCAAACAAACTTTACTCCCTTCTGATTCAGTTTGGTTATTGGGTTTTACAATCATGATAAGTTCTTCACAAACTGTTGGTAATACCCAGCTAGACCAAGGAAACTACAGATCTTTGTTATAGATGTTGGCCTAGGCTACTCTTTGATTGTCTTTATCATGGAAGGGTCTGCATATATTCTTTTTCCGGTGATAACATACCCCAATAATAATACTTAATCCATATATAAATCACATTTATTATACTTTTTACATAGTTTCTCCCTTCTCAAAGTCTTTAGCATAGTATTCAAATGATCCTCATGTTCCTCCTTACTCTTGGAGTATATCAGAATATCATCAATAAAGACTACCACGAATTTTTCAAGGTAATCTCTAAATAATCTATTAATTAAGTCCATGAATATTTTTGGATCATTAGTGATTCTAAAGGGCATAACTATGAACTTGTAGTGTTCATACCTTGTTAGAAAGGCAGTCTTGGGAATATCTTCTGTCTTCACCTTTAATTAGTGATATCTCAAAAAAAGGTCCACCTTAGAGAAACACTTGGACCCATGTAGTTGATCAAACAATTAATCTATCCATGGAAGGGGATACTTTTTCTTTATCATGATTTTGTTGAGCTCATGATAATCAATTTAGAGGATCATTGATTCATCCTTCCTCTTGATGAAGAGGACTGGAACACCCCACGGTGAAGCACTCAGGCATATAAAACCCTTGTCCAGATTCTCCTATAGCCATGTCTTTAGTTCCTCTAACTCAATGGTGTCTATTATATAAGGTTTCTTTGATATAAGAAGATATCTAAGTATAAGTTCAATCTAGAAATCGTCCTCTCATTCAGGAGTAAGACCAAACAATTCTTCAGGGAATACATCAGTGTAGTCCCTTGTTGTGGGCATGTCTTCGAGCATGATCCTCTCCTTTTTCACAATAATTTGAGATAGATATGCTTGATCATAAGGAAATAATATCCATAATTGAGATAATTATTATAATGAATATTCATCCTCCTCCTTAAACTTGTACAAAATTGGATGATACCTTGGGATGTGAAGAGTGATCTCCCTTTCCTGACAGTCGATGTTGGTTTTGTATAAAGATAGTCAATCCATTCCTAATATAGCATCAAACTACACCAAAGGAAGTAATACAATATTTTTTTGGGAGGTTAAATCCACAAATATTAACTAGGGAGGAGTTATATATTTTGTATGAAATAATTTCCCCATTTTTTATTCTCACAGATAACTTAACCTCTATATTTTGAGGTGGTGTTTGAATAGTTCTACTAAACTTACAAGATATGAAATAATGCATAGAACCAAAATCAAATAGTGTGTTCACTATTTTTGAATGAATAGTTAGTGTACCTATCACTATATCATTTTTATGCTCTACCTCAATAGTAGTGATAGAATATTCCCTTCCTTGATGCCTTAGAGGTTATTGTTGTTGATTACCTCCAACAACCCTTGTCTTAGGGCAATGGTTTACATAATGTCCATATTCCTTACAGTTGAAACACTGCACTATAGGTTGGGTGTTGATATGAACCTTCCTTTCTTCTTCTACATTAGTAGGATTCTTCATATCCCTTTGACAGTTATTATCTAGATGCCTCATTATTCCACATTTGAAGCATTTCCTTGTTTCCTTTAAACAGTTCACAAGATGCTTATTCTTGCAATTTTGACACATGGGATGCTGGGTTTTCTTTCCAACATGGGATTCATCTGCTGATCCTCCCATATTAAACTTCATTTTCCAATTTTTATCTTTGGACCCATGAGACCACTAAGATTCTCTAATCTCTATTTCAACCTTAAGGGACCAACAAACAATCTTCTCATAGCTATCAAAGTCTCAAATCACCAATGATTCTCATAGACTTAGATTTAATCTACTAAAGAAGTAATCCACCTTGCTTTCAGTGGTAATGACAAAGATGGAGGCATATCGTGCAAGCCTTGTGAAGTTTTACTCATACACCTCGATAGACTCATCTCCCTTCTACTTCAGTCTGAGGAACTCCTTTTTCATCTTGATATGGAGGGTTCAGGGAAAATATTTATTGAAAAATATTTTCTCGAATTCCTCCCAATACATGGAATAAATTTCATACTTGGACTTTGTTTTTTTTTTCATTGTCCACCACTAATCAGCTTCCCCATCAAAACGATAAACCACCATCACAACTTTCTCTTCTTCTGGGCACTGAAGTACATAAAATATATTCTCAATGGATTTAATCCATTATTTTGTAAGGAGGGGATCAAAAGATCCACTAAACATAGGAGGCCTTTGATGCATAAAGGATGTGATCAAAATTTTCTCTTTATTAGGTGAAGGAGGGTGTTACACATGATTCAAGTTATTATTAATAACTTGATCTAGTTGATTAAGTATTATCATAAAGTTTTGAACACTCATTCCCATCATATTTGGCATTTCATTAGGGCAATCATCACATTTCCTATCACAATGATTGTTGGCACGAGTTTTCTTATTTCCATACATTAACTAAGAAAAGAAAATATAATTATAGGGGCTTGAATACTTAGATAATAATCATATAAAAATCAAACTTCGAACATAGAAGGATAAACTTGTAAATGAAAAGTATATCCTAACTTGTGATTCCCTAAGTTTTAATCTAGGTTATCCATGGTGATAGAATTGTCCTTAGGGTTCTTAATAAATTACTCTAGTCTAATATTCAAAAATAACTAGACCTTACTCTAATAACAACTATAAAATCCCTATCCTTTTATACAAATTCTTACACGATTAACCATCAAATACAAGCTAAGGATCATAAAGTCTAGTGTCTTTGGATGATTAGATACATAATTATAAAGCATGAAACCAAAATAAAAACATATTTTATTTCATATCCATAAAGATATACTAACTTCATTTTATCTCTTACATATTCATAGGATAACCTGTGGAATACATGAACAAAGGGATGATCTAAAAATCCCATTAAGGGAATAAGGATAAGAATAAAGCATAACACATAGGTTAGAAGACATAACATTATGACATAAAAAGTCATGGAACATGAATAAACATATAGACATATAACACACAAAACATGGGATCATGTAATCATAGAATCATAGAAATGTGGAAACAACATACAATATGACATAATCATGAGCCAAGTCTAACCACCAATACCATTGCACATGGAGGAGCATGAGTTAAGGCTAACCACCAAGACTATTGCACATGAAGAGGCGTGAGTCAAGGCTAACCACCAAGACCATTTCACATGATGTATCATGAGACTAAACATTACCCAATGATTTTAAGAACTATCTGGGTGCACCCATCATAAAATGTTCATTAATATGTGTTCCACATGAAGGATTAAACATAAACATAAGGGTTACCCATGGAAATAATTGGGTATCATAATCACGTCACAAGGCATAACAAAAGGGAATATCATAATGGTGTCCATGAAATAATGGATTTAAATCATACATGGACATTCATAAGGAAAAATAGGCATAGATCATGATAATTTATGTCAAACTAGGGTGAAAGCATCTAAAAAAATTTATAAATAAAACATTTTAGTGTGGTTTGAGGAAAATATTAAAGAGCATTTAAATCAGAAATGGGAAAATCTTTCATATAAAACCAAAAATGAACTAAGATAGTTTTTTCATTATAAATTGAGTGATTTTATAAAAATAATGGTGGATTAAAATAGATTACGGAGATAAATTTAAAATGGATAAGAAATTAGGAAGTTCTCTTTAATCGGGCTTACTTATCGGGAAGAATCGAGAGGGGAACATTTTTAAAACATGTATTTCCCCATCAAAGAAGGATGTACTAATATGGATACATGATTTTGGAACATATAAACTGAATGTAGAAGAATTATATAAAAATAAAGAAGATTTACATTGGGGTAAAGAGAGATAAAGTGTAACCCAAAGGAAAAATGGAGGCTTAGAAAGAATCTCTTACCTTTTTTCCGAAAGTGTTCTGCACATGAACTTAATATCCCGGATAATGAAATAAAATCCATTAATTAATTAATTAATTAAATTTTATACATTTATTTTATTTATTATAATTTTATTAAGTTCATTTATGGCTATTTTTATGAGTTATAAGATTAAATTTTGTCATTTGGGAGTGTTCGTTTCCTTGGTTTTCATGATTGGTTCACTTGTATACATATATGAAAGATCATGTAAAATGAGAATAGTTATAAAAAACTGAAATTATATATTATTAAAGAACTTCCAGAATATTAAATGGTCTTATGTATCATTTTTTCAAATGTGGGGATGATTTATTAGATAAAACTTTAATTATAACTGTTTAGATTATTTTGGCATTTTTTCGATCATCACGAACTAATTTTATTTTATTAATTAATATTATGTATATATGTTAGTTCCAGAACATAAAATAGGTTATAAAATACATTTTAAAATATATTTTAACCATTATAATGGTTTTATGACCATCATTGAAGGCGGTTTATGGAAATTGAAAACTCGTCGCCCTTAAATGAGATAAATCAACGCATCACGAACGATGTTTTCATTTTTAGAACAAAAGGAGAGGGAAACAAAATTGATGATGGGTTATTACATCATCATAATAAAATTATATTATATATAATATACCGGTGTTATCATGACACTTATATTAGGGGATTTGAGGAGAGAATAATAAAAGAAAATAACTTTAAAAAAAAGAGGTTTTTACCTCTTGAATTATTCTCTTTGAGAACCTCCTTGAGGCACTTTAGTTTGGTATTTTAATGAGACCAAAGTGTAATGACCACGTTTTGAACCGGACTAAAACCCAAAATAATTTGAACTTTTCGATTACTGAACCGGTCTTTTTGAAGACCGGGCTTCGGAACAAGGTTCTGAAGGTTGTAACCCTTCATTTTAATGTTTTTGGGCATGGGTGAAGGCCCGTTAAGTTTCTCGGGTGGCCTGAGAGGTTTTGAAAGCATCGAACCCTTGTTTTTAAAAAGAGCTGCAGAGGGCGCACGGTTGGCACACAGTTTGGATAACCATGCGGCCCAAACCGTGCGGCCTTATTAATGGAGGAAGTGGCTTGCGCACGGGCTGTGCACATTTTACCAAACCATGTGCCTAGCCTATGCAGCGGATGTCTTGGAGGCAGAGGACTCTGTACGGTTTGCGCACGGTTTGGAAAACCGTGCGGGTCAAACCGTGCGCGTGGGTGAGTTTAGGTTTTTTATTAAAATTAAAATAAAAGAAAATAAAATAAAAAGATTAAAACCTAATCTAATCTCTCCCTCACCCTCACTCAACCCGCACGAAGCCAGGGGCTCTCCCATGTGAGCCGCATGCGACACCCCTCTCTCGGCCTCCTCTCGATCGAGATTCTTCCTCCGATCTCTGGTCGTTTCTTCGTCGAATCTCTATGGTAAGCACCTCTCCACCTCCTCCTCTCTCTTCCCAGCTTCTTTTCGGCCTATTCATCACTAGTTAGAATCAGCCAAACACCCTAGGGTTTAGGGTGATCTGATTTTCAGTCTTCTTTTAGTTCTAGGTTATGCAGAAGGTCCGTTGGGACTCCTTGGTGCGCGTTTCGGCAATCGTTGCCGAAGGCGAAGCGGTTCGGGTGGTTTTGGATCATAATCTTGGTTTTGGGGTAAGGCTTTCACCTCTTGCTTTGTTTCTCACTTGTCAGATTTGGGGTTTTTGATGTTTATGAGTTCTTAGCACGTTGTTTATAGTGCGTTCGAGGTTTTGGCGTGGTTTTGAGTCGCCAAAGACTAGGTGACTCGCCTGCGACTCTTAGTTAAAAAGCACCAAGAGCCGGAGTGGACGGATGGATCCACCTTGAGGTAGGGTCCCTCTCCTTGCCATTTTATTTAATTAAAGTGAAAGTGAATTTAATATTGCACTGCCTTAGCATTTTAATTCTGCAAGTTTAGTTCTGGTTAAATGCTGCTGTGCAAATCGTGTGAATTGCGGGTATAAGATAAAAGAGGTTGCTTGGTCACTAAACTAACGATTTAATAATAAAACCCCTCAATCAGAGGTGCGCTGCCTTCAAGATAAAAAGTAGTGATAAACTTTTTATGCTTGCATGCTGAATTGTGGTGGTGCCTTTTTATGCCTTGATGTGAACTTGCCTTGTTGAGACAAGTAGAATGATATGGCTGTGACACGTGTGTTTGGGTCAATTTTCCACGTCAGGATAATTGAGTAAGATGGTAACCTTAGTGGGATGACCTAAGGCTATATGATATGTTTCCTCTATAAGGTATCAAAGGGTTAAAGAGTGATAAAAACATATCCTTTAAGATGAAATGGCTAAACTAGAATGAACAGACTAGGGTGGTATGACCACGCCTTGGGATACGTAATAAGCACAGCTCATGTTAGTAAAATGAATATGTGAGTGTATCATTTTAGATACTTAATATGGGTTGCCTTAAGTATGAACATGAATGTGTTCACCTATGTGTATGTGGTATTATTCTTGAATGCTTATGAGGTAATGCCATAAGTAGTATACTATAAATATGTTTGTATTGTGAGTGCGCACATGCTGATGCCACACCATGAATGATTGATTGTGAATGTGGAATGTTTACTTGAAATGCATAAGAGGTAATGCCTTATGCATTGTATTATAATGCTGATAATGAATGTGTATGGTTATGGATGGGAGGAATTCATACCCCATGCCATCTACTCTGAATGATTGCGTGTCTGGATGGGAGGAAGTTATACCCCATGCCAGAGTGATGAGTGTGACAGATACGTGGTCTGGATGGGAGGCAGTTATACCCCATGCCAGTAGAATGAATGTGATGGAATGGAGGAATTTTTACCCCTTTCCAATTGATCTAGGGACGAGAGGCATTCTTACCTCGTTCCCACTAATCTCGGTTTATGGAAGGGAGGCATTCTTACCCCTTTCCAATTGACTTATAGGGATGAGAGGCATTCTTACCTCATGCCCACTAATCACGACTAATGGGTGGGAGGCATTCTTACCCCATGCCATCTATGATCTAAATTCTTATATATATATATATATATATATATATATGGTGACATGATCAGGTTACTTTACCAGCAGCGATCCGAAGCTGGTATAGTCGTCAGGTGTCCCTTGGGAACCTGGACGGGTGTTATTTACTTACGTACTTCTGGTTACTATTTCTCTATACCTGGTCACTATTTAATTATTATACACTGTCTAGATTGGGTTTGACACTGGTGGTGCCGGCCTACTGAGATTTATATCTCACACCCTACTCAGGCCGCCATTGCACTGGGGTACCCGAGTAGACCTTCTTGCTTTCAGGACCTAGGTTGTGTACTGTGCTGGTTGTACCTAAGGAGTTAGGAGAAAAGGACCAAGAGGGAGTTTGGGATGCTCAGGAGATTTGTCGTCTTGCTTTGCTGTCTTTTCTTTTTGTATTGTTTGTAAAGCATGCTGTAATGTTTCCTGCTTTCATAAATGTATCATCATTTTTACATCCATGCATTGTAACTGGTGTTAGCCACCTTTTATAAAAATAGATATTATTACCTGTCTATCACTGTTGTCTTTCAATTTCTTACTGCTTCCACTACTGAATATTATTTACTCTGATAATACTGCTGCGTTACTCTGATATGAGGGTATAGTCTCCCCACTATCACCTCTCGAGACCCTCACTGCTAGTCGGCAACCTCTGGCGTACAGGGAGACGCGCCTGAGGCCATGTGACCCACCGGTCCGGCCACTGGTTCGATGGTAAGTCGGGCCGGGATGTTACAAAGTGGTATCAAAGGTGTTTCTTTTCTTTTCCTTACTGTTTTGGGTTGGTAGATAGGAGATTAGGAAAGTGTCGATGCTTGGATAATAGTCGTGCTTGGGACTGATCACCCCACGTACGGGAAATGACCAAGTGGCTAGGGCTGGGAATTGTTGTGCATATTGTTCGTTATTACAGTTGATATGATTTCACCTCGAGTGACTGTTGAAATTTCTGCTTCTTATGGTTTAAGAAAATTTCTAGAATTTTTCCCTTGGCCAGATATGGCAAGGAAACTGCATTTCATGCATCATTATAGGCACATAGGGATTAACATGTCATGCATAGTTCCATGTCATGTAGTTACACCTTAGCTTGTCTATAAAATATGATTAAGTGATTATATGCCATGCTTATGTGTTATAACATGTTTTTGTGATATAGCATGCTGCTGTGTTTACTACTTACGAGAACATGCTAGTTAAGTTTTAATATGTAAATATTTGCATGGGCTAAAATATATTGGTTGCGATTACGACGGGAGCCAGTTTTCAGTTGTAAGGTGTATGGGCACCTTATATATGGGAAAAGTTAACCCGTGTACTTGGACTTTTGAAAGGGGCTGTTAAAATTTTAAAATTCTAAGTGAGTTAGTTTTGATTAAAAAGGGGAGCCAAATGCCAATTTATAAAGTGTATGGGTCCTTTATAGGTTGGTATATAGCCACCCATATACTTGGGCCATTGTATGTGAGCATGTTAACTTCTGAATTGGAATCTGGTTTTGATAAAAAGGGGGGTCAATTTTCAATCCATGAAGTGTATGGGCACTTCATTAATTGGGAAATGGAAACTCGTATTAAATGTAAGGGCTTGTTGTATTGTGAAATGATTAAATGGAAAATGTTGCCTAATTTCAAAATTGAAAGGTTTTGGTTAATTGTTAAATGTGCAACTGGACCCGAGTAGGTCAGTTGGGTAAGTGTTGTATGAGACAACCCGGTTGGGGTGTTTGAAATCTTAAAATAATTTGAATAACTGCTTTGGGGTTGATTTTTGGAAGAACCCGAGATGGATAGAATGGGACCCTAGTAGTTCGCCCTTTTGTTTAATGGTTTTGTTTTGCTCAGTTGGTTGATAAAGACGGGATGTCTATGAATGTGAATGTTTTTAAAAGGAAGTTTTTGTGAAACATGCTTGTTTACTTTATTGTTCAGTTGAAACTTTTGATGGTTAAAGTTTAAATGATACAACATGTTAAGGGCTTGGTAATGGAACCTATGGTGGTGTGTTGAGACCCTAGTGTAAGGGGTAGTTTTGAGTTTCTCTTTGAGTTGCCTTGGAATGGGACCGTAGGTGTTTCCCGTGGGCGTTGTTTCCTTAGTAGTGTTTTAATGATTGGATTTTGAGCCTAGCGGCTTTGTTTCGCATGACCCAGTGTTAGGGTCGATGTTTGATCTTTGTAAGGGGCTAGCCTGTGGTTGGTAGCACCCTTAGCGTTTTAATACCTTGCTTGTACCGTGGGTTTTCTAACGTGAGGTGTCGTTCAGGTATCTTTGTGCCTTGTTGGACCCTTGTTTTTCTAATGACACCCTTGTTCGGACGGGTGATCGTTGGGTTTTGACTTTCGTTGCAGCTTTGGGTCATCTCCTCAGTAGAGTGACCCGGCGTTAGGGAATTGTTTCGTCCCAATGTTCGGGATGGATTTTGAATGACTCGTGTGTTTTGACACGTTGTATTCCTTGTTTTGGATCTTCTTCGTTTGTTTGGTGATGTGATCATGGCGGAGGAGCGTCACTCGATCGTTTGCGTTGTTTGTGTACTAGCGCGCTTGTGCTCGGCTAGTTTATCTTCCTTATCTTCGACGACTAGGACACTCCTAAGGTTGGGAGCGCATCACGTTGAATCTGGTAAATGTGTCCTTCCAAGTAGAAGAGACAGTACCTGGAATTCCTTCTAGAAATTTTTTGTCATGTTTGAATGCCTTGTTATATGTGAGTTTAAAACGTGTGGATGTGTCGGCAGGTGAAGCCGAGTTCCTTCCTTGAAGTCGACCAGTTGAGGTTCGACTGTTCTTCCTTCCAGTAGTCTGGTATGATTAACTGGAATCCGTTCAAACCTCTTAGTGTATTCTGTTTAGCGACGAGCATGTCCCCTATCTTGCCCTCATCCTAGATGCACTAAGAGAGTGTCGGTCTTATCCGCGCTAATGCCTAAAAGCCAATGGGCTTGTTCGGGTAGTTCTCTTTTGGCGTTGCACGCGGGATGCATGGTTTCTTGTTTGGTTTGTTCTTGGAAACGTCATCGGAATTCGTGTGTAGGCTTCGGTGAACATGTTTATGCAAAACGTAATGTGCCTTGGAGAAAGGCGTTGTGGTTCTGTTCAAAATACGTCGACCGTTTAGGCCGAGCGTTCCTGTAAATAGTCAGCCAGAGATGGCTTGACTCGGGGTCCTTGTTTAATGTCTGCGGTCGGTGACATACCGTTCTCTAGCACGTCATCAGGTAAATATGAGTGCGGTTTGTGTCATCCGGCATCTTATATGAACAACTGGTTCGACTTGGCCCTTGAGGTCGATGGGGAATTGACTGTTTGGTCTGTTTCAAATCACGCTAGGAGCATCGTGGGAACGCTTGGGGCGTGCTTTGAAAGTTACTTCCAATGGTGGTTCAAACCGTAGTTTGGAGTTGGTTGCTTAACGTTAAAAATCTAAGGTGGGAAGTACCTGTAGCTGGATGCTTGGCGAGGCAACGACGAGTTCGTGTCTTTGGGTAGATAGGCTCGGGAAGAGCCGTCTTGGTGTTTCGATTGGGAAACGGGTGTTGGCTCGTGTTTTGGTGACTTAAGTGCCATAGAATTTAATGGATGCTTAAGGGTGTGTTGGACGTTTGTGAACTCAATGTGATTGTTTGAACGAAGCTTCACGACCCTTGTAGGTGGGGTGATGTGTACTTTGTTCCCGAAGGCTTCTCGGGGACAAGAAGTTCTAAGGTGGGAAGGTTGTAATGACCCGCGTTTTGAACCGGACAAAAACTCGAGGGAATTTGAACTTTTTGATTACTGAACCGGTCATTTTGAAGACTGGGCTTCGGAACAAGGTTCCGAATGTTGGAACCCTTCATTTTAATGTTTTTGGGTGTGGGCGAAGGCCCGTTAAGTTTCTCGGGTGGCCCGAGAGGTTTCGGAAGCATCGGACCCTTGTTTTTAAAAAGAGCTGTAGAGGGCACACGGTTGGCGCACAGTTTGACTAACCGTGCGGCCCAAACCATGCAACCTTATTAAAGGAGGCAGTGGCTTGCACACGGGTAGCGCACGTTTTACCAAACCGTGCACCTAGCTTGTGTAGTGGATGTATTGGAGGCAGAGAACTCCACATAGTTTGCGCACAGTTTGGCAAACCGTGCGGGTCAAACCGTGCGCGTGGGTGAGTTTAGGTTTTTGATTAAAATTAAAATAAAAGAAAATAAAATAAAAAGATTAAAACCTATTCTAATCTCTCCCTCACCCTCACTCAACCTGCACGAAGCCAGGGGCTCTCCTCTATGAGCCGCGCGTGACACCCCTCTCTCGGCCTCCTCTCGATCGAGCTTCTTCCTCCGATCTCTGGCTGTTTCTTCGTCGAATCTCTATGGTAAGAACCTCTCCACCTCCTCCTCTTTCTTCCCAGCTTCTTTTTGGCCTATTCGTCACTGGTTAGAATCGGCCGAACACCCTAGGGTTTAGGGTGATCCGATTTTTAGTCTTCTTTTGGTTCTAGGTTATGCGGAAGGTCCGTTGGGACTCTTTGGTGCACCTTTCGGCAACCGTTGCCGAAGGCGAAGCGGTTCGGGTGGTTTTGGATCATCGGCTTGGTTTCGGGGTAAGGTTTTCACCTCTTGCTTTGTTTCGCACTTGTCGAATTTGGGGATTTTGATGTTTATGAGTTCTTAGCACGTTTTTTATAGTGCGTTCGAGGTTTTGGCGTGGTTTCGAGTCGCCAAAGACTAGGCGACTCGCCTGCGACTCTTAGTTAGAAAGCACCAAGATCCGGAGTGGACGGATGGATCCACCTTGAGGTAAGGTCCCTCTCCTTGCCCTTTTATTTAAGTAAAGTGAAAGTGAATTTAATATTGCACTGTCTTAGCATTTTAATTATGCAAGTTTAGTTCCTGTTAAATATTGTTGTGCAAATCATGTGAATTGTAGGTATAAGATAAAAGAGGTTGCTTGGTCACTAAACTAACAATTTAATAATAAAACCCCTCAATCAGAGGTGTGTTGCCTTCAAGATAAAAAGTAGTGATAGACTTTTTATGCTTGCCTGCTAAATTATGGTGGTGCCTTTTTATGCCTTGATGTGAACTTGACTTGTTGAGACAAGTAGAATGATATGTCTATGACACGTGTGTTGGGGTCAATTTTCCACGTCAGGAAAATTGAGTAAGATGGTAACCTTAGTGGGATGACCTAAGGCTATATAATATGTTTCCTCTAGAAGGTATAAAAGGGTTAAAGAGTGATAAAAACATATCCTTTAAGATGAAATGGATAAACTATAATGAACGGACTATAGTGGTATGACCACGCCTTGGGATACGTAATGAGCACGGATCATGTTAGTAAAATGAATATGTGAGTGTCTCGTTTTAGATACTTAAGATGGGTTGCCTTAAGTATGAACGTGAATGTGTTCACCTATGTGTATGTGGTATGATTCTTGAATTCTTATGAGGTAATTCCATAAGTAGTATACTATAAATATGTTTGTATTGTGAGTGCGCACATGCTGATGCCACACCATGAATGATTGATTGTGAATGTGGAATGTTTACTTGAAATGCATAAGAGGTACTGCCTTATGCATTGTATTATAATGATGATAATGAATGTGTATGGTTATGGATGAGAGGCATTCATACCCCATGCCATATACTCTGAATGATTGCGTGTCTGGATGGGAGGCAGTTATACCCCATGCCAGAGTGATGAGTGTGACAGATACGTGGTCTGGATGGGAGGCAGTTATACCCCATGCCAGAGTGATGAGTGTGACAGATACGTGGTCTGGATGGGAGACAGTTATACCCCATGCCAGTAGAATGAATGTAATGGAAGGGAGGCATTCTTACCCCTTTCCAGTTGATCTGGGGACGAGAGGCATTCTTACCTCGTGCCCACTAATCTCGGTTTATGGAAGGGAGGCATTCTTACCCCTTGCCAGTTGACTTATAGGGACGAGAGGCATTCTTACCTCGTGCCCGCTAATCACGACTAATGGGTGGGAGGCATTCTTACCCCACGCCATCTATGATCTAAATGCTTATATTTATATATATATATGGTGACATGATCAGGTTACTTTACCGGCAGCAATTCAAAGTTGTTATAGCCGTCAGGTGTCCCTTGGGAACCTGGCCGGGTGTTATTTACTTACATACTTCTGGTTACTATTTCTCCATACCTGCTCACTGTTTAATTATTATACACTGTCTGGATTGGGTTTGACACCAGTGGTGCCAGGCTACTGAGATTTATATCTCACACCCTACTCGGGCCTCCATTGCACTGGGATACCCAAGTAGACATTCTTGCTTGCAGGACCTAGGTTGTGTACTGTGCTGGTTGTACCTGAGGAGTTAGGAGCAGAGAACCAAGCGAGAGCTTGGGATGCTCAGGAGATTTTTCGTTTGGCTTTGTTGTCTTTTCTTTTTGTATTGTTTGTAAAGCATGTTGTAATGTTTCCTGCTTTCATAAATGTGTCATCATTTGTACATCCATGAATTGTAACTGGCGTTAGCCACCTTTTATAAAAATGGATATTATTACCTACCTATCACTGATGTCTTTCAATTGCTTACTACTTCCACTACTGAATATTATTTACTCTGATAATATTGTTGTGTTACTCTGATATGAGGGTATAGTCTCCCCACTGTCACCTCCCGAGACCCTCGCTGCTAGTCGACAGCCTCTGGCGTACGGGGAGACGTGCCTGAGGCCATGTGACCCACCGGTCCGGCCACTGGTTCGATGGTATGCCGAGTTGGGACGTTACAAAAAGGCTTCTAGATGTGGGGTAGAGACTTGGGATGAGGTTTGGGTAGAATTTGGATGAGCTTCAAGTCTTTAGAGGTGTGAGGAGAAGGGGTGGTGAGGGGTGGTATTTATAGTGGAAGATAGGAGTGTTTTTTTATTATTTTATTTATTAGTTTATTATTTTGGATAAAGACTATCAATATTGTTGAGAATTATCACTAAATATATTAAATAATAAATGTGAGTTTTATATTATGGTTCTACATCAGTAATGACTCGAGGAATGGTATATTTTAATTAATAATGTTATATACCGTAAATTACTGTATTTTACTATTCATCAAAAATTCAACCAATTTAGAAAAATCCTAAAAATTCATCCTAGCCATTTTTTGATATTTATAATTCAAAAATAAACTCTATTTTATAAAAAAAAATTCCTAAATATGATAAATTTTATTTTTAATTAAAATATTCACTTATTTGAAAAAACTAATTTTGAAATTATAACTGATTTTATAACACTTTGATAAATAAATTAAGGTCTTGTAAAATTATCTTATAATCATAAGACAAAAAAATATTAATTTATGAATATATTTTATGAAAATAAATTTTTATTTTAAATCATTATATTAATTATAAAATTGTAAATAAACATTTATGTTTCACAAAAATATCAATACTTAATTTATCATTTTTAAAACATTTATTTACATATTGCATGATATAAATATATCATGTTTTCATTTATAAGATACCTAAATTTTATTTATACTTTCATACATGATGTTACTATTCTATTGGTCGGATTACTAGTCCTAAGGGTCACATTACTATTCCAAAGGTCATGTTACTATTACATTTATTTAGGTTCCTTAATTTCTATAAATACTTCTTATTTCATTCATTATTCATTTATAATTATGTTCTCTAAGTGATTGTATGTGATTTATACTATATAACATAATTATAATAAGTTAAATTTTATTAATAGAATTCTAGGTCGTTACATTAACAACCATTCACTCTTGGCTTCCTGAACAACTTGAGTCTGAGTCTTTCAACTCAAAACATCAATAATTCCATTACCCTTAACTTGCATATAAGCAAGATCAAAGTTGAAATATTGAATGTATTCAACCCATATTCACTATTGGTGGTTCAAGTCATGCTGAGAGAATATATATTTGAGGCTTTTATGGTTTGTGTATACCACAAATTGTTCCCCCAATAAGTAATGTATCAAAAAACATAATTTGTGAACAACAACTGCTAATTCGAGGGTGTGTGTTAGGTAATTACGCTCATGATACCTCAACTAAAGAGACCTGTATGCTACAAATCATTCCCTTTGCATCAAAATAGCTCCTAGCTCGATGCCTAATGCATCACAATAAACTATGTAGCCTCTGTCAGGCACAGGTAAAATTTGGATCAGTTCTGAGGCCAACCTCCCTTCAACTTCTGAAAGGCCTTCCCATAAGCTTTATACCATGAAAATTTTACACCATTCTTAGTCAATCTTGTAAGTGGTGATGTATGGCATGAAAAGTTTTAAATGAAACACCGATAGTGATCAGATAGCCCAAAGAAACTCCATATATTAAAGATATTATTGGGGTGCTCCCAGAAAGCAACGGCCCTCACCTTCTCTGGATCCAAAAATACCCATGATTTTAATATAATGTGACCTAAGAAGTGAGATTAATCAATACAAAAGTGGAATTTTATGATTTTGGCATAGAACTTATGCTCTCTTGGTGTACTTAGTACGATTTCAAGGTGTTTGACATGATTGTACCTAGTATGAGAATATACTAAGATATCATCCACAAAAACTATCACAAAATCATCTAAGTACAAGTGGAAAACTCGATTCATCAGGGCCATAAAAATAGTGGGTGTGTTGGTTTGACTGAATGACATAACCAAATACTCATAAAAATCATACCTACTTCTAAATGTTGTATGCAATATACCTAAGGTCCTAACTTGTACCTGGTGGTATCCCAATCTTAAATCAATCATCATGAAGACTCTGGATCCTCAGGGTTGGTTGAATAGATTGTCTATACGAGGTAGGGGTACTGGTTCTTAACTGTAAGATGATTAAATAGCTGGTAATCTACACATAGCCTTAGGGTACCATACTTATTCTTGGATAAAATCATAGGTGAACCCCAAGAAGAAATATCGGGTCAGATAAACCCTTTAGATTCCAGGTCCTCCAACTACCTCTTGAGTTCCTAAAGATCGGTGGGAGCCATCCTATATGGAGGAATAAATATTGGTTCTACTCCTGGAACAAGATCAATGGTGAACTCCACCTATCTCTCATGAGGCATACCTAAAAATTAATTAGGGAAAACATCTCTGAATCAGTCCACTACTAGAGGAAAAATAGATTGTTGTACTCCTCAATCATCAAGGAAAAGACATGAAATCTGGGCCAACACTCTGCCTAGCCCATGATGCTCAGGTCCAGCTCGAGTTTATTGGACATTCTATTCTCCCTTGTAAACATAGCCACCGCCCTTGGGTGATGAGAAGTACATACTACGGTGATAACAATCGATATGAGCTTGATAATGCACTTACTAGTCCATCATGAGAATTGTGTCAAAGACCGTCATTTCAAGGATGAAAAGGTTCCATAAGAAACAGTAACCTTTGATCTCGAGGGGACACTCCTTGTATTGAAAAAACTTTTTGATCGTACTCCTAATAAATTATAAAGAGATATTACATAAAAGTACTCAATCTCAATTCCAAGACTTTCTGTTAAAACCATAGATAAGAATGAGTGTGAAACATTAGTATCAAATAAAGCAGATACTAAAATTGAAGCTATTAAGATTGTACCTCACATTGTAGATGGCCCAAAACTATACTCCTTGAGTGTAGTTTTCACTGCATGTGACTAGCTTGATCCATGACCTCAAGCCATAGCCTGGCCACCATGAGCAAGTCCAATTTGTTGTCATTACACATCAAGAGTCTGGCTTCCTCAACCGCGACTATTACCTTAACATGATCAGCCAGTGATTCTCTGGTTTCCCCTTTAGCATGGAGATATTGATCCCACTCTAGAACCTGGAGATGGTGCAGATTCTCTTTCATCGGGTATGGGTGGAAAGGTCCTAAAGAATCTTTGAAGATGGATCATTATTGTTGTAATAGTGGGTGCCCTATACCGAACTAAATAGTACTTTTCATTTACCATATCATGTATATGGTGAGTAATACATGATGTTAGAATACCATTACAGTGATGACATTTTTATGTTAACTATTTAAATGATAATGTCCATAGATTAACTATCGTATAAAAAGGTTATAATAGTTATCAGGATATAATGAGAACCTCGTGATACTATGAAATTAATCTTAAACAAATTTCCCATGGTCTAGATACACTAGTGAAAAAAATCACATCATTTTTTTAACATCGGTTAGCACGTGATGTTATTTTTGGTGACATTGTGAATAAGTTTTTAACATCGGTTAATAAAAATAGACATTGTAAATAGTTTTTTTGTGAAATTTTTTGCATCAGTTATCACATAATTGTAATGAAAAGGCCTTTAAGTATTGATTTTTCATGTCAGTTATAGAATAAATGACATGAAAATCCTATAAAAATTTATTTTTCATGTCATTTATTGGAAAATCGGCGTAAAAAATCAATTCTTATAGGATTTTCATGTTAGTTTTAATAAAAATTGATGTGGTAAAAGTTTATCAGTCATTTTTTACATCGGTTATTAAATAATCGATGTAAAAAAAGTAATAAATTTATACTAATTCTTCCCTTCCCAGCAGTAGTAGAACACGAGCACAAAAAAAACAGCAAAACAAACCAAAACAGCAGCACAAACACATACAATTTGAACTTTCAAGTTTAAAATACATTTTACAAATAAACTAAAATTCAATAAAACCTATGAAATGATTCACCCATTAAATTTTTAAATGTTTCATATCTTGTCCAGTATAATTCTGAGGGTCATCAAAGAGCTACAAATCAAAAATAATGCATTTAACATGTATTGTGAATAAAACGAATGAAATATTAAGGGAAAGTTTATAAAGAAATCTAACCTTGTAGAACTTCTTAACAGTCCCAGTTGAAATTACTTCATACATAAATATTAATACATAGTATCCCCATTCCTTTACTCCTTATTTGTGAAAAAAAATTTAAAATAATTTTTTAATTCAAAATAACATTTTTAAGTAATATATCCAAAATTTAGTAATTATAAATGAAAATTTACCTTTGCTTTAACATATATAATCTTGGAACTCTTCTTTCTTATGATCACTCTAAAGAAATTGCATGCCCTATTAGAAAATAATATAAATATAATAAATTCAAATGTCACTATAATATAAACAAGTATTAAAATATTCAAACTAACATGTTCAACACATTCATAAAATTTTCCCGCACTTCGCCATGGATAGAGCATACCAGTAAAGTGTCTTATCCCTTGAAAAAAAACACCCAACATCCAATAGCCACTAATATATAAGAAAAATTAATGTAAGTGGTTATTATGTTAAGAGATATATAACAATTTGTGAGATATATGTTTCATACTCTTGAAGATAAGGAAGTATACAGTACTGAATAATTACATTCTTTTGAAATCTTTCAGTAATATAAACTATTCTTTCTACATCGATCATTGTCCTAGTTATAGATGAAATAAAATGTGGGTACATAAATCCATATTCTTTTGTCTTTTCATGATAATTATAAATTGTATAAAGATATCTAATATGAAATAAACATAAGTATAAATTTTCAATAAATTAAACATATGGAAAGAGTTTTGTTGATCTACTTATATAGAAAAAATTTACATCGTGTTGATGCCCAATTGATCTCCATTTACAAGCTTCATGATATCGTTTTTCAAAAGTGTCGCAGTTATTATATGACTATAATTGTCAGCTTCCATTGGAATCTCATAAACATCCAATAACAAATTAGAATATGTTGAAAATCTATCAAGACTAGTAGAATTTGTATCTAAAGTCATAAAACTTTGTACTTGTTGTTGTTTATACAATATTTCTTTACCTTTAAAGTATTACTGTAAAAAATAGATAAATATATAAACTTTAAAATGTTAAAATAAATTTAATAGAAAAATTAAATAAAATATATAATATGCACATACCTCTATGGTACTTTGTCGAACAAGTTGAGATGGACAATCTAAAAAATGGTTGATATTTTGTCCAACTGCACTCACCTCATCTATAGTAATGGTATTCTTGTTGATCTATCTCTAATGTCTTGTACAGTGACCCTATGATGCCCCATATCTATTTTTTGATGATGAATGGTATTTTCAATATAATATATCATTTCATATGCAATAATATGATGTTAGGGATCATCAATATATAACTCACAATACCTAGGAAGTTGTAAAGGAGGGGGTATATAAGTGGGATAAGAAGTGGGGTCTGCAGGCGGATGTGCATGAGTAGGATAAGTAAGAGTGGGATTAGCAACCTGAAACTGTCTTTGCATGTCTAAAAACATCTATTATACCAAATATCTAATCATGCCCTTCATTTTCACATGAATATCCTGAACTTTAGCTTTTAAAGATTTTATTTTCTTTTTATAAATATCCTCTATTGAAAGAAGATTCAGAATGTGGAAATTTTTTTTTACTGATACACCTTCCAGGTATCCTCATACACGACCCAGTTGTTCGGGATTTCCTAATGTTGTAGATAAAATATCCTTCCCAACCTTAGCTATGAAGACCCCCTGTGTTCTCTTCTCCTCAAAATAATCCTGAATAGAATATTTGAAAAAATCTATAATGAATCACAATATATAAAAAAAATCATTTAACTTAAATAAATAAAGTAAAAAACTTACAATCCTCTCAGCTATGACCCTCAAATCTTCTGTAAAATATTGTCATTTTTTTCTCATCTGAGCCCTCTTCTATTTTTCATGTATAGAAGGAGGGTAAGGAGGGAAACCTTTGCAGAACCTGAAGACTCGGCTCTCAGTTTTTGAAAATTTTCATCAATCATTTTTTTTTTCAATAACGAATACCCTCATCGAGATAAAGTATGAGGGTATACATTTCTAAATCGGATATCCTGATGAGATCTACTCATTTTCTATAAATTACGAATAAATAAATCATTAATATGATCATTAATATAAGATAAAACTTCTAAAATGTAACATTTCACTTACCAAAAATGCTTATCATCGTCTACTTTCAACAAATTGCCTCCATGTATCTTCATCTATAAATGGATATATATCACACAAATTATGATGTTGTCTATGCCTAAAAATGAAATTTTATGTGAGGGTTGATTTAAAATCCCTCTATCTCCTAGCATCTAATGATAGGCATTTTTTCCTGACTCCTCCAGTATCAGGTGTATCATATGTCATCTGATAAGAAAGGGGAAAACATATATTACTATAAATATTTCAAGATAAGTTAAATAATAACAAACGATCTTACAAAAACAGTCTCTTGCAAGTGAGATATTATCGGTTTTTCAACACTTCGCCAATCATCAATCAAAATACTAACTTTTATTTTAGCCTACACTGCTATAAAAGTCTTGAATTGTTTTGAATTTAGACCTCTTGGAATATCATTATCATCAAAGTTTGTTGGTATCCTTTGGTCCTGGCTATGAGAAACTAATAATTTTGGTAAACGTGTGTCACCATGTTTACCAACCCTCGAACATTTTTTTTCCCTGTGGATGTAGATGTCTCTTGTAAAGAAGGATGGAGAGGCTCATCAATAGGAGAATGTGTATGTTCCTCCCCAGTGGTATGTGTACAATCCTCTCCAGAAGTATGTGGTGGATCTAATGATTGATTTTTCATTATCTTACAAATTAAAGTAATAAATAGTTAGTACACAAATATACAAATCCAACTATTACATACAAATGTAAATAAAAATGAAAAAATATCAAACAAAAAGTAAACTAAACTAAACATATTTTTATTCATATTTTTTATAGTTAAATAAAATGCTAACATTAATGAGATATGAAATGACATAAATGAATTAAAACAAATCCAAAAATAGTGTGTGAATAGTAAAAATCCTCCAACTTATAACACGATTTTTTCCACCGAAAATAATATTATTGGAATATATGAAAAATGATCCAATATAAAGTAAACTACATTAACCACATTCATATTTGTTAGATTAGTTTACTAAAATACTAACAACATTAATGGGAGATGAAAAGACATAAAAGAATGAAAACAAATCTAAAATGGTGTGTAATAGTAAAAATGCTTCAACATAATAAATCATTTTTTACATCAAAAATAATATTTTTTGAATATTATCTTTTATACAATATTTTTATTTTTATTTAACATATTATATTTAAAATATTTTTTTTCAGCAAAATCAATTAATAGATAAGTTATGTAAGGGTAAACATGGTAAACTATATAAAACTAAACTAATATAAACAAACAATTTAACTTATAGTTATAATAGTGTTTTAATAAAGAAAATAAAATTGAAATATCTAACATTTTATGGATTTTTAAAAAGTAAATCAGAAATAAACATGTGTTACCTATAATATTAAGAATGTACTAAAGGATTGTTTTCCCAAATTCCTTCGTCGTGATCATGTTGTATGACACAAACCATGTATATGGCATGCTCATAAATATTATTTGTTAATCTTTCCATGGAAATAGGGATCTCACATAAATTAATATCTTCATCAAAATTATCATCACCGACATACTGTTTTTTTCCTTGTAAAACAATAGACCATTGCATATCAGATTGACTAAGAACATAAAAAATTTGTTTTGCATGTGTTTCCATTATAAAAGGATTAGTTGTGTATTCCAATCTATTCAAATTAACTAGTGTCATTCCAAATCTATCATGTCTAACACTGTTGTTACCGATAAACCATCTATAGTTAAATACCGGAACTTTAAATTTAATGTAATAAACCTCTCATATTTCTTCAATGAATCCATAATATGCACTTGATATGGAGATTAGGTTTTTGTCTTTGTCACTTGAAAAATGCATTGCTTCTGCGAACACCAATACATCACTATTTTGAACCACACTCCCATTTTCCTGATCTTTCGTATGAAATGTATAGCCATTAATGCCATACCCAGATCATGTTATCAAATTTAAACCTGGACTTCCCACTGACCATCTCAATGTTTCTGATGCATATGATTTACCAAGCATGGTCTCTTTAAACCATGGGGAAAAAATTGTGCTCATTCAAAATCCACATATATTTCTTATTTGGATAACATTGTTTCAACACATTAATATGCAATGTTATATATGGCTTAGCATCATCTATGTTATTCAAGATGTATAAATGTACCTTCTTTATTTGTTCACCTGTCAACGATTTTACTTTCAAGCCACGGATCCCCTTCCTCCCATAATTGACTTGTTTGTGGTGAGAAGTAGGTAATTTGATGTGCTCCACTATAGACAAGTATCTTGTACAAAACTCTTCAACCTCCTTAGAAATATATTTCTCAACAATGGAGGCTTCAAGTAAATATGGATTCTTAACATACCACTTCAATATCTTTATATACCTTTCAAAAGGATACATCCAACATAGATATACAAGTCCTCAATTAATTATTTATCACACCAAATGAACTATTAAATGCACCATGATATCAAAAAATATGGAGGAAAATACATTTCCAATTGAAAAATTATGGAAACTGCTTCGTTATCCAAATTGTTCAAAGCATTCAGATCGATCACCTTATTACAAATTGAATTGAAAAAAATAACACACCTTCATGATAGTAATTCTAACACGGATGGAAAATATTCCACATAATGAAACTGGTATGAGCTTTTGCATTATAACGTGACAATCATGAGATTTCATACCTGTCAACTTCAAAACCTTTAAAGAAACAAAAAAAATACATTTAAAGAATAACCTTGTGGCCTATTTATATCACGAAGACACTAATAAAATCTAATTTCCCCCTCTCGAATAATGTATGAAAAGTCGGGGGTAGAATGTTCGCCTTCCACAAAGAGTGAGAGCTAACTCCAAACATATTCCCATTAAGAGTAAGTCCAATCTTACATTCAACTCATGTTTAGTCTTTCCTTTAATATCTAACAATGTTCTAATCAAGTTATCACAAATATTCTTCTCCACATGCATGGATTCAATGTTATGTTTGAACTCATGATATCTCTAATATGGTAGCTCAAAAAATATTGACCATTTCTTCCAAATATTTACATCATTACCAAATTTTTGTTTATTTTTGAATGTCACATCAATTTTTTGCACCCTCTCAAAATATTGATCAGTGGAAAAATGTTTTAGAGAAATATCACATTCTTATGTGTCGTTGAATGAATTTTCTAATGTTTGATAAGAGTGATACATAGAAAAAAACTTTTGATGACCCATGTATACTGTTTTTCTTCCATGATGTAGTTGATAATTTGAAGTATGTTGTTCACAAATTGAAAAAACTTTATGTCCCTTAACATTGTACCCAAAAAAAATTTATATACTGGGAAGTAATTTATAGTGAAAATAATCACTGCATGTAGTTGAAAATATTCTATTTTATAAGCATCATACACCCTAATATCTTTCTCTCATAAAAGTTTCAAATCATCAATTAATGGTGACAAGAAAACATTAATATCATTTTTAGACTGTTTTGGTTTAGAGATCATTAAACCCAACATGACATATTTTCACTTCATAAAAAATACAAGAGATAAGTTGTAAATTACGAATAAAATAGGTCATAAACTATGTGTGATACAATGACTTTGATATGGATTCATTATATCCATGCACAATCCAAGTCTAAGATTTCTAAATTCACACTATTGGAAATGCAGGATTTCCCAACGATTTAGAATTGTTGGGAAAGGCTGCAGAACTGTTGGTAAATGTTATACCAACGGTTCTGCAAACTGTAGGGAAGTAAGCCGTTGGGAAAAGTTTTTCCCAATGGTTTACAGTGAACCGTTGGCTGAAAAATTACCATATCCCAACGGTTCTGGAAAACCGTTGGGAAATCTTTTTCCCAACGGTTTACAACCGTTGGGATACAGTGCACAAAATTATCATGTTTTTTCCAACGGTTTGGAAAACCGTTGGGAAAAACCCAACATATCCTCTTTCCCAACGGTTTAGAACTGTTGGGAAAAGTGTTTTACCAACGGTTCTATGAACCGTTGGTAAAACAAGACCTACACATTCTATGCCAACGGTTTTGAACTGTTGGCATAGCCTCTGCTAGGAAAATTGCACAGCAGCTCTGCAATTTACCCAGCAGCTCTCCAATTTGACCACCGGCTCTCCAATTTGCCCACCAGGTCTCATTTTGTGGGTTCCCTCTCATTTTCAATCCAATTATTGTACCTGCAATAAACTAACACATACATATACAATTATTGTACCTGCAATAACCAACTGACACTTACATTTAGAGAACAAATTCATACACATTTAACATATAATGGTGGAACTATACACATCCATAATTAAATTAGAATTCATAACGTAATTATAAACATACATAATTCATTTAGAATTCAATTTAAAATTTATATGACAATTATATGTGGAATCCGGAAGTCAATTCATAATTTGATCGGTTTTTTGTATACCATATATTTTTACTTGAAATAATGTCCATTTTAAACATAATACATACACCTGGAGAGCTACCGGACACACCGCGCCTCAAATTGAGGCGGGGTTGACTCGTACATGTCACATATGACCCATGGATTGTTGTGCTAATGTATCGACACAATCCGAATGCGTTTGGTCAGTTTTCTGTATGCCTGTTGATGTTTTTCAATTAAAATGACGTACTTTTGAAACAAAAGGCAGACACTTTGAGTGGTGTCGGCCACACCGTGCCTCGGATTGATGCGGCTTTGAATCTTACACGTCACATATGACCCATGGATCGTTCTTCGAAAGTTTAAATGGAAACTAAATGCGTTTGGTTGGTTTTCCGTATGTACTTAAATTGTTGTCCATTTTAAGCAAAAGAGAGCCACTTAGAGTGATTCCAGCCACAACGTGCCTCATATTAAGGCGGTTTTGACTCTTACACGTCACATATGACCCATGGATCGTTATTCTAAAGTATCGACACAATCCAAATGTGTTTGGTCAGTTTTCCGTATGACAGTTGATGTTTTTCACTTCAAATGACAACCTTTTGAAACAAAAGACAGACACTTTGAGTGGTGGTGGCCACACCGTGCCTCGGCTTGAGGCGGGGTTGACTCGTACACGTTACATATGACCCATGGATCGTTTTGCTAATGTATCGACACAATCTGAATGTGTTTGGTCGGTTTTCCGTATGCCAGTTGATGTTTTTCAATTAAAATGACGTACTTTTGAAACAAAAGGCTGACACTTTGAGTGGTGTCGGCCACACCGCGCCTCGGATTGAGGTTTCGTTGACTCGTACACGTCACATATGACCCTTGGATCGTTCTCCTAAGGTTTCAATGGAAACCGAATGCGTTTGGTCGGTTTTCCGTATATACTTAAATTGTTGTCCATTTTAAGAAAAAGACAGACACTTTGAGTGGTGGCGGCCACACTGTGCCTTGTATTGAGTCGAGGTTGACTTGTACACATCACATATGACCCATGTATCATTTTTATAAAATATAGACACAATCCGAATGCGTTTGGTCGGTTTTCCGTATGTCAGTTGATGTATTTCACTTCAAATTATGTCATTTTGAAACAGAAGACAGACACTTTGAGTGGTGGCGGCCACACTGCACCTCGGATTGAGGCGGGGTTGACTCTTACACGTCACATATGACCCATGGATTGTTTTGATAATGTATCGACACAATCCTAATGCGTTTGGTCGGTTTTCCGTATGCTAGTTGATGTTTTTCAATTAAAATGGCATACTTTTGAAACAAAAGGTAGACACTTTGAGTGGTGACGGCCACACCGTGCCTCGGATTGAGGCGGCGTTGACTCTTACACGTCACATATGACCCATGGATCGTTCTCCGAAAGTTTCAATGGAAACCGAATGCGTTTGGTCAGTTTTCCATATGTACTTAAATTGTTGTCCATTTTAAGAAAAACAGAGCCACTTAGAGTGATTCCGGTCACACCGTGCCTCAGATTAAGGCGTGGTTGACTCGTACACGTCACATATGACCCATGGATCGTTATGCTAAAGTATCGACACAATCTGAATGTGTTTGGTCCGTTTTCTGTATGTCAGTTGATGTTTTTCACTTCAAATGACGACCTTTTGAAACAAAAGACAGACACTTTGAGTGGTGGCGCCCACACCGTGCCTTGGATTGAGGCAGGGTTGACTCTTACACTTCACATATGACCCATGGATCGTTGTGCTAATGTATCGACACAATCCGAATGCGTTTGGTCAGTTTTCCATATGTCAGATGATGTTTTTCAATTAAAATGACGTACTTTTGAAACAAAAGGCAGACACTTTGAGTGGTTCCGGTCACACCACGCCTCGTATTGAGGTGGCGTTGACTTTTAAATGTCACATATGACCCATGTATCGTTCTCTTAAAGTTTAAATTGAAACCGAATGCGTTTGGTCGGTTTTCCGTATGTACTTAAATTGTTGTCCATTTTAAGAAAAAGACAGACACTTTGAGTGGTGGCGGTCACACCGCACCTCCGATTGAGGCGGGGTTTACTCGTACACGTCACATATGACCCATGGACCGTTGTGCTAAAGTATTGACACAATAAGAATGCGTTTGGTTGGTTTTCCGTATGCCAGTTGATGTATTTCACTTCAAATTATGTCCTTTTGAAACAGAAGACAGACACTTTGAGTGGTGGTGGCCACATCACGCCTTGTATTGAGGAGGGGTTGACTCGTACATGTCAAATATGACCCATGGATCATTGTTCTAATGTATCGAAACAATCTGAATGCGTTTGGTCGGTTTTTCGTATGCCAGATGATGTTTTTCAATTAAAATGACGTACTTTTGAAACAAAAGGCAGACACTTTGAGAGGTGTTGGACACACCACACCTCGGATTGAGGCAACGTTCACTCGTACATGTTACATATGACCCATTGATCGTTCTCGTAAAGTTTCAACGGAAACTGAATGCGTTTGGTCAGTTTTTTGTATGTACTTAAATTGTTGTCCATTTTAAGCAAAAGAGAGCCACTTAGAGTGATTCCGGCCACACCATGCCTCATATTTAGGCAGGGTTGACTCATACACATCACATATGACCCATGGATCATTGTGCTAAAGTATCAACACAATACGAATGCGTTTGGTCGGTTTTCTGTATGCCAGTTGATGTTTTTCACTTCAAATAACGTCCTTTTGAAACAAAAGACAGACACTTTGAGTGGTGGCGGCCACACCACGCCTCAGATTGAGGCGGGGTTGACTCGTACACGTCACATATGACCCATGGATCTTTGTTCTAATGTATCAACACAATCCTAATGTGTTTGGTAGGTTTTCCGTATGCCAGTTGATGTTTTTCAATTAAAATGACGAACTTTTGAAACAAAAGGCAGACACCTTGAGTGGTGATGGACACACCGTGCCTCGGATTGAGGCGGCGTTGACTCGTACACTTCAAATATGACCCATGGATCGTTCTCCTAAAGTTTCAATGGAAACCGAATGTGTTTGGTCGGTTTCCGTATGTACTTAAATTATTGTCCATTTTAAGAAAAAGACAGACACTTTGAGTGGTGGCGGCCACACCGCGCCTCGGATTGAGGTTTGGTTGACTCTTACACGTCACATATGACCCATGGATCGTTGTGCTAAAGTATCTACACAATACGAATGTGTTTGGTCGGTTTTCCGTATGCCAGTTGATGTATTTCACTTCAAATTGTGTCCTTTTGAAACAGAAGACAAACACTTTGAGTGGTGGAGGCCACACCGTGCCTCATATTGAGGCGGGGTTGACTCTTACATGTCACATATGACCCATGTATCGTTGTGCTAATGTATCGACACAATCCGAATGCGTTTGGTCAGTTTTTCGTATGTCAGTTGATGTTTTTCAATTAAAATGACGTACTTTTGAAACAAAAGGCAGACACTTTGAGTGGTGTCGGCCACACCACGCCTCGGATTAAGGCGGCGTTGACTCGTACACATCAAATATGACCCATGGATTGTTCTCCTAAAGTTTCAATGGAAACCGAATGCTTTTGGTCGGTTTTCCATATGTACTTAAATTGTTGTCCATTTTAAGCAAAAGACAGACACTTTGAGTGGTGGCGGTCACACCGTGCCTCGGATTGAGGCGAGGTTGACTCGTACACATCACATATGACCCATGGATCATTCTCCTAAAGTTTAAATGAAAACCGAATGTGTTTGGTCAGTTTTCCATATGTACTTAAATTGTTGTCCATTTTAAGCAAAAGAGAGCCACTTAGAGTGATTCCGGCCACACCATGCCTCAGATTCAGGCGGGGTTGACTCATACATGTCAAATATGACCCATGGATCGTTGTGCTAAAATATAGACACAATACGAATGCGTTTGGTCGGTTTTCCGTATACTATTTGATGTTTTTCACTTCAAATGACGTCCTTTTGAAACAAAAGACAGACACTTTGAGTGGTGGCGGCCACACCGTGCCTCTTATTGAGGCAGGGTTGACTCTTACACGTCACATATGACCCATGGATCGTTGTGATAATGTATAGACACAATCTGAATGCGTTTGGTTGGTTTTCCGTATGTCAGTTGATGTTTTTCAATTAAAATGACGTACTTTTGAAACAGAAGGCAGACACTTTGAGTGGTGTCGGCCACACCGCGCCTCGGATTGAGGCGGCGTTGACTCGTACACGTCACATATGACCCATGGATCGTTCTCCTAAAGTTTCAATGGAAACCAAATGCATTTGGTTGGTTCTCCGTATGTACTTAAATTGTTGTCCATTTTAAGCAAAAGAGAGCCACTTAGAGAGATTCCGGCCACACCGTGCCTCAGATTCAGGCGGGGTTGACTCATACACGTCACATATGACCCATGGATCATTTTGCTGAAGTATATACACAATCAGAATGCATTTGGTTGGTTTTCCATATGTCGGTTGATGTTTTTCACTTCAAATGACGTCCTTTTGAAACAAAAGAAAGACACTTTGAGTGGTGGCGGCCACACCGCGCCTCGGATTGAGGCGGGGTTGACTCGTACACATCACATATGACCCATGGATTGTTGTGCTAATGTATTGACACTGAGTGTCGTTGGATCCTCATAAACTGATGGAACACCCTGTGGTGGAACAGGAGTCGAAGACGATGGAATATAGAAGCTCGGAGAGACAGAAGTAGAAGGAAAAGAAGATGGGACAACTGTCTGACCGGATGCTGACTGAGGAGTGGGAATCATCATGGGATGTGAAAATGATGGGCTAGAAGATGTAGAAGGTAGCAAAAACATGGGAGGCCTAAATATCTTGTGTGTCTCTAACGACACACCGGGATCAGAATGTGGGAAGGATGACATGTCAGTGGGAGGGGCAGGGTCTAGTCGGGTACGCGCAGCTGCTCGTCTACCTCTGGTACAAACCCTCCTCATACCACCGGCCTGAGTACTAGGACCAGTACTAGGCTCCTCGTCGAATAACTGTCGACGTATAGGTGGATCCTAAAAAAAAATTTACAAAAAAATTAATCACATGACATTATATATTCTTTAAATATATCAATTTGAAATAAAGTACTCACTGTAGGCACTAATGGTGGAACGCCCATCTCTATCATTCGACGATTGTTCTCCATCATTTTTTCCTTCGTCTCTCTTCAATTGGCTTCATTTCCTATTTTTGAAAACAAATATGTAATTAATTAGAAAAAGAAAACTAATGTGTAACCCAAAAAACTAAATATATGAGGGAATATGGGATTCATAGGTAATTTAGCTATCAATTGTTTTAGAAGAGCTTGAATGTATTTAATAAATCATACAAGTTGTAATGTTCACCAAGTTAGAAATATTGTTTGACTGTGTTTGAATACAGTTCAATTCCAAATTAGAAAATGCAATTCAAATAAAATTGCAACTACAGCGATGTTTCAGTCTTCTAGATCATGTATTCTTCATACAAACTGGACATGACAATTTTCCCTTCGTGCTCCATCCAGACATCATTGCATAAGCTGGAAAATCATTGATCGTCCACATAAGCGCAGCACGCATCTGAAATATGTCTTTCGAACATGCATCATATGTTTGCACACCCACATCCCAAAGAAGTTTCAACTCTTTTATTAAAGGTTGCATGTATACATCAATATCAATGCTGGGATCAGAAGGAACAGATATGAGTATACTCATGAAAGTGAAAGGTTTTTTCATACACAACCATGGGGGAAGATTATAAATGTGTATAAAAACTGGCCATGTGTTGTGCGAAGTAAGCATCTGCCCAAACGGATTAAAACCATCGCATGAAAGACCCAGCCTCACATTACGCATGTCAGCTGCAAAATCAGGATGTCGAGCATCAAATCTCTGCCATGCAAATCCATCTGCAGGATGAACCAACTCATCATTAGTCTTCTTTCTCTCGGTATCATGTCATCTCATTTTTATTGATATGTCATCAGACATAAAAAGATTCTGAAGTCTGGGGATCAATGGAAAGTGCCACATTACTTTTTGTGGAACGCGGGATGGTGTTCCATCAGATTTTGACTTCCAGCGGGATGTGCCACATTTTATACAATCATTTTGTTCAGCGGTTTCCTCCCAAAATAAACTGTAATCTTTCGGGCAAGCATGGATTTTGTTTCTTGAAAATCCAAGTTCCTCAACTAACTTCCATGCCATATAGTGGTTTGAGGGAATATCTGCATCATTTGGAAGTAAATCCTTCAAGAGGGTAAGAATGTAATCGATTTTTGTATTAGAAATTCCATACATAGTTTTCCCATGAAACAATCGGATTAAAAATTCCAACTTTTTCATTTTATCGCATTGTCAATATACTGGAGTCGTGGCAGCATCATTCAATTTTTTCACCCTATCAATATCATCATTTTCACTAGATGCATCAGCTGTCCTCATATCGAAATCTTCTTGAGTCGAAATCCTTTCTTTTTCATGATGACAAATAAACGGAAACCGATCATCTAACAAATTCTCCATTCCAGTCCTTTCATTTCAATCATCACCAATTTGAGATTTCATTTTCTCCTCATTGTGATACCACATAAAGTAGTTTGCTTGAAAACCATTTTTGGTTATGTGGTAGCTGACTTCTTCACGACTCAACCAAGGTCTACCAACACAATTGGAACATGGGAAATGTATGTGACCACTATCTGAAGCATTGTGAAATGCAAAATCTATAAAGCTCTCCAAATTGTTTTGAAAATCGCTTGAGATCCGATCGGTTTCATACACCCAACTTCTGTCCATTCTGTAAAAAGAATTTATATAAGTCATTTTTTCATAAACAATTCAATAAGATTGAACTTTAATAGAAAATACATTTAAGTAAATGATAAAGGAATAAAATAATCAAGTTATCAACTACACATGTGAAAAAAACATACAAATGTGTTATTGAAAAAATGTAAAACCAACAAGAACTTAATGTGTTATATCACATCACAGCATGACTCATCCCATAACCATATTAGTAGGGTATCATGAACATGAATAACATCAACCTTGTGCCATCCTCCTACCCTACATGACCCCAACCACATGCCACATCTTATTATAGCCTTATCACATCACACCTCACCGGAAAACACTAGGTAAATCATAGTACATCTCACCTGAAGACACATGGACAATCACATCGCATCTTGCCTAAAAACACATGGTCAATCAATTTTGAAGGAAGAGTAGGGAAGACATGGTAGCTATCCAACCATATAACCACCATCCTAGATATTAGAAAAAAAACCCATAACTCAAAACCTATGATCGTTGGTAAGTTTATCCAACTCTGGTTGGGAATGTGTAGAAATAACATAAAAATACATGATATATAGATAGCACAAAATACTCAACCTATGGGTTCACATTAACTACATAATCACACACTTCACTGCTACCATAAAACACATAAACCACACCACCACCACACAAGACGCATAGCATTTCTCACTTTCATTTATAAGCCACTTCATTCACACTTACATTGTACATTCATTTAATGTTAAATTAATTAAATCCATTTACCACACATCCATTTCTATTCCATATCATTTATTTAATATCTTGTTTTTTTATTTTAACAACATAATTTATTCCATAGATAACCAGGAAACTAATAAAACCACCACACAATAACTCACCATCTCACAATAACCATCGATGCCATGTTACATCGACCAACCATCTCACCAAAAAAACCACATATCACAACAAAAATATTGCACATCACAAACCATCGCACAACCAAAACCACCTCACCACATCATACACCACAACTTCATCACACAACACCTCCACACGACACAACACCACCACACATCATCACTATCATAAAACTTCACATGTCACATCCATGCCCACTAACCATCACATTACAACCCCACATATCACAAAGCTCAACTGGTCACCTCAATCCCCATAAAACAGCCTACAACATACAATGAAACACAACAAAAAACCTCTCATAGAGGCAACATACCCCAACTTCCACAATTTATTTATTCAAGGTCTTCTATTACATTACCCCTTTATTTAGCACAGACATTATAACACAACTGATATTCCAGGGGAAACTAATTAATTAACAAAATATTCATTCATTTCCCTATTTTTCACGGTGAAATCACATCAAAATCCAAACTTCAAACTAAAATATTAGATCAATAACAATAAAAACAAGGTACCATATGTGTATAAAGTATAAAATACCTGATTTGAGATGATTCAGATGGGTTTTCACCTATTCGGATGGGGGAGTTCAAGAGTAGCAGAGAGATGGAGCTGGATTGATAACTTAAAACTAAAATATTAGATCAATAACAATAAAAATAAGGTAGTATATGTGTATAAAGGAAAAAATACCTGATTTCATATGGGTTTTTACCTCTTCGGATGGGGGAGTTCGCGAGAGGAGCAGAGCGCTGGAGCAGGAATGAATTTAGGGTTCTGTCGCGAATGGGGGACAGCAGCACCGCGGCTGTATTTGGGGGAAATCTTTCCCAACGGTTTTTAAAAACCGTTGGGAAAGAGATGTTCAGGGTACCCTTTCCCAACGGTTCTATAGAACCGTTGGTAAAATGGTACCCTTTCCCAACGGTTTTGTTGAACCATTGGTAAAAGGGAACCTAAAACACCCCTTTACCAATGGTTTGAAGAAACCGTTGGCAAAGGGGTGACTTTTCCCAACGGTTTCAGTGAACCGTTGGGAAAGGCTTCCTTGACC
The DNA here is from genome assembly GCA_963277665.1 of Viscum album. NCBI lineage: Eukaryota > Viridiplantae > Streptophyta > Magnoliopsida > Santalales > Viscaceae > Viscum > Viscum album. The sequence continues at coordinate 391,351,034 of OY728155.1, forward strand.
ATTTCTTCACCAACGGTTTTATGAAACCATTGGTAAAGAGTTCCCTAATCCTTCGGTGCCAACGGTTTAAGCAAACTGTTGGTAAACACCTGTTGGTAAAAGCCAGAATTCTAGTAGTGTCATTTCCAAATATAGGAAACAGGTGATCAATTTTTTTCCACTGTGGACAATCAGCTAGATGCCATAATTTTTTATCACATATCCACTCATTTTCATGTCATCTTAACCTTTTTACATCATGTGAATTTGTAAAAAAAATGTTTCAAAAGAGGAATTATAGGAAGATACCAAAATTTATTGGCAAGGGTCTCTCTAATTTCTAAATCAGACTGTGATTTTTCTTTCAACTTATACTGTGAAGTCCCACATTTAGGACACCCTAACACAAATGTAAATTCCTTCATATATATCACACATTCATTTGGGCAATCATGTATTTTCTTTTACCCTAATCCCATCGGGCATAATATTTTTTTCACTTTATAATGTGAATCTGGAAGATCACTGTCTCTAAGAAGAATGTCTTTCAACAATTGTAGAAACTCTATAAAACTCTTGTCAATTTATTCATGTCCTGCCTTCAATTTAATTAATCTTAAGACCATTGGTAAAACCTTAAATTCTATGCAATCTGGATACAATGAGTTTTCAGCATCACCATATAGACACTCAATTTTAGGTTCTTTCTCAATTTCCTCTACTTCAATATCACGAATCATTTCTTCAATTTGATAAGACTTATCATCTTACAAAGCATCATCATCAATAGATCCGAAATTATGCCCAGTTTCACCATGCCAAATCCAAGGTCTGTAACTTTAATTAAAACCACAACAAATTAAATGATCTTTGATCTCTTGGCTTTTCAACTTCTTCATATTTAAACATTTCTGGCATGGAAAAAAACATGTCATTTTTTGAAACATTTCATTTAGAAAATTCCAAAAAAAGCATCAACACCTTTTCATATTCATTGTTTATTCGAAGTGCAGTAATCCAACTTTGACTTATTATTATCTATATTAAATATCAAAAAACAAATATATAGTCAAAAGAATATAGTGGCGATAAAAGTGATTTGGAGGGGGAAATAATAGATTATTTCAATGATAATCAAGAAGACACACTTGTGGTATTATTAATTAGTAGAATGTTGTTATGATTTTCAATGACAGTGAATATAATGTTTACAGAGTTAATAATCCTAACATATCATATTGAACACATGATAAATAAATTGAATCAAAAAGTATTTCAAAAAAATGATTGTAATCCATAATAAAAAATAAGTTGGGTGGTTTCATCAGAGTATATATCAAGTGGAGAATAAGAAACATTAAAGGGTGTTGATGTAGATGAAAATTAAATTATAATAACATTATAAAATTACATTGAAAAATAAGAAGATATCACGTTTAAATTTTTTATCAACCTTTATTACAAAGGAAGTAATTTATAAAATATTGAGAATAGAAATTACATTGAAAAATCTGGAAAACAATGAAGGGAAACATTATAAGGAAAATATAAAATTTTGATAAGAAAAATCATTCATACGGAAGGAATTAAAAAATAGATTCCTTTCAAGCATTTATAAAGTAAAAAATAAAAAGAATATAACCTTATGAAATTATAAAAATATATAAAATGATATCTATAAAATAATATATAGAATATATACATGGAGGAGATTGATTTTCATTTGAAAAAATGAGATTAAGAAGGGTCAACGTACATGAAAAAATTAATTTGAGTTTTTAAACAAGGGGATGCTAAATGGTAAGACGTGATGTAAAATGTAATGATTACACTGAACATGTGTAAATTGAAATATGACACAGTATCTTTCAATAAATCACATTCTTTCATCCTTATCACCTAGTTACTCCAGTTTCATTTATGATTAAATAATAAACAGTATGAAGAAACTGTATTAATCTCTTTTGAGAAAGGTTATCTATGTTGATAAGAACATGAACAGGGTTAATAAAATTTGTTCTTATGAGAAGAAAATTGAAATGAATTGTTAAAAATATCGTGATTATTCCTAAGCCAATTGGTCTCATATACTGCCTTTCTATGAAACCAAAGCTAAAGAGGGATAACACCGAACATGATGTTATTTGTTTTGCATGTGGAATAAATGTTACTGGAAGAAAAACTACATTGAATTGAACTATAATCATGAAGAATATTCAACTTCAGGGATATTAATCATTGTATCCAATATTTATATTTTTTGCATTTGGGTATTAGATACTTTTTGTGTGACCCGCATGGTATACAAACAATGTAACCATATATGTTCAGAAACATTAGAAAAAAGTAAGGTGTATTCTCCCATTAGTTGATGAAGGGTGATTCTTGTGTTAGTAGTGAGAAGAACATAACATCCTTTTTCCCATGTTGATTGATTCTGGTTGAACTAATGTTTGTTGTTAAGTAGTATCAAAAAAGTATTCTCAGGTTTTTATTGGACACAGTGAGACATTATTTCATTTTAGAAGGAATGTTATTCATTATGTCTTATATTCAACTAATAGTTTAGTAATACTTTAATCAAAGATAGTAACGGATGGATATAAAATATAAGAATTAATCATACTCAGCTGTGCAAAGTTAATTCTTATTCAAGTAAATCCACAAAAAATGTCCAAGAAGGGTGTGTAGATTCATCAAGAGTTAAAACTCGTAAGTTTTCTACATGATTGTGTATTAGGTTTAAAATAACCAAGAAACCTGAAGTATTAAAGGTGATAAAGACAAAAATCTTTTATAACTAAACAAAAAAATATACATTTTGACCTTTTAAGTCAAATCTAGAGGTAAATTCTTGTTCTTCATTCAATTCATTTACAAAATTTATTGAATGTAAAATTGATGAAAGCAATGTGCTTTATAAAAGATATTCAAACCTTCAGGTGACCTAATTGGACACAAGCAGATCAATATTTAAACGTGCAACGATGAGGCCAACGAAACCTGAGGGTGTATGAAGATGGTAATGCGAGATTGGAGTCCACCAGATCAAACAAATGAGGGTTAGGGCTTTCGCGCCATGGAACGACCGAAAAGAGAGAAACAACAATGTTTGAGGCTTACTTGAGAGACAAAAAGATCTATCATCGACGTGCAACGATGGGGTCGACGAAACCTAAGGGTGTGTGAATATCATAATACGATATTGGAGTTCACTGGATCAAAGAAATGAGAGTTAGGGCTTCTGTGTGAGAGAAACGAGACTATTGTCGTGAGAACAGAAGACCCTAAAATGAATCTACCTGACGATTTATAAAATTTTAAAAGGTATATAACATCAGTTATTTTATAACCGACGTGAAAAAGCTGTGAAAATTGCCCTTTCATATCAGTTATTATATAACTGACATTAAAAGGCCATGAAAATTGTTTTTTAACATCCGTTATTTAGAATCAACATGGAAAAGATGTGATAATTGCCTTTTCACGTTGGTTATATAATAACTGATGTGAAAAAACAATTTTAACGACTTTTTCACGTCGGTTCTAAATAATCGATGTGAAAAAGGCGATGTGATAAATAGTTTTTATACCAGTGATGCGTCACTTTAACTAGACACAGATGGTGTCTGACAATCAGGTGTTGGGGGATCATAAGTATTAATAATTCTTATCGTGAAATTCACACTTGGTGATCTCGAGTAGATGAGATCATGAGGACTGACCCACTAATAGGAACACAACATGTTTTGGATGTCATTGGTTGTTCCTCTATGCGAACGCATGTATTGGTCTCCAGACATGAGATTATTATCGATGTGTATCATTTGATCGCGTATTTTGATACAAGGCAAAAACCATGACATTGAAGTCATGTTGAGGTAACTTGCATTGGGTGCGTCGTTGGTGGTATGATATTGATTGAATAATCAAGATATAATTTGTCGTTTCAGATAGGAAGAGATATATAAGGCCGAGTTGATTGGGATTGTAATACCTTTACAAAATCCATAGTCATGATAGAAGAAGGTAAGTCCATCTAATAAGTTCAGCGAATAACAAAGCAAAAAGAGATGACGTCACAAAGTGTGCATCCTGCTTTATGAAATATCGCGAGACAAAAGGATTATATTACATGGTATGTGTTCGTAGGAAGGTTGTCGTTGTTATGATTACTCCTTATCTCTTTAGGGGTCATGATGGGTTGTTAGATTCCACTTTTGACCTGTAAATAATATTCATTGTTATCAAGATAAAGGTTCAGAGGGTCACACATAATAACATATTCAAAAGTCCGCCATATTCTGATGAATAGGAGTCTAGGATACGGTGGGCTCCACCACCGAGGTCTGAGATTTGTCTGAGGATATATGATCGCCAATCAATAAATAAATTCATATTATTCAAGTTTAGGATAATTAGTAATTAATTTATTTATTAAATGTATTTACAGGTATTAAAGCAAATATATGAAAAATATTACATGAATGAATATTATTTTAATATTCAAAATTCATTAAATATTCACGGGAACGACGAGTCTAGTTAATGACTCACTTTTACCAGATAATATATTTATTATATTACAAGTAAGTGATAAATATATAGATGGTATTTATGACTGAGTCACCCAATCATAATATATCGTTTGCACTTTATATAATGAGTAACAAATATTCGAGGGCCAAAGAACATTTTTCATATAATTTCACAACTCACTATATAGAAGAGGAGATGAACTCTCACATGATGACTACTTACTATGAGTTCTTGAGAGCTACTCTCTCGTATTCCGCTTTTTAGAGAGAGAATCTCTCGATCAAAGCAATTAGATCGAGTTATCTTTCACACATTGCAAGAACGTCGATGCAGTAATCGTCGGGACGTCGAAAGCTTCATCAGATATCAGCGCTATCACTCAGAATTCGATGATCGACCTTACCACATATTTTTGAAGCGCGTGTGGATGATTTAGAGGAATTCGACTTCGGATTCTTCGAACATTGATCACCGACGACAAACGGATGACGAAGTGTTGCTTCAGACTGAACTAGGTATTTATCTTGTGCTTAAATTTCATCACACGTGATTCTTAGGATTTAATCGGGATAGTGCTTTGCTGACGATTATGTAGTTACATTGATCGTGGGTGAAAAATTTTAAATTTTCGACACACCGGATTCCGCGTTATAATTTTAAGTCACTGAAAAAAATTAAGTTTGTATTAAATTTACCCTCCGCTGGACAGCCCGCGCGCCGGCGAGCCACCTGACGCCGGTCGCGATCCCGCGCGGCCTCCTCGATCCCGCGCCGCCGCTCCTCCTTCCCTCGCTGTCAAGTCTTCCCGCCGGCGACCACCCCTTGTGCGCGCCCCAGCCCTCGCACCGGCCGTCCCAGATCCGGTCAGATCCCGCAGACGCGGCCTCCCCGGCTGGTCTTCCCGTCGGCGACCTGCTGTAAGCGCCACCCCCGGGGCACCCTTGCGTGCTCTGTCCGGCCAGAACCCGGCCACTCGCGCGTCCTCCGGCCAGTTCCGGCCGCCCCTGTCTCCGGTGAGTACTGCCACGGTCTCCCCTACCCGGTTGCCGGCCTCCACCGCGTGACCCCTGCGGACAGGTGTGCGGACAGGTACCCCTGCCAGTTTCCGCGACCCCTGCCCGAGCGCCCTGACCCGAAACCATCGCTATGCTAAACTATCACCATGCCAAACTTTTGTTCATCTCTGCAGATGGCATGTAGTTGATTTATAGTTTAGTGTACCTACATTACCTGGTCGCATGACTCATATTTCATAGGTACACTGTTTCGTTTCTCATATCTTGTAATTAATAAAAAAATCTGCCATTCATGTGATTTTAAAACAAAATTTATGACGATTTTCCACTCCACTTGAAACAAAATCCCAGTTTTCAATGTGGACTGTGTTTATGTTTGAATCAATACCTGAAAACTTTTAAGCAAGAAAAATCCAATTCACAATCTTTTTTGTAATTATCCATGACATGAGTTCTCGTATAGATGAATTTTGATGTTAATTGAACCTGGCGTTTTTTTTTGCATCACTTGAGTTGATATCCTGATAATGTCCCAGCCACTTTTCAACTCCATTACTCGCTTTTAATAGTTGTTGTAAAATTCCAAATGTCACATCCTTGGATACTAAACATAACTTTCTTGCTCTTTCTCATGTTAAGTATTTTCCTTTTTCTAAGCAGTTGAACTTGCTATATTCTTTATTGGTTATTGACATGCTTGACTTATTTCTACTTCTGGATTAGATTATAGACTCAGAAAATGATCTCAGCGATTTCTTGGGTCCCAAAAGGGGTTTCAAAGTCTGTTCCTGCTGAAGCGGAGCCTCCTACAAAAGAGGAATTAGATATCCTGAAGAGAGAAGCCTTAGGGGCAAGGTAAAAATAAGCATTTCTGTGAAGGAAGCAATATGTTGGGTGCTATTGTGAAAAACTTGTTTCTTTGGTGAAAAGAAAAACTTGATTTCATGTTTTTTGCACTGTCCATGATAAATTCATTTATTTTTGGAGACTTAATTGTTTTTGTTTATGTTGCAGAGGTAGTGATAATGAGGGTGATAATGAAGATATGGATCTCGGTGATGTTACAGAGTTTGATGAAATTTCCCACGCATTGGCTGCTGCTGATGCTGTTGGCAGGCCTGCCAAAAACACGACTTTTGGAATAAATCCTGAGGACATTACTGATGGTTTGAATGCTCTTGACATGGAACATTACGATGATGAAGATGATGGTATCTATCTCTTACTCTCTATGGTTGCCTGATATTTTGTGTTTAAGTATTATTTCTTAGTTGCAGTAATTGCGTTTCTTTGATGTTCATTGCTTTCACCAGGGGCAAGAAACAAATCGTTTTTGCCTACCCAATCAGCACAACATGACATTTTATACAATCAGTGTTTTATCTTATCTGTTTTGACTGATTTCTCCTTACAACCACCTTTCTCAATATCTCTGACTGGCAAACAGTTTGGATATGATTCATAAGTTTTGAGGTGTGTTATATGCTCACTGCTTTCAAGGCTGGATGCTTTTCCATGTCTAAATTTTGTTACCAGTTGCATTGCCTGGATCTTCAGACTGATATTGGCTGTTGCTTCACTGAAAAAGAGAGGAAGAGATTTGCATGTTAATGGTGCTAATCATGAAATTATAATAATAACTGTCACAATAGCTAACTTATTCAAACTTTTTACTATTTCTAATCATGTAATTTCTTATGCAATTGGGTCATGTTTTTTATGCAGTGAATAGCTTAGTTGATTTACAGTTTATGCAAATGTTGCGATCCTTGATTAAGCAAGCATGCATGTTGTCCTGGTTAATTGCAGGCATTGATCTGTTCAGCTTTGGGCTTGGGGATGCTTACTACCCAAGTAATGAATTGGATCCATATCTTCAGAATAAGGATGTAGGCTTTTTTTTTAAATTTTTTTCCCTCTTACATTGCCACTTCTATATTTAGTTTTGGTTCTCTTTTGTTTGCCCCTCTGAAACTGCATTTTCTCTGGCTTTTATTAGGATTCAGATTCTGAAGAGCTTGAAGACATGACAATAAAAGCAGAGGATGCTGTCATAGTTTGTGCTTCCAATGAAGAGGATATCAGTCACCTTGAGGCATGTAACAGAAAGCCGGACTTTCATGCATGCATCTTTCTCTATTTTTAACTAAATCCATTTACAGTTTTTACTAGCAGGTCTGGGTTTATGAAGAATCAAATGAGGGTGATCCGAACATGTATGTTCATCATGAAATCATTATTCCTGCATTTCCTCTCTGCACAGCATGGCTTGATTGCCCCCTTAAAGGTGGAGGTAAAGGTGTGTGATACATTTTAATTTGAGACTATGTGTCTCTGGCCCTTTTTATGTGTCCAATTCTGCAGTTATTTCAACTTAGATGAGTCTGGACTTAGTTGTCTGTGAATATCATGTTTGTTTACCTGTGACCTTGGTTCATGTTCTATAGTCAAATCAATGTAAAGTAGTATATGCCAATTTTGAATATGCTTCAACATTGTTGCTGCCGATCCTTGACATTATAATAATGTTGTTAGGCATGTTTAAGATCCTGCATTTTGACCTCCCCTTCCAGTTATTTCTGGATTTGTTCCATATAATCGCTTTCTGAAGCATGCTTACTGAAGAACTGCAATTTTTTGATTTTTGATTTACTGTATTTTGATTTATGGAGTGCATGAGTTATGATGCTCCCTGGATAAAGCTATTATGATGCATTAAATTTCCCTAGCCACCATACAATTTTATAGGTGATATTTGATGATAAATGTTATGTAAAAATGAGAGAGTGGGAGGAAATAAAAGTAAACTGTATAATTGAAGTAGCAGCAGATCATAGTAGCAGAATTACAGCAGAAAACTAGTAGAAAAACAGCAATGGAAGGAGAGAGAAAAAAGAAGAGAGTGAGAGAAAGAGAGGAAACCCGTGGAAGACCACTCCCGAGCCTCCTGCTGGTCGTCCCAACGAACCAGCCCTCAACAGCAGCCTGCTGTGAAAATATTCTAGAAAAATCAGTCCCTCTTCCTAACACTGGCTTCCCTTATTTGAAGGCCCACTCAGCCCCCTCCAACAAACCAACTGCTCTAGGTGGTCCCCCTCCCAGCCAGAATATTCCCCTCTCTCCTCCAACAAACCAACTGCTTCAAGTGGTCCCCCTCCCAACCAGAATATTCCCCTCTCCTCTAACAGCCCAACCACCTTCAAATTCAGGTGGTTCCCCTCCCAGCCAGAATACTCTCCTCTTTCCTCTAACAGCCCAAGTGTGAATAGCCCCCAACAAGGCCACAACAACCCTCTGCCAGCCCCTATTCCTAACATTTCCCCCGTGCTGAAAAACCACGTTGTCCTCAAGGTGGGTCTCTATTACTCAGCTGGGCCCTTTGCGACGATGAAGCGCTTTCCGGTGTGGTGGTTCGTGCGCCCCTTTTCGGTCTCCATCAGCCCATGTATCACCAACAAATTCAAATCTTGGATGGGCAGCTTGAATTCCGGAACAGTAGGCTGGTTGTAGAATCAGCTCCAGCATCATGCTTGAAGAATCAAGGAATGCATTTTCGCCTTGTGGAACTGGTACTGTACATAAGCTATTCAATCTGTGATCTACTTCCCTGCTTTCAAACTTATCGTCTTGACTAATGTATCTAAGTCTGGTAAAAGTGGATTTTGAGAACCAAGGTGCCTCATCTTGATTTTCTGGTAATGTCAATTTGTATCCGAAACTATCAATAAGACCGTCATCACATAGCTCTTCCTCTTCAACAGGGAGCGTCTGAAACTGAACTTTTTCCACATCCGGGAAATTTTGATCTTCAAAGACTTCTCTTCCAATGTTCCAGGGAAACATATCAACACTTGAACTAAAAGTGTCATCGAAATAAAAAACCCTATAGGATGGCAATGAGTATTTCATTATCAGGCAAGACTTTCGAAACACAAGAAGTCTCCCCCTGCTAAAGAGCCCCTGCTTAAAACTGTTTTCAGTCTCTTCAGTTTCTTCATATTTAACAAAGGTGTTTGTTCCTTTTCTACAACAAGAACTGATTTGTAGGCTTCCAACCAACAGGAAAGTCAGTAGAAACGCATCCAGAAATTTGGAAACCTCACCCCAACTATTGTGACATTCATAGTACACATTTTGTGCCCCCCGCAATAAACTGGTGTTAGAAACAAGAGACCGATTCAGCACCACATGAGCAATAGAAAGGTCAACTGCTTGAAGCGTAGGCCGAGTCATCATGTCACAGCTAACACACAAAGCAACCAGAATACCACATGAGGGATCTGACCCTGGTGGTGGCTCAGGCGGTGGCTTAAGCTTTAGTGCAACTTTATTTCCCATTGGTTCAAAAACAGCTACTTTTTCTAAGCTTTTCCTTGGAGCAGATATCCGTTGCAGGTCACTAGTTTTATAATGTTGGCTTATCGATAATGATTCTACAGGAAGAAACCGAGCATGTTGATTGTTGGGTTCATCTCTGGAAGCTTTTTGCCACCAAACAAAAACTTTATTCGGCGCCATTGGTTCCAACATCACAAACTTAGAAACGATCGTCTCCCACATGGCAGTTCAGCCATCCCCATTCATCAAATCCATACATGAATCCACTTCCTCCGGTTGCCACTTAAACAGCGCAAACATTAACACTGTTTTTTCCTTGCTTTCAAACATCACCGGATCTCGGCAATCACTGTGAATCTTATGTATGTTATAACACTTCTTATGTCTCAGACTAGTAATTTTCATTTTAGAAATTTCCCCAGGTTTCATGCTCATAACAACAAGTTCTAGAGCTCCAACACCCCCTTTATCCAGAGTATCCATAATGTGTGGTTCCGAAACACCAGCTGTTGTGCGACAAATAAAATGAGCAACAGGTAGACGAACCTGTAATTCTAAAACTGCTTTGCCAATACTTGTTAATTGTCCACCAGCCCCAACATACTGCACTACAGTCAGAGAAGATAACTCTATAATGTGTTTGAGATACAAAGGATCAATAGGAAGCCTGGAAAGGCAGTTATCTGTAAATGTTTCTCCTGCCTTACCACCAACATCTTCTTCCCATCCCCACACCATTTCAATAGCCGCCTTATCCCAGAGAAAACCGTCAAATCTTTCCTGATTGGTGTCTTGCAGAACGCCAACCCCTGCTTCTGAATTTCCTCGCATCGTTAGAGCTAGCTGTTGTTGCACTGCCTCCTCGACTGGCTCCAATGTGCACGCAGCCGCGCAGCAGGATCGGCCCACCGTACATGCCTCAATACGTTCACCCAGAAGTTGAGGTTCCTGAGGCTGCAAATGCGGACAAAGAACAAGTTGTTCTGCACTCGCCATATCGAAATCTGCCAGGAATGTATCATAAGGTTGTTCACTCAGCCTCCAATCTTCCGTAGCAAAGTACTTCGATCGCAAATCAGTCTCTTGCTCCACAACTCCATGTTGCTGAAGTGCCCCCAAACGCCACAGTGGATCCTTCTCTGTCGACTGCCCATATCTTTCCAAGAGCGCTGGTTTCAGCTGCTCCCATGTCGAATCTGGATTTTTGCTCAGCCAAGAAAGGAACCATAACAAAATCGTGTACTCCAAACTTAACTGCACATAGTGAAGTTTCATGTCCTCTGCTGTATGATTTTTCAGGAAATAAGTCTCTGCTTTTGTGATCCAAACAAGTGGTTCCTCACCTGAAAAATAAGGCAACTCAGCTCTTCTCGTCACGCTCATCAGTCCTCCAGCTAGAGCAGCATCTTTCAGAATAATGTTTCTATCTCATTTGCTGCCATCCTCATACCCACCGCCACTTCCGCTCAGTAATGCAGGTGCTGTGTTGCTCTGTTTTCTGGTATCAGAACCGCATTCATTCTGCAGCTTGTACCCCTGGTTCATCGCTGTTGTCTGATCCCTCAAATCGTGAATCTTGAGTAACGTTTTTCCTCCAGCTTGTCGCGACAGTGCATCTGTTGAGCGCCAGTACTCAAACAGTTCATGTTCCATCTTATCCAAACTGTCTTGCATAGTCATCAGCGCCCGCTGTATCTTTTCCATGGCTGATTCAGCTTTAACAACTATGTTCTCCATCCTTGATCTTAACGAGCAGCAGACTCCGATCGTCCACTCAACGATCAACACTCTCCACAGTGTTGGCACAGTAAAAATCAGGTAAAGGAGAGAGGAACAAAATACAGAGCAGTACTCGTTTTTTTCCCCCTCCCTGCTGCGTCCGTAACTCTCTAACCACAATCGGTTTGCTTTCCCAACGATTGCATCCCCAACAACGATCTCTCTCTCATGCGATTTCCTTAGCGGAGTCGCCAAATTGTTATGTAAAAATGAGAGAGTGGGAGGAAATAAAAGTAAACTGTATAATTGAAGTAGCAGCAGATCACAGTAGCAGAATTACAGCAGAAAACTAGCAGAAAAACAGCAATGGAAGGAGAGAGAAAAAAGAAGAGAGTGAGAGAAAGAGAGGAAACCCGTGGAAGACCACTCCCGAGCCTCCTGCTGGTCGTCCCAACGAACCAGCCCTCAACAGCAGCCTGCTGTGAAAATATTCCAGAAAAATCAGTCCCCCTTCCTAACACTGGCTCCCCTTATTTAAAGACCCACTCAGCCCCCTCCAACAAACCAACTGCTCCAGGTGGTCCCCCTCCCAGCCAGAATATTTCCCTCTCTCCTCCAACAAACCAACTGCTTCAAGTGGTCCCCCTCCCAACCAGAATATTCCCCTCTCTCCTCTAACAACCCAACCACCTTCAAATTCAGGTGGTCCCCCTCCCAGCCAGAATACTCTCCTCTCTCCTCTAACAGCCCAAGTGTGAATAGCCCCCAACAAGGCCACAACAACCCCCTGCCAGCCCCTATTCCTAACAATAAATCCGGAGAGTTTGTTCATTTTCCTTATCTTGTCTTTGTTTTAGTTTATTATTTAAAATTTTGGTTTATGTTTAGGATCAGTTTAGTTCTTTTATGGATTTTTTAATTGAATTCAGTCATTTTTCTTATTAAACGAGGTTTCTTTGTTTTCAGGCAACTTTATAGCTGTAGGGTCAATGGAACCTTCAATTGAAATATGGGACCTTGATGTTGTATGCTAATTATGTGCCTTTGCCTCACCATTACAAGTATGTTTATATCTCTGTAGTGGTGCCGTCCTGAAGTATGTTTTTTTTGAAATACTTGTCAGATTGATGAGGTCAAACCCCATGTTGCCTTAGGTGGGTACTCGAAGAAGATGAAAGCAGGAAAGAAGGTAATGTATTGGAAACTTTATTCTTATTGCTATATCAATTATGCCGAGTGCTTAACGTATCCTTTCACATAAATTGACTTATTTTGAGATTTAGACTACGTTTGATGTCACTTAAAGAAAAAAAATTCCAGGACTTTTTAGTTATAATGAGTACTTGTATATAAGTGTTTTCAGATTGTTTATTAAAAAATGTTTTTCTGCCACTTATATAAGTGTTTTTCTTTATGAATTTTAGTGACAGTGTTTTCCAAAAATGAAACAAACGTTACCTGTTTGTCAAAAACACTTCAAATAGGTTGTAAGTGTCATAAACACTCTTCAATGAGTGTCATCAAATGCAAACATAGATTCATGCACTTATTGATACATTATTGAACAAAATAAGCATTAAATTAAGAATGGATTTGACTTAAATGACCGGTTTTGCTTGTCCTATTTTATCCTTGTTCTAAACCACCAGCCATCCTCTTCCGCTATTTGCAGTTATTTTGAGAAATTCTATTATTTGCTTGGCATATCGTGGCTCAAAATTTTTGAACCGCAAAATGCATCGTTGGCCTTTCATATATTTTCACTAATATTTAGGAAATTAGAATCACAGTAAAGCTATTTCATTGGGAAAGCAGTCCCTAATCCAGTAATCCTTGGTTAGAACTTTGATTTTTATGGAATGTGCCTTTGGTGCTGAAAATAGATAAAGATTAATTAATGCATTTAAGTTGATTCAGAAACAAGACTTTTAATATATTAATAGAAATAGAAACAGAGGAGAGAGATGGCCTTGCGTGTTTTCTGATATCATAGACACCATTTTTATGCCATTCTTTATATTTATTAGAGCCTAACATTTTGATCATTAACTTACCTTTGTAAATCGTGGAGAGTTGACTTAAATTTTTTGGAAGACAAACACTTGCTGTTTTTATTTTGTTGGAAAACAAACAAATAAATGGGGAAGTGAATTTTTTGGCATGCTTTTTTCTGTCTTGTTTCTCATTCTGAAATGTTATGATAATGCCATGGGGAATCGTTTTTTTCCTTTTCATTTTTTTATTTGCACACACACAATCCCCACCTTGAGGGCTATGTGGCATCTGTTCTGCATACCATGCATGGGTTTCTTGATTTTTTAAATTAATGGCCCTTTTGATTTTCTTCAACTATTTTAAGCCAAAACAATTAATACAATTAGTAATGCAGATAGTGCGAGGAATGTTAAGAGTTGATGAGAGAAATCTCAAACTTGTAGTATGGTGGTTAGGGCCCAACTTGTTCCGAGTCTCACTTCTCAAGGTGGCACTATATTTATGGCATAGTTGTTTATGGTGCATGATGTAAAATGGTGATGAGGGCCCTTGGCACTACGGAGCACGGTGCACGGCGTTGCATGTCGAAATTTCATTTACAATGCAAATGTTATATATAAAAAAATAAATTAGGAATATGAAATAATAATAATAATAATAAAAACACAATATAAAACTGAAATAACATTTTTTTGACAAAAAAACATTGATGATATTGACATCTCATGTCCAGAAGATTCACGGAAAGGAAGGCCACCTGAAAAACGATGCACTGATAAAAAAAATGAAAAGAAAATAGGGAGTCAGCTTCAACAGCGGGAGGGGTGTCGGGTGAATTGTAGTCGTCGGGTCCAGCTGCTGTGCTCTGTCATTATCCACACCGATCAGAAAAACGACATGGTGCACGCCAATGGCGATTTTGATTATATTTAGAGTGTGCTGGTGTGTTAATTTTCTGGAATGCGAATGTGATAATGTTGTGGTTTGGGAAAAAAATCTAAAGAGCTCAGTAATCAAGATGCAATCTTTCAAGGTTCTCGAGATTTGATGGTTGTCAAGAAATACAAACCACAACAGTGGAATACTTGTGCTCCGTTTTGTATGCTGAAAATGTTTTTTAAAAGGAAATGGAAATGGGAATAAAAAGAAAAATGCAAATGAAATGAGATGAAACATCATCTTATAATTATAGCTAAAATTATAATTGTAATTTTTTTTTATTATGAATATAGTATAATTGTTATGAAGTAGGGGCTGCCCGCGCGTGGCATTGTGGATGTCAGGTGGGGGTTGGATTGGGCTGCTGTGAGTGGGCATGTGCTGGGGGAAGTCTTGTCTTTTAATATTGATTGTAACTGGTGAATTCCCCTTCCCTCAATGTGAGGTGGAGACATTCTTTTATAGATGAGTAAAAATAATTACAAGGAGGGTAAGTCCGATGTGAGACTCATAAATACCCATTAAATTGAAATGGGGTCCAACACTCCCCCTCAAGCTGGACATGTCCAGATTGGATTGAGTCCCACAAAGAAAAAAGATGACAAGACACAAGGACCACCTCATACCCCCCCTCAAGCTGGGCTATGGAAGCTATGAATACCCAGCCTGGTAGTGAGAGAGTCAAGGCGAGCTCCTGGGAGGCCTTTGGTGAAGATATCGGCAAGCTGATCTGCCGTCGGAATATGACCAAAGATGATATGGTTCTGCTCCAGATGGTGGCGAAGAAAGTGACAGTCCACTTCGATATGCTTCGTCCGTTCATGGAAGACGGGATTCGAGGCAATCTTTGTGGCTGCCTGATTGTCACACCAGATATGAGCAGGGGTTCGTGCTGGGAAGCCGAGCTCATGGAGGAGATGACGAAGCCAGAGGATCTCAGTGGTGACCGTGACCATGGCGCGGTATTCGGCCTTTGCACTCGATTTGGAGACGACTGTCTGCTTCTTGCTGCGCCAGGAGATGAGGTTACCGGCGAAGAACACGACGAATCCCGAAGTAGACTTGCGGGTAGCGAGGCAACCTGCATAGTCCGCATCACAGAAGACCTCAACATCCAAGTGAGCATGTTTGGAGTACTGTAGGCCACGTGCAGGGTCTTTCTTGATGTATTTGGCAATGCGGAAGACAACATCTCACTGAGATCTGGTTGAATGTTCCATGAACTGGTTGACTTTGCCAACGGCGCAGACAATGTCTGGTCGCGTCATGGTGAGGTAGTTAAGTTTACCCACCAGACGACGATAGCTCTCGAGATAAGGAAATGGTTCAGAGTCGGTATGGAGAGAGCGTTCCCCAGGCTTAAGTGGAGTGTCCACTGCAGTTGCTGTGCTCAAACCGGTATCCTGTAAGATATCAAGAGCATACTTGCGTTGGCAGAGATAGAGTGTCCTCAGAACGGGAGACCTCGATGCCAAGGAAGTAGGTGAGGGAGGACCAAGATCTTTGGTGTGAAAGTGGTGGTGAAGGTGCGCCTTGAGGTTGGCGATTCCTATGGAGTCGCTCCCTGTGATGATGATATCATCAACATAAACCACGAGCAAGATACAGCCGTGCGTCGTCATACGGAAGAAGATCTTTCATACTGCGAGAGAGGCCAAAGGCCGTGACGACAGTGCTGAAGCGGCCAAACCAAGCCCGAGGAGACTGCTTGAGGCCATAGAGGGACCGACGGAGGCGGCAGACATGAGAGTCGGCACCAGAGGCACAAAAGCCAGGGGGCTGCTGCAGGTAGACTTCTTCGTCAAGAAAGCCATGGAGAAAGGCATTCTTGACATCCAGTTGATGTAGCGGCCAGTGATGATGAGCAACCAGAGATATGAATAGGCGAACAGACGCCATCTTGGCGACCGGAGAGAAGGTCTCAAAGTAGTCGATGCCATATGTCTGAGCAAATCCCTTTGCCACAAGCCGGGCTTTGAGGCGACAAAGAGAGCCATCGGGATTGAGACGGATTGTATAAATTCATTTGCAGCCGACCGCCTGTTTGCCCGCAGGGAGAGGGACTAGATCCCATGTCTGGTTGTCATCCAGAGCTTGCAATTCATCCTGCATTGCCGCTAGCCATCTGGGGTGAGCTTTGACTTCACCAACTGTGCGAGGAATCGACACTGTCTCTAGAGCTGACAATCCCCTGTACGAAGATACAAAGAGAGGAGTATTTTGACACGGGCGAGGGCGCCGGGAGGGGAGCCGCGCAGGAGAGGGGCACCGCCTGAGGGAGAGGAAGCTGTCGGGAGGATAGCCGTGGGCAGAGGAGGGAGGCTCGCCGGGAAGGGCAAAGCCGGAGGGGAGAGAGGTGGGGCCGGACAGAATCGGGAATTCGCAGGTGAGGGAGGGTTCAAGGTTAATTTCCCTTTGATACCATGTAACTGGTGAATTCCCTTTCCCTCAATGTGAGGTGGAGACATTCTTTTATAGATGAGTAAAAATAATTACAAGGAGGGTAAGTCCGATGTGTGACTTAGAAATACCCATTAAACTGAAATGGGGTCCAACATTGATTAATAGTTGTTGGGCCTGTTAGAGAGCGGGCTGAGGGTTGTTGGAATATTAAATAAGGGCATAGTTATTTACGGCGCATGGCGCACAACGGCGACAAGAGCCCCCGACGCAATATTAACTTGCGGCGCACAAAAGAGGTGTATACATATATCAACAATAACAAATAATAAATTATACAAGTTATATATAAAAAACAAAGATTTATGTCAATAATTCATATTCCATACATCAAAAAACAAACGAAGTCAACAATGACACCTACAATTAAATATTAAAAACTATATATCTCAAAAAATCATATATATCAATTCCTGAAATATATTAAAAACCATATATCTCAAAAAACCAAGACGGGAGTAAAAAACCATATATCTCAAAAAAACAACAGGAGTAATTCGAAAAAAATAAGGGGCGAGCAACATAAATAAAATTGAATTAAAAACAAAAAAAAGTTACTGATTCGCACAGAAGGTGCGCCTGCTCTGGACAACATTGCGTATCTAAGTCGCGGTGGTTGAGGGAGCTCGGCTAAGTCGTGGTTGACTGGGTCACGACGGTCGAGAGATCTCGGTTTGGTCGTGGCAGTTAATGTGGTCCAACACCGGTTGGGTTGCTACGCTCACGGGAAGAGTGTTGCGTAGAGTCGAAAGGGGAGGTCGTTGTTTGACCTCAAAAGAGGTATTTTTAATCAGGACGTAAGAGTTGGCAGGTTAAAAAAACAAAAAAAAAAAATCAAAAAGGCTCAATGGCGCGCGCCATTGGCGCAACATGGCGCACGCCACAGTGAGCCATCTTAAATGAGCCATGGTGAAGCCATGGCGCGGCGCACCATTTCCTGGCGCTAGCCATGGCGCAATGGCGCGCCATGGCGCGCGCCATTAGTAACTATGAATAAGGGGCAGGATAGTTGGGAAGGACTACGATATTCATTTTGGGCATTTCAGCTTGGAATTTGGGTGGTCGGCCGGTGGACTCGGCTTGGGCTCTTGGAGAGTGGTCTTCTTCCAGAGATCCTTCTTCCTTTCTTCCATCTCCTCCTTCATTTCTTCTTCTTCCAGCCTTCTACTATAATTCCTCCTCCCGGTGGTCCTGTACAGCATTCAATAAAGAATATATGATTGTCTCTACAACCCCCCCTCTCATAGTCCTAACATTTTGGTGATTCTGCTGGGGAATTCGAGCGGGAGAGATGATCGAAGAGGGAGCACGCACGCTGAGGAAGCTGTCACTGGGGAACCATGCACGCCAGTAAGGATGATCGCTCCTAGAGAAGTCACGTGCACTGCAGAGAAAAAAATACGAATACGACTGTGCTAGATTTTTCCCTCTTTCTTCCACCTAATTTCTGCTGTGCATGAGAGTATCTTTCTCCCTGGAAGCGGTCAAGGATGGAGAATAGAGTTGTTGCAGTTGAGTCTCTAGCGGAGAGTACACTGCAGATGTTGTCAACTATGCAAGATTGTTTGGACAGGCTGGTACATGGACAGACATGGTACCTGCACTGGGCGCGTGAACAACTGTGCCAATCTGAGAAAGTGGCACCACTAAGGTTGATTGGCAAGGAGCAGCAGCTTGCTCCAGGTTTGCGTCCTACTTCTCTTGCTGGTGAAGTGGTAGTTTCGAGTGATCTATCAGCCGAACAAGAAAGGCGAGATACATGGAACATCACTACCTCTTCTGCTCTCAGCGACGAGGTAAACCGTTCCACCTTTTCTAGCATGAGTCATGGACAAAGCATGCAGTACTATTGTATTTCCCTTGGACCTAGGGACTGTGAAGGCAGTGCAACGACGACCAGCCCGAGCTACGCCGGAGTTTCTACCACAATAATGCGCCATTGGTGTCAGAATTTGCTAAGGAGTTGTTTTTGGAATCCAGATCCCATGCGGAAGATCCTCAAGATTGTGTAACTGGTAATCATTGGAGAGAGTGTGGGGTTTCCAATTTGATCAGGAAGAGAACAACAAAAGTTAGAAGAGCAGCTGAACTCCAGTTGCGTCCTACAGAAGAGGGGGAAAATTAGAAGTTCTTAGTGAAATTTTATTTGGTGATGACAGTGGGAGTGTGGATCAAGCACCAATGTGCCAGATGGAGCTACATTGTGTCTCCTGCTTGGGTCTGGCAGAAGTGTGCAGTGGGGAAGGTCAACCAACTGGTGCTCTTGACGACTTCGCCGGTTTAGACCAACAAGCCGGTGCAGCCTGGATATTTCAACTTAACCATGAAAAGATTGCAACGTTAAAACCGCCCAATTAATAGAGGCGTTTAATATTTAAATAAACGCACGAGTTGACTTTCATTAATTGGGGGGGGGTGCGGGTGCGTTACTGAAATAAAGAAGGGGTTGAGGAAGTTGAAAGGGAGAACGACATTCTCTCGTCGACGAACGCTGACTCCACCGAAGATCGACGACGTGTTTACCTTCTTCCTTCATCCGAGGCAAGAGCGTGAGGTGACGCCCACGAGGAACGACGATTTTCTTCCTCTTCCTTCGTGTCAAGGGAGAAGACGCCGCCCGCGTAGAACATCGTCAACGTCTTTCCTTCCAACGTTGACGAAGCGACGCTACGAACGACGAACGACACGAGGTAGGGGAATTTATTTGGTATTTTCTTTATCTTTGAGAAAAGAACGACGAGTGCGGACCAACCATTTCCAGGTTGATCCGCGGATCGTTCGTTCATGCGGGTTGATGTTGAGGTTTATTGTTTTTGCCCGTGAATTATTTCTTTGCCGTACGTCGACTTCTATTTGTTGGCCGCTTGCTATCATTATAACGGGAGGAGGTCGGACCGCACAAACACGGCCGACTCTCCTCCCCCTTGTTGTTGATTATGTTGCGGTTCGAACAAAGGCGGCGCGGTGCAACGACACCGCGTGGAAACATGGAGAATTACGGCACGGATGTGCGGCACCGTCGCGCCGCGCCGTTGAGGCCGAACGAAACCGCGGCCGTAGTCGGGGCCGCGGAGGCGATTCGAAGACTCCGCTGGTTGAACGTTGTGCGCGGATTGATGATTGACGACGAACGGGGCCGCAAAGTCTTTTTTTGAAGCCTCCGCAGTGAAGGTCGGGTCCCGGGAGGACCGTTGGCGAAGGCGGCGAGCAAAACGGACCACCGGAGCGCGTCCGGTGGTCCGTGTAGCCGACTGAGACTTAACGACGACTGATCAATCGACTCGGTGAGTTTCGGATAGCCCAGTGGGGAGCGCTTGGTTGTAGCGGCAGACCCACGACGGAGGAAGGCTTGGTTGTAGCGGCAGACCCGCGGTACTCAACAGAAGGAGTACCTCTGGAGGCTATGAGGGGGAGCGCTTGGTTGTAGCGGCAGACCCATGGTGGGAAGCGCTTGGTTGTAGCGGCAGACCCACGGTGGAGGAGCGCTTGGTTGTAGCGGCAGACCCGCGGTACTCAACAGAAGGAGTACCTCTGGAGGCTATGAGGGGGAGCACTTGGTTGTAGCGGCAGACTCATGGTGGGAAGCGCTTGGTTGTAGCAGCAGGCCCACAGTACTCGACAGGTGGAGTACCTCAGCAGTCTTAGGTTAGTATCTCGGAGTCGTGACAGGATCACTGTACACTCCAGAGACGGGGCTCTTCAACAGTTACAGTTTCGATAATGAAAATCCTGGTTTGAGCTGAGTCTATGACCTTTGTGTTTACCTCATGATTGAGATGAGTTACTTGATAACTTAGGTATAAGTATGAGCTTATACCTAAGTAAAGGTTATCTGTTGAGATCCTTCTTTGTGGTTATCCTTGTTGGATTTAGTGAGACCTTGAGGGTTTCGGGGTCCCTACTGAGTATCGTTATACTCACCCCTGCACGGGCTATGCCCGCACCTCGTTGTGTTGGATGCAGACGACGGACAACGCTGACGGAGACCGAGCGTTCGAGGACTGGACGATACCCGGAGGTGGACCTCACGACGAGTCAATATCAGGAGGTGAACTTCACGGCGAGACGATACTCGGAGGAGGTTGACGGACAAGAGCGTTGTGGAGGCTATCTGTACCTACCCTTCAGGTAGGATCCGTGGTGGACGAACCAGGAGCTGCGCTATCTGTACCTACCTTTCAGGTAGGATCCGAGGAGGACGACCCAGGAGCTGCTTCCTTTCTTCCAGCTATTGTTTTTTTTCTGTTGTACTTTTGTTCAGTTGTAGCTGTACTTTTGATTGTGTTTGTATTCTGACCCACTTACTTTTTCAGCACTTCTTTTTATACTTAGTGTATTACTTCCGCTTGTACTCTGTGATGTTTTGTTTACTTTTATAAAGGCAATGCTTTCCCAGTTATCGGGATTTACGCCTTTGGTGCTAGTCGCCAGCCCCTGGCCTATGGAAGGCGGGCTTGGGGTAGTCACGGCACGGGTCCCGAGGATTTACGCAAGCTTTTCCCAGCAAGTAGTCCTCGCATCTGACTATAGCTTCTAGAGGGCGAGGGGCTGTATTTTCTTTGGTTTATGATTGTAAAATCAGAAATCCCCCACCCTTTCAAGGTGAGGAGAGAGCCTTCATTTATAGAAAATATAGGGAAGTTACAAAGAGAGGTTACAAAAGAAGTGGGGCTGGAAGTTACAAAGTTAGTGGGGCTGGAAGTTACCCATACTCCAACACTCCCCCTCAAGCTAGGTGTACCTAGCTTGGACACATAATGAAAAACAACGCAAGCAACAAGCTGCAAACACTCCCCCTCAAGCTGGACATACCCAGCTTGATGACAAAACAAGACGAAAAACGGAAGATACAAAAATAATAAAATTGTTGATGATGCTGCTCCCCCTCAAGATTGTAATGTTATGCCGCCGAAAATGATGGGTCATCGCCGGAAAAGTGCGGGGCCGGACAACAGAGCGCCGGGAAATCCACACTGGCGGGTACCGGTCGTCAGAGCGCCGGTAAACCGTAATGTCGGGCCGATCGTCAAAGTGCCGAGAAAATCCGCAATGGCGGGTGCCGGTCGTCGAAGCGCCGGGAAATCCGCAGGAGGAGGCCGGCGATGAGATGCGGTGATTCCGCAGGAGATGCCGGGCAGAGAGGCGGGGATTCCGCAGGAGGCACCGGGCAGAGAGGCAGGGATTCCGCAGGAGGCACCGGGCAGAGGCGGGGATTCCGCAGGAGGCACCGGGCAGAGGCGGGGATTCCGCAGGATGCAGGAGGAGGTCGGCAGGGAGGGAGCAATTGAGCAGAGGTGGCACGGGAGGCCGGCAGGGCTGTAGGCCGACTGCTGGAGGAGCCGGCAGGAATGGAGGCCACCTACTGGAGGAGCCGGCAGGAGTGGAGGCCGGTCGTCAAAGGAGTCGGCGGGAGACTCGCACAGGAGGCGGGCTGCCGGAAAGAGCCGCAAGCCGGGGAAGGGAGGCTGCCGGCGCGGGTAGTCGTCCGGCAGGGAGCAGCCGGGGAAGGGAGGTCCGCCGGGAAGAACAAGGCGGGAAAGGCGCAGCCGGCCAGCCGGAAGGGTCGCCGGGAAATCCGCAGGAGAGCTGCCGGGTGAGAGGGCCGAAAGAGAGGGCCGCCGAACTGGTGGGAGATCCGCCGGGAGCCGGGAGCCGCGAGCGCGCGGGAGCAGCGGGAGGAGCAGAGCACGGGAGGAGGGCTGCCGGAGGAGAAGCCGGCGCGGGATGAACCGGGGCGGGAGGTCCGGCGCTGGAGGGAGCCTCGTCGGGAGCACCGTGCGGGAGGCGACCGCGCGAAGGAAGGAGTCGCGCCGGGAGCTGCGCTAGAGCCGCGCGAGTGGAGGGAGGCGCGACGGGAGTCGCGTACCAGGGAGGGAGAGGGCCGCCGGGAACCCACGCTGGATCGCGAGCGGGCTAGGAGGGCCGCCGGGAAGGGGAGCCGCACCGGGGGAGAAGGCCGGCGTGCGCAGCAAGGGGGAGATGCCGGGGGAGGAAGCCACCGGGAAGGGATGCGCACCGGGGAGGAACACCGCCGGACTGAGGCGGAGCAGGGAGGCTGCCTGGATTCGCCGCGTCGGGAGGGAAGACGGGAGTGCGCCGCCGGGAGGGAGGGGCCGCTGCGACTGAGGATCCACACTGGATCTGGACGTCGCCGGGAAGAGCCGCGGAGGGCTGACGACGGGAAGGCGGTGAGAACCGTCGGGCAAGGAAGCCTGTCGCCGGGAGGAGGTGTCGCGCGCAGGAGGAAGCGGGCGCCGGGATGAGCGCGCAGCGGGACCGCGAGGGGCGACGGGAGGCGTCGCGGGAGCGGCGGCGCCGGGAGTCCGCATGGGAGGGAGACCCGCCGGGAAGGGCAAAGGCAGAGGGGAATCGGACCGGGCAGAAGCGCCGGGAAGGGGAGCCGCGTAAGGAGAGGGCCGCCGGGAAGGGGAGCCGCGCCATGCAGGAGAGCCGCCGGGAGGGAGGACCGGCAGGAGGCGCTGCGGGAAGAGGCGGCGACGAGCGGGCCGGCATGCGCAGGGAGTAGGGCCGTCGGGATAGTGGGTCGTCGGGAGAGAGGGCCGTCGGGAGAGAGGGCCGCCGGACAGAGCGTCGCGGGAGGTGTCGCGCGTCACAGGAGGCTGACGCATGGGATGCAGGGCTGGAAGCCGAGTCGCGCCGCGGGAGGGAGGCGGGATCCGCGACAGGAAGCAGGAGGGAGGCGGGGCCGGTCGTCGCAAGGAGGCGAAGCCGGGAAGCCGCAGGAGGGGACGTCGGCAACGGAGCAGCGGAGCAGCGCTGGAGAGCCGCCGGGACGGGAAATTCGCCGGGAAGGGATCGCCGGCAGGGGGCGGCGGAGAATTCCTATGGCTCATAAGCCATGGAGGCCGCCGCCCCCACGGGAAAAAAAAAAAGATGGGAGACCTAGAGCAGAATAAAAAAAATAGATGGGAGGGGGGATCGGGATTAAGTTCCCTCTGATACCATGTAAAATCAGAAATCCCCCACCCTTTCAAGGTGAGGAGAGAGCCTTCATTTATAGAAAATATAGGGAAGTTACAAAGAGAGGTTACAAAAGAAGTGGGGCTGGAAGTTACAAAGTTAGTGGGGCTGGAAGTTACCCATACTCCAACAATGATCTTGGTTTTTCTCCTCCACTTGCAGCGTTTTTATTGGTGGAAAAAGCGGCGTACTTGCACACATTAGTGACGTTGCTGTTAATGAAGTCAGTCCTGATGCTGCTATTGTCCCAGTGGGCTACAAGCATAGTTATTTTTGGAAGCAACAAACATTTTGTTTGGAAAGCCGATGGAACAATGTTTGTTGCGCCATACTGTTTTGATGTTTGTTCTGACGAGTTAAACAGGCGGCTAGAGGGTGCTGAAGCCATTTTCGGGACTATGAACACAGCAGAATTTATTTGAATGAAGTTTCTAAGGGAACAACCAGGTTAACGTTTTCAGTTATCCCACACTTCAAAAAGGTTTTGTTATCAGCCTTTGAGTGTTCACATTGTGGTGAGAGGAACAATGTTGTTCAGTTTCCTACTGTGGAAGAAATTTTGTTCTGAGCAGTGGTTGAGTTGTTGGCCCTTCAAGCTGACTGCAGGAGCGTGGTTCCTCAAGTTGAGGCTATAGCTCAAATTGGGGAGAAGTTGAGGGCTTGTGTAACCGAGCATTTATATTCCACACTCTTGCTGGGTGATTTTGCTGGCAACTGCTTCATAGAGAATTTGTTTGTTCACTCTTCTTATCCAGCACTGACCAACAAGTTCTATGACCGGACCCAGGGCAACACGTGATGGTGATGGTGTTACTAACGACATGTGGAGCTTGGGCCTTTGTGTGCCAGATTCGGATGTTTCTCTAAAAACTTCCCTACTTCCAAGAGGTGGTTGTCATGGAGACCTCTTGTGATGCTGGTGGCTTTTGTGATTTTGAGTTGGAACCTGGTGTTAAGTTAGCTAGTGGCACTTGAGAGGTATGTGAGGAGCTGGGACAACCTGTTGGATGTTTACTTCAGCCAACATCCATATGGTTGAGAGTATCACAACATGTTCCAGAAGTGATAGCAGTTCTACCTGAGGCTGAGCCTGCTGCAGCCGGGGCGTTCCTTTCTCACGGGTTGGTATTTTAAGAATGGATTTCTATTGAGGGTGGACTCTTGATTATCTGGCCGCTACGGTGTTTCAAGTGGGCAGAATTCTATGTTTGGGATGAGGCAAATTGCTACAGCTGTGGTCCCAGAATTCGGAGGGCTGATAATTTTCCCAGCATGTTTCCTTTACGCGGTGTCCGTGTGGACTCGACTAATTGTCCAAATAATAATGGTTTTTTGGCTGTGGCTACGGAGGCTTCTTCAACTTCCGTTGTCTGCAGTCCTAAAGATGTTGGAGATCTGCAAGCTGCTGTCAGCATCTTGTTGGCAAGAAGAGGCATGATTTCTCTTGCAGTTGTTGTAGCTTGTGGGTTGAAGAAACAAAGCCGCTCACAACTATGGCCAATGCGGATACACCTGAAGATATGTGGTACTGTCCTCGTTGCAAGAATTATCAACTGGCAAAAAATTGGAGGTGTTCCCCCTTGAGGACAAAGTGGTTTTTAAGAGGGTGATAATGTTAGGAAGTAGGGGCTGCCCGTGCGCAACATTGTGGCTGTCAGGTGGGGGCTGGATTGGGCTGCTGTGAGTGGGCATGTGCTAGGGGCAATCTTGTCTTTTAATATTGATTAATAGTTGTTGGGGCTGTTAGAGAGGAGTTTGGGGGTTGTTGGAGTATTAATAAGGGACATGATAGCTGGAAAGGAGTACAATATTCATTTTGGGCATTTCAGCTTGAAAGTTGGGAGGTCGGCCGGTGAGCTCGGTTTGGGCTCTTGGAGAGTGGTCTTCTCCCGAAGATTCTTCTTCCCTCCTTCCATCTTCGTTTCTTCTTCTTCCAGCCTTCGATTATAATTCCCCCCTTTGGTGGTCCTTTACAACATTCAATACAAAATATATGATTCTCTCCACACTTTATCTCTCTCTCACTCATAGTCCTAACAATAATTAATTATTTTCATAAAATTATTGTCATAATTAATATATATAACTATTGAATTTTTTTATTACAAATACATCAATCTATCAATCAATTATAATAATTGAAAATTTTAATTATAATTTAAAATACAATTAAAAATAAAATTATTATAATTAATCATATTTATATTTTTAAATGAAAAACATTTTAATTAAAAATAATTTAAAATTTATAAATATAATATTATAATAAACAACAATTACAACAAACAAACCCAATTAAACGAGATCAGTTACATAAATCAAATGTTGCCAATTAGCTCTATTGAAGACCACATTTTCATTGAAACCATTTAGAACTAGATCATCTTGAATGATTTGTTTAAAGGTCCTTTTAGGTCTATCTCTACTTATTTTAATAAGTAAATTTATCATTAAGCTTACCCTATTAACAAGTGCATTCTTAGGTCTTCTTCTAACATTTCCAAACCACCTTAATCTAATCTCAGTCATCTTCTCGCCAATCGGAGCCACTCCATTTTTTTCTCGAACGCATTCATCTCTAATCTTATCCATCTTAGTATGTCCACATGCCCATTTTAACATTTTTATTTATGTTACCTTTATTTTTTTTGTTCAAGATGTCCCGTCAAAAGCCAACACTCACTACCATATAGAACAATTGTCTAATAACAGTCCTATAAAATTTACCCTTCAATTTCAAATGAATTTTATGATCACAAAGCACCCCGAGAGTCTTTCTTCATTTTATCTATCCAGTTTGAATTCTATGAGATATAACTGCATTAATATTTCCATCACATTGTAGAATTGACCCTAAATATTGAAAACGATCAACTTTTAAAATAACGCGGTCTCTCAATCTCACATCCATAAAAATTACCGGACAACTCTTTGCTAAAACGATACTTCATATATTCTGTTTTATCCCTACTATGATGAGAACCTTTCAATTCTAAAGTCTCTCTCCAAAGATCTAATTTTAAATTGACCGTCTTTTTAGATTCTGCAACAAGAACTATATCATTAGCAGAAAACATGCAATTAGATATCTCATCTTGAATATGTTTTGTAAGTTCATCTAAGATTAAAGTAAAAAGGTATGAGTTTAAAGTCAAACTTTGATGCAGTCTTATAGAGATAGGAAAGTCTCTAGTGTCACTCACTGGAGTTCTGACTTGAGTCAAATTCCCTTCATACATGTCTTGGATGAGTTTGATATACACCACCTTTCAAGAGCTTCCGTAAAACCTCTCTCGGAATTTTATCATACGCATTTTCCAAATCAACGAAAACCATATGCAAATCTTGGGCTTTTTGCCGATAATACTTCATGAGACCTCTAATCAAATAAATTGCTTATATGGTTGAACGTTCAAATATAAAACCAAATTGATTATTTGAAACTTTAGTTTTTCTTCGAATGCTTTGTTCAATCACTCCCTCTTAAAGTTTCATGGTATGACTCATAAGCTTAATGTCTCTATAATTTTTAGAACTGAAAATGTCTTCTTTATTTTTATACATAGGTGCTTGAGAATTCTTCCTCCATTCATTAGACATTTTCTTAGATTCCATAATCTCATTAAATGCAATTAAAATATAATAAGGGTGGTGATAGAAAGGGTCATTATAATAGTTAAATTCAGCAAGTTGTAGCTATAAGAACATTATTAAATTTTCTAAATATAATTATTTTGAAAAATTATTAAATATGTATTTATTAATTAACTATAATAATTAAATAATTATTATAGTTCAAAATATAATTTATAGTTTATATAATATAATATGATTTTAATTTTAATTAAAAATTTAATTAAATCTCACTTTCATGAAAGTGTCCCTCTTGGCTGCAAACAAATTTCTTGCTATAATTAATATGAATCTCACATTCGCATTCCAGAAAATTAACGTACTAACACTAAATATAATCAAAATCGCTATTATATCTTACCAAATTCCTTCAACCAAACAAGACCTAACATAATAATGTCCAAAGTGAGAGAATTGACACAAAGTATCACCCCACACCACCTCATCGATACTCACACATCTTCCATCATCTTCTTCGTTGTCTTTCCGCCATCCAGTATCAAGTTTTGAGCATGGGTTCGGACCCGCAGCCTCTCCTCTAAACCTTGAAGGATGCATGAAATTGAATAGGACGTCCTTTATAACCTGAGACGTCAGACCATGCACCTGCTCCACAGTAATCTTATCAAACTTTATCCGGTCTTTATCCAAGCTTTGATCTCAAGTCCTTGAGAAAGGTATATTGTACGATATGCGTATACACTCTGGGATTTGCTTATTATTTATGTTCACTAAGGAACAACTGAAATTTTCAAAGCCAAATGTTACAAAATGGGTTTCATGGGGTTTTGAGGATGTTCTTCATTGCTGAATGTGCGGGGGTTTATGGAAAATATCCAGGAAGATTTTCCGGGAAGGTTCTTTCATGTTATTTAATGCTAGGCAAGCCCATTTGATCGTCTGGGAATATTTACTATTTGGTTATGCTCATTCATGAGTTAGTGGAGCTGCTTTGTTACCAGTTTATTGTTTTTCATCCATATGCTTCTGTTATGGCTGTTTATGAACCTTAGTGATTTGAGATGGATTAGATTTTACTTGGCCTACTTCCATTTCTCTGACCCATTTTAAAACTTGCCTTATGTTAGACATCAAGGAAATACAAAAGAGATAGTCATGCTGGTCCAGTGCTTGGTCTTGCTTGGAACAGGGAGTTCAGGTTTGGAAAAATCTGTTTGCCATTTTGTTTGCTTTATATCTTAGGTGCTAAGACAATTTAAAAATGCAGGAATATACTTGCCAGTGCTAGTGCTGACAAATTAGTTAAGATTTGGGATGTAGCAGCTGGGAAGTGCGAAACCACCATGGAGAATCATTCAGACAAGGCAAGAATAAAGTTTGTTTTTACTGTGATAGTTATCTTGACGTGTTTATTTAGATGCTATTATTTAATATAATTTCTCACCATTCTTTATCATTATCTTTTGTATTGCCATGATAAATTTTATACATGATCTTTTCAACATTATTTGATATTTTAATGCAATATTCTTTCACAGTCACAACATATAAAAAGCTAATATGATGACCTCAAACATGATCTCTTGAAATTCTAGTGCCAGCACAATATCCTTATAAAAGTGGGTGCCCTATACCCAACCTCAGATGTACTTTTCGATTACCAAATCATTTATACAGAGAGTTATGCATGATGTATACTTACCCATAATAGCGTCGACACTTCTGCATCCACTATTTACATTTTAATGTCCTTATATTATTTGTCGTATCAACAGGTTAGAGCAGTTCCCAACTATAATGAAAATTTTGAGATATGTTGACATTAATCTTAAACACATGTCCTATGGTCTAAATACATTATACTGACTGGACATAGATGATGCGTATCAGGTATTGGGGGCTTATAAACATTGAGACTTTTTTCATGAAGTTTACACTTGATGATCTCAAGTGGAGGATATCATGAGGACTGTCTTGTCAATTGGAACCTCACATGTTTTAAGTGTCATTGGTTGTTTCTATTT
The DNA here is from genome assembly GCA_963277665.1 of Viscum album. Classification (NCBI taxonomy): domain Eukaryota; kingdom Viridiplantae; phylum Streptophyta; class Magnoliopsida; order Santalales; family Viscaceae; genus Viscum; species Viscum album. The sequence goes on from OY728155.1 coordinate 391,380,618, forward strand.
ACGTGCGCACGTATTGGTCATTAGACTTGAGATCATTATCAATGTGTATCATTTGATCGCATATTTTTATTCAAGACGAAACCCATGACATTTATGTTGTGGCGAGGTAGCTTGCGTTGGACGCGTCATTTGTAAAGACCCGAAAATTCCGTATAATTTTTTTTTAATTATATGGAATTATTACGAGACTTCGAAAATTGACGGCACGTGATTCCGAGGCCCGGAGAGCTCAGAACGAAATTTTGAACTTTTTTTAAGGTACGTTCAGTAAACGTGCGGGCGGAAATTTCAATCCTTTGAACCGGTGCTCGAATTGAAAATCCAAAGGCATCGTTGAATTCACAACGCCAGGATTCGCTTAGGCAAAGCTCAACTTCGAACGACAATGGTCGGACGAAAAAGTTAATTTTTGGACTTAAAAAAAAAGAGATAATAAAATAACTCTTGAGTTATTTTATTCTCTACCCACCGTTGAGCGACGGATGGCGGGACCGCAGGATAGCGTCCGACATTAAATAAGAGACATTTAATGACTTGATCCTCTCGTTGTGTAACCGCAATGCTCATGGTTTAATAAGTTCATTAATTAGGATTCATTAATGAATCATAATAATGAACCAACGTGGTGGTTAATTTCTTTTATTTAATCAAACCATTGGCATGAGATTTGGGAACCCACGAGAGGAACCTCTGACGAAACGCCGCCGACGTCATCCTCCAACGAAGAAGTTTTGACGACGCCCGTTGAGGAATCGATCCGGAGGTCGACGAACGACGAACGACAAAGCACACAAATCTTCTTCTTCCGCAAGAGTTTCCAACAAAATCAAGGTAGAGAAATTAATCTTTTTAAGTGTTTAAAGATTCATCATACCTCATTCTTGAATAATATGACGAACGCGGATCAACCGACTAACGGGTTGATCTGCGATTCACTTGAATTTGCGGGAGGTTGATGCAGGGTTTCATTATGGGTTTTTAATGATTATTATCCTTCCCCATGTCTAAAACGCTAACGCGGAGGGCGCGGGGCGATCCGAACAAGGCCCGGACCCTCCGTCGTTCTTGTTTTTGTTGCGTTCTTCGTGGGCGACCAAGCAACTCGGCGTCAAGGCGAGACTGAGGGCCACGCAGTGAAGGCGACGCCCCGGGAGGCCTGTAGGCGCAGACAAGAACAAAATCAGACCACTAGAACTTCACCGGTGGCCTGCGGAAGCACCGCCAGCGACCGGCGACCGCAGGCGCTGCGGCGGATAGGGGGCGGCCGGCCATCGCTGACCGTGCTGAAGGCGGGCGGTGCGCCGCGGCAGCGCGCGGACGGGTCCCGCCCTAGACTGGTCCATTGGCTGGTCAACTGGAGGGGCAGCGCCAACCTGGCGCTGCCAGTTGGAAAACCTGAACAGACCATGTTCGTTTGGGAGGGGAGCAGACCCTACGCCCAACCAGCGGGCTGGACCGGGCCCCGCCGGACCGGGCTGGGCCCAGCTAGTTCGGGTCGGGCCCAACGGGTCGGGTTGCCCCGGACCGGGTCGGGTCGTCTCAGATCGGGTCGGTTCGGTCAGACTGGGTGGGACCGAATCCAGACCCAATTTGACTAAGTTTCACTTAAAGGGCCATAACTTCTAAACCGGACGTCCGTTTGACGAACCGTTTTCGGCGCTAGAACCCTTAGGATGAGGTGATCCTTTTGATACTCCATTTGGGTTTTGGAGAAAGTTGGAGTACGACCGGGATGGATCGAACTCGAATCCAACTGGGCCATTGGTACTAAAATGCCTATAACTCACAGACCGGGCGTCCGATTGACGCGCCGTCTGTTGCGTTGGAATCCTTATGACATGACGATTCTTCCGGTTACTTCTTCGTGGGTCTTCGTGGTAGTTGAGGTACGATCGATGGCTTGAGGAGCAGAATCTAGAGAACTCAAGCGCAACAAGTGCGGGAATCCTGTGGCTAAGTGTCAAGTGAAGAGCGACCCTTTGTAATCGGCATCAGAGTGACCCTGTGTGGATCAGCAGTAGCGCGACCCGACGAGGATCAGCCTTAGAGCGGCCCGTCGTGGATCAACGACTTACGACCATGTGTGGATCGACGACTTACGACCCTGTGTGGATCAACAGTAGCGCGACCCGACGAGGACCAACCTTAGAGCAGCCCGTCGTGGATCAACGACTTACGACCCTGTGTGGATCGGTGACTTATGACCTTGTGTGGATCGGTGACTTATGACCCTGTGTGGATCGACGACTTACGACCCTGTGTGGATCGGCGACATTCGACCCTGTGTGGATCGACAATAGAACGACTTCTTCGTGGTTCAATAGTGGAAGTTCTCAACGGAATAAGATGATTTAGCTTTACGACTAATCACCATTATTCCCGTTCTTTAAGTTATATACCTAGTGTGAGCTGTATTTTGCTTTGTGCTTTGTGATTGAGATCATGCTTTGTGGTTTTTCCTTCGTGGAATTCTGGGAGACCTTCGGGGGTCTTGGGGTCCCTACTGGGTGTCGTTATACTCACCCCTGCACGGGCTTCGCCCGCACCTTGAATGTGTTTTGTGCAGACAACAGACAACTTTGACCGAGATTTGGGAGCCAGGACTAGACGGTATACGGAGGTGACCGGTTGACGTGGAGAGCCGCAGTGACGAGCTTTAACTACCCTTCAGGTAGGATCCTTGACGGATGACCTCATGAGTTGTTTTTCCTTTTGGTTGTACTTTCTTTTAGTTGGGTTTGTATACTGACTGATTCTGCTTCATTTCAGACATTTATTTCCAACAGTCATGTTACGTGGTTTGCTCTTATTGTGTACCTGGTCTGTGTGTTTGCAGGTTTAAAGGCAATGCCTTCCCATTTTAGGGATATGCCTTTCCGGTGCTGGTCGCTATCCCTTGGCCTATGGAAGGCGTGCTTGGGGTAGTCACGACAAGGGCTCTGGGGGACGGGTCGTGACATAGCGGTATCAAAAGAGTCAGTTCTACCGAAGAACTAAGACTCTGATCTTTTCAATGGTGCAATAGTGTTAAGTGTTTTGAGTACGGTTTTTAGTTCGGGGAGTCTATTGTTGGTGCGGCGGCCGACGTATCCATACACCAGGACCCTGAATTCTGATTTTCGACTCGGTACACGAAAACACTGATTGCGTGTGTTTTTGAAATGTTTTTCTTTTGATCTCTTTTGAGTCAGCTTACCAGGTGTAACTTATTGACCGTGGCGCATCTGTTTCTTTACAGGATGCTGTCGCGTAGACAGCCAGCCAGGATTCCAGAGAGAGTATGCGATGACAACCCACCGAGCTATGAGCCTTCAGTGCAGGGCCCTCTTTCGGCGATGGTATCTTCGGGTGGTGTACCGGCAGCACCGCCACCCGTAGGGCAGCAGTTGCCACCAGCCCCACCAGCAGACCCGTGCACGCCGATTGAACGCATTGCACGAGTTACAGAGACAGGCCTCCGAGGTTTTGGGGCGAGACAGATCCGCAGGCAGCTGAGGACTGACTGGAGGTTGTGGCACAGGTTTTCCGTTTGGTCGAGACACCAACAGACCAGATGGTGATCCTAGCTGCTAGTTTCTTCTAGGGCACAACAGGGAGATGGTGGAGCTTGACGCTCCAGTTGCACGATGAGGCGACCCTCACCTGGTTGGACTTCGAGGGCCTCTTTAGGGCGGAGTTCGTTCCAGCGACTCTGCGCTCTGTGCGTATTCAGGAGCTCCTGCACTTACAGCAGGGCAACCCGACAGTAGCCCAGTACTCGGTGAGATTCACTGACCTCTCCCGCTACTCCACTGACATGGTATGAGACCCTTTCTTCAGAGCCCGGACCTTTGAGCAGGGTCTCCGACGGGAGATTAGAGCGTCGATGATATCGCTCAACATCCCGACGCTGGCTGAAGTGCTAGAGCGAACACTATTGGTGGAGAGCTTCCTAGCTGAGCAGACACCGACAGTGAGAGCCACCACCGGACGACAGGCAGCCGAGTCATCTGCAGCAGGCAGTATGCAGATGACGCAGATATCTAAGCGGGCCAGACCTTCCGGAGGACGACCCCAGGAAGTAGGGTGGGAGGTGCGGAGCTCACAAAGCAGAGGAGGTCAGCAGAGGAGCAGACTGTGCTACTCGTGTGGTGGGCAGGGTCACATGGCTCGCGATTGCCCGACCTGCTCTACTGATGATCAACAGACGGTCGAAGGACCGCCGAGACAGAGGCAGTGATTCGAGCGGGGAGGTCCACAGGGCGGCGGATGCGGCAGAGGAGCTGGTTGTGCAGCAGGCGGTGGGCGACGATTTGAGGTTCTACTGCCACCACCACCAGGTGATCCACCCTGACCTCAGAAAGCAGGTGGACAGGGACGAGCTCAGCTTCAGGCAGTTGAGGCCTACGATCACGGCGTTCCAGAGATGATTCGAGGTACGATCTGTGCCTACCTAGCTGCAGTTCTTATACACACAGGTGCCGATCACTCTTTTATTGCCACGACTCTCGTTCGGAGCTCGGAGATTCCGGTGGAGCCGTTGGCTCGATCTTTACGATTAAAGACTCCTAGGGGAGAGGATTTGACGATTACGCACTGGTGCCGGCAGTGTGAGCTTACTCTAGGAGGTGAGAGTTTCAGCTGAGATCTCCTAGTAGCAGCGTCGATGCCTTACGGCGTCATCTTGGGTATGGACTGACTATCCACAGTCAATGCTCAGATTGAGTGTTTTAACTGCAAAGTGCGGTGTGTCCGCGATGATGAGACAATGTTTTCCTTCACCGGCGAGAGGGGAACCTTGACAGTTCAGGATGAACTTTTTCGGAGGAGTGTGCAGTCGATCACTCATCAGTTGGCTAGCCTTACCCTCAGAGTAGTTGACGAGAGGAGTCCGAGCTATCATGTAGTGGTGGACCAGTATGCTGATGTTTTTCCTGAGGATGTTCTGGGACTACCTCCTCGCAGAGAGGTAGACTTCTATATCGACCTGTACCCCGGGACGACACCGATATCTACACCAGCATATCGGATGGCTCCCGCGGAGCTTCGTGAGTTGAGGGTACAGCTGGAGGACTTGCAGGGGAAGGGGTTCATAAGGCCCAGTGTTTCTCTATGGGTAGCCCCGATTTTGTTCGCCAAGAAGGCATACGGTAGTTTGAGGTTTTGCGTGGACTATCGGCACCTGAACCAGGTGACCGTGAAGAATAAGTATCCACTCCCGAGGATTGATGATCTCTTCGATCAGTTGAAGGGAGCTCGGTGGTTTTCAAAGATATACTTCAGATCAGGCTATCATCAGTTCAGGGTACGAGATGATGATGTATCGAAGACGGTCTTCAGATGCTGGTATGACCACTATGAGTTCTTGGTGATGCCTTTCGACGTGACCAACGCCCCAACAGTGTTCATCGGACTAATGAACAGGATCTTCCAGCCTTACCTCGATCGCTTTGTGGTGGATAAACTCTGAGAGAACCAGCTTTATGGTAAGCTCTCGAAGTGCCAGTTCTGGATACGAGAGATCCACTTTATGGGACACGTTATTTCGGAGGCTGGAGTTGCAGTGGATCCGGTGAAGTTTGAGGCAGTGCTTGCTTGGGAGCCACCCATGAGTGTCATTAAGGTGCGAAGTTTCTTGAGATTGGCTGGGTACTACTAGAGATTTGTACCTTACTTTTCCAGAGTAGCAGCACCATTGTTAACTTTGACAAAGGGTCAACTCTTCGTATGAATGGAGAGATGCCAGTAGAGTTTCCAGGAGCCGAGGCAGAAGTTGACGTGTGCCCCCATCATGAGGCTACCGAAAGAGGGCGTTGGGTATGTAGTCTACTGCGACGCATCATATATCGGACTAGGATGTGCCCTGATGCAGGAGCGAGCGGTGATCGCCTACGACTCACGACAATTGAGACAGCACGAGCAGAACTACGCTACCCATGACCTGGAGTTAACAACAGTGGTCTTTGCCTTGAAGATGTGGCGACACTACTTGATGGGTGAACAATTTACTGTTTACTCTGATCACAAGAGTCTCAGGTATATCTTTCACAGAAGGACCTGAACCTGAGACAACGACGATGGATGAAGTTTTTTTCAGACTATGACTTTGAGATAGTCTACACTCTTGGGAAGGGGAACGTGGTGACTGACACACTCAACAGGAGGTCTGGATTACAGTTGCTGAGTGAGCCGACAGACTAGCTAGCCGCATTGCAGTTATCCTTCGTGGATAGTGATTGAGCAGCTTACCTCCAGTCTATGACAGTCACTCCTCCACTCCTTCAGCGAGTCAGGGAGGCACAACTTGGGGACATTGACTGCGAGACCCGATGTGCTCAGATATCCTCAGGACATGCTCCTGAAGGATTTTCTGAAGGTGGAGAGCACGCCATCCTTTTTAGAGGAGGCACCATGGTACCAATGACGCTACGAGAGGAGGTGTTGAAGGAGTTCCACACATCCTCTTTGGCAGTATATCCTGGTGTGGCGAAGATGTACCAGGACCTCCGGCGTCAGTACTGGTGGCCAAGGATGAAGAAAGCAGTGACGGAATTCGTTTCACGATGTCTCACTTGTTAGCAAGTGAAGGCCGAACATTAGGTTCCAACAAGCTTAGCACAACCACTTAAGGTGCCAGAATGGAAGTGGGATGACATCTCCATGGACTTCGTGACAGGACTATCATGTACGTCCAGGGATCATGATTCCATTTGGGTGATCGTTGACTGATTCACCAAGTCGGCCCACTTCCTACCCATCTGGGAGCAGAGATCAGTAGAGGGCTTGAGACGCCTCTACGTATAAGAGATAGTACGACTTCACAGGGTGCTATTGACAATCGTCTCTGATCGTGACACTTGTTTTACATCCCAGTTGTGGAAGGGATTGCAGGAGGCGTTCGGGACTTAGCTACGTTTGAGCACCGCCTTTTATCCTCAGACAGATGGTCAGACGGAGCGGACTATACAAACGCTTGAGGAAATGCTCCGTGCTTGCGTCCTTGATTTTGGCCGCAGTTGGGAGGATCACTTGCTCTTGATGGAGTTTGCATACAACAACAGTTATCACTCCATCGACATGACACCGTTTGAGGCCTTGTACGAGCGACCATGCAGATCACCTCTATGCTGGACAGACCTAGGAGAGTCAACACTTATGGGTCCAGAGTTAATACGGGCTACCACTAAGAAGGTGTAGATCATTTAAGAGCGGATAAAGACTGCACATAGCAGACAAAAGTCCTATGCTGACAGAAGACGAAGACCCTTGGAGTTCGAGGAGGGATACCATGACTTCCTATGGGTCTCACCTCGACGAGGTTTGCGGAGATTTGGCTGGGGCGGCAAACTATCACCGAGGTTCATCGGACCTTTTTAGATTCTCAGCAGAGTTGACGAGGTGGCATACCGCCTAGCTCTTCCCCCACAGATGCACAAGGTGCATGACGTTTTTCACGTGTCGCAGCTGAGGAGATACGTGCATGATCCATCGCACGTCATCGACTGGGGCGAGTTGGACATTGACGATGAGGTGACTTTTGCGGAGTTCACACTGGAGATAGAGGATCAACAGGAGCAGGTCCTTCGTGGACGGTTGATACCTCTGGTGCGAGTTCGGTGGCAACACGGGAACCTCCAGGAAAACATATAGGTGCGGGTGTCTCAGATTTGTACTCAATACCCCCACTTGTTTTCTTAGCCTTTATTGTGGTTTTCGGTACGTAAAACCCTAAGGTGGAGAGAATGTAAAGACCATGAAATTCCGTATATATTTTTAATTATATGGAATTATTACGAGACTGCGAAAATTGACGGCATGTGATTCTGAGTCCCGTAGAGCCCGAAATGGAATTTTGAATTTTTTTTAAGGTACGTTCAGTAAACGTGCGAGCGGAAATTTCTATCTTTTGAATCGGTGCTTGGATTGAAAATTCGAGGGCACCGTTGAATTCACAGCGCCGAGATTTGCTTAGTCGAAACTTAACTTCGACCGACAAGGGTCACACGAAAAAGTTAATTTTTGGACTTTTCGAAAAAAAAAAGATAATAAAATAACTCTTGAGTTATTATTCTCTTCCCACCGTTGAGCGACGGATGGCGGGACCGCAGGGTAACGTCGGACATTAAATAAGAGACATTTAATGACTCGATCCTCTCGTTGTGTAACTGCAACGTTCATGGTTTAATAGGTTCATTAATTAGGATTCATTAATGAATCATAATAATGAACCAACATGAGGGTTAATTTCTTTTATTTAATCAAATCATTGGCATTGGATTTGGGAACCCACGAGAGGAACCTCTGACGAAACGCCGCCGACATCATCCTCCAACGAAGAATGAAGTTTTGTCGACGCCTGTTTAGGAATCGATCTGGAGGTCGACGAACGACGAACGACAACGCACGCAGATCTTCTTCTTCTTCCGCAAGAGTTTCCAACAAAATCAAGGTAGGGAAATTAATGTTTCTAAGTGTTTAAAGATTCATCATACCTCGTTCTTGAATAATACGACGAACGCGGATCAACCGACTAACGGGTTGATCTGCGATTTGCTTGAATTTGCGGGAGGTTGATGCGGGGTTTCATTATGGGGTTTTAATGATTATTATCCTCCCCCATGTCTAAAACGCTAACACGGAGGGCGCGAGCTGATTCGAACAAGCCTCGGACCCTCCGCCGTTCTTGGTTTTGTTGTGTTTTTTGTGGGCGACCAAGCAACACGGCGGCAAGGTGAAATCGATGCCCACGCAGTGAATGCGGCACCCCGGGAGGCCCGTAGGCGCAGACGAGAACGAAATCGAACCATCAGAACTTCACCGGTGGCCGCGCGGAAGCACTGCCGGCGCGGCGGTCGGCTCTCGCCGGCCGCGAGAGGGTGGCGGCGCCCGCAAGCGCCGCAACGGACAGGGGATGGCCGACCATCGCCGACAGCGCTGAAGGCGGGCGGCGCGCCGCGGGGGAGACGTCACGGCTCCGGTCGCGGCGGTGGAGGACCCGCGTTCACGGGTCCCGCCCTAGATCGGTTTACCGAACCAGTTAGCTGGAGGGGCGGCGCCAACCTGGCGCCGTCGGTTGGAGAACGCGAACGGACCGCGTTCGTTCTGGAGGGGAGTAGACCCCGCGCCTAGCCAATGGGTCGGGCGGGACCCGCGGCCCGGAGGGCCGCGTTGGTCCGACGACCAAGCGGGCCGGACCGTACTGGGCCCAGTCAGTTCAGGCCGGGCTCAACCGGTTGGGTCGGTCCGGCCGGGTCGGACCGGACCCAGATCCAATTTGACCTAGTTTCGCTTAAAGGGCCATAACTTCTAAACCGGACGTCCGTTTGACGAACCGTCTGCGGCGCTGGAACCCTTAGGACGAGACGGTTCTTCTTGGGTTTTGGAGAAAGTTGGAGTACGACCGTGATGGATCGAACTCGAATCCAACCGGGACCTCGGTACTAAAATGCTTACAACTCACCGATCGGGTGTCTGATTGATGAGCCGTCTGTTGGTTTGGAACTCTTATTACATGACGATTCTTCGGGTTACTTCTTCGTGAGACTTCGTGGTAGTTGAGGTACGACCGATGGCTTGAGCAGCAGAATCTACGGAACTCAAGCGCACCGAGTGCGGGAATCCTGTGGCTGGCTATCAAGTGAAGAGCGACCCTTTGTGATCGGCATCAGAGCGACCCTGTGTGGATCAGCAGTAGCGCGACCCGACGAGTACCGGCCTTAGAGCGGCCCTTCGTGGATCAAAGACTTACAACCCTGTGTGGATCGGCGACTTACGGCCCTGTGTGGATCGACGACTGACGACCCTGTGTGGATCTGCAGTAGCGCCTCCCGACGAGGACCAGCCTTAGAGCGACACGTCGTGGATCAACGACTTACGACCCTATGTGGATCGATGACTTACGACTCTGTGTGGATCGATGACTTACGACCCTGTGTGGATCAGCAGTAGCGCGTTCTGACGAGGACCAACCTTAGAGCGACCTGTCGTGGATCAACGACTTACGACCCTGTGTGGATCGACGACTTACGACCCTGTGTGGATCGACGACTAACAACCCTGTGTGGATCGACGACTAACGACCCTGTGTGGATCAGCAGTAGCGCGACCTGACGAGGACCGGTCTTAGAGTGGCCCGTCATGGATCAACGACTTACGACCCTGTGTGGATCGACGACTTAAGACTCTGTGTGGATCAGCTACTTACGACCCTGTGTGGATCGATGACATACGGCCCTGTGTGGATCGATAATAGAACGACATTTTGTGGTTCAGCAGTGTAACTTCTCAATGGAATAAGATGATTTAGCTTTACGACTAATCATCATTATTCTCGTTCTTTAAGTTATATACCTAGTGTGGGCTGTCTTTTACTTTGTGATTGAGATCATGCTTTGTGGTTTTTCCTTTGTGAATTCCGGGAGACCTTCGGGGGTCTCGGAGTCCCTACTGGGTATTGTTATACTCACCCCTGCACGGGTTTCGCCCGCACCTTGACATGTCTTATGCAGACGACGAACAACTTTGACCGAGATTTGGGAGCCAGGATTAGACGGTGTATGGAGGTGACCGGTTGACGTGGAGAGCCGCAGTGACGAGCTGTACCTACTTTTCAGGTAGGATCTTGGGGGACGACCTCAGGAGTTGTTTTTCCTTTTTGTTGTACTTTCTTTTAGTTGGGTTTGTATACTGGCCAATTCTGCTTCAATTCACACATTTACTTCCAACTGTTATACTACGTGGTTTGCTCTTGTTGTGTACCTGGTCTGTGTGTTTGCTGGTTTAAAGGCAATGCCTTCCCATTTTTGGGATATGCCTTTCCGGTGCTAGTCTCTAACCCCTGACCTATGAAAGGTGGGCTTGGGGTAGTCACGACATGGGCCCTGGGGGACAGGTCGTGACATCATTGATGACATGATATTGGTTGAATGTTCACGAAAGTTTTCGTCGCTTCCGAAAGGATGAGATGTCTTGGGTCTAGTTGACCAAGATGACACTTTTATTAAATCTATGACCATGGTGTGATTAAAGGTAAGTATCCAGTAAAGTAAGGTCATGAATAAATAAAGCAAGAAAGGATGATTACACGAAGTGCGCATCTTGCTTTATTTGATATCACAAGGCAAATATATTATATTACACGACGTGTGTTCGTAGGTGGTTGTCATTGTTATGACTAAACCTTATCTCCTTAGGGGTCTTGATGGGTTGTTAGACTTCGCTTTTGGTCTGTGAGTATTGACCGCGTCGTCATGACACGTCAAATTGATTATGTTTTTAAAGTTTATTTATAGTCTAGGAAAGACCCTAGGTCGTCTCTCAAGGAGCGTTGGATGTTTACAGTGTGTATTTTTAATAAAGATTACTAAAAGAGAGAGGTGGTTTTGAAAACTGTTTTAAAAACTAAAATGACTTAATTAAAGAGTTTAATAGTTGATAAATAAAGGTGGTGTTTTAAGAATTATGAGAGAAGAAGATCATTTCAAGTTCACTACACATATTGGATAGTTCATTGTTCTGAAAATTTCACATGGTTTTGTTTAATTTTTTGGTTGAGGGCTGTCAAGATCTTTGATTCCCCTCTTACCCTTTAAAACGACGCACAAAGAAGCAACCCTTGACACAACGATCGTGTTGTCAAGGTTTGGTCCTCAATCATAGAACAAGGGATACCAAAGCATACTGAAATCTCATATATGTGTGAGAGAGAAAGGATGCTTGTGTTGTTCAATTGGAACAACCCAAGATTCCCACTTGAAATCTCAACCCAATCGGTGTTGAAATAAAAAGCGTTTCACTTAATTATATCAAAAGAAATGCAATAAGGGGAGAATCATGTCAAGATAAGAAATAAGTGAAATATTTAACACACAAATTACACAAAACGAGTAGAAAAACTAGTGCTTGAACTCCCTCCCAAGTGTGTGTAGCTCCCTCAAAATGACCGTCCACCGTTTAGCTCGTTATCGAGAGGAGGAGGCTCGGGTGGAATTTCGCCTTCATCTTTGACCCCCCTATGAGGATAGGGGCCTCCAGAACTTCTTGGATGAGGAGAGGACTCCTTTGGGTCTCCAAAATATGAGAGCTTTGCCTTCTGGCGAATTTGCAAATGAGCCAAATGTTCTATTTTATAGGTGGTTTTGGGCACACAGATTTATTAAAACCACTTAACACATGGTTTTCGACCTTCAGACAACCTTATCTCGCTTTGGAGAAAATTACAAAGTTGTATCCCCACCTCGTGACTATCTCCATCGAAAATTTGGATTCATTTGGACTCCTACAGCTCGAGATATGGACATATCACAACACATCACTTTTGACTTCGTGCAGATTCGGTGTGCTGGACAGATCAGGTCGATTAGGCCACTTAATGGCCGAATTGAGTTTAGGTTCCTTTAGATGAAATGTAGCCCAATAAATTTTGGACCGGCTCACAAAATTTAAACCCATTTGGATGCACAGTTTAGTAGCAGTGTGCTGTTTAGTCCACTGAAGTGCTTGGATCTTGTGCAGTAAGACCCATTTTTCTTGGACATCATCATGGGCTCTCAAAATCACCTCTACCTACAATGTAATTATCAAAACAAGTGAAATTACCCTTTTTAACGGTGATTGACACAAAATAATTGATTCAAACATGGAGTGAAATTTGTTATAATAATTGGAATTTGCATTACAAAATCAGTTTAATTTAGTGGTGTAAGGGTGAAAATAAAACAATGAATCGCAGTGCGATCACATCCCCACACCTAAACATTTTCACTTTTTGGAAAAGTCATATTTCTAAAAATTATGCATGTAGATATTTCTAACTTCATAACGATTTAACATTCATTGAAAATTTAATTCCCGATAGAAATGTGATCGAAGTAAAAATCACACCGAGCAGTTATTCTCAGTTATCATGGAAAAAGACGTCTCAAAAATTGCGTCAGAACGAAATTCCAAGAGATGCATGATACCGATCGAAGAAAATAATTCAAAAGTTAATCATGTCATTAATTCTTCACGTGTGTGTGTGGCAACCATTTCATGCTATTCTTCCCACTTTTTATCGAGTAAATATAAGTTATTTTAAAAATTGTCTACTTACATGATCCATTCCACGGAACCTGCCCTACATCATTTGCAATCAAATTTCAAGACCCACTCACTTAAGCATTCTCAAAAGTCAAAGCATAAGCTCCTGACCTAGATATCCTTATATGTTGTACATTTCATCACTCCCCTCATTTTTTTTTCAAAAGTTGCACTTGAAACAAATCTCACACTCTTCTCTCAATCCATGTTTGATATACTCACGACACTTACTGTAATAGTTTTAACAAGATCAAAAGTCAAGGAAGGGTGGTTTTTGACTTGGCCAAGACACAACCCTTTTTTTTGTGGGCGTACAACAGTCGGATAACAGGTAAACACGCATAGGTCAATCTGGTATAGTAATGAAATAGATCAGATAAGGAATGAACGTATGGAAAAATCATTTCGGAAAGTAGAGAAAAATTAACCTAACTTATACCTTCCATTAAGTAAGAATTTTTCACACTTCATGGTTGGGTGCAAAGTTGTGTGGAGAAATTAAGTGACACAATTTTCCCTTAAACTATTCACACAAAGGGTACCATTCTTCTCAAAGGTTTCAAAATGATACAACCATTTATATCATCGACAAAGAACCAAATTTCAAAAGAAAGTCACACCACAGTATTGAATTCTTACTGAAATTCACATTTCATCAGTTTTTTTTTTGAATGTTAAAACATGTAATAGAGAAATTACTCATGCATTTTCAATAACTTCCATGATTAAGTGGGCATCATTTTCCATGATAAAGTGGGCATAAAAAAATTAACATTTTGGCACAAAAGTGAGAGTGGGGGAGGAAAGGGGGGATGAAGTAACAATACAATCCAGCAAGCCAAAAAGAGAAAAAGAAGAAAGATGTTGACAATTCCTAACTAAGGAATATATCGACCCCCACACCTAAAATGTGCAGTGTCCTCATTGTAATAAAAGAAAATGTGGAAAGGAAGGATAAAACCCGGTGAATGTTATTCATAGATTGCTTCTTGAACATGGAGTTCCTCCATCGGGGACTCCGGAATAGATTCATGGAAGTGCTTCAACCACTGCCCATTGACAGTGAATGTTTGCTTGGTTTCTTCATTTTGAACCTGGATAACACCAAATGGAGAGACATTAGTTAGTAACAATGTATGATCCAAACCAGCGGGAACGAAGCTTACCCGAATACAACTTCAGCCTTGCATTGTAGAGGAGGACCTTCAGCCCAATGTGGAATTGACGATGAAGGATGAGACAGTCAGTGGTAGCCTTGGTTCGCTCCTTATAAATTCTGGAATTCTCATATGCATCTTTTCTCATTTTCTTCAGCTCCTGAATCTGCAACTTACTTTGAGCACCTTCACCAGAAAGATTATAATTGCATTGCTTGATGGCCCAGTAGGCCCGATGCTTAATCTCAATAGGGAGGTGACAACTTTTTCCAAACACAAGTCGATAGGTTGACATTTCAATGAGAATTTTAAAGGCAGTACGATAAGCCCATAATGAATCATCGAGTCTAAGACTCCAATCTTTTCTATTAGGTTGAACCGTTTTTTCAAGAATCTGTTTTACCTCCCTATTTGGCACCTTGGCTTGACCATTGGTTTGTGGGTAATATGCAATACACTATATGCCCGACCCCATACTGACGCAAAAGAGATTGCATTATTCGGTTGCAGAAATTTGAACTCTAGTCACTGATGATGAACTGAGGTAATCCAAACCTACAGAAGATTTGGGTTTTCAAAAATTCCACAACTACCTTAGAATCATCAGTCTTTGTAGCTCGTGCTGTTGGATTGGTGTAACCCGATTCGGTTGGGCCGAACGCTTGTGGCCCGCAACTGTCGCGGAACTGACCGACCGACACCGACAGACACTGTAGCAGTGCGGACTTCAGAGTCAACTTCACTGTAGCATTTTTGACTTCCAGCCGGCAGCCACTGTAGCGCTTTTGACAAAGTCGGCCGTCGTTCACTGTAGCGACGCGAATTTACCTTTTCGGAACAGTGATCGTCTTCTTCATTTTATAGCCCACTTTCGGGCTAGGGTTGCCACTTGAAATCCTCTGTAATTTGTGCTCCCGATATAGTGAAATTCTGCCTCTCTCGTGGACGTAGGAATTATTCCCGAACCACGTAAATCGCCGTGTTCTTGTTGCTTTCTTTCTTTCGTTTTCTCGTTTCTGTCGTTGTGTCTCCCGCCGATTCCGCAACACGTGCCTCTACCCATTTTGAAATATAATCCACTGCCAGAAGAATGTAAAAGTTCTCAAATGAATTGGAGAATGGCCCCGTAAAGTCAATGCCCTAAACATCGAAAATGTCATGGAAGAGCAAGGGCTGTTGTGACATTTCATTTCTTTTAGATACATTCCCCATTCTTTGACAGCGATGACAAGATTTACAGAAATCATTGGCATCCCGAAAAAGTGTTGGCCAAAAGAGACCGAAATCAAGGACCCTGCGAGCAGTCCGTTGAGGACCAGAGTGGCCCCCACAAGCAAGAGTGTGGAAGAACCTAAGGACGGACTGAAACTTGGTATCGGGAATACAACGCATAAGGACTTGATCACTACATGTTCTCCAAAGGTAGGGGTCATCCCAAATGCACCAACGAGACTCATGTTTTAGACGGTTGGTTTGGTTTTTGTTGAAATCAATAGAAATGCAAGATGCTACTAATTAATTTACAATTCAGTATATCAAGGAATAACATCTTGCACTAGGTACAATTGCTCATCTGGAAACATGTCATTTATGAGAATATAGGGGATGAGTCAATGTCCAAGGATGGGTGGATCCTACTGATATAGTCAGCCACCGCATTCTCTGCTCATTTTTTATCTCTAATTTCTAAATTGAATTCCCGAAGGAGGAGCATCCAACGAATAAGATGTGGTTTGGCTTCCAGTTTCTTAAGGAGATATCAGAGGGGTGTATGGTCTAAGAACACAATGACTTTGGACCCTAAAAGATACGACCTGAATTTATCCAAGGCAAACACAATTGTAACACCCCAGAATGATAAAGGGTTCAATGACTAAATGATATGACTCATGTCAACAATGTGCATATTTCTTTTCGGGAACCTACCTGATTAGAACTCCACAGTTAAGCGTGCTTGGCCTGGAGTAGTGATCAAGATGGGTCACCTTCTGGGAAGTTTCCCAGAGTGTGTGAGTGAGAAAAAAACACACCGGAAAGAACATGTGTTGGCTTGTGGGGACAATCATTAGTTAAATGACGCGTTCAGGCATGTGGGTGGACCCTAGGGTGGGGACCACGTGTCTGCGGGGCAACTGGTGGTACCTGGCAGACCAGGACCCGACGACCATGTTAAGGCGGGGTGTCTGTGCTGCCAGCAGGGCCTAGTTGTCACATTTGGTATCAGAGGAGGAACCCAGCCTTAAGTGCGGTGCACTGCCTGAGTTGAGATGTAGGGCCCACAACGAGGACGTTGTGCTCTAAAGGGGGGGTGAATGTAACACCCCAGAATGATAAAGGGCTAAATGACTAAATAATATGACTCATGTCAACAAGGTGCACCTTTCTTTTCGGAAACCTACCTAATTAAAACTCCACAGTTAAGCGTGCTTGGTCTGGAGTAGTGATCAGGATGGGTGACCTTCTAGGAAGTTTCTCAGGGTGTGTGTGAGTGAGGACAAAGCACATTGGAAAGAACAAGTGTTGGCCTGTGGGGATAATCATTAGTCGGATGACCCGTTCGGGCACATGGGTGGGCCTCAGGGTGGGGACCACGTGTCTGCGGGGCAACTGGTGGTACCTGGCGAGCCAGGACCCGACGTCCTTGTTAAGGCGGGGTGTCTGTACTGTCAGCGGGGATGACAAGGAATTCTTTTTTAGTTATGGTGTAGTTTGCTTGGGCATGGTCCAAAGTACATGAGGCATAAACAATGACATGTGAAGCTCGATCGACTTTGTGATAAGACTGCCCCAACTGCATAGTTAGAGGTGTCCCACATGAGCTCAAATAGTAAATCCCACCGTGGTGGTTGGATTACTGGGAGTGACGTGAGACTCTATTTTAACTTATTAAAAGTTTCCTCACATTCATTATCAAAAACAAATTCTGTTTCTTTTTGGAGCAATTGGGAGAGGAAGAATGCAATTTTACTAAAGTCACGAATGAAACGACGGTAAAATCCAGCATGACCTAGGAAAGACGACACATCCAGTACATTTTTGGGGAATGGTAGAGAAGAAATGGCATCCACTTTTGATTTATCTACTTACCATCTCCAGAAATGACATGTCTCAAAACTATACTTTGTCACACCATGAAATGACATTTCTCATAATTTAATACGAGATTTTTTTCAATACAACGACGTAGGACTGAACCAAGACTACTTAAACATTCATCAAAAGAGGAGCCATAAACAGTGAAATCATCCATGAATACTTCAATGCAATTTTCCAGGTGATATGAAAAAATACTAACCATGCATCGCTGGAAAGTACCTGGAGTATTGCACAGACCAAATGACATCCTTCTATATGCAAATGTGCCAAAGGGGCAAGTGAAGGTTGCATTTTCTTGATCCTCAGGGGCAATATGGATGTGAAAGTATCCAAAATACCCATCAAGGAAAAAGTAATGAGACTTCCCTGCTAGCCTCTCTAGCATTTGGTCAATGAATGACAATGGGAAATGGTCCTTCCTAGTGTGTTGGTTTAATCGACGATAGTCTATACAGACATGCCAACTATTTTGCACACGAGTTGGAACCAATTCATTGTTTTCATTTTTTATTACTGTTAAACCGGTTTTTTAGGAACTACTTGGATTAGACTGACCAATTGACTGTCAGAGATGAAGTAAATGATTCTAGCATCCAATAATTTTGTTACCTCATTTTTAACAATATCTAGAAGGTTTGGGTTTGGTCGACGTTGTGACTGCCTCACTGGTTTAGCCGCATTATTTAACAATATATGATGTGTACAAATTGATGGACTAATTCCAGGAATGTCAGCAAGTGTCTATCCCAAAGCTTGTTTTACTCACTCAAAAGTTCAAGCAGTCGCAATTCACGCTCAGGAGGGAGTTAACTAGCAATGATAACAGACAACTTGTTTCCATTCTCAAGATATGAATATTTTAAATCTTGAGGCAGTTGGTTTAGTTCCAGTTCAGGGGGGTTTTGGATTGATGAGAGTGTGTGAAAGTGAGAGGTCACTAATTTCATCTAACTGCTCAATGGAATCATCCTCAAATGAGAAATGAGCTTTTACAAGCTTAGCAGTATCATCAATGGTCATGTGATCCTCAGTGTTCAAGAAATCATCAATTAATTAACATGCATGACATTTTTCTAAACCGGTACAACATTCTATGCATGGTTTATTTCCTAGAATTTCAATTAATGAAGAAAACTCAGAAAGGAGATCAGTGGATTGAAAAAAAGTATTTTTAGGGGAATGTAGTACATCTATAGAGTTAACAGAGAGAGATGAATGTTCTTCCGAGGGGTGCTTCATGACATCAAGGGTGTTGAAGTGGACAATGTCACCACCAAACTCCGTAGATAATGTACCATTGTGGACATTAATTATGGTTTTGGCGGTTTTCAAGAAGGGTCTCCCCAATATAATCGGGGCATGTCCATTCATCCTATCATCTTCCATTTTTAGCACATAAAAATTAGTAGGAAATATTAAATTTTGCACCCTCACAAGAACATCCTCCAACACACTAGAGGGGTGTGCAGTACTCTGGTTTGCAAGTTGAACAACAATTCTTGTGGGCTTCAATTCCCCGACCTGCAATGAAGAGTAAATGGAGCGAGACATCGTATTTATAAAGGCACCTAAATCAAGCATAACATTGGAAAAAGAATACTTCTCTATGGTGCACAGAATTGAGAATGTTTTCGAATCATTGCATTTGGTGGGGAGTGATGGCTCTATCAATGCTGAGACGTTTCTCCCCAAGCTTACCTTCGCATCACTTCAAAGTTGCCTTCGGTGTGTACACATCTCTTTCAGAAACTTGGCATATTTTGGAATTTGCTTCACGACATCAATCAAGGGGATGTTAACCTGCACTTTTTTGAAAGTTTTCAATATTTCTTTATCAAATTCAGTTTCCTTTTGTTTTCTTGGTTGGGTGGCCCTTTGGGGAAATGGAAGAGGAATAGTTGGGATAGGTGGCTCATCAACAAACACACTCTTTCCTTTGGAAGAGCTTCTCCCAGGACAAAGATTTTCTTCTCTTGGACCATTTCTAGCAGTGGTTGAGATGTTGGTTTCTTCAGGAGGGGATTACTCTATTGGAGGGGTCATTTGGCTTTTAAGCTGAGTTCCACCCCCCTTGCCTGTAAGTTTGGTTTTCTTTCCACCCAGGGTTAGATAGATAGTATGGTTCTTGCCTAAAGTGTTGGTTATAGAGGCGGCTTGGAAAGATTGCCTCACAACTCTAAAAAATTTCTCTCAATTGAGGACATTGGTTAGAGAAGTGGGTTTCAGAAGAACATATACCACAATGGATGGGAGGAGATCGAGATTTCTCTTGGGAAAGAGCAAGTTGTCGAAGAAGGGTACTTACCTCTTCGAACTTCGTGTCCACCTTCTTCTCGAATTCAGTACTTTGCACCTCATGGACACCCTGAATGGGTACGCTAGACCTTGAACCAGATTGTTGAGTGTTCTGCGCCATGTTCTTAATTATGGTTCTTGCAGCAATTGGGGTTTTATCAACTAGCGCATCACCTGCAGCAACATCAATCATGTTTCGATCAATAGGAATTAAACCTTCATAAAAACATTGAATTAAAAGTTGATCACTTATTTGGTGGTGTGGGCAACTTGAACAAATCCTCTTAAATCTTTCCCAGTATTCATAAAGTGTTTCCCCTTGTGATTGTCTAATACCACATATTTATTTTCTTATTGGTGCAGGTTGAGAGGCTGAGAAATATTTTTCAAGAAATGGACGTTTCATGTCCGCCCAACCTCTAATTGGTGAATTAACATAGTAAAACCAATCTAGTGCAAATATCTTAAAAAAACATGCATTAAACCAAAGCGCACTCCGACAACAATGCCAAAATTTGACCGCGTTGTCGTGACACGTCAAGTTGATTATGTTTTTAAAGTTTATTTACAGTCTAGGGAAGACCCTAGGTCGTATCTCAAGGAGCGTTGGATATTTAAAGCGTGTATTTTTAATAAAGATTACTAAAATAAAGGGGTGGTTTTGAAAACTGTTTTAAAAACTAAAATGACTTAATTAAAGAGTTTAATAGTTGATAAATAAAGGTGACATTTTAAGAATTATGAGAGAAGAACATTTCAATTTCACTACACATCTTGGATAGTTGATTGTTCTGAAAATTTCACATTGTTTTGTTTAATTCTTTGGTTGAGGGTTGTTCAAGATCTTGATTCTCCTATTACCCCTTAAAACAATGCACAAAGAAGCAACCCTTAGCACAACGATCGTGTTGTCAAGGTTTGATCCTCAATCATAGAACAAGGGATACCAAAGCATACTCAAATCTCATATATGTATGAGAGAGAAAGGATGCTTGTGTTGTCCAATCAGAACAACCCAAGATTCTCACTTGAAATCTCAACCCAACGGGTGTTGAAATAAAAAGCGTTTCACTTAATTATTAATTATATCAAAATAAATGCAATTAGGGGAGAAGCATGCCAAGATAAGAAATAAGTGAAATATTGAACACACAAATTACACAAAACCAGTAGAAGAACTAGTGTTGGAACTCCCTCCCAAGTGTGTATAGCTCATTCGAAATGATCGTCCACCGTTTAGCTCGCCATTGAGAGGAGGCTTGGGTGGAACTTCACCTTCATCCTTGATCCCCCTATGAGGATAGGGGCCTTCAAAACTTCTTGGACGAGGAGAGGACTCCTTTGGGTCTCCAAAATACCAGAGCTTTGTCTCCTGACCGAACTTGCAAATGAGGAGCCCAAGGTTCCATTTTATAGGTATAGTAGAAGGTGCTTTTGGGCACACGGTTTTATTAAAACCACTTGACACATGGTTTTATTAAAACCACTTGACACATGGTTTTATTAAAACCACTTGACACATGGTTTTCGACCTTCCAACAACCTTATCTCGCTTCGGAGAAAATTACAAAGTTGTGTCCCCACCTCATGACTATCTCCACCGAAAGTTTGGATTCATTTGGACACTTACAACTCGAGATATGGACAGATCACAATACACCATTTTTGACTTTGTGCAGATTCGGTGTGCTGGACAGATCAGGTCGGTTATGCCACTTAATGGACAAATTGGGCTTAGGTTCCTTCAGATGAAATGCAGCCCAATAAATTTTGGACCAACTCACAAAATTTAAGCCCATTTGGATGCATGGTTTAGTAGCAGTGTGGTTTAGTCCACTGATGTGCTTGGATTCTGTGCAATTTGACCTATTTTTCTTGGACATCATCACGAGTCCTCCAAATCACCTCCACTTACAATGTAATTATCAAAACAAGTGAAATTACCCTTTTTAACAGTGATTGACACAAAATAATTGATTCAAACATGGAGTAAAATTTGTTATAATAATTGGAATTTACAATACAAAATCAATTTAATTCAGTGGTGTAAGAGTGGAAATGAAACAGTGAGTCGCGGTGCGATCAAGTATCATTCACTACTATCGAGTCAAAGGCCCAAAGGGTCATACAAAAAGCGTATTTAGAAGCATGACCAATTCTAGTGAATTGGAGTTTAGGACATTGTGGGCCCCACGACGGTGGTCGGTAATGTTCAAGTTTATATGATCGCAAAGGAAATAAATAAATTCAATATTATTCGAGTTTAGAATAATAACTATTGAATTTATTTACTTATTATATTCACAAGTTATTCAGTGAATATAATAAAAAATATTTTTCGAACGAATATTAAATATTTAATATTCAATGTTCATTTAATATTTATGGGGGAGATAAGTCGAGTTAATGACGCGTATTTTATCATTTAATACAGTTTAGGAGTTACAAGCATGTGATAAAATATCCGCGACATTTGCGGCAAGTTTTAAGGAAATAAATAAATTCAATATTATTCGAGTTTAGAATAATAACTATTGAATTTATTTACTTATTATATTCACAAGTTATTCAGTGAATATAATAAAAAATATTTTTCGAACGAATATTAAATATTTAATATTCAATGTTCATTTAATATTTATGGGGGAGATAAGTCGAGTTAATGACGCGTATTTTATCATTTAATACAGTTTAGGAGTTACAAGCATGAGATAAAATATCCACGACATTTGCGGCAAGTTTTAAGTGCCGTTTATGTCGGTTTTGAGTACGTTTGAAGGGTTAATTTCAATAAGGATCTAAATGCAATTTATGGAAGTTACAACCTAAGTATTTAAGCATTTTTAAGGCCCAAAATGTGTGTGATAAGGCTTTGCTCGAATTCTCTCTCCTCCACCTCTCTCAAGTTCTAGAGAGAGTGAAGGGAAGATCAAAGTTCGTTCAATCCAAGTTTGAGGATTGATAGTTTGATTTTCTGCGATCGCAACGATGTCAAGGAGCCTTTGATTCCCCGCACTAGCACCCAGATTTCGTAGGCCGATGATCGATCAAGCTTCCAGAGCGCGTGCGAACGATCTAGAGGGTTTCAGGTTCGGTTCTTTCAAGTTACGATCACCAACGACAAGCAAAACGTGTTTTCGATCGAAATCGGATGATGTGTGATTTCGATTTAATTTTTAATTTTTATTTTTTTGTGCTTAATTAAGTTGCACATGATCCGTGGATGAATTTGGGATGAGGTATACTGGATTTGATGTTTCGACATAAATCTGGATCCAAAAATTTTAAAATACCATTTTTCATGCTTTTGCAAAGCCTCGAGTTCCCCCAGTTGGTATCAGAGCGAGTGTGCATTTAATTAAGTTGAATTAAAAAATAAATTTGCATTTATCTAGAAGAGGGTGTCGTCACGGTCTCGTTGCAGCAAACGACACATCGATCAAACATTGGATAACCGAGTTATGGTCATTCGAAAATCGAAATTATAACTGTTCAGACTTAAAACCAACAACATATATATATTTATATATATTTTGCTGGTGTTGGATTATATCATCGATGACAGACGACTTTGGGTCAGAAGTGATGGCAGGAACCCTACCCGTACGAGATTTGTCCAGTCGAGCTGTAGTACCAGGGAAGTCAGTGTCAATGCGATCTTAATTTAAAAATACGTTGTAATATATATATATATATATTATATGTGTTGTAATGGCCCAGGGTTTTGGGGTCCATTACATGGTGAAAATCTGATGTTTGGGGTGTTCTGGGTAGTCTGGAAGGCCATCCCAGCTTCTCGGTGAAGCTTAAGACTCCTACCGGTGGCCTTGGCCTACTGGTGGCCTCGGCCTACCGGTGGCCTCGGCCGGCCACCGGTGGCCCCGGCCTACCAGTAGTTTGGTCTACCGGTAGACCTAGCCTACCGGTAACCTCTCCTCAGGTTTTTCAGTAGCGCCTCCTTTTTGCGCGAATTGGTTTTAAACCATGTTTTGACCCCTTTAAGCCTGTTTTAAAGCCCATTAATAGCGTTTAATTAAATGATTGATGAGGTACCCTCTTGAAATGAAAGACCATGCGTTTTGGTCATGCCTTTAACCGCGTTTTCAGAAACGCCTCTACCGCATCCTGTGAGGAGTCCTTCCTTGGTTAAGGAGGTGTGCGTCGGTTTTAACCGCCCCGAAGGGCGGGGACCTTTTAAGTTGGACGTGTGGGGTGGCCCAGCCGCGCGGTCAACCCACGATCCCGCTTCTTCCGCGGTTTCGAGTTTTTCTCCATATCTTAACCGTCCCGGGATGCTGTATCTCAGCCTTTATAATCTAAAGGCTTCTCTTCTCCCTAGGTTTCTTTTTCTCTATCACCCTGCGCTCGGAATACCCTTCCTCCGGACGAGTTGTACCCCCGTGAAGTTTTCCTTGATCGCGTTTCGTGGAGTTCCTGCTACTCCTGATTTCCAGTTTCCACGCGAGGACTTAATGTCGATCCTTGATCAATCATGTAGGGATCTTACCTTTGTCTCTTCTCCTTGTGTATCATGCGGGGTGGGTGTTCTATGGTTCCCACGAGGCAGTTAATCATTTCTGTAATGAAGATAATAACCGGTTAAATAACGGGGGCGAGGAAGTTAATGTTGTTACATGTTTTTTTTTACCCATGCTTTCCCTATGATGTTGTTATGAATTGAATGGGCTTAGGCCTACTGAAAATCACGGCCGTTGGGGGCCTTTGTTTGCGCATCTATGCTATGCTCTGTTTTACGCATCGTCTGGTGAATGAGAATCATGTATGAATCTGTTAAACACTTAAACTCGACTGTTGAATATGAATGCCCATAACCTTGTGTGATCACCCAAGTTGAACTAAATAATATAAAAGAATGAATTATGAACGCTGGGATGGTTCAGTTATGAAATGGGTGAAGGGGTGAATGTGTTTTGTTTTGGATGGGTGAACAACGGGGCTGTGAATGGTGTGGTTGGAATGGCATGAGTTGTTGTGTGGCTGTGGTGGTGTTTTGCAGCAAGGCTGCAGGTTGGGTCGTGAACATGAATAAAAGTGGAAAGTAAATAATGAGCTGGGTGGAATGGTAATGAATTTAATGTGGGGATAACCAATGGTTTGTTGGGTTTTTCTTTGGTTCCAGTTTTTCGAGGGTTTCCACTGATCCCACTTTGATCTTATTATTTACAAGAGAACCGGGTGTGAATGCTTAAATTACCCGATGGTTTTCCTTCCTGCTTTATTATTGTTTCATCTGTGATTGTGCCTATTAGTTGCCCAGTAATGAAGGGATTAACTCATACTGAATTGTTATGAAATGATAACTTGAATAGGGAAACTGGGAACTGTTTGTCGCGTGCCTGTTTTCTGAGGCAGCAGTGCTTGGGCACCTGCTTGTATCTGTTTGAGGAGCCATAGGTTGGGCTGTGTGTTGGTATATATATGTGTAACTGTATGTTTTGCGTTTAGTCGCACCCCACCCGCGTTGGGCACTTAGTGTCGGACACCCCATCTCATGGGGAAGGGTGTTTCCCCCTAGTTACTCTCATTCCTACTCCCTCTTCCCTAGGCTGTGATGGCTGGAGGCGACCTTACATCCAAGGCTCTTCGGGTAGGTTTCCTTTGGTGTGTTGTTAGCCCGGGACTCTTCGGGCAGGTTGTTTTCCCAAGAATCTTCGGGATGAGGCCCAGGTGTTTTCGGGTAGGGGTTCTGGTTACGGTTTGTTTTCCCAAGTGTCTTCAGGATGAGGCTCAGGTGTATGCGGGCAGGGATGTGTGGTTGTGAGGCCCAGGTGTGTGCGGGCAGGAATGTGGATGGTTGTGAGGCCCAGGTGTGTGCGGGCAGGAAGAGCGTGGTAGCGTCAGGACGTTTGCCGTTAGGGATGAGCAGCTAGCTAGTGGGGGAAATAGTGGTGCGGGGTACCCAAATGTTTTGTTTTTTACTAATATCTTACTGCTTGTGTTATTTGGTGAGCGTGGCCGGTGAGGTGGGATGGATAGATTCCTTGATAGATGATGTTTCTTCTGCTTCTCACGGGACTTTAGGACGTCTCCCCACTTGTGCACGAGAGAGCTTTAGGTTTTCCTACTGAGTATACTTTGTATGCTCACCCTACGTTTACTTTCAGGTTTCCAGGAGGGCTTCGGAGGCCGTGCGAGACCTTACTAGTCTGGACGTTGGAGTTGCTGTTGGTCGCTGTTGGATTCTGCTTAGCCTTTTTCCTTTCCTGTTGGGTATTGTACTTTGGAGTCCTTGTACTTTGTTCAGTTTTATTATTAAAACATGCATGTAGTTTGGTTTTTACTTTGAGTTTTCTATACTTGGTGGTGTTTGGTGTTGACTCATTCTTTCTCCCAATCATGGTTAACTAAAAAGGGTAATGCCGCCCATATTGTGAAAATGTTATACCCTTGGTGCTAGTCGTCACTTCGGGGCCTACTGGAGGCAGGACTCAGGGGTCATTATCTCTCCTTCAACTTAAAGAAGGGCTTGACAATCTGCTGTCCCTTCCCTCTTTTCGGTGAAGGCGGGTCGTGACATGTGTATAGGCGCTAATGGGGGTGGGGGGAGAAGGCTTCCATGATCTTTTTTAAAAAAAAAATGGTCAAGCCTCATAAATTTAAGCTTTTGGAAAATTAACAAAAAAAAGGCAAGTGGGGGGTTGTGCGGAAAACAAACTTCCCCTTTTAGGGAAGTAGCGCTGTAGTGGTGTTATATTTAAAAAAATGTATTTTTTTTTAATTTGGGGGCGGCTCTACCCCCATTCCTAGCGCGGATCAAGACCCCCTATTTTTGTTTCTTAATATAGGGGGTCGGGGCGCCTTCCCCTTGCCCGCGCGCGCCACCAACCGACACTCTTACCGGGTCGGCCTGACTTTGGGCAGGACGTGTTAGGTTCTGCCCGACCCTTCCGGGTATTTCCCCGTGATCAGAAACCTCTTCGGGGGTTTAAAAAATTCTCGAGAGCCCGAATAAATATAGAAAAATTCCGATAATATTTAAAAAATATATGAAATTTAATGAAATAATTTTGGGATGTAATGCCCCCAATTTCATGTACTTTACCCCTTTATTATGTATTTTGAGCTTATATAACACTTTGATTGAATTTTGGGAGTTTCTAGAAGGTTTTGGAAGTGTTTTGGAAGTGTTTTTAGAGATGCATGGTTTAAACACAGTTAGTAGAAACCGTGCACTATCTCCAGGAAACCGTGTAAGGTGATGCTGAGAGTCACTGACAACGGTACAACGCATATCTGTTGTCTGATCCATAAACGAAGAAAGAATTCCAACAAGGTATTTATTTAATTAATTAAATTGATTATAAATAATATGTGATGATTCTCTCTTCGATTCCGGTGTTCTATCTCTTGTCTATGTTCTTTGATTCATTTCCGTAGATCATGACGTTTATCTTTGTGTAAATCTCAGATTGATCATCGATCATGGCAAAAAGCAAAGTTGGGCACGACCCATCGCATGCTTCCATTGCGTTTAGAACTTATAAGTGGTATTAGAGCGATCACATAATTATTTGTAATTATTTAAAGATTGTTGATTGATTTGCGCATTTGTGATTTAGTTTTCAATTCAAGTTTTATCGTTCTTTTAATCCAAATTGTGAGATCTGTTTCTTCCTCTTTCGTTTCACGTAGATCTAATCAATACGATTAATTTTATGAACGAAATAAAATCGAAGAACTCATCTGGATGTGTCAAGGATTCTGGTCGGATATCACAGGAGTACACGCCGTGTACTTGTGTTCAATGCATCAGGAATTAATTCGGAAATTAATTCAAACCACATGCATTGATGACACGCGGTGCATTTATTTCTTACACCGCGTATTGACCGGGCTAGGGTGGCGCACGGTCAGCTGGAGTACACACTGTTTAACCCACGTACACGGCGTATAGCTCCTTTGAGTCATAGACGGGCCATGTATTACCATACACGACCTACCTGACTGGTGACCGTGTAACTCGGAGACCCCACGCCGTGTAGTCGCTTATACAAGTCGTGTACTTCAATTTTTCGAGGCACGGTTTACACGTCGAGTCCCTAGGCGTGTGCCTCAGATACACGGTGAGAGATGTACACGCCGTGTAGTTTTTCTGTACACGCTGTGTACTTATACCAAATTACGCAGATTTAAAATTTATTTATTATATTATGTAAACCTTATTGAAATGTGCTTGCGTGTGGTTATTAAGTTGATAGGACATGCCATGTGATGAGTTTTAATATATATATATAAATGTTTAATTAATATATGCATAATGTTCAGATCTGCACATCATGTATGAGTCGTATTACAGTTGTTACTCTACGTGCATTGAAACATAATACGTGACCGAAAAATCATGTAATTCGTGTAATCATTAAGTTGATAGTACACGTAATGAAAGTACGTGATAAGTTGTGTATGCCATATGTCACAAGAGTAAGCAGTATACGAGTATGATACATGTTGGGTAGATTCGGGCGAGTATTCAATGTGTTGCCTCCAAGGTACATTTATGTACACAGTTAATTTTAAATAAATTTATTTAATTTGTTTAAAATTATGATGGATGAGAATCTCATGGAAATTCAGACGAGAATTAAGATAAAATAATTGATTAATTAAAGAAGATAATTAATTGATTCGATCACGATTTATCTTAAATAAGAACGATTAAGAATTGAATGCTTGTTTTATTAAATGTGTAATTCGTTGCATGCATGTGGGTGATCATGAGCATAGACGAGACCTTTGTATGTGATTGGTTTCATTTAATTTATTATAAAATTAAATTGTTGGTCTTCGTGCCTTCTTTTTTATTATATAAGGGTCTCCTGCATGCCAATGATTTCTTTTATGTAAACCATTTTTCCCTCACCTGTGTGTGAGTAAAAACATATGTAATGGATGGAGCTCCCAAGTCAGTGGAGGTGGTTCATGTATGGAGCCGAGACGAAACCAATCCAAGAGAGATACATTAGTGGACAGGTGGACGAACCTTAATTGGTTAAACTGCTAGATAAACTAACTATTAGTAAAGGCTCATGATCATACCACTTTATTATTTTATTTATGTCAAGTTGCTTGGTTATTTCATTATGGATGTTTTGTCGCGATCACATGAATTAATGAAATTAACAAACATGCAAGATAGAACTAAAATTAATTGACTTATGCGTAAATATTATCTAAGACATGGTTAATCACTTAAGTAAATCCACTTAATATTAACAAACATGTGATAAAGATAATAATTGACAATTTAAGGATAAAATTCCCCTATTATATATATTAAGTCGGTATAGTATTCCAATATTTCATTTAAAATCGAACCATAATTCAAATTGCTTGACCACCCAAACTTAGGGTGCTTTCAATTATCGGAGAATTTTTACTAGAAATTTTGGGTTGACTTAGTTCACATCAAGGGTTGACTGCCAAAGCAGGACTTGGTGTAATTGAGAGACAAAGGTTGAGGAAATCCAATTTAAGGATTTCAGGATTGGGGAGTCCACTTAGCAGATCAAGGAACCGTGAGTTAATGCAGTTGACATTTGGAATGGCTACCTAAAACCATTCAGTTGCTTGACCAACCAAAGTTGGGGTAATGAGAAGAGGAATATGAATCCTTGCCACTAGAATGTCCACGCGACAGGATATTCTGAAATCAATGGTGAGGACTATTGAGTTTTGATAAAATAGTGGGAGATTAATAAATATAATATTTATTAATTTGTCTAAATTTATCAGATAGAGTACTAAAATTTCTGCTCATCTTATTTGTAGAGACAACAATAAAATGACATCAAACATATCATTGCGATCCATATACTTGAGAAGGACAATCTTCTCACCGGCACAAATTTTCAAGAGTGACAAAGGCGCTTACGCGTTATCCTTCGCCATGAAAAGAAATTGTATGTGCTAGAAGAATCTATTCCTGATGCGCCTGGTAATGAGGCAAGTGATGAAGAGTTATCGCTCTATGAGAAACATTTGAACGATTCCACAAATGTTCAATGTTTCACGCTATCATCCATGTCCAATGGGCTTTTGAAGCAACATGAGGACATGGATGCGTATAACCTGATGTCTCACCTTCGAGATCTCTATCAAGAGAATGCGAGACAAGAGAGGTACGAGATCTCCAATGCTTTGTTTACAACTAAGCTTGGAGAGTCTGTGCCAGCTGAGCCTCATGTAGTCAAACTTATTGGTTACATTGAACGCTTAGACATCTTAGGGATTAAATTCCCGGATGAGTTGCGTACAGATCTCATACTTTCATCATTGCTTAAGACCTTATGATCAATAATGAGAATAGTCTTTCAGAACTTCTTACTTTGATTCGCCAAGTGGATAAGGATATGGGGCGTGATAAACCCGCGGTCCTTATGGTGAATAAGAAAAGAAAGAATAAGCCAAAGGGGGCCAAGACTCATAACAAGTCTAAAACTCTCGAGCATCGTCCTTCCAAGAAGAGGAAGATCCAGAGGCAGGGCAAGGAAAAAGCGAAAATATGTTTTGCATGTGGCAAGCTAAGGGGAAATTAAAGGTGCGTTCGTTATCGAGTGTAATCTTTCAATATTTACACATTGGGTATTAGATACAGTTTGTGGTGTTCACATATGTATCCAAATGCAAGAACCAAGTAGATTTTGAAAGATTGCTAGAGGAGAGGTGGATCTGCGAGCTGCTCATGGTGTGAGGATGTCTGCTCTAGCCATTGGTGACTACCACCTTTCATTGCCAATGAGAATGATTTTGGTTTTAAAAGATTGTTATTATGTATCTACGATTACCAATAACATAATTTCTGTATCATGCCTAGATACAGATTTATTTTCAAGTTTGGAAATAAAAGTTCTTTCTTTTACAAAGACAACATATGTTATGGTATGACACATTTAAATAACGGTCTTTATGTATTAAATTACGAAAATCAAGTATTGATAATTGATAACGAATCATGTTCACATGACTCATATAACATCCAACTATGACATCACCGTCTTGGTCTTATAAACGAGACGCATTTGAAAAAGCTCTGTCAAGATGGTTATTTAAACTCATCTGAGGTAAAACCATTTGAAAGATGTCATGCATGTTTACAAGGAAAAATGATCAAACCGCCATTTGGTGGACAGGGTGAAAGGACGACATAGCTTCTAGGATTGGTACACACTGATGTGTGTGGACCATTTCCAGTAGAAGCTAGAGGTGAATATTCTTACTTCATTATTTTTACTGATGACTTGAATAGATATGACTATATCTACTTGACGAGGTATAAGTCCAAGTCCTTTGAGAAATTCAAATAATTCAAGAATGAAGTAGAGAATCAACTTGGAAAGAAGATAAAGAAACTTTGATTGGATCGAGGTGGTGAATATCTTAACCAAGAGTTTATCAACTTCTTACGAGAGTTTGAGATTCTATTTCAACTCATTTCACCATATACACCACAGTGGAATGATGTTAGTGAAAGGAGGAACCGTACCTTGTTAGACATGGTAAGGTCGATGATGAGTCATGCATATCTTCTATTATCCTTTTGGGGATATACATTTCAAACTGCGACATACACATTAAACCGAGTACCAACTAAAGCGGCAAATGGAATTCCTTTCGAGTTATGGAGTGGAAAGAAACCTGCTTTGTCGCATATACGTGTATGAGGTTGCGAGACGTTTGTTAAGCCCTTCTCATGCAACAAACTAGCACCCCGAGGCATAAAGTGTATCTTTATAGGGTATCCCAAGGAAACAAAGTGATACTACCTATACAACCCCTCAGACAAGAAAGTGACAATCGCTAGACAAACCATCTTTCTTGAGAGGGGGCACATCCTCAAAAAGGATAGTGTAATCAAGATTGACTTCGATGAAGTTGATGCTTAAGATACATAAGAGTTGACACATGAAAGTGATACTACCTATACAACCCCTCAAACAAGAAAGTGACAGTCGCCAGACAAACTATCTTTCTTGAGAGGGAGCACATCCTCAAAAAGGATAGTGGAAGCAAGATTGACTTCGATGAAGTTGATGCTCTAGATATATAAGAGTTGACACATGAACAAATTCCACAGGTCCCCGTGGAAGAAGTAGTTCCTGAAACACAAGTACTGCGTAAGAGCGCAAAAGAGATAAGAGAACAATAGAGATATGGTTTTCTAGTCAACGGAGATGGTGACTCATTATTTGTTGACAATGATAAACCTCTCTCCTACAAAGAGGCAGTATAGAGCTCAAAAGCTGTAAGATGACAAGAAGCCATGAATTTTGAAATGAATTCAATGTATCAGAACCAAGTTTGGGTTCTGATCGATGCGTCAGTTTGATGTAAAGCTCGTTGGATGCAAAAGGGTATTCAAAAGGAAACTGAACATGAAAGGTTAAGTAAATACCTATAAAGCAAGGCTAGTGACTAAAGGGTTTAAACAACGTCAAGAAATTGTCTACGGTGAAACCTTTTCACCAGTTGCCATGTTTAAGTCCATCAGAATTCTACTTGCTATAACAACTTACCATGACTATGAGTTTTGACATATGAATGTCAAAACTGCATTCCTTAACGGGAAATTTTCAGGAAGATGTCTATATGGCACAACCAGAAGGGTTTGTGACTCTAGGTGATACCAAAAGGATTTGCAAGTTGCAGAGATCCATTTATGGATTGAAATAAACATCCAGGTCATGAAACATTCGATTCAATGAATCAATAAAAGAATTCGGTTTCATTAAGAATGAATGTGAGCCATTTGTTTACAAGAAGTTTAGTGGAAATGCAGTCATTATCCTAGTAGTATATGTTGATGACATATTACTCTTATTGGAAATGAAATATCAGTCTTACAATCTGTTAAGGACTAGTTAAACAAGTGTTACTCCATGAAGTACTTAGGTGAAACAACCTATATTCCAGGGATCAAGATCATTCGTGATAAATCCAAGAGGCTGCTTGGATTAAGTCAAAATACATATGTTGACCAGATTCTAAAGAGATTTAGTATTGAACAATCCAAGAGGGGATTGGTTCCAGTGTCACATGGTTTACATCTTTCTAAGAAAATGTGTCTTCAGACACAACATGAGAAAGAGAGAATGAGTAAGATCCCATACACATCAGCGATAGGATCAATCATATATGCCATGTTATGTACTAGACTTGATGTTGCCTATGCATTGAGCATGGTAGACAAATATCAAGGTGATTCATGAGAACATTGGTCTGCTGTCAAGGCTATCTTTAAGTATTTGAGAAGAACTAAGAATATGTTCCTGGTGTATGGAGAAGTCGAGGAGTTGGTCATCAAGGGTTATACCGATGTTAATTTTCAGATGAATCAAAATGATTTGAAGTCGCAATCAGGATATGTTTTCTGTCTTAACGGATGAGTTGTGAGTTAGAAGAGTTTAAAGTAGTGCTGATTCTACAGCGGAGTTCGAGTATATAGCGGTTTCTGATGCAACCAAGGAAGCCGTTTGGATTCAGAATTTTGTTCAGGAGCTTGATGTGGTACTTAGCAGTAAAGACCCTATCACATTGTATTGTGATAATACTGCAGCGGTGAATCTTGCAAAAAAATCAAGGTCACACCAATGAACAAAACACATACTCTGGAAGTATCACCTCTTGAGGGATTTTCATTAGAGGGGTGAAATTGCAGTATGCAGAGTACCCACAGAAGAGAACGCGACGGACCCCTTGACTAAAGGCGTATTTCAACAGAAACATGAGTATCATGTGAGAGCTAGTGGATTGAAGGTCGTTAGCAGTTGACTCTAGTGCAAGTGAGAGTCTGTTGGAGTTGGTGCCCTAGAACCAGCTTCTGTGTATTTTATGATTACCTGTATTCATAGTTTTTGAATATTAATAAACTCTTTATCACATCATGATTGTTTTTTTGCGTATCATAGTATGTGATAATGTTCCAAGAGTAGTTGTCGCACTAAAAGGTCGTAGCAGTTTCCCGCTATGATGAGAACTCAGAAGTGCTACGACACTATTCTTAAATATATGTTTAATAGCTGGATGATATCATCTGATAAACACAAATGATACATGCTATCAGGGGTGGAGACTCATAGGATTTTGAGGCACCTTCTCATGGTGTACGCCTTTGGTAATATCCAGTAGGATATTATGAGAACGAGACCCGACAGTAGGAAATTCACATTTATATGTCATTGGATGTTCCTATCTGCGGACGTGTGTATTGGTCCTTAGACTTTAAGATTATTATTAATGAATATTATGAGTCTTGTACTTTAATGTATTGATGAAAACCATGTCGACAGATGTTCGCGACGAGGTAGGATATGTTGGGTGCGTCACGAGTAATATTGCATTAATGAATAATGCGAGAAAAGATTTGTTCCTTCTGTGCTTTAACTAAAGTTGATATTTTTGGCCTTTTGATGGAAATGATATAGCCTAAATAAATCTATGGCTATGGTGTTTTATAGTCAAGTTCAATTTTCGGGAAGTCAAAGAAAAAGATATCGAGCATATAGGTTGATGACACCAGCATGCAACCAGTTTGATTAGAATTATATTACACAGTAAGCGTTCGTATGAGGTATTATGTTGTTGCAGCATTAACTTCTTTCTCTATGGGTGTCTTAGCGTGTTGCTAGACGCTAACCTTGGACTTTAGGCTGCTTCGCCTAATGCCACTGAGAAAGAGGCATAGAGGGTCACACACCAAATGTATCCAGAATCCCAGTTAAATAATATATTATTATTTATTATTTAACAAGTTGAATAAATATTATTCCCGCATGTGGTTTAATAATTATTCATGTTTGTCTGATCCCATTTATCCCGTCACCAGTTATTCAAGAGAATATAATGTGAGTGGAATATTTAATAAATATTTATTTGCTATTTAGTAAATATAATATTTACTTATTTATTGGTGATTTTTGCAGTGATATTTATTTAATAAATATTGAATATTATTTAATTAATGAAGTGATATTTATTTAATAAATATTGAATATTATTTAATTAAATAATATTTAATTTAATTTGCAAGTTAAGCGCATGTCGAGAAATAATAATAATAATATTATTATTATTTGACACGAGGTTCCGCAGGGGTTAAATAAATAATAAGGGGTACTTGTGCAATTATTTATTTCTAACCTTAACAATATATTGACCCAATTATATTATTTTCTCCTAGAGCCAATTCATTTGTCTTGATTGTGCGCAACGGATTTTGAGAATTCTCTCAAGACCTAGAGAACTCCCTTCTCCAAGAACGTTTCCAAGAACGTTTCCAAGAACGAAGAGCGATCTTCCTCCACTTCTCACTCAGTGTTGTTAAAGGTGCGCGGCGCAATAAGGCTCAAAGGTCGTTTGAGGATGCGGCGCGCGGCGCGGCGCGAGACACAACTAAGGCGCATGTGCACATAATTAATTATATACAGTTTTCAATAATATTTTAAATTTTAAAAAATTAAATTCAATAAAAAAAATACAAATTAAAATAGATACTGAGTGGTGCAGTGCATCATGTTTTTATAATGTTAGTGTATGTTATGTGTTTTTTAATAGAACTAATTTAGTTCCCCCCGATTTCAAGCGTCCTACCCCGATTTCACCCACCCCCGGTCCACCCTCGATATCCTTCCCCGATCTCGGCCGATCGCCCTCACCCGTCTGTACCCCCGATCTCTGTCGATCGCCTTCACCGCCAGCCACCTTGGATTTTGTTGCCCCACCTCCTCGATCTCCGCCACCCGTCTGTACCCACGATTTTTGCCTATACCTAGATTTCCATCTACCACTATTTCTGCCGCCACTCCCTATATCGTCGCTCGCCCCTGATCTCCGCCGCCGCCCCTATCTTCTGTGTCGCCCCCAATCCCAGCGGCCACGGGTGCGCCTTACGGCGCCTGGCGCTTTTAGCGCCACTTGGCTTGGCGCGCAAGGCGCGCGCCTTGGTGAGGCCCACACCGCTTCACTGGTATTGAGGTGCAGCAGCTGCCCCTCGCATCACGCCAAGGTGCGGTGAGGCGAGCGCCTTTTACATCACTGTTCTCACTCTCAAGTCAAGAGAGATCCAGAAGAACGCTTTGGAAGTGGTTCTTGAGACGATCAAAGGCGGACGACGCAAGCGATAAGATCTACTGTGCTAGCACCCAAAGATTCCTACGATGACGTTCGAAGATTTGTGGAATACGTGTGGATCACCGCTAGAGGGAATTTGGTCTTAATTGCTACAACGCAACAAAGGTACAACACGAATCTGTTGTCAGATCCATCAACGAAAAAAGAATTCCAACAAGTAGTTCTTTAATTAATTAAATTGATTATAAATAATATGTGATGATTCTCTCTTTGGTTCTGACGTTCTATCACTTGTCTATATTCTTTGATTTAATTCTGTAGATCATGACGTTTATCGGTGTGTAAATCTTCGATTGATCATCGATCATGGCCAAAAGCAAAGTTGGGTACGACACATCGCACGCTTCCACTTGCCTGAAACCTACAATTATAAGTATGTACATTATTTTGTTATAGAAGTATAATTTATTATATAAGAAGTTACAACACTTTTGAAGCAAGTCGAATTTGAGGTAAGAGATTTTTTCTCCCTTCATTGAGGCATGTTTTAATGTTATACACCTTATTTTTTTATATGGTGTATATACTGTCCTTTTACATGTTATATCATGAATCCTTCACACTTCATGATATTTTAACTTGTTATCCAAATTATTCCATCCGAGGGGATTTGACTTGAAAGTTACCAAACGATAAGAGATTTCTTAACTCAATTTTCTTTCATTGGGTTATATCAATTCTTCATTGATTATATTATGTCAAGATTATGTGTGAAATGACCTTTGTTTGATTTATGTTGTATTTCCACGTGTTTTGTTTGAATTTACATTTGTTACACATAATCGTTTCATTGATTAATTTTCAATTCAATGATATGATCTTTGTAAGGGTTTATAGTCTCAAATCGTCTTCTTTGGGACATATGTCATGTACCTATCTTCTTTTATGAGGTGTATATACACCCCATTTGACATGTTATATCATGAATGTTCTTATGTTTATGATATTTAAAGTTTCATTTGAAGTTATTTTTTCATGGGAATAATGATTCAAAAGTTACTAAAGCGGTTAGATATTTATATTTCAATCCCATTTTAATCAGGATTGTTTATGCTTGAATTTTCATTGAGGAAATTATATGATATTTGATAAAACCCTTTTAATTTTTCTTCTCCTCTAGTTATTTTTTGAGATTACATGTTTTCCTTTCATTTTCCTGTCTCTAAGAACTAAAGAGGCCGAAAAAATGTTTTTAAGGAAAACTGATTTTATTTCTCTTTTCGGTCTAAAATCTTTTTTTTTCCATATCCATATTTTCTAAAAATGTTTTCAAGAATGTTTTTTATATTCTTATATAATTGTTTAAAGTCATTTTTACCCATGATTGACTTTTTACAAAATGGTTTAAAATGAATATTCTTGTCGTTTTCTGAATGAGTTACTTTTGAATTTGTACCGAAAATGTGAAAGAAATCACTGTTTTAACGTATACGGCATGAACGAAAATTTTCGCCGTCATGACCGCTCAATGTTTTGCAGCTTCTTTTAAATCATTTGATGTTGGTTATACTTTACTGGGGATATGATTAAATGATACCATCCTTATTTTTCCTCTGGATGATTTATGATTATGATGACGAGATGCTTATGAAACCCGTTAATTTTCCACGGGTTATGCTCAGATGAATTGTTGAAATTTTTATGAAACCCGTTAATTTTCCACGGGTTATGCTATGATGAATTGTTGAAATGTTTATAAAACCCGTTTTTTTCCACGGGTTATGATATACGATGAATGATTTATGATCTTGTGTCACACATATGAATGAATTATGATTATGTGACGGGTGAGCCTGAAATTATATAGTGCTCCAATGCATTGGGTAAAGATGAATATCTCATGAGACAATAAAGACTGGAATGAGGAGTGAACTCAGTTCAGTAAGACTTTGTTCACTATGATAGTCTTGGGAGTGAGCCTTGACTAAGGATATGATGGAATGGAGAGTGAACCCAATCCACTATGATATTTTTGAGTGTGAGCTTTGACTAAGAAAATGATTTTTTATGTTTATGTGTATGCCACAAACTTATGTCTTATGCCAATATTATGTTTTCATGATTCATGTTCTTTGATTTATTTATGATTCATGTCATATGAATTGCTAAACTTTATGTCTTAACTCAAGATTTTGATCTATGATATGATGAGTATATACCTCCCTCGTCTACCTTTACCATGCATCTGAGCTCACCCTTATGTTTATTTTTCCCAGGTTATGAAGAAAGGTTTTAAGTATGATATATCTAGGATTGGTGTTAGTTATGAAGAACTTAATGAGAGATGATGTAGATTTGTTATGAACAAGCTGTTTATGTATCCAAGTTTCCAAAACATTAAACCTATACGATTCTGGCGTGGATCGTAATGTTATATATTGAATATTCATCTAATAAGATGTAATATTTATGTACGAAAAGTATGTGTTACTATAGATAAGATATCCAACAAGTACTTGAGGAAGTATAAGGGATATCTACAAAGTAATTTGATAGAATGGAACACTAGTTTTGAGGGAACAAAACTAGTCTTTCGCAAAATCAATATGATATAATATCACAATTTGGCTAAGGAAATGAGCAAGAGAAGCTCATTCAAGCCAGTGGTAGCCATATCCACAAATAGTGAGTAAGTTGCGGCTTCTGTTGCAACTAAAGAAGTATATAATGTGCAACGATTTGTTCCAGTTCTTGGAATCATACTTTAGGTACTAACCAAGGTGTCAAGATTATAACAGAGGACAAAAAGGTTATACTCGGTGACATCATCTCTTGGGAAGATTTACTCAAGGAGGTGAAGTCGCAGATAGTAGAGTAGCTATGTAGGAAAACGTGGCACACCCAATGACTAAAGTCATGATTATATTATGTGAGAGCTAACAAGTTGATCGTTAGCAAGTTGACTCTAGTGCAAGTGAGGGTGTTGTAAAATTGGGTACCCTAGACCCAACTTGAAAAATTCTTTTCGATTACCAAATCATGTATACAAAGAGTTATAAATGACGCATACTTACTATAATAGCGTCGACACTTATTAATGCACTATTTGCATTGTAATGTCTTTAGATTATTTGTCATATCAACAGGTTATAGTTGGTCCTGATTATAATGAAAACCTCGAGATACTTTGATATTAATCTCAAACATATGTCTTATGGTCTAGATACATCATACTGACTGAACATAAATGATTTCTGACTATTAGTGCTTGAGAGTAAAAAACATTGAGACTTCTTCTCATAAAGTTCACACTTGATGATTTCAGGTAGATGAGGTCATCAGGACTGACCCGTCAACCCAGTTGACCAAGCTAATACCACCTTTATTAAATCAATGACCATGGTGATTAAAAGTCTGTCTGTCTAGTAAGGCCACGAATAAATAAAGCAAGGATGATGACACGAAGTGTGCGTCCTGCTTTATAAGATATCACGAGACAAAAAGATTAGATCACACGGCATGTGTTCATAGAAGGTGGTCATTCCTATGCATAAACCTTATATCCTTAGGGGTCTTGATGGATTGCTAGACTTCACTCTTTGTCTGTGAGGACCACTCACTGCTATCGAGATAAGGCCTAGATAGTTACACATAAAGCGTAATCAGAAGCTTGATAAATTCTAGTGAATTTGGAGTTAAGGACATTGTAGGGCCCACGACGGTGGCCAGGTAATGTCCAAGTTTATACGATTGCAAAGGAAATAAATAAATTCAATATTATGTGAGTTTAGAATAATAACCATTGAATTTATTTACTTATTATATTCACAAGTTATTCAGTGAATATAATGAAAAATATCGTTTGAACGAATATTTAATATTTAATATTCAAGATTCATTTAATATCTATGGGAGAGATGAGTCGAGTTAATGACTCGTATTTTATCATGTGAAACAATTTTGGTGTTATAAGCATGTGATAAAATATCCGTGACATTTGCGTCAAGTTTTAAGTGTCGTTTATGTTGTTTTTTGGTACGTTTGAAGGGTTAACTTTCATAAAGGACCTAAATGCAATCTATGGAAGTTATAATTCAAGTATTAAAGCATTTTTAAGGCCCAAAATGTGTGTGAGAAGGCTTTGTTTGAATTCTCTCTCCCCTCAACCTCTCTCTCAAGTCCTAGAGCGAGAAAGTGAAGGGAAGATCAAAGTTTGTTTGATCCAAGTTCGAGGATTGATAATTTGATTTCCCGTGATCGTGACGACGTCGAAGAGCCTTCAATTCCCTGCGCTTGGGTTACTTTTGAATGATTGTTCAATGTTTGGGGCAGCTTAATTCTAATGCTTCCTCGTGTGTGTTTATTAAACTACCGTTTTTATTCTTTTTCCATGTCTTTGCTCGTTATTTTAATGCTTCCTTATATATGTTAGAAAATTGCCATATGTTTATTCTTTTACCACTTGTTTGGTCGTTCTTTTTATAGGTTCAGGCTGTTGCATGGAATCTTCACGCCCCACAAATTCTTCTTAGTGGATCTTTTGATCGTTCAGTTGTCATGGTAACGAAGACTTTTTAAATTTCCTAAATTCATAGCAACTTTTTTTTTTATTATTATTATTTGTTTTCTTGTTTTGTATTAGTAATATACATTCAGCCAACCTAAGTACTGAAATGTCTTATGCTCTGTTTGACATTACTTATTGAAGAAATCTGCTTATAGCATTTGTCAATTATGATAAGTACTTCTATATAGGTGTTTCTAGATTGCTTATTGAAAAAGTGCTCTTCCGCTACTTGTTTAAGTGGTTTACCCACATGTGGACATATTTGTGGTCTCATAAGCTGTGCAAGCAGTAGTTAATGGTAATAATTGTTCATTATTAAGTGTGTCTTTTCTATGATATCTGATTGAGATATTTTTCGGTTGCTGTCTACCTCTTACTCAAGGCTAATGGTGAAATGCGACTTTATGACTTCAGGGCAAAAATGAGAACCATAAGTTTCTCAAAAACCGTATAATCTGTTTTATAGCACTTATTGAGAACTATGTATAACACTTGTCACTTATGATAAGTGCTTCTCTACAAGTGTGTTGTGGATTTTTCATTGAAAATTTGTTATTTTTGTCATTTATTTACATGATTTTCTTTAACAAACCTAACAGTAGTTATTTTTTAAAACTGTTTATTATAAGCGATAAGTGCTTTAAATAATTTTCAAAAGTGCTCTAAAGCAGAGCCTTGGGTCTCATAATTCACTGTACGGTGACCCTTATGATGCATTTGGTTCCATGTTATGGCTTTTTTATTACAAGACTTCCTATAGAGACCTAATGGTTTATTTTGTTTCATTGAAACCACAGTTGTTCTATGTTAGTTGATTTTCAGAATAGGCGCATCCATATGAGTTTTATTATTGATTGTTATAGTTCTACTTTACTTAATAATAATAATAATAATAATAATAATAATAATATATTTATGTGTATATTATACATTTTGATATATATGGATTATCTATTCTACAAAGTAGGTATATTATTATGTGAACCATGTATGCTTGAAATTTTCTTGACATTGAGATCTACTTATTCGTTTTCAGTATTGGTACTTATACCAGGACTTGGGTTTTAAATGAGTTGGACTCTAATTAGTGTTTGTCTAATTAATAAAAAAAATTGAAAATCCATGAGTTATAATAATGAGTCATTCTCTGTACAATGTCGTAATAGAAAAGTATAAATTTTGAAAATGAGTTGGGTTTTTAATGAGCAGAGTTTGGCTAATTAAATCTATTCTTTTACTAAAAAGTTGATTAAAATAAAATCCATGACTTATATAGTAGTGTCTCATCTCTGTACAATCTTGTCAATTAAATGCCTCGGGAAATTATAATTTTTGTAAAATGTCCCTGACCTTTTATAAATGTAAAAATGACTGCGAGATATTGGTAACCGGAAAACTGGAACCTCGAAGTGTGGTTGGTACCATTTATTTATAGGGGAAATAAAAGACCTGACACAAATTCCTGGGCTAACCACGTGGACAAAGTGGAGCACATAGTCCAGGCCCATAATCTAATGCTACCCCTTTAGTAAGAACATCAGCGTACTGCTATCTTATCTGAATGTTGTCAAATGTGACGTTTTTCTTGTCAATGTTGTCACAAACTAAATGACAGGCAACCTCTATATATCTAGTGCACTCATGGAAGACAAAATTTGTAGTGATTTTGATAGTAGTGTTATTATGACTCAAGATGTGTGTAGGATTAACATTTGGAAAATCAATCTCCTATATTATCTGCTGTGGAATATAGCATGGGATTCAGACTCAGCACTCAAATGAGATACAATTGAGGTCTTCTGATATTCTGTAATAGTTTCCCAATATCTTCTGCATGATCTTTTAATATTTTTTTAATGTATTTCTCTTGTTAGCCATCTCTTTGGATGGCTGTTTTGTATCCAGTTTTGATTTGGCTTGAATTTGTAAGTATGAAGATCTGATTTACTTTTGCAGAAGGATGTGAGAAAACCTTCTCACAGTGGTTTCAGGTGGCCAGTCACTGCAGACGTTGAAAGCTTGGCGTGGGATCCTCATGCTGAACATTCATTTGTGGTTTCTGCCAATTTTTCGAATGAATTAAGCTATGATTTTATGATTTAAAAAAAGAAGTTTGAATATTCATGTATTTGCAGGTGAGCCTGGAAGATGGTACTGTTAAAGGCTTTGATATCCGGGCTGCTACCTCTAATCCTGAAGCTGGGTTAAAGCCAAGTTATACTCTTCATGCACACGACAAAGCTGTTTGCTCAATATCTTATAATCCCGCAGTGCCCGGCGTAAATTTCATTGTTTTTACATTCTACTTAATCAATATTACCTTGGTCTAGAATATGAACAATTATAATTTATTATCAAAATTACCCTAATTCGAGGTTATTTTTTAGAAAATAGAATTGAGTGCATTACTTTTTCTTATATCCTGGACCATGAAATCTCCTCATTTGGTATTTTCTCATCTTAACAACTGTCTCCCATGTCTACAGCTTTTGGCAACTGGGTCCACAGATCAAATGGTAAAACTATATCTGGTATCCTTCCTTTGGATCATTGGGTTTGGGCAACATCTCATCAACTGACTGTCATATTTGCAGGCAAAGCTCTGGGATGTTTCAGATAATCAACCCAAATGTGTCGCATCCAAAAAACCCAAAGCCGTGAGTGCTTTCTTTCTCAATTAAATTCAAACATAACATCTATAGTTGCAAAACACTTCCTCGAAAATGGTGTTTTATTAAGGTTGTGTTTGGTTTTAGAAAATATTTATCGTTGTAGGTTTTCTAATTATGTGTTGAATTATGTGAACCGAAAATGTTGAGGTTTTAGGGAGAAAAGCATGGGCTGTGTTTGGTTTTGAAAAACGTTTCTTTTTTTCTTTTTAAATATATTAGAAAATCTGTTAAATTATGTAATTGTGAAACATTTTTTAGAATATAAATGGTGTCACCTACATGGATCAAATGTGGTATCAGAAATCATATTTTCATTGAAACTATTGATAACAAGATCATTCTGAATGACTTGATTGAGTGTCATTTTGGGCTTTAATCAACTTCTTTTAATTTGTTTATTTTTTACTAAGTGCATTCAATGAACTTCCTTGCATTCGTTTCTAACCTTATCTATTTTTTATGTCCACATGTCCCATTAAAGCCCAACACCACTCGCCCATCTTGACATATTTTTTAATGCAGTTTAGAAAAATAAAAACAGACCTGTTTTCACGTTTTTAAGAAAACCAAAACGCTAGGATGGGTAATTACTAGATTGCACATTTGAATACGTTTTGAATGCATATTCTTGTTTTTTCAAAACCAAACGCGACCTAATGTTTGGGAAATTGGGGTGTCACCGGTGCAGGGAGCGATATTTTCGGTGGCTTTCTATGAGGACAAGCCGTTCTTGCTGGCTATGGGGGGCTCGAAAGGCCGGCTGGAAGTGTGGAACACCTTGACGGATGACCGAATCGCTGGGAGATTTGGGACCAAACCTTAGGACCCCCACCCTGAGTCTTCCTTCAGCATGTGAGGAATCGACTTGACTATCAATTTTGAAGATAATATTCAACATATAATATTTAAAAAAGATCCTTGTCACAAATCATTTTGATAAAGTGTCCAGTGACCGGTTTTTTTGAGAAAACCAATGATTCTTTTGGTCCTTTTTGAACACTATCATTTGATATACAAATTGTTGTGACAGAATTTCTTATCGTATCTCTTGGATTTTGTCTTTCAAATATTTTTCAAGAATTTCTCATCTCATCTCTAAATGAAGATATTTGCTATTTTTTTTTTTTTGTGAAACCCTTTGGCCTAATTACAAACGACCTTTCTGTCCATAGGTGTAACGCCTTGTTGACTTTCTA
The DNA here is from genome assembly GCA_963277665.1 of Viscum album. Lineage (NCBI taxonomy): Eukaryota > Viridiplantae > Streptophyta > Magnoliopsida > Santalales > Viscaceae > Viscum > Viscum album. The sequence continues at coordinate 391,424,746 of OY728155.1, forward strand.
GTACATGCCCAAGATTTCTTCCAGAAAAATTTCCATTTCTTTTGACTCTTCCACCAGAAAAGGGTGGTGAAAACTTAACTTGTGGAAGGCTTTGCTTTATTGGAACAGCCCATACATGAATGTTCTTTTCTATCTTTGATTTTTAATTCTTGACGGTTAATAAGATAAACAAACTATTGTGTGAAGGTAAATATTCACTATGGATTGTCATTGTTTGAAGTGTGTGAAGTGTTTGGGGAAGTTTGGAATTATTTTGTAAGAATGACTTTTTAAGTTGCTTAAGCGAGACTTGATAAAACAATTGGCCATGTAAGAATGAAGTTGTGGAATCAAAGTGGCATAAGTACATGAAAAAACAGACTGACTACATAAGTAATGAAACCACGTAAGAGTTGGCGTGTAAAAACAGACAACATACGTAATGAAACCATGTAAGAGCTGACGTGTAAAAACAAACTGACTACATATGTAATGAAACCACGCAAGAGCTGGCGTGTGAGTGAAGTATCAACTAGTGAGATTTTGGCTTAATTTTATGGGGATTTTATTTTCACACGCACATGATTGTCATAACATGGTTGTTGAATTAGCAGTATGAATAAGATTAACCACATTATGAAAAGGTGTATAAAGGTTTTATATAATGTATTTATTAATAATAAATAAGTATTTAATTTTCGGTAAAATCGTTTTATACTTTAAAAATACATTTATCACTTTTAGAAATTGTATTTTATAAAACGAACATCATTTTTTAAATCAACATATCAAGATTAACTTAAGATGATTTTTTGGGATTTTTCTTTTTATTGAAAACGGTATTTTTGTTTCAAGCATTAACAAAGTTCCATTTTGTTTTAAAATTGTTTCAAAGTAAAAATAGTTCTATTATATTATTAATAATCCAATTTAGTTTATTGGAATCAATTTTATATTTAAATTTAGTATAAAAACATTTTTATACTTGAAAAAAGATTTTTTTTGAAAAACTGTAACACCTCAAGCTTTCACGATACGCTTCCTTTTTAAAAAATTCAATAGTGTGCGATATACGCAACACTGAGTTCAAGCGCACCACGACCTATCAAACTAGCCGTTTAAAAAGCGGTTATTAATAATTTTAACCACTTTTTTTGAATTTTATATATCCCATATAATTTTAACATTCATATTTTGTGTTTCTTAGACATAATATAAGGACAAATTCAAATTTTCAGATAAAAAAAGTATTTTAAAAAAAATGCAGTTTTTTCCGCCTTTTAAAGGAGAATCCTTTTTAAATCAAATATTTGACACTTTTATATATACAATTTAATGAAATTAAATTCTTCTTTAGAATCGGGATATAAAAATTTAGTTTGGATAAATTTTTGGTACTTTTCTGATAACTTTCATATTTTGATGAATAGTGAGAATACTAAATTTTAATTGAAAACAACTTTTTTAATCGAAATAATTTATAGTGTTAAATTATACATCTGAGTGGTTTTAAAGTATAATTAGATTATATTTTTATCATTTAATATAATGTAGGCCATTGGAAGTAATTTCACATCTAAATTGGACATAAACACATGTCAATCTTTTGATTGTTTTTACTTCTTAAAAATCTGCTTTTTGGTTTTGACAACGAGAATTAATTTTAAATTAATTACTTCAACTTATTTTGAATTTGGAAAAATGGATTCCATATTTGGAATCAAAAGGTCCAAATTGTGTAAACAAATACCTTTTATTTTTTGGACATTATGAATAGTAACTTCAATAATTATTTTTATTTACAATGGTTACAAGGTAAATCAGGTAAATAAGGGTAAAAAAATAATATTATAATAATACAAAACTACCCTAACACGTGTCCTAATCCAATTGGATGAGATATATTCGACCATGAGCATCCTTAGGCTGAAAGTTTGGCATTTGGGGACCACTTGGGTGTGATAAGGATATGTTATAAAAATTAATTTAAACTAAAGATAATTATAACATAAACATATATCTTTTACTAAATCGATTTTAGTATTGGGTTATATAACCGATCTTTATGTTTATAACTAGTCATTAGAAAGCTAAAAAGATTTCATACATCATGGTTTTTTATTTATAATTTTTAGACATTAGATAAATATATTTATTTAACACATAATTATGATGCAGTGAATACCTCATTAATGAAAGATTCAAATAAATGAATTTATAAATATTAAAACAAATGTAATTTGAACATTTTTATGCCATCCAAGAATTTTCTGGATGACATTGACATATTAGGTATGAGTTAATGCATTTGGTTTGAAGGAATCAATTTCTTATGACTTTAACAAAAATCAATTACTAAATAGTGTCAAAATTGACATAAATGAGTTTTTAAAACAAATACTATTTTATTAAATGATATAAAAACCATAAAAATCTAAAGTTCACCCAAACAACTTGGATAGTGATACAAATGCCATAAAGGATCCACTTTAGGTTCTCTTGGTATTTTATAGTAATGATATTAACCATGCAGTATAAAAATACAAGAGAACATGATAATAGTTAACTTATTTTCACAAAGGGTTAAATCTAAAAGATAAGGTTAATTTTATGACCTAAATATGTCTAAAACCTATTGGTTGAAAGGATTTCGACCCATCCTCATCTTAGTCTCGAAATAAATCAATTTGGAGCTATTAGAATTCGAAAATCATTTTATAATAAATTAATATTTCAAGTTTTTCCTAAAGTGCCCCTCACCTCTCTTATAAAAGGGCACCTCACTTTCTCTTTAATTCACACCTCCAAAGGCCTTTGGCTCGGCCAACCCCTGCACAAATATCCTCCCAACTTCCCTCACTTCATCTTAGAGGCAAAACTTTGGACATAAATCTAACTTAAAAGTCCTTTTGTGAAAATCAAAAGGAGACACCCGAAGAAGAGATAATCGTTTTATCCCTTCTTCCAAAGTTCATTTCTTCTTCTACTTCATCTTACTAAGTTGTTACCATACTAAAATAATAAATTCAACATCTACTATATGCTGAGATGTTGTTAAGATTACGGGACAACCATATTCCTCTTTTTACCCCTACTATGAAAAACAATACCACCATGCATGTGTACGTACGGCTTACCGTCTCCACGCCGTGGTGTAAATTGTTTTTCCTGTACACTTTATTTCTATGGGTATAACGATGAATATAATGGATGTAAATAATAAATATAACATGATATTGATTCTGTAAAATTCATATGCCATCTAATTCCATACCATTTAATCATTAAAGGAACGATATCGTCGCTCGTGCGTACGTACGACCTACCGTCTCCGCGACTTGATGAGATTCATTCTCCACTTTAACCATCCAAGAATGATTATAAAAAATATATTATTCATAATTATGAAATATATGACATAATAAGTACAATGGAATGATATATATATATATATATATACATGTATGTATGTATGTATGTACATATATTTCATTCAAATACTTCCATTCAATACGATAAGAAAACGGAAACAACGTTCATGCGTACGTACGACCTACCGTCTCCATGAACAGTGTATTCCATTTTATATATCTATCTATTATATATATTTATATTATGAATATATATTATATATAAATCATATTATACATTTTTGAAGTAAATTATGATCTAAGTAATATGATCAAGAATAACAAGTCAAAACACATACGACAAACAAAGCGATATTACCCGAAATGTTGCATTAACTTGGAATTGTTAATAAACAGGTAATATAAAGTCATAAAAGAATCATATATAATATCATAAATGTTATTATGATTCTAATATAAGTTGATAATATGTTTAAAAACATTATACAGGAGTTTCGGACTCGTACGAAGAGTATCCGACCTAAGGTAAGAGTCAATTCCTCAATCTCATTATTATCCGATATTGTTTATGTGTAAGTATTTACTGGGACATATTTATCATCCAAGTCCATGTTTCATAAAAACATTTTCAAAAGTAATCTCTTAAGGTTTTATGGAAGATACTCTTTAACTATATCATCATTTTAAATGTTTTAAATATTTATTTTTCTAAATATATTTAATTAATGTCCATGTTTTCAAAATGATTTTAAGGATTTATTTATTTGGACATAATTTTTTTAAAATGTTAATTCCTTTCAAAAGTTTGAAAGTGGTATGAGACGCTTTGATTCAAAAATCTCTTTTAATTGAATTTCTTTATAAATTGTGTAACTTTTAAGTGATTTCATGAAAAATGGATATTTCTCTCAAAGGGTTTTACTAATCATTTTCAACTATGTCAAAATCCTTTACTAGATATTACTCTTGTTTGAGATTGATTTATTATAATACAATCTTCCATATTGTACTGAGTGAGTTATGATATGTTTGACTGTGGATGTGCTATTTTTATACCATTCATGGTTTATGGTTAAAGTATTGACATTTCATATGCTAGTTTTAATACGAATGTTTATGTTATGTTTCACCCTTTTCATATGAGGAACGAATTGAACTTAGTAAGTGACGGGCGAGGCCCGCTATAGCCCCTCGATGCATCGGTAGGTCTCATGAGACAAACTAGTGTCTTGGCACAAGGCCTTGATAGAATATTTGTAAATGGTCTTGGCACAAGGCCTTGACACCGTAGTTATTATGTCTGGCATTATGTATTCCCTCGTTATGAAATTAGTTATTACATGTGATTATTCGACTAGTAGAATATCAATGTGCATGTTTATATGGTAATGTTTGATTTATTTTTGTCATATTATGTTCAAGTTTATATTTAAAAGGCTGATGTTTTTATTATACATCTTTCCTTAAAAGTTTATAGCTTCCGCTGAATTATTTACCCTTACCAAGCATTTGAGCTCACCCATTTCTTATGTTTTATTTTCCTAGGATGCCAAGAAGTATATTATGATTGATATGTAGGGTTAATCTAGGTGAATAATGGCATTCTCAAAATATTATCTATGCTATATTTTATGTTAGAAATTGAAATTTTAAGTTCGTGTATGTAATCTATTTTCCAAGACTGCGAAACTGATCGGTCCTTCCAGACTTGATTCCTTGTAATCATGTCATTGTATTAAAATAATGCATCGACTCTGGGTAACTGGGGTCAGGGAATTACAGTTGGTATCAGAGGAAGTTTAGCAACAACCTTGGAAATAGATTTAGAAAACATAGATTAGGGATCATAACCCTAAGATAGACTTTGAGGATAAGTATAGAAGAACCCCCTAGAATTTTGGTAAAGTAGGGTTTATATGAATATTCCAAGCAGTGCGTCCCCGTCGAGATACTACATGTGGACGTAGTTCTGGAACAGATGTATCATGGGGTTAAAACTCCAACAAGGTGTTTCGGGCTTGACTCAGGGTAACCTGGTACACGATAACGGGCCTTACTGCACACTTGGTTTGACACTCCTGAGGGATATGCTTAGAATAATTCATATTTTATTTACAAGCCAATATGAAGAATTTATGAGTAAATATATCCTCAAAGGAATCATATTTATGATTATGAATTAGAGATGCATAAATTTTTCAATTTATGTTAAGTATTTTGCTAGTTTGAAATTATGCATTATGATTCATAACCTAATCTAGTTTATGCCATTGTTTAGAAATGGATCTTACTGGAAGAAATGGAAATCGTATCAATGCACATAATCCATGAAGGGATTTCCCTCCTATGCAAAATAATGATAGTGGAGCTGGGGACACAACTGGTACTGAACAACTTATAACCATACTGGGACAACTGACACATGTTATGAATAATAACCTTACCCGTATGGAGCATCCTAATCCAGAACGTGGAGGATCAATTTTAGACCGATTCATGAGGAAAAAACCTCCAACATTCAATGGGACTACAAATCCTTTTGTAGCGGAGCAGTGGATAAGTTCCTTAGGGAAAATATTTCTTGCTTTGGGAAGTAACGAAAGGGAAAAGGTTGTCAGGGCAGTTTATCATCTCTTAGGAGATACAGATCAATGGTGGTCATTAATTCAAAACACAAAGTAGGATGAAGAAGTGAGAAATATGGAATGGAGGGAGTTTAAAGAACTTTTTATAGAGAAATACTTTCATTGTGAACAATGAGCAGATATGGAAAGACAATTTCTGAGCCTAAGGCAAAAGGATGATGAGAATGTTGCAAAGTATGAGGCTAACTTTATAAGGTTAGCAAGACATACTACAAACTACATAGTAACCTGAGAAGTAATATTGATCGATTCTTTGATGGGTTAAAACCTTTCCTCTGATGGGCATTGGTCTCACAATATTTCTCATCATACGAAGATATAGTCTCGTGTGCTATCAAGACAGAAAAGGAATTCTCTTTGTCTTATGACATTAAAGTAAACCAAGAGAAAAATAGAATGGTGGAGCAAGAGACAGATAAAGGGAAAAAGGGAAAGAATGATTTTCCCTTATGTGATAAATGTGTGAAGAAACACCTTGGTATTTTCCTAAAAGGAATGAGAGTTTGTTACAAATGTGGAGAAAAAGGCCACCAAGCTTGTGATTGCAAGGGGAAGAAAGAGGCTGTCAATGTTCAATGCTACAATTACAAAGAAATAAGACATTATTCAAATGATTATCCAAATCTTTAAGGAAATATAGCTTAGAAAAACCAAATGGATCAAGGTCAAGCTTATACTGTTACTACAGTTGAAGTGGAATAATTAATGTATTTGTGTTTTTGGATTCAAGAATTATATTTTGGTTATAAGAATAATGTGATATATATATATATATATATATAAGGATGGTGCTATAGTACTTTTTTTTTCATTAAGGCTTTAATATGATGAAGGTAATCATATTTTCAGTATATAAGAGCAACATTACATTGTTTGGGGAATCTGATGTTACAATTGATTTTGGAAATTTAGAGACCTTTTAGACAAAGATTGGATAGAAGTATTTTGGATAAATTTAAAGGTTGGAATTGATTAAGTTGAACTTTGGATAATATTTTTTAAAGTTAAAAAATTTCTTAGGATTATTTTTGGAATGTTATAATACTATAGTTTTAGAAAAAGGACAACCTGCAGGTTGGGCGAAAACCCATCACGTTGGACAAAGCTGTAGGAATCGAACCCACAACTGAAGTGCAATAAGGCTTTATCGCCTACCACTGGCCTACAGGAAGTCCCTGGTTATTATAAAATACTTTTCTTCATTTAAATGTTAAATGTTTATATTTGGAACCTTATACGATTGAGATAAATAGAATATTTTTGAGTTTTATCTTTTGAAGAGAAAGATGAGTTTTTGGTAGAGGATGAAACTCTATATATGCTTCCTTGTTTTCTTAGTATATTAATTAAATTAATTCTACAACACTAAGAAAAGGATCATAAAAACAAAATTTTTTTCTAGTACCTTCTTTTGCGATGAATCAAATGGTCCCTTAGATCATCGTAGATTTATAGCTTTCTGGTTGTTAACTTTCTCCTAATAATATTCTCTATCACTTTTTATCAAAACTTGATGGTTTATTTTCTCCTCCATATCCATGTTTTCCTATATATAACCCTAGTATGTGTTATTTTCGGTAACCTTCATACCCACCTTTCTTTATTTTAAAATAGAGGCCTTGTTAATCCATTTCTCGATGTGGGATTTCAACCAAGATATTTTGAAATGCCAAACCCCTAGTTTTCAATCCCGAGATTAAATTGAGATGATGCAATTTATTGAAGGAGGGGACAATTTAACACCCCAAGCTTCCATGAAACACTTCCTTTTTAAATAATTCAATAGTGTGCGATGTACGCAACACCGAGTTCAAGCGCACCACAACCTATCAAACTAGCCGTTTAAAAAGAGGTTATGAATAATATTAACCAGTTTTTGAATTTTATATATCCCATATAATTTTAACATTCATATTTTTTGTTTCTTAGACATAATATAAGGACAAATTCAATTGTTCAGAAAAAAGAAGTATTTTTCAAAAAATGCAGTTTTTCCGCCTTTTAATGGAGAACCCTTTTTTAAATCCAATATTTGAAAATTTTATATATTTAATTTAATGAAATTAAATTCTTCTTTAGAATCATTATATAAAAATTTAGTTTGGATAAATTTTTGGTACTTTTCTGATAACTTTCATATTTTGATGAATAGTGAACAATACTAAATTTTAATTGAAAATAATTTTTTTAATCGAAATAATTTAGAGTGTTAAATTATACATTTGAGTGGTTTTAAAGTATGATTAGATTATATTTTTATCATTTAATATAATTTAGTTCTTTTGAAGTAATTTCACATTTAAATTGTACATAAACACATGTTAATCTTTTGATTGTTTTTACTTCTTAAAAACCCGCTTTTTGGTTCTCACAACGAGAATTAATTTTAAATTAATTACTGCAACTTCTATGTTTTGAATTTGAAAAAATGGATTCCATATTTGGAATCATAAGATCCTAATTGTTTAAATAGGTACCTTTTATTTTTGGACATTATGAATAGTAACTTCAGTAATTATTTTTATTTACCATTGTTAAAGGGTAAATCAGGTAAATAAGGGTAAAAAAATAATATTATAATAATATAAAACTACCCTAACACGTGTCCTAATCCTATTGGATGAGATATATTCATCCATGAGAATCCTTGGGCCGAAAGTTAGGCATTTGGGGACCACTTGGGTGTGATAATGACATGTTATAAAAATTAATTTAAAGTAATGATAATTATAACATAAACATATATCTTTTACTAAATTGATTTTAATATAGTGTTATATAACTGATCTATATGTCTATAAATATTAATTAGAAATCTAAAAATATTTCCCACATCATGGTATTTTATTTATAATTTTTAGACATTAGATAAATATATTTATTTATCACACAATTATGATACAGTGATTACCTCATTAATGAAAGATTAAAATAAATGAATTTATAAATATTAAAAAAAATGTAATTTGAACATTTTTATGCCATCCACAAATTTTCTGGATGAAATTGACATATTAGGTATGAGTTAATGCCTTTGGTTTGAAGGAATCAATTTCTTATGACTTTAAAAAAAATCAATTACTAAATAGCATCAAAATTGACATAAATGAGTTTTTAAAACAAATACCATTTTATTAAATGATATAAAAATCCTAAAAATCTAAAGTTCGGCCAAAAAACTTGGATAGTGATAAAAATTTCATAAATGATCCACTTTAGGTTCTCTTGGTATTTTATAGTAATGATATTAACCATATAGTATAAAAATACAAAAGGACATGGTAATAGTTAACTTATTTTTACAAAGGGTTAAATCTAAAAGATAAGGTTAATTTTATGACCTAAACATGTCTAAAACCTATTGGTTGAGATTATTTAGACCCATACTCATCTTATACTCTAAATACATTTATTTGGATCTATTAGAATCTGAAAATCATTTTATAATAAATTAATATTTCAATCTTTTCCTAAAGTGCCCCTCACCTCTCTTATAAAAGGGAACCTCCCTTTCTCTTTAATCCACACCTCCAAAGACCTTTGGCTCAGACAAACCATGCAAAAATATCCTCCCAACTTCACTCATTTTATCTTAGAGGCAAAACTTTGGGAAAAATTCCAACTTAAGGAGTACTTTTGTGAAAATCAAAAGGAGACACTCGAAGAAGAGGTAATTGTTTTATCCCTTCTTTCAAAGTTCATTTATTCTTCTACTTCATCTTACTAAGTTGTTACCATACTAAAATAATAAATCCTGCATATACTATATTATGATATGTTTTTAACATTATGATACAACCATATTCCTCTTTGTACCCATACTATGAAAAACAATACCACCATGCGTGTGTACGTACAACTTACCGTCTCCACGTCGTGGTGTAACTTGTTTTTCATGTACACTTTATTTATATGGGTATGACGATGAATATAATGGATGTAAATAATAAATATAACATGATATTTATTCTTTAAAATTCATATTACATCCAATTCCATACCATTTAATCATTAAAGGAACGATATCATCGCTTGTGCGTACGTATGACCTACCGTCTCCACGACACAATAAGATTCATTCTCCACTTTAACCATCCAAGAATGATTATAAAAAAATATATTATTCATAATTATGAAATATATGACATAATAAGTATAATGGAATGATATATATACATATACACACACATATATATATATGTATGTACATATATTTCATACAATTACTTCCATTCAATACGATAAGAAAATGAGAACAGCGTTCATGCATACGTACGACCTACTGTCTCCATGAATGGTGTATTCAATTATATATATATATATATCTATTATATATATTTATATTATGAATATATATGATATATAAATCATATTATACATTCTGGAAGTAAGTAAATTATGATCTAAGTAATATGATCAAGAATAACAAGTCAAAACACGTATGATAAACAAAGCGATATTACCCGAAATGTTGCATTAACTTGGAATTGTTAATAAATGGGTAATATAAAGTCATAAAATAATCATATATAATATCATAAATGTTATTATGATTATGATATAAGTTGATAATATGTTTAAAAACATTATACAGGAGTTTCAGACTAGTACGGAGAGTATCAGAACTAAGGTAAGGTTTAATTCCTCAATCTCATTATTATCTGAGATTGTTTATGTATAAGTATTTACTGGGACATATTTATCATCCATATCCATGTTTTATAAAAATGTTTTCAAATTTAATCTCTTAAGGTTTTATGGAAGGTACTCTTTAACTAGATCATCATTTTAAATGTTTTAACGATTTATTTTCCTAAATCTATTTAATTAATGTCCATGTTTTCAAAATGATTTTAAGGATTTATTTATATGGACATGATTGTTTTAAAATGTTAATTGATTTAAAAAGTTTTAAAGTGGTATGAGACACTTTTATTCAAAAATCTCTTTTAATTGAACTCCTTTATAAATTGCATGACTTTTAAATGATTTCATGAAAAATGGATATTTCTCTCAAAGGGTTTTACTGATCATTTTCAACTATGTAAACATCCTTTACTGAATATTATTCCTGATTGAGGTTGATTTATTATAATAAAATCTTCCATATTTTATTGAGTGAGTTATGATATGTTTGAATGTGGATGTGCAATTTTTATACCATTCATGCTTTATAGTTAAAGTATTGACATTTCGTATGCTAGTTTTAATACAAATGTTTATGTTATGTTTCACCATTTTTTATATGAGGAATGCATTGGACTTAGTAAGTAACGTGTGGGGCCCGCTATAGCTCCTCGAGGCATCAATAGGTCTCATGAGACAAACTAGTGTCTTGGCACAAGGCCTTGATTGAATATTTGTGAATGGTCTTGGCATAAGGCCTTGACATAGTAGTTATTATGTCCGACATTATGCATTCACTCATTATGAAATTAGTTATTACATGTGATTATTAGAATAGTAGAATATCCATGTACATGTTTATATGGTAATGTTTGATTTATTTTTTCTATATTATGTTCAAGTTTATGTTTAAAAGGCTGATGTTTTTATTATACATCTTCCTTAAAATTTTATAGCTTCCACTAAATTATTTACCCTTACTGAGCATTTGAGATTACCCCTTTCTTATGTTTTATTTTCCCAGGATGCTAAGAAGTGTATTATGATTGATATACAAGGTTAATCTAGGGGAATAATGACATTCTCAAAGGATTATCTATGCTATATTTTATGTTAGAAATTGAAATTTTAAGTTCGTCTATGTAATCTATTTTCCAAGACTGCTAAATTGATCAGTCCTTTAGGACTTGGTTCCTTGTAATCATGCCAATGTATTAAAATAATGCACCAACTTTGGGTAACTATGGCCAGGGTGTTATAAAAAATGTTTTTCATTGCGTTTTGTGTTTTAATATTTAATTAATTTCTACCACTTATAGAGATTGAATCTTGAAAAATGGATTCCATATTTGGAATCAGAAGGTCCAAATTTGATAAATAGATCCTTTTTATTTTTGGTCATTATGAATAATAACCATAACAAATAATTTTCACCACAGTAAGAGTAAATCAAGTAATTAAGGTTAAAAATCACATGATAAGGACTAAAAAATGACCATAACACTTGATTGTATCCTATTGATTGAGTAGAGTCCAACCATGTCCATACAATTTTCTAAAATATGGAAACTTGGTTCCACATTTCTTTGATTTTGAACTTTATAATATTTAAGTAAAAGATAAAGTAAAAAATGTCTCATTCTTGAATTTAATATCTATAACATTTTGCGATAGGGATAAAAACAACTTATTTTTTGTTTTAAATGGTTATTTTAATGAATTTTTTTTATCATGGTAATTTTTTTTATAATTTTTAGTAATGAAATACTTACTTTAAATGCTTACTCAATGCCAAAAAAATATTTATTCAATTAATAGAAAAATAAAATAAATGATTCTAAAAATATTAAAAGTAATATAATTTGAATGAATTATTGTGTTCCATGAATTTTGTAGATAAATATAACTTGTTAGGGATGTGTGAAAGGATTATATTAGAATTCCTTTAATTTCACGTTTTTAAAGTCAAATTAAATAAATAGTTTCAAAAATGACATTAATGGCATTTTATGAAAATAATATTTTATTAAATTATTTAAAAATCATAAAAATACTAAACTAGGAAAAATGGGATAAGATATGGTTGAAAATGTCATCCCTTGACCATTTATGGGCCAATTGTTCTTTTATGGTAACATTCTTGACCCTTAAAGGGTATAAAACATTTATATTGCATTAATTGTCAAAAGGGTTAAGAGAAGGTTAACATAAAAAGATAAGAGTGAAAACATCATCCAAACTTGTCCAATTCTTTTTGGATGAGATGATTTCGACTCATTATGATCTTATATTTGAATTATATTAATTTGGATCCATTTTAACATCAAAATTAATTTATATTAATTTAATACTTTATGAAATTCCAAGAATGCCCCTACCCCTATTATAAAAGGACACCCCTATCCTCTTTTCTTCATACTTAAAGAACCATTTGTGTAACACCCCAAGATTCCATGGTACGTTTCTCTTTGAATAATGCAATAGCTTGCACTGTACGCAACTTCGACCCAACCCCACATTAACCTTGAAATAAATCCTTTTGGAGCCATTATAAACCGAATATGATTGTATAATAAAATAATATTTCAATCTTTTCCTAAAGTGACCCTCACCTCTCTTATAAAAGGGTACTTCCCCTTATCTCAAAATCATACCTCCAAAGCCATTTTTCTCGGCCAAACCCTGCTCAAATATCCTCCCAACTACCATCACTTCAACCTAGAGGCCTTATTTTGATCAGAAGCCAAGCTAAGGATCCCTTTTGATCAAATCAAAAGGAAGCACCCGAAGAAGAGGTAATAATTTCATCACCAATTTCAAAGTTCTTTTCTTTATCCACTTCCTCTTTCTTTGCTGTTTCCATACCAAAATAATAAATCCAGTACCTTATACTTATTGTGATGTTATTATAAATATGGTACAACCATATTCATTATTCTATCCATCCTATGAATGACAAATTCACCATACATGCGTACGTATGGCTTACCGTCTCCACGTCGTGGTGTAGTTTGTTATTCCACACTTCATTATTTGGATCGGTATAATAATGAGTATAATTGATGTAAATAATAAATATAACATGTTAATTATTATTTATATATGATATACCATCCAATTACATATGATTTCACTAACAATAGAATGATATTTTCGCTCGTGTGTACGTATGGATTACCGTCTCCACAAACGCGATGAGATTCATTCCCCATCATAATCATTCAAGAATAATTTTCATTTTATGATTAAAAATAATGTTTAAGAAATTAATATAATTCTGGATATGAATAAAATACATCCTATCCATAATAAACATGACTTACGTAACAAAACATATAAAGGAAAACAAATCAGTTAACACTCGAAACAATGATACTACTGAAATATTATTAACAAAGCAATATTAGAAGATAATATATGATATCATATTTATGTATGTGGTTCTTGTATAATTTAATAACAATGATTTAACTATTATACATGAGGTTAAAGTACCCTCAACCAAGGAAAAGTATAAATTAATGGTTAATTCTACAATCTCTTCATTATTCGAGGTTGTTTATACGTGGGTATCTACAGGGACCTCTTTATCATCCACATCTGTGTTTCTTAAAAATGTATTTCAATTTTTTTTTAATATTTCCTAGAATATGGGTTAAATTCATTTATACCCTTTTTGGAATTTTAATAAAATGTTTATAAAGTAATCTTTCCATCATTTTCCAAACAAGGTCCTTTACGACCTTTTGAACAAAATTAAGGAAAGAATTTTTTTAACTTATACAGTGAGTGAAAATATTTTCCACCATTATAACACCTTTGAAGCTTCCCTTACAAGATTATAATAATATTTTCAAAATAAATTTTTTCTTTTATAATTATGTGACTTTTAAATTATTTCAAAATAGAAAGAGATATTTCTCTCAAATAGTTTTGATTTCATCTATGTCAACATCCTTTGATGGATTTTACACTTGTTTGAAGTTGATTTATTATGATACAATATTCCATATTGTATTGAAGATTTTGTGATATGTTTGACCATGGATGTGTTATTTTTATGCTATTCATGGTTTATGGTTAAAGTATTAACATTTCACATGCTAGTTTTAATATGAATGTTTATGTAATGTTTCAACCTTTTCATATGAGGAATGCATTGGAATTAGTAAGTGACGAGTGGAGCCCGCTCTAGCTCCTCGATGAATTGGTAGGTATCACGAGACAAACTAGTGTCTTGCCACAAGGCCTTGACAAAATCTTATTTGTAGTCTTGGAACGAGGCCTTGACTATGTGTTTATGATGTCCAATATTATGCATTCAAGCATTATGAAATTGGCTATTGATATTATATGTGATTATTTGACTAGTAGAATATCCATGTGAATAAGTAAATGGAATTATTTGATTAATCTTTTCCATATTATGCTGAAGTTTTATGTTTAAAAGGATTTTGTTTTAGTCTTATACATTTCCTTAAAATTTTATGCTTATTTATGAAAGTTTCTGCTATATTGTTATCCTTACTGAGCACTTGAGCTCACCCCTTTCTATGATTTATTTTTCCCAAGATGCGAAGAAGTATATTATGACTGACCTGTAGGGATAGTATAAGGGAGATAAATGTGTTAAAATGAGACACAATGTTGTTGTTTTTCATTTCATAATGTATTGTAAAACTTATGTTTGTATCTAGTACTTCCAAGGCTACTAAACTGACCGGTCTTTCGGGATTTTATCTTTTGTGATCATGCCAATGTTATGTAATAATGCACTAACTCTGGGTAACTAGGGTTGGGGCGTCATAGTTGGTATCAAAGGAAGTTTAGTACAAACCTTAGAAGCTATATTTAGAAAAACTCTGATTAGAGAACATTACCCTAATATAGAATTTTATGATTAGTATAGAATAACTTCCTAGAATTTTGGTATTGTAGATATTTTGTGTATTTTCCAAGCAATACATACTTATCTAGATACGATCAGGTAGAGGAAGCTCTGGAACAGATGTACCTATGAGTGAAAACTCTAAAAAGGAGATTTGGGCTTGACCCAGGGTATCCTGGTACACGAAAATGGGACTTGCTGTACTCTTGGTTACGACACTCCTGGGGGATATACTTAGGATAATTCACATTTTATTTACAAACCATTATGAAGGATTTATGAGTAAATACCTCCTCAAAGAAAACATTTTTTTATGATTATGGATTATATGCATAAACTGTTCAATTTACGTTAGGTATTTTATTAGTTTGGAATTATGTATTACGATTCATAAACTAATCTAGTGTATGCCATTATTTAGAAATGGAACCTAGTGGAAGGAATGAAAATCATATCAATGAACGTAATCCATGTAGGGATTGAATTCCTACTAAAGATAATTATAGTGGAGCTGGTGATGCAATCGGTGCTGAACAACTTATTACCATACTGGGACAACTCACTCAGGTTATGAATAATAAACTTACCTGTATGGATCAACCTGATCCACAATGCAGAGGATCAATGTTAGACCACTTAACAAGGTAATAACTACCAAAATTAAATGGGACTAAAAATCCATTTATAGCTGATCAATGGATAAGTTCCTTAGAGAAAATATTTCATGATTTGGGGAGTAGCGAAAGGGAAAAAGTTGTCATGGAAGTTTATCGCCTCATGGGAGATACAGATCAATGGTGGTAATTAATTCAAAACACAAATGAGGATTAAGAAGTATAAAATATGTAATGGAGGGAGTTTAAAGATCTTTTCTTAGAAAAATAATTTCCTCGTGACCATCGAGCGGATATAGAAAGACAATTTCTGAGTCTGAGGAAAAAGGAGGATGAGAATGTCGCAAGGTATGAGGATAACTTTACAAGGTTATCAAGGCATGAAACATATTATATACATAACCAAAGGAGTAAAATTGATCGATTCTTTGATGGGTTAAAACCATTTCTCCGTAGAGAATTAGTCTCACAATCTTTCTCATTGTACGGAGATATTGTCTCATGTGCTATCAAGATGGAAAAGGAATTCTCTAAGTCTTATGAATTTAAAGAAAATCAAGAGAAGAAGAGATCTGATGAACACTCTAGAAAGGGAAATAAGGTAAATAAGGGAAAATTTTAATTTCTATCTTCCAGTAAATGTGAGAAGAAACGCCCCGGTACTTTCCTAAAGGGAATGAGAGTCTATTACAAGTGTGGTGAAAAAGGCCAGCAAAATTGTGATTGTAAGGAAAAGAAAGAGGCTATCAATGTTGAATGCTAAAATTGTAGAGAAATGGGGTATTATGAAAATTAATGTCCTAAATTCCAAGAAAACTTACCTCATAAAAGGCCAAGGGAGTAAGTCCAAGGTTATGCGATCACTACTGCTGAGGTTGAAGCTCCGAATGAATTGGTGGCAGGTAATTTAATGGTTTCCTCAAGTTTAGCCAATGCTTTATTTGATTCTGGATCATCACATTATTTCACATCTTCCTAGTTTTCTAAGAAAAGTATATATTTACAATTTGATTTAATAAGGGAGTTTTCAGTCAAAAATCCTAAGTGAAGTATCATTGCAACAAAGTTTTGTGAATCAGTTCCCATTAGGGAATATAAACGTGCTTTATCTACTAATCTCATCATCATACCCATGATTTAATTTGATATAATTCTCAGTATGGATTGGCTTTCAGACCATGATATAAAAATTTATTGTAAGAAGAAGGAGGTTACAGTTTTTGATGATGATAAGGAGTACCTTATCTTTATAGCATAAACGTCACCATATGATTCTTACCTATATCCACCCCCAGTAGCTATACTAAATTCAATTATTGGGGAGGAAGAGAGTTAAATAACTATGGGTGAGGAAAGGAATGTTCAAATAGAGTAAGTACCTATTGTGCAATAATATGTTGATGTGTTTCCAGAGGATTTATCTGGACATCCTCTAGAACGAGAAATTGAGTTTTCCATTGATTTAATTCCTGGTTCAAGGCCCATATCAAAGACCCATTATAGAATGACCACTGTAGAATTAGTGGAACTAAAGAAAAAACTAGATGAATTGAGTAATAAATGATTTATTCTCCCTAGTGTTTCTCCATGGTTATCCCCTATTCTTTTTGTTAATAAGAAATATGGATCTATGATGTTGTTCATTGACTATAGGGAGATCAATGCTATAACAATAACGAACAAGTATCCTCTACCTCGCATTGATGATTTATTCGATCAAATTCATGGAGCTCAATATTTTTCAAAGATTGACTTTCGATCTGGATATCATCAGTTGTGTGTGAAGAAGAAATACATTCCGAAGATAGCATTTCATACCAGGTATGGGTGTTACGAGTTTACAGTAATGCCTTTTGGACTGACTAATGCACCCTTTGTCTTCATGGATCTAATGAATATAGTTTTCAAGGAATATCTTGATGAATTTTTAGTGATATTTATTAATGATATCTTGGTTTACTCCAAAAGCTATGAAGATCATGAAAATCACTTGCGCACTATTCTAAAGACTCTTAGAAGAAGTGAATTATATGGGAAGTTTAGCAAGTGTGAATTCTGGCTTCAAGAGATTTCTTTTATTGGACATATTTTCTCTAAGGATGGAATCTCTGTTTATCCTTCTAAGATAAGAGCAATACAAGAATGGCCAACACCGATGAGTATAACTCAGGTACACAGTTTTATTGGTTTAACAGGTTATTATCGTCATTTCATCCAATATTTTGCCTGATTGGCTAACCCATCAACCAAATTCACACGTAAAGGGGTTAAATTTGTTTGAAAAAAAGAGCGTGAATAATGTTTTGAAGAACTGAAGAGAATATTAGTCAATGCTTCTATCTTGACTCTACCATCGGTGAATAATGAGTTTGTTATTTATAGTTATGCTTCAAAGAAAGGACTTGGTTGTGTCCTTATAAAGAATTATAGAGTTATTGCCTATGCATCACGACAGCTAAAAATTCATGAACAAAACTATCCCACTCATGATCTTGAGTTAGCAGCTGTAATATTTTCTTTGAAGATATGGAGACACTATCTCTATGGTAAAAAATGTGAGATATATACCAATTACAAGAGTTTGAAGTATATTTTCTCACAAAAAGAACTCAACATGAGGCAAAGATGATGGCTTGAACTACTCAAGGATTATGATTTCACTATACACTACCACCCGGGGAAGGCAAATAAGGTGGCAGATGCTTTGACCAGAAAGGATCATGGAGCTTTGAACAAGATGAGAGTTGAAAGGGATCCTATGTTCATGGATCTAGTAAATATGGATATAGGAATAATCATGGAAGGTGAAACATCAATAATTTTTCAAATGGTTGCCAAACCATATTTGTTAGAAAGGATAAAAAGTTCTCAAACTAATGATGAGGAGTTTCAAAATAAAATTAAAGCTGTGAATGATGGGAGATTGATTGACTTCGTATATGAAGATGAAATTTTGAAATTTGGGAAGAGACTTTGTGTTCCTGTCATACTTGATCTACAAAGGGAATTGTTGGATGATGCCCATAACTCAAATTTCTCTATACACCATGGTAGCACTAAGATGTATAGAGATTTGAAGGAACATTTTTGGTGGGAGAACATGAAGATGGAGATTGCTGATTAGGTGTTAAGATGCATGGTTTATCAACAGGTTAATGCTGGAAGACAACATCCTGGAGGAGTCATGAAACCTATTTTCATACCTGAGTGGAAATAGGATGATATTACGATGGAATTTTTCATGGGGCTACCAAAACTCCTAGAAGGAATGATGCAATATGGGTCATTGTTGATCATCTTACCAAGTTAGCACATTTTCTTGCTATAATAGAAGATTTACCACTTGAACGTTTAGAAAGACTATATATTAATGAAGTTATAAGACTTCATGGAGTACCCCTATCGATTGTTTCTGATCGTGATCCCCGTTTTACATCAAGATTCTGGAAAAGTATTTAGAAGGCCCTAGATACTGAACTTCGTTTGAGCACTTCCTACCACACTCAAACTGATGGACAATCAGAACAGACTATTCAAACCTTAGAAGACATGTTGAGATCTTGCTCACTTGACTTTCAAGGTATGTGGGATTAGTATTTACCTATGGTATAATTTTCTTATAATAATAGATTCCATTCAAGTATTCAGATGGCACCATATGAAGCATTATATGGAAAGAGATGTCACACCCCAACTTGTTGGGATGATGTTAGAGAAAGAAAACTCATAGACCCAGAAATTGTTGAGGAAATGATAGAAAAAGTGAAGACTATCCAAACCCACATCAAAGCAGCTCAAAGTAGGCAAAAGAGCTATACTGATAATTGAAGGAAGGATTTGAAATTTCAAGTAGGAGATCATGTTTTCTTGAAGGTATCTCTATGGAATAGTGTTATACGATTCAGTAAGAAGGGTAAATTAAGTCTCAGGTACATTGTACCTTTCAAAATTCTAGGACGAATTGGAGTTGTACCTTACCATTTGGCAATGCCTCCAAGTCTCTTCAAAGTTCATGATGTGTTCCACATATCACTATTGAGAAAATACATGCCTGACCCAACACATGTACTCACCTATGAAGAAATAGAACTAGAACCCAATCTGTCTTATTGTGAAGAGCCTATCAAGATTCTTGATACCAGAGAACAAGTGTTAAGAAACCAGACGACTCGTCTGGTAAAATTCCTATAGAAAAACCATAAGATGGAAGAGGCAATGTGAGAACCCAAGGAACTTATGATGAAGAACCACCCGAATCTTTTTATGCAGTATTATTCTAGAAATTTAGAGGAATAAATTATTTTAAGGAGGGAATAATGTAACACCCCAAACTTCCATAGTATGTTTCTCTTTGAATAATGCAATAGCTTGCGTGGTACGCAACTTTGAGTTCTAGCACACCACAAACAATCAAACTAGCCGTTATGAATATTAATACCCACTTTTTGAAATTTTATAAATTTTATTTTTCAAAATGGACTTCATTTTTGGATTTAGAATATCAAAATTATATTAGGGTGAATTTTTGGTATTTTTCTGAAAACTTTCAATTTTTGATGAATAGTGAAAAACACCGCGTTATTGTTTAAAACATACTTTTTATTTAAATAAATAAATATTTTATTTAAATTTATTTTATGTAAAAATAGATAAATAATACCCATATAATTTCAATGTAATTCATTGGAGTTATTTTATAATAAAATTAGATGTATAAAATTCTATTGAACATTTTAACGTCTTTTACCCACCTTCTAGGCACATTTGCAAATTTTCATAAAATGTAATTTTACCGCTTATGTGAATTGAATTTCAAAAATATGAGAGACATGGTTGAAATCAGTAAGTAAAATCTAGTTCAATAGGATGAAAATAATTTTTGGTGAATAATAAATTTTGAATTTTATTTACCACGATTAAAAGTAAATAGGGTAATTAAAGGTAAAAATGATATTATAATTACCCTAACACATGTCCTAATTCTATCGGATAAGTGTATTTATACCAAAATCAAAATTAGGAATAAAATATGATCCTTTTGGTCCACTTGGATTATATTAATACATTTATTATTATTTTGTTTAAAGAAGAGTTAAAAGTGTTAAATTCAAAGTTTAATAACTAAACCATTTTTTATACAGGGTTATACATAAGATAAATTAAACTATAAATATTAATTATAAATATAAAACAATTTCCTATATCATGGTATTTTATTTATAAATTTTAGACATTAAATAATTAAATTTATTTATGACACAATGACGATGCAATAATTACCTTATTATTTAAAGATTAAAAGAATTGATATTATAAATATTAATATAATTGTAAATTTAGACTTTTAATGTATTCCAAGAATTTTATAGGTTAATATGAAATTTTAGGGTTGATTAAATAATTTTTTTTCTAAGTGATAAAGTTGTTATGACTTTCACAAAAACCAAATACTAAATAGTGTAAAAATTGACATAAATGAGTTTTAAAAACAAATACTATATTATTAATTGATACAATATTCCTAAAAATATGAGGTTTGGTCAAAGGACTTAGATAAGGTTATATATATCAATAATGAACCACTTGGGTTTCTCTTGTCTTTTTATAGTAAGTTTACTAACCATTTATTATAATAATACAAGAATACATGGTAAAAGTTAAACTATTTAACTAAGGGTTAAATCTAAAAGATAAGGTTAATAAGATGACCTAAACCTATATAAAACCTATTGGTTGAGAGTTTTTCGACCCAGTCCCACCTTAACCTTGAAATAAATCCTTTTGGAGCCATTATAAACCGAATATGATTGTATAATAAAATAATATTTTAAGCTTTTCGTAAAGTGACCCTCACCTCTCTTATAAAAGGGTACTTCCACTTATCTCAAAATCATACCTCCAAAGCCATTTGTATCAGCCAAAACTTGCTCAAATATCCTCCCAACTATCCCCAATTCAACCTAGAGGCCTTTATTTGATCATAATCCAACCTAAAGATCTCTTTTGATCAAATCAAAAGGAAGCACCTCAAGAAGAGGTAATAATTTCATCACCTCTTTCAAAGTTCTTTTCTTCTTCCACTTCCTCTTTTTTTGTTGTTTCCATACCAAAATAATAAATCCAGTACCTTATACTTACATTGATTTTATTATAAATATGGTACAACCATATTCATTATTCTATCCATCATATGAATGAAAAAGTTGCCATACATGTGTATGTACGACTTACCGTCTCCAAGTCGTGGTATAGTTTGTTATTCAACACTTAATTATTTGGATGGGTATGATAATGAGTATAACTGTTGTAAATAATAAATATAACATGTTAATTATTATTTATATATGATATACCATCCAATTAAATACAATTTTACCAACAATAGAATGATATTGTCGCTCATGTGTACGTACGAATTATCATCTCCACGAACGCGATGAGATTCATTCCCCATCGTAATCATTCAAGAATAATTTTTATTTTATGATTAAAAATAATGTTTAAGAACTTAATATAATTATGTATATGAATAAAATAAATCATATCCATAACAAACATGACTTACATAACAAAACATATAAAGGAAAATGAATCAGTTAACACCTGGAACAATGATACTACTGAAATATTATTAACAAAGAAATATTAGAAGATCATATATGATATCATATTTATGTATGTGGTTATTTTATAATTTAATAACATTGATTTAACTATTATATGGGAGTTTAAATTAACCTTGACCAAGTAAAAATACAAGGTAAGGGTTAATTCTACAATTCCTTAATTATCCAAGGTTGTTTATACGTGAGTATCTATTGAGACCTCTTTATCATCCACATCCGTGTTTCTTAAAAATGTATTTAAAAACATTTTTACTATTTCTTAGAATATGGGTTAAAGTAATTTATACCCTTGTTTTACTTTTTATAAAATGTTTATAAATAAATCTTTCCATCGTTTTCCAAACAAGGTCCTTTACGACCTTTTTGAAAAAATTAAAGAAAGATTTTTTTAAACTTATATAGCGAGTGCGGCTATTTTCTGCTGTTATAACACCTTTAAAGATTCCCTTACAATATTATAATAATATTTTAAAAATAAATGTTTTCTTTTATAATTATGTGACTTTTAAATTATTTCAAAATATAAATAGATATTTCTCTCAAATAGTTTTGATTTCATCTATGTCAACATCCTTTGATGGATTTTACACTTGTTTGAAGTTGATTTAGTATGATACAATATTCCATATTGTATTGAAGGTTTTGTGATATGTTTGACTATGGATGTTTTATTTTTATACCATTCATGGTTTATGGTTAAATTATTAAAATTTGTATGCTATTTTTAATATGAATGTTTATGTTATGTTTCAACCTTTTCATATGAGGAATGCACTGGACTTAGTAAGTGAAGGGTGGAGCCTGCTATAGCTCCTCGATGCATCGGTAGGTATCATGAGACAAACTAGTGTCTTGGAACAAGTCCTTGACAAAATATTATTTGTAGTCTTGGAATGAGGCATTGACTATGTGGTTATGATATCCGGCATTATGCATTCCATCATTATGAAATTGTCTATTGATATTACATGTGATTATTCGACTTGTAGAATATCCATGTGAATAAGTAAATTCAATTATTTGATTTATATTTGCTATATGATGTTGAAGTTTTATGTTTAAAAGGATTTTGTTTAAGTCTTATACATTGACTTAAATTTTTATGCTTATTTATAAAAGTTTCTGCTATATTGTTATCCTTACTGAGCACCTGAACTCACACCTTTCTATGTTTTATTTTTCCCAGGATGCGAAGAAGTATATCATGACTAACCTGCATGGATAGTCTAAGGGATATTAATGTGTTAAAATTAGACACAATGTTTTTGGTTTTTATTTCATAATGTATTGTAAAACTTATGTTTGTATATAGTACTTCCAAGGCTACTAAACTGATCGGTCTTTTAGGATTTGATCCCTTGTGATCATGCCAATGTTATGTAATAATGCACCGACTTTAGATAACTAGGGCCGAGGCGTTACAATTTGGTTTAGTCAAGCCTTCCCAAATCCCTTCCTAACACCCATTCCCACATTATAGGGGTTTTATTTTGGGTAGAATATCAACCTTAGAGGGCTTAAGGTATAAAGAAAAGAAGGTGGTCCACAGAAGAGGTATAACTTTTAACTGAATGTTTTAGCTTTATTTCTTCTTCTACCTCCTTCAAATATTATTCAAAAAAGATGAAATAATAATAATAGTATATTAAATATACTGATATGTTGTTATGTTAATATCATACCCTAGATCCATCTCCTCTTCTATCAAATGGGAAACAAAATCATGATTCATGTGTACGGTGGACTACCGCCTTACGAACCGATGTAATTTGTTTTCCATCACTGCCTCTTAAGGCTGGTTATAATAATGGAATTAATGTTTATATATTATATTCATCACATATTTATCATTATAAAAATATAATATATCATCTAATTTCTTACCTTTCCATCCATTTAAAGATTATAACGTTGTTCGTGCCTACATGTGGACTAGCACCTTCATGAAGCGATGCGATTTGTTTTCCATCACCAAATCACATAGATGATATATATAATTTTATTTAAAATAAATACTATTATATTTATTATATAATTATTGTAATAGAAATATGAAATAATACTTATGTTAATTCTATCATGATCGTTGAAAATAGAAACGTTACTCGTGCGTATATATGACTTATCGTCTCTATGATTATAACGTAGTTCATTTTTCATAACCATATTCTATGGTTGGTTTTAAAAGTATAATTTATGTGTAAAAATTATAATTATATCATGATTATTATTCTATATATTATGGAATAATGATCACATTTACCATAGTCAACTTACTGAAGTCATTTTGGACATATGAACTGAATATCATCAAAATGTGTGACTTGAACTTAATTGATTAAGTAATTAAATAAAATAGGGTAATAAATAAAATAAAAGGAATAATAAACTTGAAAAAATGTTCTTAAACAAGTAAATTATTAACATAAGTTTATTATTCATGTAGATAAAGAACCTACATGATGAGTCTGACCTGAGGTAAGGGGTTTCTTAACTCAATTTTCATTCATTGAGTTATACTTCTACTTCATTGACTATGTTATGCCATGATTATGTGTGAAATGACATATGATTTTATTATTTTGTATTTACACTTGTTTTGTGTGGATTTAAATTTGCCTCACATAAATAATTCATTGATTAATTCCCACTTCAATGATATGACCTTTATAAGGGTTTATTTCACAATCTCATCATTATTTGGGATTATTTATGTTAAATTATTCACTGGGGAAATTATTTTATATTTCTATATTAAATGAAATATATTTTATTATAATTTAGATATTTCTATAAATTAAAATTTTTCCTTTCCTTTTCCACTCCTTAAGTATTCAAGATACCAAAATCATTTTTTTAAGAAAAACCGAATTTATTGTTCTACTCGATCGAAAATATTTTTATTCCATATCCATATTATCCTTAAAATTCCTTAAATAATATTTTTAGTATTATAAAATGATTTATTAAAGACATTTTTTACCCATGTTCTTTTACAAAATTTTTTAAAAGTAATCTTCTAATCGTTTTCTAAATATGGTATTTTTTATTTTTCTTACAAAAGCGTGAAAGGAATGTTTTTTTAACTTATACAACATGAAGGGAATTTCCCACCGTAATGACCAATCAATATTTTGAAGATTATTTTACAAGTTTATAAGATTATTTTTAAATAAATCTCTTCCTTAATATTTTAGAAATTTTTAGATTTTAAATAAGTGATTTCAAAGTGAAAGGGATATTTTCTTCAAGAAATTTCGAGTGATATTTTTAAATTATTTTCATCTATGTCAATATCCTTTATTAAATCTTATTATTTACTAGGGACATATTATACACTATATTTTTATGGATGGTTTATGTTCAGTTTTTATGGGGAAATTATTGACATTTCATATATTAGTTCTTCCCATACAAAAAATTGTTTATTTTTAAGTAATATTGATTAAGTTGTATTGTTTATTTATATGATGAATGCATTAAAATTATTAAGTGATGGGTGAGGCCTGAAATTACATAGCCTCTCAAGGTATCAGTAGGTCTTATGAGGCAAACCAATTGTATAGCCTTATTAAATGGGTTTTTGGTATATACCTACCCATATTTTAAGCATTCTTATCATAAGGCCTCAACGGTAAGTTTCAAATGTCCGACATTATGAATTCCATCATTATAAAATAAATTATTAATGTTCATATGATTATTTTGAGTAATATCAATGGATACGTTTCAATATCATGTGATTATTTATATGGCATCATTTGATCTTAATTTACTCTTGCCACTTTATTCTTTATGCACAAGTTATTGATTATATGACATGTGTTTCCAGTTATTTACCTTTTCATATAAATTATTAATTATTTACTCATTATAGCTTCTACTGTATATAACCCTTAATGAGAATTTGATCTCACCATTTATTTCTTTTCATTTCCTCAGGATATGAAGAATAAATCTTTGAATGAGTTTCAAGGATGAAAAATATTTACTTCCAATTTGTTTTGTGTTTTATGTTTTCAAATGTAATATGAGATTCAAGTATATATCTTGTTTACCAAGACTATTAAAATATTCAGTCCTTAAAGATGCGATTCCTTGTATATAGTTACAATGTAATAAAGTAACCATCAGATCTAGGCTACTAGGGTTATGGTCTTTATAGTTGGCATCAAAGGAAGTTTAGTAGAAACCCTGTGAACTAGATTTAAGAAAAAAATATTAGGTAACATAAACCTATGAAAAACTTTAAGTATATTCAATAAAGTCACTAAGTTTATGATTTAAATGATAATAGTTTAATATATTTAGATACCATCATGGGTTATTAAGTCTAAGGATAATTATAATTTTAAAGGCACAAATATGTTGTTGGATGACTTGAACCTTCTCTGTCATCTCTTGCGTAAGAATAGGTCCAAGTACCTGTTGTTCACCAACTTCACCCCAACAAGTTGTAGTTCTACATCGCTTACCATATAGAGCTTCATATGGATCCATTTTAATACTCGAGTGAAATCTATTGTTGTATGAGAACTCAACTAATGGGAGATATTGATTCCATCCACCTTTGAATTCTATTGACCAGCCTCATAGCATGTCCACGAGCATCTAAATAGTCCTTTTAGATTGGCCATCAGTTTGGGGGTGATAGACCATGCTAAAATTCAGCATAGTATTCAGATAATGTTGAATAATTCTCTAGAATTTATAATTAAACTTTGGATCATGCTTAGAGAAAATTGAAAGTGGAACCCCATGCACCCTCAACACCTCCTTTACAAATATCTCATCAAGTTGTTCAAGTGAGAAATATTCCCGAATATAAATGAAGTGGGAAGTCTTGGTGAGTTGATCCACCACCACCCATATTTCATTGTTTCCTTTATATGTCTTCGAGAGACCGACAAAAAATTCCATGGTGTTGTTCTCCCATTTCCACATGGGTATAGGAAATGGATGCATCATCCCCTTAGACTTCTATCACTCTTCTTTAACTTGTTGACATACCAAGAACCTTGAGATATACTCAGTAATATCCTTCTTCATGTTGTCCCACTAAAAGTTCCCTCAAAGATCACAGTACATCTTAGTAATTCTAGGATGAATGGAGAAAGATGAGTTATGTGCATTATCCAATAGATCCTTCTTTATCTCAGGTTATGAATGGACACAAATACTAGTTCCAAACCGAATCAAACCATCATCATAAGTATAGAATTCATGAAGTTTACCTTCCTTAACTATTTTCACCTTATTTTGAAGCTCCAGATCATACCTTTGTACCTCCTTGATCTTCTCTTGTATATATGGTTGGAAAATAATTTGGGTAAGGTAGGATTTATTCCATCCTGTTATGATTTTTCGATTCATCCTTTGCATATCCATGAAGATAGGGTCTTTCTAAGTCTGCATCATGGATAGAGTAACAAGTTCTTTTTTTCTAAGAGAATCAGCTACCTTATTCTCCTTTTCTGGATGGTAGTAAATAGAGAAATTATAGTACTTTATTAGATCTAACCATCTTCTTTGATGAATTTTGAGGTTCTTTTGTGTGAATATATACTTTACACTCTTATGATCAATATGTATGTCACACTTCTCTCCATGGAGGTAGTGACACCAAATCTTCAAAGCGAAGATCATCGTTACTTGCTCAAGATCATGTGTTGGGTAGTTATTATCTTGGATATTCAACTGGAATGAGGCATAGGATATCACTTTATCATTCCACATGAGTATAAAAGACAATCCTTTCTTCGAAGCATCGCTATATATCACAAAACATTATCCACTTGATGGAAGTGTGAGTACAAACACAATGATTTTCCTTTTTTGATCTCATTAAATATTTCCTCACATTATTTAATCCATGCATACTTTACCCCTTTCCATGTTAACTTAGTTAGTGGGCTAGACAATTGTGAGAAATTTCTCACAAAACATTGATAACACCCTAATAAGCCAAGGAAACTATGTATTTTTGTGACACTAGTGGGTCTGGTCCATTCCTCAATTGACTTTGTCTTTTAAGGATCCATATAAATTCCCTCAGTTATGATCATGTCCCCCAAGAATGCGACTTTTTGTATCCAAAAGTCACACTTTTTGAACTTAGCATACATTTTCTCTTTCCATAATGTTTCCAGCACGATCTTTAGATTCTCTTCACATTTCTCCTTTCTCTTTGAGTAAATGATAATATCATCTATAAACACCACCAAAAATTTGTTGAGGTAGTCTCTAAAGACTCTATTAATCAAATCAATGAATATTGAAGGGGCACTAGTAAGTATAAAGGGAATAACTATGAAATGATAGTGCCCATACCTTGTATGAAAGGATATCTTATGAATATATCCCTTCTTCAAATTTAGCTTATGATATCTATAATGAAGATCCACCTTTGAGAAGTATCGAGATCCTCATAGTTGATTGAACACATATTCAATTCTTGATGGGGGATAATTGTTCTTTATGGTGATCTTGTTGATCTATCGGTTATTGATACACATCCACATTGATCTATCCTTTTTCTTTACAAAGAGCACTGTCACACCCTAAGGTCACTAGGGAATATGAAACCTTTGTCTAAATGCTGTTGTAGCGGCTTATTTAACTCCTCCGGTTCAATTGGGTCCATCATATAGGGGTATTTGGAGATAGGAGTGGATCTGAGTATAATCTCTATTGATAGCTCTATTTCATGATTAGGTGGAAGCCTGGGTAACTCTTCGGGAAATACATTAGCGTATTCCCTCACAATATTCATTTCCCCTAGGTTGATACCTTCCTTTGAATCAACCATTTGGAAAAGGTATGCTTCTTCACTGGGTATAAACACCCACACTATTGAGGTATTTTACAAAGGAGATTCATGATATTCCTTTTATTTTTAAGGGAGAATAGGATGGTTTGAAATATAGAAAGAGATTTCATTTTCCTGATAGCTAATACGTGCTCTATATAATGAGAGAAAATCCATGCCTAATATAGTATTGAATTCCACTAAGGAAAGTATTATGAGATTTTCTGGAAGAATATTCCCACATATGCTAATAGGAGAAGAGTCCAATACTTGGGTTGTAATGATCACACCACTAGCTATTTTTACAAATATCTCTACTTCAAGGTTCAGGGATTCAATTTAATAGTTCTAGAAAACTTGTAGGATATAAAGGAATGCGTAGAACCATAATCAAATAAATGTTTTTTAATTCTTGAGTGAATATGAAGTGTACCTTATAGGACATCATTTTCAAACTACACTTTAGAAGTAGTGATGGAATAAGCTTTCCCTTCCTCCTTTGGATTTGGTGTTTTCTAACATTGATTACCCTCAAGGACCTGTAGTTTAGTGTACTGGATTTCATAGTGCACTTACTCCCTACAACTGAAGCATTTAACCATGGGAGGTGCATTAGGAAGTGCCTTACTTTCCTCCATTATGTTGTCCATATTCTTGATGTCTCTTCAATATTAATGATCTTGGTGAATTTCTCTCACACAATTGAAGCATTTCCCCATCCCTTTGAGGTAATTCTCATGATGCTTGTTCCCACATTTTTGACATGTAGGTGGTTGGATCCTCTTTCCTATGTTATTTTTCCCACTAGATTAAAAATACATTATTCTATTATTATCATCATAACCATGTGACCATTATCCAAACTCTATCTATACTTTGAGAGCACATTAAACCAATTCTTTATAACTCTCGAAGTCTTGGATAGCCAGACTTTCGAAGGCGTAGTTTTAAACCACTAAAGAATGTATCTTTTTTTTTCTATCATTATTGATAATAAAACCTGAGGAATATCTTGAAATCATTGTGAAGTTTTCCTTGTAATCCATGTCATATTCACCTTCCTTTTACTTAATCTCCATGAATTATCTCTCCATATTTGTTCTAAGATTTTGAGAGAAATACTTGTTAATACATATTTTCTTAAAGCCTTCCCACTCCATCTATTTCATTTCATCCTGAGGCTTGGTGTTGTTTTTCAACACCCACCATTGATTAGCTTCTCCATCTAAATGATTGAAAACCAGAGTCACCTTATCCTTATCAGAATAGCAGAGAATAGAAAAGATATTCTAAATTGAGTTAACCCACTATTCCGTGACAAGTGGATCAGAATATAAACTAAACATCGGTGGTCGTTACTATAAAAAAGAGTCAATATCAAGTAATATGGACCCACTCCTACAGAACGAGCCTCACACGACTCCTCATTTTCAAATTTTTCCTACCGTTGTGGCTCCTCCCGCTTGTACGGTTCCGCCAGGCGCGGCTCCGGTTCTTGGAGGATCTGGTTCTGGCGCCCCTCTGGTGACGGTCTCTTCCTCTCTGGCTTCTCCCTCTCCCCCGCCTGTCGTCACCCTGCCTATCGTTGCAACTCCTCTAGCTTGTACGACGCCGCCGGTCGCGGCCCTGGTTACTGGAGGATCTGGTTTTGACGCCCCTCTGGTGACGGTCTCTTCCTCTTCGGCTTCATCCACTCCCCCGCCTGTCGTCGCACCGCCCCTGGATCGTCCTTCTTTTCGCGATGCGCTTTGCGGGGCCCCCTCTCCCACATGTCCGTGCTTTCTGCCGGTCTCCCTGGGTTAGTTCCAGTCGTCTCGCGAGGGCTCTCAGGTCTCTCTGGATCTTCCGGCTACGGCGTTTGTGGAGGCCTCGGCTTGCCTGGATCTCACCCTTGTGGCCCGCTTCGGGGGAGCTTTTCCCCCGCTCTCTGCCTTCCAATGCTTTGTGGAATCATGGGGGCTTCGGATCCCGACGCAGATCTCTGTTCTCCATCAGATGTCTTTTCTTGTGGTTCTCGCATCTTCCGAGGACTTCCTTCAGGCGTGGTGCCGTGTGCCTCACTCCTGGGGTCGGTGGCATTTTAGTCTATCCAGATGGTCGTTGGATGCGCATAAGGGCAAGGAGAGCACCCGCGCGGCGGTTTGGGTTTACCTTCCAGGGATTCCTCTTCCCTTCCAGAACACCGGTTTCCTCAAAGCTATCAGCGATTCTCTAGGTGGTTTCCTGTGATCGAATCCTCGAACTAGTGGCTGCGCGGAGGTGGCTGTAGCTTAGATATGTGTTGAACTGGACCTCTCCCTCCCAATGCTGGAGTTGATCGACCTTCGGGTGTAGGACTCTTTTTGCTGGTCACATGCGGTTTGCTACCCGGTGTTCCCGAGATTCTGTTCCCACTGTCTCCTTCAGGGGCACTCCCTCCAGATGTGTCGTCGCTCTCGTCAGGTTGGGCGGCGTTCCCCGTCTCCCCGCCCTTCTCCCTATGGTGCTCCCTCCCCCAACGCCCGGTCTAAGTTGCTTGCGGATTCCTCGCCTCTCGTGTTGCCTGCGGCATCTTTCTCTCAGGTCAGGGATGGTGGTTCTTCTCCTTGCGTGGAGGCTGGTAGCGAGAAGGATCTGGCTATGGTGTCGTTCATCCCATGGGGTGTCCCCCCGTCTCCTTGTTGGCAGTCTCCCTTCTTCTCAGGAGCTCCCCTTGGGTTTACCTCCCTGGTCGTCATCGGCGCTGGGGTCGTGTGGGTCTTGGAAGGCAGAATGTCCTCGTGCGGTAGTACATTTGGGATTCAACTTCGTTGAGCTTCCCTCCTCCCCTAGCCCCCCTATTCCTGCAACGTCTGACCTCCCGGGGGTGCTGGCAGACCAGGTGCGGGATCCCCCCGTTTTAGGCAAAGTTGGTGCATCAGAAGCCAGGAGTCCTCCAAGCGTTACCTCCCTCCTCCCTCCTCCTTCTTCTGGCTCCGGTGTTCGCACTCGGTCTCAACTCAGGAAACTCACAGGTCACCCTTCATCTCATTTTCTCCAGGCCATGCAATCTGGGGCCAGTCCCAGAGCTTTCAGTTTTCAATGACGCGTCTTATCGTCTGGAATGCCTGAGGTATGGGCGCTCAAGTTAAATCAGATTTTTTTCATTCGAAGTGTGTCAAACACAAGGTCTCTGTGGTGTCCATCCTTGAGCATAAGCAACATCCGAATAAACTACCCGAGTTCTCCAGGAAACTTAAAATGCATGGATACATGCACGGTGAACCTGAAAACAAGCACATATGGATTTTCTGGCGGCGTGGTGCTTTGGTTTCTCTCTCCCAGGTTGGAGATCAGTGCATCACAGTGAAGGTTACCATTGAACCCCACTCCTTCTTCGTTTCCTTCATATATGGAAGCTGTGAACCCCAGCTTAGGGAGGTTTTGTGGAGTGATCTTAACTCCTTTGATCCTGGTACCCTTCCTTGGTTCGTGGGGGGGATTTCAATGTCGTCATGGACCCCGAGGAACGTCAGGGTAAAGGCCCTTTTAACAGGAAGGCATGCCTCGCTTTCTCCCACTTCACGGTGGGTAAGGGGCTCATGGACCTTGGCTTCTCAGGTGATCGTTTCACGTGGTGCAACAACCATCAGGGTCCCCGGAGATCTTGGAGCCGCCTGGACCGTTGCCTGGCCAACCTGTCGGCTATCTCTGCTTATGCGAATACCCGGGTTACGCACTTGATGCATGGTCTGTCGGATCACTCCCCGCTCCTCATTTCATTATCGCCTGATCAGGACCCCCAAAATAGTTTCAGGTTCTTTCAGCACTGGACAAAAAATAAAGGCTTCAAGGACTTGGTTCGAGACTCTTGGGCACTCCCAGTCTAGGGTCACACGTGGGTCTCTCTCCATAACAAACTGAGACGGCTTAATCAAAGTCTTCAATCCTGGTCGAAGGATTCTATAGCGTCGGACAACACCCTTGAAGAGGCTATGAAAGAGGTGGATCGTCTGGAAAGATTCCTTGAGGAGTTGTGGAATGATCAAGCGTTTGAGGAGCTTGCCAGCAAGAAGGATCTTATTGCGGATCTGCTCTTGAGGCAGGAATGTGAGGCCAGGGAGGAGGCTAGGATTCAGTGGCTCAAAGAGGGTGACAGGAACACTGCTTTTTTCCATGCTTGTATTAAGGAAAGAAAAAGAAGGGTTAAGATGAACATTGAGCTGGGGAATGGTTCTTTCATAGATGACAGGGAGACAGTTGGGGATCTTTCATACTCCCACTTTCATAGCATGCTGGTTGGTCCTAGAAATAACGTCTCCAATGCGTTTACAGGGGGAGACTTGGGCCTTCTTGACTATATACAACCTTCCTTCTCGGCAGGTGATAATGAGACCCTGAGTGGTATTCCTCAAGAGGGTGAAATCTGTGATGCCATGATGGCCCTGAACCCGGATAGTGCGGCAGGTCCCGATGGTTTCCCAGGAGGTTTCTATAGAGCTGCGTGGGACATTGTGAAAGGAGACTTTATTGGTGCCATACAAGACTTCTTTAGGGGTGGTCCTCTTCCTA
This sequence comes from Viscum album, assembly GCA_963277665.1. Taxonomy (NCBI): domain Eukaryota; kingdom Viridiplantae; phylum Streptophyta; class Magnoliopsida; order Santalales; family Viscaceae; genus Viscum; species Viscum album. The sequence goes on from OY728155.1 coordinate 391,458,833, forward strand.
GAGTGGCTTGTGCAACTATAGTGGTTCTCATCCCCAAATCCAAGTCTCCCTCTTCCTTGGAGCAGTATCGCCCGATCAACATGTGTAACGTGCCGTACAAAATTCTTGCAGGCGTTATAAATTCTCGGTTGTCCACCTTCCTTCCCAAGTGCATCTCCAAGGAATAACATGGTTTCATCAAAGGACGCTCTATCCAGGGGGTGATTGGCTTGGCACAGGAAATGATAAGGGATCTCAACATTAAATCACATGGATCCAATATGGTGGTGAAGGTGGATATGAGTAAGGCCTACGACCGGGTGGAGTGGAGTTTTTTGATCAGAGTTCTCAAAGGTATGGGTCTCTCGCACTGGAATATCGATATTATCTTTTGTTGCTGTAGTTCAGCATGGATGTCGATTTCTTTCATGGGGAAAAGGTTCGGTTTCTTCAAGGTGGTCCGTGGGCTTCGTCAAGGAGATCCCATCTCGCCAAGTCTATTCATCATCACCCAGGACATCCTCAGTCGCCTCATGCACAGGAACCTTGAAAGGAAAATGATCCTGCCCTATAGACGAAGGATGCGTTTCCCTCCTGTTTCCCATCTCATGTTCGCAGACGACTCCATCTTCTTCATCAACGCTTCCAATAGGTCAGTGCGGGGCCTAAATAGAGTACTAGAGGAGTATTGCAGTTTGAGCGGACAGATCATCAATAAGAGTAAGAGTCTCTTCTATATATCACATAACTGTCCCGAAAGACACATCCTCAGTGTGGGGGGCATCCTGGGAATGCAGGAAGGTAAACTTCCCTTGTTATATCTGGGAGCTCCTATCTCGTCTAAGCAATTACGTATTAGGGACTTTGATTCCATTGTCTGCAAGATTTTGGAGAAAGTTATCAACTGGAAGAACCGTTTCCTGTCCTTTGGAGGAAGGATAGCCTTGGTTAACAGCATCCTCATGCCCACCCCGATTCATTCCCTTTCTGCCATTAAGGTTCCCAAGGGTGTTATCCGTTCCATGGAAAGGATCTTTGCCAGATTTATATGGGATTGTAAGAATGAGGGGCGGAGGCACTGGGTTTCCTAGCACAACATGGCGCGACTGGTTAAGGAAGGAGGCATCAGCGTCCGAAATGTCAGGTATTCCCTCGCTTTCATGCATGCTAAAATGGCATGGGAAGTTCTGAAAAAATGCACATTATGGGGCTCGAACATGCATGCATGTTATATCAGGAATGGGGAGGGCGGGGCTGTGCAGGCGTCCCCTTTCTGGCATGAGATTCATCCTCTGGTGAATGTTCTCAAACCTTTTTCTTGCTGGATCATCAGTACTGGTGACATATCCTTTTGGCATGACAACTGGTGTGGAGAGACCCTTGGTTTTCCAGGATGCCCTGTCACCAATATCTCTTTCCAAGAGGCCAGAAATTACCTTCCTTTTATCAGTGTTGTCCTTAACAAGAACCAGTAGGATATGTTTAACCTCATTGACCTGTCCCCGGCTCCTGATCGGTGTGTGTTCACCCCTTCGGCGTCTGGTAACTTCACCTCCAAAGATTATCATCGGGTTTCTGTCATTCAGACGGTGGAGGTCCCATGGACTGACGTGCTGTGGGATAACACCATCCCCACAAAATTTAACTTCCTTTCTTGGAGAATCCGTCACAGAGGACTTCCTACAAACGAGAATATCAGAAGATGCGAGGTGATTATGGTGTCCAAATGTGTTTGCTGTAAGCGGCATACGGAGGAGACTTCAGAGCACTTGTTTTTTGATAGCGATTGGGCGCGCGAGGTATGGTCCTTCTTTGGTGCTTTAACGGGTTTTGATATTCCCGCCATGGCAGATCAACCCTTCCTAAACCGTTGGTTTCACAGATCGGGTGATGCGGGCCCAGAGAGAAGAGCGCGTACATTGGTGTTTAACACTGGATGCTGGAGTTTGTGGCATGCTCGTAACGCGTTTTTGCACGAAGGGGTGTCCTCCCCTGCTCGTTCAATCATCTTCCACATCAGGAACCTGCTTCTGGATATGGTTGTTGTGCTCAGTTCCTGGAGGGAGGCACCCACTCTGCAGCATCTTCTTCCCACAGTTTATCATCCTCCTTCGGCCCCTGCTCCAAGCTCCGGTCACTGGGTCTGCTGGCTTCCCCCGTGTCACGACTTCAAGCTCAACACTGATGGCTCCTGTCTTGCGGGTGACATCAGAGGAGGGGGACTCGTTCGTGATCATAACGGTTCGATTTTGTTTGATTTCTCCATTCAGTTGGGATAGGGTACACCACTCCTTGCAGAGGCGAAGAGTATGATGGTTGGCCTACAGGAAAGCATCAAAAGAGGCGTGGTTCTAACGGAGGTGGAAACGGATTCCTTGATACTCTCAAATGCCATTCAGGGCATTGGGAGCGTTCCTTGGTCTATCAAATACATTATCCGGAGGTGTCGGGGTTTCTTGGGTACTATGACTAGAGTTTCTCATACCTGGAGGGAAGGCAAAAAAGCTGCTAACTACCTGACTTCTCTTGTCTCAGCAGGCCTAGAGGATCCTTTCTTTCATAACTCTATTAGCCTGAAAGCAACAGGGATCAACATCATTAGAGGGGACGCTCTCGGCCTTCACTACTTTAGGCCTCCGTAGCCTCTGATCTTGTCTTTTCTCTTTTCTCTTCCTTTTTTGTTGTTTTTCTTCTTTTTTCTGTTTGATGTTTTGGTCCTCGCCTTTATTTTGAAGAAAATAAAAAAAAATTGGAATTGTATGGTAGTCAATATCAAGTTGTTCCTTCTTGGGTGAAGGTAGTAATTCTACATGGTTCATGTTATTGTTTATATCTTGAGATAGTTGGGTAATAATTGCCATAAAGTATTTAACTCCACCTCCCATGGCATTGGGGATGTCGTTCGTACAATCGTTGCATTGTCCCTCACATGGGTTGTTGGCCTAGTTTCTCTTGGTTCCCACCATTTTATAAAATAGAAAAGGTTTGAACAAAAATTAAGTCAAAAAATATTGAATAAATAATTTATTCTTTTGCACAATTAACTCTAAAGGCATATCTTATGGGATCCCTATGTTTATCCTTTTTCTAAAATGATTCTTCTAGTATTTTTTACTTATACATAGACTTATACTTATGGTTTTCACTCACATTTTCTAATCTCAATTTAAAAATTAACTAAACCATTGCTCTAATACTAACTATATCAACCCTACTTTTTCTTACATGACTATTACATCATAATAGGGATACAAATCTAGGATCCAAAGGTTTAGTGTCTTGGAAAAATTAGGCTCACACATAACTTGTAAATAATAAAACATAAACATCTATTTAAACCCTTATTATTTATCCTTCTAAAATACCACATTATCCATAGTAAATTTAATCATCTAAGGATATACATCAATAAAATTGGTGAGATAAAAGCCCAATAAGGGGAATGATAATATAATAGAAATAAGAGCCATGAATCAATAGTACATGGGTGAGCATAATCATTATAATCATTTCATAATAATGGGATCATCATCATAAGTGTGAAGAATACATTGGATAAATTAATGGAATGTATCATATGCATAAAAATAAAATATTATGTCATAGTGGTCAAATTCCACACATAGTTGTGAAAAAAGATAATATCATGTTCACGCATAACATATGTGCATAAATCATAACATCATCATTATGAACAAAGTTAACATCATGTTCACACATAGTGAACATCATATAATGATATAAATCACATTATCTAATGCATTGAGGGGATATATAATTTTGGGTCCACCCATCATATCATAATATTTACACAATCATGCATTCTACATAGAACATAAAACAATCATAGTTATGAAATAACCCATGGAAAGGAATGAGTTTTATAAGGATTTAATAAAGAATAAATTCATGGATAAACTTTGGGGTTCCCAAATGAAAAAGGGAGATAATACTTTGGAATAAAATATCATTTTTCTTTAGATAAGAAATAACACATGGGGATTGAAATATTTTTTTGGAATGAAATGACTTTTTGGAAAATCATTGTATTTGGATTATAAATCAAGTTGGAAATAAGTATATCCCCGAAATAAAAGGGAAGAATAGTTAAAGAATATTTAAGTAACATTAGAGGAATATCCATACAAAAAATTATTTTAAATAGGGATAACCTAATGAAAGGGAGTTAGTTTTGAGAATCCCCTTACCTTAAATCTCGCTTTATTTCATCGCTTTTACACCTCCTGAATAATAAACATAAATTTATTAAAACATTGAACTAGAGACGAATTATGTTAATTTATGTAAATATTTATCAATTTAAACATTTGGATTATATTTCATTATTTACTTTGTTAAAGGTGAAGCATTTGGATAACATGTTTTCCTAAAAAATTTCATGTTTTTTTCTTCGATTTTGCTATTTTTAATAAAGGTTATTTATACATTAGTATAATTAATTATAGAATCTAAAAATAAATATATTTATAAATTTAGATATTAAAAATAATTTATTATCACCATCCATTAAGTTGGTGATAAGGAAAGAAGTTGCAAACATCCTCATTGGCGGTTAATCGAGCGTTAAAGGGAACGTTGTCCAAATATGAAGAAAAAGAGGTATAAAATATAAATACATAAGGAGAAGAAGAAAATGAGAGAAGAGTTTAAAAACTTACTATTTCCTTAGTGTGACTTCTCTTATACGATACTAGACTTCCTTGATGAATGGAGTTGGTTTACTCCAACACATCCCTAAGTTTTCTAAGGGATTAAGAGATAGGATTTGGTCAAAACTTTGGGTTTGGGAATTGGAAGAGAAGGGGTTTTCCAAGGGGAGGGAGAGAGGTTATTTATACTTGAGGAGAGGGATATTTTTAGAATAAAATATTAAATAAAATAATATATTAAAGGTAAAACTTTTAATAGATAATTTTTGATAATATAAATCATATATTAATATAATAGATTGGTTTTAGGACTTTAAACCACTTTATAATTTTAATTCACTTATTTTATTAAAAAGTAAAGTGGAAAAAATTTGTTATTTTAAGGGATCACTTTTAACTTTAAGATTTGGAAAATGTTTTGTAGGTTTGGAAATTAAGTTTATTGTATTTTAATGAATCATTTATAAAATTAAATATGTTTTGGTGAAGCCTCTAGTTATAGAAATTATTAGGTAATTATTAAATCATGAATGACACAATTTAAGATATACTGATTACGAGAAAAATTGTGTTTTTACTAATCACTTAAAAATTAAAGTATTTCAAAAAATTACCAAAAAATCACCCTTTAACAATTTTGAAATGATGATTTCAAAAATGATATTAATTTTATCAAAATAAATTTCTAACATAGGTAATTTTAAATTTTAATATAAAAATAATTATTTTTACAAAATACTTTAAAATACTGTTTAAAAAAATGTGTTTATATTTTCTTTGAGTTTTTTTAATCATGATGTTTATTTTTTTTAGAATTATAATATTTATATTTACTTAAATAATTCATGATAAATATTATTTATATTTCATTTTATTATTTTGAAGTTAGATTACTATTCCAATAGTAAAGTTACTATTCTCAATGGTCAAGTTACTATTCCCAACAGCCAGGTTACTATTCCAATGTTCACATTGCTCCCTATAAATACCAATTAATTATTTCACTAAATATTCACTAAAATTACTCTGAATGTTATATATTTTTATTTTCTAAAATATTGATTGGTTTAATACTTTTTTTTTATTTCTATTGTAATGGTTGTCGGATCGACGATTCTAGCAGATCAGGGAAATCCATATTTTCCTATTTTAGCTTTTCTATTTTATATTTTTTGTCAAATTGTAATGTTTGGAATTTTTATTGGTTTTTTAACTAACTAATGTAATGATATTTATAATGTTTTGTTGGTTTCTCTATATTTTTTACATTTCTAATATAATATAATATAATATACCACACATTTATTTAGAAAACAAATGTTACTAAAAACTCTAGGTTGTTATAATCTAGGCCCTGAAATAAGGCATCCAGCCTTCATAAGAAAATGAGATTTCTCAATCCCAAATATTTACCTTTATCAAAAAACCGATTTTATTAAAATATTAGATCAACCAATTAATTTATTATAGTTCACCACCACAAGAAACTTAAGGCATCAACTATGTAAACCCCTAAATTATTTAAACATGATGTCAAGCATAACTTCCAGTTTCAACAAACTTTAAGGAAAAACATTCTCATTAACACACCTCTTCATTATTTCCAATAAAAGTATTTCTATCCTCATGTTATTTATAAAATCCCATTAACATGCGGAAGAATAATTTTAATTAAAAATTCTTCATACATAATTTTATTTCCATCAAATTATTAGAATAAATGGATTCAATAAACGTTCCACTTTAATTCTTTATCCAACCAACTTTACTAGCTTTAAGTGGTTAACCCATTTTTTAGAAGGTGGGTGATTCCATCAATAGAACCACAACACAACACAACACAAAGTCTTATCAAGGTAACACATTCTCAATATCAAGAAACAACATCTCATGGATCACACAGTTTTCCATGTTAAGAAACATAAAGGCTTTATGGATTAAACTTCATTACAGAACATCTCTATAAGAAGCCTTTAGAACATCATTTTATAATCTAGGAATATGTTTCAGTAAGTAATATCAATACTCTAATGTAGTAATCAATAAATAATGCAACCATAAAAAACAATCAACATTTTGGGTCATTTCTAGGAAAACACCATGACTTTAATTTAAATACAAACAAGTTAAATACAAAAACTGCACATGTTGTATTACTATGTGTGATTGTTATCATGATCAAACTAAAAATTATTTAAAAATTTCATTGCTCAGGAAAAAAATTCTTATATACTTTCAATGAGAGTAACATGATTTTACTTCCATATTTAAATACAACATGATCAGTACATAACATGCTTTCATATTCCCAATATGACATATTAGACAAGCTACATGCTCAATATTAACATACTAGAATTTTCATAGTTACTACATAAATGTTTTAAACATTATGCATGCTCCCTATAACAAAATAATCATGGACTAACATGTGAAGAAAATTTATTTTAGCACTAAAAAATATTATTAGTCTGAAAAAGAATTGGTTTGATTATTTTAACAGTTTAGAGTCTTAACAGGTTACCACAAAGAATTCTTATCATTTTATAATAATTTTAAAATAGAAATCAAAATCTATCCTTGTAATAAATTCCCAACACATGTAATACAATTTAGGTGTTACAAGCATGTGATAAAATATTCGCGACATTTGCGGCATGTTTTAAGTGTTGTTTATGTCAGTTTTGAGTACGTTTGAAGGGTTAGCTTCCATAAGGACCTAAATGAAATTTATGGAATTTATAACCTAAGTATTTAAGAATTTTTAAGGCCCAAAATATGTGTGATAATGATTTTCCTAAATTCCCTCTTCTCTTCGCCTCTCTCTCAAGTTCTAGAGAGAGAGAATAAAGGGAATATCAAAGTTCATTCGATCCAAGTTCTAGGATTAATAGTTTTATTTTCTATGATCATGACGATATAAAGGAGCCTTTTATTCCCCAAAAAGCACCCATATTTTATAGGACGATGATCGATCAAGATTTTGGATCATGTGCAGATGATTTAGAGGGTTCTAGGTTTGGTTCCTTTGAGATAAAAGCACCAAGGACAAGCAAAACATGTTTTCGATCAAAATTGGATGAGGTATGATTTTGATTTAATTTTTTTGTTTTTAATTTTTTTGTGTTTAATTAAGTTTCACATGATCTGTGGATGAATTCATGCCGGGGTATACCATATTTTATGTTTTGACATAAATCCGAACCTAAATTTTTTTAAAATACCATTTTTCATGCTTCCACAAAGCCTCGAGTTCCTATAGTTGGTATTAGAGAGAGAGAGTGAATTTAATTAAGCCAAAATAAAAAATTTAATTTTCATTTATTATAGAATAAGGATTCCTCACAGTCTCATTGCAGTTAATGGTGCATCAATCATATATTGGATGACCGAGTTATGGTCATCTAAAGATCAAAATTACAATTGTTAGGCCTTAAAACCAATAACGTATATATATTTATATATATTTCTCTAGTTTTGGATTATATCATCAATGAATGGTGACTTTGGGTCTGAAGTGATGGTAGGATCCCTACCCATATGTATGTATGTATGTATATATGTATGTATGTATGTATGGATGTATGGATGGATGCATGTATGTATGTATCTATATTATAATATATTTTAAAATTAAGACCGCATTGACTCGGCCTTCCCCAGTACTTTTAAAAACGTAAAGCCTCATAAATTTAAGTTTTTTGAAAATTAAAAAAAAGGCAAGTGGGGGGTTTTGTGGAAAACAAATTCCCCCATTTTAGGGAAGTATCACCTAAGTGGTTCTATATTTCTAGTGGCATGTGCACGGTTGTTGTATAGTTTGAAAAACCGTGAGAACTAACTATGTCATGTGCAATTAATGCTAAAAAAATGTGTTTAATTCAGAGTAAGGCCCCAGATCCTTCATTATTCTTCCATTCTTCTAGGGTATCAAACTCCTTTCCTCCCCTAGGATCCCAAGACAATTCCATTTGATCCAGAAGCAACTTTTGGATGAATCAAAGTTCATTGGAGATCTGGAATCATCAGTATGTCTTTATTATTCCTTTTTTTTCTTATATATACTCTTCTCCCCTTTATCAAATCCATAAATCTAGTCTGTTATGGATAGATCTATGTGCTATGATGTGAATCTTGGTGAGATCTTATTGAATCTTTTGAAGGGAAGGTGTTGTAAGCTTGAATCTAGAATTTATTAATGTTGTTATTCATTTTCTATATCTATCGAATGGTAGGTGAATTCTATCTCATATCCACTCATTCTAGAACTTGAAGGCTTAGTTTTTATTAAAAGTTTTTTTTTGGATTTTCTATGGTATATTTGAGTGATTTTGTGAAGGAAAACCTTTTGGTTGATGTTGTGGAATTATAGAAATTGGATGACTTTTGGAAAACCCTCTTTACTTATAATTTTAAAATTGTGGAATGTTTTTGACACAAGAAACGCGTTTTGATGAAATATTTTCAAAGTAAGTTTTGTTTTATAATAAATGAATTGGCATAGAATTTGACATAATTGGGTTAGTGTGTGTTCAAAGTGGACAAAGTGTTGTCAGAAGTTCCACCATCAAAGTAGGTTGGGTTATGGCCATGGAGTACCACCATCAATGGTAACACCATGCTTGAGTGTATGGATATGGATATGTGTGTGTATGTGTGTGTGAAAATGGGAATGGTTATGCCAAATAAAAAAAAACAATGCTAAGTTTTTTTTATGGTTTCTCACATTGATTTCACTTATGGCTCTATATAAACTATTTAAGTGCTTTTAAACTATTTTATATGAAATGTGGTAACTAGTTCCTATCCTAGTGGTGTGTTTTGGGAAGTCTCTTGGGATTTTCTATTAAGTTTATACTCAATCCCTTCATGGGAACTTCAGTGTGTTTTCAAATGCCATATACCGAGATATGGGGAAGAAAAATGTATCTTATTTTTCTAGTGATGCATCTTGATATCGTGGGCATAAAAGGTGGTGTTTGAGATTAGAGGTAGTTTGGGTGGTACTCAGGATCATGTCACTTGATGTCACTGAGTAATGTTGTTGTTTGGTTTTGTCAGTTAATGTTCCTTATTCCATTATCAATCTGATATTATAGTTTTGTTGGTTTTATATTTGGGTTGTTGTACTTACACTCATGCATCATATAGGAGGATTGAATGTTTATATTCTATGATGTCAGGTTGTTTTATCTTTAAAATCAAAATCATCCCAAATGTTTTCCTAATCCCTTGGCATTTATTTCTGGCCTTTGGTGTCTTGGTAATGTCACCTAAGACTAGTAGCATCTTCGCCTCCTCTCAAGCTAATGAGTTGGGGTAGGATGTTAAAAAATGTAAAACCCCCAGTTTCAGGTACTTTACTATTTTATTATATATTTTGAGATTATATAATACTTGTATTGAGTTTGTGAAGTTTCTAGAAGGTTTTGGAGTGTTTTGGAAGTGTTTCTAGAGGTGCACGGTTTGGTCATGATTAGTAGAAACAATGTACTATCTCCAGGAAACTGTGCAAGGTGATGCTAGGAGTCATTGGGAAGGTGTATGGTTGGAGCATGGTTTTTAAAAATACATGAATTATAAGGGATACCATACAAGTGGAGATAGTGAGAGCACACTTTGTTATACCATGCGAGGGGTTGGCCTTGAGATAGTAGCACTGCACGGTTTGTCAAACTGTTCTGTCCTAACTGTGTGGGTACCTGGGTGATGTCTAGTAGAATTTAAATGGTTTGAAAAACCATACAACCTAACCATGAAATGTGAAGATAATTCTCTACAAAATGTGTTTTTAATTCATATTAAGGACCCAAAACCCTCTTCATTATCCTATTCTTCCAATTTCTCAAACTCATTTCCTCCCCTAGGCTCCCAAGAAAATTCCCTTTGATCTGGAAGAAATTTTTGGATGAATCAAATTGTGTTAGAGATAAGGAATATTTAGTAATTCCTTGTTATTTTTTGTTATTATTATATATAATCTTATCCCCTATTAGATTCATATATCTAGTCCATTCACTAATATAAAACCATCCTTTAACAGTGCTATAAAAGGCCTTTATCAGTGCTAAAAAATGATGATAATCAAAGTGCGGTTAAAAGCCCAAAATTTTTATCAGTTCTAAAAATGTTCTATTAAAGGGTCCTTTAATAGTGATTTTTTAGCACTGTTAAATGCCCCCTTTATCATCATTTTTTAGCACTATTAAAGGGGGCATTTAACAGCACTAAAAAAGCGCTGATAAAGGCTCTACTGATAAAGGGTATATAAATTTTTTCCCATGCACAACCCACACCCCTTTATCAGCGTTTCCTACCCACCCACCTATTTATCAACACTTAAGATAATCCCAACCTCCTGTGTACACCCCTACCTCCAGCGAGTTTTGAACCTAAGACCTCTCTCTTATACATTCAGTGCCTTTACGACTACCCTATATTTTTTTGTTTTACATTTTATGATATATCTATATATTTATATATATTTTTTCACATTTTTTATCCATATATTTTTATATATTTTTATATATTAATAAATATATTTTATATTTAAATATTTTTAATTTATTTATTTATAAAATTAAATTTTTATGTGTGAGTATATAAAAAATATGTATATATTTCTATATATTTGATTACAAGTAAAATTAAATTTTGAAAATTGATAAAATTTAAAATCCATAATATTAATATGAATGTAAGATCAGGGAATAAATTTAGTTCCCACTGAAAAAGATAAAAAAGACCCCAATAAACGAGGCTTAAAATCCATCAAATGTTAAAAAATTGAGGTACCTGGACTAAAAACTCAATTTTGGAGGCCTTTTGGGCCTTTTTTGGCCTAAAAAAATAATTACATGGGACCAACCTAGTTATAACGGTGTAGATCTCATTGAAGTATTTGATTTGATATGTGGTAGAGCCTAAACAGACACCTGAATTAAATGTTACAGTCATTTGAAGTTTGAGTTACGTTTTCAACTTACTTGAGATCTTTTATTATTTTTTTGATTTTTTATCTTCAAATTAATATTAAATGAGTATTAATCAATAATAATAAGCAAATTAATAATTAAAAAAAAATATTTTTTTAGTTATTTTATAAGTCAATTTCACTAAATATGTTATATTTTAAGTGTAAATGCCTATTTACCTTATCTAAAACATATTTCAAAAAATATATATCATATTTATATCAATATAAATATATTTATATATTTATATATTATTTTTAATGAAATATTTTTTTAAAGTATACTTTTATCAGCACTTTTAAAAAAGCGTTGATAAAGGCACCCCTTAACATCGTTTTTTAGCACTGTTAAAGAACCCCTTTAGTAGTGCTAAAAAAGCACTGTTAAAGAACCCCTTTAACAACGTTTTTTTTAGCACCAACAAAGGTGGTCTTTAATGGAGTTTTTAGCTATAATTTTCAATTCCCTAGTGCTAGATAAACCCAGTTTTGTAGTAGTGATTATCAATAAATCTATGTTCTATAATGTGAATCTCAATGAAATTTTGTTGGATCTATTGAAGGGAAGGTTTTGTGATCCCAGATTTATAAGTTCTTAGAGTCGTTCTTCATTTTTTCCATCTGTTGAAAGTTAGGTGGCCTATCTCTCATCTCCACTCATTCTAGAACTTGAAACTTAGTCTTTATTAAAATATTTTCTGGTATTTTCTATGGTATCATTGTGCGATTTCATAGAGGAATCCATTTTGTTTGATGTTTTGGAATTATAGAAATTGGATGAATTTTGGAAAAACTTCTTTGCCTATAATTTTAAAATGGTAATTTTAAAATCATGGAATGGTTTTGATGAAAGAAATTTGTTATATGAAATTTCTTCAAAGGAAGTTTTGTTTTGTGATAAATTAATTGACATTGAATTTGACATAATTGGGTTGGCATGTGTTCAAAGTGGATGTTATATGGTCAGAAGTTCCACCATCAAAGTAGGATGATTTATGGTCATGGAGTACCATTGTGAATGGTAAAACCAAGATTAGGTGTATGGATATGGATATTTGTGTGTGTGTGTGTGTATGTGTGTGAAAATGGGAATGGTTATTCCAAATTTGAACTAATGGTGATAATCATGTTTATGGTTTATCACATTGATTTCACTTATGACTCTATATAAACTTCTTAACTTCTTTTCAACTATTTTATATAAAATGTGATAACCAATTCTTATCCTAGTGATGCGTGTTGGGAAGTCTCTAGGGATTACATACTGAGTTTATACTCACCCCTACTTGATCATTTCAGTGTGTTTGCATATTTCATATATAGAGATAGAGGGAAGGGAAATGTATCTTATTTTTCTAGTGATGCATCTTGATACCATGGGCATGGTTGGTGGTGTTGGAGCTTGGGGCTAGTTCGGGCGGTACCCGAGATCATGTCACTTGATGTCACCTAGTCATGTTGTCCTTTGGTTTTTTCAGTTGATGTTACTTATTCCGTTTTCACTCTGATATTTTAGTTTTGATGGTTTTATATTTGGGTTATTATACTTATACTCATGCATCATATAGGAGGATTGGATGTTTATATTATTTGTTGTCAGGTTATTTTATTTTTAAAGGGAAAATCAACCTCCAATGTTTTCTTAGACCCTTAGCATTTATTTTCGGCCTTTGGTATCTTGGGGATGCCACCTAAGGCTTGTAGTATCTCTGCCTACTCTCAAACCAATGAGTTGGATCAGAATATTACAAATGCTATGAGATCCAAGTTTGGTTCTTTATCTTGGGATGGTAGCAAGGAGATAAGAACATCGTAACTTGAAATGTATAGCTTCAAAAGATGTAGATAACCTATTTAGGATGAATTTAAAGTTATCGAAGTGCTTTTGGTACAAAATTTTTATAAGAAACTTCTAGGTGTGTGTAATCTCATCATTGTGGGTTTAGACAATCAGTGTTGTATAACACACATTGTTGGTGATAATTCCTACTAGGCTCGCATTTTTTATTTTGAGTTTGATCATTATACAAATAGTTAAAATGGTTGATTTTTGGAAATTCGAGTTGTAAGTATTATTGCTTATGGTGATTTGGAGTTTTCTAACCCTTCAGTTTCTAGTGATGATGATTAAATGAAGTTGTTTTGGTTTTAGAGAATAACACTGGGTTGGCGTCATAAGTGTAACATCCCAGGTGAATAAAGAATATGGAATTTTCATATTTATTAATATTTATGAATTAAATATTAATTTTACTTTAAAGGGTATGCCATGTTAGACGGATTACCCGATACACAACAATGGGTTTCTTTGAAATCTTACGTTACACACAACGTTAAGTTATACCGAAAAATAACATAATAATAATATTATTTTAAATGGTAGTTAATGCATAGCCATTGTATTGGTGATAATGAAAATGAACAACTACAATATGATTATACATGTTTGTTAAATGTTTTTACATTTATCCAATAAATTTTAAAAGCTTAAAATGTGAATGAATCCAATTTTAAACATAAACACTCTAATATTTTTTAAAAGGTCGATTTACCACCTTTTGATGGCGAACCCTTTTTAAATCTAGTTTTCATCACTTTTATATGTTCTATTTGATAAAATAATATTATTTTTTAAAATCAGGACATCAAAATTTAGTTTTGATGAAATTTTGGTATTTTTCTGATAAAGTTCATTTTTTAATGAATAGTGAAAAATACTGCATTTTAATTCAAAACTGCCTTTTAATCTAATTTATTTATATAGTTAGAATATTATTTTAATTGGTTTTAAAGTGTAATTGGATTATATTTTTAATATTTAATCCAATTTTGGTCATTGGAAGTAATTTCACTCTTAAATTGAACACAAACAAGTGTCAATATTTTGATAGATATTATTTCTTAAAAACACGCTTTTTATTTTGACAATGAGAATTAATTTTAAATTGATTTCTACCACTTCTGTGTTTTGAATTTAAAAAATGGATTCCATATTTGTAATCAGGAGGTCCAAATTTTGTGAATAGGTAACTTTTATTTTTAGACATTATGAATATTTACTTCAGTAAATATTTTATTTACCATGGTTAAAAGGTAAATTTGGTAAATAAGGGTAAACAAATAATATTATAATAATATTAAATTACCCTAACATGTGTCCTAATCCTATTGGCTGATAAATTTCTGACCATGGGAATCCTCGAGTCTATTTTGGGACCCCAGGGAGCCACTTAGGAGTGATAATGACACTTTATATTAATTAATTTAAAGTAAAGACAAAAATTACATAAACATATATCTTTTAGTAAATAAATTTTTACATGGGGTCATATAAGTTATCTCTTCGACTATAAATATTAATTTGAAAGATAAATATATTTCCTACATCATGGTATTTTATTTATAATTTTTAGACATCAAATAAATAAAATTATTTATGACACAATGATGATGCAGTGATTACCTTATTAATAAATGATTTAAATAAATGAGATTATAAAATTTAAAAAACTATCCAAAACCTGTCCAATTTTTATTGGATTATTTTATTTCGAACAATAGTAATCTTATATTCTAATTTAATGAGTTTTGGACATTTTGAAACTGAAAATCAGTTTATAGTAAAATAATGTTTTCAAGCTTTCCTCAAGAGCCCCTCCCCCCTTATAAAAAGACATCACCTCTAACCCATTACTCACACCTCTCAAGCCTCTTGGATTATACAAAATCTACCCAATTAAGCTCTCTATATCCCTCTCTTCATCCTAGAAGACTCACCTTAAGAATAAGGAACTTCAAGGAATCCTTTTGGTTCAAACCAAAGGGAGTTACCTGATTTAAAGGTAACACCTTCTCTTAAGTTCTTTTCTTTTATTTTAATTCTACAACCCCATAAACTCTCTTTATTACTTTATTTTATAAAAAAACCAGTATCCTAAATATACTAGGTTATTTTTATGAGAATTATTCTAACTACACTTCCACACACCTCCATATAATGGATACGAACATACTGTTTATGTGGACGACAAACTACTGCCTCACGAAACGATGACTGTTCAAATATCTCCAACCGCCTCTATTGGTGGCCATTATGATGGAAATATATTTATATATGATATATATTATGTTTATGTTTTCCCTATTCTTCTGTATTTTTCATTTATATCATACCTTTATGGTTTCATAATGGGTAAATACGATACTTTCATTTGAGGAAGTGCGGACTACCGCCCCCTCAAAGTGATATGACTCATTCATACCATACATGGAACATATAAAGGATGGTGTTAATTAAATTATGTAACATATATAAAATATGATATTATAATGGAATAATAATATACCTATGTATCATTTGGTTTTCATTCCTTTTAAAATGGAAAAAATGAAATGGAAGTAGCGTTCATGCGTACGTACGACTTACCGTTTCCATGAACCATGTATTTCATTTTTATATATCCAAATGATAGGGACTATTATAAATAAATATATAATGGATATATATGATATATAAATAATTAATATCATTATATATATAATTTAATTTCAACCACACGGACAATTTATAATTATAACAAGTTCATTTTTAACTCAAGTTTTGAACATTGACAAAATGCCCGATATGAACTCAAATAATTAACTAATTGTTATATCAAGGTAATAAGTGATATAAAAGGAATAATAAACTTGAAAAAGGTTCTTAAACAAGTAGATATTAAATTAAGTTTATTATTCAGGAAGAACAAGGAACATACAAGACAAGTCGGACTTGAGGTAAGGGGTTTTCATCTCACTTTTTATTCCCATGAGATTCATGATATATTTGCCACTATTTACTTTTGTGTGGTGTATGTAATTCCCATTATTGTATTATTTTTTTAATATAATTTAATTTATGGGAATTTACATCTTCATTTTATGCTCCTTCTTTCATGCGGTTTATGTTTCGTAAGTTACCAAATCGGTAAGGGAACCTTTCACCGTACTCTTTTAGTTAAAGACTTATTTTATGTCTTTTAAATTTCCATTTTCTTATGTTAAGATATGTTATTATATATCCCTATTTCTTTACATTTTATGTCCATGTGATGAGATACCCTTTCCTCTCTTATCAAATCATTTTATGAATTTTAAAGTGACACCGTTAGGCTGTCGAATTTCTATAAGAGAACTTATTAACCCAATTTTAATTCTTTGGGATAAACTTCTACTTCTTGATTATGTCATGATATGAATATGTATTAATGACCTATGATTTTTTTACACTCAATATGCACTTATATTGGGTCTATTCTTATTTTTCACATATAATCATTTCATTTATTTTTCCTCAATCTAAGGATATGATCTTTGTAAGGGACTTTGTCTCAATTTACATTCTATTGAGACTTTTTTGTTGTTATACACCAATTCAATTTTATATGGTGTATATACTGCCCTTTGATATATTATATCATGAATATATTTATTCTTATGATATTATAAGCTTTGATTAATGTTATTCCTCAATTATTTGTATTCAAGAATCTCTTATTTGGTCAGGAACTCTTTAACTAAAATATCATTTTAAATGTTTTAAATATTTAATCTTCTAAATCTTTCTCATTAATTTCCATGTTTTTAAAATGATTTTAATGATTTATTTATATGGACATTAAGGTTTTAAAATTTTAATTCCATTAAAAGTTTCAAAGTGGTATGGGACAATTTGTTTTAAAAATATTCTCTTTAAATGTTTTAAATGTGACTTTTAAATTGGATTGATTATGTCAATATCTTGATCTGATATCTTTTGAATGTAATATGGAAATGTTATCTTTAATTTATTATTATTGTATGTGTTATGATTATGTTATGGTTCTTGGGAATTTTTTGCGCATATGGGTGGTTCTGTGATAAACCTAGGGTGGGTGAGCCCGAGATAGCTCTCCAATGCATTAGGTAATATGACAGAGGTAAACGTTAATGTTTCTCCTAAGAGATTTAGGGAATATACTGTGATGGGTATTCCAAATGTAACTCCCTACATAGCTGTGAAAGATACAATGTAAGTATGTTATGGATGCCACAAGTTACCTTTATGATTTATGATTTCTGTGTGTTATTCATAAATATTATGATTTCATAAGGTATGTTATTATTGAAAAGTATGGTTTCATTGATTTGTATTTATTAATGGGATAATGTTTTCAGTCCTTATTTTATAACCCTTACTGATCTTTTTATGCTCATCCCAATTTTTTAATTTTTTTTCATTGGACTTAAAGATGAATATGGCCAAGGATGGGATCAAGTAAAAGTCATGATGTCTAAAATGTAAAACTAGACATGTTTCTTTTTTTTAAGAGTTTTTATTTTGTAAAAAAATGGAAACTGAGTAGAAGTTTCAACTTTATAATTTTTGAGATGTAATGTAATTGTTATGGCCTATTTCACTAAAGCTCTAAACTTGAAAATATCCTCAATGTGAATTATTGATTTAACTCAATATTAAGTAATGTTTAAGGCTGGGGCCTTATAATAAGAATTAATAAGAATATGATGCTGCAAATTTGGTTGCACCTTAGCCATAGGTAAACCAATTTTTTTAAAAATAATCATTTAGATTTTTCAAGATGTTGATAAAGGAAATAAGAACTATGATCCTTGACAAGTGGACCACTTCATCCAATTTTAGAAATAGAATCCAATCATATTTCATAAGTATTATGAGCCTTAAAAGGTGGAGGTGTGGCTGAATTGAATAAATCAAATCTTTGAATTCTTGGGTACACCAGCTGAGTTCAAAGTTAAGTTGGAAACTTATATGTTGGAGGGTAATACACACCAGTGGTGAGATTTAGATATTCATGATAAATTCAAATAAGGTATTACATGAGAGGAATTTAAAAAATTATTTATCAAAAAATTATATCCTCACACATTTAAGATTATAAGAACAATTGATTTATTTATCTTGAAGAAAGATAATATATCCATCATAGAGTATGCAACTAAATTTATGAACTTATTCTGATCTTCCCCAATTTTTTTCTACTGCATCCTTAAAGGAATGAATCTTTGATTCTAATATACAACATGAAATTCACTCTATAATAGAATGTTATTTATATTGCGGATTATACGGAGATGGTAAATAGAGAGATGGTGAAGGAAAGAGTTATCTTTGGACATCCTGCTGTAGGGAGTATGTTAATCACCACAGGAATAGGTGGGAACTTAAATGATAAGAATAAGTGAAAGAGGTACCCCTACTTCCAAGGTGGAGTGTCTCTGAATCAGACCACATGATCGATTAATTTCCCTCCACAAACTAATATAAAGCCTAACTGATTCCAATGTGGTTATATTTTCAAGGTGGTGGAGCATCTCAAAATCAAACCATAGGATTAGTTAATTCCCCTCCATGACCCAATATAGATCCTGAATGCTTCTAATATGGTTCTACTTATCATAATAAGCGAGACTATACGACACCACCATGGGCTTGTCACAAATATAATCAGATGGGACATTTCCAAAGTTATTACTGTAATGCTCCAAAGTTTTGTGATGGAGATGTATCTCATGTTTCTCATATATCCTATATTTAGATGGGGTGATATTTTCATAATAATTATTTTCCTAAAAAACCATGTGAGCTAAGGTGATTTTAGGAACACCATGGATCCTCAAGTTACACAATCTTAGCAAGGAAACAAGGAGTAAGGAGGAGCTAGTAAGCAACATTATGGTGCTGGGAAGATGATAATGGATGATCAATTTGGTCCTTCAATGGTGTGAGGTATGATTATTTTGAATTATAATATCATGAAATCATCATTTGATATGGGTGTATCCCACTCTTTTATTTATTTTTGTGTTGTGGATCATATGTTTTTTCATGTTGAAATGATGCCTTCTGTTTTGAAACTTCAAAAACCACTAGAACAATGAGTGTTGAGATTTTAAGTGTGAAACATGTTCTATAACAATAAATGAGGCTGAATTGATTTGAATTTTCTATATTCTTGAGATGGAAATCTATGATTTTTATTTTGTGAATGGATTGGTTAACATCGTTCAAGGACCACATTGTCTATTATGCCTGGCATGACATTTTCACATCTCCTGATGGCATTAAGAATCTCTTTAAATGAGATTGGGAAGTTAATGCAGGAAGGAAAGGACCTTTGGTATCAGTGGTTGGGACTATATCCTATCAGTTTATAGTTTTTACTTTTCCATATGTTGATGAAATCAAACATAGATATTTTTTGAACATCATCAAAAAAAATTCTGATGTCTTTCTTGAAAATTTCTCTAGGATGCCACCCAAAAGATAGAATTCATGATTGATCTCTTACCAAGTACCGGTATTATTTAACTTCAATCTTATAGGATGGAACTGATGGAATTAAGGGAACCAAAATTCCAACTGGCAGGGTTATAAATCAAAGGGTTCATTTGACCAAGAACATCCCTATAGGAAGCATAAGTTTTTTGTAAAGAAGTAAGATGAAAATATTTGTCTTTGTTTGGATTATTATAAGCTAAACCAGATTATGATAAAGAAACCGTATCCTATTAATCAAATAAATGATCTTTTTGATCAATTGAGGGGATCCTAATGGTTCTACAAAATTGAATTACGATAAGACTATCACCAACTTCGAGTTTGGAAGGAGGGTATTCCAAAAACAGCATTCAGGAGCCGTTATGGATACTATGAATACATGGTTATTCCCTTTGGTCTCATGAATGCACCAGTTATGTTTATGTCATTAATTAATTAGATATTTCAAAGGTATATTGATTCCTTTTTAGTGATATTCATTGATGATTTTCTAGTGTATTCTAGGATTAAGTCCAATCATGAAAAACACTTGGATAGAGTGTTGGGGGTATCTTATAGGAACATCACCTTTATGAGAAGATTTCAAAATGTGATTTATAGATATAGGAGGTACATTTCCTTGGTCATGTCATATCTAAAATAGAAGTATCTATAGATCTTGAAAAGGTAGAGGCTGTTGTCTTTTGATAACCACCAAAGAATGACTTTGAGATACATAGTTTCCTTGGATTAGTAGGATATTACAGATACTTTGTTCATTATTTTCATTACTTTCCTCACCAATAATAGCTTTAAAAAGTAAAGGTGTTCCTTTTAAATGGAGAGATGAGTGATAGAAATACTTCTAATAGGTTAAGGTTTGGATAACATCATCACCTATCCTCATGATTCTAGAGTTAGGACAAAGGTATGTGGTTTATTATAATGCATTGAGTTCTAGGTTGTGTTGTGTTCTCATGTAGAGATATAATGTTGTTTCTTATGGCTCATGACAATTATAGGTGCATGAAAAAAACTAATCAACACATGCAATAGAATTGGATGTTGTATTCCATGCCTTGAAAACTTGGCATCATTATATTTTTGGTGATAAATTTATTGTGTTCATGGATCATAAGAGCTTGAAACACATTTTATCACAAATAGATTTGAACATAAGGCAATGTAGATGGATGAAATATCTATAGATGTTTGACTTTAAATTGATGTATACATTGGGGAAATGAAATTCTATAGCTGATTCTTTGAGTAGGAGTTCATATAATTAGTTGGATAAAGAGGATCTAGATCAATGATAGATAATGTCAGTTATAGGTGATATGCATCTAGATTGTGTCCATAAAGGTCATTTTGTAGTTTTCTTTTTTGGTTTCTCTTTTTCCTGATTTAGTTGACCATGTTAGAAAGGACCAGACATTTGATCCTGAATTTTTAACTGTGATGCCAAAACTCAATGGTGGGGATACCATTGAGGGTTGAAATCTAGATAGAATACATGTGCTATGTGTTAGAGATAAGATTGTGATTCCTCCAACATATCAAGAACAAATTATTTTTTTCCTACCACCATTTGAGATGGGTTGTTCATCCCAGCATCTAGAAGATGTATAAAGTGTCGAGATCACAATTTTTTTGGGATGACATGAAGTATAAAATGGTGGAGTTTGTCTTGATATATTTCACCTATTAGAAGGTCAAGGAAGAGCACCAATGACCATATGATATATTTAATTATTTACTAATTCCTATCTAGAAATGAGAGAAAATAGCTATATATTTTGTCATAGGTCTACCAAGAATGGTTAGGAAACATGATTCCACATGGTTGATTGTAGATCGAATCATGATGTAGGATCACTTCATCCTTATTTTTGAATTCAATATGTGGAAGACTTGTCCAAACTCTATATTTGAGAAATTTTAAATATGCATGACATTCTAGTTTTAATAGTGTCTAACAGGGACCCCATTTTTACATATCACTTTTGGAAGTCCTCATAGAAATCCCTTAGAACCCAGTTGACAATGAACACAATTTATCATCCTCAAACAGATGAATGGATAATCCAAACATTGTAATACATGATGAGATATTGTGTTTTGGATTTTGGGGGCTCATGAGATGGTAATATACCATTAGTGGAGTTCTCATACAATAAAAACTATCAACCCTTGATACATATGGCTCATTTCAAAGAATTGTATGGCCATCCTTGTGGTTCTCCACTATGTTGGGAGGAAATACGTGAGATTTATCAAACCTAGACTTGTGAATGAGACAATAGAGAAAATTCAAATGATCAGAAAGAGGATGATGAAGAATCAAAGTCATCATAAATCATATGTGAATAATCACCAACAATTGTTATAGTTTGATGTGAGTGATCATGTTTTCTTGAGAATATCCTCAAGGCTAGGACATCGTCATTTTGGTAAGAAATACATGTTGTCTCCATGGTACATTATCCATTTTTCAATATTTGGACAAGTTTGTGATGTGGCTTATCAGTTGGATTTACCACCAAGGTTTAGTTTTGTTCACAATGTGTTTCATGTATCTCAATTGAAGAAGTACTGGCCTAATCCCGAACATTTGATTCGATGAGACCTTTTTGATCTTGAACAGGATGTTACATTGATTTATGTGATGATACAGATCATGGATAGGAAATAGAAGCTATTTCATGGGAAAAAATTGGTTTGGTATGGGTTTTATGACATTATGGTTAGATTTAGGAAGACATACGGTAACATGAAAAGGAAATGCTAGAGCAATAATCCGAACTCTTAAAAAGAAACACCGATATTCCACTTTCTTAGGAATGAAAGAATAATGGTGGGGAGAATGTAACACCCCTATTTTTAGGTAATTTACCCCTTTTTATGTATTTTTTTCTTATACAATACTTGGGTTGGGTTATGGGAATTTCTAGAAGGTTTTGGAGTGTTTTGGAAGCATTTCAAGAGGTGTATGATTTGAGCATGGTTAGTATAAACTGTTCACTATATCTAATAAACCATGCAAGGTGATGTTGGGAGTCATTGGAAGGGTTCACGGTTGGAGCATGGTTTTTCTAAACTTTGCGTATGCTAGGGGATAACATGCTAGTGGAGATAGTGGGAGAAGTACAATTAGTGCATGATTTTTCAGATCATGCAAACCAACTGTGCGGGGGGTTGTCCTTGAGACAATAACACTACATAGTTGGTGAATTTTTTTTCAAACCATGAATCTTCTTGTGTAATGTCTAGTGGCATGCACACGATTGGTGCACGGTTTGAAAAACTATGTGTCGTGTAGTTAATGCTCCAAAAATATGTTTTAATTTGAATTAAGGTCCCAAAACCCTCATTATTCTCCTATACTTCTAGGGTCTTGAACTCCTTTCCTCTTCTAGGCTCCCAAGACAATTTCCTTTGATACAAAATAAAATTTTAGACTAATTAAAGTATGTTGAAGATCTATAATTGTCTATAAGTACCGTTTCTTCCTTATTCTTATTAGATATACTCTTATACCCTATCTCAGAGCCATAAATATAGTCTGTTATGGATAAATATATGTACTATGATGTGAATATTGATTATATCTTGTTGTATTTGTTGAAGGGAAGGTGTTGTGATCCCGGATCTAGAAATTATTAGTGTCATTATTCATTTTCATCATCTTTTAAAAGGTAAGTGGCTTCTCTCTTATCTCCACTTGTTCTATAATTTAAAGGCTTAGTTTTTATTAACATATTTTATTGGATTTTCTATGGTACCATTGTGTGATTTCTTGAAGAAAACCATTTTTGTTTACATTTTGTAATTATGGAAATTGGATGAATTTTTAAAAACCCTCTTTTCTTATAATTTTAAAATGATGATTTTAAAATCATGAAATTGATTTCATGCAAGCAGCGTATTCGGTGAAATTTTTTCAAAGGAGGTTTTGTTTTATGAAAAATGAATTGGAATTGTATTTGGTATAATTGGGTTGGTGTGTGTTTAAAGTGGAAAGAGTGTGTTCATAAGTGACACTATCAAAGTAGGATGGGTTATACTTATGGAGTACCACCGTCAATGGTTACACCAAGCTTGAGTGTATGGATATGGATTTGTGTGTGTGTGTGTGAACATGAGAATGGTTATTCCAAATATAAAAAAATAGTGATAATCCTCTTTATGGTTTCTCGCATGGATTTCAATTATGGATCTATTTAAACTTTTTAACTTCTTTTCAACCATTTTATATGAAATATGCTAACTGGTTCTTGTCCTAGTGGTGTTTTTTTGGAAGTCTCTGCAGATCGCCTACTGAGTTTATACTCACCCCCTTTTTGGGAACTTCAGTGCATTTGTAGATGTCATATAATGAGATAAAGGTAAGGGAATGATATTTTATTTCTCTAGGGATGCATCTTGATATCGTGGACATGGAATCTGGTGTTGGAGTTTAGATCCACTTCAGGTGGTACTTGGGATCATATCACTTGATGTCACTGAGTAATGTTGTCCTTTGGTTTTTTTAGTTGACGTTCCTTGTTCTATTGTCACTCTGATATTTTAGTTATGTTGGTCTTATATTTGGGATGTACTTATACTTATGCATCATATAGGAGGTTTGGATGCTTATATTTTATATTTTCAGGTTGTTTTATCTTTAAAGTGAAAATTATCCCCCAATATTTTTCTATGCCCTTGGAATTTATTTCTAGCCTTTGGTTTTTTGGGGATTTCACCTAAGGCTAGTAGCATCTCTATCTCATATCAAACAAATTATTTGGGGTGGGATGTTAGAAATGGTATCAGCCTTGTTTGATACTTTATCATGGGATGGTAGAAAGAAGATATGAACTTCATAACTTGAAATGTATATCTTAAAAATATGTATATAAATTTTTTATACTGAACTTCAAGTTAACATGGAGGTTTTTTATAAGAAACTTCTAGAAGTATGGAATCTCATCATTGTGGGTTTAGCTAATGAGTGTTTCATAAAATGCATTGTTAGTGAGACTTACCACTAGGACCACATTGTTCAATTTGAGTTTGATAATTATACAAATGGTTAAAATGGTTGATTTTTGGAAATTATAGTTGTAATTATTATTGATTATGGTGATTTGAAATTTTATAAGCCTTTAGTTGATAGTGAGTGATGAATAAATGGATTTGTTCTTGTTTTATAGAATGAAATTGGGTAGACGTTGTAAGAAACAACAAGAAGAGGTTGCTGAAAATGTGGCTGTATCTGAGCCATGGGTGAACCAACAACTTTTCCAAATAATTGTTCAAGCTTTTCAATCCATTTATATATAGAATCTAAATGATGAGGGTTGAAAAGTGGAACACTCTATCCAATTTTAGAAAAATAATACACCCATATTTCAAGGGGATTTTGAGCCTAAAAAATAGGAGTGACTGAATCGAATAAATAAAATCTTTAAATTCCTTGGTATACCAGCCAAGATGAAAGTTAAGTTGATAACTTATATGGTGGAGGATCTTGCACACTAGTGGTGGGATTTAGCTGTCTGAGATAAAGTGAACCAAGGAATTACTTGGGAGGAATTTTGAATAATTGTTCATAAAAAAATTCTATCCTCACACATTCAATATCACAAGAAAAATTGATTTCTTTAGATTGAATAATTAGAATCTATCTATCATAGAGTATTTAGTAAAGTTTATGAACTTAGTATGGATTTACCTGGAAGTTGATTCTAGTGTTTCCTTGAAGCTACACACTTTGAGTTTGGGTTTCGATAGTCGCTCTAAGATAGCTATTCTTTGTATTATGTATTATACATAGATGATAAATATTGAGATGATGGATGAAAGATATATATCTAGAAATATATTCAGAGGGAGTATATTTATCACTATAGGAATAGGTGGTAACTTGAATAATATGAATAATTGGAAGAGGGACACCTACTTCCAAGGTGGTGGAACATCTTAAAATCATACCACATGATCAGTTAATTTCCCTCCATGACCCAATATAAATCCTAACTACTTCCAATGTGGTTATACTTCTCATAATAAGTGAGACTTTATGGCACCATCTCAGGCTTTTCACAACTGTAATTAGACGGGACATCTCCAGTGTTATTGTTACAACATTCCAAAGTCTGGTGCTAGAGATGCATCTCATGTTTCCTAAGAATCCTATGCTTCAATGGGGGTGATATCTTCAAAATAATTCTCATCCTAAAAATTGAACTATCCAAGGTGATTATAGGATCACCATGACTCCTCAAGTTAGGAAATCTCACCAAGTAAGTAAGGATCATAGAGGATCTAGTAAAAAACTTTATGGTGCCGAGAAGATGATCATGGATGATCAATATAGTCCTTCGATGGTGAGAGGTATGATTATTTTGAATTCTAATCTCATGAAAACATTATTTGATATGGGTGCATCCCACTATTTTATCACTTATCATGTTTTGGGTCATATGAGTTTGCATGCTTAAATTATGCCTTCAATTTTGAAACTTCAAACACCTATGAGATAATGAGAGTGTCGAGATTTTAAGTGTGCATTGTGTTATATTACAATCGGTGAGGCTGAATTGATTTTGTATTTCTCTATTATTAAGATAGATATCTATAATTTTATTTTTGGAATGGATTAGTGAACATTATTTAATACCCACATTGACTGTTATGACCAACATGTTAGTTTCACATATCTCGATGGTGTTAAGAATCTATTTAAAGGAGATTGGGATGTGAATGAAAGTAGGAAAGGACCTTTGGTATCTTTGGTTTATAATATCTCCTATAATTTGAGAATGTCCACTTTGTAATGTGTTAATGAAATCATAAATTGAGATTTTATGAACATTGTTGAAAAATTTTCTGATGTCTTTACTAAAAATTTATTTAGGTTCCCACCTGAAAGAGAAGTGTAATTCATGATTGATCTCCTACCAGGGAACAATATTATTTTGCTTATGTATTATAGTATGGTACCAATGAAATTATGGGAACTGAAACTACAACTATAATAGTTAGAAATTAAAAGGTTCATTCAACCAAGAACATCCCCATGGGTAACACCATTTTTTTTGTAAAGAAGGTGGATGAAACTCTTAGGCTTTTTATGGATTATCATAATATCAAAAAAGTTATGATAAAGAATTATTATACTATTCATCAAATTTATGATCTCTTTTATTAATTTAGGGTATCCCAGTGGTTCTCCAAAATTGAATTATGATTATACTATCACCAACTTTGAGTTTGGAAGGAGAATATTATGAAAATAGCCTTAAAGAACTGTTATAGACACTATGAATACATCGTTATGACTTTTGGTCCCACAAATTAACCACTAATGTTTATGGAATTGATGAATAATATATTTCATAGGTATCTTGATTCCTTTATAGTGGCATTAATTGATAATATTTTGGTGTATTCTGATCATGAACAATACTTGGCTAGAGTATTGGGAATCTTACAGGAACATCACATTTATGTGAAGCTTTCAAAGTGAGATTTTTGGATATAGGAGGACCATTTATTTGTTTAGGTCATATTTTAAATAGGTGTATCTATAGATATTGAAAAGTTAGAGGATATTATATCTTGGATTCCACCAAAGAATGTTTTTGAGATATGCAGTTTCCATGGTCTAGTAGGAACAAATGTTTTGTTTGTGATTATTCATGACTTGAATCATTGATGAAATATTTGATAGGGAAAGGTATTAATATCCAATGGAGTGATGAGTGTCATAAATATTTTCAATATCTTAAGGTTTTTCCAACATTAGAACCTATCCTTATGTTTCTAGAGTTAGGAAATGGGTATGTGGTCTATTGTAATGCATCAGGATCTAGGTTGGATTGTGTTCTCATGCAGGGAGATCATGTTGTTGCTTATGGATCATGAAAATTATGGGTTTATGAGAAAAAATACTCATAAAATTACTTATAATTGGATTCTATAGTTCATGTATTGAAAACTTGGCATCATTATATTTTTGGTGAGAAATTTATAGTGTTTTTGGATTATAAGAGATCGAAATACATTTTCTCACAAAGGAATTTGAGTTTAGGGAAATGAATATGGATGAAATATCTATAGGTGTTTGACATTTAATTGATTTATAAATTAGGAAAATGAAATTATATAGATAATTCATTGAGTATAAATTAATATAATAAATTAGATAAAGAGGCTTCAGAACAAGGGCAGCTACTGTCGGTTATAGGTGATATGCATCTGGATTGTGTCTAGCATGGTCATGTTGTAGTTTTTTTATGTTTCTATTATTATTGATTTATTTGAATAGGTTACAAAGTCTTAGTCATCCAATCATGAATTCTTAACTATGAGGTCAAAACTCAATGGTGGGGAGACCATTAGGGGTTAAAAGTTAGATGGAAGACCTATTCCGCATTTTAGAGATTGGATTGTGATTCCTCTAACCTATTAGGAGCAAATTATTTCTTCCTACCACCATTAAAGATGGGATATTCATCATGGAATCCATAATATGTATAAATCATTTAGAGAATAGTTTTTTTGGGCTTTTATGAAGAGGAAAGTGGTGGAGTTTGTCTTGAGATGCCTCACCTGTCAGTAGGACAAGACGAAGCACCGACGACTAGCTGATATATTTCATTATTTATCGATTCTTGTGTGGAAATGTGATTAGATAAATATGGATTTTTCCATAGTTATACCAAGAATGGTTTGTAAAAACGATTCCATATGGGTGATTGTGGATAGACTCATGAAGTTGGCTCACTTAATACCTATACGTGAATCTAATATGGTTGGAGACTTATCTAAGAACTATATTTGAGAAATTATAAAGAGAATAACATTCCAGTTTAAATAGTGTTTGAATGGGACCCCAGGTTTACATATTTCTTTTGGAAGTCCTTACAACAAGCTGTTGGAACCAAATTTACCATGATCACTACTTATGATCCTCAAACAGATGGAAAATATGAAGGGACGATCCAAACATTAGAATAGATGCTGAGATATTTTGTGTTGGATTTTAGAGGCTCATGGGAGGGGCATATAACATTAATAGAGTTTTTATTGATATGAATCACTTATTAGTAGGTTAAGGTAGAGCACCAATAACTGGTTTGTATGTTTCATTCTTTACTGATTCTCATGTGAAAATGAGAGTAGATACATATGGATTTTTTATAGGTCTACCAAGAATGGTTAGAAAACACGATGCCATATGGGTGATTGTAGATTGACTTACAAAGTCAGATCACTTTATCCCTATTCATGAATCCAATATGGTGGAATAATTGTCCAAGATATATATTCAGGAAATTGTAAATATGAATAACATTCTAGTTTCAATAGTGTTTTACCAGGACCCTAGGTTTACATCTCGCTTTTGGATGTACTTACGGCAAGCCCTTGGAACCTAGTTGACCATGAGCATAGATTATCATCCTCAAAAGGATAGACAATATGAACAGACAATATAAACATTTTAAGAAAAGATAAGAAGTTTTGTGATGTTTTTTGGAGGCTCATGGGAGGGGAATATACCATTAGTGGAGTTCTCATACAATAATAGCTACCGGGACTTGATACATATGAATCCCATTGAGGCATTGTACGACCTTACTTTTCATTATACACTATATTGGGTGGAAATAGGTGAGTCTTCACTTATCAGAACTAGAATTGTGTATAAGAAAATGAATAAAATTTAGATGATCATAAATATGATGACAATGATGACTCAAAGTCATCAGAAATCATATTTAGATCATCTTTGATGAACATTATCATTTGACATGAGAGATCATGTTTTATTAAGAATCTCTCCAAAGATAGGGAATCTTTTTTTTAGTAATTCAAGTTGTCTAAATGGTACATTAACCCTTTTGTGATACTTGAATGAGTTGGTGATGTGGATTATCATTTGGATTTACTAGCAAGGTTTAGCTCCATGCATAATGTTTTCCATGTTTCTCAATTGAAGAAGTACCCACCTGATCCTGACTATGTGATTCGATGGTACCATGTTGATCTCAAACTATATACCACATTGATTCATGAGCCAATATGAATTGTGGATAAGAAATATACGCACTTACATGGTAAAAGCATTGGTTTGGTATGAGTTTTATGGAAACATGATCAGATTCTAAATGAGACGTGGGAATGTGAAAAGGAAATGATAGAGAAATAGCCCGAACTCTTCCAAAGCAACACTAGTATTCCACTTTCCAAGGATGGAAATACCAATGGTGGGGATATTGTGACAACCACATATTTAGATACTTTACTATTTTATTATGTATTTTGAGATTATCTAATACTCGGGTTGTGTTTTGGGAGTTTCTAGAAGGTTTTAGAGTGTTTTGGAAGTGATTCTAGAGGTTTATAGTTTTTTCATGAATAGTAGAAACTAAAAAATATCTCTAAGAAACCATGCAAGGTGATGCTGTGAGTCACTAGTTAAGCACATGGTTGGTGAACCATTTGTCAGACTGTGAAAGCTAACTATATGAGGGATTGTTCTTGAGACAATAGCACCACAGTTGGTGCATGGTTTGTCAAACCCTGTGGTCTAACCATGTGGTTACCTGGGTAATGTCCAATGACATGCACATAGCCAACACATGGTTTGAAAAACTATGTGACTTGTAGTTAATGATTTGAAAAATGTGAATTTTCTCTATTGTTTCATGCATAATGCTCGATTCGATAAGTGAAGTATCACCTATTTCCACCCAACATAGTTGAGAACAACAAGGATGTCCATAAAACGCTTCTAAAGGAGTAATGTATTGAGGTTTTATAGCTATTATTTTATGAGAACTCCACTAACAACATATGCTCTTCCCATGAGCCTCTAAAATCCATCACATAAGTGCTTAGCATGTATTTCATTATTTGGGTTGTCTATTCAGATTTTACATCTATTTGAGGATGATAAGCTATAATCATGGCCAATTGGGTTCCATGGGATTACTACAAGGACTTCTAAAAGAGAAATGTAAACTTGGGGTCCTGGTCAGACACTATTGAAACTGGAATTCCATGCATCTTTACAATTTCTCAAATATAGAGTTTGGAAATGTCTTCCACCCTATTGAATTCATGAATAGGTATGAAGTGATATTAATTTTTGAATATTTTTCAATCACCCATATGACATTATTCTTCATAATTATTCTTGGTAGTCCTATGAAAAAATCCATATCTTTCTGCTCCCATTTCCACATGGGAATTGGTAAAGAATGCAACATACTGACTGACTATTAGTTCTCTTCCTTGACCTGATGTAAGGTGTGGAAACTGAAGATAAAATCCACCAATTTCTTCTTCATATAATCTCACCAAAACTATTCTCTTATAATTTTATAAATCTTCTATATTCTAGGATAAATGACCCATATTTAATGGTGTTAGGTAGAAATAAGTTGTTCTTGATAGGTTGGGGGGATCACAATTTGATCTCTAAAACATAGAAAAAATCTTCCATCTAGCTTCCAACCCTCAATGGTCCCCCCCTCTATTGATCTTTGATCTCATGGTTAAACATTTAGGATTGGATGTTCAAGACTTTCTAACCCGATAAATTGAACTAGGATCAAGAGAAACCAAAAATAAAACTGCAAAATCACATTGTTGGACATAATCTAGATGCATATAAGCTATAAATAACATTAGATTCCATTGATCTAAAGCCTCTTTAGACAATTGATTATATGATTCCCTAATCAATGCATAAACTATAGAATTCCCATTCCCCAATGTATACATCAATTCTAAGTCAAACATCTTTAGATATTCCATCCATCTATGTTTCCTTATATTTAAATCCCTTTATGAGAAAATGTGTTTTAAGATCTTATGATCTGTGAACACTGTAAATTTGTCACAAAAAAGATAATGATGCTATTTTTTCAAGGAATGAACTATAATAATAAATTCTAAGTCATATTTTGGGTTTTTTTCTCATGCACTTGTAACTGTCATAAACCAAAAACAAAAAATATGATCTCACTGTATAAGAACACATCCCAACCCAAATCCCGATGCATCACAATAGATGAAACAACCCTATGATGACTCTAAAATTGTAAGGATTGTTTTTGATGTTAGTCAAACCTTAATCTCTTGGAAATATTTATAGTACTCATCAATCCATTCTAAAGGAACACCTTTCCTTGTCAAAATTTTCATCAGTGAGGAAAGTCATGAAAAATCCTGAAAAAAGAATATGTAATATCCTACCAAGCCAATGAAACTACATATCTTGAAAACATTATTTTGTTACTTCCAAGAGATAACGACCTCTAACTTTTTAGGATCAATAGATACTCTTATTTCATAGATGATGTGACCAAGGAAATGTACCTCCTATATCCAAAAATCACACTTTGAAATCTTTATATAAAGAAAATATTCCTACAAGATACCCAACACTCTAGCCAAGTGTTGTTCATGATCGAACAAAGTCCTAGAATACATTAGAATATCATCAATGAACATGACTATAAAGGAATCAAGATACCTCTTAAATATTTTATTCATCAATTACATAAACACCATTGGTTCATTCATGAGAACAAAGAGAATAAACACGTATTAATAGTGTCTATAATGATTATTAAAGGCTATTTTTGAAATATCCTCCTTCCAAACTCAGATTTGGTGATGGGATGATCTTAAATCAATTTTGGAGAAACAACGAGATCCCTTAAATTTATCAAATAGATCATTGATTTGAGGAATAGAATACCTATTATTTATATTAATTTGGCTAAGCTTATAATAATTTGCACAAATCCTTAGAGTTTCATCTGTCTTGTTTACAAAAATAACTAGTGCTTCCCATAGGGATATGCTTGGTCGAGCAAACCATTTTATTTACCACTATTCTAGATAGACTTTTAGTCCCCTTAATTTTGTTGATATCATCCTATAAGGAGAATAAAAAATAGGATTGGTCTCTAGTTGAAAGATCAATCATGAATTCCACTTCTATTTTAGGTGGAAACCCAAGGAAATTGTAAGGAAAGAAATCAGAAAATTTATCAATGATGTTCAGAAAATATCTATGTTCAATTTCATAAATAGATGAAAAAGTTTCTTCTTTAAACTAATATGATATTGTCCCTACCACTGATACTAGAGGTATTTTCCTACTTTCATTTATGTTCCAATCACCTTTAAAGAGATTCTTAATGCCATTGGGAGATGTAAAATTGACCTATCAGGTATAATAGTCGATGTGGGAATTGAACAATGTAAACCAATACATACCCAATATCAAATAATAGAAATACATATCAAGAACAAAGAAATCACAAATCAATTATACCACATTTATTATTATAGAACACCCTTCACACTTAAAATCTTGACACTCTCATTGTCCCAGAGGTGTTTGAAGTTTCAAAACATAAGACATTTTTCAACATGAAAAACCATATGATCCAAAACACAATAAGTGATAAAAAATGGGATGTACCCATATCAAACAATGATTAAATGATATTATAATTCAAAATAATCATTCCTCGCATCATTGAAGGATCATATTGAACATCCATGATCATCATCTTGACACCATAAAGTTTCTTACTAGCTCCTCCCTAATCCTTGCTTCCTTGCTGAGATTACATAACCTGAGGAGTTGTGGTGATCCTAGAATTACCTTGGCTCACTTGGTTTTATGGATGAAAATTATTATGATGAGATCTCCCCATATAAGCGTAGGATATTTGAGAAACATGAGATAAATATCCAGCACCATAATTTAGAGTCTTACGACAATAACACTGGATATATCCCATCTGATTATAGTTGTGATAATCCTGAGGTGGTGCCATGCAGTCTTACTTCTTATGAGAATTAGAACCACATTGGAAGAAACCATGATTTATATTGGTTCATGGAGGGAAATTAATCGATCCTATAGTCTGATTTTGATATGCTCCACCATCTTAGAAGTAGGTGTCCCTTATTTTATTATTCCCAACATTTGAGTTCACATCTTTTCCTATAGTGATAAATATACTCCCTCCATCCAAATTTCTAGAGATATCTATTTCTTCCACCATTGATATATCATCTATGTATAACCAATAATTCAAAGAATAATTATATTAGAGATAATCTCCCATTGCATCCCAAACACAAAGATGGGTCATTTCAAGAATAAACTAGCAGTAACATTTGGGGAAAATAATATTAATTTTATAAAATTATCTAGAATAGTTTTGAAAATGAAGGGGAGTGGCCATGATGTCATTGGTGTGGTGAGGAGTGTCACCCCACATGTTTGGTGGTTGGATCGCACACAGAACGTGATTTCACCACCTCTACCGCGATCTTAGCTATTATGAATCCACTGTGATCCTAGTGAGAGCATCCATACTTCATTTTGGCATGAAAATAATTCTTTTTTTCCTTGTAAATCATCAAACCCACATCACCACAGCCTCCCACACCCTATTTCTCCCTTTACTACAACGTCGAATCCCTCCCTATTACTGCACCCTTTTTTCTTCTAGGTTCCACTTCTCACTCCACACTATAATGAACTGACACCCTTTATTATCCTTTATTCCCTCCACTTCTAGTTACACCCATATATTATTATCCTTTATTCTTTATTTCATACTATTCCGACTTTGAAAACCATTAAAAATAGTGACATAATTCCAACAATCTTTTATCAGTATTTTTTTCAATGATCCAAACATCTTTCTGTTACCTGTTATTTGTGTCAAAAATACCTCTCAATCCATCCTCTATACTATTTCTTCCATATCTATAGCTATGGATTCATTTTCTCAACCATCTATTTCACTAAGTGATTCTATAATAGTGCAGTATTTTCTACCATTAGTGAATCATCAAGGAAAAAATTTAGACATTGCTTGGTAGTGGAATTATTTAAGAGACATC
Source organism: Viscum album (assembly GCA_963277665.1). Taxonomy (NCBI): domain Eukaryota; kingdom Viridiplantae; phylum Streptophyta; class Magnoliopsida; order Santalales; family Viscaceae; genus Viscum; species Viscum album. The sequence continues at coordinate 391,493,706 of OY728155.1, forward strand.
AAAAATAAAAATAAATTCACATGCAATTTTTCATGGTAGATACCAATGGTGGTATTACTTGATCCAAGTAACATAAAATGTGATTAACAAGAAATGTTCAAAAGTATAGTAAGACTCCTTAAGAAGTGAAGGACAATCTTCTTGAACCACAAGAAAAGATAAAAGTTGACAAATCAATATATATGAATGAGATTCATGATCTTGATGGTGATATAGAGTAAGATCTTAAAGAAATTAATGCTGTTGAGAGCATAAAAAAAGAATTTATGCATCAAGTGCAACATGTTATCCCTTAAGTGTAAAGATAGAAAAATGTGAAAGGGCCACTTGATGTAATGTTCATGGAAGATACAATAACCACTACAAGATTAGTAAAATATACAAGGAAAACAACCATTAAATATGTTTGTATCAAGCAATTAATAGATCAAATGGTGAAATAGATATAGTGATTCCTTTACACAAATGAAATTTCTTTTAATGTTGTTTGATCAAGAAGCTTCAAGATGATGGTGGAATCAATTGGACAATATGGACCACACATGAAAGTTTCAAGCTATCATGAGTGTAGGTTTATTCTTCTTAAAAATGAGTTAGTGTATATAAAGGAATTATTGAAGGGTCATGAAATTTAATGAGATAATTATGGTTGCTAAATAATGTATAATTAATGGACATAAAATAAAGGAATAACATTCATTAATTTCTTGGTAAATTATCCAACCATTTCAATGTTTATAACATGAATGATTAATCATGTTATGTAAAAATAGGAGAAGTGATTTTTAAGTTTTTGGATGATTTTTTGGAAGAGAGTAGAGAATAAAAAGTTGTGAAAGTAGTTACTAATAATGGAAGAAATTTCAAGTTAACCAATAATTTTTTTTTTGTTTTAAGTATTTTAATTTCATTTTTATATTTATTAATTTAGTTATAAACCTAATATTTTAATTGTTTTTTATTGATTTTTTATTATTTTATTCAAATTTTTTATGGATAAAAGGAAACACTTATTTTGGACTCTATGTACCATGCATTTTATTGATTTTATCATAGAAAACATTAGAAATATTAGTGGGTTGAAGTGGGTTATACAAAGCGGCATTAAGATTATGAACTTCATCTATAATCACTAATTGAAAATGAAAATTAGGAATATATTCATAAAAAAAACCGAGTTAGTGAGATATGGAGTTACATGGTTTTCTATAACCTTTTTAACTTTACAAAGGTTGTATTTATAGAAAAATAATCTCAGAAATATGTTCAATTATGAAGAGTGGTTGAGATCCAAGAATGAAAAAAAATGAAAAGGGAAAGTGTGTTGATGAAATTGTGTTGATGCCATAATTTTGGAATGATTTTTTTTTATATCCTCAAGGCTATGAGACCTCTTATATATTTTCTTATATTGGTTGATAATGAGAAGAAAACCACAATGAGTTTCATTTATGAGGCTATATAAAAGAAAAAATAAACCATTTAAAATATTTTCAAGAATTTCGAAACCAAATATAAAAATATATTTGGGATAATTGATGAAATATAAAATTTTCAATTGAACCATCCATTTAATATTGTGGTTTATTATTTGAATCCTCAAATTTTCTATAAAAATTCAACTATTGAAAGATATGAAGAGGTGATGAAAGGATTATATGGTTGTATTGATAGATTGTCTCCTAGCCTAGAGGAGGAAGACAAGGCTTGTTTAGAATTGACAATATATAAAAGTGCATAAGGCCTATTTTGTGGGAAAGGTTTCATAAAACAATGAAGTACAATCACTTCTGGTAAGATTTTGTTTTTTTCTTGATGATTTAATTAAATAATCCTTAATTTATATCATTATGGAAAATGATAATAAATAATAATTGGAGATGAATAGTGGAATAATTATAAAGGTGTAACTCCATATCTTATGATAATTTTCATCAAAGTTTGGAGCTTAACATGTAACTCCTTAGGATATGAGAGGAATTGGAGTGCCTTTGAGAATTTAAGTAACATAGTATCAATACTCAAGTCTCTTTCATTTGATATATTAAACTTAATTAGTGATACTATTTTTTTTAAATTATTATAAAATAGATTCATTTTAAAAAGAGAATTCATCTTGAAGATCAAAGGTTACAAGACTTGGTGTTCATTAAATACAACTAAAATTTTAATGATTTATTTTATTCCAATGATTTCATTAGTCCCATTTTCCTAATGAATGTTGATGATGATAGTAGTGAGTAGTTTTTATGATAGATGAATGGTAATGGAGATGGTGCTAAAGATGAATTGGTGTTTGAGGATGAAAATACTATGAATTGGGAATTAATTGAGGAAGCTACCATGGTCATTGAACCTTATCATTATAAAACGAGTAAAACAAAAGGAGGAGGAGCTTCCCATGATTTAAGTTCAAGATATAAAGGGGAAAAAGTATGTTTATTAAAGAATATGATGATGAACATGTATTATATGATGATGATGATGATGATGAAAAAAATGAATAGGAGATTTATAAAAGTGATGATAGTGAAAGTGATCGTGAAGAAGAAATGGAAGATCTTGAAAATGAATATGATTGAACTTTGGTTTTTCTTATGATTATTATTTATGAAAATTTTATTAGATATGTGTTTGATACATTATGGATTCTTTTAATTATGAATTTCAATGTGTTTTTACTTTTTATGTTTTGTGTTTAAAATGTAAACATATATATGTATAGAGAATTATATAATTTAAATCATGTTAAATACCCCATGATTAGATAAAAAAGCTTCCATGATATGATCTGTATCATTGATATCCTACTATAGGACCCTCTCCACATCACTCCACTATCTGTTATTGAAAACTATGTTTTCTAAATACTCTATGGTAGATATATTCTATTTCTCCAAGCTAAAGAAATCAGTTGTTCTTAAAACCTTGAATGTGTGATGATAGAACTATTTGTTGAATAATTATTCAAATTCCTTCCATGTAATTGCTTGACTGAATTTATCTTGGAAATCATAACCCCACCACTGACATATAATATCCTCCAACATATAAGTCTTCAACTTAACTTTCAACTCTGTCAGTGTACCTAAGAATTCAAATATTCGATTCATTCAATTCATCCACACCTCCTCTTTTTTGGGCTTAAAATCCCCTTGAAATATGGGTGAATTATATGATGTACCAATCCTGGTTCACTCATAAGTAACCAAACATGAGGGCCATATGGACTCAAGAGTTCCTCCTCGTACATCAGAGGTTGTTGACTAGAAGCAATGGTCTATGGGGGGTATGATGGGTATATTATGCTCTATTTATCAAAACACAACATAATGGTAAATAATAATAAAGCATAAAAAATAAAAGGCATAATAAAAAGACCAAATATATATTAATAATAGATACTAGGTAGTAAACAACATCCTGTATAGATGATGTCATGTCTATACAAAATTGGGGGGGGGGGTATGAAAAGCATGAAAAAAGGAATACAATAAAACATGTCACGAAAAAATATACAAAAATACCAAAATAGCTAAAATCCTTGAGAACCCCAAGCACGAACATGCTCCTCTACTTCCATACCCCAATCTAGAAAAAAATCTTGCATCAAAAGTTGGAAACTTATCTTTTTCATTTCTTGAATCCAAGAAGTCATTTTGGGTACCAAATGGTGGCCTGAACAAGGTGTGAGTAAAACTAAATAGTCCACCACCAATGGTGTGTAATGTGAATCAATTTTATGAGTATAAACTATAACAGTGTGAAATTATTATGAAAATTTAAATGAAAAATAAAATTGAAATCATGCCGAGCTCAAGCTTCTATGGGGATGCCCAGTTGACCATACTCGCTTTGTCCCAAGCCAGATATATCTGAAAATGTAACTTGTAAATAGTCAAGGGACCTGGGGAATATAACCCAAGGGACCATGTGATAATAATTTCTAAGAATCCATGGAACATGTCCAGTCATTCCTACATAACACACCCATTATGAATCTAAGGAAGAACCATGGAATTATTGACCTTTGGAAGACAATATAGCTCATGGTGATCAAGCCATGAGGGTTGAGCATTTGGTTTGAGTGTAATATGAGGGGTGAACTGTAGGTTCCGGGCGCATCAGAAGCGCATTAGTGGGAGTTTTCCCAACTTTAATTTTAACATTAAACAACGTTCAATCCGAGATCCATCATGATTTAAAACGCCAAATCTTCATAATATAATGAAGAACGAAAAACTTAAGAGGGAATCCTGGAACAATAGAGATAGAATCATCATATGTTGGTTATAATTAATTTAATTAATTCACAAGAATTACCTTGGTGTAATTCTTTCTTCGTTGATGTGTCCGGTCACGATTCAGTGATCCGTCGTTGCGTCGTATAATCCAAGTGTAGGATTCCTCTAGCAGTGATCCACATGTGTGCCACTTATCTCCAAACGTCACTGAAAGGATTTCCAGGTGCTAGCGCGGAAGAACCTTCGCTTGCGATGTCCGCCTTCGATCACCTTGGTCTCTCGGTCTTGAGAGTGTTCTTGGAGGAAGGAGTTATTTCGACCTTGAAATAATTCTCTAGAATTGTTGTGCACAACGATTGATTGAAAAGTGTTGGGGTTTTGGGGATATTTATAATCATGTTTGAGGTCATAGAGTTATGACAATAAATAAATGCGTTACACGTTTTATTTATTTCATTAACCCTTATTGAAAACCCTCATGTCGAATGATCAATTCCTTGACATGCGCCCACACTGATTATAATTAATATCACAATAATGATATTATTTCCTCAAAATCCCAACCAGAGAAACTACACATCATGTAATCATTAATACATGGCTTTGTTTTCCATAAAACTACATGGCATGTATATTAAATATACACGGTGTGTACTTTTATTTTCCACTTTTCTTTATCTCCTCCTCCACATTTATTAGACCTTGAGTAATGGCTATTTATTTCTTAAATAAATGTAACTGCATTACTCACCAATAAATATATTATTTCGCCTACAATATATTCTCTCAAATAACTAGTGTTGAAATAAATTCAATCAGGCATCCTTAAATAATTATTAAACCACAGTCGGGAATAATATTTATTTAACTTGTTAAATTAATATTTAACTGAGATACATGGACACACTTAGTGTGTGACCCTCTAGGCCTCTTTCTCAGTGGCATTAGGCAGAGCCTGCCTAAAGTCCAAGGTTAGCGTCTAGCAACACACCAAGGCACCCATAGAGAAATAAGTTAACTCCTCAATGACGTGTCACCTCGTACGAATGCTTACCATGTAATATAATCCCTTTGTCACGATATCTCGAATCAAGTGGGTTGCATGCTAGTGTCATCAACCCACATGCTCGATTATTTTTTCTTTGACTTTCCAGAATTGAACTTGCCCAAACCTTACCACGACCATGGATTTATTTAGGATATATCAATTCCATCAAAGGGCCTGAGATATCTACTTCCATTATGAAATAGAAGGGAAAAAAATCCTTTCTCGCATTATCTATTAATGCGGTATTACTCGTGATGCACCCAACGTATCCTACCTCACTGCGAATAGTGTGTCGTCATAGTTTTCGTCAATACATCTAAGTGCGAAAGTTGTAATAACCATTAATAATAATCTTAAAAGTCTAAGGACCAATACACATGTCCGCAGATAGGAACATCCAATGACATTATGAAATGTGGATTTCCTACTGGTGGGTCTCGTTCTCATAATATCCTCCTGGATATTACCAAGGGCGCACAACATGAGATGGTGCTTCAAAGTTTTATGAGTCCTCACCCCTAATGGCCTATATTATTTGTTTTCCTCAAATAACATCATCCGGACATAGAAAATATATTTAAGAACAATGTTATGACACTTCCGGGTTCTCATCATAGCAGGGATCCACTATGACCCATTAATGCAACAACTGTCCTTAGGAAATTATCACATGCATTGTCACGTAGAAGAACAATCAAGATGTGATAAGGCATTTATTAATGAATAAAGTACAAAGTAGTTGGTTCTAAGACACCAAATCCAACAGACTCCCAATTGGACTAGAGCCAACTGCTAACAACCTTTAACCCGCTAGCTCTCACATGATATTCATGCTTCTGTTGAGATAGGCCTTTAGTCATGGGGTCCACCACGTTCTCTTCTGTGGACACTCTGCTCACTGAAACTTCACCCCTTTTATAGAAATCCCTCAAGAGGTGATACATCCGGAGTATGTGCTTTGACCATTGATGCGACCTTGGTTCTTTTTCAAGAGCCACTGCTGTAGTATTATCACAATACAATGTAATGGGATCTTTACTGCTAGGCACCACATCAAGATCCTAGACAAAGTTCCGAATCCATACGGCTTCCTTGGCTGCATCAGAAGCTGCTATATATTCGGACTCTGCTGTAGAATCGGTGACAACTGGCTGCTTTGAACTCTTCCGGCTCACAGCTCCTCCATCGAGATAGAAAACATATCCAGATTGCAACTTTAGATCGTTTTGATCTATCTGAAAACCAGCATCAGCATACCCTCTGATGACAAGATCCTCATCTCCTCCATACACTAGGAACATATCCTTAGTTCTTCTCAGATACTTAAGGATAGTCTTAATAACAGTCCAATGTTGTTCTCCTAGATCTGCTTGATATCTGCCTACCATGCTCAGTGCATAGGCAACATCAAGCCTGGTACATAAGATGGCATACATGATGGATCCTATAGCCAAAGTGTATGAGATCTTACTCATTCTATCTTTCTCTTGTTGTGTCTGAGGACACATTTTCTTAGAAAGATGTAGGCCATGTGACACTGGAACCAATCCCCTCTTGGATTGTTCAATACTAAATCTCTTTAGTATATGGTCAATGTATGTACTCTGAATTAGTCCAAGCAGCCTCTTGGATCTATCACAAATGATCTTGATCCCTAGAATGTAGGCTGCTTCACCCAAATACTTCATGGAGAAACACTTGTTAAACTAGTCCTTAACTGACTGTAAGACTGGTACATCATTTCCAATAAGTAATATGTCGTCAACATATACTACTAGGATAACGATCACATTCCCATTAAACCGCGTATAAACACATGGCTCACATTCGTTCTTAATGAAACCAAATTCCATTATGGCTTCATCAAATCAAATGTTCCATGACCTGGATGCTTGCTTTAATCCATAAATGGATTTATGCAACTTGCAAACCCATTTGGCTTCACCTGGTGTCACAAAACCTTCTGGTTGTGTCATATAGACATCTTCCTGAAGGTTCCCATTAAGGAATGCTGTTTTGACATCCATCTTCCAAACCTCGTAGTCATGGTAAGATGCTATGTAAAGTATGATTCTTATGGATTTAAACATGGAAACTGGAGAGAAGGTTTCATCATAGTCAATTCCTTGACGCTGTCTGAACCCTTTAGCCACTAGCCTTGCTTTATTGGTGCTAACTTGACCTTCCATGTCCAGTTTTCTCTTGAATACCCATTTGCATCCAACAGGTTTTACATCAACTGGATCATCGACCAGAACCCAGACTTGGTTCTGATACTTGGAATCCATCTCAGAATTCATAGCTTCTAGCCATCTTGCAGCTTCTGAGATTTCTACTACTTCCTTGTAGGAGAGAGGTTCATCATTGTCCAACAATAATGATTCACCATCCTTGGTGACTAGGAAACCAAATATCTCTGGTTCCCTTACCTATCTTGATCTCCTATGCAGTACTTGTGTTTCTGGAACCTCTTCCACGGGGACCTATGAAACTTGTTCCTGTACCAACTCCTGTGTATCTTGAGAATCAACTTCGTTGAATTCAATCTTGCTCCCACTATCCTTCTTGAGGATGTGATCCCTCTCAAGAAAGATGGATTGTCTGGCGACAATCACTTTCTTGTCTGAAGGGTTATATAGTTAATATCCTTTCATTTCCTTGGGATATCCTATAAAGATACACCTCATGCCCCGGGGTTCTAGTTTGTTTCCTGAGAAGGCCTTAACGAATGCCTTGCATCCCCATACACGTGTGTGTGAAAAAATGGGTTTCTTTCCATTCCATAGCTCGGAGGGAATTCCATTTTCTGCCTTAGTTGGTACTCGGTTTAATATGTATGCTGCAGTTTGTAATGCATATCCCCAAAAGGATAATGGAATATCCGCATGACTCATCATCGACCTCACCATTTCCAAAAAGGTGAAGTTCCTCCTTTCACTAACACCGTTCCACTGTGGTGTATAAGGATGAGTGAGATGAGATAGAATCACATAATCCCGTAGAAGATCGATGAACTCTTGGTTCAGATATTCTCCACCTCGATCCGATCAAAGTTTCTTTATCTTCTTACCAAGATGATTCTCTACTTCATTCTTGAATTCCTTAAATTTCTATAAGGCCTCTGACTTATACCTCATTAAGTAGACATAGCCATATCCACTCAAATCATCAGTAAAAGTAATGAAGTAAGAATATCCACCTCTAGCTTCTACTGGAAATGGTCCACACACATCCGTGTGTACCAATCCTAGAAGCTCTGTGGCCCTTTCACCCTGTCCACCAGAAGGCGGCTTGGTCATTTTTCCTTGTAAACAAGCGTGACATCTATCAAGTGGTTTTAGCTCAGTAGAGTCTAAATAGCCATCTTGGCAGAGCTTTGTCAAGCGCTTCTTGTTCACATGACCGAGACGGTGATGCCATAACTGGGTGATGTATGAGTCACATGAGTTTGTTTCGTTATCGATTTCCAACACTTGGTTTTCATAATTTAATACATAAAAACCATTATTTAAATGTTCCATACCATAACATACGTTGTTCTTATAAAAGAGACAACCCTTATTTCCGAATTTGAAAATAAATCCATCCATATCCAAACAAGATACAGAAATTATGTTCTTGGTAACACTAGGCACATAATAACAGTTTTGTAAAACCAAAATCATGCCAGTTGGCAATGAGAGGTGGTAATCACCAATAGCCAATGCAGCTAGCCTTGTGCCATTGGCAGCTCTAAGATCCACCTCTCCTCTGGAAATCTTTCTAAATCTACTTGGTTCCTGTATTTTAATACAGATGTGAGCCCCACAAGCTGTATCTAATACCCAATGTGTAGAAATAGAAAGATTACACTCGATAACGAATGCACCTTTAGCGTACCGATACTTCTGGGTGCAGTTCCTATTCCAGTGGACTTGCTTGCCATATGAAAAACACACTGCCTCCCATTCCTTACCCTACCTCTAGATCTTCCCCTTCTTAGAGGGACAGTGCTCGGGGGATTCAGACCGTTTATAAGTCTTTGGCCCCTTTGCCTTGTCCTTCCTCTTATTCACCATAAGGACTGCGGGTTTGTCACACCCCATGTCCTTATCTACCTGGTGAGTTAAGGGAAGAATTTCCGATCTAGGCGCAACTGGAACAGGCTCTTCCAGCACATACAATTTCCTCTCGTGGTGATGGATGACGTGTAAACACCTATTCCACTCTTGGAAATTGGTGCCAGTGAGAAGGTTTTCATTCTCGAGTATGGTTCACAATGATATGTTTGAAGTCACTTTCTTGCCATTTCTACAAATTAAGATGAGAAAAGGTTTAGTAATTTATTACAAAATGAGGCAAATAAATAAATTAATACTTATTAGTCTCCTACTATTTTATTGAAATCCAATAGCCCTCACCATGGACTTCAGAATATTCTGTTACCTGAATATTCTAGTGGCAAGGATCCATATTTCCCTTCGCATTACCCCAACTAGGGTTGGTCAAGCAACTTGAAGGGTTTTAGGTAGGCATTCCAAATGCCAACTACATTAACTTTCATCTCCTTGATCTGTTGAGTGGACTCCCCAATCCTGAAATCCTTTTATATTGGATTTTCTCAACCTTTGCCTCTTGGTCACACCAAGTCCTGCTATGGAAATCAACCCTTGATGCGAACCAAGTCAATTTAACCCAAAACCTTGAATTATAATTCCCCGATAATTGAAAGCACCCCAACTAGGGTTGGTCAAGCACTTTGAACTATGGTTTGATTCTAACCAAGATTATGGAAGGCTATACCGACTTAATATTTCTTTGAGGGATTTTATCCTTATACATAAATTTCCAATTTATTATCTTTTATTACATGCTTTTTAATATTAAGTGGGATTTACTTAAGTGATTAACCATGTCAAAGATAATATTTACGTATAATCCGGTTTTATTTTAGTTCCATCTTGCATGCTCGTTTAATTCATTAATTATGTGATCGTGAAAACACACCCACAATAAATAAACCATGCAAATGACATAAATAAAATAAATGGTATGATCATGAGATTTTTCTATTGGTTAGTTTATCTAGCGGTTGATAAACTAACCCAAGACCTAGGGGAGAAACACCTTGAACCTTTCAGGTTCGTGTTTACAGCTTTCCACCTATCCACCTTTGTATATCCTTGGATTGGTTTCACCTTGGATCCTGACTTGAGCCGCCTCCACTAGCTTGGGAGCTCCATCCATTACATATGCATTTATCTCACACGTAGGTGACGAGAAAAAGGGGTTTTTACATAAAAGAATCCTTGGGCACACAGGCCATACATATTAATGAGGAGATGGCTCGCATGCCAACAAATTTAATTTTAAATAAATAAATTAAAAGAAACCATTCACATACAAAGGTCTCAGTCTAGCTCATGATCATCCATACATGCAACGATATTTACGCATAAATAAAACTATCATTCAATTCTTTAATCGTTATTGTTTAAGATGAATCACGCTCGAATCAATTAATTATCTTTAACTAATCAATCCTTTTATCTTAAACCCTTTTCTAAACTTCCTTGATATTCTCATCCATCATAATTTTAAACAAATAAATTCATTTAAAATTATCCTTCTACGTAACTTGTACCTTGGAGGAAACCCGATGAATTCCCATTCATTACACAGATGTTAAATTAAACACATATATATAAAACACCTATCACGTGTTGTGCCTCATCTTTATGCCTGCACCATGTTACAAATCTCAAGGGTTTGTATAATAAATTTTAATAAATATGCGTAATTTGGGTGAGTACACGGCGTGTAGTTCCGACTACACGCATGTACTTTTCTTCACCATCCATCTGAAGTACACGCACAGGGACATGGCGTGTTAATGTACTTCGGAAATTTTCGGAGTACACGACATGTTCTTTGGGACACACGCGATGTAGTTTCCACATTACACGGTTTCCAGCTGGGCAAGCCGTGTACGGGGTACACAGTCCAACCTGAACCCGAAGGGACTACACGCCGTGTTCAGTTGGACCACACAATGTGTACTCCGGAAACCGTGTGCCACTTGTTCTTGGTCAACACACGGTGTCATAAATGACATAGGTATACTCCAATACTTGTCCTAATTTGGCGGATCAATCAATGCATTGAACCTAGACTACATGGCATGTACTTCCGAATACACGCTGTGTATTCTGGTGTTGTATGGATAGAAATGTTTGGCTACTCCGGATGAGTTCCTCTATATTATTTTAATCAAAATTAAAAGAAAAAATTGTTTCTATGAGGTGAACGAGAAACGAGGGAGGAGGGACAGATCTCGAGATTCATATTTCCAAAATGAGTAAACTTGAATTGAAAACAACTAAATTATTTAATGCGTAAATCACCAACGAAAAACTAAATAATTATAATCAACGATATGACCCATCTGATACCACCTGTAGGTTCCGGGCGCAGTGGAAGCGCATTGGTGGGCGTTTTCCCAACTTTAATTTTAACGTTAAACAATGTTCAATCTGAGATCCATCACGATTTAAAATGATGAATCTTCGGAATAGAACGAAGAATGAAAAACTTAAGAGGGAATCCCAGAACCATAGATATAGGATCATCATATGTTGGTTATAATTAATTTAATTAATTCACAAGAATTACCTTGGTGGAATTATTTCTTCGTTGATGTGTCCGGTCACGATTCGGTGATCCGTCGTTGTGTCGTAGAATCCAAGTGTAGGATTTCTCTAGCGGTGATCCACACGTGTGCCACGTATCTCCGGACGTCGCCGAAGGGATCTCCGGGTGCTAGCGTGGAATAACCTTCTCTTGCGATGTCCGCCTTTGATCGCCTTGGTCTCTCTTTCTTGAGAGTGTTCTTAGAGGAAGGAGTTATTTCAGCCTTGAAATAATTCTCCAGAATTTTTGTGCACAACAATTGATTGAAAAGTGTTGGGGTTGTGAGGATATTTATAATCGTGTTTGAGGTCATAGAGTTATGACAATAAATAAACGCGTTTCACGTTTTATTTATTTCATTAACCCTTATTGAAAACCCCTATGTCGAATGATTAATTCCTTGACATGCTCCCACACTGATTATAATTAATATCACAATAATGATATTATTTCCTCAAAATCCCAACTAGAAAAACTACACGCCGTGTAATCATTAATACACGGCGTGTACTTTTATTTTCCACTTTTCTTTATCTCCTCCTTCACATTTATTAGACCTTGAGTAATGACTATTTATTTCTTAAATAAATTTAACTGCATTACTCGCCAATAAATATATTATTTCACCCACAATATATTCTCTCAAATAACTAGTGTCGAAATAAATTCAATCAGGAATCCTTAAATAATTATTAAACCAATGTTGAGAATAATATTTATTTAACTTGTTAAATTAATATTTAACTAAGATACATGGACACACTTAGTGTGTGACCCTCTAGGCCTCTTTCTCAGTGGCATTAGGCGGAGCCTGCCTAAAGTCCAAGGTTAGCGTCTAGAAACATGTCAAGGCACCCATAGAGAAAGAAATTAACGCCTCAATGACGTGTCACCTCTTATGAACGCTTACCATGTAATATAATCCCTTTGTCACGATATCTCAAATCAAGTGGGTTGCATGCTAGTGTCATCAACCCACGTGCTCGATTATTCTTTCTTTGACTTTCTGGAATTGAACTCGACCATACCTTACCATGGACATGGATTTATTTAGGCTATATCAATTCCATCAAAGGGCCTGAGATATCTACTTCAATTATGAAACAAAAGGGAAAAAATCCTTTCTCGCATTATCTATTAATGCAGTATTACTCATGACGCACCCAACACATCCTACCTCGCTGTGAAAAGTGTGTCGTCACAGTTTTCGTCAATACATCTAAGTGCGTGAGTTGTAATACCCATTAATAATAATCTTAAAGTCTAAGGACCAATACACACGACCGCAGATAGGAACATCCAATGACACTATGAAATGTGTATTTCCTACTGGCGGGTCTCGTTCTCATAATATCCTCCTGGATATTACCAAGGGCGCACACCATGAGAAGGTGCCTCAAAGTTTTATGAGTCCTCACCCCTAATGGCCTGTATTATTTGTGTCCCTCAAATAAAATCATCCGGACATAGAAAATATATTTAAGAACAGTGTTATGACACTTCCGAGTTCTCATCATAGCATGGATCCGCTATGACCCATTAATGAAACAGTTTTCCTTAGGATATTATCACATTCATAGTCATGAAGAAGAATAATCAAGATGTGATAAGGCATTTATTAATGAATAAAGTACAAAGTAGTTGGTTCTAATCCACCAACTCCAACATGAACTCATTTAATTTCACTCCTAAGAGTTTCTAATCGAACCAAAGAAAAATATCCTTATAAGTCATGCCTTTAAAGTTGGTCCAGCTTCGATTGTAATCTAAGGGACTAACCAGAGGCATTCCATGTTTGAAGACATATATCGAACCTAGGGTGATCATCCCTAGAATTCTATGTTTTTTTGGAGAATCTAGGAAAATTCTATGATGTCAAGCTAGGGAATTCATCAAGTAAGACAAATGCAGAATCCAATTGGGTGTACCACATTTGCATCAATGAACTAGGTGGCATACTATGTGTTCACTCAAGGCATTCCTATTTGTAAATCCAAGGCTTACTCAAGGCATGACACACCTATAATGGTGTAAATAATTCATGTAAGTAATAACTAAAGTATAAATGATAAAATAATCACAAGGGATAAGTAAGGGGTTCAATACATTTAATAATTAATTATATCCAACCATTCCTTTATGTGACAACTCAACACACTTGAGGTATGGTATGGATACACCAAATAAGGGGTTTCACTAAGTTAAAAAAACACACCCTAGGAGGGGTTATGGTTTAAAATTATAGAATAGTTGATAAGGGTATTTAGTAAAACACACACAAGGGGTGGGTTGGGTTGAGGTTTTCAACCTAAAACAATGTATATGTTTCTCATAGCACCTCACAATCATGGTCTAGGAATCTAATTCAAGGAATATATTTTTTATAGGAAATATGTGGAAAGTTGGTCATGTATCTCAATAGAGAAACTAATTAATGATACGAACCTAAAGGAAAATTCACAGACCACATACTTTAGACTTATGGTAGAATTATCATCTAGTATCAATCTCATATTTAGGATGGAATGAGAGAAACTTGAAAACTAGGAAAATTCCTTGAAAATAGGGCATATTAGTTTGCATGATGATCACACCAATTATGGGAATAGAAAATGATAAAAGAATAAAGTGGAGTGATAGAATTACTGAGGGGAACCCAACATGATGAATGATGATAAAATCATAATTTGAATGGAGGAGATACACCAAAGATTAGAAGAGGGAAGATGGAGTTATGTAGGAGGTGAAAATGCTGTGAAATGAAGGGGAAAAGGATGAATAAGGGTTAAAGTAAAGGGGAAAAAATAGTAAATTCCATATTTTAAAGGGGTACATAGTTTGGATTCACAGTTGGATAAATCATGTGCTAACCATACAATTCCCATTTTCCATGATCCCACACCTCACACGGTCTAGGCGTACAGTTAGATAAATTGCGTACAATGAATTTACAGTAAATTCCAAATTTTTAAGAGTTGTGTAATACCTATTTCATGATTTTACAAACCATGATCCTCCATTTAGGGATACATGGTTAAGTGTTATAGTTAGTGAAAATAGTATGCCTCACCCTGTTACATTAAAAACCCTTACTCTAGGCCCCTAACCAAGGCTAAATGCTCCCATAACCTTGATGACCTCTTTAACCACCTCCCATTAAGGTAAAAAAAGAGGTTTAGACTTAAATTTAAAGGATCCATACCTCTATAAAAAATAAAGATAAAAAACTTCCCCTCTTTATAGAAACTCTTCCATGAGTTTTCCTTACAAGGGTGGTTAAGCTATATCCAATAATAACTCCAGCCACTAAGTATGTATATCAGAGAATATATATCAGACTTCCCTTCCCACATTTCCTTCTATACATGGTTGTGCTTCCATAGCAACCGAACCAGAGGAACCATATTACCTTGGAGAAAATTCATGCTATAGTCGATGATATGAACTGGATACTCCTCAAAAGAAGTACCAGCCTCTAAATGAACTTCCTTAGGATCAAAGAAATGATATTTTTCAGAATAATAATGACAGAACTGAGAAACATAGAAGACATCATTCATAGACCTATATTGATAAAGAAGATCTATATGATATTATATCTCCCTGACCCTCTCCAAAATCTTGATAGGCTTGAAAATTGAGATAACACCTTACATTATCTCTTAATCCATTGATGACCCAATCTAGGAAAGACACACAAGAAGAATCGATCTCCCACCTCAAACTCCATAGGTTGGTGATGACGATTAACATATGACTTCTGCCTAAACTAATCCACATATATAAGGTTTTTGATTATTTTTAATTTCTATGATTTCTTATGAATAATATGAGGTCACAATAGTGCCACCTATCCTACCTCCAGCTAGTATAGAGGTGAAAAATAGGTCATACCATAGAGTTCCTTGTAAGGAGATACCTGAATAGTTGTTTGAAACATTTCATTATAAGAGTACTCACCTAGAGAAAAGTGATTTTACAAAAAGCCTCCAAAATCAAGGATGCATGGAAAAATCATGTCCTCTACTACCTGTATAGTTCCTTCAGACTGAATGTCAGTCTGAGGATGGTATGATGCACTTAGAATTACTAGTGATCCAAGAGCCTTTTGTAACCCCTGCTAGAACCAAGAAGTAAACTGAGAATCCCTATCTGATACGATGGCATATAGAACCCCATGAAGGTGTATGATCTCACAAAGTTAAACTATCCTAAGTTCATCTAGTGAGAAGGTCTCCCAGATAGATAAGAATTGGTTGACCTTCATCACCGTGTCCATAATTAACCACACCGTGTCACTACTTCAAGGTGGCTTCGGTAACCCCATCATGAAATCCATGGAGACATCATCCCATTTCCACTCTGGGATTAGTAACGACTATAAGATACCTATAGGTAATTAGTGTTCTTATTTCACTTACTGACAGGTGGGACATCTAGTAAAAAAATCTACAATCTCCCTTTTCATCCTAGGACACCTATACAGGAATCCTAATTCATGGTACATCTTAGTGAGTCTGGTATGTATTTCCCACCATCCATTGTTTATTTATTTATTCATAAATCAAGGAATCAGGAAACAAGAAACACAAAAGTAGTCTAACCTAGGCTGGTCTAAAGTAATGAAGTCCAAGGGAATTTCCTTTTCCTATGTTATTCCCCTATGGTCCTAAAGAGTTAATGCTTGTAAAACAGAAAATAATGAAGTCCTGGACCACTATGGAAGCAAGATGACCTGCTACCTTATTTCCATTATACCAGGTGTGAGACACTTGAATGTTGCTATTAATAAGACCTATGAACTTCTTAATGATATAAGATATGGACCATGGGATCATACCTATTCTATTCAAGGAGTTATAAAGAATTCTAGAATCTATTTCAACTTCTATCAAAGGGATGTTCCTTTGGATGCATAGGTACAAACCAGTGAGCATCACCTTGTCATCTTCCTAGAGAGAACTCCCGCTGCCAAAGTGTGCCGTAAATTCCATGATAACCAATCAACTTGAGTCATGAACCACCCCCACCTTTCATGTCACCTACTATATAGGAACCATCAATTTTTAATCTAAGGCCTGTGAGAGGAGGAAACCACCAAACCCATTGAACCTATGAGGCATTACATAGGGGCTGGTCTAGGTAGTTGCGCACATACAAGAGCATGAGAGTGGGGGAATCATGCCAGTTGTCGATAAGATGGACCAAATAAATAAGTAGGTTCCTTGTTCTTATAACGAGGACCCTCTCTGTAGAATGAGTATCATCATGGAATTATTTTTTCCTCTCTTTCCATATACACAGGCACCCATAACTAAGAACAATAGCCCAAGCCTTCCTTTCTGGCCCCATATCACTCACCCCATAAAACTAGAATTCCAGGAAAGGAAGATCAGAGTGATCCTGAGATGAAAATGCTGTTAATTCCCTGAAGAAGGTCCAGATAGAAAACAACCAATCTCCTTCAAAGAAAATATGGTGCATATTCTCCTCCTTGTGGCTTTTGTAGCAGTGGCACTATGAGACAAGTTAAATTCCAGACCTCTGGATATTATCATTAGTAGGAATAACTTGGTTCATAACTCTGCAGGTGAGGAAGTTGTACTTAGAAGGGATTTTATTACACCAAATTATTCCATTCCATTTATCATGAACTCCACAAGAAATTTCTACCCTCTGAAAGCCTCTTGAAGAAAAATATCCTATGGTAGAGAGGGTAAACATACACTTATCAAGGTCAGAGTTCATCTCAATAAGGTCGAAGGTAGCTCGTTGATCTACATCCAGGGAAACCTTGATAAAAGATGGGTATTTTCTTTCCTCCTTGAAGGATATGCTATAAGAAGGACAACTTGGGAAACCAATCTTCAAGCAAGCCCAATTGTGGTGCCAAAAGGAGATCTCAACTTTCCCTAAAATCTAGCGAGAGAAGGGCTATATGGTTAGAATGAGGGGTGAATTCAGGGGCCATAAGGGGGATCTATGGTGAAGCACAACATCTGCGTCATCTCTTAATTATATGTATTTCCCATTTGGAAGTATGATATTCACACAACATCTCCCATTGCATGTCTGAAGGTACCCAAACATGCCCATGGATATGTGGGATCTCATCCTCATCAACAATCCAAACAAGTGGTGGGTCCTCACCCAAAACAATTTCCATCAGGGATAAACCTTTGGGATATTAAAATTACCTCCTCTTTTACTTGAACATGAAATGATGATAAAACTACTAAATCCATGAGAAAATGTTGTTCGTGAAACTTTTGAACTTCCAGATGAATTTCAGAAAAATATTTATTAATGACCATTCACTCTTGGATTCTTGAACAATTTGAGTCTGAGTATTTTGGCTCAGAGCATCAACAATTTTATTTCTCTAACCTTATGTATAATAAATCTCAAAGTCAAAATACTGAATGTATTTGACATTTTTTCACTGTTATTGGTTTAAGTCACACTAAGAGAATATGTATTTGATACTTTTATAGTTCGTGTATACCACAAACCATTACACTAAAAAGTAATGTCTACAGCAATGTAATTCATGGAAAACAAATGCTAATTCAAGGTCATGTATCAGGTAATTAAACTCACGAGACCTCAACTAATGAGAGCCATATGATACGACTCATTACTTTTTCATGAAAATAGCTCTCATTCTGATGCCTGATGTGTCAAAATAAAATAAATATCCACTTCCAGGATTAGGTAAAATTAGTATTGGTTATAAGGTTAACCTTAACTTAAACTCCTAAATGGTCTTCTCATAAGCTTCAAACTATGTAAATTTTACACCATTCTTGGTCAAGCCTATAAGTGATGCTGTAAGGTGTGAAAATTTATGAACGAAACACTAATAGTGACCAAAAATACCCAAGAAACTTTTTATATCAAATATGTTCTTGGTATTTTCCTAGGAAATAATGGATCTCACCTTCTCTGGATCTATATATACCTCTTATTCTGATATAATGTGACCTAAGAAGTGAAATTTATCAATCCAAAAGTGGCATTTTGTGTGTTTGGAATAGAACTTATTCTCTCTTAATGTACTCAATATGATGTTAAGGTGTTCAACACGATCATGTATAGTATGTGAATACACTAAGATATCATCCATAAAAACAACTGAAAAATCATCCAAGTACAGTTCAAAAACTCAATTAATCAAGGACATGAAAACATCATGTGTTTTGGAAATACCTAAAAACATAACCAAATACTTGTATAATTCATAAACGCTTCTGAATGTCATATGTGGTATATTTGAGGGCCTAACTCATACCTTATGGTAGCCTGATCTTAACTCAATATTAAAGAAGACTCTGGCTGCTTAGAGCTAGTCAAAGAGATTTTCTATATGAGGTAGAGGTATCAATTCTTAATTTTTAGCTGATTCAACTTATAGTAATCCACACACAACCTTAGTATACCATTAAAATTCCTAGTAAAATAATAGGTAAACCCCAAGGAGAAGTACTGTGTTAGATAAACCCTTTAGCTTCTAGGTTATCCAACTACCTATTGAGTTCTTGAATCTCGATAGGATCTATCCTGTATGGAGGAATAAATACTAGTTCCACTACTGGAACAAGATCAATAGTGAACTCCACCTCTCTCTCATGAGGTAGACCTAAAAATTAATTAGGGAAAATATCTCTAAATTGGTCCACCATTGGAGAAAAATAACCTCCCTCACTCCTTGATTGTCAAGAAAAAGACTGGAAATATGGGCCAAAATTCCTCCTAGACCATGAAACTCAAGTACATCTTGAGTTTTTTTGGACATTCCATTCTCCCTTATAAACATTGATACTAGCCTTAGGGGATTAGAAGGAAATACTCTGGTGATAATAATCAATATGATATTGATAAGGAAATTATCATTCCATCTCAAGAATTATGTCATATCCCATCATTTTGAGGATGAAAAGGTTCCATAAGAAACAGTAACTACCGATCTCAAGGGGACACTCCTTGAATCAAAAAACACTTTTTGACCGTACTCACAATGGAGTATCAAGATACATTACCCTAAAAAATTACTCAATCATGAGTGTAAGACTTTATGTTATACCCAAAGATAAGAATGAGTGTGAAGTGACAATATCAAATAATTCAGATACTAAATTTGAAGCTACTAAGATCATACCTTTCACTATAGATGGCCCAACACTCTTCTCCTCGAGCATAGGTTGCACTGTATGTAACTGGCCTGATCCATGGACCTGATCTAAAACCTAAAAAACCTGAGTAGGTCTTATCTACTACTACTACACATCAATATTCTATCTTCATTGAACATGATTTCTTCCCCAGCATGATTATCTAGTGATATTCCCACTTCCTACCTGACATAGAGCTACCGATACCACTCCAGAACTTGGAGATGGTGTAGATTCTCTCTCATCGGGAATCAGTAAAAATTTCCCATATAATATTTGAAGATGGAACATTTTTAAAAAAGATAAAAACTACATTGGGTCCCTATCACATTGAGGCTTCATGTGACCCTACCTTCCACACTGATGGAATACCACATAACTACCAGTGTGGATACTCTGACTGCCACTGCCTTGATGAGAAACCTCAAGGAAACATTTCTTACTATCGGACGAACCTTACAAGTTGATGAACCACCACACCCCACACCTTTATCTTTCCTAAAATTAAAATCATATATGAGGGACTAATTTTACATTTAATAGATGATATATATCCAGAAAATGTTCACCTAATATTGGATGGTATATTTGATCCCATCCTCAAAGCATCTCTCTTTGGTAGCTCATCACTGAAAATTGTGGGAATAAAGCACTGAATCTCCATGAAGTAAGTTGAGTAATCAATAATAGGCATAATAATATAATTATAATGAATAAAATCCCCAGATCAACCATATCTTATCATTTCTAGGAAAAAGAAGTTGTAAAAAAATGGTCTGGAAATCTTTCCAAACCATACCCTGGTGTTGATCTTCTTGGGTTAGAACATCCCACCATCTCATGGAAGATCTGTGAAGTATATAAGCTTTTAGACTAACCCTTCTCTATGAAGTAGTATCCAAGTGATCAAATATCATATGAATGGCCTCAATCCACGTTTCAACCATCTGAGGACCACCTTCCCTTGAAAAAATTAGTGGGTGTTGCTATTGAAAATCTCTTGTCAACTCAGACATGGTCGATGTGGCCCATGGAACTCCCTCCATGGAATATACCAAGCATAAAAAAGCCTCCAAAATTTAAGAATTAGTTCCCAGTCTAGGAATTATAGGTGGCATAATTGGAGGTATCATTGGTTCCACTACAAGTGGTACTACTGGCGAGTCAGGTCCCACCACCTCAGAAGCATATCATTGCCACCTTCCTGGCAATCAACTCAAGGCCATCATGGAGGCATATATATACAATAACAAGAACATGCCTCAGAAAATATAAAAGGTAAAAAGTATTACAATTGGTAAAATAAGTACATGCCCAAGGCCTGAATACTAGAGATATTCTAGACAACTACCTATTTCTAGGGTCAAGTTATACAATAAGATTAAAAGTTTTAATTGGAAAGGTTCAGTTATATGGGGTGTCAAATCCTATTTATAGAGGAAAATACTCTTCAAATTATAATTTAAATCTCTATTTAATGGAAACCATTTCCTATAAAAATTACAATTTAACAAGTTGTATACATATAATGGTTCAGTTAGATGAATTTTCCATTTCCAAGTTATAAAGACACAATCTTTATAAGTTACAATTAAAATTCCTTGAAACTAAAACTAGCCTTTTAAATATGATCTTAGGAAGAAACAATTCCATATATGATGACTCAATTATATGTATCATCATTCCGAATTTATAGTATCATAAACTTTATAAATTACAATCAATATCCATTTAACCATAAACAACTAAAAATTTTAGTCTATATAACTAAGGTTTCATGGATTAAACATGTCATAATTGGTTAGTTAAGGTGATATCATCAAGATCTATGGAAAAAATGTTTAGGTTGATGAATACACTTTTAATAAACATTTTTTTTCTGTTTAGGTTAATGAATACACTTTAAGTAAACATTTATTTTTTCTCTATTTTCTTGAAATAAATATCATAAAATTTACAAGTATTGAAATCAAGGAACATATAATAAGAAATAAACAAATAAATAAACATGGCATGGAATATTCATGAAATATATATATCTATGTGCCTATTATGATTCATGATGAAATTCTACCTTGACACACCAACGTAAGGGTAAAAATCCATAACATAACATCATGAAATATGTACGTCACCCAGTAGTGAAAATAATACAACATTAATAAGAAAAATAAAAAATAATAGATCTTATCCTAGAAAACTTGGATTTTCCCATGAATGCGAGTTAGCTAGTCCTAGGCATGAATTATTACCAAGTTCCAAAAATTCCTAGTATCTAGTCTAAAAACCCCAAAATAGTAATACAAAGTAAAAAGAAACACCTCTGCTATCACTTTGTGACATCCTGAGCCTGATTCACTCATAAGTAATTGAACTTGAGGACCACATGGCCTCAAGCACGCCCCTCCATATGCCAGAGGATGCCGACTAGATTTGAGGGTCTACGGTGGTATGGTGGGGAGACTATACCCTCTTTATCATAGTGCATCATAGTGGTAAATAATAATAAAGCAATGGAAATAAAAGGTAGTGAAAATAGACCAACCATATATTAATAAAAAATAGCAGGCAATAAACAATATCTTGTATAGACAATGTCATGTCATTAAAAAAATGGGGAGGAAGAAAATCATGGAATCAAATACACACTAGTACATGTCACAATAAAATATACACAAATTCCATAAGATCTAAACTCCATGAGAATCCCAAGCATGGGTTCGGTCATCTTCTCCCATAACCTGATCTAGAACAAAATAAAGTATCCTAAGATGAACACTTCCATTTGTTTGTTTGTGCATCCAATAAGTCTATATAGGTACCAAACAATGGCCCTAATAGGTTATCTAATGAAAATATAGTTTGTGAGTATAAAATATAACAATTTAAAATTATGATTAAAATTTAAATAGTAAATAAATAGAAACCACTCTGAGATTGGGATCCTTTGGGGATTCCCAACTGACCATACCCACTTCGACCTAAGTCGGATGTCTCTAAACATGTAACCTGTAAATAGTCAAGGGACCTAGGGAATATATACCAAATTTATATGTGATAATAATTTATTGGAATCCAAAAAAGGTCCAGAAATTCCCACACAATACACCCATTTCGATTCCAAGGAAGAACCATGATATTCTTAACCTTGGGTAGTCAAGATAGATCACGGTGATCAATCTGTGAGGTTTGGCCATTTGGTCTGAGTGTAATATGAGAGGTTAAACCTTGTAATTTCATTCACAAGAGTTTCTAACCGAACCAAGGAAAACTATCCTTTTGATTCAGGTCATCCTCAATTGGAATCCAAGGGACTGACCCAAGGCATTACATGTCCAAAGACATCGGCCAAATCTAGGGATATTATCCCTAGTGTTCTAAGTTTTTCAGATAATCCAGGTGAATCCTACGATGTTAAGTTGAGACATTCATCAAGTAAGATAAAGAATGAATCCAAGTGGGTGTACCACTTGGCATTCACATCAATGAATCAAGTGGCATCCTATGATTTCGCTCAAGGAATCCCCATTTGGAAATCCAAGGCTTACCCAAGGTGTTCCACACATATAATGGTGTGAATAATTACTATAACCAATAAAAAAGATTAAATGATAGAATAACCACAAGTTATAATTAAGTATTTCAATCCATTTAATAATTAATTAGATATAAACATTAATTTATGTGTCAACTCAACACACTAGGGGGGTGGTTTGGATACACCAAATAAGGGGTTTCACTAAGGACAAACCAAACACACCTTAGGAGGGGGTTTAGTTTAAAATTAAAGAATTTTTGTCAAGGGAATTTAGTCAAACACACCCAAGGGGTGGTTTGGGTTGAGTGTTTCAACCTCCAATGATGTCCAAGGTTCTCATAAGACCTCATGATCAAGGTATCAACATCTAATTAATGGAATACAGTCTTTAGAGGCAACAGATGGAAAATATGGCGTGTGGAATAATGAAGCAATTTATACATGGTGATACCTTGAAGAAAAAGTCATATAATACCTAGCTTAGCACTTTGGTAGACTTCTCATTCAATATCAACTGCATATTTGTGATAGAATGATAGAAAATGACAAAATAGATAAATGCCATGAAAATAGGGAATATTATCTCACATGATAATTGCTCCAAATATGGGAAGAAAAAGCAGGAAAGAAGCAAGAGGATTGATATACTTACTGAGGGGAATCCAATGTGATGAATGATGATCGAATTAGAGTTTGGAAAAAGGAGATACACCAAATCATATAAGTGGGAAGATGGAGAGTTTTGGGAGGAGAAATATTGTAAAATAAATGGAAATAATGAGGAATAAGGGTTAAATAAAATATGGGGAAGAATAGTAAAGTCCATCTTTTTAAAGGAGTGCATGGTTTGGATGCACAATTGGAAAGTTGATGAGTAGTTGTAATGTATCTACAAGTTATAAGTTTTTGCTCAAGTTGATGGTGAAGGAAGTGAAATTCAATTTCAATATGCTTTGTACGTTCATGGAAGGCTAGATTAGAAGTAATATTTGTGGATATCTGATTATCACACCAAATATGAGTAGGAGTCTGTGGAAGGAAACCAATTTTATGAAGAAGGTGAGAACCTAAAAAATTTAAATAGTGACTGTGGACATCACATGGTATTCATATTCAGTATTGGATTTGGAGATGATGGTTTGTTTCTTTATTCATCAAGAGATTAATTTACCATCTAGAAAAAACTATAAACTTAGAAGTAGATTTCCAGGTAGATAAACATCTAGCATAGTAGGAATCATAGAAGGCCTAAATTTTTAGATGATCAGGGTGTGAATACCAAAGACCATGGGTGAGATCTTTCTTAATGTATTTTAAAATGTTAAGGATAATATCCCATTGAGATTTTGTCTGATATTCCATGAATTTTATGACCTTGATGACTCAAGAGGTGTGTCAACATCAGTTTCCTAAGACAAGCTAGTATCCTGTAAGATATTCAATGCATATTTTTGTTGTTAAAGAAAGATACCAATTTGGAGAGAGAGAGAATTAAATGCCAAGAAAATATTTAAAGGACCCAAGTTTTTGGTATGAAATTATTGATGAAAATAATCATTGAGATGAGCAACTCTATGTGATTCATTTATAATAGTAATGATATAATAAACATACACAACCAACAGAATGTAGTCAGAGGATATTTTTTGATAAAAAATAGTGTGATCATTCATACTTTGAGAGAGACCAAATTTAGTGATGATAGTGAAAAATTTTCTAAACCATGCATGAAGAGGATGCTTGAGTCCATAATGAGACCGATGAAGTCGATATACATGAGAGATGGCCCCTAAGGCAATGAAGATAGGAGGTTATTGTAGATAAAATTCCTTATCAAGAAAACCATGTAGGAATTTATTCTTTACATCAAGTTGATGAAGATTCCAATGATAAGAAACTACAAGAGAGATGAATAATCAAACAAATACTATTTTAGAAACTGGAGACAAGGTGTTGAAATAATCAACACCATATGTTTTAGAAAATCCTTTGGCCATAAGGCATGATTTAAGGCGATGAAGAGTACCATCAACATTTAGACAGATGGTATAAATACATTTTCTACCAACAACCTATTTCCCTTTTGGAATGGGGACCAAATATTAGGTTTGATTTTTTTTCCAATTCCCATAATTCATCATGAATTTATTGAAGTAAATTAGTGTGAGATTTTGTCTAAAAAAATGTATGAGGAAAAGATATAATTTCTAGAACAGAGAAGACTTTGCAGGATGTTGTGTATATAGTATTATTCTGGAAAGAGTGAGTACCTTTCCATAATGCAATAGGCAAGTCATCTGTACCCATAGTGACTAGAGAAGTTGGGGAAATGGATTCCTCATAATGATAAAAAATGAGATAAATCCATGTCATGCGAGAGAAATCATCAATAAATGATACATAATAATGGTACCCTAAATGACTTGGGACTTCTCAGGGATCCAATAAATTGTAATGGACTAAGTAAAAATGTTTAGATTCACACGTCACCAAATGAGGAACATATGACATGCAATGAAGTTTAAAAAAATCACAGGACTCACAATGGAAATAAAGGTGTGTACTGAAATGAGGGTAAAGCTGATGTAAGACTAAAGTCGATGGATGAAAATGAAGAAAATATAGATCCATAGAGTGAGTAGAGATTGACATAAAATCAAGGTATGTTAGGGTATCAAATATGCACACCCCATCATGAAGATGACCCTTACTAAGCCATCGATTCGTCGACTAATCCTAAAAAACAACACCAAATGATGTAAAAACAACAACATAGTTCAATTACTTTGTGAGATTACTAATGGAGAGGATATTAAAATAAAATAAAAGAACATGAGCCACTAAATTCATTCAAATACATGGATTCAAGGGGAAAGTGTCAAATTCTGCAATAGGTATAGTTGATTCACCAACAATAGTAATTGTAGTGGCACCAGTATACAAAAAATAAGTAGTAAACATGCCCGAATTACCAATGAGATGATCAAAAACATTATAATCAATCATCCAAGTATTTAGGAGATGAGATAAAAAAGCTATGGGGCCACTAGTATGAACAAAAAAGGCTGAAGAAGAGGCAGGTAGTGTAGTGACTCAATGAGAGTGTATAAGCTCGATATCACCCATTCATAGTTCCAGGTTGTGATAGATATCATACAATTGAGGGGAGGAGTCGAATAGAGATACCTGAACCTACTAATGTGGCTGATATAGACATCCATGGAGAACCCAAAAATGATCAATGATATGTAAAAATTTTCTATAGTGTTGAAAAATTGACAGTTATGGCCCCCATCACTACTACGACCAAGACCAAGAGTGCCTGAAAAACAACCACCGCTATAACCCAATAGTTCAATGTGATATAGAGTGTCAATAGGTAGGGAAATATGAGATAATATTTTCTAAGGAAATATTAGAATATTTATGACAACCCTGCTTTTTATTACAACTTAAACATGATTCATTACATAAAACTTCACTTGATACAACAAAGAAGATCGAGAGGTTTAGTGTCTTTGGGGATTAGGATCATTACATAAAAACTTAAAACATGAAATACAACATCTTTATTGAAAACTTACTTTACATGACCACTACATTCCCTCATACTTAGCATTGCATGGGATAACCTGAGGACATGCATAAGAAAAGGCTGAGCTATAAATCCTAGTAAGGGAGTACACATGGAATAACATGAGGAGTACAATACATGTTAGGAAATAGGCATGTAAATAGATCATAAGATAAAAATGAACATAAAGGCATGATAAATCATGATAATCATAACATGGAAATGTGGCAACAACACTTAACATTGAATTAGCATGAGCCAAGGCTCATTGCACATGGAGCATGAGTAAACCCTCATTGCACATGAAGCACGAGTAAACCCTCGTTGCACTTGAATTATCATGAGTCAACACTCATTGCACATGACGTATCATGATACTATACTTTACCCAATGCATTGGAGCGCTATAAGGGTGCACCCTTCTTAAACATTTCATTTCATGCATAAGTGCGCCACATGGATCATAAAACATGGATTCATAAAACATAATCATTTATTCCACGATAAAGGAATGTGGAATTCATACATGAAACTTTATAATCAATAAGTAAATGTGCATAAAGGTGAATACCCTTGATGGAGAAATGGGCATGGTATTCACTACACAATGACATTGGCTTAGAAAATCGGTGCGATTTCGGCAGCGTAACGGTGTGACATAAGAATTCATAAAAAAGGTTAATGAGAGAGAAATGGGTTACTCATCATATTTACATGTAATGGACAGTAATGAGGTCATATAGATACATTTCCCAACAATTGTAATGAGATTTAGATTCATGATACAAAATTATTTGCTGGAATGTAAAAGAAGAGAGAGAAGTTCCTTTCGGAATTTCGGCATGGTAACGGGTGTACATGGGAAGAATTTAATGAGATAGAAAGGGGTATCCCATCATTCAAACAATAAGAGGGAAGTATGTGGGAGGTGCGAATCCATACCCCAACATTTATAATTGAAATTAAAAGGGCAATACAATTTAAATAAAATTGACAAAAATGAGAAAGGAAGAAAAAACCCTTACTTGGAAGTGTGTTTCCAAAGGCTAGAGAGAGGCTTGTGAGAGGCTTCTTGGGAGATTGGGGCACCTTGGGAGGATTCTAGAGAGAGTAGGGAAGAGGTTGGACGAACTCAAAGGGATTTTAGTGAGGAGGAAGTGGGGGCTTGGGTGGGTTTATATAGTAAAGGTGAGGGAATTCTTTATTATTTAGGTTTGGGTCCCCTTACATTAAATTAATCCAAAGCACAAACCATCCCATGGTTTTTGACCATGGTTTTTGGAAAAAGGAAGGTAAAAACAATATTTTATAAGGCCAAGGTCCGAACTTATTAAAATAATAAGGTTGCTTATGTGGAGGTGAGTCACACTCCCATGGAAATTAATTTAAAAAGGCAAAGTGTTGAATAAGTCTTGAGGGGTTCATTAATGCTTTAAAAAGTAAGTAAAACAAACCCAAAATCACTTTATTTTAATGGTAAAACATATATTGGCCGAAAATAAGGATTATAGTATTTTATTACATCACCATTGGGTCATTATGATGTCATAAAACACATTATATATTTAAACGGTATTTAATTTTTACCCAAACATTTGACTGTCTTAGAAAATTATGAAAAATTCACCGTTGGATAATTTCGACATCCTGATTCCAGAAATGACATTTATTTTATATAAAAAAATTTCTAAATATGTTAATTTTCACTTTTAAAATAAAAACCAATATTTATCGAAAATTCACGGGTTTTGACAGAAATGGCTTTCAAACCTTAATATAACATTGTAATTGAATTTATAAATTTATAAGATCATTTATATTTAATTATTTGAATAATAATATTATTATTTTATTAAAATATTATTTAATTCAAAAATCCCTTAATTTAATAAAATAGATTTCTTAATTAAATAATAACTAAAAACACCATTTGTACTTTAAAAACTATTTACAATGTATCAAAAATGACTAGAAATTATATTCATTATTATATACAAAAATAATGTACA
This sequence comes from Viscum album, assembly GCA_963277665.1. Lineage (NCBI taxonomy): Eukaryota > Viridiplantae > Streptophyta > Magnoliopsida > Santalales > Viscaceae > Viscum > Viscum album. The sequence continues at coordinate 391,522,959 of OY728155.1, forward strand.
TGAACATAGTACTACATATTTGTTACATAACCCCTTAAAATAGCCGCATAAGACCTAAGGGTAAGGTGTGCGATGGTGATAGACTCTTGGGGCGGTTCAGATAACATCGCTCGAGTGGTAATCTCAATCAACTTCCAATTTTCCCGTAGACGGTCACGTTCGAGCTTCACATAATGAAGCTCAGCTTGGGATTGGTCAAGGGCGAAGCCCAAGGATGCCACCTCTTTTCCGAGATCTGACAAATGGGCTTCGTATGGGGCAATTCTACTGGATGAGGCCATCGCTTCCTTTGTCTGAGAAAAATTGGGTTCGTTAAAGCCTTATATTTATACTAATCATGTGATCACTGTTCAACGGTTATAAAAGTAACGGTCACAACTCTTATCATAAAACCAAAGAAGTTGACATCTTATAAAAACATTTTTTTTATAAAGAGACAATTAACTAGATCAAGAGGGATTTTCCATTAATGAAAATTTGGGTCGTTACAATATTCCCCCATTAAGAAATTTCGCCCTCGAAATTTTCCTTTTCCCACACTAAAACAAATGTGGGTAACTCAGCTTTATCATATCCTCCGACTCCCAAGTCGCTTCTTCAAACTTGTGGTTTCTCCATAACACCTTGATGAGGGGAATTGTCTTATTTTGTAGAACTTTTTCTCTATGATCTAAGATCTTCACTGGTTGCTCCTCATAAGAAAGATCATCTTCCAATTGTACCACCTCAGAAGAGAGTACATGTGAAGGGTCCGGTATGTACTTCCTTAAGAAGGATACATGAAAGACATCATGCACCTTGGCCATAGTAGGTGGAAGTGCTAGTCGATAGGCCACAACCCCAACACGATCAAGAATCTCGAAGGGGCCGATGTACCTTGGACTTAACTTCCCTTTCTTTCCAAACCTCATGACCTTCTTCCACGGAGATATGCATAAAAACACCATGTATCCAACTTTAAACTCAAGGTCTTGTCGATGATTATCTACATAACTCTTCTGTCGACTCTGGGCTGCCTTGATATGCTGCTGAATGGTTCTCACCTTCTCCACCATTTCTTCGACCATTTCTGGTCCAAGCAGCTTACGTCCACTGACCTCATCCCAACATGCCGGTGTTCTGCACCTTTTCCCATACAGGGCTTCATATGGTGCCATTTGGATGCTCGAGTGGAAACTGTTATTATAAGAGAACTCAACCAGAGGAATATGTTGATCCCATCCTCCTTTAAAGTCCATTGAGCATGCTCTCAACATATCCTCAAGTGTTTGGATAGTCCGCTCGGATTGGCCATCAGTTTGAGGATGATAGGCCGTACTGAAGTTCAGTTCAGTATTCAGAGCATGTTGAAGACTCTTCCAAAACTTAGAGGTGAATCTTGGATCTCAGTCAGACACAATAGATAGTGGTATCCATGCAACCTTACCACTTCCCTAATATATATCCATGCCAGTTGATCCAATGAGAAATTCTCCCGAATAGAAATGAAGTGTGCAATCTTTGTAAGACGATCCACAACAACCCAGATTGCATTGTTGCCTTTGGATGTCCTCGGAAGTCCGGTGACAAAGTCTATGGTGATGTTCTCCCATTTCCATTCTGGTATGGGCAATGGTTGCATCATCCCCTTAGACTTCTGCCTCTCTGCCTTCACTTGCTGACACACCAGGCACTTTGATGTATATTCGGCAATCTCCTTCTTCATATTATCCCACCAAAAGTTTTCTCGGAGATCTCGATACATCTTTGTGCTCCCCAGGTGAATAGAGAAATTTGAACTATGTGCATCATCCAAAAGTTCCTTCTTCAGCTTCGGACTTGATGGAACACATAGTCTTTTCCCAAACCGCACAATTCCTTCTTCATTAACATTAAACTCCAAGGATTTTCCCTTTTTGATAGTTTCCATTTTTTCTTGAATTCCCACATCATCCTTTTGAGCATCCTTTAACCTTTCCAAAAGAGATGGTTTAGCAATCATTTGTGAAAGGATTGATGATGTTCCCTTCTTTATGATTCCCACATCCATCTTCATCAATTCTAAGAAGATTGGATCCTTCTTAATTCTCATCATTGATTGAATCACTGGATCCTTTCTACTTAGGGCATCTTCCACCTTGTTCGCTTTCCCAGGGTGGTAATGTATTGAACAGTCATAATCCTTTATGTGCTCTATCCATCTTCTCTGGCGCATATTAATCTCTTTCTGTGTGAATATATATTTAAGACTCTTGTGGTCAGTATATATCTCACATTTCTCTCCATAGAGATAATGCTGCCAGATTTTCAAGGCAAAGATCACAGCTGCCAACTCAAGATCATGCGTTGGATAGTTTCGCTCATGGATTTTCAACTGCCTTGAGGCATAAGATATCACTTTATCATTCTGCATCATCACACATCCTAAGCCCTTCTTCGAAGCATCATTGAATACCACAAAAATCTCCCCACTTGTGGGTAAAGTTAGCACAGGTGCAGTGATAAGCCTCCTTTTCAACTCCTTGAATCTTTCTTCGCATTCATCACTCCAAAAAAACTTTACTCCCTTTCGAGTTAGCTTGGTAAGATGGTTGGACAATCGTGAGAAATTTCTCACAAATCGTCGATAATATCCAACTAACCCCAAGAAGCTACGGATATCCGTTACCGATGTTGGCCTCGGCCATCCCTCAATTTCATCTATTTTGGAGGGGTCCACAGATATCCCATTGCTTGTGATGATATGGCCCAAGAATGAGACCTCCTTCAACCAGAACTCACACTTTATATACTTTTCATAGAGCTTCTCCTTGCGCAAAGTCTCTAGTACAGTTCTTAAATTCTTCTCATGATCCTCCTTGGTTTTGGAGTATATTATAATATCATCTATAAAGACTACCACAAATTTGTCAAGGAAATCTCTAAAGACTCTATTCATCAAGTCCATGAATATTTCTGGACCATTGGTGAGTCCTAAAGGCATTACTATGAATTCATAGTGCCCGTACCTTGTAAGAAAAGCAGTCTTGGGGATATCTTCCTTCTTCACCCTTACTTGATAATATCCTGACCGCAAGTCCACCTTGGAGAAGTATTGTGCTCCACGCAACTGATCAAACAATTCATCAATTCTTGGGAGAGGATACTTGTTCTTTATCGTGATTTTGTTAAGTTCACGATAATTGATGTAAAGCCGCATTGACCCATCCTTCTTCTTGACGAAGAGGACTGGTGCACCCCATGGTGAAGCACTTGGGCGTATAAACCCTTTATCCAGATTCTCCTGTAGTTGTTTCTTCATCTCTTCAAGCTCAAAAACAGCCATTCTATATGGAGTCTTGGATATTGGTAACACCCCAGGTATAAGTTCAATTGAGAACTCAACATCTCTTCTAGGAGGAAGACCAGGCAGTTCCTCGGGAAACACTTCCGCGAATTCCCTCACAATAGACATTTCTTCAAGGATGGTTTCTTCTTTGGACTCAATCATCTGAGCCAGATACGCGTGCTCATAGGGCAGTAATATCCATGCTTGAGATGATAGAGCTAAAGGAGATTCATCTTCCTCCTGACACTTGTAAAGAATCGGGGGTCGATTCTCCATATGGAGTGTGATTTCCCTCTCCTGACAATTTATGTTGGATCTATATAAGGAAAGCCAATCCATGCCAAGAATTTCATCAAATTCCACCAAAGGGAGTATGACGAGGTTCTCCGGGAAATTCAATCCATAGATTATAACAGGGGAGGACTTATATTCATGGGATGCAATGATTGACCCATTTTCCATACTCACCAACATCTTTACTTCCATGATTTGTGGTGGTGCTGGGATTGTTCTACTAAAATTTCGAGATATAAAAGAATGCGTAGAACTTGAATCAAAAAGTATGTTCGCTATTCGTGAATGAATAACTAGAGCACCTGTCACCACTTTGTTGTCGGGGTTCACTTCGGCAGAAGTGATGGCAAAAGCTCTTCCTTTCTGTCTTGGAGGTTGTTGGTTGCCTCCGATAACCCTTGGATTAGGGCACTGATTTAAAAAATGACCCGGTTCTTTGCATTTGTAGCATTGAACAACGCATTGAGGTTCGAACAGAGCTTTCCTCTCCTCTATCGCAGCCGCGGGTCCTTCTTGCCGACAGTTAATAGCTAGGTGCCCTTCTCTTCCACACCTGAAGCATTTTCTCGTCCCCTTAAGGCAATTTCTAGGGTGCTTCTTTCCGCACTTTTGGAAAGTGGGGTGCTGGAACTTCTTAGCGCCGTTGGATTTATCCATCGGACCACCATGATTGAAGTACACCTTATGCTTCTTGTCCCCATGATACCCCTGTGATTCTCCGATCTCCATTTCAACCTTGAGGGCACATCAGACAATTTCCTCATAACTGTCGAAGTCACGGATCGCTAATGCTTTCCGCAAGTTAGGCTTCAGCCCACCAAAGAAGCATTCAACCTTGCATTCGGGGGTAACGACAAAGCCAGAAGCGTATCATGTAAGCCTTGTGAAGTTTTCCTCGTACGCTCCAACATATTACTCATCTTTTTTCTCGAGGGAAAGGAAGTCCCTTTCCATCTTAAGCCGTAGGGTGCGCGGAAAATATTTATCGAAAAACATCTTCCGGAATTCCTTCCATTCCAAAGCCTCGATCTCCTCCTCAGGCTTTTTATTTTTGATCAATGTCCACCATTGATCAGCTTCACCCTCCATACGATAAGCAGGCAGGAGAACCTTCTCTTGTTCAGAACATTAGAATATGGAGAAGATCTTTTCAATGGAGTTGATCCATTGTTCAGCGATCGTGGGATCGGATAATCCACTAAAAGTAGGAGGCCTTTGTCTCATGAATCTCTCGATAGTGAATTGTTCTTTCATAGGGGGGTTGAACGTTCCTCTTGACCCATGTTTCTATTCAAAACTTGAGTTAGCTGAGAGAGAAGCGTGACAAAGTTCGCGATTCCCGCTCCCATTGGATTGGGCATCTCATCAGTACAGTCATCACACTGATCTTCACAACGGTTGTTAGCCCGAGTCCTCCTATTACTGGCCATTGGATGGAATAAAAGGAAAGTTAGGGGTAACACATAAAGGGTAATCCAAATAAAAAAGTTGATGACTTATAAATAAACTTTCATTTCCTTAACTCATGAGTCTATAGGCTTCAATCTAGTCTTTTCATGATCTACTTTCTAACATATATTCTTAGGGGAATTTTTTTTAATTCCATTAATTAGGGTTCATACTAAGCTTGTGAATTTATCAAAACATATCCCTTGGGAGTGTCGTAACCAAGAGTGCAGCAAGGCCCATTGTCATGCACCAGTTCCCGTTTGAGTCTAGCTCAAAGCGGTGTTTTCAGGTTTTACCCCTAGGATACATCTGTGCCAGAGCCGCCTCTACCTGATCGTATCCATACAGGGATGTATTTGTTTGATAAACCACTTACTCAGCACTTACCAAAACTTAGGGATGTTTTTATTATAATTAGTCTTGTATCTAAGGCTTTACTAGGGTTTCCTAATCCCAAAAATAACCAAACCTATCCTCTGATACCAACTATGACAACCCTACTTTTTATTACAACTTAAACATGATTCATTACATAAAACTTCACTTGATACAACAAAGAAGATCGAGAGGTTTAGTGTCTTTGGGGATTAGGATCATTACATAAAAACTTAAAACATGAAATACAACATCTTTATTGAAAACTTCCTTTACATGACCACTACATTCCCTCGTATTTAGCATTGCATGGGATAACCTGAGGACATGCATAAGAAAAGGGTGAGCTATAAATCCTAGTAAGGGAGTACACATGGAATAACATGAGGAGTACAATACATGTTAGGAAATAGGCATTTAAATAGATCATAAGATAAACATGAACATAAAGGCATGATAAAGCATGATAATCATAACATGGAAATGTGGCAACAACATTTAACATTGAATTAGAATGAGCCAAGGCTCATTGCACATGGAGCATGAGTAAACCCTCATTGCACATGAAGCACGAGTAAACCCTCGTTGCACTTGAATTAGCATGAGTCAACACTCATTGTACATGACGTATCATGATACTATACTTTACCCAATGCATTGGAGCGCTATAAGGGCACACCCTTCTTAAACATTTCATTTCATGCATAAGTGTGCCACATGGATCATAAAACATGGATTCATAAAACATAATCATTTATTCCATGATAAAGGAATGTGGAATTCATACATGAAACTTTATAATCAATAAGTAAATGTGCATAAAGGTGAATACCCTTGATGGAGAAATGGGCATGGTATTCACTACACAATGACATTGGCTTAGAAAATCGGTGCGATTTCGGCAGCGTAACGGCGTGACATAAGAATTCATAAAAAAGGTTGATGAGAGAGAAAGGGGTTCCTCATAATATTTACATTTAATGGACAGTAAGGAGGTCATATAAATACATGTCCCAACAATTTTAATGGGATTTATATTCATGATACAAAATTATTTGCTTGAATGTAAAAGAAGAGAGAGAAGTTCCTTTCAGAATTTCGGCATAGTAACGGGTGTACATGGGAAGCATTTAATGAGAGAGAAAGGGGTATCCCATCATTCAAACAATAAGAGTGAATTATGGGGGAGGTGATAAACCATACCCCAACATTCATAATTGAAATTAAAAGTGCAATACAATTTAAAGAAAATTGACAAAAATGAGAAAGGAAGAAAAACCCCTTACTTGGAAGTGTGCCTCCAAAGGCTAGAGAGAGGCTTGTGAGAGGCTTCTTGGGAGCTTGGGGAACCTTGGGAGGATTCTAGAGAGAGTAGGGCAGAGGTTGGACGAACTCCAAGGGATTTTAGTGAGGAGGAAGTGGGAGCTTTGGTGGGTTTATATAGTAAAGGTGAGGGAATTCTTTATTATTTAGGTTTGGGTCCCCTTACATTAAATTAATCCAAACCACAAACCATCCCATGGTTTTTGACCATGGTTTTTGGAAAAGGGAAGGGGAAAACAATATTTTATAAGGCCAAGGTCCGAACTTATTAAAATAATAAGGTTGCTTATGTGGAGGTGAGTCACACTCCCATGGAAATTAATTTAAAAAGGCAAAGTGTTGAATAAGTCTTGAGGGGTTCATTAATGCTTTGAAAAGTAAGTCAAACAAACCCAAAATCACTTTCTTTTAATGGTAAAACATATATTGGCCGAAAATAAGGATTATTTTATTTTATTACATCACCATTGGGTCATTATGATGTCATAAAACACATTATATATTTAAATGGTATTTAATTTTTACCCAAAAATTTGACTGTCTCAGAAAATTATGAAAAATTCACCGTTGGATAATTTCGACATCCTGATTCCAGAAATGACATTTATTTTATCTAAAAAAATTTCTAAATATGTTAATTTTCACTTTTAAAATAAAAACCAACATTTATAAAAAATTCACGGGTTTTGACAGAAATGACTTTCAAACCTTAATATAACATTTTAATTGCATTCATAAATTTATAAGATCATTTATATTTAATTAATTTAATAATAATAATATTATTTTATTAAAATATTATTTAACTCAAAAATCCCTTAATTTAATAAAATAGATTTCTTAATTAAATAATAACTAAAAACACCATTTGTACTTTAAAAACTATTTACAATGTATCAAAAATGACTAGAAATTATATTCATTATTATATACAAAAATAATGTACATGAACATAGTACTAATTATTTGTTACATAAACCCTTAAAATAGCCGCATAAGACCTAAGGGTAAGGTGTGCGATGGTGACAGACTCTTGGGGCGGCTCGGATAACATCGCTTGAGTGGTAATCTCAATCAACTTCCAATTTTCCCGTAGACGGTCACGTTCGAGCTTGACATAATGAAGCTCATCTTGGGCTTGGTCAAGGGAGAAGACCAAGGATGCCACCTCTTTTCTGAGCTCCGACAAATGAGCTTTGTATGGGGCAATTCTACTGGATGAGGCCATCACTTCCTTTGTCTGATCAAAATTGGGTTCGTTAAAGCCTTATATTTATACTAATCATGTGATCACTATTCAACGGTTATAAAATTAACGGTCGCAACTCTTATCATAAAACCAAAGAAGTTGACATCTTATAAAAACATTTTTTATAAAGAGACAATTAACTGGATCAAGAGGGATTTTACATTAATGAAACTTTGTGTTGTTACAATATTGGAATTTCAATATAGTATGGGATAATCAACATTTATATTTTAGTTATTGAACACTCTAGATCAAGTCCATGAAGAAGACTAAAGTGAAATAACCAATCCCGCTAAGTTGAAGCAACCTCTAGTGTTTGAGGAAGGGGCCAAATATCAAGTAATTAAACATTTAAAAACTTTAATTTGGTTAAATATAATGAATATGGACATTGGTGATGGAATATGGTGGAAAGGAATTTAAGAACATCCATAACTCGAGCTAAATTATTGGTTTTGGAATACATGAGGGTTAAGAAGTCCTAGATTTTTTTGAAAGTGTTTGTAGTTTGAGTTACATATTTTATTGAGAGTTCTATAGAATTGACAAGAAAAGATTTTTTTTGTTTTTAGAAATATTCTAGACCTTGTACTTAGGATTTGATAGTGGTGGTGGAGGATCAAAAAATGTGCGAGTGTAGATCCATACTGGTGAGAGACATAAGGACCATATTATGTTAGACATAGAAGTTAGTTATATTAAAAGGCTAATATATAAGGTTCATGGAGGTAGTGATAAATTATGGAAGGATAGAGGAACTAGTTGAGGAATATTCCATATCAGGAGGGAGATTGAGAAGAAGCTACAATATACCACAAATCCAACAAGAAGGGATATGCAAGAAATCCAGAAAGAATAACCAGAAATGATAAATTGGGATATATTAGAAAAAAGGAGCAGTATGTTACTAGGTGGGATCACTATTAAATCATATAGGGGTAGTATAGAGTAAGAATAAGGTGAGTAGTAGTAGGATGATGGAACTGCGAGCACCTGACATCGTGAATCCATAGAGAGGTTCCATAAGGGAGTAGTGGAACTGAGAGGCCATGACTTGGATCGCTAGACTTATCTAACAGGAGGTGGAGGTGGAGGTGTTTCTAGAGGATCCTCTACAAAGTGATGTGTCCTAGGTAGGTGCACATGATACCTGAGTGGAGGAACAACCTATGAATGTGCTGAATTAGGAGTTAAAGGAGCTGAAAGACCATGCCTCTATCCATATGGATCTGGAATGAACATCGAGGAAGGATTACACCATCAAGAGGCACAATGTGTTGGGTGCAGGACCACTTGCCAAGGGATCCATAAGGGTGGTAGGGAACATCTAGGAGGTTCAACGAGGTCATGATCAGGGTTGGAGGCTTGGGTGTGGAGGAAAGCGGTGAGGCACATAGGAGGTCGACAGGGTGTGATGGTGCCTGGATTGGATGGAGGTTGGTGGCGAGCTTCTTGGGCTAAGGCATGCATCAGTGCATAGCGGAGTGGAAAACAATATTAGAGTGGTGTTATTACTTTGATACCATATATAACCATACTCCTTAATTCAATGAGATATAGAGCCTTTATTTATAGATAGAGGAAAAATAATACATATAAGAGGAAATCGATGTGGGACTCTAAAATACACTTAATTGGGTCCAACAACCCATAACCATATGCCAAAAATAATGAAAAATGAACATCATATGATTTTTAGTATGAAATAAATCCATTATTTCATAAATCATGTGCTATTTATGCAAAGAGTTTGTTAAGGATAAGTCAATAAATAAACATGTATCAAGAAATTTACAAATTGCATCACATGTAATTATCCAATATTTGTTTTGAATATTACATAAATCCCTAAGATATAAAAGTAATAGTCAAGAGATTGAAAATATTTCTATAAAAGGGAGTACATGTCTATTTAAGTTAGTGGGAGATTAATTGACTTGGGTCAAGTGAAGGATCAAGACGCACAAATAGTTGGCATAAGATCAAGTTTCACAAGAAATCATGGGAAAAAATGTTCTAGAGACACTGCGTAGGAAATTTTAAACCATAGTGGTGGTTTTATATTCATCATGGAGGGTGATATATTAGTTTATTAGAATATTAGATCCTATAAGGAAAAAGTAAATGGAAATAATCTATGATTAAAAAGTTCATATGAATTCAAAAAATGGTTACTATGTACCAAAATCAGGCCTGTATTTTGATAGTTTCTCCAATTGATGTAAATCCATTTGTGGGTATTCAAGAGAAACCATACATGGGTGGTAAAAGCATGGTACCCATAAGGATTGATTGGTTAAATCAAATCATAATTATTAAATCCATTTGAATTCATCTTTTCATATCAACTTTATATGATCATTATATTGGGGATAGAATGTCAAGATCACCAATTTTTGAAGGCGTCTATACGATGCAACCAAAAAGGGTTAATGATATTATAAAATTATAATAAGGAATTAAAGTTTCAGAGATCCAATTTTGGATTAATGAAAGTAACGTGTTTATATAATATTCATTTGGAATGAAATCTACCATGTTTCTATAATAAGTTAGTGGGATCACCATAGTTTTCCAAGTAAATATGTTATTGACATATGGAAAATGGTTGATTAGTCTTACAATTAGTTAAAAATAGAATGCAAGAAACTCTCTAAGGATTGAATTAAGGTGGAAATAAAAGTTTTAGGGAACAAGATATACTGAGGTAGATCTAAGGTTTTCTTATAACAAGTAAAAATTACATATACTAAAATGGTATTGAAAAATAAAAGTTGGAATAATTTAAGAGAGAATTGTTACCAAATTTCATATGACATAAATCTATCTAAGAAGACATGTATGGGACATAGGAGGAGATGAAAATAGCACATAGAATTATAAAATCTTCAGAAATGTATCTATAACATATATCATTCCATGTACTAGATAATGTAACACCCTATAAATTTAGTTTAAAATAATAATAATCTTGATAGTTTTCTTAACACACAACACTGAGCTTTAAGCGAATTGATATATATTATAAAAATTTTATTATTTAAATGTGGCTGTTATAACATAGACATTAAATTAGTGGTTATGAATTTCAATAACCTTATAATAAAATATATGGTCTTACTAAATATAAATGTAATGATTAATTCTTAGTAATTAATCACCCAATTTTTAGTGAAGTCATTTTATACTTAAAAAATACACTTTATTTAAAAATGATTTTTGTTACATTTTATGTGAGGAAATTATAATTAATTTATTCCAATTTTAGAAATTTTATTTTTTAAAATTAACAACATTTTTGAAATCAATATATCAAAATTAACTTATGGTGAAATTTTGAGATTTTTCTAAAATGGTTGATTTTTTAGTGAATAGTACAAAATAACTATTTTTCAAATACTCTCACTTATTTTCATTAAATAAAGTAATTTAAAAGTATCATTATATTTTTTTCTATTAAAGTTTCAAATTTTACATTTTATTTAGAATAATTTAATTAAATCCATTTTAATCATCAATATTGATGATTTTGATATAAGTTATTTTTTATGCTTAAAGATGCATTTGTTTAAAAAATGTTTTTCATTGTGTTTTACGCATTTATATTAAAATTTATTTATTAAAATTATAGAGATTGAATATTGAAAAATTGATACCATATCTAGAATCAATAGGTTCAAATTTGGTAAATGGTTCTATTTTATTTTTAGTCATTATGAATAGTAATTGTGGTAAATATTTATCACCTCTATATGAGTAAAATAGGTAAAGTAGGGTTAAAATCACAAGATAAGATCTCAAAATCAAAATAAAACTTACTTGTATTTCATTAGATGAGATTAATTCTAAAATATACATAAAAAATTATAATATATGTCATTTTTATACTATTTTTCCTTGATAATAACATTTATATTTTAAGTAAAGAAAATTACAAAAGGCCACTTTCTTGCCTTTAATTTATTTTATATGTTTACATGGGGATAAGAATATGTTATAAATTAAGATAAAAGTTTATTTTTAATAATATTTTTTATGGTAATTTATTTTTAATTTTTAGTAACGGTATAATTACTTTAAATTCTTACACAACTCTAACACAGTGGTTGTGAAAATAGTAGAAAAATCAAGGTAAATGATTCTAAAATCATTTAAAGTAATATTTATTTGATAAATTATGGTGTAACATGAATTTTATGGTTAATAATAATGTATAAATTATGGTTAAAGAGTTTATATTTGTATTCCATTATTATCTTGATGTCTTTAAAGTCCAATTAAATAAAGTGTAAAAAATAACATTACTGATATTCTATGAGAAATAATATTTTATTAAATTATTTAAAAATAATAAAAATATTTAAAAATAATAAAAATATTTCAAGGGGATAAGTAGGATGAAAAATGGTCTAAAATTTCATTCCTTTACCATTTATGAACCAATTTTTACCTTATAATTAAAATTAAAACCCTTTAATATTAAAAAAAAGTCATTATCGCGATTAAGGTGAAAATGGGTTTACTGGGGGGTTAGAACAATAGATAAGGTTAACTTTTCCAATTAATATTTTCATCATATTTTATGATCATATTTCAATATAATCATATCCCAACTTCAAATATCTATCCATTTGGAAGCATTTTTCTTGAGTATGATATTATTATATTTTAATCTTTTAAGAAATTCCATGTGTATCCTCTCCCCCACTTATAAATGGACACTCCCCATTTCTCTTATTTACACACATTTCAGAAATCTAGATTAACCAAAATCTTCCCAATTATATTATAATATTTATTATACACTAATTAGAGGTTCTAGTCTTCTTAAAATTCTATTACAAGGGTCCTTAAGAAAGGATCTAAAGGAGGCCTATCAAAGAAGAGGTAGTTTCCTTACCCAACCTCTTTCAATTTATTTCTTATACTAACTCCTCTAAATCTATGGTATTTATCATAAAATAATAACTTAAGTGTTCTAAATATACTTAAATGTTATTATTATTATGGAATAACCATGATTCATTATCTTTTACAACAAATGGGAAGTGAAAGTATCTCTTGTGTGTACATAAGGACTACCGTCTCTACATAGCGATACAATTCATCTTCCATCACCATCTTTTATAGATATTTATTTTGATGAGTTTATTATTTATATATATTATATTTATGAAATAATTATTCTTTTTTAATTTTAATATAATATGTACCTTCTTACCTTCTCATCCATTGGAAAATGATAATGTCACTCGTGAGTAGGTGTGGACTACAACCTCTATAAAGCGATGTTATTTTTTTCATTTCTGCTTCACTTGGATGGTAATAAGGGTAAATTTAATATATATATATATATATATATATATATGTTATTTATGAAATAATTATGGTTATATAATGATAAAATAATATTTATCTTTCTTTTATTTATGTTAAAAAATGAAAATGTTCATGCGTACATATGGAGTACCACCTCCATGAACGTGTAAATCATTTTCTATATCTACCTTTTATGGATGATTATACATATGAATATAATGAATATATATGATATTTATATCATGAATAAAATTATGGAGATGATATAACCATGATCAAAGTATAAGGACCAGAACTTTTGAACTGAAACTTTCATGAAAAAATGAAATATTTAACACTTAGAAATTATGATTTTAATAAGTAATTTTTTAACAATGAATGTTAAGATTTTATAAGGGGATCATATATGAGATTATAAGTAAATACATTATTAGGAAACAACCCCCATTGTGCATACTTATAATAGATATGGTAGAGGGTGTTTTGTTTATTTTTGTTAGTTTTTTTTGAGGCTATAAAATCCATCTTTGGGGATTGGATGAGGGATATCATGTATTCTATGGAAATAGAGTACTACTATGGGAACAATTGGTCTAGAGTGGTGGCCTAGCTTCAGTTATCCTATATTTAGTAGGATTCATACAAGTAGGATGAATTTCCTTAAAATTACCTTACTTTGAGATCATTCTTTTCCTTTTATCCTATATTGATATTGTGAATAATAATAGAACACAATTGTTTTCCCCTAAACTTGTATTGAACGTTTCATTGTTATCTTAGAAACTTCCATGAAAAATGAAATAGTTAACACTCAGAAACTATGGTTTTAATAAGGAATTATTAAGAATGGGTGTTTAAATTTTATAATGGGATCATATATGATATTATAAGTATGAAAATTATTCTGGTATATAAGTATAATAAATTTAAATTTATTATATAGGAAGTTAGAGAACTTTCTAAGTAAAATGAACTTGAGCTAAGATATTTTGTCTTTGTTTAACTTCATTGAGGCATGTTTTAATGTTATACACCTTATTTTTTTTATATGTGTATATACTACCCATTTACATGTTATATCATGAATAATTCATACTTAATGGTATTTTAAGTTATCATCTAAATTATTCTATCCAAGGGGATTTGATTTTAAAGTTACCAAGTGGTAATAGATTTCTTAACTCAATTTTATTTTATTGGGTTATATCACTTCTTGATTGATTAAATTATGTCAAGATTATGTGTGAAATTAACTTTGTTTGATTTATTTTGTATTTCCACTTGTTTTGTGTGGATTTAAACTTGTTACTCATAATTAATCCATTTATTAATTATAAATTCAATGATATGATCTTTGTAAGAGTTTATCATCTCAAATTGACTTCCTTGGGACATATGTTATGCACTTATATTATATTATAAAGTGTTTATGAAACCCCTTTTAAATTTTATATGTTGAATCTCTATATTTTCATGATCTTTAAAGTTTCATTTGAAGTTATTCTTTCTTGGTGATTATGATTCAAAATTTACCAAAGTGGTAAGAGGTTTATGTTTTAATCCCATTGTAATCAAGATTTTTTATGCTTGAATTTAAAATGAAGAAATTATATGATCCTTATTCGATAAAACCATTTTAATTTTCTTCTCCTATTTTTATTTCTGAATATTTCATGTTTTTCTTTCATTTTCTCATATTTAAGAACTCAAGAGACTAAAAATATGTTTTAAGGAAATTCGACTTTATTTCTCTTTTTAGTCAAAAATTATTTTTATTCCAAATCCATATTTTTTAAAAATGTTTTCAAGAATGTTTTTTTCATTATTCTATGATTTTTTAAATTCATTTTTACCAATGATTGAATTTTTTAAAAATGGTTTAAAATGAATCTTCTTTTCATTTTTCGAAGGAGGTAATTTTAACTTTTTACCAAAAATGTGAATGGAATATTTGTTTTAACGTATATGGAATGGATGAAATTTATTTCCATCATGAATGCTCAATTATTTGAATCTTACTTTACAAGTTTTCATGGTTTTTTTTAAAGAAAAAAATTTCCTTAATATTTGTGAAATTCCTAGATTTTAAATAAGTGATTTTAAAATGAAAAGGGTATTTCCCTCAAAAAATATCCCATGTGATCATTTAAAGTAATTTTTCCTTTAAGATGGAATCCTTTGATGTTAGTTATGATTTAATGGGGATATGATTAAATGAGGCCATCCTTATTCTTTCTGTGGATAATTTATGATTATGTTGATTAGATGTTTATGAAACTCATTAATTTTCCACGGGTTATGCTATGATAAATTGTTGAAATGTTTATAAAAAATATTTATTTTCCATGGGTTATGATATATGATGAATGATTTATGATCTTGTGTCACACATATTAATGTATTATGATTATGTAATGGGTGATACCAAAATTATATCATCCTTCAATGCATTGGGTAAAGTTGAATATCTCATGAGAGAATAAGGATTGGAATGAGGAGTAAAATCGGTTCAGTAAAAGAGTATGTCCACTATGATAGTCTTGAGAATAAACCTTGACTAAGGATATGATAGAATAGAGAGAGAACCCAATCCACTATAATAGTCTTGTAAGAGATCATTGATTGAGAAAATGATTTTTTATGCTTATGTGTATGCCACAAAAATTATGTCTTATGCCAATTTTATGTTCTCATGGCTCATGTTCTTTGATTTATTTATGATTAATGTCTTCTGAAATACCAATATTTATGTCATAACTCAAGATTGTGATCTATGATATTCTAAGTATGATTTTAAAATATTAATCTCAAGTTCTCATACCCCTATTATTATGTTATGTTTAAGTGATCATTGATATCTCCTTTGTTTACCATTACTAAGCATTCGATCTCACCCTTTCTTATGTTTATTTTCACCTGGTTATAAAGAAAAGTTTTAAGTATTACATGTCTAATAAGGGTTCTAGTTATGAAGAACTTAATGTGATACAATGTATATTTCTTATTAAAAATATGTTTATGCATCCAAGTTTCCAAAACACTAAAATTATATGATACTAGAATAGATCATAATGTTATTTATTGAATATTCATATAATAAGATGTAATATTTATGTATGAAAAGTATGAGTCTCTATAGATAAGATTTACAATAAGTACTTAATAAAGTACAAGGGATCTATTCCAAGTAATTAGATAGAATGGAACACTATTTTTTAGGGAATAAAATTAGTCTTTCACAAAATCGATATGATATAATATCACAATTTAGATAAGGAAATGAGAAAGAGAATCTCATTAAAGCTATTGGTAGACATATCTACAAATATAGAGTAAGTTGAGGCTTCTTTTCAGCTAAAGAAGTATATAATATCCGATGATTCTTTCCAGTTCTTGGAATCTTACTTTATGTACTAACCATGATATCAAGATCATGATGGAGAAAAATGGGTATACTCGGAGATATCATATATTGAGAAGATTTACTTAAGTAGGAGAAGTTTTAGATAGTAGAGTATCTATGTATAAAAACAAAACATATCTAATTAATGAATCCATAACTCACTAGAAGCATGATCTTATCATGTGAGATCTAATAAGTTGATCATTAGAAAGTTGAATTTTTTGAAATTGATAGTGTTGTAAAATTGGGTTCTCTATACCCTACCTTAAAAACACTTTTTTATTACCAAATAATTTATAAAAATAGTTATACATGTGTTGTCCTACTACAAAAAAATCAACTGATAACGGAGTTTTTTTTATTTCACTGCAGTTTAAATCATTGTCATATGGTTCTACGGTGGTTTCCAAAAACCCTCACTAAAGTTGGAGTCAACATACATCCCATGTTGGTTCTATCCATTTATTAGTAGTTTGTGGGAACCATCGTAGAATTTTTATTCAATGGCATTTTTTGGTTTTAGCGGTGGTTTCCCCTACCAAAAAATTCCAAAGAAATAATGGTAATTTAAACCGTTTCTATCCACTAGCCATTTTTTGGGAGGGGAAACCACCACTAAAGCTAAGAAACTGACGCTAAATTTTTTTGACCTTATATAGAGGCAGTTTAAACTACTGCCAAAAAATAATTTGGCACATATAACGACAGTTTAAACCATCTCTATATATCATTTTTCAAAAAAAAGCTACAGAATCCGCAGCACCATAACAGCCAAACAAAAAACACAAATATGAAAATATAAAAAACAAAATAATCAGAAAAATAATAATAACATAATTAGAATAATAATATTTAGAAAAAAAAACACAGATATGAAAATTTACATGTATTGATAATAAGATTCATATTAAGAAATCTATGGACTGAGATAATAAATGGCTACAAAATGAAGTGGGATTACATTTTGACTAAACCATGTAAAAAAATGTGACATTTTAACTATATTATATCCATATAAAATAAGTGAATAAATAATTAAACTACTGTATGAAGAGTGTTAGTGTCTACCAAACCAACATAACTCTCTTATATTTTGAATGGTTTTCCATGATAGAGTGTCCAAAACCAAAGGCAAAGTGGTGAGTCTGCATCAGAAAACTACTAATGAAATCAATAAAGAAGTTTTCAACCAAGAAGGTTGTGAAGAAATCTCATAATGATGTCTAACCTACAAGAAAAATATGCTTTTACTATAGAAATATAGGCTAAAAAATTAACCATTTCATGAATTCCACACATTTTAAATCAAGTAGGTTCAAGATGGAATTGAGAAAACAATATATCCAAGAGAGATATAGCTATATTAGATAAGTTGTTTATACTACTTGTGAAGAAGTATATAGGATTCAAAAAAATGTTAGGCTAGAAGATGTAAAACATTTGTGTATAACGTGAAAGAATATAAGAAATATGGATTTTAGATATATGATTATTCATCCTGGAAAATTAAAAACCATAGAAATGAATCATTAACTCAATTTTATAAGATTTCTACTACTACTAAAATAAAGTATACAAACAAAATTAAATAAGTTAATGAGGATAATGATTTTTTTATCATATGGTTTGACTATTTGGAAGAGGTTATAAGAATAGAGAAAGATAAAAAAATCAAACCGCTCTAGTTTTTAAATTTGAGAGACTTATTTACACAAAGAAAATAACTAAAATAAATAAAAATTACATTCTTACATGTAATGTATATATCTTTAAATTAAAATAAAGTTCAAGAATGAATATTCCAAAATATTTTAAACATTCAATGAAAGGAGTCACTAGGTTGGTAATTCTATCTTAGCCCTTTTTCCCAAGACGAGGATCTATTGGAGGACCCACATAATCCCATCTATATCTACTTGCTCTCAAATGATAAGAGTTGGTAGTGTGGGTGATAAATTGAGTTTAAACACAAAGTAAGTGAAGGATCTACCCATAATTTTTGGGTAAAGGCAAGATGCAATGGCTACTACCTATGAAAATGTAGTTGGATAGCTTCTAGGAAGTAGCAATTACATCAGGTGGTTAGAGAGACATTTCTCAAGTTCAAGACTAGTACTGAAGTGTCAAGTGTTGTATAACATATCCATAAGAAGTTTAAAAATATTAAACATGGAATATTGAAGTGATATACTATTAGAGAAACCATCCATGGTGCATCAATTAAGATGGATATTATATTTTGAGTTCTAAAACTCTTGGATGAAGGTAGGTGATAATATAAGTCCATTTAAAGAGTCCATGAATTAATTTTAACTATTTACTGGATTCTAGCACTACAAATGAAAAATGGGTATGTCTAATAATTTATGTAAGCATCATATCTATATTTTCTTAACCATAATATACTATGAAGTATGCATTATTTCTTCCAATGTAACCATCATTTTCCTATATGTATGAATGAACTTCCCCACATTATAATAAATTATGCTCTATGAAACCATCAACTCCCTTATGTGTATCCATCAATAAAGATGGCGTAACCAAAATTTTTATCTATATAGGGATGATTCTGATATTCATAGTCATCAACCCATGTCTGTATAAGAATAATTCCTTTGGGAAATTTTGATTACACTACATAATGGAAAGTGGAGTTTTCATGATTTAATATTTGAAGATGAAAATTATTTTTAATGATGTATTATATGTTATATTAATATTATAAACATAAAAAACTCCCTGATAGGTTTTTGATCAATCCAATGAGTTAAAGTGTAACTATTCATCATGCAATGAAAAAGAGGATAAATGAATGAAAAATATTAAATTACTTTTAAAGTATGATAATAGAGTTTCTTGAATTAGCCAATTCTGATGAAAAATATATTTAAAGATTATAGATATGTGTTTTATGTTCATATAATCATAGGGATTGGATGAAAATGATTAAATATAGTTTTGAGAAAGAATATATTGATGAGATTTTTTTAAGCACCATGGGTTTTCATGAATAATGAGAATGAAAATATTTTAATGATTAAGATATTCATTAAATTTTAGATAACTAACATACTAACTATTTGTGACATAGGGAAATACCATACGTAAGATTTATCTATATTATTTCTACCTAGCCTGAATGGACCAAAGGCCTTATTTTTATTCATTTTTGATAATCCCCATTTTATGGGTTAAAGGGGAACCCTTACATGGCCTGTAGGCTTTGTGACATAACATGAACTGAAGTTATTAGAGGAATTCATCTAGACTATAAATACTTGAAACTGCCCCTCCCCAGCATCTACATCATGATGTCAGCTCTCCACCTTTGCATGACTGTTCAACTAGGCTTCCCGTGCATGCACAAGTTGGTCCTGATGAAAATTTCTATAACCTCTCATTCTTCTGAATCCGTTAGCTCTATTTTGGTGAATGCACCTGCTCTGAATCCTCATATGGAGCCTATTACTTATAAAGTCTTTCTGGTCTATTAAAGCGCAATTTTCATGTGGCCCGAAGGCCTTGAGGTTTTCTGAAGTCCTTGAGGTGGACCAAATGCCTTGATGTGGACCTTAAGCCTTACTGGGCCGAAGGCCTTAAAGGAACCGAGGACTAAACCAGTGGCATGAAAGCCCAAGTAAATGAATAGTTCTTACTGTTATAGTACCAAACAATACCTGCTACAATACTTGCTACAATACTTACTACAATACTACTATAGTACTACTACAACACTTCTATAGTAACTTAGAAATATGTCTCTACCCTGATTTGATCTCAGGTCTCTTGGATACACTTGGCGAGTCATCACCAACTGGGCTAAGGCTCTTATACTATATTGTTTTTCCCTAAACATAAGGTTTTATGTATAACTACATATATCAATATAAAAAACTTCATTAGAAAAAGACCTCTGAAAAATCAAAGTTAAATTCCAAAACTCATCAAAATTTAAAATACCAATAATTATATAATATTTAATATAATAGTGGCATGGGGGTGTCACGATTCATCATCTACAGAATATTCAAGGAAAACAAATCATAAGGTAAACTTCAAAATAAAACATAGAAAATTAATCAATCATATAGATTTTCATGTAATGTAAGGGAAATACAAATATTCCTACCAGAAACCACAACATGGTTTCTGAATCACCATATTAGTGTTATACTATCATAAGTTTAGTTACACTTTATCTCTAAATCCAAAGTGAACAATAATCACTACCTGATGAACTTCGATCGACACCCTCTCCATATCCATCTCCACTTCCTACTACTAGCACCCGCATTACGATAATGATGAAAATTAATCAGTGATGTATATTTAAATTTAAACCTAAAATTAATAAATTTTATCTACTAAATGATTTTGATGTTATGTGATTTACCTACTCACTACCATCCATCAAGGAAATATCATCGGGGACAGATCCAGTTGTCTTCTAATATAATTCAATCAACAATTTCTGTAGAGAAACAACCTTTTTCATATTGTATCTTTATATGTATTCTATGTTCTTGAATTTTTATTTTCATTGCAACAAAATCCCTATGAGTATCTCGAGATAGGGAGTAACACAAATAGGGGTAGATAATTCTGTAATCCCCGATGTCCTTCTAAATACCTATGATGGTAATGATCCCAAACCCATCCTGCACGCATGGCTAGGATGATCCTTCTGAAGGACTTGACCAATAGGATCATCCTGGGATATTGAGAAGGACTGTGCAGGATTGACATCCAATAGTTCTTTTTTTACTTATAAATCAAATTTCATTCATATTTTAAGCAATATATATTAAATAGTGACAACTAAAAATAAGTTATTACAATAAAAATGGAATTCATACCCCAACTTTGGAAATATCATTAATATAATTCCCATAAAATTTTGTATGAACATACAACCAAAGTTCTATTCAGGAGACTCGGTGCCCTAAATTCTTTGACTATATTAAACAAATATAAATTAATATTTTAATATATGAAACAAATAATGTTATCTTATAAATATTTAAAGCAATGAATATATTACCAGAGTCAATTTTTTTCTAAAAAAACCCTTTGAACCAACAGTTTGGGGGATGATTTATTTAGCTTGACATGATGTATTTTCATTGAAAAATCCTGAAATAAATAACATTTAATTTAATAGTAATGTATGAAATGTTGTATTATTATCATATTAATGTATATATGTAAAATGTGATTAATATAATAATATATATTTCAATACCACATGCTTCTCATGATGATGGCTATCAACAAAAACCTTCTATTTCTCTCTAGGTACTCCTTCAGGTACCTTATCATATAGACATTGAGTGGTCAACAAAGAATCATTGAATTCATCTCATAATCTCTATTTAAAATCCTTCCATTTATTACCCAAAATTTTAATTGTCCAATTTCGTGTGATAAGATCTACAATGTTAAAGTGGAATAAAATTTGTAAAAATAGATTCATTTTTAAAATATTAGAATTTAATAACATAATGACATTAAATTACACCATAATTTATTAAAATTACCTTTATCTGGGAATAAAAGAATTAATTTTTCCAATATTGATGCACATAACTCCAATAACCATATGTAATGGGAAGGGTAATCAGCTCCGCCACCAGCTGGCCTATAATATAATCCTACGACATCATCCGTAGAGACCCCATAACAGTCAAATGGGACAACTATCTTCATTTAATTTATATTCTAGACATCTAAATTATTCATATTTATCTTCATAGTAATAATGTTTTCATCTTTTATGAAAAAATAGTTATCCGTATAAAAAAAGTGAAATAAATTTATTCACATCGAAATTTTTACCTATAATATCACCCTCTAATATCCTCGCAAAGAAACAGGAGTGACGACCGGTTCTCTTACTACTAAACCTGCTGAATGGGGATGCACTGTATCATATATTGATGGGATGGATAAGGAGTTTGTGCCAGATGCTGATGAAATGGAGGGTGTGATAGATGTTGAAGGGGTACATATGGAGGGTGTATCATATGCTATAGGAAGGGAGACTAATGGATTATCATCTATCGATGTGGTCGAGGGAACATAAATTGAGAGTCAACTTGGATCAAAAAAATTCTTCTTCCTTGAAAGTCATGCCATTCAATCAAAAAAAATTAACTTCATAACATATATTTAAAAAAAATCATGCAATTTTTTTAAAAATTATAATAGATTCATAGTACTGAGAAACAAAATATAAATTGCTATGATAATGAATGAATGTACATATAACATAAGTGGTTGATAAATTAATGGATGACTGCACATAAAATCATTTTTTCCTTCAATGTTGTTATCTATAGAATTCCAATTCACGTGCTCGACAGTTTTTGATGAAATGAATAATATTTGCAATCAAGGCTTTAAAGGGAAGTAGCACAAAACCTTTAGAGGTGTGTTATTTTTATTCTTATTCATAGTAGTATCTTGATTCATAATTCTAACATCACCCATTGACTGCCATCTACAATAAGAACATTTTTTTCAATCCCATCTTCTTGAATCCTATCCCTAATAAAGCATACAATCATTGGGACAAGAATGTATTTTTGTATAATTCATACCAAGCCTGTTAATTTTTTTTAATATCATAAAAATACTCCTAGATATTATATTTAAGAAATTCATTACAGAAAAATTACAATATCATTTACATCACCTTATTTGTAATTCCGAATAGGTATTTAATATGATACAACTTCATCAAAAAAGAAAGTTTTGAATATTTCAAACATCCACCACAAAAGTCTTGATTTCCATCATCAACTAAATCATGAAATAATTTTTTTTCTCTATGAATTTATCTATTAAATTATTCTCCAAATAATCAATAGGAGGATCCAATGATATGTTACAATCTTCATATGGTTTTCCTATAGTCCTAAAAACATCACTTGTCAAGTTATTATTTGTAACACCCTCAACTGGTTATTCTGATATGTTTTGATGTTGATGTTGTTTTCTTTCAATGATGAAAGAATCATTTATAAGGTTTTTCATTTCATTATCCATTGTCAATGAAGTTGTGAGCTCATTATTTTGATTGACATCAATCTCAAACTTTATGTAATTTTTGATTCTCCATGAAAAATCCAACACAAATATTGAGAAAGAAATTACTTCAATATCAAGTGTTCATAATCTTCATGTCTCTTAAAACTTATTCTAAATTTTTATTTAGGACATGAAAATCTTATTTTCCCATCAATAGACCAATTCTAAATTAAAAAATCTAAAAGCTCCTCTAAAACCTTAGTATACTGAGTTATGTTCCTCGATAATGTGATCTAGATTTTATCTATATATATCATAATGTGTTTATAATTTATTAAAAAAATTAAAACACATAAGTATTTCTAACTAGTAAAATAGATAAATAGAAGTAAAAAAAATACAACCCAAGTTGTTATAAGAATAGTTATAAAATCACTAAAAAAGTCAAAGTAAAAAAAGGAAATCAATCATGGATTATATTATATAAAATAAAATCAAGAGAAAAATCATAAAACCATTAAGAAAACTACATTTCAAATTTTATTTAAAAATAATTTATCAAACCTCACATTGAAAACCAATTTATAAATCAAAATATTTCCATAAAATCACTTTTGAAGGCAATATAACCCTCTTTAGAGGATGTCAACTGGTGTCAAGCACCCATTTTTCAATGATATGATAAATCATATATAATAGTTTTAAAACAAATAAGAAAATACATTTATATTTGTTAGAGATATTAAATAAAATAAAAAATACATCTACTATTCATTTTCAAAATAAAGATATTTTTTATAAGGTGAAATAGATAAATCAAAGAATAAAAAATATTACCATTAAAAATCACTAGATAACTCTCACGATCTTAATTATATAATCTAGTACTTTACTCACACATAACCATCTCACTAGGGTATGATATAATCCTATTAGCACACCCCAATGTACACTTCCTTGGTTGATACATGAGGGTTTTCTTGGTTGATATGACTAAAACATAGAAGGAAAATAAAAAAATTTACTAAACATATCTCCATGTGACACCATAAGTCACCATTTGACCTTATAACTACAAACACTCTACAAGTGACCAAAAGTTAAACCAAAACTTGATGCTGAAGTTAAAATGATAATTATAGGTGTGAGAATGAAACTTGGTTGGTATGATATAGAGAAGACACATCTTATGTATTACATTAAAATAAAATATCTAACTCATTTTGGTTAGAAATAAAATTTAGAAATATAGGTTTTTCTCATTTAGTTTTTAACAAAAATCACAAATTTTTCCATTTTATTTAAAAATGTTCCATTTAAAAGGTTAAGTCTAAATTATTTTCAAAAGTGTTTTAATTTAAAATACCTATGTGTAATAGTTTAAAAAAATAGTTATGAACCATTCCAAAACATTTGACCATAAATTTAAAATTAAAACACTAGATTTTATATGAATGTAGAAGCAGTAGATAATGATTATAATAATGAAAAAATTATTTCAATAATGGTGTTGTACAACAAGGGAAATGTAAGCAGTAACCAACTATTATAGTGTCATGACCCCTCCCACGAAAGATGCCCCTCCTGAGCTGGCAATGGTGAAAGGGAGATAATGACCCCCCGAGTCCCGCCTCCAGTAGGCCCCGGGGTGGCGACTAGCACCAAGGGTATGAGTTTTCACAAATATGGGAGGCATTACCCTTTTTATTTAAGATCAGGAAATTGGAAAAGTCAACCACAAAAAAAAGAAAAGAACAAGTGTATAGAAATAAACCCAAAACAATCCCACATGCATGTTTAAATAGTTCTGAAACAAGGTACAAGTAAAAGAAAGATCAAAAGTACAATACCAAAAGAAACAAGTGTACAAAAACTGCAACAACTCCAACTGTACTGACTAGTAGGGTCCCGCACGGCCCTAGTAGTCCTCCTGGAAACCTGAAAGTAAACGTAGGGTGAGCATACAAGTATACTCAGTAGGGAAAACTAAAGCTCTCGTGCACAGGTGGGGAGACATCCTAATGTCCCGTGAGAACAACATAAGAAACCTAGCAGGGAAATCTATCCACCCAACCTCACCAGCCACACTCACCAAAAACACAATCACAACAGGTAGTAGTAGTATATAAGAACAAGAGTATTGGGTACCCCGCACCATTTCCCATTAGTTAGATGCTCTTCCTAATGGCAAACGTCCTGACGCTGCCACACTCTCCCCGCCCGCACACACCTAGGCCCCACAAACCACACATCCCGCCCGTACACACATGGGCCTCACAACCACGTATCCCGCCCGCACACACCTGGGACTCACAACCACGTATCCCGCCCGCACACACCTGGGCCTCATCTCGAAGATTCTTGGGAAACAGTAAAACTTTCCCGAAGAGTCTTGGGCTAAAACCACCCCAATCGAAACCTACCTGAAGGGTCTTAGGTGTAAGGTCGCCTCAAGCCATCACATCCTAGGGAAGAAGGAGCAGGAAGGAGCTAGTAACTAAGGGGAAAACACCCTCTCCCATGAAATGGGAGTGTTCGGTACTAAGTGATCAACATGGGTGGGGTGCGATAAAACACAAAAGATACAGATACATATATGTATACCAAACACACATCCCAACCTATGGCTTCTAAACAGAGAAACTGAGCACGTGCCTCGACACTGCTACTATGAAGCATGCATACAACAAACAACCCCAACCCCATTTAGGTTTTCATGTTCAGCAGAATTAGTTTATTTAGTTCCTTATCTACTGGGAAACCAATCGCAACCAACCATATCGATCGATCGTGAAACATATCCCTACCATCCAAAAATCAAGTTAGGAAAACACAAGTAGCACAACAAATCCCTTCTTATTAACCGACCAACCCATTGATTATTAATACCATTCCATTACCATGACCCAACATTCATTAAATCTTCCACTTTTTATTTATTATTCACAACCCATAGTTCGTTCACATTCAAGACCATCCCTACAACCCCACTTCCAACCACCATAACCACAATCACACCAAAACCCATACATCATTATCCCTTAAATACCATTTACCGCAGCCCCGCTTCCCACCCGATCCACAACAACCCATAAAACACTCCCTTCATATAAACAAACCCCATCACATGCCATGTATTCAAGCCAACACCCACATGTTCATTATTCCATTTTGTTTAACTAGGGTGATCACACAAGGGTTCCTGATTTTAAATCAGCCAACTTTACGTGATTAACTAAATTTCCACATTCAAAAAAGTTTCCATCCACAAAATGGTCTAGAAAGATAGGGCAACATTTAATTGCGCAAGCAAATGCCCCCAACGACCATGATTTTCAGTAGGCATAAGCCTATTCAATTCACAACATAATATCACAAGATATAAAGATAAACCTAACAACTTCCCCATCCCCGTTCTTTAACCAGTTATTATCTCCGTTTATTAGTTCAACCGTTTCTCATGAAAACTAGAGGATACCCACCCCACATGATGCACAATTTAGAGAGACGAAGGTAAGATCCCTAACTCAACAGGTTCTGATCACAACGCTCCCCCGGATCAACTTTAGAAGATGTCTGTCGGCGTCCGTCACTTCTGTCGAGTCCCAGAAAAACCTCCTCGGGTGGAAGTTGGAAAGTAAAGGCCGAAGGAAAGACAACGAATCCAAGCTCAGAAGTTCCACCTAGTTGTTACGATCCCGTGGCCGCTGACGGATCGTAAATCGGAGCTCGGACGAAGAAGTTATGGAAGAAAAGGATCCTTCGAGTCTCTTGGGAGAGCTCTGCTCAGAGGAATGGGGAGGAGAGGGGTGAGTTGAAAAGGAGTAGGGGACCCCTCCTTTTATAGGTGAGAAAAACAAAAGTACACGACGTTTACTTTATGGTACATGGTGTGTACTTTATGGTACATGGCGTGTACTCGGCCATTTCACATGGTCACCACGCGGCTTCCAACACGGCCTTTAACACGACACGCGGCTGTTGACTGGTCAACACACGGTTTGAGGGTAAAGCGTACGCGGGGAGGGACTACACAACATTTAGTATGGGGTACACGGTGTGTACCCATTTATTTCACATGGAAAGGACATGGCTCCAACACGGCACACGACCGTTGACTGGTCGACACACGGTTTGAGGGTAACGCGTATGTGGGGAGGGACTACACGACATGTAGTATGGGGTACACGACGTGTACCCATTTATTTCACACGGTAAGGACACGACCTTCAATACAGGGTATACCCGGAAAGGTGGCACATGGAGTGTACTCAAACTACACAGCGTGTACTTACAAAATTCTGGAAAGTGTGGGAAAAGTCCATTTTACCTTCCAGAACACTTCGTGACCTTCTTTTTGACAAAGGAATGGGCTATAGAGGTCCGGGCCATTATATCAGATACCTCTTAAAACATTCTCATCCCCGAGAATTCAAAAACCAACCCAGAGGAACCCAACAAGATACCTCTTAGGGTTATCGTTATAACAGGAACCCAACCAACAACCCTAATCATAGGTGTTAGGAATTCCCTCTCTTGTGTCAAGATATTATCCGCTTTAGGCGGCACTGACTCGCCTGTACGGGTTTAATCGCATCCGCATTAATTCATCTCGATTAAGGATTGGGCCTTCCCACTTCCATATTTTAGGATTTTCCAACTTTCACTACCCCCAACACCACACAACCAACACACTGCCTAAACATGCGGTTTGGGGAAAATTCCTTCTCCTATGTCGAGATATTATCCGCTTTAGGCGGCACTGACTCGCCCGTATGGGTTCAATCACATCCTCATTAATGCATCTTGATTAAGAGTCAGTTTTTTCCCTTTCCCCACACATTCAGACATGCTACACACTTACAGAGAACAAGGAAACAAAAGGTCTCATAACCGAAAAGCCAAGAATTCCATATATCAAAGGTACATAGTATAACATCAAAACAAAGTTCAGAAGAACAAGGGAAAACACAAGTCAAAACAACTCCGGGTACTGAGTGTGCATCTGGGCCTCCCGCTCCCAAGTGCTCTCCTCGAGGCCACCATGCCTCCATAACACACGAACCAAGGGAATGGTTCATCCACAGAGAACCTTCTCTTTACAATCCTCGATTCTGACTGGTTGTTCCTCAAAGTTCACGTCGTCTTCCATATCTAACTCCCCCCAGTCGATAACGTGAGAGTCGTTGTGTAAGTATCGACGTAGCTGAGAGACGTGGACGACGTCATGAACCTTCTCCAACTGAGGTGGTAGGGATAGCTGATATGCCACCTCGCTGACTCGCCTCATCACCTCAAAAGGTCCGATGAACCTAGGTGAGAGCTTGCTCCCTTTCCCAAACCTCTGCTACCCCCGTCGAGGGGAAACCTTCAAGAACACATGATCTCCCACCTCGAACTCCAAGGGTATCCTCCGACGATTAGCATAAGACTTCTGTTGGTCCCGATCCACTTTCATCCTCTCACGTACAAGCTGGACTTTCTCTGTGGTGCTCTGCACTACCTCTGGCCCAAGAGCACCTCTCTCACCTACCTCTGCCCAGCAAATGGGTGAATGACATGGTCTTCCATAAAAAGCCTCAAACAGTGCCATGCCAATAGTAGAGTGGAAGCTGTTTTTGTAGGCAAACTCTACTAAAGGAAAGTGTCGTACCCATGATCCTCTGAAATCCAGAACACATGCTCGCAACATGTCCTCCAACGTCTGGATAGTCCGCTCTGTCTGTCCATCAGTCTGAGGGTGGAAAGTAGTATTAAGGCGTAACTGGGTTCCAAAAGCATGCCGCAACCCCCTCCAGACTCGTGAGGTAAACCGAGTATCCCGATCTGAGACGATAGTCTTCGGAACTCCATGAAAATGCACCACCTCGTCTACGTACCTCTGTGATAAGGTACTCATCGGGCCCGACTCCTTAATTGCTAAGAAGTGAGCTGATTTCGTCAGTCGACCCACCACTACCCAGATATCATCATAACCACCCTGAGCTCTGGGTAGTCTTGTGATGAAGTCCATTGAGATTTCATCCCACTTCCACTCAGGGACATCTAAAGGATTCAAAAAACCACTAGGAACACGGTGTTCAACCTTCACTTGCTGACACACTAGGCATTTATCCACAAACTCTGCCACTTCCCATTTCACCCCAGGCCACAAAAACTGTTCCCTCAGGCCTCGGTACATTTTTGAAACTCCTGGATGTACCGCCAAGGCTGAGCTATGGAACTCACAGAGAACTCCCTCACGCATCGCCTCCAGAACAAACAACCTTCCATGGAAAAGCATCCGATGTCGGCTGTCCTCTGACCATCCTTCTAGAGCATTTCCCTGATCGACACGATCCCGCATTACTTCCACCTCGGAGTCCCCCCACTGAGACTCTTCCACCTACTGTAACAAGTAGGACTGTACCATCATCTGAAACAAACAGCCTCTAACACCTTATACCCTTGCATCCAAGTGCAAGGAGGCCAACTCTCTCATCGCTTTCCAAGAATCAGTGGATTCCCGGACCACTTACTTATGTGACTTCCTGCTCAGGGCATCATCCACAACGTTGCCCTTACCTTCAGTGTAAGAGATCTCGAAGTCATAGTATTGGAGGAACTCAACCCATCTCCGTTTCCGTAAGTTAAGGTCACACTGAGAGAAGATATAACGCAGGCTCTTGTGATCTGAGAAGACCACAAAGCGCTCCCCAATGAGGTAATGTCGCCACAACTTCAGTGCAAACACTACTGCTGCAAGATCTAGATCATGGGTGGCATAGTTACGTTCTTGAGGGAATAACTACCTAGATCTATAATAGATCACTCCCTTCTTCTGCATCATCACGCACCCCAGAACAAGGAAAGAAGCATCACAAAACACCTCATACAACAACCCTTCCTCTAGAAACCTGAGCACGAGAGCACTGACCAACTTCTCCTTCAGGTAGTCAAAAGCTTTCTGGCACTGCTCGCTCCATAGGAAGACCTAGTTCTTCCTAGTCAAATATGCCAATGGAGCAACAACTCGAGAGAAGTCCAAAACGAACCTCTAATAGTAACCTGATAACCCCAGGAAACTAGGAACTTCTACCACACTCTTGGGTGCCTCCCAAGAAACAACTGCCTCCACCTTCGACGGGTCCACTTACACTCCATTCTGAGACACCATGTGCCCAAGGAAGTGTACTTCTTGCGTCAAGAACTTACACCTAGACAACTTCCCATAAAGCTGGTGGTGTCTAAGGACTTCTAAGACTGCACTGAGATGCTCAATGTGATCCTTTTATGATCTTGAGTAGATCAGGATGTCATCGATAAACACAACGACAAACCGGTCCAGAAACTCTCAGAAGACAAAGTTAATAAGTCCCATGAACATAGCCGGTGCATTCGTAACTCCAAACGGCATCACTACAAACTCGAAGTGCCCATACCTGCACCTGAAAGCCATCTTCGAGATGTCACTATCCTTTAACCTCAGCTGATGATATCCAGATCATAGATCAATCTTAGAAAACCAACCTTCTCCCCTCAGTTGGTCAAATAGATTATCTATCCTTGGAAGGGGGTAACGGTTCTTGACCATTACCTGGTTCAAACTTCGGTAGTCTATACATAGCCTGAGACCACCATCTGCCTTCTTCACGAACAAAACTGGAGCACCCCATGGCGATACACTGGGTTGAACAAAACCCTTCTCCATCAGATCGTCAATCTGAATCCGCAACTCCCGCAACTCCGAAGGTGCCATCCGATAAGGGTCCATCGAAATCGGATGGGTACCAGGCTGTAAGTCTATCCCGAACTCAACATCACGTTGGGGGGGGGGGTAGAGTCACAACCTCCTCGGAAAAAACATCAAGGAATTCCCCAACAACCTCTGGGACATCCATCATCTCTATATCATCTGGAACCACTGATAACCCACCTAATAAGGAAAGGAGAGGCTCCACACGCCGGCTTCCTGCCTGATAGCTCCTCTCGCCAACAAAATCTATACGTGTACCATCCACGTCAGAGAACATGACCCTTATTCGAAAGCAGTCGATAACGGCACTAATGGAAAACAACCAATTGATGCCTAGGATGACATCGTATGGATGCATCTGTAACAGAAGAAGGTCCCCACTAGATCGATGTGGTCCCAATGTCAGCCCACATCCCCGGTAAACACAAGATATGCTGGTCTGGCCTCCAACTGGTGTACTCAGCACCAGTGGTACGAAAAGTCTCTCTACGTCTAGTCCCAAAGCATGGGCTAGACCAGGTGCAACAAAGGAGTGCGAAGCTCTCGAATCGAACAAGGAAGAAACGAGAGTGCTGAACAAAAAAATCGTACTCACACCACCTTTGGTCCTGCCGGAGCTGTCAAATCTGCTGTGTGTAACTTTCCACGCCCATCTCTTCTACCTCTCTGATGTCTTCCACCTCCCCGACCACTCCTTGGTCGAGGTCCCTAAGGAGCACCCTGAGGTCGGCCTCCTCCCACAAAGTCTGCCCTCAGAGGAGCATGGTCCTGCTGCTGTTGGAAGGGCCTCACCAGCAACTGGTGCTGCTGAGGTGGGCACTGAACCTGCCCACCTCCACTGTATAGATCTCGGGTCGGGCACCGACTCTGAATGTGCCCAAGACCTCCACAAGAAAAACAATTCGGTCCTGGGATCGTGAAAAAGGGATGAGGACCTGAAGATCTGAACTGGAACTGCTGGGGCCTGCTCCCCACTGGATTGAACCTGGAAGGTCCCATCGCAGGAGACCTGCTGCTGACTGCCTTCCCCTTCGATGAACCTGGCTGGATCCCCTCATGTGGTGCACCTCCTTGTGAGTGCATCCTCTCTACAACCTCAACCTTCTTCTATACTTCCAAGTACGTTAGAATGGTGAATGGGGTGACAACATACTGGAGCGAAGGACGAAGCACCTCCTCCAAACGTCTCGCCCAAGACTCCTCATCCGCAAAGAGATCCGGAGAAAAGCACAGGAGATCCTTGAACTTGATCCCCAAACTCTCGTACTGGCATACTCCCTTACTGAAGGGAGAGTAACTCCTGCTGCTTCTCCGCCTTGATCATGGAAGAAAGGAATTCCTCTTGGAATTCCTTCTCAAAGTCAGCCCATGAAACCTTTGCCTCTATCCTCTCTTCGAGGTAGAGCATCCACCACTGTCGCGCCGCACCTCTCAGCTGACTGACTGCTAGGGGAACCCAGTACTCTCTCGAAGCACGAATCAAGGTAAAAGTGATCCCTAGCTCCTCAATCCACCCCTCCGTCTCTATATATGAAGTACTACCCTCACACTTCTTGAGGGTTTGCCACTGGAAAGAACAGAGAGTCTTCTGCCACTATTTATCTTCCTCCTCTCGGTCAATCCTCAACTAATCGACCGCCTGAATCTACTGGGCCTCAGCTGTCTAAGCCACCCAGGGAGGATGTCCATGTGCCATAGCTGTACAGTAAACAAAGATCACCTAAGACCAAGTAGTAAGGAAATTTCTCAAGGTTTTATTTTATCATTTTTATTTCAATTTATTTCCCAGAACACCCAAATCAAGTAAAACACAATCATGATGATGCATGTACCTTCCCTAGGGTATCTAACTTGCAATAAATGTAGTCTCACTTGGTCGTTCGGTAGGCTCAGAGTCCTTTCATCAGATCACGAGGGCCCCTAAAATCCCATGTCCTAGCCGGTCCTCCCTGGCCTATGTCACGCACCAAGATTAACCAACACTGTTTCCCTACCACCCCATGCAATCCTAATTGTGCCTAACTTCATAATCCATCATAACTCTCAACCATCACCTCTGATACCATTCTGTCATGACCCCCTCCCACCAAAGATTCCCCTCCTGAGCTGGAAATGGTGAAAGGGAGATAATGACCCCCAAGTCCTGCCTCTAGTAGGCCCCGGGGTGGTGACTAGCACCAAGGGTATGAGTTTTCACCAATATGGGAGGCATTACCCTTTTTATTTAAGATCGGGAAATAGGACAAGTCAACCCAAAAAAAGGAAAAGAAAAAGTGTATAGAAATAAACCCAAACCAATCCCACATGCATGTTTAAATATTTCTAAAACAAGGTACAAGTAAAATAAAGCTCAAAAGTACAATACCAAAAGAAACAAGTGTACATAAACTGCAAAAACTCCAACTGTCCTGACTAGTAGGGTCCCGCATGACCCTGGTAGTCCTCATAGAAACCTAAAAGTAAACGTAGGGTGAGCATACAAGTATACTCAGTAGGGAAACCTAAAGTTCTCGTGCACAGGTGGGGAGACATCCTAATGTCCTGTGAGAACAACAGAAGAAACCTAGCAGGGAAATCTATCCACCCAACCTCACCAGCCACACTCACCAAAAACACAATCACAATAGGTAGTAGTAGTATATAGAAACAAGAGTATTGGGTAACCCGCACCATTTCCCATTAGTTAGCTGCTCTTCCTAATGGAGAACATCCTGATGCTGCCACAATCTCCCCACCCGCACACACCTGGGCCTCACAAACCACACATCCCGCCCGCACACACCTGGGCCTCACAACCACGTATCCCGCCCGCACACACCTAGGCCTCACAACCATGTATCCCGCCTGCACACACCTGGGCCTCATCCTGAAGATTCTTGGGAAATAGTAAAACTTCCCTGAAGAGTCTTGGGCTAAAACCACCCCAATCGAAACCTACCTGAAGGCTCTTAGGTGTAAGGTCGCCTCAAGCCATCACAGCCTAGGGAAGAAGGAGCATGAAGGAGCTAGTAACTAAGGGGAAAACACCCTATCCCATGAAATGGGAGTGTTCGACACTAAGTGATCAACGTGGGTGGGGTTCGATAAAACACAAAAGATACAGATACATATATGTATACCAAACACACAGCCCAACCTATGGATTCTAAACAGAGAAACTGAGCATGTGCCTCGGCACTGCTACTACGAAGCATGCATACAACAAACAACCCCAACCCAATTTAGGTTTTCACGTTTAGAAGAATTAGTTTATTTGGTTCCTTATCTACTGGGCAACCAACCATAACCAACCATATCAATTGTTCGTGAAACATATCCTTACCATCCACAAATCAAGTTAGGAAAACACAAGAAGCACAAAAAATCCCTTCTTATTAACCAACCAACCCATTGATTATTAATACCGTTCCATTACCATGACCCACCATTCATTAACTCTTCCACTTTTTATTTATTATTCACAACCCATAGTTCGTTCACATTCAAGCCCATCCCTGCAGCCCCACTGCCAACCACCATAACCACAATCACACCAAAACCCATACATCATTATCCCTTAAATACAATTTATCACAGCCCCGCTACCCACCCGATCCACAACAACCCACAAAACACCCCCTTCACATAAACAAACCCCATCACATGCCATGTATCCAAGCCAACACCCACATGTTCATTATTCCATTTTTTTCAACCGGGGTGATCACACAAGGGTTCCAGATTTTAAATCAGCCAACTTTATGTGATTAACCAAATTTCCACATTCAACGAAGTTTCCATCCACAAAACGGTCTAGAAATATAGGTAAACATTTAATTGTGCAAGAAAAGTCCCCCAACGACCGTGATTTTCAGTAGGCATAAGCCTATTCAATTCACAACATAATATCACAGGATATAAAGATAAACATAACAACTTCCCCATCCCCATTCTTTAACCAGTTATTATCTGCGTTTATTAGTTCAACCGTTTCTCATGAAAACAAGAGGATACCCACCCCACATGATGCAAAATTTAGAGAGACGAAGGTAAGATCCCTACCTTAACAGGTTCTGATCACAATGCTCCCCCGGATCAACTTTAGAAGATGTCCGTCGGCATCCGTAACTTCTGTTGAGTCCCGGAAAAACCTCCTCAGGTGGAATTTGGAAAGGAAAGCCCGAAGGAAAGACAATGGATCCAAGCTCAGAAGTTCCTCCTCGTCGTTATGATCCCGTGGCCACTGACAGATCATAAATCAGAGCTCGGACGAAGAAGTTATGGAAGAAAAGGAGCCTTCGAGTCTCTTGGGAGAGCTCTCCTCAGAGGAATGGGGAGGAGAGGGGTGAGTTAAAAAAGAGGAGGGGACCCCTCCTTTTATAGGTGAGAAAAACAAAAGTACATGGCATGTACTTTATGGTACACAGCGTGTACTCGACCATTTCACACGGTCACCACGCGGCTTCCAACACGGCCTTTAACATGGCATGCGACCGTTGACTGATCAACACACGGTTTGAGGGTAACGCGTACGTGGGGAGGGACAATATGACGTGTAGTATGGGGTACACAGTGTGTACCCATTTATTTCACACGGCAAGGACACGACTCCAACACAGCACACAACCGTTGACTGGTCAACACACGGTTTGAGGGTAACGCCTACGCGGGGAGGGACTACACGACGTGTAGTATGGGGTACATGGCATGTACTCATTTATTTCACACGGCAAGGACACAACCTTCAACACAGGGTATACCTATCAAGGTGGTACATGGTGTGTACTCACACTACATGGCGTGTACTTAAAAAATTCTGCAAAGTTTGGGAAAAGTCCATTTTACCCTCCAGAACACTTCGTGACCTTCTTTTTGACAAAGGAATGGGACGTAGAGGTCCGTGCCATTACATATAGAATAATAAAATCATAAACCATACCATAAATTCGAGTACTAGTGATTATGGGAGTGCCTACAATATGAGGGGAAAGTTTGTAATATACTAAACATTTTCTATCATATTGAAATTTTTGATGCAATATGACCACCCTAATGCTCGATCATACCTTACCTGGACCAACTAAGGGGAAAAATATCAAATAAGGAAATATTCATACTAAGGATCACTAGTGAGAGCATGATCCTAAACTAGTGCATCTTGTGTCCTAGGAAGTTCCACTAGCTACTCTTTGTCCCCATGGTATATAAAATGGGGGTGATTCAAAAAGTAGTAACAGACAACAATATAAAAATAGATGCATGTTATATAGAAGCTAAATCATAAGAAAGAATCACCTCCAAGAACCTAACTTAGGAATAACTACTTACTCAAAAAATTATAAATGCATCTTATACTAGGGATGCTCTCATCCATTTAAAATAAATCAGTTTAGGGTTATATTCAAAAGGTGATTTCATTAAAAAAATACTCTTCCAAAGTGTAAAATTCACCTCATAGCCAATATTTTACAAACCAAGACCACCTTTTTAAATTTTCTAATAACATTTTTAAATCCATTAGAAAACCAAAAAACTATTTAAAATATAAAAATTCAATAATAAAATCCATTTGGGCTATCTATCAAACATTAGGTGTGTATAGTCGAGTAAAACAAACTTTCCAACCTTGAAAATAAAGGAGTGACCATCATGTTCCATGAAAAGTAAGTGAAAACCCAAATTTTCATTCCAATACTAATCAAACATATTTATTACTATCATTAGATATCCAAAACATTAATTAAAATAGAAAAGAAATCATGGTTCTAAAATTTAAAGGTTAATACAGGGAGAAACCTACTTCAAACCTTAGGCAAACAGTCTTGAACTTTGAATATGGGATAAAATAACCTAGAAGAGCATATGAAAATCCTATAAATGAATAATAACAAGGATTGAGGTTAAACCCTAACCCTACTATCAAGCCAAATAGAAACACAACTAGGGGAGAAGAGGAGAACCAGAAGAGAAAGAAATGTTGACGAGCACCAATGAGGGTGAGGGCCAGCAGGGCTTGAACACTGGAGAGAGATAGGGTTTGAG
Source organism: Viscum album (assembly GCA_963277665.1). Taxonomy (NCBI): domain Eukaryota; kingdom Viridiplantae; phylum Streptophyta; class Magnoliopsida; order Santalales; family Viscaceae; genus Viscum; species Viscum album. The sequence continues at coordinate 391,560,466 of OY728155.1, forward strand.
GGGATCAGGGAGAAATAGGAGCACCAGGGAGGGGGGAAATGACAGGAACACTAGTGACCACGATGGATCGGGGGGGGGGGGGTTAGGGGAAATGATCAAAGTATCGACGATTGTAGTGTCGAGGGCTTGGGGTGGGGGGGGGGGTGCTTGGGGGAGAGTGCGCACGCGTGTGTGTGTGTGGGGGGGGAGGTGGTTAGGGGAGAAATCATTTTTTATGTAAATGGATAAAAGTTAGCAGTAGTTTTTTAAAAACTTCTACTAAATCCTCATATTTTTTAGTGGCGGTTTATTAAATTTCTGCTAAAAAATTCCACTAAACTATGAATTTAGTGTAGTGTTCTTAAATAGGATCGATACTACCAAGAGGGTGGGGGGGGGTGTGAATCAGTGGTTCCTTTTTTTATAAGAAATTTTATTAACTTCTTTAGTAAACTTTCTTAAAATTTGAAACTTGTTAAAGTTATCATCCAATCAAATATAACTTCTCAACCTTACCTTTCATAAAAAAAATATAAATAGAAGGTAACAAACAATATTTACAAGGTTCATTACAAAGAACTACTCCATTCCATGTTGGATAGTCGACCAACATGGATTCTTTCACTATCTTATTTATGGAATACAAAGGCACAAACAGTGAACAATTCTACAATCCTAGTAGAAACTTTCCTGCTATAGTTGGTTATACCCCCAACTATCCTTTTTAGTATCCACTTTCCCATAGATGGATATACACCCCATAAAAACAAACAATCCTTTTCAAAAACTAGTAAGTATCCATTGTTACATGCTTCACCTTATTTATTATTTTTTGATCCACTTTAGAATGTATTCACTTCCTTCATAAGTAAGCTGAATCAAAATTTACCCACATAAAATCTTCAAGAACTTCAACAATTTTCTAAGGAACTTGTTGGTCTTGAAAATTATTCCATAAACTCTATCTAGAAAACTTCCTTAGAAAAATTTAGTCTGATCTACCTTAGTCCATTAAACTCAGTCCAATGGGATCCATTTAATTATCCTTGGTCCAATTCTCCTTTTTCTCTTCCTTATTTAGTTAAGTAGAAAATCAATTGGCAGGTCACTTTCTCTGATGGATGTCGCTCTGATGGGATCACTCTGATGAACTTGTTATGATGGAACTACATTCATTGGAACTTGATTCGATGATCTCATTGAGCATCACTCTGATGATATTCTTGAGATTCAACCTGAAACACAAAGTCTGGTTGAAAACTCAATACATATTCCACAATTTTCAAAGCTCTAGATCATGTGAATAGTTTAGTTTTTTAAGTACAAATGTATTGAAATCTCTTTTTATAGGCACCCTAGAATGGAAAATGTGGGAAAACTAATTTCACTTCCCACTCAATGAAATTCAAAAATCTTATATTTCTCATTCATTTAAGTATTCATATTTCACTTCTTCAACTTTTCTCATTACTAATGATAGCCTCTCAAATCTTCTTGAATCTACAAAAATCTTCATAATTATTTGAGTTTACAAAAATTTCTTCAGTACAATTATTCATTACGATGAAATAATATACAAAACTGAAGATGTCCCATTATAATGACCTCTTGTAAACACTAAAATTATTCTCATACCGATGCTCTATATCAACTTGAAAAATACTTGTTAAAAGTTTGAGATAATTCTCTAACATTCAAAAACATCCTTTGTTAATACTTTGACAACAAGCACACATAAAAAACATCTTTAATTCCTCAGAATGATGATTTTTCACCCAATGAAGTCCAGCATCCAATGACTTTTATCAGTGTTAGTATATTCCAAATGAATCATTCTTTGCCTCACTCTGATGAACATTATTAGCTTTAGTCCAATGAGTCTGCATATCTTTTTGAAAAAAAATCAATACTTTTATTCTTTTTTTTCTCCTGAACCAATCAAAATAAAATTCAACCTAATAAAAATGTTTGAATACATTTTTTATCATCATTTGATTGATTGGTATCTGAATCCTTTAGATGGATTATCATTTCCAACAATTCAAATTTTATTAATTATTCTTACACTGAAAAATCTTGGAATCTGATATACAAAGGATACTAAAAATATGAAATGAATTGGTGTTAGAATCCATTACGATGGATCAATGTTAGTAATTAATTCTTTTCTTTAGTAAGATCAATATTCCAAACTTCTAATATTTTCACACCGATGATTCTTATACCGATGATCTACATCCTTTTGTGTTCGATTTTCCTCACACTGATGAGTAACAACCAAAATATTTCTCACCATATTATCTTTAATACCAAAAAATTCATCTTGTATCCTGAATTCATCATGAATTTGAGAGCTTTTAATATCGGTGTAGCATCGTTTGACATTCATTTTGGAGTATTATAACTTCTCATACTTCCAACAACTTCTTTCTTTCCAATTTTATCCCCAATACAATTGGCATCACTTGTTATCCCCATTTCCTTCATAAGGATTTCATCACAAGTTCTAAAACAAATTATTAATTTTTTGAAATATAAAATAGCAATTCATAATTATATTTAGTTTCGAATGCAGACTCAGATACAACTTCTCATTATGATCAAACCTTTCATTCCAGACTCAATACGATTATCTACATCTTTTAATTTTCTGTCAAAACCCCAATATGATAAATCATATTTAATGAATCATGCTAATGTTCTGGATATGATTCTCATGATAATAGTCTAGATCCGATTCTCATGTCAATGGTTATGGATTTGATTGACGACTTCACATACATACACTTCTTCAATCTAGGTCTCCATTACCTTCTCTACATACTTTCTTCAATACAATCAACATATTGATCTATTGAAAAAAAATACAACCAAAACAAAACTTGGTCCTAACAACATGATGTATGATTACTATAATAGTGTCAAAACTTCTGCATCCACTATTTACATTGTAATTCATTTAGATTATTTTCCATATCAGTAGGTTATAGCAGTTCCAAACTATAATGAAAACATTGTGATACTTTGATATTAATCTTAAACATACATCTTATGTTATAGATACATCCTACAAACTAGATATAGATTATGTATGAATATTAGGTGATGGAGACTCATAAACATCGAGAATTATTTTCATGAATTTCACACTTTGTGATCTTAGGTTGCTGCGATCATGAGAGACGACCCGCCAATAGGAACACCACATGTTTTAAGTGTCATTGGTTGTTCTTATCTATGAGAACATGTATTAGTTTTTTAGATTTGAAATCATTATCAATGTGTGTCATTTTATTGTGCACTTTGATTCAAGATGAAAACTATGACATTTATGTTGTGGTAAGGTAGCTTGTGTTGGGTGCATCATTGATGGTATGACATTGGTTGAATGTTCAAGAAATTTTTTGTCACTTCTAAAAGGATGATATGTCTCAGGCCTAGTTGACCAGGATGATACCACCTTTATTAAATCCATGATCATGGTTATTAAAGGTAAGTCTTTCTCATAAGGCCCTAAATAAATAAAGCAATAAAGTATGATGACATGAAGTGTGCATCCTGCTTTATAATATTTCATGAGAAAAAACGATTATATTAAATGGAATTTGTTCATAGTAGGTGGTCTTCGCTATGAATAAACCTTATCTCACTAGGGTCCTTGATGGATTTCTAGACTTTTCTCCTTGTCTGTGAGTATTATTCACTGCTATCAAGATAAGGGCTAGATAGTTACACACAAAGCATATTCAGAGGCATGACCAATTATAGTGAATTGGAGTTTAGTACATGGTGGACCCAAAATTGTGGCTAGGTAATGTCCAAGTTTATATGATTATAAAGGAAATAAATAAATTCAATATTATGTGAGTTTTGAATAATAACCATTAAATTTATTTACTTATTATATTAACCAGTTATTCAATGAAAATAATAATAAAATTGTTCAAATGAATATTTAATATTTAATATTCAATATTCATTTAATATCTATGAGAGATATGATTTGAGTTAATGAATTGTGCTTTATCATGTGATAAAGTTTTGTTGTTAAAAGAATGTGATAAAATATCTGTGACATTTGCATCATGTTTTAAGTGTTGTTTATGTCATTTTTTGGTACGTTTGAAGGGTTAACTTCCAAAAAGGCCTAAATGAAATTTATGGAAGTTATAACCTAAGTATTAAAGTATTTTAAGGCCCAAAATTTGTGTGATAAGGGTTTGTTCAAATTATATCCCCTCTCCACCTCTCTACCTATCTCAATTCCTAGAGAGAGAAAGTAAAGGGAAGATCAAAGTTTGTTCAATCTTAAAGGTATGAGGGTGGGCAGCAAAATCCTATGGGCTAAGAATTGAAAAATTTTCATTACTAGAGTGAAATAACTTTGTCATCTCTAAAGATCTGATCCTTGGTATAGGTATGAGAATCTTGTGTGAATTTAATAAGTACAAAATAAATAAAAAAACATGTGCCTTGTTTGATTCAGTGGGGAATTTCACTACATCTTTTCACCATCAATCGTTTCTTGAAAAATCTGAAGCTGAACCCCTCTAGATCATCCAAACATGCTTCAAGAAAATGTACAAATGTATATTATTGAATTATGAGTGCTAGCGTGGAGTTTCAATGATTCATTTGACATCACGACAATCACCTCAAATCCATTCCTATGATCTATGAAGATGTATTTGGATCGATTTCTTGAATGGTGTCTCTCTCTCAAGGATGAAATATGTGGAGAGAGGATCTCTCAATTTGCTGGGAAATGAATTCCCTTATAAATGGAAATGAGCTCCTCATGTACTTATATAGTGGATGTGAAAAATACCCAGTTAGGGTCCCCAAACCCCATATACATGTCATCCACTTAAATAAGTAATGAATAAATAATCACGATGAAATAATTACATTATTTAGATTATTTATATTTTATCACATACTTGAAATATATATTAAATATATTATATGATAAACTCGAGTCATTAACCCGACTCGTAATTCCAACTAATATTAAATGAACCTTAAATATTAAATATAATATTTGTTTATATAATAATATTACATGTATTTAATTAATCACTTGTAAATAATTTTATTAAATAAATTAAAATCAATTATTATATACTCAAATAATAATGAATTTATTTATTTACCAGTGTGATCACACCACGATTCACTGTTTCATTTTCACCCTTACACCACTATGCTAAACTTGTTTTATATTGAAAATTATAAAATAATAATAAATTTAATTCCATGTTTGAATAATTTATTTTATTTTTATCACTGTTTAAAGGGTCAATGTTACTTGTTTTGATGATTCCATTGTAGGAGGAGGTGATTTGGAGGCCCTGGAGATGAACCAGAAGGAAAATGGGCCAAAACTGCATGGGTTCCATGAACACCTGTCCACTGTTGGATATGTTATGAAATCTCAGTGAATCCAAAAGGTCTGATATTTTGTTTTATGCTCCAAAATTCAATTTTCTACAACTCTTATGAAGACAACAAAACCCCATTCTTCCATTAAGGGGCCCAACCAAAGTGATCTGTCTAGGAAATTGAATCTGCATAGAGTCAAAAGTTGTGTGTTGTGTGCTGTCTATATCTTGAGTTTTACATGTCCAAAAGAAGCAAAAATTTAGGTGGAGATAGAAAAGACGTGTGGAAACAACTTTATAATATTTTTAAAAGCTATTGAAGACTTTATATAGGCATAAAACTATGTGAAAAGTGGTTTTACACAATCTGTGTGCCCAAAACCACTTCCCATTTTTGCTATAAAAGAGCACCATGGGTACCTCATTTGGGGAGTTCAAACTAGGCGCCAAGATCTACCATTTTGGAGTCCTAAAGGATTCTATTCGTCATCCTAGAAGTTATGGAGGTCCCTATCCTCATAGGGGGATCAAGGATGAAAAAGGATTTCCAACCGAGCCTCCTCCACCTCTCGATGGCGAGCTAAACGGTGGACGATCATTTCAAGGGAGCTATACAAACTTGGGAGGGAGTTCTAGCACATGTTATTCTACTGGTTTTTCATAATTTTTGTGTTTAATATTTCACTTATTTTTTATCTTGACATTATTATCCCCTGATTACATTTTATTTGATATAATTAGGTGGGACACTTTTTATTTCAACACCGATTGGGTTGAGATTTCAAGTGAGAATCTTGGGTTGTTCCGATTAGACAACACAATAATCCTATTTATCTCACAAATACATAATATTTAAGTATAATTTGGTATAACTTTTATTCTTTGATTGATAAAAAAATCTTGGCAACACGATTGTTGTGTCAAGGGGTGGTTCTTTAAGCATCATTTGAAGAGGCAAGAGGGGAGTCAAGATCTTGACAACCTTCAACCAAAGAATTAAACAAAACCATGTTAAATTTTTAGAACAATGAACTATTAAAGATGCGTAGTGAACTTGAAATGATATTCTTCTCTCACAATTATTAATACACCACCTTTATTTATCAACAATTTAACTCTTTAATTAATTAATTTACTTAAATCTATTTTAAAAATCACCCCCTCTTTTAGTAATTCTTATTAAAAATACATTCTCTAAAACTATCAACACTCCTTGAGAGATGACCTAGGTTCTTACCTAGACTATAAATTTATCTTTAAATCATAACCAATTTTATGTTTCATGACAATGCGATCAAATTTGGGCGTCGTTTCCGGGGATCGCTTTGGTTTTAGTGCGTGTTTTTGATATTTTTTTTGTAAATTTTGTGAATGTTTGTTTGTTTTATCTTCTACCTTTACATTTACTTTTGTGTTCTAATTTATTTCTTGTGTAGGTTATGTGTATGGCGCGTTCTACTCTGGGAGACTTAAAACCTTTCGAACCGAACCAGAGAGGATCCTACATCAGCGACCCTGAGATACACAAGAGGAACCTGTGAAGAAGGATACACAAAACATCAACACTCATCTTGATCCTTCTTCTTCTTCTTCTTCGGGAACCCACATTAAAACTAAAATTAACGTGAATAACATGGATAAAAACAATCAAACACTAAAATAACTAACCTCTCCTAATGTTGATATCCAACCAACCTATATTACAAAGAGAGGCACCCAATTTTAAACTAAAATATAGTTTAATTCATCTATTACCAAGATTCCATGAACTTCCTAGATAGGATCCACACAAGCATTGAAAATAATTTCATACTGTGTGTTCTACATTAAAACCTGAAAATGTGGATGAAGAATAAGTAAAGCATAGAGAATTCCCCTTTTCTTTAGAAGATATAGAAAAAGATTAGTTATATTATGTTAATTCCAAAATAAGAGGTTGGTTGGACATGAAACACCTTTTCCTTGAAAAATATTTCCTAGCCTCTCGCACTGCAACAATAAGGAAAGAAATTTTTGGGATAATAAAATATCAAGGGGAAACATTACATGAATATTGGGAATGCTTTAAAAGGTTATGTTCAAGTTTCCCGCACCACCAAATAAGTGATGAAATTTTAATTCAATATTTTTATAAAGGTTTAATCCCTATTGATAAAAATATGATCAATGCTGCTGCAGGTGGTGCACTAGTTGATAAGACCCCAATTACTGCAAGAACCCTGATTGAGAACATGGAAAAAAATATACAATAATTTTGTTCAAGGTCTAATGTACTGATTTGAGGTGTCCATGAGGTGAAAAGCACTGAATTTGAGAAGAAGGTGGACATAAAGTTCGAAGAGGTAAGTACCCTTCTTTGACAACTTGTTCTTTCCCAAGGGGAATCCCAATATCCTCCTCCCATCCATTGTGGTATATATTCTTCTGACACCCACTACTCTGACCAATGTCCTCAATTGAGGGAAACATCTGAGAATTGTGAGGAAATATTTCCAGGCCGCCCCTATAACCAACCCTTTAGACAAGAACCCTACTATCCATCCAACCCTAGGTGGAAGGAGAACCAAGCCTATAGGCAAGAGGGGTATTCAAACCAACGTCAACAACAATGGAACCAATCGGGGCAGAGTATTCATCCACCACCACCACCCAGAAATCCTCAACCACCCCAAAGGCCTTTCTAACAAACCCCTCTAAAACATAAGCCTAGCCTAGAAGATATGATGAAACAAATGGCTGCTAATAATATCCAATTTCAACAAAACAATCATGCTACCATACACGACCTCAAAACCCAATTAGGCCAACTGGCTAACTCAATGGATGAATTTTAAAGTCATGGGTTAGGTAAACTTCCTTCTCAACTAGTAGTTAACCCTAGGGATAAAGGAAATGTTAGTTCCATCACTCTTAGGAGTGAAAAAAAACTAGAAAGTAAAATTAATCCTCTATTAGAGTCATCCCATCCTGAGTAAACCTCCATCCAAATCATTAAAAATGTTCCAAATGTTGAAGAAACTTTTCCTGAGAGAAGCCCTTCCAAAGGAAAGAGTGTGTATATTGATGAGTCACCTAGCCCAACCATTCCTCTTCTATTTCCTCAAAGGTCCACCCAACCAAGAAAATAAAAGGAAACTGAACTTGATAAGTAAATAATGGAATTTTTCAAGAAAATTCAGGTTAACATCCCATTGATTGATGCTGGGAAGCAAATTCCACGGTACGCCAAGTTTATAAAGGATATGTGTACACACTGAAGGCAAATTTGAGGTGATGAGAAAGTGAGCTTGGGGAGGAATGTTTCAGCATTGATAGAGCCATCACTTCCCACCAAGTACAATGGTCCTAGATCATTCTCAATTCTGTGTACCATAGGGGAGTATTCTTTTTCTAAAGCTATGATTGATTTAGGTGCCTCTATAAATGTGTTGTCTCACTCCATTTACTCTATATTGTAGGTCAAGGAACTGAAGCCCACTAGAATTGTTGTTCAACTGGACAACTGGAGTACTACACACCCCTCTAGTGTGTTAGAGGATGTTCTTGTGAGGGTTCAAAATTTAATTTTTCCTACTGAATTTTTCAACACCCTTGATGCCATGAAGAACCCCTTAGAATAATATTTCTCTCTCTATGTTAATTCAATTGATATACTTACTTCCCCTGAAAAAACAATATTTCTTTCCCCCGACCCCCTTTTTGAGTTTTCTTCATTGATTGAAATTATAGGTAATGAATCATGCATTGATTGTTATAGTGGTCTAGAAAAGTATCATGCATGTTTATTAATTGATAATTTCTTGAACACCGAGGATCCAATGACCATCGATGATACTTCTAAGCTTGTAAAAGCTCATTCCTCATATTAGGATGATACCATTTAGCAGTTAGATGAGATCTGTGACCTCTCAATTTCATACACACTCCCATAAATGCAAAATACACTTGAATTGGAACTGAAAAAACTGCCTCAAGATTTAAAATATTCATATCTTGAGAATGGAAACAATTTTCCCATCATCATTGCTAGTTCAATCCATCCTGAGTATGAATTGTGACTGCTTGAAATTTTGAAGGAGTATAAAAAAGCTTTGGGATGGACACTTGCTGACATTCTTGGTATAAGACCATCAATTTGTACACATCATATTTTGTTAAATGATGAGGCTAAACCAGTGAGGTAGGCACAATGTTGATTGAACCCAAACCTCATAGAAGTTGTGAAAAAGGAGGTAACAAAATTATTGGCTGCTGGAATCATTTACCCCATCTTTGATAGCCAATGGGTCAGTCCTGTTCAATTAGTTCCTAAAAAAATTATCCTTACAGTAATCAAAAATTAAAACAATGAATTGGTTCCAACTCGTGTGCAAAATAGTTGATGTATCGGTATAGACTATCACCGACTAAACCAATACACTAGGAAGGACCATTTACCTTTTCCATTCATTGACCAAATTCTAGAGAGGATAGTGGGTAAGTCCCAATACTGTTTCCTTGATGGGTATTATAGATAATTTCAGATCCATATTTCCCATGAGGGTTAGGAAAAGACAACCTTCACTAGACCCTTTGGCACATTTGCCTATAGAAGGATTCCATTTGGTCTGTGCAATGCTCCAGGTACTTTCCAACGATGCATGGTTAATATTTTTTTGGATTACTTGGAGAATTGCATGGAAGTATTCATGGATGATTTAACTGTTCATGGATCCTCTTTTGATGAATGTTTGAGTAGTCTTGCTTCAGTCCTACATCGCTGTATTGAAAATAATCTCGTATTAAATTATAAGAAATTCCATTTCATGGTGTGACAAGGTATAGTTTTGGGGCATGTCATTTCTGGGGATGGTATCCAAGTAGATAAATCAAAAGTGGATGTCATTTATTCCTTACCATTCCCCAAAAATGTATGGGATGTGTGGTCTTTCCTAGGTCATGCTGGATTTTACCATCATTTCATTCATGACTTTAGTAAAATTGCACTCCCCCTCTCCCGATTACTCCAAAAAGAAAAGATATTTTTTTTGATAAAGAATTCAAGGAAGTTTTTAATAAGTTAAAATGGAGTCTCATGTCACCCCCAGTAATCCAACCACCTCGGTGGGATTTACCATTTGAGATCATGTGTGATGCCTCTTACTAAACAGTTGGGGCAGTCTTGTCACAAAAGGGTCGATCGAGCTCCACATGTCATTTCCTATACCTCACGTACTTTGGACCTTGCCCAAGAAAACTACACCACAACTGAAAAAGAATTCCTTTCCATTGTATTTGCCTTGGAAAAATTTAGGTCATACCTTTTGGGGTCCAAAGTCATTGTGTTCTTAGATCATGCAACCCTCCAGTATCTCCTTAAGAAACCAAAAGCCAAGCCACGTATCATTCGCTGGATGCTCCTCCTTTAGGAATTTAATCTAGAAATTAGAGATAAAAAAGGAGCATAAAATGTGGAGGCTAACTATATCAATATGATTCCACCATCCTCAGACATTGACTCATCCCATGTATTCCTATAAATGATATGTTTCCCAATGAGAAATTGTACTGAGTGAAAGATGATATTCCTTGGTATGTTGAAATTGTAAATTATTTGGTAGCATCTTGAATTCCTACTGATTTCAATAAAAACCAAGCCAGCCGTCTAAAACATGAGTCTTGTTGGTACATTTGGGATGACCCCTACCTATGGAGCACATGTTGTGATCAAGTATTTAGGCGTTGTGTTTCCGATAGCGAGTTTCAGTTTGTCCTTAGATTGTGTCACACTCTTGCTTGTGGGGGCCACTTTGGTCCCCAACAGACTGCTCGCAAGGTCCTTGATTCTGGCCTCTTTTGGTCAACACATTTTCGGGATGCCCATGATTTTTGTAAATCTTGTCCTCATTTTCAAAGAATGGGGAATGTATCTAAAAGAAATGAAATGCCACAACAACCGTTTCTCTTTCATGACATTTTTGATATTTTGGGAATTGAATTTATGTGTCCATTTCCCAATTACTTTGGCAAATTGTACATTATTTTGGCAGTTGATTATGTGTAAAAAGGGGTAGTGGCACGAGCTATAAGGACTGATGATTCTAAGATAGTTGTAGATTTTTTGAGAACCCAAATATTCTATAGGTTTGGATTACCTAGGTTCATCATCAGTGACCAGTGTTATCATTTCTGCAACTAAACAATGAAATCACTTTTGCGTCAGTATGGGGTTGATCATAGAGTGTCTACTTCATATCACCCACAGACCAATGGTCAAGCTGAGGTTTCAAATAGAGAGGTAAAACAGATTCTTGAAAAAACGGTTCAACCCAATAGAAAATATTGGAGTCTTCGACTTGATGATTCATTATGGGCCTATCATACTACTTTCAAAACTCCCATTGGAATGTCACCATATCATCTTGTGTTCGAAAAGATTTGTCACCTGCCTATTGAGATTGAGCACCAGGCCTACTGGGCCATCAAACAATGAAATTCTAATCTTTTTGGTGCAGGTTCTCAAAGGAAGTTTTAGATTCAGGAGTTGGAGGAAATGAGGAGAGATTCATATGAAAACTCTAGGATTTATAAGAAGAGAACCAAGGCTACCCACGACTGTCTTATACTTCATCATGAGTTCCACATTGGGCAGAAGGTCCTCCTTTATAATTCAAGGCTGAAGTTACATTCAGGTAAGCTTCATTCCCGCTAGTTTGGCCCATACACTTTTATTAATGTATCTCTATTTGGTGTTGTTCAGGTTCAAAATGAAGAAACTAAGAAATCCTTCACTGTCAATGGGTAGCAGCTGAAGCACTTCCACAAATCCCTTTCGGAGTTCCTGATGGAGGAACTCCATGTTCAAGAAGCAACATACTAGTGAAACACACCAGGTTTTATCCTTACTTCTCACCTTCTCAATTATTACAACGAGGACACTGCACATTCTAGGTGTGGGAGGATGGGTTTTCATCTTCTATTTTCTTTATTGTCCTTTTTTCCTTCTTTATGGTATTTTTACTTCCCCCCCTTATGGTCACCAAATCATGGAACTTATTGAAAATGCATGTTGAATTTTTTTTCCATGTTGATTTAACATTTGAAAAAAAAACATGTCTCTATTTTGGATTGAATTTTTGTATGAATTTAACATCATTGAGTGATTTTTAGTGAATTGGTTTTTTTTCAATGATATAAATGGTTGTATCACTGTGAAACATTTGATATGATTGATTCCCCTTGTGTGATTAGTTTTTGGGAAAACTGTGTCACTAATATCTCCACACATTTTTGCACCAAACCATGAAGTGTGAATATTTCTTACTTAATATAAGGTAAATATATATTAGGTTAATATTTTTCATCTTTAAATGATATTTTCATATGTTCGTTCCTTATCCGATCTGTTTCATTACTGTACCAGATTGACCTATGTGTGTATACCTAATGTCCGACTATTGTACACCCTCAAAAGAAAGGGTTGTGTCTTGGACAGGTCAAAAACCACTCCTCCTCAACCTTTTATCTTGTTATAACTATTGCAATTAGTGTCGTGAGGAGATCAAACAAGGGTTGAGAGATGAGTGTGAGATTTCTTCTAAATGAAACTTCTAAAAAACAAAAGTAATAAACGAGGGGAGTGATGAAATGTACAAAATATGGGGATATCTAGGTCAGGAGCTTATGGTTTGACTTCTAGGAATGCTTAAGTGAGTGGGTCTTGAAATATGATTGCAAAGGATGTAGGGCAGGTTCGGTGAAAATTCATTTAAAGCTAAATAATTTTAAAATAACCTATATTTATTGGATAGAAAGTGGAAAGGATAGCATGGAATGGTTTTCACTCACACACATGGAGAGTTAGTGGAATGGTTGACTTTTGAATTCCTTACTCAATTTGGTGTCATGAATCTCTTTGAATTTCATTGTGATATGATTTATGAGACATATTTTTCCATTTTCACTAGGAAGAACTCTTTGGTGTGGTTCATCCATTGATCAAATTACTTTAATGAATTAAAATTTCCTCAAATGTTAAATCTTCATGATGTTGTGAATATATACATGCATCATTTTTTTTTGGATATGTGACTTTGCCCAGGAGTGCAAATTTTTAGGTGTGGGGGTGTGATCGCACCGCGATTCACTGTTTCATTTTCACCCTTACACCACTATGCTAAACTTGTTTTATATTGAAAATTATAAAAATAATAACAAATTTCATTCCATGTTTGAATAATTTATTTTGTGTTTATCACTTTTTAAAGGGTCAATTTTACTTGTTTTGATGATTCCATTGCAGGAGGAGGTGATTTCGAGGCCCCGAAGATGATCCAGAAGGAAAATGGGCCAAAACTGCATGGGTTCCATGAAAAACTATCCACTGTTGGGTAGATTATGAAACCTACGTGAATCAAAATGGAATGAGATTTTTTTTCTGGTCCGAAATTCAATTTTCTACAACTCTTATGAAGACAACCAAGCCCCATTCAGCCATTAAGGGGCCCAAACGAAGTGATCTGTTCAGGACACCAAATCTGCACATAGTCAAAAGTTGTGTGTTGTGTTCTATCCATATCTAGAGTTTTACATGTCCAAAAGAATATAACCTTTCGGTGGAGATATCCAATGCTTGGGGAAATAACTTTCTAGTTTAGTAAAAAGCGATTGAAGATTGTATGGAGGCAGAAAACAATGCGACAAGTGGTTTTACACAATCTGTGTGCCCAAAACCACTTCCCGTTTTTTCTATAAAATAGAACCATGGGTACCTTATTTGGGGAGTTCGAACCAAGAGCCAAGATCTTCCATTTTTGAGTATTATAGGAGTCTATTCATCATCCTATAAGTTCTGGAGTCCCCTATCCTCATAGAGGGATCAAGGATGAAGAAGGAGTTCCACCTGAGCCTCCTCCTCCTCTCGATGGTGAGATAAACAGTGGACAATCATTTCAAGGGAGCTACAAAACTTGGGAGGGCATTCCAGCACATGTTCTTCTACTGGTTTTGTATAATTTTTGTGTTCAATATTTCACTTATTTTTTATCTTAACATGCTTCTCCCTTGATTACATTTCATTTGATATAATTAAGTGGGCCACTTTTTATTTCAACACCGATTGGGTTGAGATTTCAAGTGGGAATCTTGGGTTATTCTGATTGGACAACACAATAATCCTATTTATCTCCCACATACATAATATTTATATATAATTTGTTAGAACATTTATTATCTTATTGATAACCAAATCTTGGCAACATAATTGTTGTATCAAGGGGTGGTTCTTTAAACATCATTTGAAGAGGCAAGATGGGAGTCAAGATCTTGACAACTTTCAACCAAAGAATAAAAAAACCATGTTAAATTTTTAGAACAATGAACTATCTAAGATGTGTAGTGAACTTGAAATTATCTTCTTCTCTCATAATTATTAATACACCACCTTTATTTATCAACTATTTAACTCTTTAATTAAGTAATTTACTTAAATATGTTTTCAAAACCATCCCCTATTTTAGTACTTCTTATTAAAAATACATTCTCTAAAACTATCAATGCTCCTTGAGAGATGACCTAGGTTCTTCCCTAGACTATAAATTTATCTTCAAATCATAACCTATTTGACGTGTCACGACAACATGGTCACAATGATCGATAAATCTTGGACAACTCTTAGACCCCGTGGCAGGACCCACCATTTCCTATATTCTTATTCATTAGAATCAGGAAAAATATTGAAAGCGCTATTGTGTGTGACCCTATAGGCCCTTATCTCAATAGAAGTGGATAATATTCACAAACCAAGAGAAAAATGTTGCAACCTATCATGCCCCCTAAAGAGATAAGGAGTAGTCATAGAAACAACAAATAACCTTCATACATGAACTGTGTAATATAGTCTATTTGTCATACTATATCTCATAAATCATGACGCACACTTATGTAATCATCCTTTACTTGATTTATTATTTTCTGATCTAACTAGACAGACTTTCCTTCGACTACCATGGACATGGATTTATTGAAGGTACTACCATCCTGTTCCACCATGCTCTAGATATCACTTCCTCAACTTGAAAGAGAAAAATTCTATCTTGATCATTCACCCAATGCCATACCATCAATGACATACCCAACACAAACTAGCTCACCATGAATTCATTGTAATGGTTTTCACCTTCCATCAAAGTGCATGATCAAATGGTACACATTGATAATGATCTCAAGTGAAGAGACCAATACACATGACCATAGATAGGAACAACCAATGACACCTAAAAAACGTGGTGTTCCTATTGGCGTGTCTATCCTCACAATCTCACCTACCAAAGATCACTAAGTGTGAAATTCATGAGAATAATAATCGATGCTTATGAGTCCCCAACACCTAATAGTATAACATCAACCATGTACTGTCAGTATGATGTATCTAGACCACAAGACATATTTTTAAGATTAATATCATAGTATCTCGTGGTTCTCATTATAGCATGAGATCTTCTATAACCTTTTGATATGACACATAATATAAGGACATTACTATAAATATAATGGAAATAGAATTATCAAAACCATTATAGTAAGATCAACACCTGTATATCAACATCAAACTGTATACATGTAGTGGTAATCAAATTACACCACAAGTTGGGTCTACGACACCCAATTTCAACACTCCCACTTTTACTAGAGCCAACTTCTAACAAGTAGCAATCTGATAGCTCTCACATTAGAATCATTAATATGTTGAGATATGGATTTAATTAGGGGGTCTTCCATGTTGTCCTCTATGGATAATCTACTAACTATGAATTCACCTATCTGGATAAAATTCCTTAAGAGATGAAACTTCAAAAGTATATTATTTGTCATTTGGTGTGACCTGGGTTCCTTGGAAAGCACTAATACTACATTATTATCAAAATAAATTGGAATAGGGTATACAATACTAGAAAAAACACCGATATATAATAGAAATTTTTATATCCAAACTTCTTCCTTTACTATATCAGATGTTGCTGTATACTTTGATTCTACTGTAGAATCGACGACCACAAGTTTCTTCGAGCTTCTCCAGCTCACTGCACCACTATTCAAGAAAACGATATAACTTGACTGTGATTTTAGATCATCATGATCTGTATATAAACTAGAATTAGTATATCCTCTCATTACTAGTTCCTCTTCTCCTCTATACACAAGGAACATATCCTTTGTACACCTCAAGTACTTTAGAATAGTTTTGAATGCCACTCAATAAATCTCTCCTAGATTATCTTGATATCTTCCCACTATGATTAAAGAAAAGGAAACATAAAAACCAGTATATATCATGGCATACATGATTGATCCCTCTTCTAAGGAATATGGGATTCCACTCATTCTTTAAATCTCTTCTTGTGTTTTCATGCACATTTTATTGGAGATATTGATACCATGTGACATTGGAAACAATACTCTCTTGGATTATTCCATACTATACCTTTTAATAACCTTTTCAATATATGTACTTTGAATTATCCCAAGCATCCTCTAAGATCTATATCGATATATTTTGATCCCTATAATGTAGGCTACTTCACTTAAGTCTCTCATGGAGAAGGATTCATTCAACCAAGTCTTAAATGACTATAAGACTTTCACTTATAATTAATATACCATCAAAATATAATACTAGGAAAATTATGGAATTACCATTAACCTTATTATAGACACAAGGATCAATTTCATTTAAAAAAAACCAAATTCTATTATGGTCTAATCAAAATGAACATTCCATGATCATAATGCCTACTTTAACCCATAAATGGACCTCTGCAACTTTAATAATTTTTTGGAATTATTTGAGTTAAAAAACCCTTCGAGTTGAGTCATATAGATATATTAAACTAACTTTACATTTAGAAAAGTAGTCTTGACATCCATTTTCTAAATCTCATAATCATGGAAGGATATTATTGCAAGCAATATTGTGATGGATTTCATCATTTCAATGGTGAGAAGGTTTCATCATAGTCTATGCCTTGATGTTTTCTAAAACACCTTTCTACCAGTCTTTATTTATAGGTATTGATCTTACCATCAATGTATTGAATACCCATTTTCACCCATTGGGTTTTACAATAGCTGTAGGGTCTACCAAAATCCAAACATGATTTTGGTACATAGATTCTATATTATAATGCATGGAATCTTTCCATTTAGCAGTATCCTTGCCTTATATTACTTCATTTTGGGTTTGAGTTTTATCATAATCAAGGGATAATGTTTCACCTAACTCTGTAACAAGAAAATCATAACACCCTAGTTATCTAACCTCTCTAGTTGACCTATTTAGTACTTGTGTCTCGGGAACTTCATCTCCCACTGTTTCTTGAGAAGATTATTCCCATACTAACTCTTATGCATATAAGGTATCAACTTCCTTGAAGTCAAAATTTCTCCCACCATTTACATTGAAAATGTGTTCCCTTTATAGAAATATGGATTATCTTAACACAATCACTTTTCTATCAGAAGGGTTATATAGGTAATATCCTTTGGTTTCTTTATGATAACCTATAAAGATGCACTTCATGCTTCTGGATGCTAATTTTTCACTTGGTAAAGTTTCGAAAAAAATCTCACATCCTCATACACATAAATGTGACATATTGGGTTTATTTCCACACCAAAACTCATATGTAATCCCATCTATAGATTTAGTAGGTACTTGGTTAAGTGTATATGCCATTGCCTGTTATGCATATCCTCAAAAGGACAATGAAAGAGTTTCTTAACTGATCATTGATCTGACCATATCAAGAAAGGTTCTATTCATCCTTTTACTAACACCATCCCACTATGGTGTATAAGGTGGAGTGATTTGGGATAATATTTCATACTCTTTTAAGTGATCAATGAAATATTGGTTAAGATATTATCCGCCTCGGTCTGAGTAGAGTGCCTTAATCTTATTACCAAGCTGGTTTTCCACTTCATGTTGGTATTCCTTAAACATATGAAAGGAATATGACTTATACCACATTAAGTAGATATATCCATACCCACTATAATCATAAGTACAAGTAATAAAGTAGAAAAACCCACCCCTGGACTCTACTATAAATAGACCACATACATTAGTATGAATTAATTCCAGCAATTCTATAGCTCTTTCGCCCTTACCGGAGAGGTATGCTTCAGTCATTTTCTCTTATAAACAAGAATGACATGAATCCAGAGGTTTTAACTCAGCTAAGTATAAATAACCTTATTGATGTAATTTCTGTAAATGATTATCTTTTACATAGACAATACTAAAGTGACATAGGCGAGTGTTATATAAGTAATGATCGCTAGTTTTTTCATTGATTACCCTTACTGGTTTTTCAAGTTTAAGTATATATAATACATTGTTAAGATGTTTCATACCATAACATATGATATACTTATAAAAGAGACAACAATTATTTCCAAACTTGAAATAAAATACCATAGTATCCAAACTTGATACTGAGATTATGTTTATGGTTATTGAAGGTACATAATAATAATTATTCAATACAAGAACCAAACCAATAGGTAAATATAAGTGATAATATCCCACTACCAAGGCATCTAGACTCACACCATTTATATCCCAGAGATCCACCTCGCCTTTTTTAATCTTATTGAATTTACTTGGTTCCTGTATCTAAATACAAATATGTGATCCAGACACTGTATCCAACACCCAACTCATAGATGAAGATATATTTCATTCAATGACAAATATACTTGATGTAGAAGAGTCACCTTGCTTCTTCTTCCCAGCTCTACAGTTCTTCTATTAGTGGATTTTCTTTTCACATGAAAAATAGATAGCCTCCTACTCATTACCTACCCTCTATATCTTTGGATTTTTGTAAGGATAGTGCTTTGGTGTCTTCGACATAGATTTATCCTTAGATGTCTTAGCCTTTCCCTTTCTTCTATTGTTCACCATAAGGATTGAAGAATTGATTTTTTTCACATCCTTATCAGCTTGGAGAACTAAATTTAAAATATCTGGAAGTGACTTATTCATGTTATTCATATTATAATTAACATTAAAAGCTGTGAATCTCGATAGTAAAGAGGTAATAATGAGATCAGTCACTAGTTCTTGGTTCAATTTGAACCTAAGGGCTTCATGTATTTCAATGTACCCAATCATCTTGAGTACATGAGGTGCTTCTTAATTCCCTTATAATAATTTTCATTTATATAATGCACTAGATATCTCATATATTTCTTACCTTGATTTCTCTTGACATAGTTCTTAGAGATGGGTTAACATCTTATAGGAATATTTATCCTCAAGAATTTTATACAGTTGACTAGACATAGATGACAACATGATACACTGTATTTCTAGTGTATCATCTACATGATTTTTGTATTTGTATTTATCCACCTTACTAGCTCCCTAAGGAATCTCAACATGAAATGAGGATTATAGTACATATAGCTTCCTTTCTTAGAATAACACTATGCACAAGTCCTTATACCACTCCTAGAAGTTAAGGCTGATCACAATCTTTTATTTATCTAATATTGATCATTATGATAAAGTTATGATGGTATTTTTGATTTCCATGTTTTTTATACACCAAATAAATTTTTAACGGTTAGTAATTTATATTGATTACCTTTTAAGCATTATTGATTAATTAAATTATCAAAATGTATCCCACTATTTTATTGAAATATAGCAACCCTTTGTACTAGAATCATAATACTTCATTGCTTGAATATTCTAGTGGAAAATGATACTTGAAATTTCCTTCATATTCTACAAGCTTTTTCTATTCCACTACTTTGAGAGTTCAAGGTCAGTGTTTGACTGGACAACCGCATTAGCTCGCAACTCCTTGATATATTGAGTGAAGTACCATATTCTAAAATCATAAATATGGTTTAATCAATGATTTCCTATAAAGTTGTATCAAGTTATATTTGGATACTTATTTTCTACCAGATTCAGTTAATTCAACCTGTCACTCTCATAATAAATCCCTGATAATATGAGGCACCCACAAATTTGACTGAAGAGCCCCCATAGATGTTGTTTTGTTCAAATTCAAATAAATGAAGGCATTTATGACTTAATACTTATGTGAGGGTTTTATATTTTTTTTAAAATGTAATCCATTTCTATTAACCTGTTTATACTATGTTGTCACACTCACAACTGGACATTAACAGAAAAACATTCATCACATATTTATGCATTTTCTTATTTATTATTCTATGTGTTTGTCAAAGTAAAATTCATATACATAAAATAATAAACAAATCATAAAGGAAATAATTACCTTAATTATCTTGAACATATAATATTGGTTGATCCATTTAAACTTAATGGATCAACCATGACTTAGGATAATCATACCTAAGTCGTGTCCTAAATCCTAATGCAGTTCATCCCTGGTCCAGCATGTCCACATCTGATCTAAGGTAGTTTCTCGACTTGGTATGATCCACATCTCATTTAGATATCACCCTAACTTGATGGGTTCCGTATCTTATAGTGTCATTATCAAATGTACAATAATACTCACACGTAGGTGAGGGGGTCTCACAACGCAATATACAATTTATAAATTGGACACGCAAGACCTTATACATAATGAATTAAAAAATTATGATGTGCATACGATCTTAAATTAAATAATTATTACAAACATTATACACAATAATAAATAATTAAATGAAATTAATCATACAGACATGAGTTCGGTCAATTTCTCAAGACTAGTCAGTATTTAAAGTAATTTCACGATAAGATTAAATTGAAATAAATTTAAAGTTTAGAGTATAAAATAAATTAGATTAATTAAAAAATTCAAATAATTTACTTTATTGGGCCAAAAGATTAATTTAATTTATATTCCATAAATTAAATTATTAAATTAATTTAATTTAATACCAAAATTAAATTATTTATTTTAAATAATATCACTCATATTATTTTAAACTAATAAATTAATATTCAATCAATTTAATTTAATACTAAAATTAAATTAATTATATAAACTAATTTATGGGTGAATTAAAAATTTTCCGGTGTCTAAAATTTCGCCTAGACACGTTGTGGTTGGGCCGAACTCACTAAGACCCATTTCAAGTAGGGAATAATTTGTTTAGGGGATTCGCAGCCATACAGATCCTGTGCAATGAGGTTCTAGGTTGGAAATATCTATTTTGACCCATTTAGGATTGATCTAGATCTGCTTTACTAACAGGTCTCCTAATATGGATAGGAAAACCATGAGATAGGGGTGTTTCTAGATTACCTGGGGTGGGATGAGGTTTCGGTTGAAGAGACTGACATGGATAAGGTTACGGCTGGGAAGTTGGGTCACCAGGTTGCAGGTTCCTTAGGTGAAAGGATCATCAGAGAAAGGGATATCATGGACAGTAGAGTTTTTCCTATGCACGGGTCACCGAAGAAAAGAGGGAGGGATAGCGGGGATATTGGATGCATTGACCATCATTGAGGAATCTCACACCAGAAGATAGTAGCAATGTCACACTATTGGTGGGGACATTCCGAATGGTGGTTGTCAGGGGAAGCTTATGCGGTCAGGCTGCAGGCATCTAGAAACCTAACAGAGGTGGGTTTGGTCTCATCTTGAGGTGTCAGAAGACCTTTGAGGTTGGCTGGGTTCCCGCGATGATCAAGGGAGGTGGCCGGAAGACAACGAAGGTGATGACCAGGATGAGTTGGTGCACCAAGGGCGGTCTGTGGTAAAGGGGTTTTTGCCACTGGTCTATTTGGTTCAAGTGGGAGGTACTGGATGCTTCTATGGGAAGCATCCTTTTTTTTTAAATTTCAATCTTCCAGTGGAGGATTTGAAAGTTGGACATTTTGGCTATCTTGCACGGTAAGAAAACTCACCCATTTTATCATCATTTAATAAAGGATATACATAGCCTTTATTAATTTTTAAATAATTAAAATTATTTTTAAATCTTATGCTTTGTTAGGAAGCTATCATTTTTGACCACCCTTGTATTTTCTATACATTCAAGCTTTAAAGAGAAGAAAACCCTTATAAGGAAAAATAATCTCGACCGGTGCAACTATAATCATCAGATTCTGATCAAATATTGATCAGAAATGGATCATCGAAAATAAAATTATGAATAGATATTAAATTATTATGTTCTTTAATTTTAAATGCACAACATACATGTTTATGATCTATTCCAAAAATTTCGGATGACCATAACTTGGATATCCAAAATCGGATCAACGTGCAGTCTGTTCTGTTGGGACCGATTTAATGGGATCTACTTAATTTAATGGAAAATAATTTTTATTTAGCTCAAAAAAATAACACGATCCATTTGATACCAATTAAAGGTATTGGGGCATGCAACGAAAGTTGGTGGGACAAGAATTATAAAAATTTTCGTCACCGGAGTGACATAACATTGTCGTCTCCAATGACTCGAGCCCCAATATAGGTACACGAATCTCATGTGAATTTAATAAGCACAAAATAAACAAACAAACATGTACCTTGTTTGATTTGGAGTCAAGTTAGACTATAACTTATCATCAGTGATAATTGCTTGAAGGATCTGAAGCCAAAACCCTCTAGATCAACCACACACGCTTCAAGAAACTGCCTAAATTTTAATCATCAAATTTCAAGTGCTAGCATGGAGCTTCAATGATTCCTCTAACGTCGTGAAGATCACCTCGAATCCATTCATATGATCTATGAAGATGTCCTTGGATTGATTTCTTGAATAGTGTCTTTCTCTATCAAGGATGTGGGAGGAGGAGATAAGAGCTCTCAATCTATTTGAAAATAAATTATCTTAAAATGGAAATGAGCTCATAATGTACTTATATAGTGGATTTGAAAAATACTTTGTTAGGGTTCCCGAACCCCGTATATATGTCATCCACTTAAATAAGTGATGAATAAATTATCATGATAAAATAACTATATCATTTATATTATATATATTTTATCACATACTTTAAATATATATTAAATATATTACGTGAAAAACCTAAGTCATTAACCCGACTCGTAATTCTCGTTAATATTAAATGAACCTTGAATATTAAATATAATATTCATTCATATAATATTATTCCATGTATTTACTTAAACAATTATAAAAAATTTTATTAAATAAATTCAACTCAATTATTCTATACTCAAATAATAATGATTTTATTTATTTATCATTGATCGATAAATCTTAGACAACTCTCGGACCCCATGGTAAGTCCCACCATGTCCTATATTTCTATTCATCAAAATAAGGAAGAATCTTAAAAGCAGTATTGTGTGTAAACCTCTAGGACCTTATCTCAATAGTAGTGAATAATATTCACAGAACATGATCAAAATCTAGAAACCCATCATGGCCCCTAAAGAGATAGAGAGTAGTCATAGAAACGACAACCAACCTATATACATGCATTGTGAAATATAATCTCTTTTTCATACTATATATCATAAAGAAGGACACACACTTGTGTCATCATCCTTTTCTTTATTATTTGTTGATATAGCTGGAAGGAATATCCATAGACTACCATGGACATGGTTATAATGAAGGTACTACCATCATGATCAACTAGGCCAGAGATATCACTTCCTCAACTCAAAAGTGAAAATTTTTATCTTGATCATTCATCCAATTCCATACCAGCAATGATGCACCCAACACAAACTACCTTACCATGAATTCATTGTCATAGATTTTACATTGCATAAAAGTACGTGATCAAATGATACACATTGATAATCTTATCAAGTTAGGAGACTAATACACATGTCTATAGATAGGAACAACCAATTACACCCAAAACATGTGGTGTTCCTATTGGTAGGTCTATCATCATGATCACACCTACCAAAGATCACCAAGTGAGAAATTCATGAGAATAAGTCTCAATGATTATAAGCCCCCAACATTTGATAGTCTAACATCAACTATTTCCAGTCAGTATGATGTATCTAGACCACAAGAAATATA
This sequence comes from Viscum album, assembly GCA_963277665.1. Taxonomy (NCBI): domain Eukaryota; kingdom Viridiplantae; phylum Streptophyta; class Magnoliopsida; order Santalales; family Viscaceae; genus Viscum; species Viscum album. The sequence continues at coordinate 391,584,816 of OY728155.1, forward strand.
TTTAATATTAATGTCATAGTATCTTGAGGTTCTCATTATAGCATGGGATATGCTATAACCTTTTGATATTGAACATAATCTAAGGAAATTATCATAAATATAATAGATGCAGAAGTATAAACACTATTATGGTAAGATTAAAAAATTTATATCTATATTAAACTGTATACATGTATTGGTAATCAAAGTACATCACTAGTTGGGTCTAGGGAACCCACTTTCAATAAATCTTAGTTTGAGGATCGATAGATTGATTTCACGAAATTGTGACGACATAAAATAGCCTTATATTCCCTACGCCAGAACCATTATTTCATAGACCAATGATCTATAAAGATTCTAGAATACATGTGGATGATCTAGAGGGTTTTGGCTTCAGTTTCTTCAAGTGACAGTCACCAATGATGTGAAAAACATGTTTCTGATCGAAATTAAATGAGATACGATTTTGATTTATTTATTTTTTGTTTTTAATTATTCATTTTTAATTAATTTAAACATGATACATGTATGAATTATTGCTCAAGTATACTAGATTTTAGGTTTCAACATAAATCCAGACCCAAAAATTTTAAATTTCCATTTTTCACGCTTCCTTAAAGCCTTGAGTTCCTTTAATAATATCAATTATAAATTACTTAAACTTTCTTAAAAAAGGTTTTGTTCCTAAAATTTTAATAGTTATTTGTATCAAATGATATCACATGAAAATTTTAAATAATACTTAATGTGGTCCACTTTATAAGGGAAGAATATAGTGTTTTTATAGTCCAAAATACAAGTAAAAAACAATGCATTTAATTTACTTTTTTTCATAGATGATTTTCATGAATTATGATAGATATTATGGTGTAAAGGTTTAATTAAGGATATTTTTTAGAATAAATTATAATTTTTAATGAATCCAATGTGCTCAATCAATATTAACTGATTTCCTTAATTCTTGGGAAATTGTTTTTTCACTTATATCATGGGCCTGAGGTATTAAACAACAATTGCTATCTATGCTCTATTTTGACTTGAATCTTAAAATATGTGGTAATAAATACCCCATAGTGATAGGGTTAATTTTGAATGATTTTTCAATGTTTTTGGTAGCATTATTCTATGCTTCCTCATGTATGTTTATAAAACTATCATTTTTTATTCTCTTTCCATGTTTTTCTCATTATTTTAATGATTCCTAATATATGTTAGAAAATTACCATAGGTTTATTATTTTACCACTTGTTTGGTTGTTATTTTTATAGGTTTAGGTTGTTTCTTGGAATCATCATGCCCTACAAATTCTTCTTAGTGGATCTTTTGATCATTCGGTTTCCATAGTGATGAAGACTATTTAAATTTCGTAAATTCAAAGAAACTTTTATTATTATTATTATTTATTTTCTTTTTTTGGATTAGTAATATACTTTCATCCAACCTAATTACTAAAATTTATTAATCTCTATTAAATATTACTTATTGAATAAAATTTCTTATAACACTTTCCAATTATGATAAGTACTTCTATATAGGTGTTGTTTCCAGTTTGCTTATTGAAAAAATGATCTTCCGCCTCTAATTTAAGTGGTTTTCTTGTGGAGTTTAATTGTAAGCCTATTTTTAGAAAAAAAACATAAGTTATGTTTTCAAACTTCTTATCATAAATTTATTATCATAAATTTTATGTATTGGGTAGTTATGAGGAAGTGATATCAATTAGATCCTTAAACCACTATTCTTGACCAAATTTGAGTATTTCCCATGAAATATTTGGAATACCCACATATGGACATATTTTTGGTCTTATAAGATATTAATGAAGTAGTTAATGGTAATAATTTTTCATTATTAAGTGTATCGTTTCTATGATATCTATTTGAGATATTTTTTGGTTTTTTATACCACTTACTCAAGGCTAATAGTGAAATGAAACTTTTACCAATTTTGGAAAAAATGAGAACTATAAGTTTCTAAAAAACCTTATGATCTATTTTACAGAACTTATTGAAAAATATTTATAACCATTTTCACTTATGATAAGTTCTTATATACAAGTGTCTTCTAGATTTTTCGTTGAAAAAGTGTTTTTTTCACTTATTTACATGATTTTCTTTAACAAACCTAACCATAGTTATTTTTTAAAATTATTTATTATAAGTGATAAGTGTTTTAAATAATTTTTATTAAGTGATCTCAAGAAGATCCTTGGGTATCATAATTCACTACATGGTGACCCTTATGATGTATTTGGATCCTTGTTATGGATTTTTTATTACAAGAATTCCTATAGAAAACTCATGTTTTTTTGTTTCATTGAAACCACAACTGTTCTATGTTAGTTGTTTTTTAGAATAGTTGCATCCATATGAGTCTTATTATTTATTTTTGTATTTATAATTTATATAATAATAATAATAATAATAATAATAATAATAATATTTTTATGTATATATTTTATACATTTTGATATATATGGATTATCTATTCTACATAGTAGGTATATTATTATGTGATCCATGTAGGCCTGAAATTTTCTTGACATTGAGATCTACTTATTTATTTTTAGTATTGATACTTATACTAGGTATTGGGTTTTAAAAGTGTTGTAGTATAATTATTAATTTTCTAATTAATGAAAATATATGAGTTATAATAACGATTCATTCTCTATATAATGTTGTAATAGAAACGTATAAATTTTGAAAATGACTTAGGTTTTTAAGGAGAAAAGTTTGTCTAATTAAATCTATTATTTAATCATAAAGTTAATTAAAATAAAATCCATGACTTATAGTCATGTATAATATCTTTAAAATATTTCAAATTAAATGCTTCCATAAATTATGAATTTTAAAAATGTCCCTGAGTTCTAATAAATTTAAAAATTACTGTAAGATATTGGTAACCATAAAACTAGAAACTCAAAGTGTGTTAAGTACTGTTTATTTATAGGGAAAATAAAAGACGGGAAAAAAATACCTGGGATAACCACATAGACAAATTTGATCACATATTCCAAGCCCATCATCTAATAATACCCCTTAATATGGTCTATACATTAACATACACTTTGTGACATAAAAATCCCACATGTTGTCTCGCTACCCCTTTAGTAATAACATCATCATACTGATCTCTTATATGAATTCAGTTAAATGTGATGTTTTTCTTATCAATGTTCTCACAAAAAAAGATAGTAAATATCTATATATTTTTTACACTCATGGAAGAAATTTTTTTTAGTAATTTTTATAGTAGTGTTATTATGACACAAGATGTTTGTAGGATTCACATTTGGAAAATAAATCTCATGTTGAATCTGCTATGGAATATAGTATGGTATTTGGAATCAACACTCAAATAAGATACAATTGAGGTCTTTTTATATTCTGTTATAGTTTATAAATATCTTCTACATGATATTTTAATATTTTTAATGTATTTATCTTATTATCCATATATTTGGATGGATGTTTTGTATCAAGTTTTGATTTGTCTTGAATTTGTAAGTATGGAGATCAGATTTACTATTGTATAAGGATGTAAAAAAACCTTATCATAGTGGTTTTAGGTGGAAAATCACTACAGATGTTGAAATCTTGGTTTGGGATCCTCATGCTGAACATTTATTTTTGGTTTGTGCTAATTTTTTGAATGAATTAATCTGTGATTTTATGATTCAAAAAAACAAGCTATAATATTCATGTATTTTCAGGTGATCCTTGAAGATGGTATGGTTAAAGGATTTTAGATCTAAACTAATACCTCTAATATTGAAGTTGGGTTAAATACAAGTTATAATATTCATGCACATGACAAAACTATTTTCTCAATATCTTATAATCCTGCATCTCCTGATGTAAATTTCATTATTTTTATATTCTACTTAATCAATACTACCTTGGTCTAGAATATAAGTAATTATTATTCATTATCAAAATTAACCAAAGTCAAGGTTAATTTTTAGAAAATAAAACTGAGTACATTACTATTTTTTATATCATAGACCATGAAATCTTATAATTTGGTATTATATAATCTTAACAACTATCTCCCATGTCTACAGATTTTAGAAACTAGGTCTATAGGTAAAAAGGTAAAACAATATCTAGTATCCTTCCTTTGGATTATTAGGTTTGGGAAACATCTCATTAACTTCTTTTCATATTTTTAGGTAAATCTCTGGGATGTTTTAGATAATCAAACAAAATGTGTCACATCAAAAAACCTAAAGCTATGAGTTCTTCCTTTCTCTATTAAATTCGTATATAACATCTATAGTTACAAAAAACTTCATAAAAAATGGTGTTTTATTAAGGTTGTGTTTGGTTTTGGAAAATATTTATCATTTCTTTTTTTCTAAATATATTTTGGATTATATGAATATTTTTTTATAAAATGAAAATAGAAAATGTTGAGGTTTTTGGGGAGAAAAACATGGGCTATGTTTAGTTTTGAAAAATGTTTCTTTTTTTCCTTTTAAATACATTATAAAATATGTTAAATTATGTAATTATGAAAAAAAAATTATAATATAAATTGTGTCACCAAGATGGATGAAATGTCTCCTATTGATTCTATCAAAAATTATATTTTCATTAAAATTATTGATAACAAGATCATTCTGGATGGCTTAATTTAGTGTCATTTTGGGTCTTAATCAACTTATTTTAATTTTTTTATTCTTTATTAGGTGAATTAAATGAACTTAATTGCATTAATTTCTAATCTTATATATTTTTTAGGTCTATATATCCCATTAAAGGCCAATACCACTTTCCCATCTTTAAATATTTTTTTAATTCATTAAAAAAAACAGATATATTTTCATGTTTTCAAGAAAACCAAAATGATAGGATGGGTAATCACTAGATCACACATTTGAAAAAAAAATTTAATGAATATTATAATTTTTCCAAAACCAAACACGACCTAATTTTTGAGAAATTAGGGTGTCACCGGTGTAGGGAGTGATATTTTTGGTGGCTTTCTATGAGGAAAATCCATTCTTGCTAGCTATGAGGAGCTCAAAAGGGTGGATGAAAGTGTGGAACACCTTGATGGATGACCATATCACTGGGATATATGGGACCAAACCTTAGGGACCCTCACCTGAGTCTCTATGGCTTCAATCATGGTTATAATTAATTCAAAATAATTTGTAAAACTTTTTTCTTGATATTATTTCCCACTATTCTTAAAGTATAAATTTAGTCACTGAGGGTTTACAAAAATACATAAGACAGTATTAAAAGGCCAATGATATAATTTCATGTGTACCGGATTTATAAATAGATGAACCCCATATATTTTCATAAAGTAACTTTAATCCAATTAATTACAATCACATACTTTTGTACAAGTAATGATATTCACATGTTAAATTTAAAAAATATAGATTTCCCACATAGTTTTCATGATAATATAAACATGATGCTCCACCACTTGCATGGTTCATATATTTTAATAAATCCAACACTAACATGATGCTTCACTAAAAATATTAGACACCTGGTCTATCAATCTCCTTTTATAAAAATCTATCATGAAATATTTAATAGTATTATATCTTGATATATTTCATCTTTTATTCTTATCACACCATTATTATAATTACAAAACACATGATACATAAACATGGCCCACATAACACCCCTGATCAAAAAATGCGTTTCATATACATGTGCTCTTCCCCTTGATTAGAAAAGGGTTATCATTCTAACCATCCACTAAAACTAAAATCCAAGTGTAAATATAATCTATAATTATTTCTAGGAAAAAACTCAAATGAATTTGGTAGCATAGATCCTAAGGGGCTGAGAAGATGAATTGGGTTATAAAGGTGATCATAATACCATTATTATTTATTAATAAAATCATGGAGATATTCCTTGATCTGTATTGAATAAGGCTATGGAAAATATTCATTATCATAAAAAATCCTTCTAGAAACTTGGTCCTCATATTGGTGTATTATAAAAAGTTCATCATTTGAGGAATTGACTTGACTTTTAATATTGAAGATAATAAAAATCTCTTCAATCCTCATATGATATCCTTTTGTGTAACACCCCAAGATTTCATAGTGTGTTATTTCTTCAAAATAATTCAATAACTTGCACTACACGCAACACTGAGTTCAATTGCACCATGACTTGCCAAAAAAAAAGCCATTAAAAGAGGTCATGAATAGTATTAACTAAATTTTAAACTTTATATAATCCTTATAATTTTAGAATCCATATTATGAGTTTCTTAGTCATAATGCAAGAACAGATTCATTTTCAGTATTGCACTTTTATCAACTTTTGATAGTGAAACCTTTTTAAATACAATATTTTAAACTTTTTGACTAAATGGAGACATCAAAAAAATTTAAAATGAAACATCCCAAGCTTCCACGGTACGCTTTCCTTTGAATAAAACAGTAGCGTGTGTTGTACGCAACTTCGAGTTCTAACACACCGTAACCAATCAAACTAGCTGTTATGAATAGTAATACCTACTTTTTGAAATTATATATATTTTATATTTTAAAATGGACTTAATTTTTGGATTCGGAATATCAAATTTAGCCTAAGGTGAAATTTTGGTACTTTTCTGATAACTTTCATATTTTGATGAATAGTGAAAATTACTAAATTTTAATTAAAAACAACTTTTTTAATCAAAATAATTAATAGTGATAAATTATGAATTTGAGTGGTTTTAAAGTATATTTAGAATATAGTTTTACTATTTAATATAATGTTGGTCATTGGACATAATTTTACAATTAAACCGAACATAAACAAGTGTCAATCTTTTGGTAGTTATTATCTCTTAAAAACACGCTTTTTGTTTTGACAGCGGGAATTAATTTTAAATTAATTTCTGCCACTTCTGTGTTTTGAATTTAGAAAAATGGATTCCATATTTGGAATCAGGATGTTCAAATTGTGTAAATAGGTAACTTTTATTTTTAGACATTTTGAATAATTACTGCGGTAAATATTTTATTTACCATGGTTAAGGGTAAATCCGGTAAATAAGGGTTAAAAAATAATATTATAATAATACTAAATTACCCTAAAACGTGTCTTAACCCTATTGGTTGATACATGGTCGACCATGGGCATCTTTGGGTCTATTTTGGGACCCCATGGATCCACTTGTAAGTGATAATGACACATTATTTTAATAAAGCTAAAATAAAAATAAAAATGGCATAAGCTTACATCTTTTAGAAGAACAATTTTTACATAGGGTTATACCTGTTGGATTTTCGATTATAAATATTCATTAGAAAGATAAAAAGATTTCCTACATAATGATATTTTATTTATAATTTTTAGACATTAAATAATTTATTTTATTTATGACACAATGATGATGCAGTAATTACTAAAATAGTGAAAAATTAAAATAATTGATATTATAAATACCCAAATAAATATAATATGAAACTTTTAATGAATTAAACTAATTTTCTAGGCTAATATGATATATTAGGATTGATTTAATGGACTTTTTTCGAAGTAATCAATCTGTTATGAGTTTCACAAAAATCAACTATTGAATAGTGTCAAAATTGACATAAAAGAGTTCTTAAAACAAATATTATATTATTAATTGATATTAAATTCCTAAAAATCTAAGGTTCGGCCAAGAGACTTATATTATGATAGGTTAATCATTAATGGACCACTTGGGGGTCGCTTGGATGTATATAGTAAGTTTATTAACCATATTATATAAAAATACAAAGAGACATTGTAAAAGTGAAACTAATTAACTTAGAGTTAATACTTAAAGATAAGGTTAATATAAGTACCCAAACCTGTCTAAATTCTATTGGATGAGTTCTTTTCGACCTATCCCCACCTCATCCTTTGAATAGTCAACTTTGGAGCCTTTGGAAACCGAATATGAATTTATTATAAATTAATATTTCTAGCTTTTCCAAAAGTGCCCCTCACCCCTCTTATAAAAGGGAACTCCTCCTTCTCTTTTCCTCACACCTCTCAAGCCACTTGGCTCGTCCAAACTCTGCCCAACTAAGCTCTCCAAATACCTCTCCTCCTCCTTGAAGCTTCCCCTTAGGCAGAAAGCATTTCAAGAAGTCCTTTGGTTCCAACCAAAGTGAGTTACCTAGATTAAAGGAGGTTAACCTACCCCAACCAAGGAAAAGTACAAGGTAAGGGTTATTTCACAATCTCTTCATTATCCGAGGTTGTATTATATGTAATAATCTACTGGGATCTCTTTATCATCCACATCCATGTCTCTTTGAAATGTATTTCAAAACATATTTATTATTTACAAGAATATGGGTTAAAATAATTTATACCCGTGTTTGACTTTTTGTAAGAGGTTTATAAAGGAATCTTTCCGTCGTTTTCAAAACAAGGTCCTTTTTAACCTTTTCGACAGAATTAAGGTAAGAATGTTTTTTTTAACTTATACGGCGGGTGCGGTTATTTTCCGCCGTTATAAAATCATCGAAGCTTTCCTTACAAGCTTATAAGAATATTTTCAAAGAAAATGTTTTATTTTATATGGATCTTAAATGATTTCAAAATAAAAGGAGATATTTCTTTTAAAAAGTGTTTTGATTTCATCTATGTCAACATCCTTTAATGGATTTTACTCTTATTTGAAGTTGATTTATTATAATACAAAACTTCTGTATTGTATTGAAGGTTTTGTGATATGTTTGACTGTGTATGTGCTATTTTATACCATTCATAGTTTATGGTGAAACTATTGACATTTCGTATGCTAGTTTTAATCCGAATGTTTATGTTATATTTCAAACTTTTCTTTAGATGAATGTGCTAAACAAGTATGTTCCGGGTTGGGGACCGGTAAAAGTAAGCCCTCCAGGTTGGGGACTGGTAAAAGTAAGCCCTCCAGGTTGGGGACTGGTTAAAGTAAGCCCTCCAGGTTAGGGACTGGTAAAAGTAAGCCCTCCGGGTTGGTGTCCGGTTATTAGAGGCACTCCGGGTTGGTGTCCGGTTATTAGAGGCACTCCGGGTTGGTGTCCGGTTATTAGAGGCACTCCGGGTTGGGTTCCGGTTAGAAGTAACCCCTAGGTCTTGGGATGAGGCCTAGACAATTAAATTAACGTATGACATTATGCATTCCAACATTATGAAAGTGGTTATTGATATTGCATGTGATTATTCGATTAATAGAATATCCATGTGAACAAGTAAATGGCATTATTTCATTTTACTTTTGCCATACTATGTTGAAGTTCAATTTTAAAAGGCTTTTGTTTTAGTAATTCATTGCCTTAAATGTTTATGCTTATTTTGAATGTTCCGCTATATTGTTATCCTTACTGGGCATTTGAGCTCACCCCTTTTCTTTGTTTTATTTTTCCCAGGTAGTGAAGAAGTAATTTATGAATGACTTGCAGGGATATTATGAGGGGTTAATAGTGTGGATATGAAGACTTTGTTGTTGTAGTAGTTATTCATGTTGAAATGTAATGTAAAACTTTATGATTATATCTAGTGTTTCCAAGGCTACTAAACCAATCGGTCTTTCGGGATTTGATCTTTCTTGTGATCATGCCAATGTTACGAAGTAATGCACCGACTCTGGGTAGCTGGGGTCGGGGCGCTACAGTTGGTATCAGAGGAAGTTTAGTACAAACCTTGGAAGCTAGATTTAGATAAACTCTGATTAGAGCACGTAGACCTAAGATGAACTTTGAGGATTAGTATAGAAGAACTTCCTAGAATTTTGGTATTGTAGAGATTTTGTGAGTTTTCCGAGCAATACATCCCTGTCTGGATACGAGCAGGTAGAGGCGGCTCTGGCACAGATGTACCTAGGGGTAAAACCCGAAAACACCGCTTTGAGCTAGACTCGAACGGGAACTGGTGCACGACAACGAGCCTTGCTGCACTCTTGGTTACGACACTCCCGGGGGATATGCTTAGGATAACTCTCACTATCTTTACAAATCATTATGAAGGGTTTATGAGTATATACTTCCTCAAAGAAGACATTTTTATGATTATGGATTATATCCATAAATAGTTCAATTTATGTTAAGTGTTTTATAAGTATGAGATTATGTATTTTGATTCATAAACTGATCTAGTGTATGCCATTGTTTAGAAATGGCGCCCAGTAGAAGGAATGAGAACTCCAGAAATGCACATGATCCAAAGAGAAGGAAGGATCATATCTTTCATGGTCTTAAGCTAGAATTTATAAGAGGAATAGTCTCCCATGTATTATCATCATGTGAAGAAATAATATCATGTGTTGATAAGATAAGTAAAGAGTTTACTGAGTCATATGTATTTGAAGGGAAGCAAGAGAAGAAAAGGATGGAAGAGAGAAAGATTGATAAAGGGATGAGGGAAAAGAAGAATTTTCCCATATGTGGTAACTGTGGAAAGAAACACCCTGGAACTTGCCTGAAAGGAATGGGAGTTTGTTATAAGTGTGGAGGAAAAGGGCACAAAGTACGTGACTGCAAGGGTAAGAAAATGGTTTCAAATGTACAATGCTTCATTTGCAAGGAGTTTGGACACTATGAGAACTCATGTCCCAGTCATCAGAATATGCCTCAAATGATGCTATTGGATAATAATCAAGTTATGATACTACCACAGATGAAGAGGAATGATTAGAGTTCTTATGTTGATTATGTCAATTGAGTGTTGTATCAACAATGTACTTGTTATAATAATTATGGAGTATATAAGGATTGTACTGCAGTACTATTTCATTAAGGACTTGAGATTGTGTGGAACAAAGAAAAGTGACTCAATAGCAGGATAAATTTTTGGAAAATATATGGTTGAGAGAATGATAAATCATAATATAGTTCTGATACTGAGGTAGTGATTTTGGAATAATATGTGATTGTTTTGGATAAATAATATTGGATATTCTTGACTACCTTGGAACTGATTAATGATTTGTATATTCCATCATTGTTGTGGATTAAACTATTTTTGGATTAATGAAGTATATACAGCATTCTATATGGAATAAGGGAGCATGAATGTAATCAATAAGGAATATGGTAATACATGATGAAGGTATTCATATGCTATTACGGGGTAAAAAGGATCTATATTATGTTTACCTTGCTTATAAATGTTAGACTGTGAGTTTGGACAGAAGTATTTTGGATAGTTCTAGTTTGGATTATTTTGGATTTCCATAAAAGGACAACCCGGAGGTCGGGCGGCAACCCGTCGCGTCCGGCAAGGCTGCGAGACTTGAACCCGCAACCGAAGGGCGACAAGGGTGTATCACCTACCACTGTCCCACGAGATGTCCTGAATTAAATAATGTAGTTTTTTTTAAAAGATCTGGTAGATGAATTATAATTCATTTATTTTGGAACCCTGTACGAATAGTATAAATAGAAAAAAAAATTTACGTTCTATTATCTTTTAGAATGAAAGATGAGTTTGTGGTAGAAATTTATTAATGGGTAAAATTCTAATTATAAAGTAAGTATATCTCCTTATGATCTTAGCCAATCTCATAAATAAATTCCTCAACATTAATAAAAGGAACTTAGAACAAAAATGTTGTCCTAGATGGTACCTTAAATCATCACTAATTTATGGCTTTGGGATTTTTGGCCTTTTCATAGCCATGTTCTCTACCACTCTCCATCAGATAATTGATGGTTAGATTTCTCCTCCATATCCATATTTTCCTACATGGAACCCTAGTATGTGTTATGTTCGGTAATCTTCATACTTTCCACTCTTTGTTTAAAATAGAGGCCTCATTAATTCATTTTTCGATGTGGGATTTCAACTAAGATATTTTGAAACGTCAAAAATGTGTTATCCTAATACCCTATGATTTGTTGAACCGATGGTATTTCAAATCATCATAGATTGATGAATTTAAGGACCTAAATTATACACTTGTTTGTGATTGATGACCTCAATCACTACCTATAAATATTTACGTTTTCCCTCCGATTATATGTCTCTAATTTCCACCAATGTTCTCTTAATCGAGATCATAATTTGGTGGTGACCCTTTGATTTCTATTTTCCTCATATTAATACTAAATTTTAGTAACCCAATTTCCGATGTGGGGTTTCCCACAAATATATTTTCTACTTTCAACCTTTTATTTTTGAAGAACAATTTCAAATTGCGAGGACGCAATTTATTGAAGGAGGGGAGAATGTAACACCCCAAGATTTCATAGTGTGTTATTTCTTCAAAATAATTCAATAACTTGCACTACACGCAACACTGAGTTCAATTGCACCATGACTTGCCAAAAAAAAAGCCATTAAAAGAGGTCATGAATAGTATTAACTAAATTTGAAACTTTATATAATCCTTATAATTTTAGAATCCATATTATGAGTTTCTTAGTCATAATGCAAGAACAGATTCATTTTCAGTATTGCACTTTTATCAACTTTTGATAGTGAAACCTTTTTAAATACAATATTTTAAACTTTTTGACTAAATGGAGACATCAAAAAAATTTAAAATGAAACATCCCAAGCTTCCACGGTACGCTTTCCTTTGAATAAAACAGTAGCGTGTGTTGTACGCAACTTCGAGTTCTAACACACCGTAACCAATCAAACTAGCTGTTATGAATAGTAATACCTACTTTTTGAAATTATATATATTTTATATTTTAAAATGGACTTAATTTTTGGATTCGGAATATCAAATTTAGCCTAAGGTGAAATTTTGGTACTTTTCTGATAACTTTCATATTTTGATGAATAGTGAAAATTACTAAATTTTAATTAAAAAAAACTTTTTTAATCAAAATAATTAATAGTGATAAATTATGAATTTGAGTGGTTTTAAAGTATATTTAGAATATAGTTTTACTATTTAATATAATGTTGGTCATTGGACATAATTTTACAATTAAACCGAACATAAACAAGTGTCAATCTTTTGGTAGTTATTATCTCTTAAAAACACGCTTTTTGTTTTGACAGCGGGAATTAATTTTAAATTAATTTCTGCCACTTCTGTGTTTTGAATTTAGAAAAATGGATTCCATATTTGGAATCAGGATGTTCAAATTGTGTAAATAGGTAACTTTTATTTTTAGACATTTTGAATAATTACTGCGGTAAATATTTTATTTACCATGGTTAAGGGTAAATCCGGTAAATAAGGGTTAAAAAATAATATTATAATAATACTAAATTACCCTAAAACGTGTCTTAACCCTATTGGTTGATACATGGTCGACCATGGGCATCTTTGGGTCTATTTTGGGACCCCATGGATCCACTTGTAAGTGATAATGACACATTATTTTAATAAAGCTAAAATAAAAATAAAAATGGCATAAGCTTACATCTTTTAGAAGAACAATTTTTACATAGGGTTATACCTGTTGGATTTTCGATTATAAATATTCATTAGAAAGATAAAAAGATTTACTACATAATGATATTTTATTTATAATTTTTAGACATTAAATAATTTATTTTATTTATGACACAATGATGATGCAGTAATTACTAAAATAGTGAAAAATTAAAATAATTGATATTATAAATACCCAAATAAATATAATATGAAACTTTTAATGAATTAAACTAATTTTCTAGGCTAATATGATATATTAGGATTGATTTAATGGACTTTTTTCGAAGTAATCAATCTGTTATGAGTTTCACAAAAATCAACTATTGAATAGTGTCAAAATTGACATAAAAGAGTTCTTAAAACAAATATTATATTATTAATTGATATTAAATTCCTAAAAATCTAAGGTTCGGCCAAGAGACTTATATTATGATAGGTTAATCATTAATGGACCACTTGGGGGTCGCTTGGATGTATATAGTAAGTTTATTAACCATATTATATAAAAATACAAAGAGACATTGTAAAAGTGAAACTAATTAACTTAGAGTTAATACTTAAAGATAAGGTTAATATAAGTACCCAAACCTGTCTAAATTCTATTGGATGAGTTCTTTTCGACCTATCCCCACCTCATCCTTTGAATAGTCAACTTTGGAGCCTTTGGAAACCGAATATGAATTTATTATAAATTAATATTTCTAGCTTTTCCAAAAGTGCCCCTCACCCCTCTTATAAAAGGGCACTCCTCCTTCTCTTTTCCTCACACCTCTCAAGCCACTTGGCTCGTCCAAACTCTGCCCAACTAAGCTCCCCAAATACCTCTCCTCCTCCTTGAAGCTTCCCCTTAGGCAGAAAGCATTTCAAGAAGTCCTTTGGTTCCAACCAAAGTGAGTTACCTAGATTAAAGGAGGTTAACCTACCCCAACCAAGGAAAAGTACAAGGTAAGGGTTATTTCACAATGTCTTCATTATCCGAGGTTGTATTATACGTAATAATCTACTGGGATCTCTTTATCATCCACATCCATGTCTCTTTGAAATGTATTTCAAAACATATTTATTATTTACAAGAATATGGGTTAAATTAATTTATACCCTTGTTTGACTTTTTGTAAGAGGTTTATAAAGGAATCTTTCCGTCGTTTTCAAAACAAGGTCCTTTTTAACCTTTTCGACAGAATTAAGGTAAGAATGTTTTTTTAACTTATACGGCGGGTGCGGTTATTTTCCGCCGTTATAAAATCATCGAAGCTTTCCTTACAAGCTTATAAGAATATTTTCAAAGAAAATGTTTTATTTTATATGGATCTTAAATGATTTCAAAATAAAAGGAGATATTTCTTTTAAAAAGTGTTTTGATTTCATCTATGTCAACATCCTTTAATGGATTTTACTCTTATTTGAAGTTGATTTATTATAATACAAAACTTCTGTATTGTATTGAAGGTTTTGTGATATGTTTGACTGTGTATGTGCTATTTTATACCATTCATAGTTTATGGTGAAACTATTGACATTTCGTATGCTAGTTTTAATCCGAATGTTTATGTTATATTTCAAACTTTTCTTTAGATGAATGTGCTAAACAAGTATGTTCCGGGTTGGGGACCGGTAAAAGTAAGCCCTCCAGGTTGGGGACTGGTAAAAGTAAGCCCTCCAGGTTGGGGACTGGTTAAAGTAAGCCCTCCAGGTTAGGGACTGGTAAAAGTAAGCCCTCCGGGTTGGTGTCCGGTTATTAGAGGCACTCCGGGTTGGTGTCCGGTTATTAGAGGCACTCCGGGTTGGTGTCCGGTTATTAGAGGCACTCCGGGTTGGGTTCCGGTTAGAAGTAACCCCTAGGTCTTGGGATGAGGCCTAGACAATTAAATTAACGTTTGACATTATGCATTCCAACATTATGAAAGTGGTTATTGATATTGCATGTGATTATTCGATTAATAGAATATCCATGTGAACAAGTAAATGGCATTATTTCATTTTACTTTTTCCATACTATGTTGAAGTTCAATTTTAAAAGGCTTTTGTTTTAGTAATTCATTGCCTTAAATGTTTATGCTTATTTTGAATGTTCCGCTATATTGTTATCCTTACTGGGCATTTGAGCTCACCCCTTTTCTATGTTTTATTTTTCCCAGGTAGTGAAGAAGTAATTTATGAATGACTTGCAGGGATATTATGAGGGGTTAATAGTGTGGATATGAAGACTTTGTTGTTGTAGTAGTTATTCATGTTGAAATGTAATGTAAAACTTTATGATTATATCTAGTGTTTCCAAGGCTACTAAACCAATCGGTCTTTCGGGATTTGATCTTTCTTGTGATCATGCCAATGTTACGAAGTAATGCACCGACTCTGGGTAGCTGGGGTCGGGGCGTTACATTTTGGAATATCCTTTATATGTTCAGTTTCATACAAATTTTTTCCCCTATATAAAGAAAACCCATGATGAAGATTTTTTTATCACAAAAATGTTATTCAACATGTAATACTTAAAAAATATATTATTCAAAAATAATTTTGATAAAGTGTCTAGTGATTGGTTTCTTGAGAAAACCAATGATTCTTTTTGAATACATTAAAAGAATTAATCTTTGATACTAATGATTTAAGGATATGGGGATATGAGGGTTGAAGTGGTAACCCCTGTATTGGTCCTTTTTGATCACTATATCATTTGATATACCAATTCTTGTGGCAGAAAATACTCTTGGATTTTGTATTTCAAATATTTTTCATGGATTTTTTTGGCACATCTCTAAATGAGGATATTTTATTTTTTTTGAAATCTTTTATCCTAATGGGTATCTTAAACATATTTATTTTTGGTAAAAAATCACTTACTAGAATTGTTTTTTTCTTTTATTCCATATTCTGCTACTACTGACATAATATTTTTACTTGCTTCATCATTAAGATAGAAAATGCCTTCAAAATATCCCTTATCAAGGGCCCATGCTCATATAATTAGTTAATAAGTTTAAAAATATATTTTTTATTAGGGAACTCTTTTGAGAAATGACCTTTATGTCCATAAGTGTTTCACCTTGTTGGATTTCTAGTACATGACCATGATTTCTTCAAGAAAATTTCCATTTCTTTTGAATATTTATTCCACCAGAAAAAGGTAGTGAAAACTTACTAGTATAAGGATTTTATTTATTATAACAATAGATACATGAATTTTATTTCCATATTTTATTTTTAATTCTTGAAGGTTACATGCATGTAGAATATATTTTTCATATAATTTAATCTATTAGAGAAATTTCTACTGGTTATAGTTCTCATTTAAGCCAGTGAGTGAATGCATTGACATATTTTCATTTGAAACATCTCCCAAATTCATTTGATTAACTTTTAAGAGTTATATTTTTATCTACAATAAGACATGACAAGGAGTTAAAATAATTCCATTTTAGATTAACATAATCTATGCCACCTAGAGAATAATATCATTTAGACATGCAATCATAATGATTTTGGAGATCTTTTCTCTTGAAATAAAAACTGTTGCAACTAGAGGCTGTATGTTTAATTTGTTTTTGTCAAACATTTATTAAATTTATTGTCAAACTAGGGGTTACATGTTGGAGTTTCATGATACATATTGGATATAATGTAGAAGTAAATATGGATCAAAAGAAATACATTTGAGAGAATATTTTAATCAAGGAAGTCTAAATTTGAAGACTTGGAAGATGTTTGATAAATGTAAGATCATATATTTATCCTAGAGAAATTAAGAGTTTGAGTTTTATAGAGGGATAAGCTACGAAATGAAAGAAATTGGTAACAATAAGATAAAAAAATAAAGTAACTTAATGATAGAATATATGATCGATTTTTTAGACATATAATGAAGTTTTAAATTTGTGTGATGGTAAATATTAAATATGGATTGTTAAAGAATTTTTTTAAGTGTTTTAAGTGTTTGAAATGTTTTTTGGAATTTTGAAATTATTTTTTAAGAATGAATCTGAAGTTGCGTAAGTGAGACTTCATAAAATAATTTTCCATGTAAGAATGAAGTTGTGGAATCAAAGTGGCATATGTATTGCATGAAAAAACAAAATAACTACATAATTAATGAAACCATGCAAGAGTTTTCGTGTAAGTGAGACTTTAAGTATTAACTAGCTGTGTAAGAGTTGATGATTTAGAAGTATGAATGCGTGCATGTGTCTTGAATTTTGATTTGGCCACATAAGTGTTGGAGATTTCATTGTGATGTTTTGCAAGAAGTAACTTGAGTTTACAAACCTCACATAAGTGATAATCACATTTTATGATATAGATGTGATATCCTATATGAAAGGAATGATTTTTTCAAATCTCACATAAATGAGATCTAGATTTTTGAAGTTATGTAAATGTTGGATGAATAAATCATGGGAATTAATTAGAGTTTTTTTCCTGAATTATTTTTGTGGAAGCATAAAATAAATAAAGTTAGTGTATATTTAAATAAATAATGTAAATATATTTTTAGTGGTTTGAAAAATAATATTTTTTTTCCAAAAATGAAGTTGAAGTTTTTATATTTGCAGGGTATTTCAAATATAGATTGTTGCTTAATTTTATGGAGATTTTATTTTCATATCTTTAGAAACATTAAAAATGGAACATAAAAAGGATTTCTTAGAGAAAAAATACTTAGGGATATATATATTATCACCTTTATATTTTAAAAGAAAACTATTTTTGATTGTGTATACAACTTGCAACACCGAGTTTAAACAAACCACAAAATATTATTATTTAAAAATGAATTTCATAGCATAGACATTGAATTAAAGAGTATTAATAGGGTTAAAAAAATTATGAATTTTTTTATAAAGGTTTATATAATGTATTTATTAATAATAAACAAGTACTTAATTTTCAGTAAAATCATTTTATACATCAAAAATACATTTTCTTTAAAAATGGTTTTATTTTTCATTTTGTGTGTGGTAATGATAATTAATTGTTGAAATTTATAGAAATTGTATTTTAAAAAATTAGTATCACTTTTTAAATCATAATATCAAAATTAACTTAGGGTGAATTTTTGGGATTTTTCTAAACAGATCGATTTTCTAGTGAATAGTGAAAAATACTACTTTTTATTGAAATTTGTATTTTTGTTTCAAGCATTTATAAAGATAAATTTTGTTATAATTTTTTTTAAAGTAAAATTAGTTATATAATTTTATTAATAATACAATTTTGTTCATTAGAATCAATTTTATGTTTGAATTAAGTATAGAAACCTTTTTATACTAAAAAGACATTTTTCTGAAAAACTGTTTCTATTGCCTTTTGCATTTTAATATTTAATTAATTTATAAAAATTATAGATATTGAATGTTAAAAAAATAGATTCCATATTATGAATGAGGAGTTAAAAATTTGATAAATATTTCTTTTTTATTTATGGTCATTAGGAATAGTAACTATAGTAAATAATTGTCACCACAGTAAGGGTAAATCAAGTAATTAAGGTTGAAAATAATACAAAACAATGACCCTAAAACTTGAATTTATCCTATTTATTAATTGGATTTCATTCATTTCAAAATTATTTTTTAAAACATGGCAACTTAGTGCCATATTTATTTGATTTTGTCTTTTATAATTTTAAGTAAAAGATAAAGTAAAAAATGTCAATTTCTTGCTTTTAATATATATAATATTTTTTTATAGAGATAAAAAAATTATCTTCGGTTATAAATGGTTATTTTAAATAATTTTTTTTATCATGGTAGTTTATTTATAATTTTTAGTGATGAAATAATTACTTTAAATCTCACGCAATACCGACACAATATTTATTCAATTAATAAAATAAAATAAAATAAATGATTCTAAAAATATTAAAAATAATATAATTTGAATGAATTATTATTCTATATTATTTTTTTAGAAAAATATAACATCTTATGGATTTTTAATGGATTATATTCGAATTAATTTACTTTCATGCTATTTTTAAAGTCAAATTAAATGAATAGTGTCAAAAATGACATTAATGGTATTTTATGAAAATAATATTTTATTAAATTATTTAAAAATAATAAAGATATTGAACAAGGAAAATGGGGTAATATATGGTTGAAAATATCATCCCTTGTCCATTTATGGTTAAATTGATCTTTTATGGTAACATTGTTGACCCTTAAAGGGTATAAAACTTTTATATTGCAGTAATTGTCAAAAGGGTTAATAGAAGGTTAAAACAAAAATATAAGAGTGAAAAAATAACCCAAATTTGTCTAATTATTTTTTCTGAGATTATTTATACTCATCCTAATCTTATATTTTAATTATATCAATTTGGTGCCACTTTATTTTTAAAATTAATTTATATTAATTTAATACTTTATGAAATCCCAAGAATTCCTCTCCCCTCATTATAAAAGAACCCCCATCCTATTTTATTCACACTTAAAGAACCATTTGGTTCTACCAAGAATTCAAAAATTCATTACTAACATCCCTTATCACATTATAGGGGTCTTATTTAAGTAATAATTTTAACCTTAGAGGGATTAAGGTATAAATAAAAAGAGGTGGTTTGAAGAAGATGTATAAACTTTAACCAAATTTTTTAGCTTCATTTCTTCTTATAACACCTTAAGATATTCTTAAAACATGCTAAAATAATAAAAATAGTATCTTAAATATATTTATATTTTGTTATGTTAATATCATACCCTACATCCATCTCCTATTCCGTCAAATGGGAAACAAAATTGTCATTTATGTGTATGATGGACTGCCACCTCGCGAACCAATGTAATTCGTTTTCCGTCACCGCCTCTCATATATGGTTATAATTATGGATTTAATTTTTATATATGATATTTATGACATATTAATCATTATAAAAAGATAATATATCATCTAATTTCTTACCTTTTCATCCATTAAAAAATGATAACGTTGTTCATGCGTACGTGTGGACTACCACCTCCATGAAGCGATGTGATTCGTTTTCCATCACCACATCACATGGATGATATATATAAGTTTATTTAAAATAAATAATACATAATTTATGATATAATTATCAATATATTAACATAAAATAATACTTACATTTTTTCCATTATGATCGTTGAAAAATAGAAATGTTACTCGTACGTATATACGAATTACCGTCTCCATGATTGTAACATAGTTCATTTTTCATAAACATATTATATGGTTGGTTTTAAAAGTGTAATTGATGTATAAAAATGATAATTAATTCATGATTATTATTATATATATGATGGATTAATGACCTATTTTACCATAATCAACCTACCGAAGTTATTTTGGACATATGAACTGAATATCGTTAAAATGTATGACAAGAACTTAATCGATTAAGTAATTAAATAAAATAGGGTAATAAATAAAATAAAATGAATAATAAAATTTAAAAAGGTTATTAATCAAATAAATAATTAAAATAAGTTTATTAGTCATGAAGATAAAGAACATTTGTGATGAGTATGGCCCGAGGTAAGGGGTTTCTTAACACAATTTCCATTCCGTAGGTTAAACTTATACTTCGTTGATTATGTTATGACATGATTATGTGTGAAATGACATATTATTATTTTATTTTTTATTTATAATTATTTTTTTGGATTTAAAATTTTCTAAAATAAATACTTCATTTTTTAATTATCACTTCAATGATATGACCTTTATAAGGGTTAATTTCAAAATCTCATCATTATTCAATATTTTTTATGTTAAAGTTTTCATTGGGGGGAATTACTTGATCTTTATGTATTAAATGAAATATATTTTATTCTACAATTTTTATTTATATAAATTAAAAATTTTCCTTTCTTTTTCAACTCCATAATTACTCAAGATACCTAAATCATGTTTTTAAGGAAAAACGACTTTGTTTTTCTACTCAGTCAGAAATATTTTTCTTACATATGCATATTATCATTAAAATGTTTTAAAAAATATTTTTAATATAATAAAATGAATTATTAAAGTTATTTTTACCCATGTTTTATTTTTAAAAAATGGTTTAAAATTAATCTTAGGGATGTTTTCCGAATGAGGTACTTTTTGATTTTTCTTACAAAAGTGGGAAATAAATATTTTTTTAACTTATATAGAATGAATATAATTCCCCACCAACATGACTACTAAATTTTTTGAAGCTTAATTTACAATTTTACAAGGTTATTTTAAAATAAAATGCATTCCTTAATATTTTGGAAATTTTTATAGTTTCAATAAGTGATTTCATAGTGAAAAGGGTTATTTTCTTCAAGAAATTTTCTAGTGATATTTTTAAAGTATTTTCATATATATCAACATATTTAGTTGAATATTATTATTTAATAGGGATATACCATCAACCATATTTTTATGGATGGTTTATATTTATTTTTTTTGGGGAGAGTATTGACATTTTGTATGTTAGTTCTTCCAATAAAGACAATTATTAATTTTAAGGCATATTTATTAAGTTTTATTGTTTATTTATATGATGAATACATTGTACTTATTAAGTGATGGGTGGGGACCAAAATTACATATCCTCTTGATGCATTAGTAGGTATCATGAGACAAACCAGTTGGATAGCCTTATTAAATGGGTTTTGGTGTATACCTACCTATATTTTAAACTGTCTTAGCACATGGCCTCAACAGTAAGTTTAAAAAATTTGACATTATGCATTCCATAATTATGAAATAAATTATTTATGTCTATGAAATTATTTTGAATAATATCCATGGATATGTTTCAAGATCATGTGATTATTTATATAGCATCATTTGATCTTCATTTATTACGGCTATATTATTCTTCATGTACAAGTTATTGATTATATGTAATATTATTCTAGTTATTTAACTTTCTATATTGATTATTACTTATTTACTCATGATATCTTCTGATTTACATAACCCTTGTTGAGAATTTAAGCTCATACTTTATTTTTTTCCTTTACTTAGGATATGAAGAATAAATATTTGATTGAGTTTCAAGGATGCAGAATATTTATTTTCACTATGTTTTGTATCATATGTTTTCAAATGCAATGTAAGATTAAAGTATATACCTTTTTTACCAAGAATATTAAACTATTATGTCCTTTGGGATGTAATTACTTATATATAGTGATAATGTAATAAATTAAATACTAGACCTGGTCTACTAGGGTTGGGGTCTTTATAGTTGGTATCATAGAGAGTTTAATAGAAAACTTGGGAACTAGATTTTGGAAAATCATAGATTAGGGAACATAACCATATGAAAAAAATTTAGGACATTACCCAAATACACTAATTTTATGATTAATATGAGGATATTTTAATATTTTTAGTTACCATCATGGGTTATTAAGTCTAAGATTGATTATAATTTTAAGGGTACAAATACCCCTTCTGAGGTTTTAGGTGATGGAAGTACCTTGGAGAAATTTATTAAGTTTTAATAGATGTTTGAGGTATATGTAACCTTTATGTATAACTTTTGTTTTAGTGAGAAGTTTATTTAAGGAATAATTATTTTATATCTTGTGGAAATATGTTTAAAGTTATTTATAACCTTTAGGTTTAATATGATCCTTGATATTATAGTAATAATAGTCAATTAAGATTTTCTAATTTGGTGGGAAAAAAGATGTATTGAAAACCTTAGTGGTTAAAATGTGATTTGATGGTTAATGATATTTTTAAGGATGTTCATCATATATTTGTAAAATTTATAGGAATTATATTAGTATAGTTTTTTAAAAATAAAATCCCATAGGCTGGGTGACAACTCATTACAACTGGTAAGGCTGCAGGGCTTGATCTGATAATTGAAAGATGATATGGGTGCAACACCTACCACTAGCCTACATGATTTCATAGTTAGTATGATTGGTTTACTTAAAAAATTTGATGAATAAAGATTTTTTTTTTATTTTTTAAATCATATTGTAGGATCAAATCATTTTAATATTTTTAGGTGATTTGAAACTTTTACTAGATTTTAGGAAGAATACTCTATTATGGTTTAAATAACCATTTGGGTAAGTATATGAATTGATGTTAAGTTAATTATGGTTTATTGTATAGTGGGATATAGATAATATTTATGGTTAATATGTGATTCATTGAAAATTCGATATTTTTGAAAATATTTATGGTCAATCTAATGATTACCTTTCTGGTTAGTATCTAAATTTGATTCATGATATTCTAATGAAGTTCACTACATTATAAAATTATATAGTGATTTATCATGGGGATTAATGATATTTTTGGGGATGTAATATAAAAGGTATGAGATAAACTTTGAGCTTGAAACATTATTTAATGTTAAGGTTATTGATTATAATTGGGATATATGTTTATTTATTTGTGGAATAATCTAAGTTGGACCTTTGGTGTTATTTTGGAAATTTTGAAGTAAAATTTATTATTTATTCACATGAAGGTTTATAAATTTTGGATATTATTTTAACTTGTGGTAACCATTTTTTGGTTAAAATTTAAATATAGGTAGAATATATTGTTATCCTTTTGTGGATTATGTGATCAATTATAAGTTGATTTCAGTGCTTTAAGCATGAAAAATTCGTCATGAATACTCATCATTTGAAAAAAGGATGAGATTGTGGTGGAAGTTGATTAAAAGTTGAAATTATAATTTTAAATTAATTATATTTCATTATGTTATTAGTATATATGGTAAATAAATTCATCAAATCTAGGAAATAGATATTGATACAAATATCTTATCCTATTATGATCATTTCTGATGAATTGATGGTCTTTTCAATCATCACTAATTTATGGTTTTATGATCATTAAATTTATCATAACCATGTTCTATATCACTCTATATTAGTCCTTTGTATTAAGTTTTCTCCTCTATATCCTTATTTTTACTTCCCAATAATGTTCTACTATTTGGAAACTAATTTTTGTGTTATTCTATGCGATATTTGTATTTCCCTTTCCCTCTTTTTATGTGGATGCTTTATTAACCATTTTTACAATGTGAGTTTTTCACAAAGGAATTTTAAAATTTAAAACCCTTGATTACCTAGAATAATTTAAATCCAGAGGATATAATTTATTTAAAGTGGAAAATTTAAAACAAAAATATTTTAAAAGAACACTATATTCGATATAATATACAACATGCAACACCGAGCTTAAATAAACCATGAAATATTATTATTTAAGTATGACAGTTATAATCTAACCATTTAATTAGAAGGTATGAATAGAGTTAAACACATTATGAAATAATTTAAAAAGGTTTTATATAATTTATTTATTAATAATAAATATACACTTATTTTTTAGTAAAACCATTTTTACTTTAAAAATACATTTTCTTCAAAAATGGTTTTATTTTTCATTTTTTGTGTAGGAATTATAATTAATTTCTAACACGATTATAAATTTTATTTTATGAAATTAATATAATTTCTAAAATCCTCATATCAAAATTCTCATAAGGTAATTTTTTTTTGATTTTTCAAAAAAGATTGATTTTCATGGGAATTGTGGAAAATACTACTTTTTATTGAAAACTGAATGTTTGTTTAAAGAATTTACAAAGTTCCATTTTGTTTTATAATGGTTTCAAAGTAAAATTAGTTATATTATACTATTAATTATCTAATTTATTACATTGGAATCAATTTTATCTTTGAATTTAGTATAAATAAATTTTTATACTTAAAAAGACATTTTTCTAAAAAACTATTTTTCCTTGTGTTTTTTGTTTTAATATTAAATTAATTAATATAAATTATACATATTGAATCATAAAAAATTGATTCCATATTTGTAATTATGAGGTCCAAATTTGTTAACTAGTCCCCTTTTATGTTTTTTCATTATAAATTTCAAGCATAATAAATAATTGTCACCACAGTAAGGGTAAATTGGGTAATTAAGGTTAAAAATAAGATGATAAGGACTAAAAAATGATCCCAACACTTGAATTTATCCTATTTTATGAGTGTTTTTCAGCCATGTACGTCCAATTTTAAAAAATATGGAAACATTGTGCCATATTTCTTTGATTTTTAACTTTATAATATTCAAGTAAAAGATAGTAAAAAATGTCAATTTATTGCTTTTAATATCTATAAAATCCTATGACAGGGATGAAAAAAACCTATGTTCAGTTATTAATTGTTATTTTAAATATAATTTTTTTATCATGGTAATTTATTTATAATTTTTAGTGATGAAATAATTACTTTAAATTCTTATGCAATGTTGAAACAATATTTATTCAATTAGTTGAAAAATAAAATAAAAGATTCTAAAAATATTTAGAGTAATATAATTTGAATTAAGTACCATGTTCCAAAAATATTTTTAGAAAGATATAACATGTTATGGATGTTTTAAATTATTATATTAAAATTATTTTTTTTTTCATGTTTTTTTTAAAGTCAAATTAAATAAATAGTGTCAAAAATGACATTATTGGTATTTTATAAAAATATTATATTATTAAATTATTTAAAAATCCTAAAAATATTTACATAAGAAAAGGGGTATTATATATGTTAAAAAATTACATCTATTTTCCATTTATGATCCAATTTTTTATTTATTGTAACATTCTTGACCCATAAAGGGTTTAAAACTTTTATATTGCGGTAATTGTCAAAAGAGTTAACAGATGGTTAAAACAAAAAGATAAGGGTGAAGAAATAATTCAAAATTATAAAATTTTTATTTGATGATATTTTTTAGACTCATCATAATATTATCTTAAAATTATATCGATTTTTATCTATAAGATCTTGAAAATTAATTTATATTAATTAAATATTTTAAGAAATTCCAGGAATCCCCCTCCCCTCATTATAAAAGGACACCCCTCCTCTTTTATTCACACTTAAAGAACCATTTGGTTTGGTAAATATATTCAAAAATAAATTAATAACATCCATTAACACATTATAGAGTAATTAGTTCCGGAATAATATCAACCATAGATTGGTTAAGGTATAAAATAAAGGAGGTGGTCCGAAGAAGAGGTATATCTTTTAACCAATTATTTTAGTTTTATTTATTCTTATACCTCATTAAAATCTTATAAAACACACTAAAATACACATAACAATATATTACATATACTGAGATATTTTTATGTTAATATAATACACTATATCCATCTCTTCTTCTATCAAATTAGAAACAAAACCACCATTCCTATGTATGGAGGACCAACGCCTCGTGAACTGATGTAGTTTTTTTCCATCACCACCTATCAAGGATGATTATAATGATATATTTAATGTTTTTATATGATATTCATGACATATTTATAATTCTGAAAAGATAATATATCATCTAATTTCTTATCTTTCCATCCAATAAAAAATGATAACATCATTTGTGTGTATGTGTGGGCTACCACCTCTACGAAGCGATGTGATTCTCTTTCTATCACCACATAACATAGTTGATATATATGTTTATTTAAATAAAAAATATGGTATCTGTGATATAATTATAATAATTTAAATATAAAATAATACTTATATTCTTTCTATCATGATCATTGTAAAATGGAAATGTTACTCATGCATATGTACGACTTACCATATCCATAATTGTAACACAATTCATTTTTCATAACCATATTTTAGGTTTTTTTAAAAGTATAATTTATGTATAAAAATGATAAATATTTCATAATTATTATTCTATATATGATGGAATAATTATCAATTTTACCATATTCAACCTATCAAAGTCATTTTGGATATATGAACCAAATATAATCAAAACATTCGATGTGAAATTAATTGATTTAATAATTAAATATAACATGGTAATAAATAAAATAAAAGGAATAATAAACTTGAAAAATTTTCTTAATAAAAGTAAATAATTAATATAAGTGTATTATTCAGTAAGATAAATAATTTACATGATGATTCAAACCTGAGGTATTGGGTTTCTTAACTTAATTTCCATTCATTGGTTTATAATTCTACTTCATTGACTATTTTATTACATGATTATGTGTGAAATAATATATGATTATATTATTTTTCATTTTCACTTTTCTTTGTTCATTTACATTTGTCTCACATAAATAATACATCGACTAATTATCACTTTAATGATATGTCCTTTGTAAGGGTTTATTTCACAATATCATCATTATTTGGGGTTATTTATGTTAAAGTATTTAGTGGGGGAATTATTTGATATTTCTATCTTAAACCCAATATATTTTCTTCTCATATGGTTATTTTTTTTAAATTAAATTTTTTCCTTTCATTTTACACTCTTTAATTACTAAAGATACCAAAGTCACATTTATAAATAAATCCAAATTTTTTTTCTACTCGGATGAGAATATTTTTCTTCCATATCCATATCATCCTTAAAATGTTTTAAAGAATATTTTAAATATTATATAATGATTTATTAAAGAAATTTTTACCCATGTTTTATTTTTAGAATTTTTTTAAAATGAATCTTTCTATCATTTTTCGAATAAGGTAATTTTTAACTTTTCTTATAAAAGGGTTAAAGGAATGTTTGTTTAACTTATACATAATGAATGGAATTTCCCATTGTCATGGATAATAATTTTTTTGAATATTCCTCTATAAGTTTACAAGGTTATTTTTAAATTTATTTCCTTAATATTTGGGAAATTTTTAAATTTTAAATAAGTGATTTCAAAGTGAAAATGGGTAGTCTAATTATATAAAATTTAAAGTGACATTTTTAAATTAATTTCATCTATTTCAATATCATTTTCTGAATATTATAATTTAATAGGGATATACCATCCAATATTTTTTTATGGTTTGTTTATGTTCAATTTTACTAGGGAAATTATTAATATTCCATGTGGTAGTTATTCCAATACAAAAAGTTACTATTTTTTAAAGAATATTGATTAAGTTGTATTTTTTATTCACATGATGATTTCATTGGACTTATTAAGTTATGGTTGGGGATCATAATTACATATCCCCTTGATTCATCAATAGGTCTCATGAGAAAAACTAGTTGGCTAGCCTTATTAAATTGGTTTTGGTGTATACGTACCTATAGTTTAAACCGTCTTGGAATAAGTCCTAGATGATAATTTTCAGATGTCTGACATTATGAATTCCATCATTATAAAATCAGTTATTTATGTCCATGAAATTATTTTTAATAATGTCCATGGATAAGTTTCAAGCTCATGTGATTATTTATATGTAATCATTTAATCTTCATTTACTCCTTCCATATTATTCTTGATGCACAAGTTATTGATTATATGGAATGTATTTCTAGTTAATTTCCTTTCAATATTGATTATTCCTTATTTACTCATGATATATGATGTTGTATGTAACCCTTAATGAAATTTGAGCTTACCCTTTATTTTTTTCCTTTCCCCAGGATATGAAGAAAAAATATTTGAATGAGTTTCAAGGATGCATAATATTTACCTTCACTATGTTCTGTATTTTATGTTTTTAAATGTAACGATAGATTCAAGTATGTATATAGTTTACTAATACTAATAAACTATTCAGTCCTTTAAGATATGATTCCTTGTATCTAGTTCTGATATAATAAAGTAACCACTGAATCTAGGCTACTATGGTCGAGGTTTATATTTATTTATCCAATAGGAGAATGAATAAAATGTGAAGAGAGACACATATCATTGATATATCCAATTTAAAAGAAAATATAGAAAGTGGGTGTCATAGATATTTGGAAAAAATAAGAGACTGGTGGAAAACATTGAATATTAGTTCTCTTAACAAAGAATTGTTTTCATCCAATTCATAATTGAATGATGATAGAAGTTTATATGGAGATTTGTAAGGACATTGGATTAAATCCCATACCATGGATTTAAACAAATTAGGATTTTGAAGTTAATTCATAGAAGAAAAGAAAAGCACATATTTATTAGATTTTTGTGTTAGGTCACACAATGAAGATGACAAGAGACAATGGGTGAGGGGTGGGGGTGGGGGTGTGAATTTTATATCTTAATGAAATTTGAGTAATTTAAATAATAATGTGGAACATGGTTTATAATAATATAAAATAATTCCACCATAACAAAATATTTCAGTTGATGTGTGAAGAGTGTATACAAAATAATAAAGTACAAGAGAGAACGATATATTTTATAGCATTTTAAATATAAATAATCATATGTTTACTCTTTACAATTTCAAACCAAGATTATAGATATCCACTAAAAAGAACTCACTTTTTAAGGATAATGAAAAATCATTACAAACTTCATTTTACTAGACCCAATCCACAACCAATACCCTACCTTTTTCACACCTAGAGGCCCAAACACAAGACCTTCCTTTTGAAGTGGTGGAAGAACCAAAATTTACTTTTACAAAATTATACAAAAGCTATGTATTAGTTTTTAATTAGGTAATCATTATTGAACTGTTTTGATAGATAATATGTAACCGGAATGGCCTAATGGATTATAATCCAATCATTTTGTCATTGGAGTTATTACATATCATGTTCTCCATTTTTGTTTCATCAGGAGAAGAGGCATTGATGGGATCCACCCGATGGTTTGATTGTGGGGGGTTTGTGTTGTGCATAATCATGAACATAAATCTACCATTGTTTATATTATTAGAAACTCCCAATGGTTCCTTCATCCATAACTAGGTACAAAACTACTTTCCAAAGCTATGAGATCACCTGGGTTTTTAGGCCCAATGACTCTTAGGGACTCGCATTAGTCGAGAGGATGGGAGGTATGGATCACCGCACCATTTTCAGGAGAATTATTTCCTACTATGTGACTCTCTTATAGATTTAATATATGTTCGCAAATCTCTTCCTAATCCTAATATGGGATTGGTTACCCTAAAAAATGACTATAAGTTAATTCTCTTTCACGTGCAGATGACTATGGTCTCTTTAGTGAATCCATCTGTATGTATCTAAGGATCTCCATTATTTTCTAGTAATGGAAAGTTTCTTATCTTTTGAAGATGTATAAAAAAGTGTTTTGGAATGTGATTCCATTCAAGGAGGCAGTTAATATTTTGAGGATGGGATTGAGCCATTGTGAGGCATCCTACATATCCTGGTTATTATAGGAATAAAAAACCCATGTAGTTCATTAAACCTGTGCAATTTAACACCATTCAAAAAGGATTTATACGGGTGCTCTAGTACACAAAGTATTCAAGCTTGGGTCCCATAGGGATGTCCTATATATCCCGAGTATAATGAGAATAAAATTTATTATAGTTCATTTCTTCGAGGATTATATACTGAGGTTACCCCTATCATTGTAGTGACTATTGGATTATATGATTATTTCAATTCCCTAAGATCACATGATCTATGCTTGGTGTGAGAAGAAAGGGATGGAAAATGATAATTTTCATTTTTCATGATATGTAAATTATATGCTGAGACTACCCTGAGATGATTTATTTTGGAACTCGGGCCTCCGAGAGACATCCTACATATCCTAGTTATGGAAGGAATAAAATTCATCATAGTTTAGTTTATTTCTCTATCCACTGATGGATGAGGTAGATTAATCATCCCATGAGAATGATTGGGTCCCGATGGTTGAAAATGACATTGTCATATGTGTTAAATCGAAATGGATGTTTATTTGATCTCAGGCCTTAGGAATATGTCCTACGTATCCTAGTTATTATAAGAATCAAATTTATCATAGTTTAATTTTTGAAGATTACACTCTAAGGTTTCCCTTGATATTGTAAAGGTTTATAGTGAAGATGTTATTACCATTGTAGCTCCCTAAGCCCACATGATCCATGATCATTGTGAGAAATAAGGGATAGAAAATAATCAATGTTGTTACTTTGAATAAGGGACTTAAATGATGGGATCACCCTGGATGATCAATATAGAGATCAAACCTCAAGGAGAGGTGACTTACGTATATTGAATATGTCATGTACTAGAGTTTTTATAGTTCCATTTATTGGGACTTACATACCGGGGTTTTCCCAACTATTGGAATATATCATGTTATGTAACTGGTTGGGGATTACACTTTGAGACTTTCCTACTAATCGGAGCTTACACACTGAGGATATAAAATGTTATCAATTCCTAGGATGCCCTTGTGTCCTAACCTATCTATCTAGAGGGCATCACATGACCCGGTTTGACTTGTCTGGAGAAAATCAAAAGATCCAAATGGTTAGTCCTAGAATCCATTGCATGACTTGGATAACTTTTCCAGGGGGTTTCAAATGACCTAGTTGAATTTACCTAGTTCCATTTAAAAGATTCAGCTTAACACATATAGAGGGCCTCATGAGAGTCAATATGACATGTCTCAAAGGGTGTTTCATATCTGAGATAACATCCCTATAGGGCATCATGAGACTTGTCCAACATGTCTGGTGGGCATTGCGAGTCTCAATTGACTTTCCAAAAGGGTGTTGAAAGAGCTTAGTGGACATGCCCAGATTCATCCATGAGACTTGGATGACATGAGCTGGTGTTGTTATATGAGTCAGGTGATGTATCTGAAGGACATTGTGAGGCTTGGGCGATAGACCTATAGGGCTTCATGAGACTAAAGTGGCATGCCTAGGGGGGACTGTGTGAATTTCTATGACATGTTTGGAAGACTTCATATAACCTGGGTGGCATACTGAAGGAGAATCATGAGATCTGGGTGACATTTCCCGGTACTATCGCAAGTCTTGGACAACTCACATGAAGCATATGGGGTCAACTAACATGTATTTTATTTAAGTCTTTCACCTTTAGTATTTGATCTAGCACTTGTATTTAGAATGTCTCAGATTTATTCTGTATTAGTTTATTTTAAGTCTCACACAATCTAGAAGACATATGGTATGTTCTTCGTGTGTCCTACTAGAAGTCATTCATGTGATCTATAAATGATCACATGAAGTGTTTTATGCATGGAACATGATCACTCTGGCTGTTCACTGGTATATTACCTGATGGAAGACTTGTATTTCATGAAATTAGTCGCTTAGAGAAATATCCTATGGTGCTTATGTGAAATTCCTAGAGTTCTTTATCTTGGATGCGATTGGTCCTCCTTTATTTATGATTGGGTGGAGGATTTATAGGCCTCGCTAACTTGGGTGTTATCTAGTTTACATGGTGTATTTAGTGCAGATCTAGGATGTAATCGGTGAAGGGGTCTGGCATCATGCGTATTCGTGAGCCTTTTCCATGGATCACTCCAAGAATGTTGCCTGATTTTTTGCAACCATGATTCCCTCTCGTCAACTCCTCCATTATTGGATTATTTCCAATTAATGGGGATTTTTTTATCACACAAGTATGTATAATGATTTTAATATTTTCATATTGACATGTATAAGGGCCTTCACAAGATTAAAGTACCTATTGAAAGGCATCTGTGAGATGCTTAATGCCTTGCCTGGGATATTTCACGAGATGAGGGTGGCCTGTTCGGGGGTCTCTGCATGACCTGGGTAGCTCATACATGAGTCTCACAGGTCTATGTTGCGTACTTACTTAGCACATTGTAAACATTTTATGACCATGAGAGCTCCTACCTCCTCCATTTTTATTTCCTTTGTCTTATTTAAAAAAGGTTAGGGATTATGAAAAGTTTCATAAGTTTCGTTGAGGAATTTTTTTCTATTTTTTGGTGATGCTTCACGTGGCCAATAAAGGTCATATGAGGGTGTACGATCATTTCATGAAAAAATCCATCTATTTGTACTTAGGGAGCCAAAGGGGGAGCGCAAGGTCACCTTGACATACCCAAGGCCTTTTTCAAGATGGGGATGACATGACAGAGGTGTCTTAAAGAGTCTTTGGAATCGTGAGGGGTGCTTCATGTGATGTTTAGTGACCATGAGAGGCTTCTGCCTCCTCCCCTTTACATCCTTTTTTTATTCCTCAAAGGATCAGGGGTCTTGTGAGTTTTTTCAGATGCTATCAAGGATTATTACCCTTACCATTAGTGATGCATCACATGATCCTTACATCCCTAAGAACCCTCAACTATTTAGACTTTTTTCCTCCTTATTTTCAAAGGATTTTTAGGTTAGATTGTCAAGTTCTTACTGCCGAAAAACCATGTGGCCTAGGGGAGCTTATCCAGCTATCACCACACAACCCCTCGTTGTTCAGAGTTCCTTCTCAATAGTAGTAGGTCTTGTTGAAAGGGGTTCAGTGGGATCCACTATATGTTATATGCTACGTTTAGAGTCTTTTCATGACCTTATAATGGTCACATGATCACGAGTCCTTTGAAGGATCACATGATCCAAAAGTCTGGGACACCTTATTCTTCCTTTTCATTTGTTGGGAAAATAATACCCATATTCATGTATTTTTTCCTTTGTGAATTTTTCGATTCTCATTTGGCAGATGTCAATAAATTCCCCCCTAGGAGTGATATCTACAGGGACAAGGGATTGGTTCTGAGGAAAGTAAATACCCACTAGAGTCTTTGGTAGTGCCATGAATCAGTGTCTTGGGTAATTTTTTCTTTACCAGGCGATTCTTGGTATTCTATGGAATGAACTATATATAGAGGGATAGAGGGAAACTTTATCCATCAGCTACCATTTCTATAGATTTCTCTTGCCTTTCCTCCATCACATACTCTTGTCGCAAGACTGTTTCACGAGTCCTAACTACAAGACCTCATCGTGAGCCTTCATCATAAAATATGTCCCTCAAGATCGCTTTTTATCAAGCACTTGTACATTTTGAATTTGAACCATACTTTGGTAATTTTTTTGAACATCGACCATGATGTACTACGATTTTATCGAGGGTGTTTGTGGGATCTGTTGGTTCGATCATATGATCTATTGATCATCATGCGATTCACATGACCATGTCCAGGTCATGTGATCATGAGTATCCAAAGGGGTTATGCAATTTCATGATTACTTATAGGGATTATGCTACCCACGAGTCCTTCGTAGGTCAGGCAATTTGCAAACCCTTTAGGGTGATTCGCTAATACCTTACTAATTCATGTGATGTTCATGATGATGCCAGGATTTTATGCCTCTATTATTAAAAATATTTCACTTTATTTCTCTAAAATATGCCACTTAATGATTTTAATATTGCTTTTGGTTCTCTCTGATCTTCTCACAAGCTCTCAAATAAAGAGGTAAGGGCAGCAATAGCTCACCGTGATGCTATGGTGGCTAGTGTAGATCCTTCTTGCTTCAATTCTATTGGGTCAGAATAGATGATTCTGATAACATTGATGGGATTAAATATCTTAGACTATCCCCTATCATAATTTTTTCCTCTCTATAGGTTTAATATTACTGAAAATGCTTCTATTACTCTGCCAAAGTCATCATTTATACCCTCTTCTTGGATTTAGATGACCCGTAACACTTTTCAAGTATAGATCTCACCGGGGGGATACATTATCTCTTAGGGATTCCATGAATATGGGAATATACTAAAATTTATGCCCACAGACTATGATAAGACTAATCACACACCTAACGAGGATGTCCATATGTATCGCTCAATAATGCAGAAATCTTCTCTTAATTAGAAGTTTGGGTGGAATACCAACTGGGACTTCCGATCAGGAGGTAGCTATAGAATGGAGTGGGGATGGACTTTCTGGGTCCAATACATTTATTCTAAATTATCTAAGGATTTTAAGGATATTGCCACATATGAGGCCATTTGGATGTCCCAGACATCCACCAATTGCAACAATGGTCTGATGACAGAGCTATTCAGTCATTGGATCTCATAAAAGAACACTTTTCACCTTAAACATGAAGATGTTGGAATTATTCTTTAGGATGTAGAGTATAT
Source organism: Viscum album (assembly GCA_963277665.1). Lineage (NCBI taxonomy): Eukaryota > Viridiplantae > Streptophyta > Magnoliopsida > Santalales > Viscaceae > Viscum > Viscum album. The sequence continues at coordinate 391,619,937 of OY728155.1, forward strand.
ATGTGGTGAACTAATATTTGGTGGCATGTATGATGATTTCTTTCCCCCACAATCTTCTTGGGACGATGCAACAAGGACTCCTCCTTTGACTCAGGAGAAGATTAAGCTGGATGAGAAGGCCCTTCCAAATGGGGTGCTTCCTATAGTAGATATCCCTTTCAAGACATGGGAGGAATGATTTATCAAGAAGACTGGTTCTGATTTGGAAGAAAAAATTCCAAAAGAATGTCTTACAAAGGATTCGTGTGGTGTGTTGGGTGCTTATTGGCCCAAGGTTGAGGAAGGGAAGTTTAAAGAATGGGGATGAGAGGTTGTCCCTAATATTGACTGATACATTCAACGAGTTGATTTTTTTCTATATAAATGAGTGGGTACTTACTTCCCATGAAAGAAAAAGGTGGATTTAGAGTTTTTACTTTCCCAGTGGTGACCTCTATAGAAGGGGGAGCATATTAGGCTAGCCATCCCTATATTGGCCAAACTATATCAGAATCCGCATCACATTTATAAGGTAAATTACCATTATCATGGGACCTTTACAAGTATTATGGGGTTGGATAGGGGATCACCTAAGTGGTTATGAATATCAGAATATTTAGGAATTTCCCAATTATCTCTTCATACCATTATTGCAGTGCATCTGTAGGGTGAGACCCGTATTGCTGAATGTTTAGGATGTTAAAGATTATATAAGATGCTATGATCATTTTTCATTTAGGTCATACATGCTAGTGTCCATAGGTAGAATTTTGTACATTGGTGAGGATAATATTGATGTATGAGCTTATGTGGTGTCACTTCATGAATGAGTTCTTTCTACCCATATTGATGGGGAAATTATCTGCGAGTGATATGCACCCTGCCAGTTTAGTTGTTAGTCCCTGTGTGTTCAATAAAGATGTACCCATTATATTTGTGTCCAATTTGAGGATAATACAATGGTAAATTTCCAATTTTGGTTGATTTTTACTAGGGAGGATACCATCGCTATGATAAACCTTCCTCCACATACTACAGCGATTGGTTTATCTCATGAATATGAAAAAATTTGGATTCTCTCATATACCAATGGGAATCTATCTAGATTGGTAAGTGAGTATTTTCAACCACCACATGCAGAGCATAATCCTAGTCATGGGAAACAACTAGCTTCAAAAATTCTAGTAGCCCTGGGAGCACCTCGCAATAAAGTAAAGTTCTTATCAATGTTGGAATAGGCACCTGTTGCTACGGTTACAATGAACGTAACATCAGGGGGTGAGGCTGCACTAGAGTTATTATTTCCTATCATGTCTAAATAGTGGGAATATTGGAAGGTGTAGTGTTTAGAAGCTGAAATCTATAGTTTATTAGAGTACTCAAAGGTTATTTTTGAAGGTTTTTCCTATATCACTATTCTATGTGGTATCACCTTTAAAGACCATCATGAGGAGGTCAGGAACTTTCTTCAAGATCTTGATGTGGGTTTTGCGAGCATCAAGGGTCATATATTTTTCTCCTCATTGGTTTACCAATTAGTTGTATTAGAAAAAATTTAAATTATTTTGGATGAAAAGGGTTTCTCTGTCACTGAGGAAGTGGTAAGTCTGGGATTACTGTGGTTCTTAAGGTGTCATAGTTCTCTTGTATTGGTGTTGACATCCTTTATATATGTTGACATGGTAGGAGTCTACTAAGAACCATCTGGTCCTACCGTCCTCTGAATATACTCCCCATGGTATGTCTGTGGGAGAAGAGTTTGGCAGTGAATATGGAACCAATGATGAAGGGTCCCCAAGTCAACAATCTCAGATGAGGGAAGTGATTTCCAATAAGAAAGAAATAGTTTCAACTTCAGCACATTCTAGGGGGCCTTTCTTGAAAGGGAATAAGAATAGGAAAATGAAATGATCTGCATTATCAGATCCTTCTCATCCATAATCCTCAAGTAAGTGTGACATTTCCCTCTCCTTTTGTCTTGGATCATTATGGTAGTACATTTTGATTTTTCAAAAATGTGTAGGTCCCCGTAGATCATTCTTAGAGAAGTATGTATCCATTTATGTAGATACAAGTGAGAATTTGGTTGCTCTGACAGACCCTTTACTACCAGACATGACCTATTAAGAAGCATAGGTGGATGAGGTACCCGTTCAATCATGTCTATTACCTGTTGTATATGTTTCAGTGATTGTACCTTTTTATCTGGCATGGGTGTACACACTTTTTGAGGATTTTTACATAGTTAGATATTATTCTACTGCATTAGCCCTAATGGAATGAAGTTTTGAAGAAGGTGAATACCTCTTCAAGACTGGACACTTTATTTATTAATTTGTGTAATATCACTTGATATTATCATTTTTCTTCTACAGTCCTCAAGGATTGTGAGCATAGTATTTCTTCTAAAAAATTACCTAAAGTGATGCAAAGATACTTAACAAAAGATGGATTTTCTTCTTCTTCAAATGATGTGATTAGGGAAGTGGATGTTTCTAGTGATGATACTAAGAAATTCATGTTTCTATCCTCAGTCATATTTTTTGGTTACCTGGTGATATTGTATTATTCATCCTGTAATTGATGATCCCATGTGCCTTTTCACTGCAGTGTCTTCACCCCAAATTTTGGGGGATTTAGTGTCTCCTCCCCTAGGGGTTCTTCTGACCAGATCTACCAATGAGAAGGCTGGTTCTCTTCCATCATCATCAAAGACTATGAGTAAAACTCTTTCCCTAAGAGAAATGGTCCCAACGTACATCCTCATTCCCAAAATGGGTTTAGGTGAAGGTCCAGGGACTGCATCATTATATCATTATATGAGGAAACACATATGGAGGGAGGTCTGGGCCTTAGTTTCAGAGACCCCCTTAGAGGATTTGAATTATTGGTCGGGTCACCTTTAGTTTATGTTTCCTACCCTTGGTTATATGGGTTTCGATTATTACACCAATCATGATTGGGTAAAGAAATTAGTCTCTCTTAGAGAATAGAATAGGGACCTTGAATTGATAGTGGAAACTAATAAGGCCTCCTCTTTAGTGAAGAAGAATTAGGGTGAGTCTATGAAGGAATCCTCCTAGTGTGCAATAGAGGCAGCCACTCTTCGAGATATAGTCAATGCCATGAAGATTGAGATTAAACGTTTTCAGTATGAAATTAGTTGTCTTTAGTCTAAGATCATCCATATTCTAGAAGAGTTATCCCAATTTCAACATGAACTAAAAAGATTAGAAAAGTATGTGTTAGAGAAGTAGGTACTTCTTGGAATGGAAGAAAAGGCATGGATTGAAGCCATTTCCAAGGTGGAGGGGTTGCAATAGGCTGTGAAGGAAAAAACTGAGTCCTTTGATCAACTATGAAAATTTATGGCCTACCTAGAGTAGAGAATTTTAGAAATTAAGGACTCATCTGAGAAAATGTTGTGATGTAATCATAAAATTTAAATCTTTCTTGAGTTTGTATCTTCATTGGATAGACTCTGGTATGTGGATATTCCTCCTGTTGCATGTTTTTTTGTCAATGAATAGACTCTACTAAACTTTATATGTGTTGTAAAATATTATTTTATTCATGATATGCATGATATTTTTCTATTCTGATAATATGTGAATCGTCGATACCCATCCCTTGTGTTTATATTGAATGAACTCTAATGACTTGAATTGAAAGTTGAAATTCTAACATATTCCCTTTGATATATTCTTATGAATGTGAAAAAAAAGAAAAACATGAGATCCTTTATCGATAATCTATTACAGCTATCCTGAAATCACTTGATTTGTAGAAGGATTTTCCTGGTAGGATATTTTTATTGTAGGGAGAGTTTTCTATCTTTATCCGAATCCAATAAGCTTGGTTAGAGTAGATTGTTTTTTTGATAAGGCCATATAAAGGTCCTTACAAGATTTTGTAGGAAAAATCGCTACTGTGATGTAGTTTAAGGTCTTTTATCTCAGACCTAATATTGATTTAGTTTAAGGTATTTTAGCTTAGACCTGATATTGCTTTAGTTTAGGGTATTTTATATTAGACTTGATATTTATATAGTTTTATGTTCTTTTAGCTTGGACTTAGATGTGATGTAGTTTAGGGTATTTTATCTTATACTGGATATTGATTTAGTTTAGGGTATTTTAGATCAGACCTGATATGGTCATAGAATATGGCGCATACATGTCAATATTTGTTCAGACACACTAAGGTGTTGAGTTCTTCCATAGTGATGTCAGGGTTCACAAAGGTTGGAATGTCCTTTTTCAAAGAGATTCATTTGGTTGATGACCATAGGAACATATTCATGATCCATAGGCATGAGTTCATAATCAGGAAAATGGTCCTTGAATCTAGGTATCTTTCCTAGAGGCCATGGAGTATTTATGTAGGTAATATGGTTGAGGTAAAAATACTAGGGATACTAAGTCCTCCTAAATAGTTTTAATGTTGCTGATATAATTCATAACCCAAAATATTGAGTCCATAAATATGATATGGGGCTGATATGATGAGGATGACTCGTAACACTCTAAGATGTTGAGTTCCTCTGTGGTATTACCAGGGATCACAAGGACTAAAGATCATTTCTGACGAGGAGATGCCTTTAGTAAGTGGGATATGGCTCTTATGTGTTAGTATCCTGGACACGAAAAAGATGAGAACCACTTATTTCTAAGGGCCATAAAAGATTTATTATGACTCAAACATCTAGATGATGAGGTTGGGTATGGGAGGAAAGCTATCTAGGAAGGGTTTGACACCATAGGGCAGTTTATCTCTTGATTATAAAGCTCGAGCCCTATGTCTTGTTGTTTTGAATCATGAAGTGTGGTCCATAAAAGGTTCTAGAATGTATTGTCACATTTTGGGCTTGATAAAGGGTACAAAACACGGTGAAATAACATTGAGGATATCGAATTTGTTCAAATAGTTTGGTGTAAGGATTGTAAATCATGGTATAAAGTGCTTAGATCAGAAGGATGATATGGGAAAATCATATCATGAGTAGTTCAACCACACTGAGGTGTTGAGTGCTTCCATGATGATGTTAGGGCTCATAAGTATTGGAATATCCTTTTTGTATAGTGACGCATTTGGTTAATAGCCATATTCACATATGCATGAGCCACATGCATGCATTCATAATAAAGAAAAGGATCCCTTGAAGTTGGATATATTTTCCACAGTCCATGAAAGGTTTATGGTGACCCAAGGCACCCAAATCATGAATTATGATTTGCATAAAGTCTAATATTGAAGAAGGGTTCGAACACACTAAAGGTTGTGTCACCGCCTATCAAACATATTCTTGCAATGAGGAGATGTGAAAAATCATTGCTCCAACTTTTACTTGGACCATGGGGTCCAGTGAGCATAGATTGGATTTTAATGGGGATACAAAGTATGACCTATGATATTTATTACCCATTTATTTATACCGTAATTATTTCCTAAACTATGGTGATGTAGATTCCAACGAGCAAAATTTTTACTTTTTCTTAGGTTTCCATTTGTGGGTTTTCAACCTAACAAATTTTTTATCTTTTTTTCTAGAATTTTAATGTGTTACTATTTAAACAATTATAAGATATAGTTTATGGTCACACAACTTTCACCAAAGTGCAGACATTTTAAGGCCATGAATCACATGGAGATAATATGGGAGATGTTACACAAGATGCTAATTAGGATTCCTAGGGTCAAGAGCAATCCAAAATACTTCTAAGTGATTTTGTATTTCTCTTGATCCTGGGCATCCTAATTAGGATAAGGTTATCAGGTCGTGAGTAATGATATGGGAGAATCATACTAGGAGTAGTTCAAACACACTAAGGTGTTGAGTGCTGCCACACCGATGTTTGGGATCATGAGGATCATAATTTCATTTTTTAGAGTGACACATTTGGTTGGTGACCATAGGAATATATGCATGATCCATAGGCATACATTCATAGTCAAGAAAAGGGTCCCTTAAAGATGGTTGTCCTTTCTAGGGGCCATATAATATTAGTGGAAACTTAATGGGATCAATTCATGAAGTATAGAACATGGGTTGAGGTGCTTTAAAAAGATGATGGAAGCACCCCATACTTTGGATGACTATGGTGAGGCTCTTGTGGTCCTCTGATAAGGGTTGAAAAATGGGTGATGGTCTGCACAGTTTATTATCATGTTGTGGGAAAATTTTTTGTGTAGTTTAATGTCATGAAGTGAAGACATTTACTGTGCATTTTATCATCATTCTGTAAGGAAATATTTATCAGGCAGTTTCAATGTCATGCAACCACGAAATTTACCTTATAGTTTACCATCATGTGGTAAAGATGTACTTATGTGCAATTTATCATCATATGGGAATGACATAAGAACCAATGTGAGTGGATGAAAATTTTGCAGCTGAGCCTAAGGGTGGAATTCTAGGCATTACTACATATCCCATGGTGTTGGGAATAAAGACACACATAGTTCTTAATTAAGTTTCTTGTGTAGATCTAACTCGTACAAAAAGAGAGGGGAATGTTTATATTGATTTGATGTGATTGAGCCCAGTGTTGGAAATCCCGACATTTCTACATATCCTATGAGGAAAATAATCAAGCCACACATAATTCTTAAGTGGGAAATACTCTAAAATGGTTTGACCCTACATAGAGGTGGTAATTATTTCTATTAATTGTTGTAGATGGTCCCAGGATTGAAGATCCAATCATAACTACATATCTTGTGATGATACGAATCAAGACACATGTATTTATTAAGAAACTATATAGTTTAACATCTTGAATAAAGGAAAAATATGGGCCGACATGGAAAAGTGGTGATGTTGTAGCTGGGACCAAGGATGGAAGTTCGGGCATCACTATGTATCTCATGGAAATGATAATCAAGCCATACATAGTTCTTGACATCATGAAGAAAGGATGTTGTCTCCCTAATGTGAAGAGGGATAGAGTGGCTAGAGATGTGGTAGAAGACCGACACCAACTACAGTGGTCCTCTCAGGTGAGGTTCATAGGAGTGTGAAGTTTCATGTCGTGTAGGGGACATTAACTATGAGTTTAACATCATACAATGAGGACTCATGGTACACATTTTATAATCTTTCATTCAAGACTGAGATGATCCTATCAAAAGTTGTTATGCCTTGTTTATATAGGGAAGCCCTTAACAAAACTCTTAATCACATGTGATCTATGTTTGGTATGAGAAACAAGGAATAAAAAGGTTTCCTATCACCATGTAGAGGCATTTAAGAGTAGGATAGGGGATTTTTTATCATGTGTTGTTTATACCAAAATATAGGACCAAGGAATCCCTACTTATCTCATTAGAAACAAGAATCAAGTCATAAATTGTTCTAGGAAACCCATGAAGTTTAATGTCATGCGGTAAGGATGTGGGTGACTTGATGTAAATGAATATGGATACTATGTATTCATGTAGTTTTACATCATGCGGTAAGTATGTTGATCACTCGATGTGAAGGAAAAGTTTGTGGATCCGTGTAGTTTTAAGTCATGTAGTAAGGACATTTTCCTTACAGTTTGAAGTCATTTGTCAAGAAAATTGGATAACACGATGTGAAAGGAAAGTAATACTATGCCTGGGACCAAGAATATAGGTTAGGGAATCACTATGTATCACGTTACAGTAGAAATCAAGCCATAGATAATTATTAGGGAACCGTGTAGTTTGACTTCATGAGGCTAGGATGAACACTTTAAAGTTTACCATTATGTGGTTAGGATGAAGGATATTGTGAAATTTAAAGACTTTATATTAGGAATTTATCCATACATTTTAATTCCTTATGGTGAGGATGATTTCCATACAATTTAACATACTGCAGTAAGGATGATGGCCATGCAGTTTAACATCTTACGGTAAGGATGATGGCCATGAAGTTTAACATCTTGCAGTAAGGATGATATCCATACATTTTTATGTCTTTTGGTATGGATGAATTTTTATAGTTTAACATCATATACTCAGGACGAATGATGGCGCTTACTCTGATGTGGATTCCCATTTGATGAAAGCAATGAAAAGTATTTATTGCGAAATATCGCATTGGTGGGTGGTGTGACATACTCCCCATCCATGGCAGCCAATGAGTAGGCTCCATTATGATAAAACTTATTTATTACATAAGGCCCTTTCCACTTGGGTTCTAGTTTTAGGGGATTCTTTTCCGGTATCATTGGGGTTTTGATAGCCAACACCAATTCCCCTTGGAGGAATGAATGAAGGTGGACCTTTTTATTAAAGGCCCATTTAATCTGATTCTAATAGACCTCTAGGCTGTGCAGTGTTCCCAATATATTCCCATTGACCCATTCTATTTCTTCCAGCCAATTTTACAATTTTTCATCATATAAGAGCTATATGAAAATGGATATTCGTAGTGAAGGTGGATGGACCTCTAGTACACCAATGAGTATGGTGTTTCCTATGTGGAAGTACACGTGGTGTTATAATAAGACCATAAAGCATGGAGGAGTTTGTACGAATAATAATTATCATCCTTGTTCAACATCTTATGGAGTATGTTTGATAGAGTCTTATTTAATGCCTCTTTTTTTACATTTTCCACTTCATGATAGTGAGATGGGTGATTAGACTTTATATAATACTCATAGTATAGATTCTTCAACTCAATGGAATAAAAATTGGTTGTGTTGTCCATCAATATTGTGTGGGGTACCCCAAACTTGGTGATGATATGGGACTTTATGAAGTTGATGATAATCTTCTTCCTAACTTCCTTAAGGGGTATTTCCTCAGCCCATATGAAAAAGAAGTTGGTAGCAGTAAGGATATACTTGAAATTATTAGCTGTGGCTGGGGTATATGGCCCTACAACATCCATCCCCCAAATAGAAGATAACCTTGAATATTTAGATGTATGTAGAAATTTTGGGGGCTAATGGATGAATTTTGAATGGATCTGGAATGCATGAAATTTCTTAGTGAATTCCATGCAGTCCTATATCATGGTTTGAAGTAATATCCCAACCTCCTGATTTGGTGGGAGTTCCTAGTTCTAGATTGATGGGTGCCACAGGAGCCTGCATGGACTTCCTCCATGATGGCAGTAATACCCCCTTCAGCTATGAACCTAAAGAGGATTCCATCAAATCATCTTTTATAGATGAGTTTTTGCTTATTTGGACCATCCTGTAGAGTGAAATTTTCTACATAACACCAAATCTATTCTCTTTCGGCACAATCTGTTTTGAGAATCATGTTTCAGAGATAACCAATTATGGGCTCTATCCATCCTGGGGTGGTTTTTGGTTTTTCATGCTCTAGGGTGGTGTTAAAGTGATTGATTTATTTCATATCACATACAATGATTTATGAGACCATTATTTTATGTGTGATGTAGAATTTTTCTTCCTCCTGATCAGGGTCGACCAGGACGATGACTATATTAGCCAGTGCATTAGTATGAGCATTCTATGATCAAGGAACATGATGTAATGTGGGGTCAAAAGGGAATTATGCAATCAATTTTTGCTGAACCATTGGGAGTCACAAAGATAAAAATGAGATACGGAAAGAAAATGCAGAAGAAAATAAAACACACGGAACATACAAATTTACGTGGGTTGGGAATAATCCCTACGTCCACAGAGAGGCAGAACTTTACTATGATTCAGGAGTACAAATTATAGAAATTTATCACACAAATACTAGCCTAAAAAATGAGCTACCAAAGGAGAAAGATGATCCACTATTCTGCACATGAAGTCTGCATCACTACAGTGAAAGACATCTACCTTAGTCAAAAGTGCTACAGTAGCTGCCAGCTGAAAGTCCAAAAGGATACAGTAATGTTGACTCTGAAGTCCGCACTGCTACAGTGCCTTGTTAGTGTTGGTTGGTCAACTCCGCTATAGTGCCATAGATGCTATAATGCACAGGCCACAAGCATTTGGCCCAACCAGAATAGGCTACACCAATCCAACAATGATAATTCTACTCAATATTTTTATTCAATAACTCACCATTAAACTTTAATTTTCAACAATAAGCACAACTTCAACAACTCAATCAACAACATGAGAAACCTTTTCATAGTGCACCTTTTCCCCTTTATATACACGGAATTCATCTAAAAATAAAGGTAAGATAGTGGTCATAAAATTCAAAGTTCCCACTCAAACTTTGAGTGTACCACTCAAATCATTTATTTTTTTATCACATTAAAACTTCCAAACCATTAGTAGTTGGTAATATTCATATGAACTTCCCTAAAATAATAGTATTAATGATCTTTTCAAACATCCTAAAATGTTGGATTGAATTATAATATTCCATTTTTGAATATTAGGTTGTTAAATTCCTATCTCATCATCTTCAAAAAATGAATAACATTCAAAAATATTTTTTATGATCCTCAAAATTCTATAGAAATATCTGTATTGGAAAACCTTCATTTAGTTCTTTGTGAGAACAACTTTATCCAGAAAAACTTTATCTGATTTTCCTTTGCAATGATCTTCTTCATCCAAAACTTCTCTATCTGATGACTCCATTCAATCCTCCATCTAAAGTATTTATAGCATACATTCACAAGGATCTTATTCCATATAATTTTTTATAGATTTTTGTCCATTTTATCTATATGATGAACCCTCATATATCTACTCCACTACCTCAAACCAATAAACTCTTAGAGGTCAGTTTAAATTTATCTGTTCAATGAACTCAACCGATTTTTTCCTATTAACATAAAATTACACTATATTCACTAACATTCAAAAAGATTCACTGGTAATACTTTATTAAAATGAATTCTCTAAGAAGCTTCTATCTGATTCCATCACTCAGAAACTTTTATCCAATGTCTCTACAAGGAAACATATGTTTCATGTATTAATTTGGAAACTTCTTTCTAATGAATCATAGGCCTCTTTCTGATCATACTGTTACTTCTTTATGATCCATTCAGAAACTATTTTCTAAATAATTCATAGACATTATTATTTTGTAGGACTCTATCAGGTAAATTATTAATATTTCTTCTATCCAAAACTTCCTCATCACTTATATTTATGATGATCCTGTAGAACTTATTTGGTCAGCATACTTTTTCTGAAAACCTATGTTTGGTAACATTTGTCTATAATTTTTAGTTCCACTAATGTTCAACCAACCACTTGCCTTAACCAAATTTAGCAAAAATCATGAATATCTTTATATAAACATGATTTTTGTTACATTGGAGATCTTAAAATCATTGCTTGATTTGTCTCTCTTTCATATAGGATTTTATTATTCCAATATTTGGGTTGAATCCTAGCCACAAGTCTTTATTATGTTTAATCAATAAAGAACAAATCACTAAGAAAAACCTGGTATTATTTTTCCACAACAATCCATATTGATATATTTCTTCTAGACACCTCAGTTTGTTCATGTAAAACCCTTAGACATGATGTTATATTTCATTAAAAAAATTAATTTCTTCAATAGTTTGTGATACATGAAACATCGAGTGTAAATGAACCATAATATGGTGTACTATTATAACCTAGCCATTAAATTAGCTATATGAATATGAATAACTACAATTTAAAAATATGTATTATGATTTTCAATTAAGTAGATACATAAGTACTAAATTCCTAATAAAATCATTATATATTTAAAAAATACATTTTCCCTAAATTTTTTTTGTGGTTAAATAATATAATTACATTTTTCCAATTTAAAAGAAATTATTTTAAAAAATGAATTACATTTTTAAAACTAACTTGTCAGAATTATATATTAAAATAGTTATAGGGAGGGGAGAAATGCAAAAAAAAAATCCGAGTCTAAAGCAATAGGGAATAACTTGGCAATACTTGAACCCAAGACCACACCAAGACCCCATAGAGACACTACCAACTGAAATGAACCCCGGGGGAAAACATGTAAAAATTATACCTGAGTGGTTTTTTGATAATTTTTTGAAAATATTATTTTTTATGAATAGTGAAAAAATAGAATTTTATTGAAAAACATCTTTTCACATAAAGAATATAAAAAGTTAAATTTTATTTTAAAGTTATTTTAAATGTAATTTTAGTTCATTTATGTTATGAATAATCCAATTATGGTCATTAGAATTAATTTTATGTGATTTTTGGTATAAAAACTTTGCATACATAAGAATTTTTTTCCCTGAAAGCTGTTTTTTCATCGTGTTTTGATAGATTATTTTAAAATTAATTTCTACACTTTTAGTGATTGGATTCAATAAAATAGATTTCATATTTTGAATAAATTTACTAGAAATTAGAGTTATATCCATGGACTTTTAGCCACAACTTATAAAAAATAGTGGTTATATACAACATATAACCATGAGCCATAAAATGAATGTGGCAATACACCACCTCACTCTCCCATATTCTCACTCAACCTAATATTGACTCATGATCATATTACTCCCTATGAATCTCCTCATTTTATGTGGACACTAAACCTACCAATGATTTTTCTTCTCAGATACGTCTCAGATGCAGCTTACCTACCTTCCCATTAATGCGGCTCCGATGCAGCGTCCCTACCTCCCTGCAGAAATAGCTCCAACACAGCCTCCCCACCTCCGCAGAATCCTCATCCTCTAACATCTCTCTAACACAACCACCCCATAACCAAGGATCTTTCTCCTTTGATGCATCCACCCAACTCCCTGAGACCCTTCTCCTCTGACGTAGCCACCCCACCCCCCAAATTCTCACTTGAACCTATTCCTACCCTCACGATCCACTTCCTCCCATGATTTTGAACTAAACCTATCCATCCAACCCCAAAAAATACATTCTTTCATGATTTCTCAGGGGAAATCCCCTATTCATTGTCCACTATTTATCTCATTTTTATAAATTATTAACACCACAACATTAATATATTTTTGCAGTAGTTTTTTAGTAGTGGTTTTTTATAAACTACCATTAAAACTTTTTTTTTCAACCCCAACACTTCCCCCCACCCCCCGCGATCCCCCTTCTCTCCCCAACACCTGCGAGACCCCCCTCGATGACCCCTAAAACCCTAGACGCCTCGCCGCCTCGCCCATTTTAGAGGTAGTTTATCAAATTGGTTATGAAAAATACTATATTTGATCTTAGGTAGTATTTTACTAGTGCACACTTGTTACTTACCATGATAAAGCTAGATCCTTTTTTGGATATATTTTATTGAACCAGGAATTACTCCTCATCCAATAATTTATAACTAGTATAATTGGCATTTAGAGTATCAGGAAGAGAATGTATCTTTATAACCTGATTTATGTTTAGCTTGATATTTTTATACCTTTTTGTATTCCATAATATAATATTCATTATTTATTCATGTTTTATGTTGTGATCATGTGTGACATAGAATTATGTTTTATTGATATTATAGTTACTGTATCATATTCAATCATATTTACCTTTTGTTTTGTTGAGCATTAGATTCATTATAATGGAATTATTTATTAATCATGACTATTACTTTGATATATTGAGCTTGTTTTTACTTTTTTATACCAAGCATGTTGATTAGTATAAATAATAATGCTACCTTGACCATGGATATTTTTTTGATAAATAATGAGTATGTTAGAAGGGGTATTTTTATATTTTATAACTTGTGTGTTGGTATGTTTTATATAGAGATTTATGAATGGGATGGGATCACAATGACTTGAATTTTGTATACCCCTTTCACCTATACCTAAATTCATGTGATGATAGTTCCTTTATTCTTGTATAAGCCTTCCTCTTTCAAAAATACAGGGATTTTCGCATGACTCAACCATGGAAAGTATTGCTATAATCTTAGTTCTATGGGAATGGAATCATGGATTCCTCGACCCAATGTCTCATATACAAGTCTAGGATTAAAAATATTATGTTAGGTATATACCCTCTCATTATAGGGATTTATTGTTTGTAATTGATTCTATTTTATGAAGTTTTCCATTATCCAATGCTTCCATGTTTTTATTGATAACCACTTGTAAGGTCATTTTTATATAAATATATATAAATGTTCATGTTGATATAAGGAACATATGTAAGTATATTCCATATAATTTAGAAACTAGGTGGTTTATTACTGGGTATTATATGCTCACACCTAGCATATACACTTAGGGAGGATATGAAATTTTATGGTCTATTTTTCGGGTATATATAGGTACAAGTACATGTTCGGATGAATTGTTTATTCTAAGCATGGTTGATTTTTGTATGACTCGTGTTCCATTTAGTGTTGTAAATGGAGACAGGAGATTGATTTTTTCATTTAGCCTTAGGTTTTAGGGATCATTTTATACTATTTACCTTTATATGATTTGTAAATATTTATCACATGGAATTCACTCTATTTGGATCATGTGAGTTTTCTGGTATTTTAGTTTATTAATAAAATTGGGTAAACCAAATACCACTGGTCTTATTAGAACCTTGATTCTATTCTCCAACCTTTGGTGATCGAGAGGTGAAAATGAGGTCATGTAGTGCTCTATCTTAGTACTATTTAGGTATCTCGGTCACCATCAATACACCACATGTAATTTTTTTCTTACATAAGATCTTGAATCACGGAGGTGGGTTTTTCTACTTGTACCTTTATATCTTATATCCCTTGGTTTAATATCCTTACCTCTTACTCCATATCAACCATTTATAGTAATTAATTATGGTTTTTTTAGTTTAAATGGTTGATATAAAGGATTTAAATATCGATAGTCCTATTTGTGGTTATTTTATCATCTAGAATAGTTTATCAAATTGCTCCATCCAAATTAGTTTGTATATAAGATTGTGCTGAAGAGTGTAAGTTTCTAGATTAATTTTTTGAGACTTTATAATATATTGGATGTGAGTGATGAGTTTTGTATTTGATTTTATCTTTTACAATGAAAATGTTTCTAGCATTCTCTCGTAGATGTATGGAATTATATAAACCAAATAAATATTAATTTTCTATTTGGTTTTATTTTGTGTGAAGTGTGTTAATAGAGTTTTTTGTAGTAATTTAGTGATATCACTTCCTAGTTCTATTGCATAGACTTGACAGAGGCAATTATCAGACAAACCTCTATTCAATAGGATTATAGAGCTTTCCACTATACAAGATGAGCTTCATCATACAAATTTATATCCATTGTATATCATAGATTTTATAGAGCTTTACACTCATTTCTTATGATGTGTTTTATGTATCTTTCAATTTTATTAGATGTTCTATTCCTATATCTGATTATTTCTACTTGATAACCACCATACGATCATCTTTGTCTAATGATCCTAATTCAAAAAACTCTATCTGGTGAAACTCCATCCGATGATTTTTTTATCTTCTCATTTTGGTGAAAATAAAAAAAGACAAAAATCTTCTACATGAAAATTAATTTATGATTTTACTTTGTTTCAACCACCCACTTGAGCTTATCCTATATTCTATGCATGCAGTTTTCTCCTCTCTACTTGATCAGACAAGTCTAACTGAGGCATATTATTGCTTCATGATTATTTAACTATCAAATTTGTTAAAATATTACTAGGATTCTTCATCCCAATAGGATTTTTTTATCTCTAACACTTTATCCTCTGGAAAAATTCATATAAAGTGATATTTTGGGTCAATATGTTTCATTCTTTCATGAAACAACATATTAAACGCAAGATGAATCACACTTTCACTATCATAGAATAACATTCATCTAACTAATCCCTTTTTTAGTTCCTTCAATAAGAAAATAAACCATATAAACTATTTCCCTACTTTAATACTAGAAACATACTCAACTTTAGTTGTATATAAAGTAACAATAGACTGAAACTGAGACATCTAGCTGAATTTTTTCCCACAGTACAACATTAATATCCTTTTGTGGCAATTTTTTAGTGATGTATTATTAAACCAACATTAAATTTTTTATTAATTATTTAGTTGTGGTTTTTTATAAACCACCACTAAATTTGTTTGCACTCCAACACTTCCCCCCACCCCCCGCGACCCCTTTCTCTCCCTGACCCCCACGAGACCCCCCCGACAACCCCTGAAACCCTAACCCCTTTACACCTCACCACCTTTCCACCTCACCCCCATTATTATTACCAATTTTATTCACCCATGAATAGATTATCTTGGATACCCACCAATAATAATACTTCAATTTGAGAATAAAACAAAACAAAGAAGTAAATTTCTCAATTTGGAATCCTTTATTGATTTCATATGGAGTGGTTAATCATGACTAGTTGAAACATAGTACTCTATATAGGATATTAATTTTATATTATAAAACAATAAAATATAACATTTGTTCTGAATATAAAACCATATCACGTTAGTTTTATCTTTCTTATACAGTATGTGTCTCTGTATAATTACATTTCTGTGACCTCTTATGAAACATAGTCAATTACCTTAGGGATTTTTATTGAATGGATACATTTTTCTCCTCAAATAACATAGACAATATAATAATCAAAGAAGTTGATGGTATTTTGGTAGGCATTTTATACAAACTGCATTAAATCACCAAAAATTGGCCTACTGAGTATACTACCCAAAATGGATGTCTTATACTTATAAATACACAATGTGCACGTCTATATTGAACCATGTATTTTGATGGATATTACTCTAGTTAATAAAATGGTTATGTTAACCTAAAATTTTCTTTAGAACCCCATGATAATATAAATTATCCTTATTAGTGATGGATCAATACATTTGGTTCTGGTTTCATTCTTACATAACTAATATAAGGTGCATTTACAGATGTATAATTTTAATTGGGTGTTTTTTCTAACATATGAAAAAATATTCTATATGTTTCTCCTTGCGTCCATTCCTCTAGCTCCACCTTTGAAACTTTCCCATCATCCCAACATCTATTTCCCTTCCTCTATGATTCCTCCATTTGTATCCTTTATCACACTGAATATCTTCAAAAATATAATTTTCCTATATTTTCTCCACCTCATTCTTATTTCTTTTTATGTATCTATTCATACATGAAATCTGTGGTCTACATTGAAACCCTATAATATGCCGCTTAGGCAGGTTATCTATGTTGGTTTGTGAAAAATTGGTATCAAAGGCATTCATGCCTCTTCTATGAAATTGCTATATGGTTTGGGGTGTCTTGCTAGACATGAGATAGCATTTTTGGAAATTAATAGGTATATTATGAGAAATTTCTTGGCCAAATATCATCTTAAAGTGCCTTAAGTTACTATGTGCTATTGGGAAAAATTTTCTTTTAGGTTTTTTTGATCTAATCCCTGACTTTTTCCAAATATTTAACATATTTATATTTTTTTTCAACTAGTATATATGAATCTCTTTCCCCATTTATTAGTAGTTATGTGTTTTAAATTTTTTTAATACTGTGTAGGCACATTGTGATATACATGGATAAAAGATGGATCATATTAATGAGGAACACACCTCAGTATGTTAAGGGTTTGGAGGAGTTTTGAGATTTTGCAATTTCCAATCGATCCGTTGAAGGGAGAATAAGATGTCCATGTCCTAAATGTAAATTTAGAAGATAGTTAAAGAGAGATGAAGTTTATGAACATTTAATATTTAAGAAATTACCTAATCAATATTTGTGTTGGATTTGGCACGGAGAATCGAACATTATAGAAAGGTTGAGCATTAATCTCAATCCACGTAATGAGCTCCCAACTTCCTCAACAATGAGAAATGAAATGAAAAACCTTATAAATGATGGATTTTGCACTACAAGACACCACCATCAACATCAAAACATATCAGAACAACTATATGAGTGTAATATAAATAGAAATGTGCCAAGTGATGTTTTTGAGACTTTAAGACAACCAGATGAAGATTGTAACATATCAGTGGATCCTCCTCTTGATTATGTGGATACTAATGTAAGAGAAAACTTCACTGAGGAAAATACATTTCATGATTTAGTTGACGATGTAAATCAAGAGTTTTATAGTGGATGTTTGAAATATTCAAAACTTTCTTTTTTTCTGAAGTTATACCATATCAAATGACTATGTGTAATTACAAATAAGGAAATGTCCATGATATTGGAATTGTTTCTTTATTCATTTCCTGAAGAAAACATCCCCAAGTCTTTTTATGATATAAAAAATGTTGTTAACATGCTTGTTTTGAATTATACAAAAATACATGCATGTCCCAATGACTATATGCTTTATTGGCGAGAGGATTCAAGTAGACAGGATTGAAAAAAATGTTCTTCTTTTAGATGGAAGTCAATGGGTGATGTTGGAAGTATGAATCAATATACTACCATGAATAAGAAGAAAGGGAACACACCTTCAAAGGTTTTTCATTACTTTCCTTTAAAGCCTCGATTGTAAAGATTATACATGTTATCGAAAACTGCCGAACACATGAAGTGACATTCTATTGATAATAACAATTATGGGTTAATTAAACATCCATAAGATTAAAAATCATGGAATACATTTGATTCATTACATCCATATTTTCTCAGCTGATCTTAGGAATGTTCGATTGGGATTGGATGCTGATGGATTCAACCCATTTGGGACTTTGAGTACCAGTTATAGCATTTTGCCAGTTGTTTTGATCCCTTACAATCTGCCTACGTGGACGCGTATGCAAAAAATGTATTTTATCATTTCGATGATTATTCCTGAAAAAAAATTCCTAGAAATGATATTGATGTATACTTGCAGCCTTTAATTGAATAATTACCGGAGTTATGGAGCAACGGTGTTGAGACATTTGATGATTCTTCTAAAACAATGTTCAAAATGCATGCTGCTTTAATATGGACCATTAGTGACTTCCCTGGGCTTGGGAATTTATCTGGTTGGAACACTTACACATGTCTGGCTTTTCCTATTTGTAACTTTGATTTTGAGCCCAAACGGCTACCTCACAGTAGAAAATAGTTCTTCTTGTGCCATCTAAGATTTCCCGATGCATCTCATAGATTTTGGCTGAACAGATCAAAATTTAATGGTTTCATTGATCGTAGACCACCACCAAAGTTTTTAACTGGTTCTGAAATATTGAAACAACTTGAAAATGTTGAAACAGAATTTGGTAAGGTTTATCATTTGAATGAAAGCGGGAAACATGTTCGAAGTGTATCATTAAGTGAAATCGAAACACAATAATAGAAAAAAAGTATATTCTTCAAACTTTTATATTGGGAATTTAATTTGTTGCGGCGTAATCCTAATGTGATGCATATTGAGAAGAATTTTTTTGAAAATTTGATCTTCACATTTCTTAATGAGCATGGAAAGTTAAAGTATCATCTCAATGCTTGGAAAGATTTACAAGTAATGAACATAAGATGTGATCTATAGCTAGATGAGAATGAAAAGTATGCTCTGACATTTTTTGAATTGAAAAATATGGATAAAGATACATTTCTTCGAATTTTAAAGCATGTGAAAATATCTGATGGGTATTCAATTAACATCTCAAGGTGTGTTGACTTAAATAATTGTATGTTACATGGATTGAAAAGTCCTGATTCACATATTTTGTTACATTAGTTACTACCGTTGGAATTTCATAAGTTATTACCTGAAAAAGTTACTATTATTGTACTCCAATTCTATACATTTTTTCAAGAAACTATGTGAGAAATCTCTACATCCATTTGAGCTTGACAACCTTCAGGAGAGGTTCTTATTGACACTTTGTGCAATGGAGATGATCTTTCCTTCGTCGTTTTTTACTGTCATGATACATTTAACTGTGCATTTGGTTGAGGAATCTAAATTAGGAGGCCCCATTCATTATTGATGGATGTATCCAATTGAGAGGTACTTTATTTATATGTTTTTTAGTTAAGTAAATAATTTTTAGCACTTAATTAAATGTATAATTATTATTTTTTTATTCCATAGATATCTTGGGCATTTGAAATCATATTTAAGAAATAAATCTCAACCAGAAGGATATATTGCTGAAGGATATTTGGCAGAAAAGTGTCTTAACTTTTGTTCTAGATACTTGGATAATATTGAGACAATATTTAAGCGAGTTGGACATGTTGAAGACACATAAAATCAATCTCAAATACATGGGAAATCAAAAATATTTCATGTTATTGGCTGATCAGTTGGGAGGACCTCAAATGTTACACTGATAGAAATGAAATTATTACAGGAACATAGATATGTGCTAATGAATAGTGAAATTACAGATCCATTTGTTGAAGAGTTGATGATACAAGGAAAGAGACAAATGAGAGTTTGAACATGAAATGAGAAAGATATAATTAAAGTTGTTAATAAAGAGATTGTAGAATGGTTTGCATAATGTGTAAGTCCATAAATATTGCAATAAAAATGAATATTAGGTTGACACAAATATTTTGTAATTCTAATAAAGTATATTTATTTTTTCAGATCATGAATACTAATACTAGAGAATATTTTTTAGAATATTTGAAGTTTCTTACTCGAGGTCCTCTAAGAAAAGTTATAAAGTTAGACGCTTACATCATGAATGGCTTTAGATTTTGTACAATCAATCGAGAAGAGGGTTTGAAAACACAGAATAGTGATATATTTACATTTTATGAATTGGTATACTATGGAAAGATGACTGATATTATTTAATTAAACTACCAGGGGCATTTTTCAGTTGTTTTATTCAAATGCAATTGGGTTAATATTATTAGAGGTGTTAAAAGAGATTCCTTGCAATTTACTTCTGTGAAATTCTCTCACTTGATGGATGTTGGTGATTGTGAACTACATGATCCATATATCTTATCATCGCAATAAAAAATGGTATATTATTTGAATGATGTTGTGGTTGAAGTGTGGAGTGTAGTTTCTCATGTAAAACAAAGAGATTTGTATGATATGGGTTATGAAGTGGAATATTTGACCTCTAAAATTGAATCTCATCAACAACAAGAATCAGAATTATTTTTCCACTATGATATTAAAAATATTAGTATAGAAAGGTTGAATGAAGTTTATGAAGTAATGGAGTAGAAAACCGACATGATTGAAGGAGAAAATTATTGTGTGTACAATTATGCATTCATTTAGCAACCACTTATTTCATTTGTGCAATCATTTATTATCATTGTTATGTATATTTTGTCTGTTAGTACTGTGCATCTATTATCTTTTTTAATTTTTTTTCTACATATTTTTTTTGAAATATATGTTCCGAACTTAATTTTATTTTATTAAATGATAGTAATGAAAAGAAGGAAGCGATATACTATTTCATCGACCACTGTGACAGATGACAATCCATCTGTCTCCCTCCCTATGACATCTGAGCCACCATCTGCCTGCCCCCCCCACACCATCTCCCCTTGAAACATCTCTCACACCCTTTGTGATCATCCCTTTAGTATATTAGTCATCACCTCTCGCTTTAGGATCCTCAATAGTGGGGGAGCAGCACACCACTTTTAGTTCTTCGTGGGGATACTGGAGGGTGGATTTTATAGGTACAAATTTTAATATGAATAAATTTATTGCACTTTTTTTTACTAAATGTTTGTTCATTAAATATGAAAACAATAAAACTATGGGAAAAAATATAAAAAGTTCATATTTATGGAATCTAACCAGAGAGAAGATAGTTTTCCCATTTGATTCATATGGGGTCCATACGGATGATGCCGTAGGATTACTTGGCCAGATTTTTGGCCAGCTGGCCACGTAGCCCGTTTCCCTTCCAATTTCATATGATGATTGGAGACATATGCCTGAAAGTTGGAAAAATGAAGTTTTTGATTCCCAAATAAAGGTAATTTTAATAAATTACGGTGTAATTGAATGTAATGTTATTAATATTTTCAAAATGAATTTTTGTGTACATATGTTTTTCCACTTTATGGTTGCTGGCGTGATTGCATGAAAGTGGACATTGAAAAATCTTGGAAAAAAATGGAAAGAAATTAAATGGAGATTTTGGGGTGATGTCAACGATAATTCATTGACCTCCCTTCAGATGTATGACAAGCTACCCGATGGGGTACCCAAAGAGTAATGAAAAGTTTTTGTTGACATACATCATGATGAGAAACGGATGGTATTTAAATATATATTACTATAATTATCTAATTTTACATTTATACATGTATATGAAGAGAATATTACATTGAATACATTACTATTAAATTTAATTTTATTTATTTCAGGATCTCTTAAGAAAGAATGCATCAATCCAGGCTAAGCAGGTCATCCCTCACATTGTGGGGTCAAAGAGTTTTTCTAGAAGCCGATATGATCTGGTAATATTTTCATTAGTTTAAATATTTATAAGACAATATTATTTGATTAATATATTAAATTTTTTATTTATGTTTTTTTAATGCAGTCACAGAGTTTAGGGCACGAAGCATCCCGAACAGAAGTGTGGTTGAATGTTCACCAAAAATCTGATGGAAGTTTTATTAATGAGCCTGCCAAAGAAGTTAGGGTATGAACTCATTTTTCATTATAATAACTTATTATCAGTTGTTATTATGTTAATATATATTTCTTATAATATGACTTCTATTTGATTTATAGGTAAAAATTAACGAACCATGGGATTCCAATCCTACGCAGTCCTACTCAGTCTCCCAGGATTACCCGATTGCTAAAGTCCTTGGGAAGGAGCATCCTGGTAGAGTGCACGGGATGGGTTTAGGACCCGTACCATTTGAGGTCTTTGGTAGGCCACTGGGGATTACAACTACATATACTCTTGGTTATAGTCATTCCATACCCTGAGATACTCAGAGAGAGATTTTTTCTCTATGAAACATAGTTCACGAACATGGGGCTCAGATATCTGCTTTCTAGAAATCGTTTATTGATTTATATCATAAGACGACCAGATCTTCCTCTGGTCGTATTGCATTGACTGGTGGTGAGAAGGTAAATCACAAAAATTCAAAATCATTTAGTTTGCAAAATTTTATTTGTTTTAAGTTTAAATATAAATATACAACAATATTTAATTTTCAATATAATGTTCTTTTAGGTGGTAGGAGGAAGTAGAGATGGATGTGGAGAGGGTGATGAGATTTCTTCATCATCGGATCGTGATTAGTTGTTTTTGTTGATATTTTGGACAAATATGGTAATATTCGGTTTGTATATGTATCATGTGTGGCACAAGGTTTCCACAAAACATTTTCATGACCTAACATTTTCTTAATTTATCATGTTTCCTTTTATGTATTTTATTGATTTATGATGTTTCCTTTTATGTATTGATTTCTCGAGTGTGGTATGAACCATATATGTCAATTCTTTTTTTGTCAGGAATCATTTTTTATGATTCATTTTTCCTAAATTTATTAGGTTTGTTACCCAAGGATAAATGATAAAAAACATATCCTATAGTAAAAAGAATCAATCCATTCATAGTTCTTGGAAAAGGTCCTCTATAAAAAAATTCCTTGTGTATAGGAGGAGAAATATGAGATGTATGGGAACCATTATGTGAGAAAGAAATAAACAGATTGATGTGAATGAGGAAGGGTCTTGCCTTTAGGGTATAACCGGTGTGATTATAATTTTCACCAAGGCCTATTATAGTAGATCCCAACATCATTACATATATTGAAACATCATGAATCAATCCACATATAGTTTTTATATAATACCCCTATGCATATTAGGCTCTTTCCTAGGGTGAGAGTCATTTTTTCATAACATAGGTTTATGGATAAAGAACCACATTCTAAGGATCCTTATGTAGATTTGGATAATATGTAGAGGAAGATAGGTCTTACTAGGTAGACTGCTCTAAGAAGTTTCAAGTCTTACAAGATGGACCATGCATCACATAGTTTAACATCATATGAAAATGACTAAAATAATGTATAGTTTAAGATCATATAAAAAACACCTTATTATACGAGGTTTAATGTTGTTTAAACTGATGTTTAAAATGGAATGAACTTGTCTTGATGCCAACCCTATAGATGGATAACCAATGTGAATGAAGAAACGCAGTCACTAAGATAAAGTAGGGGATTTTATATCAGGTTTTTTGGTTGGTTTTGAGATAGGAGATCTAGGAATCACTATGTATCCCATGAAAATAGGAATCAACCCACACATAATTCTTATAATTTTGGAAAAAATATGATCACCTTGACTTAAAATTGAGAAATAATAGGGAAAAAAAATAAATAGAATGAGTCTAATGGTACATACCCTTTATGAACTTACCTTTTTGTATTATCAAGTCTTGTGGATGTTTAAGGAGAGTTTTGTGGTGATTTTGAGTTTTGAGGTGGTGTTTTAGCCTTTTGAAGGCCACCATGGATTGTGCAATGAATTGTCTGGATATGAAGGAGGTAGTTTTATATTGGGAGTGCTCTTGTGTAAAATAGGATATATAACCATGACTTGGGGATGACATGGTGTTATACATGTTGTCCCAATGGGTTTCCTATGCACTATAAGAATCTTGAAATTCCCTTGGGTGGGTATGGAATATCAGAGGACCACCTGTCCAAAATAGAAAACCCAATATCACGACATTGTAGCCTTGGGCATGGTGGGGGTAAAATCGTTGGGAAATGGGAACTAGGTCATGGATTCTATACACAGAATAATATAAAAGAACCACTGTGGATTAGACCACTCCATGTTCTAAGATTTATGGGAGGCCAAATTCCATTTTAAAATGAAAAATAAGATAAAACAACAATGAGGGTTCTAGATCACACTTTTACCAAAACCACCACATGAGTTTTGAATATTAACCATGTTTTAGAAGAGTCTAGTGTGATTAACTTATAAATAATATTTTTATTACCTCCTTGTTTTGAATTTTAGACTTTCCCTCAATTCATGGTTGACCCTTACTCATCCTCCCCTTCCCCAGTCACCTCCCTTGGTGTTCCAAACCACTTGGATCATATTGGATCATTTAGATTGAAGTTATTTAATTCATGGTAGCCCTCTATTTCTCCATTAATCTTTTATTATCTTTCTATTATATTCAAGAGTTCATTATGGTGGTAATTCTCATCTTTTTTTGGGTGGTTTTTTATGGAGTCTTATTATTCATTGGATTTAATAGTGATTCACTTGAGATCAGTGGTTTTTTATCCTTGGTTATTATTCATTTATCCTTGAATATTCAGTAACGTTTTGGGATCCTTCATCTCCCCTTCTTTATATATATATTTGGGTTGTTTTTACTTATTCTTGTTATTTATTCTTATATGGACACACTAACTTGGTTTTCCAATTATGGCTTTTTTTAGATAGTGTATTTTTTTGGTTTTTATAAAACTTTCTATGTATGTTTGTATAACCTAAACACATATGAAAATGACTAATAATATATATCAAACTATTAAATTGGTTTCCCATACAATATTTTATTTCTCTGTTAATACCCTTCATAATAATTTAGTAATTATGAAAAAAGCCTTATTATAACTAAATTATGCATGGTGGTTATGATGTGTAGTGGTTATATTGTGTGGTGGTGGTGATTTGGAGTGGTTGTGATGAGGGGTGGTTTCGATGTGTTGTGGTTATGATATGTTACATGTTATATCTATTGGAATGGTTTTTTTTCTTCAGGGCATTGGTAATGGGCATGCAATATCAGATGCATTTTTTTTGTAAATCTAGCATTTACAGCGGTTTTAACCGCTGCCAAATAAATATAATATATTTAGTAGCGGTTTTAACCACTGCTACAATTATGGTATTTTTCTATCCATAGCGGTTAAAACTACCTCTAAATAGTTTTCATATTCCTTTATTATATCACGGCAGTTTTAATGGGTTTAGTGGTGGTTTTCCCTGAAAAAACTGATATTTTTTAGTGGCGGTTTTAACCACCGCTAAATAGTTTTCATATTAATTTATTATGTCACAGTGGTTTTAATGGTTTTTGAAGTGGTTTCCCCTGGCGAAAGTGTTTTTTTACAGCGGTTATAACTGCTGTGAAAAAAAAACCCAATTTCGCTGAGGAAAACTGTTGCTAAAACCATTAAAACCACCGCAAAATTCACCCACAACGATGGTTACCATAAACCACCGCTAAATCTAGGAAACCACTTCCTATTGTATGCCAACACACACTTTATCATTGGTTTAAATAAACCACCACATAACCACATGGCGGTGGTTTAAACCACTACCATTTCCAAAAAAACTGCCGAGAAAATGGTCTTTTTCCTGTAGTGTAAGGTTCCCATCATGGTGAGTTTTTCAAGGATTTTATGTATCATGATTCCTATTTTAGTTTCTATCCCACCCAATCTACCACACCACATGGATTTCTATTTATGAATTTTTCTATCCCTTAATTTCCCCTATAAATTGATTTTTATTCTATAATAATATGTGTTTAGGTAGAGATTCAACCATTTTTCTTTCACGATAATACAATTTTATTATTTTCCCTCCTACAATAATGCCTTATTTAGGTATCATTGTATTATTGATATATAATGTTATTTTCCACTATTTATACATTCTTAGACTATGTCACATGCGTGACTTCATTATATTTCATTTTTTAATTTTTATTGTAAATTAATAACTCTTTTAATATTGTTTATATTTTTATAAATTGATTAATTAATTTTTATCATGTGTTAATTGTTGATACTTTTAGAGGCTAAATTATTTCAGGTTTAGTGTTACTTTCATCGATTAGCCATTTTCCATGGAATTTTCCTTAGAAATCATATTCTAGTCTAGAATAATGTAATGTTATTTTAATATATAAACGTTTTTGAATAATGTATTAATGTGTAGTTTTATGTTATTTTTTGGTTGGATTCATTTTTTAATCACCATTACCAAGAAGGTCAACAACTGTAATTGTTTTTTGTTAAATAAAGAATATTTTTCTTTACTATTTTTTCTTTATTATGAGAATTTATTCCCCATGACTTGGTTATAATTATTATTCTTCAATTTATATATTTATGTAACACTACAATGGTGGATACAAATTATTTTTCATACTCCCTTAAACATTCTAATCATACCCACCTTAAAATAGGTTTGATATTACCTAGAGATTATAAGTATACTAAAAATTCTAGGAACTCCTATAATATTTTCATCTCACTAAGGAATATTTGATAGGAATAATTAAAAACTATATATATAACTAATAAAATATGATAATTTATTTTATATAAGAGTATCATGTTGGAAAAATTCATTTTTTATCACTTATTTAATATTATTACAAGTAACATAGTAAATATTTATTATTTTTTTAACATATTATAATATGTGATAAGTTAATAAGTGGTTTTAAACAACTCTATTCAAAAACAATGTGAATATTAAAAAAAAATTTAAGTCATGTATACATAAAATAATCACCAAAAGATTCTAATGACAAAGAAAATATCCCTAATAGGGATCCCATAATTCAAGAACCATAAATATTTCAATATAGAAATATATAAATTATATAATTTATATTAAAAATAGATTAAACTCAATAGGTGTGTGAAAATATGCTTGAATATAACAACCTAGTAGAATATTACAATAATATATACTTATAGTGAATACATTAACACAATGATATGTATTTTTAAAATAGTTTCACAAAATATTTATTGATGAATATGTACTATAAAATATTTTAAAAAAAATGAATAAATAAATTCTACAAATTTTTAATTGAAAATTGACTATGAATTAAAATTTGACGATATATAATGTATTATTTTACTTTCCAATTACGATATTTTTTATTATTTTTTGATAAACATGTTATTTATTTTTATATTTTATCTCATTAAATAATACATATCGTGTTAAATAATTTTCTAGATTATTTATTTAATGTATGATTATTTTCATCATAATTGATAGAGTTTGGATGTACATTGTTGATTATATCACTAATGAGTTTAAAAAGGAGTTGCAATATTTTTTGTAATTTGTATTCAATTATGATTTAGTTGGAAGATTGATTTGATGCCTATATTTGATCATACTGAAAGACCATGGTCAACTCATGAGGAATTGGGTTACCATATCACTAAAAATGGTTTCCAAAAATATATTACATGTGCTATCACAATAGAGAAAAATCTCAATTAGAGGTTGAAATTGATTCAACTAAAAGTATTTGAATGAGAAATTTTATTTCTAATTAGTTTCCATTTTTTTCTCAAGAAAACTCTTCATGTAAAATAGTGTTAGTGTAAATTAATAATGGAATATATTTTTCACCAGTTAATTAGAATGATGATGTTGAGCCTGTTATAAATCTAATAGAATATGCTAATACCCTAGTATATTGAGTATATGAAAAAATGGACAAAATGATTTTTTAATGCAATTATAGCATGGTAAATCAATGTAAGGATTTAGTAATATTGTGGTAGAATATTTACTTTAATTTAGTAAGAATTTACTACCCAATGATGCATATATTCTAAAAAATAATGATATTGCATCAATTTTACTCAACAAATTCAGATTTTCATCTACTATGATATCTTCTTTACCTAAAGAGTTTGGTTTATTCTATATGTAAAATGTAGATTTGAGTCATTGCAAATGGTGTGTTATATCGTGGTAGAAGTCTAATAAATATGGAACTCAGTCCCATGTACTAGATAAAGTGATGTTCCCCATTCTTTTAATTCCTCAGCTTTAAAAACTGTTTATGTTAGAAAAATTGTAATAAATATGATATTTCATAAAGATAAAATAAATAAGGATAATTATTAAATAGTTCATCCTGTAGATTTGTTATCTTGGATAGATTTTATAGGATACATATTGATTTCACTACTAGCCCACAAAATGTTAGATTGAGATTATTATGTAATGATTTCAACCCAATTTTCCATATCCATACTACACATAGTACTTGGATGGTTTTAATCTAAATTTATAACTTTCTGTTATGGATCTGTATAAAGAGGTTATTTATTATTATGAGTATATTCATATCTGGAACCATTGATCCTAGAATAATATCCCAATATACTATTAACCCTTAATAGTTGAGTTAAATGAGTTTTGGATCATTGTTTCACAACCATATGATGCATTTAGGAAGGATAACTTTATGTTTCTTATAGCCTTATTATGAAAAATAAATTATTTCCCTGATTATTAAATGATGTATTGTTGGAGTAAAATAGGGATATTGTCATTTCCTATTTATATATAAAAGAATTCCCAGATATTAAACTTTCAATGAAATTTCAACTTCATAGGGTATTGGTGATCTCAAACGATGGATTATTCATATAGAAAAACTAGAGACAATTCAATAATTCTGTAGAGACATAATAAATACATCAATGATTATTGGGTAATGATATTGTCAAAGAACATGATGGTTTGAATTATATTCTGGAAAGAGTCAATCAACTTCAAAAAATAAAAGGATTGTTAATTCAAATTCCAATAGAAATTAGAGAAAGAAAATTATATTCATTGAGTTACCATAAAAGTCAACAAATTTATTGAACTATTTATTAAATGTAATGTATATTGGTAAAAAAATTGTGAAATATAACCTTTTTACTCTGTTAAATTTCATGGGAAAAATAATATACAATTTTTTCTTACTTTGATTTGATGGATTGGTGTATAAGACTAGTATTCATCTAAAGTTAATAGTCTAGAATAAGTGTAAATTCACTTTTTCCTATTTTTTGATGACAAATGATGAGAAAAATCATTCATTTAGGTCTTAGAATTTTTGAAGGTTCCAAATATTTATTCATGTAACTTTTAGAAAAGGGAAAATACACAAGATGTGAAACTTATATATCTTAATACCTATGACTACCATTTCTGGTTACATGGGTTGATTCCCATTTCCATTCACCATTTACTATTTTAATAATGTTATATTTTTTATGAATAATTTATTTCATTTTTATCAAGAAATTTATTCCAAAGGACCAAGCTTAAGTGTTGTTCAAAAATTTTGTGGAAATGCATCAATTATTGTTTGTGACTTGGAGGAAAAATTTCCATCGCTATTTTTCACATGTATGTTACATCATACTATGAATATTCCCATAGAAGTTATTTTGGGTGGTCCTGTTTCAATTCATTGTATGTTTCTATTAGAAATAATGAGTTCTAATTTGAATTATTATGTGAGAAATAAATATCAAATTAAAGGATCTATTATGAATGGCTATTTAGTTAAAGAATTCATGGATTCATGTTCATTATACATGGATAACATCACTCAGAGGTCTAATCGACTATTCATAACTAGAGATGAGTAATATGGTACCATTGATCATGTATTTACTTTAATTCCCTAAATTGGGGTAATATTTGGATTGTACTCATTGTGTACTTTAAAAGGAAAGAGTAATAAATGGCTCATCATAAAATATTATTATACTCTGGTGTGTTTGATGATTATATCAAGTAGGTGAAATAATAAATATTCATTTTGTTCATTGTGTGTTTTTTTCATAGAGTTTGAAATTTTAAATCTATCATATTTGTATAGAACATCTAGAAATTACAAAAAGGTGTCATCTTTCACTATCAATTTAGAGGAAGAAAAATTTCACTATAATGAATTTTATCCCTAGTTAAATTCAAAGGTAATGGATTAATTTTTTAATATAACTTAATCATAGTTTTCTATTTTATATTAGATGTTCATATCTTTTATGTTGTATGTTTACCAATGAATAGTGTATCATAAGAAATAAGGGTATTGTCATTAGGTCCAAACAATGTGGTACATGATTTTAAGTAAATGGTTGTAAATTGATTTCAATTTTTTTATAAATATTTTTATAATAAAAATTGAAATACAACATGATGGTTTTATGATAAGTGCCAAAATAGATTGTTAAGAAAGTGCATCAGATAGGGAACCTCAGTTTAAAAAATTATCTTTTTATGGGGTTGTGAAAAGAATCATTTTATTATATTACTACTCACATGGTTGTGTCACAATGATAAAATGCAAGTGGTTTGATTAAATTATATAGTAAGGAAAGATAATTTATAACCATGGATTTAGAGTGATTTTTTTAAAACATCAGCTTCATACTGATGAAACTTATATTCTTGAATCACAAGATAGAAAATATTTTTATATAACTAACCTATTAAAAAATAATCTGATATTATTGTTGTTGTTATTCCAAGAAATATTTTTGATTAAGGCAAGGTTAATAGTTACATTTTGGCTAAAGCTATTGGTATTTATTTTAATATTTCATTTGATGACACATATGATTCATCTATTAGAATATATTATAAACCAGAAATTGTAATAGAGAACCCATAGCATTGACCCATTTGTATGTATTTACTTGTTATTATTGCAATATTTTACATGTTTTTTTAACATTAATACATGATATCAAATTAATTTTGTTAGTTACATTTCATAAAATTAAAACGAGTTTTCATTGTGGTAAATGAACATAAAAATGTAAAGAAATTATTATTTTTATGTTGATAAATAACTACCATAAAACCGAACTTTAATAGTGATAGAAATAAAATTTATTAGTGCTAGAAAAGCACTAACAATGCGAGTGACATTAAATGCCCATGAATTTTTTGAGTGTTGAAAAAGCACTGTTAAAGGGGATATTTATGAGTGATAACAAAAGCACTAATAAATACAACCTTTATCAATGCTTTTAAAAGTGGTGATAAAGGTCCCATTTATCAACACTTTTATTTAGCACCGCTAAAGGAATCCTTTATCAATGCTTTTATAAGCACTGATAAAAGACTTTTTATCAACATTATAGAAGCACTGATAAAGTATACCTTTATCATCACTTTTAGAATCACTGATATAGTACACCTTTATCACATATTTTAGTAGCATTGATAAATGTTTCCTTTATCAGTGTTTTTAAAAGCACTAATAAATGTGTTCTTTATCACTGCTTTTAAAAGCACTAATAAAGGGCCATACTGCAGTGTGCTGTAATAGCACACTGCAACACCAAAATCACTATAAACACACAAAAAACACACTAGAAACACACCACATATAAGAAAAACAATTCCCAATACATAATTTAAATGAAATGAAATTTACAACATGAATACTAGAAAAAAACTATATTATAAAAATTTCAAACATTGTTGTATACAATTAAATAAATAAAAATTATTACATATATTCAAAAAAAATCTTAACTATTAAGGTTACCATGATTTCCATTGACTTTCTTTGTCGAACTGCCAACACTGTATGAGTAGATTCAAACAAACCACATCAACTCGGAAAAAGAATCCACCTGTATAAGAAAACAATTATTATGAGTAATAATAAAAAATAAAAAATTAAACATATATATAAAGGATAAATTAATTCTATGAATAATGATTTTACCGTGAAAATATAAATATTACCTTTTTAATTGAGCAGAGTTAGTGGCGTTGCTCTTCCTACAAAGGAAATAGGGAGAACTTGAAATAAAGTGATAAATGTAGCACTATACAGGTGAAAAGTTTCGGAGAGAGAGGAAGCATAAATGTTGGATAGAGATCCCTAACTCTAAAAAAAGAATCCACCTATATAATAAAACAGCTATTACATGAGTAATACAAAAAATTAATAAACTAAACATAAATATGAACCAATGCATTAATTCTATAGACAATGATTTTACTGTGCAAACATCAAGATTACGTCTGTGATTGAGCATAGACATCATCATTGCTCTTCATGCAAAGGAATAACATATGGACAAAAATATTCTAAAATAAACGATCACGATGAAGGGTTTATTACTCGACCTCAACTTGCAAATATGGTGATGAAGGGTTTTATCGATCATGATGAAGGGTGTATTACCCAATCTGTACTTGAAAATATGGTGACAAAATTGATGTATAGGTAGAGAATTTTATTACAGAAACAAGGGAGTGACATAAGGTTTTTATTAAAATAATGACACCTATTATAAGGCAATGACACAGTCCTATAAGGTTATCAAAAACCAAGTTAGTGTATTCTTAATAAATGGGTGCATGAAGAGAAGGAAAAGTGAATGATGAATAGTGATATGATATAGATGGTGGTGAGAGTGTGTGAGATGAGAGCATCACGAGGACACCAAGAATGAAGTTCAGATCAGATTCTATGCCAAGCGGTAGTTAACCAACAATAGTGAAGTGTATATAGAATCCTTAGTTTTGTTATTAAATTTGTGAGTGATGCACAACCAATCCATGTTTTGGATTCATTGATCAATGGAGACAAATAGACATAAATATTCTTCCATAACACTACATTAGTAGAAACAAAAATAGAAATGATCAAAATACAGAATATAAATGAACCCTCACATAAGGCATAAAGAGCGATTTCTACAAAAAATAGACATCTCCAAACAAGCACGAAAGAAAGAGGGGAACTAATTCAAGAAAGGCTAACCATTTAAAGGTTCTCCTTAAAGAAAACCATTTGAACCATGAAAGGATACTTTCATCAAACTTTTATAGTGAAAGATGAACTTACAAAAACTAAAAAACGAAAATGAGGAAATTCCAAATGTCTTAACCCCAATACGGGAGACAACAACCAAACCAATGTGTTTATTCTACTTTCACAAAAACTCATCCCAAAAATGCAACCACCACTAACTTCTCAAAATGGAGATCCTTAGAGAAGAGGAATCACTCCTTGATCTCTAGATAAAGGCCCCTAATGAAAAGAGAAACTTTCAACAGATCCTATGACACCACCTCCAGACAAAAGGAAACCAGCTCTTTGGAGTGTTCAACATAATCCTTTACCATATGCTAACCTCGTTGGACACTCATGAGATCTTCCCTTTTCTTTGTATTCACCTCCTAAGGTATAAACCATCAGACAAATAGGGACTTAAAATCTTCCC
Organism: Viscum album; assembly: GCA_963277665.1. NCBI lineage: Eukaryota > Viridiplantae > Streptophyta > Magnoliopsida > Santalales > Viscaceae > Viscum > Viscum album. Next base: position 391,653,754 of record OY728155.1, read on the forward strand.
ACTCCATCCCAACTCGCATCATTGGTGGGACAAACAACTCCCATTCTTCCAAAGATGGACCCCCAAGAAGACCCAGAACAACACAAACTCTAATATATTTGGGAGTTCCAAACACTCTGAAGACATGCTAAACTTCCTTAAGCAACTTCACTGCCTCTAACGAACCTTGATTTTCATGGAAGATGGGAAACAACTGAGGAGAACCAAAAATAGGGCGAGTCCCACTAGAATATTTGGGGACCTTTCTGGTGGCATATTCTAAATAACACAAAAATCATAAAATAAGGTTCAGAATCAATCTAAAACACAACCAAAAGGAACATCTCAGGCCAAAAAAATGGATCACAAGCCAAATTTCATAACAAAACAAGAATTATCTCTTTGAAAACCACTATTTCATTGTCAATTTTAAACCACCTTATTTTAAGGCCACTTTTTACAACCTAATAACCCACATTTTTAAAGAAAATCCAATTTTGAAAATAATTTTCCCCTTTCCAAAAAACCATTTTGGAAAACTAAGCCAAGATAATCCACAGAAAAGAGCATGCACATTCACCACAATGGATGAGGAACAAGTAAAAACCCACACTAATATAATATTTATCATGAAACACTTTTCATAGTGGTCATCAATCATCTCTTGTCATGCTTTAATGATGCTAAACTCTACAAATTCATCTTAAAAGAAAGACGTTAAGCTGCACAGTGTATCTCATCCTATTTTCATGATGTTAAATTTCACAAATTCATCCTATAAGTAAAAAATTAAACAGCACACTGTATCTCATCCTGGTTATACAATGTTAAATTACACAAATTCATTCTAGAAGAAAGACGTTAAACTTCACAACATCTCTCATCTTGGTTTCATGACATTAAACTGCAAAAATCCATCCTGACAGTAGGAAGTTAAATTGTACTATGTATCTCATCCTAGTTGTATGAAGTTAAACTACAAATATTCATCTTGTCAATAAGCCATTAAAATACACAGAGGAGTCATGTTGACAGCGGTGAGGATATGAGATGTAGGGTTCTTCAAGGTTAAGAACAATGCAAAAAAGAAAAACACGGAACCCAAAAGATCAAACAACGATATAGGAAAAGTAGAAAATAACATACACTATATTCTATCCTTGATTCGTCTGATAGATCACAATGGAGTTGCGCCTAAAGTAGAGGAGTTTCACGAGAGCTTCAAAATCATGATGAGTGAGTATTTTTTAGGGTTCTTTTAAATAGACAGAGAACACTTTTAACAACACTTTCAGAAAAGCGCTAATAAAGATATATTTTATTATCATTGAATTGATAAGTGCTGATAAAAGGGATCTTTATCAGTGCTAATATTTTAGCACTGATAAAGGATTTATTTAACTAAATTTATTACAATTTTATAATTATTAAATATATATAATTATTTATGTATAATTATATAAATACTTATTTTAAAAATAATAATTATTTATTTATAATAATTAAAAATATATAAATATATAAATATAGTAAATATACTTTTATAAATATATTTATTTGTAAATATATTTTTAACATTATTAGTGGATATAAAACCTTAAATACTTTCATTTTAAAAATGAGTGAAAAAGAATAATTCAAAATGAGTACACTTTAAAAATATTCAAAAAATGGATATGTTTTATTAATTAAATATAAATTATTAAAAAAATATGGATATTTATATTTTGAAGTAAAGATGAATACATATTGAAAATACTAAAAAATTATAAATAAATAAATAAAAATAAATTATAGAAAATCATCAAATTCAAAAATAAAATAAAAAATAAAAAAATATTAAAAATGAATTCCCTAACTATAACAGTATTAAAAATAAATAAATAAAATCTATTGATTAAAAAAATAATATATTAAATGTATCATGTTAACAATGAAATTCTAAAATATATAGAAATTTGAATAAATTACATAAATAATAGGTGTATGTGTTTTTATATATTGCCTAAATATATTTGTGTGTGCATTTGCATATAAACTGCATTAATTAAATAAATATATGTACGTGAAATAAATGCAACACACGAAGTTTGATATATGTTAAATTGAAAAATCAAACAATATTAAAAATGAATAAGACATTAATATTCTTTTAATTAAAATTTTATTCATTATATATATTTATATTTATATTTAATATGTATTATTTATTACTATTTATAATTAATATATATATATATTATACTTATTCATTACTATTAATAATTGTTTCATTAATAAACTATTAAATAATTTTGTAATTTATTCATTTATTCATTTTTTTGTTTAATTATATATTCATTTATATATCTACATTTAATATATACTATTTATCAATATTTATAATATATATATATATATATTAAACTTATTCATTTTTATGAGTAATTATTTAATTAATAAAATGTTTAATATTTTTCTTAATTTAATCTCTTAAATTTTTATTTGTTTAATTATTTCATTTTATTCATTTTATATATCTATATATTTAATATATAATATTGATTAATTTTTAAAATTCATATACATGTTTATTCATTTTTAATAATAATTATTTAATTAATGAAATTGTTAATTTTTTTAATTTTATTTTATGAACCTTTATCTGCATTAATAAAGCACCGATAAATGTGACTATTTTTCATCACTTTATTGTTAACACTCATAAAGGGTAACTTTTATTAGCACTAAAAATAAAGCGCTGATAAAGGGAAACTTTTATTAGCGCTAAAATAAAGTGCTGATTAAGGTGAACTTTTATCAGCACTGAACAAAATGTACTGATAAATGGTACCCTTTATCAGTGCTTTTATTTAGCCCTGATAAATATGGAATTTCTCAGCGCATTTTTCTAGCACTGATAAATGTTGGTACTATTAAAGGCTAGTTTTGTAGTAGTGAATCCTTTCATTATATATCATTCTATGTCTTTCCATTTTTTTGAAGACAAATGATTGTATTATTTAACATTTTCATTATTTATATTTATAATAGAATACTATTTTAAATTTATCATTCAGTGTGATTGATTATGTATATTTTATAAGAAGAATAGTTTATGGAAATGATTAATGAATTAGAGATTTAGGCATGTCTCCTATTATTTCCAATGTAGTTAAATTTTATGTTTAGATATCATGTTATTTCATATTATTTTTCTTTTTATATTTTGTTTTATTTTCACATCCATTTCATTTTAGGAAACTTCATCAAGGAGACGATTAGATTATACTGTGGAGTCTTATAGTATAGATAGGGGTACTGGTATGACTAATTTTATAGTTCATCCAACCACTATGCTGCTTTATTCACTAGGAGATAATCTCGTTTACCCTCCCTTCATACAACTTTAGTCACTAGGAGTTCATCCTCTAATTATTCCATCTTATTATTTTCTATAACCTCCTTGTTCATATCCCTTTCCACTTACACCCACACAATATGCTAGTGCTCAGACTCATATCCCTAATTATTACCCATTCCCACCATCCACTATGTAGGTCACTACACCTCCATATGTCTGACCACCATATCAATATCTATATCCAACATCATCTATACAGGGATATCCACATTTATTTTACCTCAATTAGTACATTTATCTTCATTCATCATCATTATTTTATTATTCAAAAAGGGAGAGTACAAAAAAAATACCAAAGGGAAGGGGTAATCACGGAGGCCTGAAGTGATGAAGACCGAGTGCGTCCTCTCTAATGAGATTCTTCCCTTTAACAGAGAAGGCGTGCTAGTCTGAGGGAAAGTAAATCTTAAGACCCTATAATTCCATAGAGGCAAGGTGATCCACAACCTTGTTACCCTCCCTCCAAGTGTGTAGAATGACTGTGTCGTCCCTGATAAGAGTCCTGCACCTTCTCATGATGAAGGATAAAGACCAGGGAATGCTACACCTTCCATGCATGGAATCATGGATGATGATTGAATCAGTTTCTACTGTAACCAGACCAATGACCTAGAGCCTATAGAGCTGGAGACCAGTGAGAATCACCAGAGCCTCGACCAAGAGAGAGTTATATCTTCCAATGTGAGTAGAAAATTATAGGATAACCTGATTCATGGAGTCCCTAAAAACACCACCACCCTTCATGTCATTCATATACCAGGATCCTTAAAATTTAATCCTAAGTTCAAGAGGATTATTGAACCACCTAACATGGTGCCCAAGATAATTGGAGAAAGTATCAAGGGTGCCCACCTAAAGCGGTCTGAGAGAGGGAGATTCATGCCATTTACCACATAATTCAACCATATCAAGTAGAATGGACTTGGTTCTATCCACTAGAGACCTACTAGAGTATTGAATCCCCTTATGTCTGGATTTTTTCTGGGCCATCCAAATTCACCAACACCCTGTAGAAAAAATGATGGTGTAGGCGCTTCTCTCCAGACCTTCATTCCCTACACCATGGAACCAATGATGAAGGAAGGATAAGTTGATTAGATCCAGGACAAAAAATCCATGAAGACACCAAATGCACACCACACATTTCACGCCCAATCAGTTACAAAAAACAAATGATCCAAACTCTCCTATTTAGGATCCCTGCAACCCATGCATCTTGAAACTAGGCTAATACCAGAATTTTTAACGTTCTCATCAATAGGTGGGGCACAGTTCTGAATGTGCCATAGAAGAAAGGTGAACTTGGAGGGAATTTCCTTAAACCATAATATTGGGACCTAGATGTTCTGCAGATCCACACTGGTGGTCACCCTTTGGAAATCCTTACAAGAAAAGGAACTTGGAGATGAAGTAGTGAAGACACATCTATCCAGATCATCCGAAAGATCAATCATCATAAAGGACAAACAATGATTTTTTTCCCAGCACAACATTGATGAATGTCGGGTACATAATCTACTTTTGAAGGTGATTTTGGTGGCGAGGAAGCCTTAGAACCTGAGGAGGACACCCACCCAGTTATGGTGTCTAAAGGAGGTCTCCCCAGAACCCACAATCCATTTGGTATGTGGCTGAAGGGATTGAATATAAGGGGAAATAACAGACCAAAGAGAATCCTAACTCCTAGATGAACCATTTCCACCTATGCTGATCTTGGTTTCCATGAAACTTCCCCATAAAGTACGAGCCTCAATGACCTCCCATGCCAAATTCACCCTCATTTTATGCAGTGAACCAGATATGATCTTCATGCCAATGACTCCCTCCTGGATAGGTCTCACAAGCCTGTTCCATGCTGCCCAATGCTTCCTCCCCTCATCATGAGCATCCTAAATGAAATAGTAAATAATAGAGTAAATCTTGGATATCACCCATTTAGAACTTTCATGATTGAGAGTTCATGGTAAGGGATAGAAGATATGACACTATTGGACAAGGTGAGCCTACCTATAAAGGATAAGATGTGATTCTTCCAATTGTGAACACGACCAGTCATTTTATCCTCAATGCATTAAAAATGGTGGATTATCATCCTTCTAGGGATGATAGGGTCCCCGAGATAATCCATGGGGAAAGATCAATTCTACATACCCAGAATTCTACTTAGAGAGGAAATCCTACTGACCATGCAATGCTTCAGAATGTTAAAGAGACTCTTATTATATCTAACAATCTGATCCTCTATATACTGGTATGTGTTTAAATAATACTGATACCAATTAATTATAATTCTTATATATAATTTTTATTTAACAACTACCTTTCATGATTAGATACATCCATTTCCAAATGAGGAGGTTGCATAATAATTTGAGAGGTATGGAATCGACACACATAGATTATGGTTCAACTTAACAAGGATGATGTTATTATTTGAAAAATTGGTAAGGAATGTCAATGTTTAATGGAAAATTTTGTTAAACACATCAATATCATTATAGTTTAATCAATAACCTGGAGGGAAGTCGGAGAACAAATAAATAACAATATATGGGTAGATTTTTAGGTAAGTAATGTTAATTAATAAATAAATATATTTAAATAAATCTATAAAATTCCATTAACAAATATTTTTTCTAATGCAGCTCTGATATAATTTTCTTGATGGTAAAATTTTGAGGGCTATAAAGATAATGGATTAGGTTTAAATTTGGTGAGCATACAAGTATGACATGTATGTTGGCTGGAAAGAGAGATTTGATACTAAGCTTAAAGCAATATAACTCATTCATGATTTCCTAATATTGTAGTATAGAGATATGGTTGGGTAATGGAAGATTACATATTTTAAGGTATTAGTTAAATTGATATATAAATATAAATAGTCATTTATTTATTTGAAAATTATTTTAAATGTTAAAATTATTTATTTTATTGATATTAATGAAATTACATAATTATTTGTTTATAGGATAAATCTAACAGAAATAAAGATAAATAGAACTGAAATGAAATAAATTCACACTTTTAGATACACTTCTCCCCAAGACCATGGGAAAGCCCTAGTAATTTAACAATTAAAATATTCAAAATTACTTTCATGAAGATTAGATTTATTAGGTTTATTTTTTTTCAAATCATTTTGTTTTTTATAGTTTTATGTTTTTAGACACAATAGTTGGTCTTCCATCATGTTGTAGAATAATCAAAACACTCATAATTCCACCTTTATCCCTAAATGCATCACCTTTAATTACCTATATTGAAAACAAAAGATCAACATATACATGAATAAGATGGTTTCTCAAAAACATATTAGTGAGATCCCGTGGGGAAATTTTTTTTACTCCACCTATAAACTCCTTCTATTTTATATTCACTACCATGAGAACTCTTATTGATTTATCCCTTGATATTATAGTTTATAATATCTATAAGAAGCATGATCTTATTGATCCTTTCATTTATACGCTTTTACAACATATATTCTATCGAAATATATTAGTCTTACCATTCCTTTCATCTGTGAAATCACCATCAACACTACATTGTTTGTTCTAAATATTTTTTGGAAATATTTCTTTAAATGAATTTGTCACAAGATTTATTTATTTTAGCTAGTATAAATAATCACAATCACCACCTATATTGAAACTTATAGATTGATTTTCCATACCTCAAAATTTATCTGACAAAAATAGATTTGATGTTTATATATTTATCTTATATGAATTGAAAATTTATACCTATAATCAATACTATTATTCCCAAAACATTTAGATAACCAATAATATTTAAATATTCATGTATATATTCTTTGATTAATAATATATCCAACTTTATGATCTTCTAATTTTTTAAAAACACTATATTTTAGTTGATCATATTTTTGGGAAATAAAAATTATATTATTTATTAAATCCATGTTTTATATAGTGGGGATTTCAAATAATTTTCCACAACCCGCATTTGCATAGAAGTTTCTTTATTACCTATACTATTCATGAAAACAACAACACAAAAAATATTTTCTAGAACAAATGGTCCTTTTTTTATTTCATCATACATTAGTTTTATCATTAGATAATTTAAAACTCTTTATTACAATCAATATAATACTTCTAATATAAAGTTACTCCATATAAATATGAATGGTAAAAATTGTATTCATTGTTTTTTGGGAAGACTAAACTTTTTTCCCTTCTAGGATTTTTAATTTATCTTCCCACTAAAGAAACTTTAAATAATGTTTATTCTTTTGATATTCAATTGACTTAACCCTTTTTTAATACTATTTTTTAATAATATCATCAAGATTATCATGATCTTCATGAATCTTAAAATTCTATTTTAATTAATTTTAAATCTTATTTATCTTGTTTTATTTGATCTCTAACTAGGAATTCTTAACATTAGTGATATATTTTTTCATTCAATATATGGATCATTTCTTCTATCACTTTATTACTTTCTTATTTCTTATGGAATTGAAAATTAAATTATTTCTAAAATATAGTGAAACTTATTTAAATATTAATATACCTCAAAATATTGTTCTTAATTTTTTTGTGATATTTATAAATGTCAACCCCATTTGTTATAATGATTCCTCCTCCATTTAGTTTGTTCTTTATATTGGGTGAACAACTAGAATAGGATTCTGAAAGTGATATAAATAAATATGATAACTTCTTTAGGGATTTTTTAGGGTTTTGTTAAGAATAATATATGAATAATTTTGGGAATCTGGTTCATGATCATCCCCACATGTACGTGGTTTATTCACCAAAAAATATTGACAAAAATCTCATTTAACTCTTCATTATACGAAAACATTGAAGATTCTAATGTATAAGTTCTATATATCTTATAAAATGTTGATTTAAAAACTATATATTAAAAAATAATTCTAGGTCTACTATCTATATCATTATGACATGGGGAAGTTAGGGTTTCTTCAAATTTACATAATATATATGCCTTTTCATCATTATTTAAAATAGAATCTTCAAGAAAAAATTATCAAAAACAGTAACATAAATTTCTCCAAATTGATTACCTTTAATTAGTTAATAGTGTCTATTATCCCACATAAAAATTTCTAGTCTATTATTATTAAGAAAAACTAAGGAAAGGGGATTAATTTTAACCCTTATGCCTAGAACTAACCAAATGAGAATGTTGGAAACCCACCCCATAGAAAAAACCTACTAATAGTTCTTCATAGAAACTGGAACCAACTAGTCTATTGTTCACATCCAAATTTGGTTGGATACTTATTGAAGTATGAACATTGGTATTAGAACAAGTCCTCATAGGAATATGTTGGTCTGATCTTCTTTCTTAGTAGAATAAATATCCATGTGGTAATATCTATTCATAATATTATTCAAGAAGAATAAGATATGAGATATATAATAATATAAGAATAGTCTCCTCAATACTAAACTTCCCATTGATGCATATATGATCTGAAGATATTTATCAATTTTCATATTGATCTCCCTTATAATCACTCACCTTTTTCAGTGATGATAAAATATTTTCAGCATTTATACATCATTGGAATCTTACTCACCTTCTTCTTCAACTCATCTTCTTCTTTAATATTTTTCCTTAGTATTTATTCATATATACTTATGATATTCGAATGAATTTTATTGAACTACAAATCATCTGAATGATTGTCACCATCATCTTGAAATTGTTTATAGTAGCCAATGTCATGGGGATTCCTAGTTGTACCTATATTCTTGAATGTAATCCATACTCAATTAATATTCTTCATCTCAATTTTAATCCTTTCATAACTTGTTAAACCTCATTAACATGACCAAATCCATATATGTTCACTTTTTTTGACTCCTCAAATAATTTTCAATCTGGAGATCATATTTTAATTGCATATTTCCTGATATAGTTATTTTTATTAAGTTAAATGTTTATAAAATAATAATTTTTATATTGAATATCATAGTATAAGAAAACCAAGCATGAAATAAAATAATAAAAATAAAGAGGGATATGAATAGGATTTTCCTAATGTAATTAATCATATATTCTTCTAAGTTCAACTTAATTCCCTAAAACTGGTGTAAAAACATGAATTCCCATGAGGTGTCAATAATTATCATGGGGATTTTAAGTTTATTATTATATATAACTCTTTATAACAATAACTATAAAGGATTAGTAAAGTGTGTGTCTGAGATTGACCCCTTAGGAAGCTAGTTATCCTTAAAATAATATGTTTCTTGAAATGTCAAAAAATTGTGAATAAAATATTTACTATTTAATTAAAACCACTTTAAAACAAAAGTAATAAGAATAAAAAAAAGTTCTAAAAATAATCAATTAGGGATCATATGATATTTATAATTATCAAACTTAAATGAATAATAATTTTTTTAGAATCAAATATAAATAAATCCATGGCCTATTATTTGTTCTCAAATAACTAAATAAATATTTGTCTAAGACTAGGTACTAAAATTCATTTGGAAATTAGGTTATTTAAAACCATTTTTGAAATATATATATAACTTAAATTATTCCCATTATTGGGAATATACTCATGTAGTCTACTTCATATACTAAAATAATGTAACATATCAGTTTTTATGTGACTAAAAAGGTTCCCCAAGACAGTTCACCATAAGGAATCAAGTGAGCATCCCCGTATACCAGAGGCTATTGAATAGTATCAAAGGCCTAGGGTGTGATATTGGGGAGACTATTCCCTCATATCAGTGTATAAAATAGTGTAAATAACCAAGCATCATCCATATCAGTAAATAATCTGAGTGTGGAAGCAGTAAATAGACTAAAATATAAGAGTATTGTTATAATAAATGAAATTCTATAAAATCCTAAACAATCATATCATACATAAAAAAATAATCACCTACTATGATGATCACAAGTGAAAGAGTATATAAAATAAATGAAATAAAAGTATAGGTCTCCACTGTGGACTCTAATACAGACCACATACCCTGTATCCACAGACATTGTTGAGCTACTCCAACCTGATCATAAGAATCCACACAGGATCCCATGCTCAATCATGAAACCTCGAGCCTTATCCCAATCCATCATGAAATCTTTTCTCAAATTGAAATGTAAAAATAAGGTCTACACACACTAAGGTGCACATAGAGGGGTGATAAATAATCATAGTAGGCCACCCCAATGATGATCCTATAAATTAGTTATCATAAGTTCACGCTCATGAAATATATTGAACCTAGCGGAGACATAATTGAAAATGATAAATAAAATAAATTTAGTGAAACCTCAATAGATGTTGGGTCTGTGATCCTAGTCAACTAGGAAATGTACCATTAGGTATATATATATATATATCTATGTTTGTATGTGTGTGTGTATATATATATTCCAATAAATATTTATATACATAAATTTATATATACATGTATAATGGAAAAGTATCATAAATCAACAACATTTGATCTTTAGGTCTGTAATCCTGATCATATGGACATCATATGAAAGGGGAATTGAGATGGATGTCATACCACTCAATGTTAATATAATTAGTTAATCCTTGGTTCTATAATCCCAATTGACAATACCTGCCTCATCCAACACCAGAAACATCTATAAGAAAACTACATCACTATAGGGGGATACATGTCCTAGCCTTGAGATCACCCATACTCGTCTCCAATAAATATAGTGAAAGATGTCATATAAAAATATAAAATACTATGAAAAGTCAGTAAGATGGATTCTATATCACTCAATACATGTAAATCAAGTCTGATGTCTAAATCCTAGATACTGGACCATAGTAAATCATGACATTGCAACTTGGATATTCACTAAGGTGATGACCCTTAGGAGATATATAAATGGATTGCTCTTTGGATCAAAGTACATGCTCTATATAAATTCATATAAATGGATAAACTACCCCATACCTAGGAAGTAAACATGGGTGATGTAGTAATGGTGCATCCACCCAACCTTAGAGAGCATCCTAGGCATCACACAGACCATCCAAAACAATTCATCCGATTTGGGCCTTCGGGCCACCGGTTTGGGACTACGGGTATCAAGGGACTTTAGGTTATCAAAGGCCTTCAGGCCTCAGGGCCTTCGGGCCACAAAAGACCATGGAGTAGCCCAGTTCACACAGAACATTCCCTAGAAGAGGATTGGAGCAACAAGATTAGCAGTCACGAGAAGTAGAGCTAACCGGATTGGAAGAATGAGAGGGTATGGAAACTGCCATTATGACCAGGCATTGTGAAACTTTGTATGGGGAAATGCTAGCTAATCAACAATGCAAGGTGGGGATCTAGATGATCAATGATGCAGAAGATGGGGAGGGGGGGAAGCTCTTGTGGGTTGGGCCTACGGGTCATGTATTGGGTATGGTATTCCTCTGGGCCTTCGGGTCATGTATTACGGGTCGTGTCAGGCCTTGTGACTTGGGCCTACAGGTCATGTATGGGTTCCCCTTAATCCCTTAAAAGGGGGGTTATCCATAATAAAATAAAAAATAAGGCCTTCGGGCCATTCGAGCATCATCAAAGGCTAAGAATATGGATCCTAGTAAGTACATATGGGAATCCAAAAGATAAAAACAAAAGGGATCATAAGCCTAATCCTAGGAAATACATCTAGACATCCAAGTAATATATAAAAAATAAAATTATTAGAATTCATATCTCAATAAATAAATCTCAGTATCCCAATAAATAATGTCACATCATGTTAGGATCATTGGCAAAAAACTAGGAATCACCTCTGGTGATCATCACAATATCATCAATAAACAAGTGAATGCATAGATAAAAGACAGAGTGTGTTAGAATGCCTAAACCACCCCTACGGTTACATCCCCTTGGGATTAAAAGTTTTTAATGAGTTATAAGGGGACATCTATTACCATCTATACTAAAACCCAATGTACTAGCACAAGGTTAGTTAAACATCATCACACCCATTGGGCCCCTCATGTCAAAACACTAGAGAGTTATCCTACTTGGTAACCTAGAAGTTCATTCATAACCTAAGGAATCACAAATGGGATTCTTAGAAAGGTATATGTAGGCATAGGAATCCTCTACAAGATCTTCAGAAAGAGTATATAGGTAGAGGGTTCCTATAAGGGATTCCCTAGGTTAACATGTACATGAAGGTGTCCCACAAGGGACCCTCAGAAACAATAGTAAGGTAGAGGAATCCTACATGAGATCATATAAGTAAAAAGATAAGATATAGTATTTAAAATAAATAAAGGTCATTGAATACCATTATAGAGATATGTATTATAGCCAACCTTAGATAAAGGGACTCACTCTCCAGAGATAGATGAACTCTATGTCCAAAGGAAGAACCTCTCCATTTAGTAAAAATCCCAAAATGCCTCCTATGAGTCCTCAAATTGACTCAAGGGTTTCAACATCATGATATATGTGGGAAGATACTCAAAATAGTATACTCTAATGTCCAATTATGACTTTAGGGAATAAAGATATAAAAAAACACTAAGAAGTTTAACAAGGGAGTAATACATGGTGTGTATACCCTAGTACACAACGTGTACTCTCAAAGTCACACATGGGCATATAATTCGGATGGACTTGGTGTTAAAAACCAAATTACATAGAATGTATTATATGTACATGGCATAAAAACTTTACAGAGTACCAAACCATGCATCTCACTAATCATGTTGTCGATCACGTCCAATTAGATGCCTTGTTTTTACTAGAATTTGGATAGTAAATAAGGAACCCTAGGTCGTCTCTTGATGGAGACTTAATTAATTTAAGATGAAGGTTTTTATTATTAAAAAGGGTAATTGGATTTTATAAAACATGAGGTTTGTTTATTTATGAATCCAATAGATAAAGTTAAGCACTAAAACAAAATGGAAATTAACAGTTTTGATTAAGCGTGATCAACCTAGTGAATTATCATGATGCTCATCCAACATTTCTTCAATATAAATGGTATATATATTTTAATAACTAGATTTTAACACCTATAAAAATAATTTACTGATTTTATACATGGATACCACTTAGAGTTCGTTCATAAACACAAAATTATTCACGGGTTACCACCGATTCTTGAGTGATTTGTGTTCGACTTCATAACTAAAACCCACTAAGGAAACACATGAAGAATTTGATGCACTGTATAGGTTTAAATATTACTTCAATGTGTTACCATGAAATGAAATTAAATGCACATGGTAGTGTTTATGAGAGTTCAATTGACCAATATGAACCACACAAACACCATAATTTAAAGGGTAAGAGGAAGTGGTGAACAATGTGTGAAACATCACATGAATGGGTACCCCAAAACATGATCATATGAGTTGAGTATGAAATAAAAATACATAAATAAACAAAATAAGAAGAGGGTTTTATGAAAAAAACATGAAAAACTATAATTAAAAATATCATTCAAATATTATAAACAAGAAGCTATAGATTTATATCACATCCCTCCCCAGGTGATCATAAGGAGTTTAAAACACTATGGAAATAGAGGAATTCATAGATGTTGAAGCTGTAATTACCACAACCTCCATAACTTCTATTAATGAGTACATGAATCCTTTGGGTCACAAAAATGGCGTAAATTTTCTTCTTGGTTAAAATCTCAAATGGGGTGCCCATGGTGTCAATTTATAGGCAAAGTGGGAGGGGGTTTTGGGAACCACGATTTTGATAAACCACACGGCCCATGGTTTTGAGTGGTTAGAAAGTTTTATGTCACTTTGGAAAAATTAAAACCTTATTTTCGCACCTACTAAATATATATAAAATTTTTTGTAACTATGTTAAAAAATACATCTTGATATATGTACAAAATACATAACAGAACTTTTGACTTCATGTAGATTCGGTTCCCTGGATAGATCAATTCATTTGGGCCCCTTAATTGAAGAATTAGACTTGGATGTATTAATAAGAGTTTTATCCCACTGAAGTATGGATCATATCACAAAGGTTCATCCCAATTAGATGCATGTATTAGCTTCAGTATCCATTTGAGCCCACTATGTTCTTGGAATCTTGCACAGTTTGATCCATTTTTATTCAAATTCATCATGGTCCCTCAAAATCACCACTCAATACAATGAAATCATCAAAACAAGTGAAATATACCATTTTTAGAGTGATAAAAATTAAATTATTGAATCAAACATGAAGTTATTTTTTTATAATAATTTGAATTTATAATAAAAAATCAGTTTAATACAGTGGTGAAAGGGTGAAATAAAATAGTGAATATTGGTGCGATCACACCCCCACACCTAAATATTTGCACTCTGGAAAAAATTCATATTTCCAAAAAGAATAATTCCAATAGATATTTTTAACTTAATGATAATTTAACATTTAATAATAAATTATTTCATTATATAAATGTGATCAAAGTGAAAACCACACCAAGGAGTTATTCTCAGTGTTCATGGAGAAATATGTCTCATAAATTGTATCAGAATAAAATTCATGGAGATGTATAATACCATCATAGGCATGGAATTAAAAAGTCCACCATATCATTAAATCTCTATGTGTGTCTGTGAAAACCATTTCATGCTATTCTTTTCACTTTTTATCCAGTAAATATTGGTTATTTTAAAAATTTTCTGCTTACCTGATTATTTCCACTGAACCTTCCCTATACCCTTTTCAGTCAAATCTCAAGACCCAATCACTTAAGAATTCTCAAAATTCAAACCTTTATCTCCTGACCTAGATATCCCCATATGTTTCACATATCATCAATCCCCTCACTTATTATTATTATTATTATTATTATTATTATTTTGTTTTTTAAGGCATACAATAGTCGGATAACAGGTACAAACACTTAAGTCAATGTGAAAAAGTAATGAAATAGATTAGATAAGGAATGAATTTATGGAATAATAATTTTAGAAAGATGATAAATATTAACCTAAATTATATTTACATTGTATTGAGTAATAAATATTCACACATCATGGTTGGGTGAAAAGATGTGTGGATATATTTTTGCCAAAATTTTCCCATAAACTATACACAGAAAGGGTATCATTAATCTCAAAGGTTTCATAGAGATACAACTATTTATATCATCTAAAAATAACCAATTTACTAAAAATCACACCAAAATTTTAAATTCATGAAAAAAATCACATTTCATAATTGAGACGTATTTTCATTAAATGTTAAATCAACATGTAATAAAAAATTTAGACATTATTTTTTTGTAATTTTCATGATTTGGTTAGCATGAGAGGAAGGAAGGAAAGGTAAAAATACTATTCAACAAGAAAAAAAATAGAAGAAATAAAAAATAAAATGAAAATACTAATGAACTCAACAAGGTGAGGAAAAGTAAGAATACTATTATGTAAGATAAAAAGTGAAGAAATAAAAAATACAATGATAATCCTAATAAACCTAGGAATGTATCCCCCCACACACACAACTAGAGTGTGTAGTGTTCTTCCTGTAATAAAATAGAATGTGGGAAGAATGGATAAAACCTGGTTGGTGTCACTAGTAAGTTGTATCTTGAAGGTGGATAACCTCCACCAAATTCTTTGAAAAACCCTCATAAAAGTATTTATATATTTTCTCATTGATGGTAATACTTCAACCACCCTGCTCATGAAAAAACTAAATTTTAACAAAAGGGTAAACATTATTAATAGTGTAAGGACCAAACCATCAAGACTGAAGTTGACTTGGGTAGATCTTTATCCTGGAATTGTATATGAGGACTGTCTCACCAATATGAAACTTCTGCTGATGAATCATCTCATCATGGATAGAATTTTTCTTCACTTTATAGATTCAAGAGTTCTCATATGCATCATGAAAAAATTATTCTAACTCCCGAATCTTCAAATTTATATGCTCAAATTAATTTTAAAGATTCATATTACAATGTTTAATAAATTAATATTCATGGTTATCTACCTATACCAAGAGGTGAAAATCCTTTCCAAATACAATCCTATATGGATACATTCTGATCATGGTTCTAAAAGTTGTATAGTATGCCCAAAGTGCATCATCTAAGCACAAACTCCAATCTTTCTTATTGGGTTGTACCATTTTTATAATATTATAATAACATCCTTATTTTTTATTTGTTTTTTCCATAATATTGGGTTTGATATGTAGTGGATACTAAAAAAAACCTATACCTATAGAGAAATTGTTTCATGTTATTATTGAAAAAAGTGAACCCTTGTCATTAATAGTGAATCTTGTAAAACCAAACCTACTAAAAATATATGACCTCACAAAATAAACAACTATTTGAGAGTCATCGGTAATCATAGCATTTTCATCCACACATTTAAATACATAACCAACAAATAGTTAAATTTACACAAATTCAAATGAACTTGGAAAAGGACCCATGAATTAAATGGCCCATGCATTGAATATTTCACAAAATAATATGGGTTATTGGGGAATTTCATCCCTCTTGGAGATATTCCTAGTCAATTTAAATCATTTTTATGACTTAAAAAACTAATGGGAATATATATAAAATGTTGGGAAATAATTTCCAGAGTTAAAGACCTTTTGAGTTGTATGTTGATAGCCAAAGTGTCCCCCACAAGAAAAAGTGTGGCAGAAGCTTAAAACAGAGGTGAAATCATGGTCAGGGACACACTGAAGAACAATATGGTCATTATAAATTCTCCACAAGTAAGGGTCATTGAATATTTACCATTTTGAATCATTATTAAATCTCTGGGACTGTGAAGTACTAAAATCAATGTAGACTTGAGATGCTGTAATAAAATTTAGAATGTTCACATACCAAGGGGTAAGGTTCACAACATCACAAAGATTTTCATGAGGAAATAATTCTCCAATGGGGAGGGATGAGTCAACATGGTGGTCTAATGGTGGGGAAATCCTAATAACATTATCTTCTACCACATTTTACACTCCTATATTATCTTGAATTTCAAGGTCAAACTCTTGGAGGAGGAGCATCCACTAGATGAGGTGGGTCTTGGATTTGGATTTATTAAAGAGAAATAAAAGGAAAAATTGATCAAAAAACAAAATGGTTTTTTTAAAAATATGATATAAATGGATTTTTTACAAGGAAAACACAATTTAATGAAGTATCTTTTTCAGTGGTTGTGTAATCTATTTGGGCAAGGTCAAGTGTATGCAAACCACACACAATGACATGAGGAGGCTTCTCAACCCTTTGAGATAAAACTATTCCAACTGTAAAGTCAGAGGCATTACACATAAGTTCAAATGAGAGATCCCACCTTGGTAGTTAGATTATTGGAGGTGATGTGATTCTATATTTTAGTGAATTAAAGGCATCCTCAAATTTTTTATTAAATAAAAACTCAGCATATTTTTGTAATAACCGGGACAAGGGAAGTGAAATCTTAATAAAGTATTTAATGAATAAGTGGTAAAAAATATCATGTACCAAGAAATAGCACACCTCATAAACACATTTTGAATATGAAAGGGGTAAAATTAATTAAATTTTTTTATTTATAAACTTGAATTCCCTCATTTTAAATAACATTCCCAAGAACTATCCCCCACTAAACCATGAACTGGAATTTTTTGTAATTTAATATGAGCACTTTTTTAATGCAATAGTGGAGGAAAGAACCTAGGTGTTCCAAAAAGTCATCAAAGGAAGACCCATAAACTATGAAATCATTCATAAAAACATCTATACAATTTTCAACTTACTTATAAAAAATACTCAACATACATCACTGAAAAGTATTAGGAGCATTACAGTGACCATAAGGCATCCTCCTATATGAAAATGTGTCGAATGGATAGGTAAATGTTCTCTTTTCTTAATCCTCAGAGGCTATATGTATTTTAAAATAACCCAAATATCCATATAGGAAATAATAATGGGACTTACCAGCCAATCTTTCTAACATTTGATCAATAAACTATAGAGTAAAGTGTACTTTTCACATGAATTAATTCATTCAACTGTAGTCAATACAGAATCACCAATTGTTTTGCACACGTATTGGAATAAATTCATTCCATTCCTTTTAAACAATCATTATTCCATTTTTTAAGGAAAAAATTGCACTAGGATAACCCATTTACTATCATATATAGGATAAATGATCCTAACATTATGCATTTTACTAACTTACAATTTTACAACATCAAGGAGGGTTGGATTTAACTGACCTTGATATTTCTTTATGGGTTTAGTCTCACAATCTAAAATTATATGGTGCATAAAAATTGATGGGATAATATCAGGAATATCAGCTAATATCCATCCTATATCTATTTTTACACTCTATCAAAAGGTTTAGAAGTTTTGATTCCAAATTTGGAGAGAGGTTTTAGGAAATAATGACAAAAAATTGGTCAATACCCTCAAGATAAGAGTATTTTAAATTAGATTCAAGTTTTTTTAATTCAAACACTGGTGGTTTTTGGATTAAGGGAGGGGATTTAGGGTGAGTGAGGTCCATGAAACTATCTATCTTCTCATGTTTATTCTGTAAGGAAAGAGAATCAAGGGAAATGAGATTTTTCAAATCATCAATGGTCATGGGTACCACATAATGAACACACTCTTTAATTAAATCACAAAATTTACTCTTTCCTAAACCTACACAAAACCAAAAACATTAATCAAAACTCAAATCATCCAAGTAAGAAGAAGAGAAAAATAAATTAGAGTATGGTTCAATGATAGATTTTTTTTTGTGTGTGTCACCAGATAACACTTCCATTGAATAGACAAAAAAGAGGTATTCTCTTAAATAGGTAGTTTCATGGAATCAAGGATATTAAAACATAATTTTTCTCCACCAAACTCCATGGATAGCATACTATTTTGAACATTGATGATTATCTTTTCTGTTTTAAGGAATGTCATTCCAAGTATGAGTGGATCATGTCCTTGGGTTTGGGTATCCTCCATATTAAGAATGTATAAGTCTGTAGGGATGATGATATTATTCACTATTATAAGGACAGACTTGATCACTCCAGAAGGGTGTGTTGTGCTCTAAATGGAAAGTTTCATGACTATGACCTTTAGTTGGATCTCTTCACCCTATAGTGATGTTTATATAGAGTGAGGCATTAAATTAATTGATGCACTTAAATCTAGCATTACATTGGAAAATATGGTCTCCCCTATGGTTCAAGGTATCATGAAAGTTCATGGATCCTTGATTTTGGTTAGAGTTACTGGTTGGATCAAAGCAAAGACATTCCTTCCAAGGTTGAATACCCCATTACTCTTCATTCGACATCTATGGGTGCAAATATATTCAATAAATTTGGTATAGAAAGATATTTTTTAACTACACCCAATAAAGAATTGTTAAATTTATCCTTTTTAAATGTATGAATTATTTCTTTATCAATATCATTATAATGTTTTTTCTTATATTTAGAGAGTATTTGGGGGAAAGGAAGAGGAATGGATTTTTTGAGGGAATCATCAATAATAACTTGTATACCCTTTTGGTTTTGTTTTTATTTATTAGAATATTGTATAGGTAGATAATGAGAGTTTTCAAGTGGGGGAATTACCTATTGTGTAGAATTAATAGAAGAAGAAATTTCTTTACAATTCAGAAGTGTGATCTCATATATATTACCTTTTTTACTTTGTCTTAACAATATTTTGTTATAGTATTTATCCAGAACATTTTATATTTATCTCACCAATGGTGTTTTCTAATTATACCACTTGATTTCATAGGTCTTGAATATCTAATTGTGTGGTTAATTGGAATTAGGGGTTCTGGGATTCCATTTGTTTCTCTATGTCCTCGAGGTTTGGTTCAGATTTTGGAGGATGGGATTGTTTCTAGATTTTGAAGGATAATAAGGTCGCATACCTTGGACTTGTTGATTATAATTCTGTTTAGGATAGCTTTAGTTAAATCTTTGTTGGTCATGTGGTTGTTCTTGAAACCTGGGGTTTGATTTTTCCAGAACGGTTCTTGCTTGAAGTGTGGTGCTTATTGAAATGGACGCCCTGTAAATACTGTTGTGCAAGCCTCAGATGAATTCTGAATTTACAATCAATAGTTAGTAAAATAAGTGTTATAAAAAAATACCACAATTCAATGGAATTGGAGGAGAGTGCTCATTACCTTGATCTTGAGTTATTTTTCTTAGAATAGTATTCATCTCATCATGTTTATTGTCTAATTTTTGATTTAGGGTTGACTGACTTACCTTATGAACTCCTTGAGTGGGTAGAATTTCATGTGTACCAAATTTTTGTTCATTTTGATCCATGTTGTCTATTAAGTCATGAGAAGCGGTAGGAGTTTTATCAACTAGGGTACCACCAGATGTAATATCTATCATTCCTTAATCCATGGGGATAATTCCCTCATATACATATTGAATTAGAAATTTTTCACTTATTTTGTGGTGGTGAAAACTTTATCAAAGCCTTTTTAACCTCTCCCAACATTCATGAAGGGGCTCTCCTTGTGATTTTTAATTCCATAGATTTATTTTCTAATTGATTAAATTTGAGAGGCAGGGAGGAACTTCTCTAGAAATAGCCATTTTGGGTCATTATGGCACCAATTTTGGTAGGCATATATTGTAGGCAGTCTTTGGTTACACCATAAATGGAAAAAAGTGAAGGCCCTAATCATTATTAGGACCTCAATCACATTTTGGGGTTTTATGGTGGAGCACTCTATGTGAAACTCTTTGAGATGTTTGTGAGGATCCTTAATTGGAAGTCCATGAAATTTAGGAATTAGGTGGATGAGACCTGATCTCATCTCAAAGTTGGATACTTTCTTAGGGTATTGGATATACATAGGTTCGTATTTTACATCATGGATAGTCTGTTCTCTTAAAGTTCGATTATTTGTAGCCATGATTTCTGAGGTTTTATTTGGTTCAATTTTTGGTTGGTTTGGGACCAATTGAGGTTAAAAAAGGGGTTCCGCAATGTTAATTAACTTTCTTACTCTTGAAAAACTAATTTGTGATGTAATCTTCTTTTCATTTTCTAGGTCTAATTAAATTAGTATTTATTTATCAGATCTTGTCATGCAACAAATTTGTGAAGTTTGTTTGTTTTTATCTCTCTTTTTTTCTTTTTTAAGAGAAGATGAATAAAATAAAATCACTTAAGAATAATGAAATTATAAAAGAAAATATAATGATATAAAATAAAATTAGATAGAGAGAGAAATAGAAAAAGAGATGGAGAGAGAGAATAAGTGTTGGGGAAACTTTTATCAAGGTAACATTGCAATGTTTTTGGGTTGATTATGTTTGTTGACAAAGAAGGTTTCCATATTCTATTGTGGGGATCCAGAGAGATTGTTAACATGATATGTTGAAAAAAATACAAGAAAAAGGAATTGATTTCTTGGAAGCAGTATCAAAAGTTACATACATAAGGTGATGTCATTTCTTAGTATTTTCCAAATTTCTGGGTCCAAAAGATATAGAATGGAGAAAAGATATTTTGGAAAAGGAATCTGCATGAAAGATTGAAGGTGAATCTTAAATTTGAACACAATTGGGGTTTTAGGATCTAAACATAAAAATATGTCAAAGGAAATAAGTGCAAGAAAAATTTGAAATTGCATGAAGAAATTATACAACATAATTAGAGTTTCACATGTTCATGAAATTGAGATGGATCTTGTGCACGAAAGGATCTTTTAATTCCAATCAAATGTTAAATAGAGATATTAAATGATATGGGAAAATCTTATGCACAAAGGGGAATACATGTAAGGAACTTTCACACGGGGTTGATTGGGTCTATAAATAAAAGGATACCCCCCTCAGTTCCAAAGCTCAACCCTTAGAGAATATTCAGGCTCTGAATCATGTAAGAGTTGCGTGAAAGAAAGTAGAGTTGCACACAATGATATTTTCACAAATAAACTAGTCAAAAGTTGTTGTATGTAAGAAAATAACTTGATTTTTAGATGGAAAAGGGAGTTATGTGCAAATAATAATAGTTTCATGAAAATTAAACTTTTTCTACAAAGCTAAATGTTGCACGAATGGTGTTAAAGTTGCATGAAATACACTCAAAAGATTAAGTGAAAGAAAAAGTGTGAATCAGAATGGATTTCCCAGTAAATCTGTGGTAATGTTGTATTCATCAATTGGTTGAAAGTGGGACTTCAAAATAGTATCTACCTATATTTGAGGATGAATTCACTAGTTATAATTAGGGGACCTTCAAGTCCATAAACTATGTGTGGATACTTTCAAAAGTAGTGAGTAAAGGAAGATAAAGAAGGTGATCCTTTTCACCAGTAGTGAGCTAGAGAAAGAAACCTAGGGTGTGACCCTTGAGAAATCGGTGAGATGAACCTAAACTTTGTAAAGGTCATGAACCTAGACATTGAAGTGATTTAGCCTGAATATTATTTTGGTAGTGAGCCTTGGGGGATTTGGTACATCGGCATATTTCTACTATATGCTCCTTCGACGTAGCCTGGTGAGGGTGAACTAAGTAAAATTGATGTGTCTTATGCGCGATTTAATTTATGCTCATACATTGATATAGGAAAGGGAGATAAGATAATTTTGTTTAATGATGAAAAAAGATTCAAAGGGGAAGTTGTTTTAATATATCATACCCAGATTCACTCCCCCTATAAATTTATTTAACCTAGTTCAGCTAATAATTAGTATCAAATCCAAAGGTTGAAAGTAAGTGGTTCTCTCTCAGTATAAGAAATAGAGTTTTTCAATCACAAAGGAATTATGATTTTGATGGAAAAAAATTTCAATGATGGAATAATTGGATGCAACACTACTTATGATCATTAGGAATGAATGTCTTTACACCAGAGATGTTGGAACCATGGCCGTTCTATGCAAGAATTGGAGTTTGGTTTGTATTTGTTGTCAATCCTCAGTGGAAGTTCAGAATGTGTGCTAGCAAAGAGATCATACAGTTCAAGCAGACAATAGTATTGAAGGTGGCGCAGTTTCCTAGTGTTTGCCAAATTTTTGGGCCTCAAAATCTGAAAATGAAGACATGGATTTTTGGTAAAAGGAGGTGCGGGAAAAGAGGAAGTGGTGCATGAAATATATGAGTTGGGCGCGCAAAACTGTGGGTTTGCGCGAAAAAAAGTGTGGTGCGTGAAATTGGGGAACAAGGTTTTTCGTGCAAATAGTGTTTCAGAATCAAAACGTCAAAAAATGGCAAAGGCATGGGCTGCGCGAAATATCTGGAGATGTGCACAGAAAACGATACATGTGCAAAAAATTACACGCCAGATGAGAGGTTTTCGCGCCAAAGGGGATTTTGCATGCGGGGGTCTCATACACCTATAAATAAGAGGTGAACCCCCTCATTCCATACGATTGAAGACTTTGAGAAGATTTGAGGTCTAATGCGTGAAAAAGGATCGCGTAAAGGGGCTTGCACGAAATATTCTGGATTGCGCGAAAAATTACGGGATGCGCGAAAATGGGTGTTGTGGAACGAAATATTTTTCCGTGCAAAAAAGTAAATTTTGCGCGCAATAGGAAGGTTTTGCGCACAAAGGGTTGGTGTTGCGCGCAATTGTCAGTGAAGCTTGTCTGCATGTTCTGGTTATCCGCTTCAGTGGTTCTGTACGTTCTAGTGCATCAATTTCGGACTTGGATGCAAGCAGAGTCTCGTTCTAAGAAGAGACAAAGACTTCAATGCAAATCTATTGAAGAGACCTTCACGTCTATAAACTGAGTGTGACTTCACCAAGGGCAGTGAGCCAGGGGGAGTCAACGGGAGTGACCCGAGGGAAGCAGTGAGATATCCCTGAACCTTTGTAAAGGCAGTGAGCCTGGGACAGAGTGACTATTCCCGAACCATTGTAATCCACAACTAGTGAAGATTAGTGGAATTTGGTACGACCGAAAACTTGCCGGCGTATGCTCCTTGGACGTAGCCCTTAGCGGTGAACCAAGTAAAAATTGTTGTGTCATCTCTTTGCATGGGAATGATTCATTACTGATCATATTCATCATACAAGTTTAACTAGTTCATACCAATTTGGGAACAAGATCCTTGTTTTAAAAGAAAAAGTTGACACCGTAATTCACCCCTCCCCTCTCAGGGTGTCCCGGGGTCCTACAAGAGATGCATTGAATTTTGGCCAATATCAATAATGGTGCTTTATTAGAAGATAACTGAAGGGAATTGGATGCTGACGCTAAATGAATCAATGCATTAGGGGGATCCCTATATAATGAAATATATATGAAAATGATTTAATGTAATTAATCAAATTCTATGTGGGAAAAGTTGATAAATAATTATGAGGGTAACTCAAAAGTCATAAAAGCAAAGCTGTATATTCTATGGAATACGTATGAGGATTTCAGAATAAACCCCAATGAGTCTGTTGATACATTATTTGATAGGGTAAATATTGTTGAGGAAGGCATGTGTGGTCTTAGAGAACTTATTGAATATGTAATTATTGTTAAGAAAATATTTAGAAGACTTCAACCTTAGTTCAATCTGAAAGTTTCTATGTTGGAAGATAAAGATCTAAAGGAGATGTCATTGGATTTCTTGCACAACACTCTTATTTCATATGATATGATAAATGAAGACAATGAGTCTATGGAAAAAAGGAAGTCCAAAGAAGTGTAATTTAAGTCCCTGAAGAAAACTACCATTGAATATGGTCAGGAAGATGAAGTGACAGATGAGGTGATGTCATTCCTTTCCTCAAATATTCAAAGAGGAAGAGGAAAGTTCAAAGGGAAACTCTACCTAGACCATAGTTTTGAGTGGAAAGACAATATTATCTCACTTTGAAAAAAATTAAAATATTTTTTCCCTATGTATTTAATATCTTCATCGAAAATTTGGAACCAATTGGAAAATGAATGCCTGAGATATGTATGAAATACAAAACACAACTTTTTTACTTCGAGAAGATTTGGTTCCCTGGATAGATCAATTTGGTTGGGCCCCTTAATGGAATAATTGGACTTGGGTTTCTTCATAAGATATGTTGACCCCTGAATTTTTGATTAGTTAAAAAATTAATCCCAATTGGATTCACGTATTAAATAAAGAATCTTTTTGATTCCACTAGTGTTCTTGGAATCTTTCATAGTTTGGACCATTTTTCTTCATCATCGTCATGGGCCCTCCATATCACCTCTAACTACAATGAACACATCAAAACAAGTAAAAACACCCTTTTTGCATTGATAAAAATTAAATTATTGAATCAATAATGAAGTGATTTTTTATAGTAATTGGAATTTACAATACAAAATTAGTTTAATACAGTGGTTCAAGGTTGAAATAAAATAGTTAATTGATATACAAAATCTCACAAGGTATTGCCATTTATTTTTCATAGTCATGTAATTCTATATGGTGTGTGACCCACATAGGGTCTGGTTATGTACTCTACATGGTCATGTGCCCTCACATAGGATGTCTGGCCATGAACTCGGATACACGACCAAGTACTAATACATGACATGTATACCCTATAAATGGTGTGAACTTTTAAAAAGGTTATCTTCCCTGAATTGGAAGAACCCATGCCATGTGATCCAGAACTACATGTATGGTGATCAGTATTTCCGAATGTGAAACCCATAAAATTATCCTAAACACCATTTTTATCCCCAAAATATATAGATTGACCATCAATGGGTCCTAATCATGTGATAAATTGGATTTAGAACTATAAAGTTGTAAATAAATGGTGATTTACAGAAAAACATAAAAACAACCAATAACTAGGTGGAAACTACAGAATCTCTTCTCATATCCATGGTCCATGGATGCCACATGACGATCCTCTCCTCCCAAGTATCGTGGTGGTACATCCCTTATTATTTATCTATCTCTTCATGTCTCTCAATCCCTATATCACTTTTCCCTCTAATTCACACAAAGGGGAAGACCATAAGGGTGTCCATGTGAAGCCAGGGAAAGGAGAATAAAATCAAAGAGGAAAATAAATGGAAATGAAAGAAAAGAAAAAAGAAAAGGAGAATAACCTAACCTCAATACCCAATATAAGGTTTACCATGCCTATGAAATCCCCCATTCTGGACTCATTGGAGAGATAAAATATTACTTTGACACTCCATTTTAAAGATACGATTGAATGAACCAACATGAATAAATTAATATTTAATTAATTAAATATTAAATATTAAATATTAATTATTTCTCTAATATTTGAATGGATTATAATTCCACAAAACTCATGTACTTGAGAAAAAACCCTATTTCAAAACCAATAAAGTGCTTATAAAAATTAACAAATATCTTTTTCTTGGTTAAAATGACTATTTTACACCTTATTAGTATCTTAAAGAAAAAATTCACATTTCTACTCAAATTTAGAATCCACAAAAACATGGGTTGTTATAGCCTCCACACCATAAAATTTCCCATCCCTAAGAAGCCTTAGTGGTCAAACCAAACCAAGATCTCATACTGATATTCTATACAACTATTCTATCTTGACCATCCAATTACCGGTCTCATATAATTAACAACTCTTCCGTCAAGGAAGAACTTTAACCATGACCAATATGATACTCCCCAATATAGGTGTATCCTTATCATCACCTTTTAAAATAACCTATTACCACATATTGAAAACATTTTTCTAAAAAGAACTTTGGATTTCAAATAAAAATGAGGGATACTACCCTCTAAAGGAAAAAAGGTTCACTTTCCACCATATGGATTACCTTATACCACTCATAAAGCATAACCATAATAGGTTCCATAATCCAACTAGGAATGATGATTAAGAATAAGTAATGATTTATATAGAGCTAATGCTCTGTCAACATACTCAAGATGATGTCAAGATTGAGCATGATCATCACTAAATAGGGACACAATAATATTCCATCAATAATCATGTATATATATATCCAAGCCATGATCACATCAAACCATGCTATACTTTCCTTTAAATAACTCTTGACACCATGTCTATTAATGTATTTCTAGGTCTGAACATGGATCTACCACCTCATAGAACCAGATTTACTCTCGATGTATCCTCTACCACATAGGAAAATTTATCCTTTTATCTCAAAACATAATAAAATATGAATACATCATTTATTTGAATCAATAAATCCTTGCCTCACTCACGACCACTCACCGATTTAAAATTTAAAGGGTACCATGAAAAAATGATGTCAACCTTTTTCTATTTTTTACTAAGCAGTGGGTGTACCTAACTCATACTACCTTAATTAATCTTCTATTGAATCTATACTAACCATTCTACATGGAATTTTAGTCTCATTTATTCAAAATATCCATTGTAGGTCCTCTTCAAAATTGAGAACCTCTCATGTTCCAAAATTTATTCTATGACCGCTCACCACTCATAGTAATTTTATGAAATTAAAGTGTCAAATTTGAACCTATTATTAAACTAGGAAAAGAACCCAAAGAGAATTTCCCATCGAATCAAGTCCTAAAGAACAAGCACCCTAGGTGATTACTTAGAAACTAAATTCATCACATTCCAGTATCACAAAACTCAAGCACTAGCCGTTCATATGTCTTTAATGAGAATATAACTTATATCACCACTTAAAAAGAAATCAATAAAATCAGGTCAAAATTTCTTATAGGTTTCCCTAGATAAAAAAACCCTTTACTTACAAGGGTATGAGTCATAACAAAGGGCCTCTAGGTCTCCCACCTATCCCTATTGATTGAGTCTCATAAAAAGGCCACTAGGTGTAACCACCTTTACCAAAGATCAAACCTCTTTAAGGTAATGATAACATAGACCTATAGGGTAAAACTATTAACTTTGTCCCACTAGGTCCTTGATCCATGTTGAGCATCATCATCAAGGGATTATCTCTAAATGGACATGATGTAACATAGAAAGAACAATGAGATAACACTCACCTGGAATCCATATATGATAATACCCCCATGAGGTTCAGTTTAATATAAACGTTTTAAGTGTCAATCAACATCATATGAAGAAACCAAAATAGACCCCCTAAATGAAAGTATCAACTACTTGTGTTGAACTATGAGGGGAAAAATTATGTGCACAACATCATCTTATCAATATATGTTATATCACTATCGTAGTTCAGTTAAGTAGAGCATCATTTCAAGATATGTAGGAAAAAACTATACATGTTGTTACTGGAGCTTTAAATAACCAAACCTAATAGAATACACTCTATGTGGATTTCAAAACATCATGTTTCCTATTGACCTACTAGGATCACTACACCTGCTGTACATGAGGAATGATTCATCATTCTCACCATTAAATGTCACATTGTTGATCTACATATCCTAACATTATAAGGAAATATATGAAATCCAGGAAAATTGAGTATAATTCAAACAAGAACCTATATGGAAAAACAAAAATTATGTTGTTTTTGGCACTTTGAACAATTATCATCTATCATCAGTAATAATCACACGCTAGAAGGCCTATAGCATGTAAATCATATGTGTCAAATATGATGAACAAGTCACCTATTTCATTTACCAGTCAAGAATAGAAATCAGCCAATGACCTCTTTCCAATAATTCACGAGATATAAATCCATAATAAATCATAACATCCATACAAAATGTGTTTTCCTCAAAGAAAAAGTAATATAAAACTGCAACATCAAATATCAATAACTGTAATCCTATATTCCTTATAACCTGGAATTCCTACCAGAACAAGTGTTCTTGAAACTATAGTCTGATATCCATTACATAATCTAACACATTCATAATAATCCTATCCACCATATCCAAAATAGTAAATCAAAAATAAAGGAATGACTCTGATACCAATTTGTAACATCCCATCCTAGATTCCACTAAAATGATGCCTAGAGCTAGTTCTCCACAAAAACTCAAGCATGCCTCCCCATACGCCAATGGCTACCCACTAGTAGTGATGGCATAGAGTGTAATATTAGGGAGAATATACCCTTATATAAGAGTAGGAGAAAACATAAATAAAAAAGGATCATCCATAGTAGTAAATAATATGAATACAGAAGCAGTAAATAGACTAAAATAGAAGCATGTTTTAATAATAAATGAATTTCTATAAAATCTTGAATAGTCACATCAAACCTACAACATTAATCTCCCACCAGGATAATCACATATAAATGAGTATATAAAAGAAATGAAATAAATTTATAGGGATCCACTACTGACTATGAGAAAAGCATATACCTAATCTCCACAAACACTAGTGAGCTACTCTATCTTGATCCAAAGAATCTATATGAGTATCCATGATTAGTCATGAAGCCCTAGTACTCATACCTATACATCATGCAATCCATTCCAAACCTGAAAATCAAAAATAAGTTTTGAATTCACACTGAGGTGTACATACAGGGGTGAGAAATAATCTCAAAAGGACACCACAATGATGTACCTTAAAATTAAATTTCATAAGTGAGTTCTCAAGAAATATGATCAGCATAGACGAGACACAACTTGAAATTATAAATGAAATATATTAACTAAAACCACATTCAATCCATGGGTTTGTGATCTTGGTCAATTTTAATGTTCAATCATATATATATATATATATTACCATATATATATATATACATGTGTAAGGTGAAAATATCATAAACCAATATTAGTCGATCCTTGGGTCTGTAATACCGATCTCCTGGACATACTGTTAAAATAGAATTGAGCTATATTTCATACCACTGAAGGTGTGTATAATTATATTATCCTTGGGTATGTAATCCCAATCAATAATACCTACCTCATAAATTATAGGAAACATCACTATGTAAGCTACGTCACCCAAAGGGGATACATTTCCTAGCCATGGGATCACCTATAATCACCTATTGTCACTATAATAAAGGATCTCATATACTGATAGTCAATATTGTAAATGGTCACTAAGATGAATTTATTACCAATCAAGATATGTAAATCTACACCGATGTTAGAATTCTAGGTCTCGGTCTGTAAGAAATTATGACATTGTGACTCAAATAATCCCTAAGGGTATGACCCTTAGGTAATCTATAAAAGGAATGATCTCGGAATCCAAGTATATACTCTACATCCATTCATATAAATTGATCAATAGCCCCATCATCTGGAAGTACATATGGATGATGTAGAAATGGTGTGTCCACATGACCCTAGGGATAATCCTAGGAATTTCTTGAAGAGATCATAATCATCTATCAAGTATATTTCAAATAAATGGTGATGAGAACCATGATCAACACCATGATCAAGTAACCAGTCAGCGAGAGTGTAACCATCCCCATCACTTGAGTATTACAATAAATAGGGATTCCATTACCATATATCATAATTTTAGTAATTACATGACCAAATATAAAAATCAAATTCTAAAAAGATAGATCATAGTATTTACCTCTCAGAATCCCAAAGATGTAAATGAATGTGATAAGAAGGATCCAAAGAAATACGTCCGAGCATCACAATAATATAAAAATAAATAAAATATTCATAAGTTAGATCACAGGAAAAAATTGGAATACCAATAAATAATTTCATATTTAATTAGTATTTTTGGCCCTAACACAATAAGAACCTCCTGTAATCATCTTTGTATCAGTAGTAAACAAGTGAATGCATAAATAAAAGAGCGAGGGTGGTTAGACACCTAACCCACCACTACTTTCCTATCCCCTTGGACTTACTAGTTTGGAATAGTTATAAGGTGAAAATCACTATAATATATACCAAAACCCAATCTACTAGATAAGGTCCTATCAAACATCAGGGCACCCATTGGGTCCCTCATGTAAAAACACTAGAGAAGAATCCTACTTGGGATCCTCTAAGTTCATGAATAAACTAAGTAATCCCTTACAGGATCCTCAGAAAGGTATACGTAGAAATAGGCATTATACATGTGATATTTTGGAATAGAAAAAATGTAGAGTATTCATACAAGGGATTCAATATGTTAG
The DNA here is from genome assembly GCA_963277665.1 of Viscum album. Taxonomy (NCBI): domain Eukaryota; kingdom Viridiplantae; phylum Streptophyta; class Magnoliopsida; order Santalales; family Viscaceae; genus Viscum; species Viscum album. The sequence continues at coordinate 391,685,095 of OY728155.1, forward strand.
CATGTACATGAAAGAATCCCACAAAGGACCCTTGAAAATAGCAGTATGGTAGAAGCATCCTACTTGGGATCCTTGAAGTTCATGCATAAGCTAAGACATCCCACATAGGATCCTTAAAAGGTATATGTATGAAGATTCATCCTACAAGGGATCCTTATAAATAGTAAATAGGTATAGGATCACTATAAACGATTCCCTAGGTTATCATGTATGTGAAGGAATCCCATAGGGGACCCTCGATAACGGAATTAAGGTAGAGGCATACTACATGGGATCCTCTAGGTAAAAATATAAGATAGCCTCTTGGCCCAAAAGGAAAGGACTTTTAATACCATTATAGAAAATGGATCATATCCCAAGTCATATCAAGGTTCTCACTATCACGAGATTACTGAATTTGATTACTGGAGGAATAAACTTTCTATTTATTAAAAAACCTAAAAATCCTTATAGGAGTCCTCAAATATCCTTAAGGGTTTCACCGTCACGATCTTTGTAGAATAATAGTCAAAATGGACTACTATTGTGTCCAATTCTATCTATGGGTCATAAAGATATTAAAAAACCCTAGGAAGGGTAATAATGGAGGAGTACATGTCATGTATACCCTAGTACAGGGTGTGTACTCTAAAATCCGATATGGGTGTGTGCCTAAGCCAGAGTTGGCTTGTAAAACCCAAGTATGTGACATGTAAGATAGGTACACAAAGTGTAACCTACATGAGGTACCTACCCATTTACCTCATATATAAGGGACATGTATTTTACCTGGTCATGGCATTCTACATGGTGTGTGACCCACATAGGGTTTGGTCGTGTACTCTACATGGCCATGTTCCCTCACACAAACTTTCTAGACATGTACTCAGGTACATGATTGATTACCAATACATGGTGTGTATTACATATACATGACATTTAATTCTAAAAAGTTAAACATCATGGTGTGTGACTCTGAACTATACACCATGTGATCGGGATTTCGGAACAAAAAACCCTCAAATCAGGCCAAAACCCCATTTTCTCTCCAAAAGCTACAGATCGACCCTAAAAGAGTCCTAAGAAGTGAAAAATGGGATTTAAAACTTAAAGTTAGTAAATATAAAGGGATTCATGAAAAAACTTAAAACCAACCTACCTTTGGGAGGAATCTTCTAAAGCTTTACTCGTATCAATGATCCACAACTACCACCCGACGATCTGGCTTTTCCTGAGATCGATGGTGGTACATCCCTTACTCTCCCTCTCTCTCTCCCCATCACCATCTTTCAATTTTTTTCTCTTAATAATGTGATGGGTAACCCCATAGTGGTGTTTGTAAGAATCTAAGAGGAGGAAAAGAAAATAAAATAGGAAAAGAAAAGGAAAAGAAATAATAAAAAGGGGGCCAGTCCCGACACCCAACATACGGTTATACTTTTACTATGAACCCATCCCCCACTTTGGACTCAATGGAAGAGATATAATCTCTATATGTCACTCTTTTCAAAGGATATGGACAAAAAAACCTACATGAATAAATAAATATTTAATTATTAATTATTAATTATTAATTATTCTATTAAAATTCGAACTACTCAAAATTCCACCAAAGGCTAATAGAAATGAAAATACAATATTTATGGAACAATGAAGTGGTCATAAAAAATTAACTGGGATCTTATGCAAGGGTAAAATGACTATTTTACCCCTTAAAAGCATATGGAATAAAAATTCAAATATTTTCTCAAATTTCCCATCCTAAAAAAAACAGATCATTAAAAATAAATCCATTAATCAATACATGATGTTTATGAATATTGAAAGAAAAATAATTTACCAAAAAATATAATTGTGTGAATAAAATAATAAATTATAGTTAAAATAGATGATCCAAAAAAATCGATCATCCTTATTTCATAGTTATCAATACAAATGATGTTTGACCCTATATGTTTTTACAAAAAAATCATGAAATTATTATTTTTATACCAGGATAATTCATATCAAACATCCTAACAATTACTAACTCTAAATATTCTGGATAAAATAAATGCTTATATGAAATCTCAGTCCATTACTTACCTATTTTTGTATCCATGTCCTACTATTTTATATAAGTTTTATATAGATGAAAATATATATCATATCCATTGACACCATGGAACAATGGTTTCTTTATATCTATAAATTATTATAAAATAGGAATTTTAAGATTATAATGTTTATTTATTTTATTTTTTACAAAAAAATCATTGAATACTAAGGGTCATGTTCCTCACTCTACCTTGTTTTGTACAAGTAAAAAAGAGAGATGGTACTATGGTAAATAGTGACTCTTAGGAAACGATTGTATGTATAGATCAATTTATTTTATTTTTTACTTAATTTAATTATTTACATTAATTTATCCTTTTTTATGATATACATCTCTAAAATTTTTTATTTGGAGAATTTTTTAGAAAAATAACCACACAAATTGGGCCAAAATGATCGTCTGAATTGGGGACTTTGTGAAAAAAATCATGGATGGGGGAATTATTCACATGGTAAGAAGATTGAAACATCTAAATATTGGTCTTTTTACAATGTTTCTTTGAGAACCAATTCTGTTATGGTTAAAGGGGAACAAATTAACACCATAATAAAACAAGCCACTCAAAAAGTAGAATAATATTCTCAATTTCAAAAGATGATAAATGAAGAGATCATGAAAGTTATATCTACTCTTTCTTCTACACATTAACTAGACTCTTGGTGGAATTTGATTATTGTTTAATTATGACGAATTATATTTATAAATATCCCTATACTAATTATACTTATTTAGGTGAAGTTATAGATACATATGTTTATTTTGATATCGATGACGATGTTTATGGTGTAAAGGAAGGTTGTGATACTGTTTTTTCTCCAATGGCCTGAAGGCCTTTATTTTTATTGATTGTTGATAATACACCTTTCAAGGGGTGAGGTGGAACCCTTACAAGGCCCGTGGGCATAAGTATTACATGGACCGTAGGCCTTGGAGGAACTAAATTCTCGTAGGTTTCAAACATTACATACAACCCAGACTAACTACTTGGAACTGCTCCTCCCCAGTATCTTCATTGTGAAATCAGATCTCTATCTTTTCATGGCTGTTCGGCTAGGCTTTCTCATGCATGAACAAGCTTGTCCCGATGGCAGGTGCCATACCCTCTCATATTGTGGATTATTTATGATTTAAACTATATTCTTGGTTTATATATTTAATTTTATTATGTTGTTTCATTTTATTACATTGATAGTGATTTTTATTTTTTGTATTGTTAAACTGTATTCTAGTGTTTGTTTTGTTATTTGGTGTTTCTTTTTTTTTGCAAGAGTGGAAAAGAAACTATTGTTTATTATTAGTGTAATACAAACCTATAGCCACTTCTTGTAACCATGTAAATTTTCTTATATCTAGGGTTCAAACCCTAGAAATATATTTATATCCATTGTTAAAACCATGGTTTTAAGTATATATCCATGGTTTATAATAGTGTCTAAAGACCTATTGCAATTGTTTGAACTGAGGATATATGTATATTAAAATGGTTTCAAACCATGGATCTATACTTAAACCAAGTTTGAGTGGGATAAGTAATAGCCACGGTTAAGGTCCGTGGAAAATACCTTATTTCAATGGTTTAAACAGTAGAGGTATGTTTATTTCCATAGATTGAACCATGGATCTAGGTATATTTTCTTTTTTATAAACCATGGAAATAGATTTGGCCTTTTTTCCATGCCAATATGAGCCATGGTCAGATGGACTATGAATATTACATATATTCATGGTGTAGTAATCTATCACCATGGTTTAAAAATAAGGACATAGTGTAATGTTTTTGTTGTTTCAGCATGTCCAAATTTGGAAATGTGGCTACATTTATTTTTGTTCATAATGAAAAGTAAAAACTGTAAAAATTTATCATTGTGGTTAAGTTTAAAAAAGGATTACCAAGGGTTAAAAAAAAAGATAATGGTATGTTTTCCTATTAATATTATATAAATCTTATTAGAAGGCCATATTTTTGTCTTATCATTTCCTACTTTCAAATCTATATCCATTTGGATAGTTTTTTATTTAGAATAAAACTATTATATTTTATTTTTTTATAAAATGCCACACGTGTCCTCTCCCCCAATTATAAAAGGACATACCTTATTTCTCTTATTTTAACTAAATTTATCCTTATTTATTGAGAAAAACCTATTAAAATATTTTATTAAATTCCCTAGCCACAAATTTTAAGTGTTTTTTTTAAAATACCACTCCAATGGTTATTAATAAAGGATCAAATGGAGGTTAAATGAAGGATATGCAATCATATTACCTGACCTCTATCAATTTATTTTTTATTCCAAATCCTCTAAATATATAGTATTCATCATAAAATAATAACTTCATTATACTATATATACAAAATTGATATCATAATAATGAAGAAAAATATTATCCACCCTCTTTTCCATCAAATGGGAAGTGATAGTACTGCTCGTGTGTACATGTGGACCATCACCTCCTTATAGTGATACAATTCATTTTGTATCACCATATTTCATGAGTGGATATTATTATGGGTTAAATGTTTATATATGATATTTATGAAATAATTATTCTTATGTAATTATAATATCTTATCTACCATCTCAGTATCCAATCCATTGGAAAACGATAATGTCGCTCGTGTGTAAATATAGATTACCACATCAATGAAGCAATGCGATTTTTTATTCATTTTTTATTTAAGTGGAAGGTAATAAGGTTATATTTAATTAATATATATGATATAATAATGATCTTGTATAGGAAAAGTAAAATTTACTATTATTTAATTCCCTCCATTGATATGTAAAAACATTATTCATGTGTACATACAACTTACCATCTCTATGAATGGTGTAATTGATTTTTCTAGTTATATAATTTATGGATGAATATAAATATATATAATGAATATATATGATATTTATATCATTATTATCATCTATGATATTATGTAACCCTTATCAATGTAAAAGGATTATAACTACCAAACTAAAATTATCATTAAAAATGAAACAATTAAAACTTAGAAACAATGATTTTAAAAAGGAATTAGAAATAAATATGTTTCAAAATTATATAATTTGATCATATATGATATAATAAAGATGTAAATAAAATCATGTATATATGTATAATATATTTAAGTTTATTATACATGAGGTTAAAGAACATTCAAAGCATGTCGAACTTGAGGTTATGAATTTTCATTTCAATTTTATTTTTGTGAGATAATACCATATTCACCATGTGTTTCTTTTATGTGGTGTATATAAGTCCCATGAATGTATTTTATGATGATTCTCATTAAAATTATTTATATTTACCAATACATATAATGTTATATCTTTCATGAGAATTTGATTCAAAATTCACCAAAGCGGTAAGGTTTTATGTTATAATATCATTGTTTGTTAGGATTGTTTATGATTATTTTTATGACAATGAAATTTCATGATATATATCTTAGTAATATCATGAATTTTATTCTCCTATGGTTATTTTTTGAGAATAAATTATTTCCTTTAATTTTCGTCACTTTAAGTATTCAAGGGATTGGAACAATTTTTTTAAGGACAAACAATATTATTTAATTATTCAATTAAAAATCCTTTTTGTTCCATGTCACTACTAAAAATGAAGATATATATATGGTCCAAAACTATGTTTGTAGATAAAAAAACCACATCTATATGTAATATACATTGTACAACTGACATTTTTTCCTATTGGGGTAGAAATATGGACAATTCTATAACCAAAGATTATAACTGTGGTAATATGGTAATTTCCACAACCCTCAACTCTAATATTACTTCAGCCACACATACTTAGATGAAGTATATATTCATGGTTTTTAATATTGGAAAAATTACTATAAACATAGTTAAAAAATTTTAAATATTCCTACAGCCAGGTTTGGAACCATGGCAACAGGTCTATTTCCACAGTTGGAACTATGTCTATAGGTATATTTTCATAGTTTAAACCATGGATATAGAAATATTTATATGGTTAAAAACTAAGGATAACACTTTATATTTTATAAATAATAAACAAATTATTCCCTTAAAATCATTTAGAAATAAAATAAACACCAAATCACCAAACATAGACCCTAATACAATTCAATGAATTAAAAAATACAAATCACTATCACCATAATAAAATGAAACATTATAACAAAATTCAATCTATAAACCACGAATATTGTTTACATCAGAAATGATCATCAATATCAGTACCATTAGAATTCAAACAACCCTCATAAATATACCTTACATAAATACCTGCATCACCACCTTATTTTACACCCCCAACATCATCATCAGTATTTTCATCGACATCTGAATTTTGAGATACACCTAAATCAGTATAATAATTATAGAGATCCTAATAGATATAATGTATTTTCATAAAATAAGAATAATCCTCTAGGGTAACCTCTTGTGGAAGTATAGAATAAATATCATATATATATTTCATCATCTATTCATTTATCATATTTTGATACATTGTATCTTCTTCTTATTATTCTTATTGGGATTCTTATTTGATTATGATATTCATTTTTCCCTATATGACCATAATAGAAAATATACCTGAAGAAATTATTTCAAAATTCCAGTATCTAGATGGTAAAATCTCCTTCCCAGGTCAGAAATTCACCCTTCCAAGATGTTAGTCTCCTAATACCTAAGGTAGATGATTATTTGGGCCCAAATTTTCTGGTTCTTTTCATTCCAATTCCTTAAAAGAAATATGTTGAGTGATATATAACATAAATTAAAATGATAAAATTATATAAATAATTAAATTAAGTAAAAAAATTATTTCCTAGGTGTCACTATTTATTACAATAACATCTATCTTTTTTTTCTTGAAAAAAACAGTGTAGAGTGAGGAACATGACCCTCAATATTCAATTATTTTTTCTAAGAAAACAAATAAATAAAAAACATTAGAATAATAACATCTATATTTTATAATAATGACTATATTTGAATAAAATGTTGATACCATGGTGGAAATGGATATGATATATATTTTAGTATATGGAAAAATCTTATAAAAATAGTAGGATATGGATACATAAATAGGCATGTAATGGAATGAAAAATCAAATAATAGTATCTTTGATCATGAAGATTTAGATTTAGTAACAGTTAGGATGTTGGATATCACTTATCATTATAGAATAATAATATTTTCAAGGATTTTTATAAAAACCTTGGGGGTAAAACATCTTTTGAAATGATTATTATTAATCAAGGGTGATTTATTTTTTAGGAACATCTATTTATAATGATAATTTATATTTTTTTATACATTGTTCAATTTTTTGTAATTATTTCTCTTTCAATAATCATAAACACTATATATTTATTGATGCATTTATTTTAGTTTATAAACTAGACTACATGATTCATTTATCAATCATGGTTTTAATTTGAGTTATTTATATTTATAAATTATTTTAAATAAAATAATTTCCAAATGAATTTGAGTACTTAATCATATGAGAAGATTTATTTAGTTATTTTATAACAAATAATAGACCGTAGATTTATTTAGATTTGATTCTAAAAATAATGCTTATTAATTTAAGTATGATAATTCTAATTATCTCACGATCCTTGATTTAGTATATTTAAAAAAATATATTAATTCTTAATCATTTAGTTTTAATGTTTTTAATTAAATAGTAAATACTTTATTCATGATCTCTACCATTTGGATCAAATTATTATTTTAAGGATAAATATTTCTCTAAGTGATCAATCTATAACTTCCACTCCACTAATCCTTAGTATTTAGTGTAATGAATAGTTATATAAATAAAAAAATAAACTACCCATGATAATTAATGAAACCTCATGAGAAGTCATGTTTTTTGCACCAGTTTTAAATAATTTTGTTGAATATAAATGAATATATGATTAATTATTATTTTTTAAAGTCTGTTCAAACACCTTTTATAATATTATTATTTTATTTTATTATGGGTTTTATTATATTAAGATATTCAAGATAAACATTACAATTATATAAAAATTTAAAATAATAAAAATCACTATATCTAGAAATGAAATTTTCAAACAAGATTTGAAGATAGAAAATTATTTAGGGAGACAAAAAAAAAGAAATTGAACATATATAGAGTTGATCAAGTTCTTGAAGTTGAACAAGTTGTGAATATATTAAAATTGAGATAACAAATATTAATTGAGTATGTTTTACATTCATGTGTATGGGTACAACCAATATTATCCATTCCACCTATTACTATAAAAAATTTAAATATAATGTAGATAATTATTCAAATGTTATCTTTTTCAATTCAATTAATTGGACTATCATAATAATACATGACTGAATACTTAGGAAAAATCATAAAAAAATATTATTTGAATAAAAAGTGATTAATATCCCAATAATGTATATCTACTGAACATATTTTGTCATCAATGAAAATAGAGAGTGATTGTGAAGGATATCAACATGAAAATTGAAAAATATCTTCAGTTTAGTGATGTTTAAATGGTAAGTAAAGTATTGTAGAAAATAGTATTCTTCTATTGGATATGTCATCTATTTGTATTTATGAAGAATAATAAGAAGAAAGGATTCCACATAGATATTTATATCACTGAGGAAGAAGATCAAACCTAATTATTCCTACGAAGACATATACTTATATTGATAGTCATACATCAAGAGGTATCCAATAAAATTTTGATATGAATAAATTACTTTTTGGAACCTATTTATATGAAGAACTATAAGTGGTTTATTACTATGGGGTATGGTTCACTGAATTCCCATTTGGTTAGTTCTAGATATTAAAGTTAAAATTAATCCACATTCTCTTGGGTTTTCTTAATAGTAAAAGGATATAATTGCATGTATATAGACACCACAGCAAAATTAAAGATAATCAATGTAGAGAAATTTAATTTACAGTTATTGATAAATTTTCTCTTGAATATTGTAGTCTACACAATAATGAGAAGGCGTACATCGTATGTAAAGTAGAAGAAATCATAACTTCCCCATGTTTTAATCATTTAGATATTAGATATAGAATGGTTGTTGAAGATATGGTTCTAAAATACATTAGTGATAAGATAGAAAAAACTTATACGTTAGAATTTTTAAATATTTTACATAAATAAGAGGTAACTAAGATTGCATGTCAAGATTTTCCTATGAATGAACCATTTACATGTGGGGATGATCATGTTACAAAATAATACCAAAATTATTCATATTTTATTTTATAGAGAACCTTAAAAAAATCACCAAATAAGTTATCACATTCATTTGGGGAACATTGAGAAACCCTTCGAAGGGTTCCACCCCACATGTTGAAGAAACTGAAACACTGTAGGAAGCATTGAAAAAATGGGGTGTACATGCATAAGTCACATTGATGAAATCAATCCCAATATTATGTGGTATATGGATATTAAAGGAAGTTTATTTGTATTTTAAAGTAATTTCATAGCTCATTTCATGTGAAACAAGAAATCAATAAAGGCCGAGAAGAAATGATCCATTCATTGAAAGAAAAAACAAGTTATCATTGATGTTATGAAATGATCAGTTTGAGATCAAATAAAAAAATATAAGATAAAAAATTAATCACATTATAAGATTATGATGCATGAAAAGCATGAGAATATTGATGATATTATTTATTAGAAAATATTATGAATAAAGCTAGAAATCAATTTAAGATCAAAAGAATAATATATATTTAAAGTGTATTTATTTTGAAGCTCCAAAAGCGACACAAGTTTTATTTTCACAATCTACTAAGAAAATAATTTCTACCATACAAATTTCTAAAGATAAATATTACGTATGAAGACCACTATTCATTAGAATTAAGAGTTTAAAATTATCTAATGATAAAACCAATGTAGAATGAAAGAAAAGAGAAAACCGTAGTCTTAAAAATATTTTTTGGGCTATTACTATTTTCATGAATTGTATAGGTAATAAAGAACACTCAAAACAAATATGGTTTTATAAAAATTATGAAAAATGCACCACTATATAAAACATGGATATAATATAAAATAAGAAATTTAGTACCCAAAAATATGCTAAACTAAAATATAAAGTTTTCAAAAATTGAGAGAAAATAAAGATACATATATTACTGATTGTAGAAGAAATAGAAGATTTTTTAGAAACATTTGGTTCTATGAAATATTATAGAATAATAATATTAATTTTGGGCATAAAATTTATATTCAATGAAGATAAAAAGGTCAACATCAAATCTATTTTTGTCCAAACAATTTGGAGGCTTGGAAAATATTGCTGGAAATGTCAATAAATGTGGTAATTGTTATTATATATACTAGAAAAAATAAAGCAATATTGTTCCAAATCCATTTAAGGACTAAATACCAAAAAATATTAGGAATAAAAAATTATGTTGTGATGGTAAATTTATAAATAAAGTAAATAGGAATACCCACCTGTTTTGAAATAATATATCCTATAAAAGTATAAAGATGAAAGAAATAAGAATAAAACACTTCCTAAGGAGATTAAATTATATAATTTCAAGGGAAAAATCATAAATTTCTCTCATAATAATGGATATAAAATTGAAGGTGTTTATAGGTTATGAAAGAAATCTCACCCCATGGTATCTCATAAATTTTTGTTGGAGAAACCATATTATTATTGTATATATTATTTTTTTATTTTCTATATTAGGAATTAAAGGTGATGATTTAAACAATAAAGGAGTAATTATGAGTTTTATTATTATTATATATAAGGAAGGAATAAAAATGGTTGTGTCCAGAAACATAAAACTAAAAAAACCAATTTTACACATAAATAAAACATTAAAGGTATTAAATTTTTATTTCAATAAAATTATGTTGAATATTTTAAATGTTAAACTACATGTGATTTCTTATAATATGTGAGATAGGTGTGTCCAATAATGTGAATGTATTTCTTTTCAATTTTATTTCTTTTATTTATTTCATATTTCTCATATAAACTAGAAATTATATATTTTCATTAATATCAATAAAATAATAAATTTATAATTAAAAAATAATTTTCAAATAAATAAATGATTATATATATTTATATTTAACTAATACCTTAGAATATGGAATCTTCTAATACACAATCATCTATGTGTACAATTATATTGTGAAATCAGGAATGATCGTTATTTCTTCAAACTCGGTGTCAAATATCTTTCCAACCAACATAAAATTCATACTTTTATGCTCGTCACATTTCAACCAACTCCATTAACCTTAAATACCTGAAATTTTATCCATTAATAAAATTATATTAGAGATACATTGAAAAAGTAATTTATTAAAATAATATTATAAATTATTATATATAAAAGTTTATTAAGTTTACCTACCCAAATATCACCCCACACATTGTCCTTTATTTTTTCCCCTAATTCCCTCAAACTTATTACTTGAACTAGAATGATATTGTTGTGTTTATAAAGGGTAACCTTAAATATTTTACACTCTTTAAAATTTTCCCAAATGATAATTCCATACCCATTGTATTAAACCATAATATGGGTGTTTTGATTTTAGACCTCTCACGTTTTTATGCGACCTCATCATCTGGTAAAGGATGCAGCTAATCATAAAAAAATAGTTAGTTATAGGAAATTATATATAGTTATTTTTAATTAATAACTATCAGTAATGTTTAAACATATACAAATATATAAGAGATCATATTTACCCCAGAGTTCTATGTTTAGAGTAGGGGGAGTATCCTTAGTGGGTGGTGGGGTGTCTATAGCGGGTGTACTCAGTATAGTCAAAAGAAGATAAATGTACTGAAAGAGGGAAAACCCTACTGGATATCTCTGTGTAGATGAAGGTGGAAATGAGTATTAAGGAGATATGATAGTCTGAGCCCTACCATCCTAAGTAGGTGCAGGTAGATAGGGATATGGAAACAGTGGGTGTATAAAATAAGAAGATAAAAAAATTGAGTATGAACTCCTAGTGACTGAAGCAGTATAAAGGGAAGATGAACTAGATGACCTCATAGTTAATGAAGTGACATGGTGGTTGGCTAAACTGTAGAATTGATCATACCTATACCCACTCTATATAGTTTGTGTCAATAGTATATTTCAACCACATATTCAACTATGTGGACTAAAATAACAAGGATGGTAAAATAAAATGAAATAAAAATGGATAAATAACATAAAATAACATAATATCCATTCAAAAAATTTACTTGCATTGGTGATAATAGGATACATGACTAAATATCTCATTCATATTTCATTTCATTGCACTTTTCTCAATCTAAAATCTTCATAATCATGATTTCTAAGCTAATTTTTTTAATAATTATTATAAGATAAATATAAATGATGAAACTTTTAAATAATTAAACTGGTTGACTTAAAAAAGAAAATAAAAAGACACAAAATAATATTTATTCATGGATTTATCAATTTAATAATATTAATTTCATTAAATTTTCATATTCAGTTATCATAATGAAAAATAATTTAAAATTTTTGAAATGTAATGTAAAGACCCGTAAAATTCAAGGAAAATTTTTTCTTAATTTTCTTTAGAATTTTACAAGAACGCGGTTTCAGACGGCACCTGATTCCGAGGCCCGGAGTGCCCGGAATTAATTTCCGAAGTTTGGCTCGGGTACGTTCAGTGAACGAACGAGCGGGAATTCCTAACTTTTGATCCGGTGCTCGGAATTGAAATCCGAGGGCACCGATGAACTCGCAACGCCGATATTCGCTTAAAGAGACCTTTTCGGAAGTTGCGTTTGTTGCGGGTTGAAAGTTAAGTTTTGGGGTTTTCAGTTGTGTTAAATAAAATTTGTGTAAGACAAATTTTATTTTTAGTTTGTTAAAAACCTACCTAAGGGGGTTGGAAGTGGGACCCACACCCACTTAACCTCCCTTGGGAGGATTAAGTGTGGTGGGGCCCACACGAACCCCTAGACTTTTCAAATTCCCTTAACCCCTAATTAATTGGCTTAAGTTACTCTTATTTAATTATGGGAGTTAAGTCTTTTTGAATTTCAAACTTTGAAATTCTTTTGTGTTATGTGTTAATAAAATAAGAGGTAGTCTTATTTTATTTGGAGTTCTTTGTTTGTCATTTTGAGAGCTCCTCTTCATCTTCAAGCTCTGACGAAGAACGAAGAATGCTCAAACTCCGACGAAGAACGACGCCTCTCTTCTTCGTCCTCGGAGTCAACAAGAGGGAACGCCCCTTCCTCCTCGGACCTTCTTCGTCGGCAAACGAAGATTCGCCAACGACGTGTCTCCTCGGGCATATCTCTTCGTCAACGGATTTGACGAACGACGACCGCGACGCCCGACCCCCGCGACGCCGTCTTCCGCGGAACGTAGACGAATCTTCGAATCTTAAACCCGAGGTAGGGGTTGTTGATTTCATTTTGGTTTCCTTATTTCTTTTCTTGCTCGTGGATCGTATGTCTACGTGAGGCATTTAAATATTTTATATAAGTGTTATTGTTAACGCGAGGGGGGCCGGACCGCACGAACACGGCCGAACCCCCCTCCATCGTTTATGTTTATTCATGCGGGTGGAAGCAAGTGGCGTGGTGCCGTCGCACCACGCGGATGATCGTACAAATAATTTACGCGGCGCTGTCGCGCTACGTCAAGGAAAAATCTTCAAGAACGCGACGCCGTCGCGCCGCGTTGAAAAGAATCATGGCATGGCGAAAGGGGCGCGGTGCCGTCGCACCGCGCCGGACGAGAAGACCGCGGCCGGTTCCGGGCCGCGGCGGGACGAGAAGACCGCGGCCGGTTCCGGGCCGCGGCGGAAGAGGAGACCGGCGGCCGGGCCGCCGGCGTCGGAAGTCGAAGGCGGGACCGGAATTTCCGGTCCCGTTGGTAAAAACCGGCCGGCCAGCTGGCCGGCCAGATGACATAAAACCGGGGGAATAAATCCCCCGGCCGGTTCAACAAAACCCCCGTCTTAATGAGGGGGGCGGTTCTTGAGGGAAGGGGGCAGCCGCCCCCTTGGTTCGGCGCCAGCAGGCCCCCCCCACGTGAGGGGGGGGGGGGGGGGCGGTTTTAAAGGAACCGGCGCGGCACAAAGGCCGCGCCACTTTGAAGAACCGCGGGGCTTAGCCCCCGCGTGCACAGCCCGTGCGGCGCCAGACGCCGCCGCCGCGGCCCGCCGCCGCCGCCGCCGCGCCGCCCGGGGGGGGGGGGGGGTCGGGCCGGGTCGGCCCGGACCCGGACCCCCCCGTTTCGAACCAGAATTGGTTTTTAGCCCATAACTTGAGCCTCGGACCTCCGAATGACGAACCGTCTGCGGAAACGCGATCCTTGGATCGAGACGGTCGTTTCGGTATATCGCACTCAAGGTTTCGGTTTACTTTGAGTTCGGCCGGGTTGGTTCGTTCACGAAACCAACCGGGCCTTCGGAGCGGAAACGCTCATATCTTGAGCTACGAACGTCCGATTGACGCGCCGTCAGTCACGTTGTGTTCCTCTTAGTGAGACGGATCTTTTGGTATACTCTGCCCGAGGTTTGGACGCAGGTGGAGTATGGCCGGGTTGGTTCGTTCACGAAACCAACCGGGCCCTCGGAGCGGAAACGCTCATATCTTGAGTTCCGGACGTCCGATTGACGTGCCGTCGATTTTGATGGAATCATCTAAGTGAGACGGATCTTTTGGCATACTCCGCCTGAAGTTTGGACACAGGTGGAGTACGGTCGGGTTGGTTTTGCCTTAAAAACCAACCGGGCCCCGGAGACGAAAATACCTATAACTCTCAGACCGGGCGTCCGATCGACGCGCCGTCTGTTGTGTTGAGTTCCTGTTGACGATACGGAACTTTTGGATACATCAACTCTAGTCTTCGTGACAGTTGATGTATCAGCCACTCGGCTCGTGGAGCGGATCCTCCGAACGAGCTTTCTGTGGGCGGGAACCCTAGTGCTGGCTGCGACGGTTACTGTAACGACTACTACTACTACTACTGTGACTGCGACGACGACAGTACATAGATCCTGTGTGGATTCGACGACGACGACTACAGCACTCAGAGATCCTACGTGGAACAGTGCTACCGAACCTGTGTGAGCTGAATCTTCTGTTTACCTAGGGCGGTGGAGCGCTTGGGTGTAGCGGCGGACCCGTGGTACTTGACAGTGGTGGTGCGCTTGGATGCAGCAGCAGACCCTTGGCGGTGGAGCGCTTGGTTGTAGCGGCGGACCCGCGATACTCTACGGAGCGTGTGCGCTTGGTTGTAGCGACAGACCCGCGACGGTGGAGACGTGCGTACGGAGTACGGAGACCGTGTAGATGACTGAGACCTGACGACTGCTTGACCAACTCGACTTGGAGTGAGTCGACTAGCCCAGTGGACGGAGCGCCCAGTAGTTGGCAGCAGACCCACGGCGGACGGAGCGCCTGGTAGTTGGCAGCAAACCCGCGGTACTCGACAGGAGGAGTACCTCAGTAGGCTATTTGGGTGAGCGCCCGGTATTTGGCGACAGACCCTCAGCGGACGGAGCGCCCGGTAGTTGGCCGCAAACCCGCAGTACTCGACAGGAGGAGTACCTCAGCAGTCATAGGTTAGTGAGCAGTACCTCGGAGTCGTGACAGGACTACTGCACACTTCAGAGACGGGGCTCTTCTGCAGCTACGGTTTCGATAATGAAAATCCTGGTTGAGCTGAGTCAATGATCTTTGTGATTCCTCATGATTGAGATGGGTCGCTTGATAACTGAGGTATATGTATGGGCATATACCTGGGTAATGGTTATCCGTTGATTTCATAATCTTGTATACTCTTCTTTGTGGATTGGGTTGTTCTTGGGCTCGGTGTTGGAGCCGAACGGAAATTGATGACTTAGGTATATGTATGGGCATATACCTAAGCAGTGTCAGTTGTTACTTCGTGATTGTTACTTTTCTTCGTGGTTTATCCTTTGTGGATTTGAGAGACCTTCAGGGGTCTCGGGGTCCCTACTGAGTAGCTTATACTCACCCCTGCACGGGCTTTGCCCGCACTACGTTGTGTTGGTTGCAGACGACAGACAGCGTTGACCTTAGCTGAGGCTTACAGAGCGGAACGGTACCCGGAGGTGGACCACTGGGCGGAACGTGCCCGGAGCGGACGGCGGGACCCGTGGAGCAGAGGAGCTATCTGTACTCACCCTTCAGGTGGGATTTCCAGTGGACAGCTCGGAGTAGCGGCTTTACTTTTCAGTTGCTGTTTTTCCCTTTTCGAGTTGTACTTTACTTTCAGTTTGGGTTTGTATTCTGGCCCATTTACTTTTCTGCATTGTAGTTACTTTCCGCTTGCTGACTCTGTGGTGGTTGTTACTTATAAAGGCAATGCCTTCCCTGTTTACTGGGATTTTTACGCCTTGGTGCTAGTCGCCAGCCCCTGGCCTATGGAAGGCAGGCTTGGGGTAGTCACGGCACGGATCCCGAGGGCGGGTTGTGACAAATTGGTATCAGAGGAGTTCGGTTCTACCGCGAACTCTGATCTTTTCTATGTGAAGCAATAATGTTTAGTGTATTGAGTGTGGTTATCAGTCCAGGGAGTCCAGTGTTGGTGCGGCGGCCGACGTATCCGTACACCAGGACCCTGACTTCTGATTTCCGACTTAATGCACGAAAACATTGATTGCGTGTGTGTTTCAAAGTTTTCTTTGTGATTACTTATATCAGCTCACCAGGTATACTGTTCTAACCGTGGCGCACCTGTTTCCTTTTCAGGATGGCCCCACGACGGCAGCCAGCTAGGGTTCCGAGAGTCGAGCGAGACGACAGCCCACCGAGCAACGAGGCCTCGGTGCAGGGCCCTTTTTCAGTAGTGGCACCGGCGGTAGCTTTACCCGCCGATCCCCCGATGCTTCCAGCAGCAGCCGCTGACGATGCACGTCGCCTCAGCGCACTGCATGAGTTTCAGCGCCAGCGACCGCCCAGGTTTCGCGGGGAGACGGATCCCCAGGCAGCAGAGGACTGGCTGGAGGCAGTAGTTCGAGTGTTTAGGCTAGTGAGGACACCAGCAGACCTCATGGTGATCCTCGCTGCGAGCCTACTACACGCAGCAGCAGGACGATGGTGGAGCCTGATGCTCCAGGTGCACGATGAGGCATCTCTTCTTTGGACGGACTTTGAGAGCCTCTTCCGCTCGGAGTTCGTCCCAGCCACCCTTCGTGCGGTGCGTATTCAGGAGCTTCTACAGCTGCGGCAGGGCACCATGACGGTCGCTCAGTACGCGGCGAGGTTCACCGACCTTTCTCGGTACTCGACAGACATGGTACGGGACCCCTTCTTCCGGGCCCGGACCTTCGAGCAGGGTTTGAGACACGAGATCAGGGCATCGCTGATCTCCCTCAGCATACCGACTCAGACAGGAGTACTGGAGCGGGCACTTCTGATCGAGAGTTTCCTTGTTGAGTCTACACCAGCACAGCAACTCACCGCAGGGCGGCACGTGGCAGAGTCATCTGCAGCAGGTAGCCGACGGATGTCTCAGGGTTCCAGGCAGACCAGACCTACCGGTGGCCGACTGCACGACTCAGGCTCAGTTGTACGGGGAAGCCGGGGTGGAGTCAGAGCCAGGCGTGCCGAGAGTGGGCAGTGTTACTCCTGTGGCGGGATTGGTCACATGGCTCGTGAATGTCCGACCCGCCATGCTGATGATCAACAGTTAAGTGAAGAACCTCCCAGGCAGAGGCAGAGGTTCGACCGTGGAGGTCCGCAGGGAGGAGGCGGACGAGGCAGAGGAGCTGGACGAGCAGCAGGTGGTGGGCGACGCTTTGAGGCTCTTCCACCACCACCACCAGGAGGTCCACCCCGACCGCAGGGGAGAGCTCAACTTCAGGCAGCCGAGGCCTTCGATCATGGAGCTCTGGGAGCCGATGGACAGGAGCAGAACTAGTGGATAACAACCTTTGTACTTCTGGTTCCTTGTTGCTTTTGTGTAGCGTCTTGTATTATGAGCTGCAATAATAAAAGACGCATACCTTTGTGATATTTTCGTTCCTGTCCTCTTTCGTGATGTTACTAAGAGGTTCCAGTTTTGGCTGTTGACTTGACTCTCACTTGTGAGACATCTACTGGAGGAGACCCAGTTACCACACACTGATGCCGACAGTGTGACTCAACCCTTGGAGGCGAGAGTAACGGTTGAATCTCTTAGTAGTAGCGTCGAGGCCTTACGACGTCATCCTTGGTATGGATTAGTATCATCCATGTTAGGATTGACTGTTTTAGGCAAAGAATGTGGTTCATCCAGGGGATGAGACCAGATTTCTCTTTTCGGCAAAGAAGAGATCTTACAGCTCTTGTGGGACCTGTGATGATCCAGACCACGACAGAGAAGGTCCAGGTCATCCAGTAGTGGATGAGGACAGCTCAGAGCCGGCAGAAGTCATATGCTGACAGGAGGCGGAGGCCACTGGAGTTCGAGGATGGCGACCACGTCTTCTTGCGGGTCTCACCTCGACGTTGTATTCGGAGATTTGGCCGAGGCGGCAAGATATCTCCGCGCTTCATCAGACCCTTCCAGGTCCTCAGCAAGGTTGGCGAGGTGGCTTATCGCCTGGCTCTACCACCTCAGTTGCACCGGGTGCACGACGTCTTCCACGTATTCCAGCTGAGGAGCTTGACGTTGACGATGGGGCGACTTCTACGGAGGTCCCGGTGGAGATAGAGGATCGACAGGAGCGGGTCCTGCGTGGGCGATCGATTCCTCTCGTGCACATCAGATGGCAACACGAGAATCTCTAGGAGAGCACATGGGAGCGTGAGGCTCAGATGCGTGCTCAGTACCCTCTTTTGTTTCCCTAGTTTTTGATGTAGCTTTACGGGGACGTAAAGCCCTGAGGTGGGAGTAATTTAAAGACCCGTAAAATTCAAGGAAAATTTTTTCTTAATTTTCTTTAGAATTTTACAAGAACGCGGTTTCAGACGGCACCTGATTCCGAGGCCCGGAGTGCCCGGAATTAATTTCCGAAGTTTGGCTCGGGTACGTTCAGTGAACGAACGAGCGGGAATTCCTAACTTTTGATCCGGTGCTCGGAATTGAAATCCGAGGGCACCGATGAACTCGCAGCGCCGATATTCGCTTAAAGAGACCTTTTCGGGAGTTGCGTTTGTTGCGGGTTGAAAGTTAAGTTTTGGGGTTTTCAGTTGTGTTAAATAAAATTTGTGTAAGACAAATTTTATTTTTAGTTTGTTAAAAACCTACCTAAGGGGGTTGGAAGTGGGACCCACACCCACTTAACCTCCCTTGGGAGGATTAAGTGTGGTGGGGCCCACACGAACCCCTAGACTTTTCAAATTCCCTTAACCCCTAATTAATTGGCTTAAGTTACTCTTATTTAATTATGGGAGTTAAGTCTTTTTGAATTTCAAACTTTGAAATTCTTTTGTGTTATGTGTTAATAAAATAAGAGGTAGTCTTATTTTATTTGGAGTTCTTTGTTTGTCATTTTGAGAGCTCCTCTTCATCTTCAAGCTCTGACGAAGAACGAAGAACGCTCAAACTCCGACGAAGAACGACGCCTCTCTTCTTCGTCCTCGGAGTCAACAAGAGGGAACACCGCTTCCTCCTCGGACCTTCTTCGTCGGCAAACGAAGATTCGCCAACGACGTATCTCCTCGGGCATATCTCTTCGTCAACGGATTTGACGAACGACGACCGCGACGCTCGACCCCCGCGACGCCGTCTTCCGCGGAACGTAGACGAATCTTCGAATCTTAAACCCGAGGTAGGGGTTGTTGATTTCATTTTGGTTTCCTTATTTCTTTTCTTGCTCGTGGATCGTATGTCTACGTGAGGCATTTAAATATTTTATATAAGTGTTATTGTTAACGCGAGGGGGGCCGGACCGCACGAACACGGTCGAACCCCCCTCCATCGTTTATGTTTATTCATGCGGGTGGAAGCAAGTGGCGTGGTGCCATCGCACCACGCGGATGATCGTACAAATAATTTACGCGGCACCGTCGCGCTACGTCAAGGAAAAATCTTCAAGAACGCGACGCCGTCGTGCCGCGTTGAAAAGAATCATGGCATGGCGAAAGGGGCGCGGTGCCGTCGCACCGCGCCGGACGAGAAGACCGCGGCCGGTTCTGGGCCGCGGCGGGACGAGAAGACCGCGGCCGGTTCCGGGCCGCGGCGGAAGAGGAGACCGGCGGCCGGGCCGCCGGCGTCGGAAGTCGAAGGCGGGACCGGAATTTCCGGTCCCATTGGTAAAAACCGGCCGGCCAGCTGGCCGGCCGGATGACATAAAACCGGGGGAATAAATCCCCCGGCCGGTTCAACAAAACCCCCCTCTTAATGAGGGGGGCGGTTCTTGAGGGAAGGGGGCAGCCGCCCCCTTGGTTCGGCGCCAGCAGGCCCCCCCCCACGTGAGGGGGGGGGGTTTAAAGGAACCGGCGCGGCACAAAGGCCGCGCCACTTTGAAGAACCGTGGGGCTTAGCCCCCGCGTGCACAGCCCGTGCGGCGCCAGACGCCGCCGCCGCGGCCCGCCGCCGCCGCGGCCCGCCGCCGCCGCCGCCGCGCCGCCCGGGGGGGGGGGGGGGGTCGGGCCGGGTCGGCCCGGACCCGGACCCCCCCGTTTCGAACCAGAATTGGTTTTTAGCCCATAACTTGAGCCTCGGACCTCCGAATGACGAACCGTCTGCGGCAACACGATCCTTGGATCGAGACGGTCGTTTCGGTATATTGCACTCAAGGTTTCGGTTTACTTTGAGTTCGGCCGGGTTGGTTCGTTCACGAAACCAACCGGGCCTTCGGAGCGGAAACGCTCATATCTTGAGCTACGAACGTCCGATTGACGCGCCGTCAGTCGCGTTGTGTTCCTCTTAGTGAGACGGATCTTTTGGTATACTCTGCCCGAGGTTTGGACGCAGGTGGAGTACGGCCGGGTTGGTTCGTTCACGAAACCAACCGGGCCCTCGGAGCGGAAACACTCATATCTTGAGTTCCGGACGTCCGATTGACGTGCCGTCGATTTTGATGGAATCCTCTAAGTGAGACGGATCTTTTGGCATACTCCGCCCGAAGTTTGGACGCAGGTGGAGTACGGTCGGGTTGGTTTTGCCTTAAAAACCAACCGGGCCCCGGAGACGAAAATACCTATAACTCTCAGACCGGGCGTCCGATCGACGCGCCGTCTGTTGCGTTGAGTTCCTGTTGACGATACGGAACTTTTGGATACATCAACTCTAGTCTTCGTGACAGTTGATGTATCAGCCACTCGGCTCGTGGAGCGGATCCTCCGAACGAGCTTTCTGTGGGCGGGAACCCTAGTGCTGGCTGCGACGGTTACTGTAACGACTACTACTACTACTACTGTGACTGCGACGACGACAGTACAGAGATCCTGTGTGGATTCGACGACGATGACTACAGCACTCAGAGATCCTACGTGGAACAGTGCTACCGAACCTGTGTGAGCTGAATCTTCTGTTTACCTAGGGCGGTGGAGCGCTTGGGTGTAGCGGCGGACCCGTGGTACTTGACAGTGGTGGTGCGCTTGGATGCAGCAGCAGACCCTTGGCGGTGGAGCGCTTGGTTGTAGCGGCGGACCCGCGATACTCTACGGAGCGTGTGCGCTTGGTTGTAGCGACAGACCCGCGACGGTGGAGACGTGCGTGCGGAGTACGGAGACCGTGTAGATGAATGAGACCTGACGACTGCTTGACCGACTCGACTTGGAGTGAGTCGACTAGCCCAGTGGACGGAGCGCCCAGTAGTTGGCAGCAGACCCATGGCGGACGGAGCGCTTGGTAGTTGGTAGCAAACCCGCGGTACTCGACAGGAGGAGTACCTCAGTAGGCTATTTGGGTGAGCGCCCGGTATTTGGCGACAGACCCTCAGAGGACGGAGCGCCCGGTAGTTGGCCGCAAACCCGCAGTACTCGACAGGAGGAGTACCTCAGCAGTCATAGGTTAGTGAGCAGTACCTCGGAGTCGTGACAGGACTACTGCACACTTCAGAGACGGGGCTCTTCTGCAGCTACGGTTTCGATAATGAAAATCCTGGTTGAGCTGAGTCAATGATCTTTGTGATTCCTCATGATTGAGATGGGTCGCTTGATAACTTCGGTATATGTATGGGCATATACCTGGGTAATGGTTATCCGTTGATTTCATAATCTTGTTTACTCTTCTTTGTGGATTGGGTTGTTCTTGGGCTCGGTGTTGGAGCCGAACGGAAATTGATGACTTAGGTATATGTATGGGCATATACCTAAGCAGTGTCAGTTGTTACTTCGTGATTGTTACTTTTCTTCGTGGTTTATCCTTTGTGGATTTGAGAGACCTTCAGGGGTCTCGGGGTCCCTACTGAGTAGCTTATACTCACCCCTGCACGGGCTTTGCCCGCACTACGTTGTGTTGGTTGCAGACGACGGACATCGTTGACCTTAGCTGAGGCTTGCAGAGCGGAACGGTACCCGGAGGTGGACCACTGGGCGGAACGTGCACGGAGCGGACGGCGGGACCCGTGGAGCAGAGGAGCTATCTGTACTCACCCTTCAGGTGAGATTTCCAGTGGACAGCTCGGAGTAGCGGCTTTACTTTTCAGTTGCTGTTTTTCCCTTTTCGAGTTGTACTTTACTTTCAGTTTGGGTTTGTATTCTGGCCCATTTACTTTTCTGCATTGTAGTTACTTTCCGCTTGCTGACTCTGTGGTGGTTGTTACTTATAAAGGCAATGCCTTCCCTGTTTACTGGGATTTTTACGCCTTGGTGCTAGTCGCCAGCCCCTGGCCTATGGAAGGCGGGCTTGGGGTAGTCACGGCACGGATCCCGAGGGCGGGTTGTGACATGTAACTAAAAAAATTAATTTGATATCATTTATGAAAGTTTAAAAAACATGTACAATATTAAAATAATATCAAGTAAATACTTAAAAAAATTTCAATGTTATGTGTGCTCTATTATAACTTCTGGTTCATAATATATTCCGATGAATGAATTATCTATTCCATAAAATGAAAAATTCAAACAAATATTGATGGGTTCATCCAAAACAATACTTCCATCCTACCTTAAAAAACATTTCTTGGAGAACCATAAAAAATAACACCAAAACTGTTTTTTTAATGGTTTATTTACATAAAACACCTCTCCTTCTAATGATATAATAATATAAGGTTCATTAGTAAGAATATTATTTTTCATATCAATCACTCAAAATCCACAAGTATCTATATGCATACCAAGCCATATTATTGAATAAAATCACTTTCATTTCCAAATTGTAACACGACCATGTATTCAACACTCTAATAAAATGATTATTTCAAAAACCCTATAATATGATATATTTTATGATTGAGGTTTATTTTCTAATAAACTTGAAAAAAATATTTTTTGGCTCTTCTCATGACACCATAATGCTATATTCTCTTTCTATTTCATAGATATTTGTGAAGAATTTAATGACATTGGAAACAATTACATTACAATCACGCACCATATTGTCTATACCAAATTAAAATACCCTTATTTCATTTGATACACCATTCATTAATAAATGTAGAACCTAAATGATACTAATATCAAATATTAAAAATATACTTTTGATTATGTTATGTAAAAAATAAATATTTTACCATTGACTTTATCCAAGGAAAAAATTCTTTATTGTGAAATTGGTCCTTCCTCTTAATAGATAAATAAAAATATATCTTTTTGTCATTTTTAACTCTTATCCACAAGTAAAAAAGATTTAAGAGGTCAAAATCTATGAGAAAATCACATAAAAAAATGAATATTTATTAGTTTACTTAGTTTATGTAATCATCAAACACACCGTTGTTGAATAGTACTATAAAAAATCCATTTCACACTCTTCCCTACTTATAATAGACAATGGTTACAATCTAGATATTCCCTATGTTTGGGGCAGTGAAGTAAATGAAAGATCAATGGGATGATATTGCTCATTATTAGTTCTCATTAGTAAATTAGACCTCATAATGAAATTATCCAAGCACGTCGAATAAAAATACATATAATCTTATGCTACATCACCTTTCACAATAATGACATTAAGAATATATTTATTTCTCACATAAGATTTCAATGTAGACATCATTATTTCTGTCATACATATCAACTGAATCAAAATAGGACAGCCAAAAAAGAACATCTATGGAAATATAGATAGTCAAATATAACATAAATGTGAAAATTGATGGTAGAAAAATTTACACTAAGTCACAAAGAATAATTGGTGCATCTCCATCCAATTTCTGAATGACACTAATGATCAATATTTTATTGATAAGGTCTCTATAAAAAGGATGTAACTTAATAACAAAAACTATAACATTATGTGAAAGTAAATTTAAATTGGAAAGGGAATAAACTCATGTAACAAGAAAATATTAGTCATGTGATTTAAGATATGTTAGTTTCATATAATATGTATTCACCCTTTTTGAATTCTGACTTAAATAACCATATATAACCTTAAAAATTTCAAAGACCTGAAGGAAGTGTTTTTTCTCAGATTTTTTCATGGAAAAATAGGAAAAAGGGGCTTTCTATTTATTCTTGGAAATCGACTTAGGTTGAAATCTTGGTCTTATAACCCAATCAATCAAATGATAATGTGACCAAAAATAATATTTTGTTTTTTACTTGAAATTTTAAACAGTATCAAGTAACATTTCATAAATTTTTTTCTCATTATTCATTGAGTCCAAGAAATAACAAAAACATTTGATGAATAATATGATAAATCAATGAATATAATTTTCTTTATCTAATTCTGATTAGAATTTTAATTAAAGTTCCTTCCATTACTATAATTTTATTTACTATTGGAGAAAATATAATTCAAACTATCATGTTATTTGGAAATAAAATTCCCCAAAATTCATTGAAGAGTTTCATCAGTCTCTACATCATTATATAACTTTATATAATTTTTACTGTATAAATGAAACATTGGTAGAAATCATTTATTCCTTATGAAGATAAAAGTTCATCAAATCTTTAATCTTTGAGAATGTGTATTTTTGTACAAATGGGAATGATATCATATCTTCTTTTCTCCTACCATATATGATTCCCTAAGCAATGAAATAATTTATTTTCCATAATAAGGTTGTGAAAACATAATATACTCATTCATAAATGTATCATATGATTCAACACTAACAATACAAATCTCTATTAACTCTTTTATTATTGGTGGAATTTATATGTCAATATCATTTCCAAGATCCCTGGGTCTAGATATCAATATACAGATGATATTAAATAGGTTATTCATACAAATCCCTAGTATAATTTTAAAAAAGTGAATGAATATAGGTCATATATGGTGTGTGGTATGAATTTGGAAGAATGGGTTGAAACCATCACACGTTAATCCGAATATAACATTTCATGGGTCAGATGCAAAATCAGGATGTAACCTATCAAATTTATTACAAGCTAACCCATATGTAGGATGAAATATTTCATATTCATTCCATATCATATCTCATTCATATGTTTCATGTATTCATTTGAAAACTTCTTTCTAATGAATCATAGGCCTCTTTCTGATCATGTTGTTACTTCTTTACGATCCATTCAAAAACTCTTTTCTAAATAATTCATAGACATTCTTCTTTTGTAGGACTCTATCAGGTAAATTATTAATATTTATTTTATCCAAAACTTCCTCATCACTTATACTTATGATGATCCTGTAAAAACTATGCATACATAAGAAAAAATTTGTTTCTCAAAATATGTTTTTTCATCGCGCTTTGATAGATTGTTTTAAAATTAATTTCTATACTTTTAGAGATTGATTTTGATAAAATAGATTTCATATTTTGAATAAATCTACTAGAAATTAGGGTTATATCCCTGGACCTATAGTCATGACTTATAAAAAATAGTGGTTATATACAACATATAACCATGCGCCATAAAATGAATGTGGCAATACACCACCTCACTCTCCCATATTCTCACTCAACCTAATATTGAATCATGATCATCCTACTCCATATTAATCTCCTCCCCTAATGTGGAAACAAAACCTCCCAATGATTTTTCTCCTTAGATACGTCTCAAACGTAGCTAACCTACTTTCCCACTGATGCAGCTCCGACACAGCCTCCCCACCTCCCTGCTGAAACAGCTCCAACACAGCCTCCCCAACTCCGTACAATCCTCCTCCTCTAACATGGATCTAACACAACCACCCCATAACCTAGGATCTTGCTCCTCTGATGCATCCACCCACCTCTCTGAGACCCTTATCCTCCAACGCAGCCACCCCGCCTCCCCAATTTCTCACTTGAACCTGTTCCTACCCTCAAGATCCACTTCCTCTCATGATTTTGAACTAAACATATCCATCCAACTCTAGTAAAATACTCCCTTTATTGATTTCTCATGGGAAATCCTCTATTCATTGTCCACTATTTATTTTCATTTTTATAAATTGTTAACACCACAACATTAATAGCCTTTTGCGGTAGTTTTTTAGTGGTGGTTTTTTATAAACCACCATTAAAACTTTTTTTTCAACCCTGACACTTCCCCCCACCCCCTTGTGACCCCCCTACTCTCCCCGACCCCTGTGAGACCCCCCCCCCCCCCCCCGACGACCCCCAAAACCCTCGCCACCTTGCCGACTCTCCCATTTCAGAGTTAGTTTATCAAATTGGTTATGAAAAATACCATATTTGATCTTAGGTAGTATTTTACTAGTGCACACTTGTTACTTCCCATGATAAAGCTATATCCTTTTTTGGATATATTTTATTGAACCATGAATTACTCCTCATCCAATAATTTATAACTAGTATAATTGGCATTTAGAGTATCACGAAGAGAGTGTATCCTTATAACCTTATTTATGTTTGGATTGATATTTTTATACCTTTTTGGATTCCATAATATAATATTCATTATTTATTCATTTTTTATATTGTTATCACGCGTGACATGGAATTATGTTTTATTGATATTATAGTTAATGTATCATATTCAATCATATTTACCTTTTGTTTTATTGAGCATTAGATTAATTATAATGGAATTATTTCTTAATCATGACTATTACTTTGATATATTGAGCTTGTCTTTACTTTTTTATACCAAGCATGTTGATTAGTATAAATAATAATGCTACCTTGACCATGGATATTGTTTTGATAAATAATGAGTATGTTAGAAGGGGTATTTTTCTATTGTATAACTTGTGTGTTAGTATGTATTATATGGATATTGATGAATGGGATGGGATCACAATGACTTTAATTTTGTATACCCCTTTCACTTATCCCTAAATTCATGTGACGATAGTTCCTTGATTCTTGTATAAACCTTCCCCTTTCAAAAATACAAGGATTTTACCATGACTCAACCATGGGAAGTATTGTTATGATCTTAGTTCTATGGGAATGGAATTATGGATTCCTTGATCTAATGTCTCATATAAAAGTCTAGGATCAAAGAAATTATGTTTGGTATAGACCCTCTCATTATAGGGATTTATTGTTTATAATTGATTCTATTTTATGAAATTTTTCATTATCCGATGCTTCCATGTTTTTATTGATAACCATTTGTAAGGTCATTTTTATATAAATATATATAAATTTTGATATTGATATAAGGAAATTATGTAAGTATATTTCATATAAGTTAGAAACTAGGTGGTTTATTATTGGGTATTATATGCTCACACCCAACATATACACTTAGGGGGGACATGAAATTTCATGGTCTATTTTTTCAAGTACATATAGGTATAAGTACATGTTTAGATGAATTTTTTTTTCAAAGAATGGTTGATTTTTGTATGACTCGTGTTCCATTTAGTGTTGTAAATGGAGATAGGAGATTGATTTTTTCATTTAGCCTTAGGTTTTAGGGATCATTTTATACTATTGACCTTTATATGATTTGTAAATATTTATCACATGGAATTCACTCTATTTGGATCATCTTAGTTTTTTGGTATTTTAGTTTATTAATAAAATTGGGTAAACCAAATCCCACTATTATTATTAGAACCTCAATGCTATTATCTAGCCTTTGGTGATCAAGAGGTGAAAATGAGGTCATGTAGTGCTCTATCCTAGTACTATTTAGGTATCTCGGTCACCATCACTACACCACATGTACTATTTTTCTTACATAAGATCTTGAATCATGGAGGTGGTTTTTTTACTTATACCTTTATCTCTTATATCCCTTGGTTTAAGATCCGTACCTCTTACTCGATATCAACCATTTATAGTAATTAATTATGGTTTTTATCATTTAAATGGTGGATATAAAGGATTTAAATATTGATAGTCATATTTGTAGTTATTTTCTCATCTATAATATTTTATCAAATTGCTCCATCCAAATTAGTTTGTATGTAAGATTATTCTGAATAGTGTAAGTTTATAGATTACTTTTTTGAGACTTTATAATAGATTGGATGTGAGTGATGATTTTTTTATTTTCTTCTATATTTTAGAATGAAAATGTTTCTAGTATTCTCCCGTAGATGTATGAAATTATCCGAACCACATAAATATTAAATTTCTATTTGGTTTTATTTTGTGTGAAGTGTGTTAATAGAGTTTTTTTAGTAATTTGGTGACATCACTTCCTAGTTCTAGTGCATATACTCAGCAGAGGAAATTATCATACAAAGCTCTATTCAATAGGATTATAGATATTTCCACTATACAAGATGAGGTTCATCATACAAATTTATATCCATTGTATATCACATATTTTATGGAGCTCTCCACTCATTTATTATGATTTTTTTGGATATTTCAATTTTATTAGATGTTTTATTCCTCTATCTGATTATTTCTACCTGATAACCACCATCTGATCATCTTTTTCTGATGATCCCAATTCAAAAAACTTTATCTGGTGAAACTCCATCCGATGATTTTTTTATCTTCTCATTTTGGTGAAAATAAAAAAACCCAAAAATCTTCTACATGGAAATTAATTTCTTATTTTACTTTGTTTCAACCACCCACTTGAGCTTATCTTATATTTGATGTATGTAGTGTTCTCCTCTCTACTTGATCAGACGAGTCTAACTAAGGCATATTATTGCTTCATGATTTATTTAACTATAAACTTTGTTAAAATATTACTAGTATTATTCATCCCAATAGTATTTTTTATTTCTAACACTTTATCCTATGGAAAAATTCATATAAAGTGATATTTTGGGTTAATATGTTTCGTTCTTTCATGAAACACCATATTATATGCAAGATGAACTACACTTTCACTATCATAGAATAAAATTCCTCTGTCGGATCCCATTTTGAGTTCCTTCATTAAGAACATAAACCATATAAACTCTTTACC
Organism: Viscum album; assembly: GCA_963277665.1. Lineage (NCBI taxonomy): Eukaryota > Viridiplantae > Streptophyta > Magnoliopsida > Santalales > Viscaceae > Viscum > Viscum album. Next base: position 391,714,526 of record OY728155.1, read on the forward strand.
TACTTTAATACTAGAAACATAATCAACTTTAATTGTATATAAAGTAACAATAGACTGTAAATGATACATCTAGATGACAGTTGTCCCACACTACAACATTAATAGCTTTTTGTGGAGATTTTTTAGAAGTGGTTTATTAAACCACCCCTAAATTTTTTATTAATGATTTAGTGGATGTTTTTTATAAACCACCACTAATTTTTTTCAACCCCGACACTTTCCCCTACCCCCGTGACCCCCTTCTCTCCCTAACCCCCGCGAGACCCCCCCCCCCCCCCCGACGACCCCTGAAACCCTAGCCCCTTGCCGCCTCACCACCTCTGCCTCACCCCCTTATTATTACCACTTTTATTCACCTGTGAATAGATTTTCTTGAATACCCACTTATAATAATACATCAATTTGAGAAAAAAACAAAACAAAGAAGTAAATTTCTCAATTTGGAATCCTTTATTGATTTCATATGGAGTGGTTAATCATGACTAGTTGAAACACAGTACTCTATATAGGATATAAATTTTATATTCTAAAACAATAAAATATAACATTTTTTCTGAATATAAAACCATATCACATTAGTTTTATCTTTCTTATACAGTATGTGTCTCTGTATAATTACATTTCTGGGACCTCTTATGAAACATAGTCAATTACCTTGGGAATTTTTATTGAATGGATATATTTTTCACTCAAATAACATAGAAAATATAATCATCAAATAATTTTATGGTATTTTGGTAGGCATTTTATACAAACTTCATTAAATCACCAAAAATTGGCCTACTGAGTATACTACTCAAAATGGATGTCTTATTATTATAAATACATAATGTGCACGTCTATATTGAACCATGCATTTTGATAGATATTACTATAGTTAATAAAATGGTTATGTTAACCTAAAATTTTCTTTTAAACCCCATGATAATAAAAATTATCCTTACTAGTGATGGATCAATACATTTGGTTCTGGTTTCATTCTTACTTAACTAATATAAGGTGCATTTACAAATGTATAATTTTAATTGGTTGTTTTTTCTAAAATATGAAAAAATATTCTTTATGTTTCTCCCTGCGTCCATTCCTCTAGCTCCACCTTTGACACTTTCTCATCATCCCAACAACTATTTCCCTTCTTCCATGATTCCTCCATCTGTATCCTTTATGACACATGAATATCTTCAAAAATATAATTTTCCTATATTTTATCCACCTCATTCTTATTTATTTTTATGTATCTATTCATATATAAAATCTATGATCTACATAGAAACCCTATAATATGTCACTTAGGCAGGTTATCTATGTTGGTTTGTGACAAATTGGTATCAAATGCATTCATGCCTCTTCTTTGAAATTGCTATATGGTTTGGGATGTATTGGTAGACACGAGATAGTATTTTTGAGACTTAATAGTCATATTATGAGACATTTCTTGGCTAGATATCATCTTAAAGTGCCTCAAGTTACCATGGGCTATTGGGAAAATGTAACGCCCCGACCCCAGTTACCCAGAGTCGGTGCATTATTACGTAACATTGGCATGATCACAAAAGATCAAGTCTCTAAAGACCGATTAGTTTAGTAGCCTTGGAAACACTAGATACATTCATAAATGTTACATTACATAATAAAGTAAAAAATTACAATAACATAGTCTCCATAGTCCACACTCCTATCCCCTTCAGACTATCCCAATAGGTCAGTCATAAAATATTTCTTCACATCCTGGGAAAATAAAACATAGAAAGGGGTGAGCTCAGATGCTCAGTAAGGATAACAATACAGCAACAACTTTCATAAATAAACATAAACATTTAAGGCAATGTATAACTAAAACAAAATCCTTTTAAACTTGAACTTCAACATAATATGGAAAAAGTAAAATGAGATAATTCCATTTACTTAATCACATGGATATTTTACTGGTCAAATAATCACTTGAAATATCAATAACAACTTTCATAATGATGGAATGCATAATGCCAGACTATCATAACCATGTAGCCAAGGCCTCATGCCAAGACTAAAAATAAGATTTTGTCAAGGCCTCATGAAAATACACTAATTTGTCTCATGAGACCTACCGATGCATCGAGGAGCTATAGCGGGCTCCACCCATCACTTATTAAGTCCAATTCATTCATCATATGAACAGGTTTAAACATATCATAAACTATAACATAATCGTATCACATAAAACATGCATAAATGAAACATAACATTTCCATATTTCAATCACAAGATAACAATACAACACATTGATATAATAAAAATATTATCAAAACCATTTTCAATACCAAAATAAAAGAAAATTAAAACTTGGTATTTATTTTTCATTTAAAAAAAAGTTATGTCTTGTAGAGGAAGTAGAAACGCAAATAATGGTCACGGTGGTGGAGACGTCATTGTTTCCGCATACGTAAGACAAAACATTCCTTTTTTAGTTTAGTAAAAACACTTCGTATAAAAAGATTCCTTTTGAAAAAAAAATAAAAAGTCAAAGGGGTTTATACACCGTATAAAAGAAAGTTGTGTATAAAACAAAATATGCCTCAATGAAAGGAGATTGAGACGAAGTCCCTTAAAAAGATCATTTTTTAAATAAAATAGATCTATTATGTGTATTCACATAAATAAAGTATAAATAAAAGATAGGACATAATAATATCATGACATAATTTGAAAGTAAGAGTTTAACCCAAAGAACGGAAATTGGGTTAAGAAGTTCCATTACCTCGTGTCCGACTTGACTCGATCATTCTTTAACCTCCTGAATAATAAACTAGAGTTAATTTCTACTTGATTAATAAACCTTTTCAAGTTAATTATTCCTTTTATATCACTTATTACCATGTTATGAACATTATGTAATTATTTAAGTTAATAATGGTCGTTTTGTCGATCTTTGGTACTTGAGTCAAAAATAAACTTCTTATAATTACAAGTTGTTCATGTGGTAAAATATCCATTATATCTATAATTATATTCATGATGAAGATATCATATATATCATACATATCCAATATATACATTCATTTATAATATTACATAACATTTAGAAGTAAGAAATGAAATGCACCGTTCATGGAGACGGTAAGCCGTACGTACGCATGAACGCTACTTTAATTTCTATTTCATATTTAATGGAATGAAATCATAATGATATAAAGGTATATTATAATTCCAGTATAATATCATTTACTCCATCCATTATACGACCCACATATGGCATTGACGATTCAAATCACTTTGAGGGGGCGGTAGTCCGCACTTCCTAAAATAAAATTATCGCATTTACCCATAATGGAAATCATAAAGGTATGCCATAAATGAAAAATACAGAATCATAAGGAATAAATAAACATAATAAATATCATATATAAATATAGTTACACCTTAATGGCCACCGTGAGAGGTGTAAAAAGAAGACTGAACAATCATCATTTTGTGAGGCAATAATTTTCCACCCACAGAAACAGTATATTCTTTAACCATTAGACGAAGGTGTATGTAAGTGTAAATCAAATAATTCACATAACAACATCCTAGTATATTTAATATACTGGTGTTGTTACAAAATAATGGAATAAAAAGAGTTTAAGGGGTTGGATAAGCAAAATAAAACAAAATAACATAAGAGAAGACATTACCTTAAAATCAGGTAACTCTTTTTGATTTGAGCCAAAGGATTCCTTGAGAAGACTTCTACCCAAAGTGAGGCTTCTAAGAGTAAGATAGGGAAGTTGAGAGAGTATTTGGGCAGAGGTTGGCCATGAAAAATGGCTTTGAAGGTGTGAATAAGGTGGTAGAGGTGGGGGCCTTTTATAAGAGGAGAGGAGGGGAACTCTTGGAAAGTCATGAAATGTTGCATTATTATGAAATGCTTTTCGGATTTTAAAGGTCCCAAAATGAAATATTTTAAGGATAAGGTGATAAGGATTCTAAATATACCCATCCAATAGGTTTTATACAAGTTTAAGTCTTAGATTTTACCTTATATTTTCATTTTATTGAAATTGTTCATTAATGAGGTAATCACTGCATCATCATGGTGTTATAAATAAATTTATTTATTTAATGCCTAAAAATTATAAAAAAATTACCATGATGTAGGAAATATTTTTAGCTTTACAATTAATATTTATAGTCTAAAAGTTAACTTACATAACCTCATGTAATAATTGTTTTAGTAAAACAACACATGTTTGTGACAATTTTATTTTTACTTTAAATAAAAAGTTATTAATGTCGTTTTCCTACCCAAGTGGATCCATGGGGTCCCCAAGTTGACCCATGGATTGTCTTGGTCGGCCAAGACTCATCCAATAAGGGTATGACAAGTGTAAAGGTAATTTCATAGTATTATAACATTATATTTACCTTAAATTACACTAATTACCTTTAATCGCGATTAATAGAACTTAAAAGTTACTATTCACCAAAAATTATTTTAATCCCATTGAACCACATTTTAATTCCTAATGACAATTGTGTATGTAGGATTTTTGAAATTCAAATCACAGAGGTGGTAAAATTTCATTTAAACGAAAAATCAGTTTTTTAACTACCACTTAGTGGTTTCACTATTCATCAAAATTGATGTTTTTCAGAAAAATACCAAAAATTAACTCTAAGCTATATTTGATATTCCAAATTAAAAAATTATTTCTATTTTACAGAATTCCAAACATATAACTTTCATTAATTAATTTTTTAATTAATTCCCGTTGTCAAAACAAATAGCGTGTTTTTAAGAAACAATATCAATCAAAAGATTGACAATTGTTTATGTCCAATTTCAAAGTGAAATTAATTCTAATGACCAACATTGGATAAAATGGTAAAATTATATTCTAATTATACTTTAAAACCACTCAATATTATAATTTATCACTATGAATTATTTTTATTAAAATTGTTTTTTTTAAGTATTTTTCACTATTCATCAAAAATTGGAAGTTCTCAGAAAAATACCAAAAATTCAACATAGGCTAATTTCGATATTCCGAATCCAAAAATGAAGTCCATTCTGAAATATAAAATTTATATAATTTCAAAAAGTGGGTATTACTATTCATAACGACTACTTTGATTGGTCGTAGTGTGTTAGAATCTCGAACTTGCGTACAATGCAAGCTATTGCATTATCGAAAGAGAAGTGTACTGTGTAAGCTTGTGGTGTTACATTCTACCATCCTTTAATAAATTGCATCCTCGTAATTTGAAATTTTTCTTCGAAAATAAAAGCTTGAAAATAGAAAATACCTTTGTGGAAAACCCACATCGGAAATAAGGTTAATAAAATTTAGCCTTAATAAGAAGGAAAGGGAAATGAAAAATTTACCACCAAATTATGATCTCGATTAAGAGAACATTGGTGGAAATTAGAGACAAATAATTGGAGGGAAAACATAAATATTTGTAGGGAGTGATTGAGGTCATCAATCACAAGCAAGTATAAAATTTAGGGCCTCAAAGCCTTCAATCTATGGTGATTTAAAATATCATCAGTTCAACAAAACATAAGGTATTAGGATAACACATTTTTTAATATCCCTTTCCTAAAGTTTAAGAATTAATTTATTCATTGAATAAGAGAGAGGTATATATATATATATATATATACTTGACAAGTAGAGTTTGAACCTTCAATTAATTTCTACCACAAAATCATCTTTCACTCAAAAAGTTAATAGAACTCAAAAATATTATATTTATCCTAATCGTACAAGGTTCCAAATATTAACACAAACCATTTAGATTAGGAAAACTATTTTTTAATAACCAGGTACTTCCTGTAGGCTAGTGGTAGGTAATAAAGGCCTATCGCACTATAGTTGTGGGTTTTATTCCTGCAGCTTTGTCCAACGTGACGGGTTATCCCCCAACCTGCAGGTTGTCCTTTTCCTAAAACTATATTATTATAATATTTCAAAAATAATATTCACAAATGTTTTAAACTTAAACAATACTTTCCCAAGTTAAACTTAATCCATTCCAACCTTTATAGTTATCCAAAATACCTCTATCCAGAAATTCTCTAAAAGGTCTCTAAATTCCAAAATCAATTGTAACATCAGATTCCCAAAAAAAATTAAAGTTTTTCTTTTTGTCACATACTAAAAATATGATTACCTTCATCATATTAAATCCTTAATGAAAACAACAAGTACTACAGTACAATCATTATATATATCACATTATTCTTATAACCAGAATATAATCCATGAGTCCAAAAGCACCAATACATTAATTATTCCACGTCAACTATAGTAACAACATAAGATTGGACTTGATCCCTTGTCCTTTTCTGAGGTAAGTTTCTCTGACGCTTAGGACATTCATTTGCATAATGCCCCATTTCCCTACAATTGTAGCATTCAACATTGATAACCTCTTTCTTCCCCTTGAAATCACGAGCCTGGTGACCTTTTTCTCCACATTTATAACAAACTCCCATTCATTTTAAGAAAGTACTGGGGTGTTTCTTCCCACATTTACTGCAGGATGGATTTTCAACTTTTCCCTTCTTCCCCTTATTTCCATTTCCAAATTGATCAGCAGATCTCTTCTTCTCTTACTTTTCTTTAAAGTCATAAGACTTAGATAATTCCTTTTCTGTCTTGATAGCACATGAGACAATGTCTTCATACGACGAGAAGGATTGTGACACTAATGCTCGTCGGAGAAATGGTTTTAACCCATAAAAGAAATAATAAATCTTACTTCTTGGGTTACGTATATAATCTCCAGCATACCTTGTTAACCTTGTAAAGTTGGCCTCATACTTTGCGACATTATCATCCTCCTTTTTTCTCAGACTCAAAAATTGTCTTTCCATATCTGCTCGATGGCCACAAGGAAAGTATTTTTCTAAGAAAATCTCTTTGAACTCCCTCCATTCCATATTAGATACTTCTTCATCTTCTTTCGTGTTTTGAATCAATGACCACCATTGATCAGCATCTCCAGTGAGGCGGTAAACTACCATGATAATTTTTTCCCTTTCATTACTCCCCATGACATGGAATATTTTCTCTAGGAAACTTATCCATTGCTCAGCTACTAGTGGATTTGTACTCCCATTGAATTTTGGTGGCTGCTGCCTCATGAAGCGATCTAACATTGATCTTCCACGCTGCGGATCAGGGTGCTTCATACAAGTAAGGTTATTATTCATAACCTGAGTGAGTTTTCCTAGTATGGTGATAAGATGATCAGTACCAGTTGTATCACCAGATCCATTATAATTATCTTGAACAGGAGGGCAATCCCTACATGGAGTGCGTGCATTGATATGGTTTTCATTCCTTCCACCAGGCGCCATTTCTAAACAATGTCATAAACTTGATCAGTTTATGAATCAAAATACATAATTCCATACTTGTAAAACACTTAACATAAATTGAACAGTTTATGAATTTAATCCATAACCCACTACAAGAAAACCGCCGCGAAATGCGTTTCGGGCCTGCATTTCGCGGCGTTTTTTAAAACCACCGCAAAAAACCCGCCGCTAAACGGCAAAAAATAATAATTATTTTTTATTTTATTATTATTTTTTTAATTTTATTCGATGATTAGCGGTGGTTTTTTAAAAAACCGCCGCGAAATAGCGGCGGTTTCAGTAAAACCGCCGCGAAATTAAATGAAAAAAATAAAAAAAACACGAAAAACCTCGAAATCACTAAAATGACCATAACTTTTGATCCGGGCGTCCGTTGAAGCGCGACGACCAGTAAAATCGAAGCTCATGAAGAGATATAGAGGCACATATAATCAAAACCGTGAGACGGTCTAAGGTACAGAAGATATTAGAGTTATAAGAAAGTTGAAAAAAGTTCTCCAACTTCAAACGACCATAACTTTCGCTCCAGGTGTCCGTTTGGGCTCTACCACATATCAAATCAAAGCCAGCGAAAAGAGATACGCATCAGATCAACACAAGCTAGCTTCTGTCATGTTTTTCGGCCCCCAAAACCCCTCCGAAGGCCTCCAAAACCCCATTTCTGTCACCAGTGTCCCGTCAAATTTGTCTTCAAACAGACCTAACTTTCGATCCGCATGTCAGTTCGGCCTCCTCCACCTGCCAGATCATAGCTCGTTCCATGAGCTTCAGTTTGACTGGTCGCGGCTCCCACATGCACTTTTAGATCATATGTTATGGCCTTTTTAGTGGGTATCGGGTTTGTTATATTTTTCAATGTCTCGTTTCTAGCACCCGTTCCCAGTCAGCTTTTTTTTAACTGTCCATTCAGACACTTTCACCTTTCAGGTCGAAGATCGTTTCAGGATCTTTGATTTGACAGGTCGCGGATCTAAAACGGACTCTCGGATCATAAGTTATCTCCGTTAATGTGAGTCCAATGTTTTTGTCTCTTTATGACCGTTTTGACGGGTTTTAACGGTAGCTCCATTTATTACTGTTTATTTGGGTTTCCATGACTTGTTATCTTTATCAATGGGTTTTTGTGGGTTATTATGATGATTATATTGAATTATTAAGGAGTTTTCCAGAGTTGTCACGAGTTTTCATGTGTTCTCATTCTTTCTAATACCTCATTCTTCATATGCTTCTCCATCCTTTTTCATGCGTTTTCATGATTTTTCATCCCTTATCACGTCTTTTCATACTTTTTCATGTGTTTCCTTTATTATTTATTATTTATTATTTATAATATACTTTAATTTATTTATTATCTATTATTTGTAACTGGTTATTTATTATTTATTATTTATTATTTATTATTTATTCTTTATATTTATTAATTACAATGTTTATTTATTATTTATTATTTATTATTTATTATTTATATTTATTTATTATTCATTATTTATTATTTATTATTTATTATTTATTATTTATTATTTATATTTATTTATTATTTATTATTTATTATTTATTATTTATTATTTATATATATTTATTATTTATTATTTATTATTTATATTTATTTATATTTATTTATTAGTTATTATTTATTAGTTATTAGTTATTATTTATTATTTATTATTTTTTATTTATATGTATTTATTATTTTTTATTTATTATTTACATTTATTTATTATTTATTATTTATATTTATTTATTATTTATTATTTATATTTATTTACTATTTATATTTATTTATTATTTATTATTTAATATTTATATTTATTTTTTATTTTTTATTTTTTATTTTTTATTTTTTATTTTTATTTTTTATTTTTTATTTATATTTATTATTTAATATTTAATATTTAATATTTAATATTTATTATTCATTATTGATTATTGATTATTGATTATTGATTATTTATTATTTAATATTTATATCTATTATTTATTATTTATTATTTATTATTTATTATTTATATCTACTATATATTTATTATTTATTATTTATATTTATTTATTATTTATTATTTATTATTTATATTTATTTATTATTTATTATTTATTATTTATTATTTATTATTTATATTTATTTATTTAATATTTAATATTTAATATTTAATATTTAATATTTAATATTTAATATTTAATATTTAATATTTATTATTGATTATTGATTATTGATTATTGATTATTGATTATTGATTATTGATTATTGATTATTGATTATTGATTATTGATTATTGATTATTGATTATTTATTATTTATTATTTATTATTTAATATTTATTATTTATTATTTATATCTATTATTTATTATTTATTATTTATTATTTATATCTATTATGTATTTATTATTTATTATTTATTATATATTATATATTATATATTATATATTATTTATTATTTATTATTTATTATTTATTATTTATTATTTATTATTCCTTATTTATTATTCCTTATTTATTATTTATTATTTATTATTTATTATTATCGAGTTTATATCTATTATTTATGTATTATTTGTTTTTTCAATTAATATATATAAGTATATTAAATTTTGTTTATTAACCACATGGCGAGCTTGCTGGAGTGGTAAAGTCTTTGGAAAATATGCAAGAGGTTAAGGGTTTAAATCTCACCAAACACAGAATTTCTTTATATTGCATGGGAATGCATGGGCATGCATGTGCATGTGCATGGGATGTGCATTCATGGATAAATAAAGTAAATAAAATAATACGAAATAAATAAATAAATAAATTAAATAAATACGAAATAAAATAAATAAATAAAATAAATACAAAATGAAATAAATAAAAAATAAATAAAAAATAAATACGAAATAGAATAAATAAATAATAAATTCGAAATTAAATAATTAAATAAATAAATTAAATAAATAAATTAAATAAATAAATAAAACAAATAAATAAAATAAATACGAAATAAAATAAATACGAAATAAAATAAATAAAATAAATAAATACGAAAAATAAATAAATAAATAAATAAATACGAAAAATAAATAAATAAAATAAAATAAAATAAATAAAATAAAATAAATAAAATAAATAAATAAATAAATAAATAAATAAATAAATAAATAAATAAAATAAATAAATAAATAAATAAATAAATAAAATACGAAAAAAATAAATAAATAAAATAAATACAAAATAAATAAATAAATAAAATAAATACGAAATAAATAAATAAATAAATAAATAAATATAAATAAATATATAAAATTAAAACTAAAAAAAATAACAAAAATAACAAAAATAACAAAAATAACAAAATAAAAAATAAAAAATAAAAAAACCGCCGCGAAATGTTCTGCGACGGTTTTGAAAACCGCCGCGAATAGTTTCCCGACGCACGATTTAGCGGCGGTTTTTGAAAACCACCGCCAATTGATTTAGCGGCGGTTTAAACCGCCACGAAACGAAAAAAAACCGCCGCTAAATGCCTTTTTTGCCGTAGTGATCATAAAAATGTTTTTCTTTGAGGAAGTATATACTCATAAACACTTCATAATGGTTTCTAAAGAAAATGAGAATTATCCTAAGCATATCCCCCGGGAGTGTCGTAACCAAGAGTGCAGCAAGGCCTGTTGTCATGCACCAGTTCCCGTTCGAGTCTAGCTCAAAACGGTGTTTTCGGGTTTTACACCTAGGTACATCTGTGCCAGAGCCGCCTCTACCTGCTCGTATCCAGACTGGGATGTATTTCTCGGAAAACTCACAAAATCTCTATAATACCAAAATTCTAGGATGTTCTTCTATACTAGTCCTCAAAGTCTATCTTAGGGCTATGTGCTTTAATTAGAATTTATCTAAATCTAGCTTCCAAGGTTAGTACTAAACTTCCTCTGATATCAATTGTAACGCCCCGACCCTAGTTACCCAGAGTCGGTGCATTATTACATAACATTGGCATGATCACAAAAGATCAAGTCTCGAAATACCGATTAGTTTAGTAGCCTTGGAAACACTAGATACATTCATAAATGTTACATTACATAATAAAGTGAAAAATCACAATAACATAGTCTCCATAGTCCACACTCCTATCCCCTTCAGACTATCCCTGTAGGTCAGTCATAAAATATTTCTTCACATCCTGGGAAAATAAAACATAGAAAGGAGTGAGCTCAGATTCTCAGTAAGGATAAAAATACAGTGGAAGCTTTCATAAATAAACATAAACATTTAAGGAAATTTATAACTAAAACAAAAGCCTTTTAAACTTGAACTTCAACATAATATAGAAAAAGTAAAATGAGATAATTCTATTTACTTATTCACATGGATATTATACTGGTCGAATAATCACATGTAATATCAATAACCACTTTCATAATGATGGAATGCATAATGCCAGACTATCATAACCACGTAGCCAAGTCCTCGTGCCAAGTGTACAAATAAGATTTTGTCAAGGCTTCATGCTAATACACTAGTTTGTCTCATGAGACCTACCGATGCATCTAGGAGCTATAGCGGGCTCTACCCATCACTTATTAAGTCCAATTCATTCCTAATATGAATAGGTTTAAACATATCATAAACCATAACATAATCGTATAACATAAAACATGCATAAAGGAAACATAACATTTCCACATTTCAATCACAAGATATCAATACAACACATTGATATAATAAAAACATTATCAAAACCATTTTCAATACGAAAATAAAAGAAAATTAAAACTTGGTATTTATTTTTCATTTAAAAAAAGTTATGACTAGTAGAGGAAGCCGAAACTCAAATAATGGTCACGGCGGCAGAGAATTCTTTGTCGCCACATAAGTAAGAAAAAACATTCATTTTGTAGTTTAGTAAAAACACTTTGTATAAAAATATTCCTTTTGAATAAAATTAAAAAGTCAAATGGGTTTATACACCGTATAAAAGAAAGTTGTGTATAAAACAAAATATGCCTCAATGAAAGGAGATTGAGATGAAGTCCCTTAGAAAGATCATTTTTTAAATAAAATATATATATTATGTGTATTCACATAAATAAAGTATAAATACAAGATATGACATAATAATATCATGACATAATTTGAAAGTAGGAGTTTAACCCAAAGAACGGAAATTGGGTTAAGAAGTTCCCTTACCTCGTGTCTGACTTGACTCGAACGTTCTTTAACATTCTGAATAATAAACTAGAGTTAATTTATACTTGCTTAATAACCTTTTTCAAGTTCATTATTCCTTTTATATCACTTATTACCATGTTATGAACATTATGTAATTATTTAAGTTAATAACGGTCGTTTTGTTGATCTTTGGTACTTAAGTCAAAAATAAACTTCTTATAATTACAAGTTGTTCATGTGGTAAAATATACATTATATATAGAATTATATTCATGATTTAGATATCATATATATCATACATATCTAGTATATACATTCATTTATAATATTACATAATATTTAGAGGTAAGAAATGAAATGCACCGTTCATGGAGACGGTAAGCCGTACGTACGCATGAACGCTACTTTCATTTATATTACATATTTAATGGAATGAAATCATAATGATATAAAGGTATATTATAATTACAGTATAATATCATTTATAATATCATTTACTCCATCCATTATATGACCCACATATGTTATTGATGATTCAAATCACTTTGAGGGGGCGGTAGTCCGCCCTTCCTAAAATGAAATTATCGCATTTACCCATAATGGAAGACATAAAGGTATGCCATAAATAAAAAATACAGAATAATAAGGAATACATAAACATAATATATATCATATATACATATAGTGACATCTTAATGTCCAGCATGAGAGGTGTTAAAAGAAGATTGAACAATCATCGTTTCGTGAGGCAGTAATTTTCCACCCACAGAAACAGTATGTTCTTTAACCATTAGACGAAGGTGTGTTTAAGTGTAAATCAAATCATTCTCATAACAAAATACTATTATATTGAAGATACTGGTGATTTTACAAAATAAAGGAATAAAAATAGTTTAAGGGGTTGGAGAAGCAAAATAAAACAAAAGAACATAAGAGAAGACATTACCTTAAAATCGGATAACTCTTTTTGATTTGAGCCAAAGGATTTCTTGGAAAGACTTATTCCCAAAGTGAGGCTTCTAGGAGTAAGAGAGGTAAGTTGAGATATTATTTGGGTAGAGTTTTGTTGAGCCAAATGGATTTTAAGGTGTGAATAAGGTGGTAGAGGTGGGGGCCTTTTATAAGAGGAGAGGAGAGGAGGGGCACTCCTGGAAAGTCATGAAATGTTACATTATTATGAAATTATTTTCGTATTTTAAAGGCCCCAGAATGAAATAATTCTAGGATAAAGTGATAAAGGTTCTAAATATACCCATCCAATAGGTTTTAGACAAGTTTAAGTCTTAGATTTTACCTTATATTTTCATTTTATTTAAATTGTTCATTAATGAGGTAATCGCTGCATCATCATGGTGTCATAAATAAATTTATTTATTTAATGCCTAAAAATTATAAAAAAATTACCATGATTTAGGAAATCTTTTTATCTTTCCAATGAATATTTATAGTATAAAATTTAACTTATATAACCCCATGTAATAATTGTTTTAGTAAAACAACACATGTTTGTGACAATTTTATTTTTACTTTAAATAAAAAGTTATTAATGTCATTTTCCTACCCAAGTGGATCCATGGGGTCCCCAAGTTGACCCATGGATTGTCTTGGTCGTCCAAGACTCATCCAATATGGTTAGAACAAGTGTAAAGGTAATTTCATATTATTATAACATTATATTTACCTTAAATTACACTAATTACCTTTATTCGCGATTAATAGAACTTAGAAGTTACTATTCAACAAAAATTATTTTAATCCCATTGAACCACATTTTAATTCCTAATGACAATGATGTATGTCTAATTTTTGAAATTCAAATCACAGAGGTGGTAAAATTTCATTTAAACGAAAAATCAGTTTTTTAACTACCACTTAGTGGTTTCACTATTCATCAAAAATTGATGTTTTTCAGAAAAATACCAAAAATTAACTCTAAGATATATTTGATATTCCAACTTAAAAAATGATGTCTATTTTAAAAAATTCAAAACATATAAGTTTCATTAATTAATTTTTTAATTAATTCCCGTTGTCAAAACAAATAGTGTGTATTTAAGAAACAATATCAATCAAAAGATCGACAATTGTTTATGTCTAATTTCAAAGTGAAATTAATTCTAATGACCACCATTGGATAAAATTGTAAAATTATATTCTAATTATACTTTAAAACCACTCAATAGTATAATTTATCACTATAAATTATTTTTATTAAAAATGTTGTTTTTAAGTATTTTTCACTATTCATCGGAAATTGGAAGTTTTCGGAAAAATACCAAAAATTCAACATAGGATAATTTCGATATTCCGAATCTAAAAATGAAGTCCATTCTGAAATATAAAATTTATATAATTTCAAAAAGTGGGTATTACTATTCATAACAGCTACTTTGATTGGTCGCGGTGTGTTAGAATCTCGAACTTGCGTACAATGCAAGCTATTGAATTATTGAAAGAGAAGCGTACCGTGGAAGCTTGGGGTGTTACAGAAAAAAGTTTCTTTTAGGTTTTTTTTATCTATTCCCAGAATTTTTCCAAATATTTAACATATTTATATATTTTTTCAACTAGTATATATGAATCTATTTCCCCATTTATTAATAGTTATGTTTTATATTTTTTTTTAATATTGTGTCAGCACATTGTGATATACATGGATAAAAGCTTGATCACATAACCGAGGAACACACCTCTATATGTTAAGGGTTTGGAGGAGTTTTCATATTTTTCAATTTCTAATCGATCCGTTGAACGGATAATAAGATGTCCATGTCCTAAATGTAAATTTAGAATATGTTTAAAGAGAGATGAAGTTTATGAACATTTAATATTGAAGCAATTCCCTAGTCAATATTTGTGTTGGATTTGGCACGGAGAATCGAATGTTATATAAAGGTTGATCACTAATGTCAATCCACAGATTGAGCTCCCAAATTCGTTGACAATGGGAAATGAAATGAAAAACTTTATAAATGATTCATTTGGCACTACAAGACACCACCATCAACATCAAAACATATTAGAACAAACAGATGTGTGTGCTATAAATAACAATGTGTCAAGTGATGTTTTTGAGACTTTAGGACAACCAGATGAAGATTGTAACATATTAGTGGATCCTCCTCTTGATTATGTGGAGATTAATGTAAGAGAAAGCTTCATTTAGGAAAATAAATTTCATGATTTATTTGACAATGGAAATCAAGAGTTGTATAGTGGATGTTTGAAATATTAAAAACTTTCTTTTTTGCTAAAGTTATACCATATCAAATGTCTATGTGTAATTACAAATAAGGAAATGTCCATAATATGGGAATTGTTGCGTGATTCATTTCTTAAAGCAAACATCCCTGAGTCTTTTTATGATATGATAAAAGTTGTTAACATCCTAGGTTTGAATTATAAAAAAATACATGCATGTCCAATGATTGTATGCTTTATTGGCGAGAGGATTCTAGTAGACAAGATTGAAAAAAATGTTCTTCTTTTAGATGGCAGTCAATGAGTGATGTTAGAAGCCTGAATCAACATACTATCATGAAGAAGAAGAAAAGGAACACACCTATAAAGGTTTTTCATTACTTTCCTTTAGAACCTCAATTGCAAAGATTATACATGTCATCAAAAACCACCAGACACATGAAATGGCATTCTATAGATAATAAAAATGATGGGTTAATGCGACATCCACGAGATTCACAATCATGGAAGACATTTGATTCATTATATCCATATTTTCTCAGTCGATCCTAGGAATGTTTGATTAGGATTGGATGCCGATGGATTCAACCCATTTTGGACTTTGAGTACCAGTTATAGCATTTGTCCAGTTGTTTTGATCCCTTACAATCTGCCTCCAGGGATGTGTATACAACAAATGTCTTTTATCATTTTGATGATTATTCATGAAAACAAAATGCCTGCAAATGATGTTGATGTATACTTACAATCTTTAATTGAATAATTACAGGATTTATGGAGCAACAGTGTTGATACATTTGATACTTCTTCTAAAACAATGTTCAAAATGTATGCTGCTTTAATGTGGACCATTGGTGACTTCCCTGGGATTTGGAATTTATTTGGTTAGAACACTTACATGGGTTTGGCTTGTCGTATTTGTAACTTTGATTTTGAGCCCAAACGACGACCTCACAAAAGAAAATGGTGCTTCTTGTGCCATCAAATATTTCTTGATGTATCCCATAGATTTCGACTGAACAGATCAAAATTTAACGGTTTCATTGATCGTAGACAACCTAAAATGTTTTTAAATGGTTGTGAAATATTGACACAACTTGAAAATGTTGAAACAGAATTTGGGAAGGTTTATCATTTGATTGATAGAGGGAAATAGGTTCTAAGTGTATCATTAAGTGAAATCAGAACGCAATAATGGAAGAAAAAATTATATTCTTCAAACTTATGTATTGATAATTTAATTTGTTGTGGAATAATATTGATGTGATGCATATTGAGAAGAATGTATGTGACAATTTGATCTTCACATTGCTTAATGAGCATGGAAAGTTTAAGGATCATCTCAATGCTTGGAAAGACTTATATGTAATGGACATAAGACATGATATCTGGCCAGATGAGAATGAAAAGCATGCTCTGGAAATTTTTGCAATGAAAAATATGGATAAAGATACATTCCTTAGAATTTTAAAGCATGTGAAGGTATCTGATGGGTATTAAATTAACATCTCAAGGTGTGTTTACTTAAATAATTATAAGTTAAATGGATTGAAAATTCATGATTCACATATTTTGTTACAGCAGTTACTAGCATTGGCATTGCGTACATTATTACCTCAAAAAGTTACTGCTGTTATTGTCCAATTCTATACATTTTTTTCCAGGAAACTATGTGAGAAATCTCTACATCCATTTGAGCTTGACAACCTTCAAGAGAGGTTTTTATTGAAACTTTGTGCAATGGAGATGATCTTTCCTCCATCGTTTTTACTATCATGATGCATTTAGCTGTGCATTTGGTTGAGGAAGCTAAATTAGGAGGCCCAATTCATTATTGATGGATGTATCCAATTGAGAGGTACTTTATTTATATGATTTTAAGTTAAATAAACAATTTTTGGCACTTAATTAAATGCATAATTATGTTTTTTTATTTCAAAGATATCTTGGGCATTTGAAATCATACGCGAGAAATAAAGCTCAACCAAAAGGCTCTATTGCTGAAGGCTATTTGGCAGAAGAGTGTCTTACCTTTTGTTCTAGATAATTGGATGATATTGAGATAAGATTTAAATGAGTTGGACATGTTGATGAAACATCAAATCAATCTCAAATACATGGGAAATCAAAAATATTTCCAGCTATTGGCCTATCAGTTGGGAGGACCTCAAATGTCACACTGATAGAAATGAAATTATTACAGGCACATAGATATGTGTTGCTGAATAGTGAAATTTCTGATCCATTTATTGAAGAGTTGATGATAAAAATAAAGAGACGAATGAGAGGTCTAACAAGAAATTAGAAATATATAATGAAATTTGTTAATAAAGAAATTTTAGAATGGTTTGCACGATGTGTAAGTTCATAAATATAGCAATAAATATGAATATTAGTTTGACACATATATTTTTTAATTATAATAAAGTATATTTCTTTTTTCATATCATGAATACTAATACTATAGAAGATTTTTCAGAATATTTGAAGTTTCTTGCTTGAGGTCCTCCAAGACAAGTTAGAAATTTCGATGCTTACAGCATGAATGGCTTTAGATTTCATACAGTCGATTGAGAGGAGGGTTTAAAAACATATAATAGTGATATATTTACATTTTCTGAAGTGGTATACTATGGAAAACTGACCGATATTATTTAATTAAACTACCATAAGAATTTTTCAGTTGTTTTATTCAAATTCAATTGGGTCGATATTGTCAGAGGTGTTAAAAGAGATTCCTTAAAATTTACTTCTGTGAACTTCTCTCACTTGATGGATGTTGGTGATCATGAAATACACGATCCATATATCTTATTATTATAAGAAAAATGGTATATTATGTGAATGATGTTGTGGATGAAGAGTGTAGTATAGTTTCTCACATAAAACAAAGATATTTGTATGACATGGGTTATGAAGTGGAACATTTGACCTCTGACATTGAATCTCATCAACAACAAGAATCGGCATTATTTGTCCACCATGATATTGAAAATATTAGTCTAGAAATGTTTAATGAAGTGGATGAAGTAATGGAGTAGGAAACTGACATGATTCAAGGAGAAAATGATTGTATGTATAGTTATGCATTCATTTAGTAACCACTTATTTCAATTGTGCAATCATTCATTATCATTGTTATGTATATTTTGTCTGTTAGTACTGTGCATCTATTATCTTTTTTAATTTTTTTTCTACATAATTTTTTTAAAATACATGTTACAAACTTAATTTTATTTGATTAGATGACAAGAATGAAAAGAAGGAAGTGATATACAGTTTCATTGACCACTATGACATATGAAAATCCATCTGTCTCCCTATGTATGACATCTGAGCCACCGTCTATCTATCCCCCTGCACCATCTCCCCTTGAACCATATCCCACACCCTCTGTGAGCATCCCTTCAATAGATCAGCCATCGCCTCCTGCTTCATTAGCCTCAACAGCGGGGGAGCGACGCACCACTTCTAGTTCTTCATGGGGATACTAGAGGGTGACTTTTATAGGTACAAATTTTAATATGAATAAATTTATTGCACTTTTTTTACTAAATTTTTGTTAATTAAATATGGAAACAATGGAACTATGGAGAAAAATATTAATAGTTCAGATGTATAGAATCTGACTGGAGACAATATAGTTGTCCCATTTGATTCATATGGGGTCCCTACGGATGACGTCATAGGATTACTTGGCCATATTTTTGGCCAGCTGGCCGCAGAGCCCGTTTCCATTCCAATTTCATATGATGATTGGAGACATATTCCTGCAAGTTGAAAAAATGAAGTTTTTTATTCCCAAATAAAGGTAATTTTAATACATTATGGTGTAATTGAATGTCATTTTATTAATATTTTCAAAATGATTTTTTTTGTGTACATATGTTTTTCCACTTTATGGTTGATGATGTGATAGCATGAAAGTGGACATTGAAAAATCTTGGAAATAAATGGAAAGACTTTAAATGGAGATTGTGGGGTTATTTAAATGATAATTCATTGATCAATTAGCAGATGTATGACAAGCTACATGATGGGGTACCCAAAGAGAAATGGAAAGTTTTTGTTAACAGACATCGTGATGAGAAGAAGATGATATTTAAATATATATTACTACAATAATATCATTTTAAATTTATAAATGTATATGAATAGGATATTAAATTGAATATATTACTATTAAATTTCATTTTATTTATTTCAGGATCTCTCAAGAAAGAATGCATCAAGCCGGGCCAAGCAGGTCATCCCTCACATTGTAGGGTCAAAGAGTTTTTATAGAAGCCGATCTACTCTGGTAATCTTTTCATTAGTTTAAATATTTATAATGCAATATTATTTGTTTAATATATTAAAATTTTTATTTATGTTTGTTTAATGCAGTCACAGAGTTTAGGTCATGAAGCATCCCAAACAGAAGTGTGGTTGAATGTTCACAAAAAATCTGATGGAAGTTTTTTTAATGATCCTGCCAAAGAAGTTGGGGTATAAACTCATTTTTCATTATAATAACTTATTATTAGTTTTTATTATGTTAATATATATTTCTTCTAATATGACTAATATTTGATTTATAGGTAAAAATTAAAGAACCATGGGATTCCAATCCTATGCAGTCCAACTCATTCTCTCAGGATGACCCGGTTGCTAAAGTCCTTGGGAAGAAGCATCCTAGTAGAGTGTGTGGGATGGGTTTGGGACCTGTACCATCTGAGGTCTTTGGTAGGACACCGTGGATTTCAGTTGTATATAATCTTGGTTGTAGTCATTTCATACCCCGAGATACTCAGAGAGAGATTATTTCTCTACGAAACAGAGTTCACGAATAGGGGGCTCAGATATCTGATTTGCAGAAAGCGTTGATTGATTTATATCAGAAGATGGCCAGATCTTCCCCCAATGGTATTGCATCAACCGGTGGTGAGCAGGTAAATCACAAAAATTCAAAATCATTTATTTTGAAAAATTTTATCAGTTTTAAGTTTAAATATAAATATACAACAATATTTAATTTTCAATATAATGTTCTTTTAGGTGGTATGAGGAAGTAGAGATGGATTTGGAGAGGGTGATGAGCTTTGTTCACCATCGAACCATGATTAGTTGTTTCTGTTGATATGTTGGAAAAATATGGTAATAGTTGGTTTGTATATGTATCATGTGTGGCACATAGTTGCCACCAAACATTTTCATGACCTAAAATTTTCTTTATTTCTCATGTTTTCTTTTATGTATTTTATTGATTTATGATGTTTCCTTTTTTGTCTTTATTTCTCAAGTGTGGTATGCACCATATATGTCGATTATTTTTTCTTCATGAATCGTGTTTTATGATTCATTTATCTTAAATTTATTAGGTTTTTACCCAAGGATAAACAATAAAAAACATATCCTATAGTAACAAGAATCAATCCATTCATAGTTCTTAGAAAAGGTCTTCTATAAAAAACATTCTCATGTATAGAAGGAGAAAGATGAGATGTATGGGAACCATTATGTGAGAAAGAAATAAACAGATTTATGTGAATGAGGAAGGGTCTCGCCTTTAGGTTTTAACCGGTGTGATTATAATTTTCGCCAAGGACTATTATAGAAGATCCCAACATCATTACATATATTGAAACATCAATAATCAATCCACATATAGTTTTTATATAATACCCATATGCATATTAGGCTCTTTACTAGGGTGAGAGTCATTTTTTCATAACGTAGGTTTATGGATAAAGAACCACATGCTAAGGATCCTTATGTAGATTTGGATAATATATAGAGGAAGATAGGTCTTACTAGGTAGACTACTCTAAGAAGTTTCAAGTCTTATAAGATGGACTTTGCATCACATAGTTTAACATCATGTGAAAATGACTAAAATAATCTATAGTTTAAGATCACATGAAAAGAACCTTATTATATGAGGTTTAATGTTGTTTAAACTGATGTTTAAAATGAAATGAACTTGTCTTGATTCCAACCCTATGGATGGATAACCAATGTGAATGAAGAAACACAGTCACTAAGATAAAGTGGGGGATTTGATATCAGTTTTTTGGTTGGGTTTGATATATGAGATCTAGGAATAACTATGTATCCCATGAAAATAAGAATCAATCCACACATAGTTCTTATAATTTTGGGGAAAATATTATCACCTTAACTTAGAATTGAGAAATAATAGGGAAACCAAAATAAATAGAATGAGTTTAATGGTACATACCCTTTATGAACTTACCTTTGTGCATTATCAAGTCTTGTGGATGTTTAGGGAGATTTTTGTGGTTATTTTGAGGTTTGAGGTGGTGTTTTAGCCTTTTGAAGGCCACCACGGCTTGTGCAATGACTTGTATGGATATAAAGAAGGTAGTTTTATGTTGGGAATTCTCTTATGTAAAATGAGATATATAACCATGACTTGGGGATGACATGGTGTTATGCATGTTGTCCGAGTGGTTTTCCTATGCACCATGAGAATCTTGAAATGCCCTTGGGTGGGCATGGAATATCAAAGGACCAACTGTCCAAAATAGGAAACCCAATCTCACCACATTGTAGCCTTGGGCATAGTGGGGGTAAAATGGTTGGGAAATTGGAACTAGGTCATGGATTATATACATGGAAGAATATAGAAGAACTACTATGGATTATACCACTCCATGTTCTAAGATTTATGGGAGGCCAAATTCCATTTTAAAATGGGAAAAAAGATAAAACGACAATGATGGTTCTAGATCACACTTTTACAAAACCCACCACATGAGTTTTGAATATTAACTATGTTTTGGAAGAGTCCAGTGTGATTAACTTATAAATAGGATTTTTATTACCACCTTGTTTTGAATTTTAGACTTTCCCTCAATTCATGGTTGACCCTTACTCATCCTTCCCTTCCCCAGTCCCCTCCCTTGGTGTCCCAAACCACTTGGATCATATTGGATCATGTATATTGAAGTTATTTGATTCATGGTAGCCCTCTATTTCTCCATTACTCATTTATTATCTTTCTATTATATTCAATAGTTCATTATGGTGGTAATTCTCATCTTTTTTGGGTCGTTTTTATGGAGTCTTATTATTCATTGGATTTAATAGTGATTCACTTGAGATCAGTTGTGGTTTATCCTTGGTTCTTGTTCATTTCTCCTTGAATATTCAGTCAAGGTTTGGGATCCTTAATCTCCCCTTATTTATATGTACATTTGGGTGGGTTTTACTTATTCTTGTTATTTATTCTTATATGGACACACTAACTTGTTTTTCCAATTATGAGTTATTTTGAAATAGTGTGTTGTTTTATTTTTTATAAAAAAATTTATGTATGTTTGTATAACCTAACCACATATGAAAATGACTAATAATATATATCAAACTATTAAATAGGTTTACAATGCAATATTGTATTTCTGTGTGAATACCCTTCATAATAATTTAGTAATTATGAGAAAAGCCTTATTATAACTAAATTATGTGTGGTGGTTGTGATGTGTAGTGGTTATGATGTGTGGTGGTGGTGATTTGGGGTGGTTGTGATGAGGGGTGGTTTCTATGTGTTGTGGTTATGATGTGTTATATGTTATATCTATTGGAATGTTTTTTTTTCAGGGCATTGGTAATGGGCTTGTAGTATCAGATGCATTTTTTTTGTAAATCTAGCTTAAGCGGTGGTTTTAACCACTAATGAATAAATATAATATATTTAGCAGTGGTTTAAACTTCTGCTAAAATTACAGTATTTTTCTATCCACAGTGGTTAAAACCACTGCTAAACAATTTTCATATTCCTTTATTATATCAGGACGGTTTTAATGGTTTTAGCAGTGGTTTTCCTTGGCAAAACTGATATTTTTTTAGCAGCGGTTTTAACCGCTGCTAAACAGTTTTCATATTCCTTTATTATATCAAGGTGGTTTTAATGGTTTTAGTAGTGGTTTCCCCTAGTGAAAGTGTTTTTTTTACAGCGGTTATAACTACCATAAAAAAACCCAATTTCACTAAGGAAAACCGCCGTTAGAACCATTAAAACCACTGTGAAATACACCCACTACGATGATTACCATAAACCGCCACTAAATCTCGAAAAATTACTCCTATTGTATGCCAAAACACACTTTAGCAGTGGTTTCAAAAAGCCACCACAGAACCATATGGCGGTGGTTTAAACCGCTGCCATTTCCAAAAAAACCGCTGAGTAAATGGTCTTTTTCCTATAGTGTAAGGTTCCCATCACAGTGAGTTTTTCTAGGATTTTATGTAACATGATTCCTATTTTAGTTTTGATCCCACCCAATCTTCCACTGTACATAGATTTCTATTTATGAATTTGTCTTCCCCTTAATTTCCCCTATAAATTGATTTTTATTCTATAATAATATGTGTTTAGGTAGAGATTCAACCATTTTTCTTTCATGATAATACAATTTTATTCTTT
This sequence comes from Viscum album, assembly GCA_963277665.1. Taxonomy (NCBI): domain Eukaryota; kingdom Viridiplantae; phylum Streptophyta; class Magnoliopsida; order Santalales; family Viscaceae; genus Viscum; species Viscum album. Next base: position 391,738,647 of record OY728155.1, read on the forward strand.
TCCCCTCCTACAATAATTAATTATTTAGGTCTCATTGTATTATTGATACATAATGTTATTTTCCACTATTTATACATTCTTAGACTATGTTACATGTGTGACTTCATTATATTTCATTTTTTAATGTTTATTGTAAATAATAACTCTTTTAATATTGTTTATATTTTTATAAATAGATTAATTAATTTTTATCACATTTTAATTGTTGATACTCTTAGAGGCTAAATTATTCCACGTTTAGTATTACTTTCATCGATTAGCCATTTTCCATGGAATTTTCCTTTGAAATCATATTCTAGTCTAGAATAATGTAGTGTTATTTTAATATATAAATATTGTTGAATAATGTATGAATGTGTAGTTTTATGTTATTTTTTGGTTGGATTAATTTTTAATCACCATTACCAAGAAGGTCAAAAACTGTAATTCTTTTTTGTTTATATTTTTTGTTAAATAAAGAATGTTTTTCTCTAATACTTTTTCTTTATTATGGGAATTAATTCCCCATGACTTGGTTATAATTATTATTCTTAAATTTATATATTTATGTAACTCTACAGCGGTGGCTAAAAATTATTTTTCATATTCCCTTTAACATTATAATCATTCCCACCTTAAGATAGGTTTGATATTACCTATAGATTATAAGTATACTAAAAATTATAGGAACTCCTATAATATTTTCATCTTACTAAGGACTATTTGATAGAAATAATTAAAAACTATATATATAACTTATCAAATATGATATTTTCTTTTATAGAAGAGTATCATATTGGAAAAAGTCATTTTCTATCACTTATTTAATATTATTTCAAGTAACATAATAAAAACTTATTATTTTTTAAACATATTATAATTTGTGATAAGTTAATAAGTGGTTTTAAACAACTGTATTCAAATACAATTTGAGTTTTAAAAAAATTTATAAGTCTTGTATTCATAAAATAATCACCAAAAGATTCTAATGACAAAGAAAATCTCCCTAATAGGGATCCCATAATTCAAGAACCATAACTATTTCAATAGAGAAAAATATAAATTATATAATTTATATGAAAAATAGATTAAACTCAATAGCATATGATATCTCATAAGAGTGTGTGAAAATAGGATTGACTATAACAACCCAGTAGAATATTCCAATAATATATACTTATAGTGAATACATTAACACAATGATATGTATTTTTAAAATAGTTTCAAAACAAATTTATTGATGAATATATACTATAAAATATTTTAAAAAAATGAATAAATAAATTCTGCAAATTTTTAATTGAAAATTGACTATGAATTAAAATTTGACGACATATAATGTATTATTTTACTTTCCAATTATGATATTTTTTTTATTATTTTTTGATAAACATGTTATTTATTATTATATTTTATCTCATTAAACAATACATACCGTGTTAAATAATTTTCTAGATTATTTTTTTAATGTATGATTATTTTCATCATAATTGATAGAGTTTGGATGTACATTGTTGATTATATCACTAATAAGTTTCAAAAGGAGTTGCAATATTTTTTGGACTTTGTATTAAATTATGATTTAGTTGGAAGATTGATTTGATGCCTATATTTTGATCATGCTGGAAGACCATGGTTAACTCACGAGGAATTGGGTTACCATATAACTAAAAATGGTTTCCAAAAATATATTACATGTGCTATAATAATAGATAAAAATCTCAATTAGAGGTTGAAATTGATTCAACTAAAAGGATTTGAATGATAAATTTTATTTCTAATTAGTTTACATTTGTTTCTCAAGACAAATCCTCAGGTAAACTAGTGTTAATGAAAATTAATAATGGAACATATTTTTCATCAGTTAATTAGAATGATGATATTGAGCCTATTATAAATCTAATGGAATATGCTAATACCCTAGTATATTGAGTATATGAAAAAATGAGACAAAATGATTTTTAATGAAATTATAGCATGGTAAATCAATGTAAGGATTTAGTAATATTGTGGTTGAATATTTACTTACATTTAGTAAGAATTTACTACCCAATGATGCATATATTCTAAAAAATAATGATATTGCATCAATTTTACTCTACATATTAATATTTTCATATACTATGATCTATGGTTTACCTAAAGAGTTTGGTTTATTCTATATGTAAAATGTAGATTTGAGTCATTGCAAATGGTGTGGTATATCATGGTAGAAGTCTAATAAATATAGAACTTAGTCCCATGTAATAGATAAAGTGATGTTCCCCATTCCTTTAATTCCTCAACTTCAAAAACCATTTATGTTAGAAAAAATTGTAATAAATATGATATGTCATGAAGATAAAATAAATAGGGATAATGATGAAATAGTTCGTCTGGTAGATTTGTTAGCTTGGATAAATTTTATAGGTTACATCTTGATTTCACTACTAGCCGACAAAATGTTAGATTGAGATTATCATGTGATGATTTCAACCCATTTTTCCATATCCATACTACACATAGTACTTGGCCAGTTTTAATCTAAATTTATAACTTTCTAATATGGATCTGTATAATGAGGTCATTTACTATCATGAATATATTCATATCTGGAACCATTGATCCTAGAATGATGTCCCCATATACTATTAACCCTTAATAGATGAGTTAAATGAGTTTTAGATCATTTTTTCTCAACTATATGATGCATTTAGTAAGGATAAATTTATTTTTCTTATAGCCTTATTATGAAAAATAAATTATTTCCCTGATTATAGAATGATGTATTGTTGGAGTACAATAGGGATATTGTCATTTCCTATTTATATATATAAAAATTCCCAGGTATTAAACTTTCAATGAAATTTAAACATCATAGGGTATTGGTGATTTCTAATGATGGATTATCCATATAGAAAAAACCAGAGACAATTCAATAATTCTGTAGATACATATGAAATACATCAATGATTATTGGGGAATGATATTGTCAAATAACATGATGGTTTTAATTATATTATTGAAAGAGTCAATCAAATTCCAAAAAGAAAAGGATTTTTAATTCAAATTCCAATAGAAATTAGAGAAATAAAATTATATTCATTGAGTCACCATACAAGTCAACAAATTTATTACATCATTTCTTGGATGTAATGTATATTGGTAAAAAAATTGTGTAATATAACTTTTTACTCTGTTAAATTTCATGGGAAAAATAATAGTCAATTTTTTCTTACATTGATTTGATAGATTGGGGTATAAGACTAGTATTCATCCAAATTTAATAGTCTAGTATATGTGGAAATTCAATTTTTCCTATTTTTTGATGACAATTGCTGAGAAAAATCATTCATTTAGGTCTTAGAATTTTTTAAGGTTACAAATATTTATTCATGTAACTTTTAGAAAAGGGAAAATACACAAGATGTGAAACTTATATATCTTAATACCTATGACTACCATTTCTGGTTACATGGGTTGATACCCATTTCCATTCACCATTTACTATTTTCATAATTTTATATTTGTTAGGAATATTTTATTTCATTTTTCTCAAGAAATTTGTGCCAAAGGACCGAGCTTAAGTGTTGTTAAAAAATTTTGTGGAGATGCATCAATTATTGTTTGTGACTTGGAGGGAAAATTTCCACCACCATTTTTCACATGTATGTTACATCATACTATGAATCTTCCCATAGAAGTTATTTTGGGTGGTCCTATTTCAAGTCATTGTATGTTTCTAATAGAAATAATGAGTTCTAATTTTAATTCTTATGTGAGAAATAAATATCAATTTGAAGGATCTATTATGGATGGCTAATTAGTTAAAGAATTCATGGATTCATGTTCATTATACACAACTAACATCACTAAGAGGTCTAGTCGACTGTTCATAACTAGAGATGAGAAATATGGTACCATTGATCATGTATCTCATTTAATTCCTTAAATGGGGGTAATATTTGGATTTTACTCATTGTGTACTTTAAAAGTAAAGAGTAATAAATGACTCATCATAGAATATTATTATACTCTGGTGTGTTTGATGATTATATTAAGTAGGTGAAATAATAAATATTCATTTTGTTCATTATGTGATTTTTTCATCGAGTTTGAAAGTTTAAATCTATCATATTTGTATAGAACATTTAGAAATTACAAAAAGGAGTCATATTTCACTATCAATTTAGAGGAAGAAAAATTTCACTATAATGAATTTTATCCCTATTTAAATTCAAAGGTAATGTATTTATTTTTTAATATAACTTAGTCATAGTTTTCTATTTTATATTAGATGTTTGTATCTTTTATGTTGTATGTTTACTGATGAGTAGTGTTTCATAAGAAATAAGGGTATTTTCATTTGGTACAAACAATTTGGTACATGATTGTAAGTAAATGGTTGTAAATTGATTTCAATTTTTTTATAAATTTTTTTATAATAAAAATGGAAATAAAACATGATGGTGTCATGATATGTTCCAAAATAGATTGTTAAGAAAGTGTATCAGATAGGTAACCTCAGTTGAAAAAATTATCTCTTTATGGGGTTGTGAAAAGAATCATTTTATTATATTAATACTCACATGGTTGTATTGCAATGATAAAATGAAAGTGGTTTGACTAAATTATATAGTAAGGAAAGATAATTTATAACCATGGATTTATAGTGATTTTTTTTAAAACATCAGCTTCATACTGATAAAACTTATATTCTTGAATAACAAGCTAGAATATATTTTTATATAACTAACTTATTAAAAAACAATTTTATATTATTTTTGTTGTTATTCAAAGAAATATTTTTGATGAAGGCAAGGATGATAGTTATGTTTTGGAAAAATCTATTGGTATTTATTTTAATATTTCATTTGATGACACATATGATTTATCTATTAAAATATATTATAAACTAGAAATTATAATAGAGAACCCATAACATTGACCCATTTGTATGTATTTACTTGTTTTTATTGCAATACTTTACTTATTTTTTTAACATTCATACATGATATCAAATTAATTTTTTTAGTTACATTTCATAAAATTAAAATGAGTTTTCATTGTGGTAAATGAATATAAAAATGTTAAGAAATTATTGTTTTCATATTGATAAATAACTACCGTAAAACTTACCTTTAATAGTGATAGAAATGAACTTTATTAGTGCTAGAAAAGCACTAACAATGCGAGGGACATTAAATGCCCATGAATTTTTTTAGTGTTGAAAAAACTATGTTAAAGGGGACATTTATGAGTGATAACAAAATCGCTGATAAATACAACCTTTATCAATGATTTTTAAAGCGGTGATAAAGATCCCATTTATCAGCGCTTTTATTTAGCACCACTAAAGGAATACTTTATCAGCTCTTATATAAGAACTGATAAAGGAATTTTTATTGATATTGTAGAAGTGCTGATAAAGTATACCTTTATCATCGCTTTTAGAAGCACTAATAAAGTATAGCTTTATCACAACTTTTAGAAGCGTTGATAAATGTTTCCTTTATCAGTGCTTTTAAAATCACTGATAAATGTTTTCTTTATCATCACTTTTAAAAGCACTGATAAAGGGCCATACTACAGTGTGCTGTAATAGCACACCACAGCACCAGAAGCACTAGAAACACACCAAAAACACACCAGAAACACACCATATATAAGAAAAACAATTCCCAATACAGAATTTAAATGAAATTAAATTTACAACAAAAATACTAGAAAGAAACACTATATTATAAACATTTCAAACATTGTTTTATACAATTAAATAAATAAAAATTATTAAATATATTCAATCAAAATCCTAACTATCAATGTTACCATGATTTCCATTGACTTTCTTTGTCGAACTGCCAACACTGTATGAGTATATTCAAACAAACCACATCAAATTGAAAAACAAATCTGCCTGTGTAAGAAAACACTTATTATGAGTAATAATAAAAACTAAATAAATTAAACATAAATATAAAATAATGAATTAATTATATGAATAATGATTTTACCGTGAAAATATCAAGATTAAATTTTTATTTGAGTAGAGGTAGTGGCTTTCCTCTTCCTGCAAAGGAAATACTGAGAACTTGAAATAAAGTGATAAATGCAACACTATATGGGTTAAAAGGTTCTGAGAGAGTGGAAGCATAAATGTTGGATATATCTCCCTAACTCAAAAAAAATAATCCACCTATATAAGAAAACAATTATTACATGAGTAATACTAAAAATAAATAAATTAAACATAAATATGAAACAATGCATTAATTCTATAGACAGTGATTTTACTATGAAAACATCAAGGTTACCTTTGTGATTGAGCAAAGACATCATCATTGCTCTTCATGCAAAGGCATAACATATGGACATAAATATTCTAAAATAAACGATCATTATGAAGGGTGTATTACCCGACCTCAACTTAAAAATATGGTGATGAAGGGTTTTATCGATCATGATGAAGGGTGTATTACCCAATATGTACTTGAAAATATGGTGACACAATTGATGTAGAGGTAGAGAATTTTAATATAGAAACAAGGTAGTGACTGAAGGTTTTTATTAAAATAATGACACATATTACAAGGCAATGACACGGTCCTATAAGGTTATCAAAAACCAATTTAGTGTATTCTTAATAAATTGGTGCAGGAAGAGAAGGAAAAGTGAATGCTGAATAGTGATATGATACAGATGGTGGTGAGCATGTGTGAGATGAGAGCATCACGAGGACTCCAGGAATGAATTTCAGATCATATGCTATTCCAAGCGGTAGTTAACCAATAATAGTGAAGTGCATATAGAATCCTTAGTTTTATTATTAAATTTTTGAGTGATGCACAACCAATCCATGTTTTGGATCCATTGATCAATGGATCCAAATAGACATAAATATTCTTCCATCACACTACATCAGTAGAAACAACAATAGAAATGATCAAAATAAAAAATATAAATGAACCCTCACATAAGGCACAAAGAGAAATTTCTATAAAAATAGACATCTCCAAACAAGCACGAAAGAAAGGGGGTAACTAATTCAGGAAAGACAAACCATTTAAAGGTTCTCATTAAAGAAAACCATTTAAACTATGAAAGGATACTTTCATCAAACTTTTATAATGAAATATGAACTTACAACAGCTAAAAAACAAAAATGAGGAAATTACAAATGTCTTCACCCCAATATAGGAGACAACAACCGAGCCAATGTGTTTATGCTACTTTCACAACAACTCATCCAAAAAATGAAACCTCCAAAAACTTCTCAAAATGGAGATTCTTAGAGAAGAGGAATCACTCCTTGATCTCTGGATAAAGGCCCCTAATTAAAAGAGAATATTTCAACAAATCCTACGACACCACCTCCAGACAAATGGAAACTAGCTCTTTGAAGTGTTAAAAATAATCCTTCAGCATCTGCTAACCTTGTTGGACACTCACGAGCTCTTCCATTTTCATTGTATTCACCTCCTAAGGTACAAACCATCAGATAAAGAGGGACTTAAAATCTTCCCACGTCATCCAAACATGCATCGTCGGTGGGACAAACAACTCCCATTATTCCAAAGATGGACCCCCAAGAAGACCCAGAACAACACGAACTCTAATAGCTTTGGGAGTTCCAAACACTCTGAAGACATGCTCAACTTCCTCAAGCAACTTCACTACCTCTAACGAACCTCGATTTTCATGGAATATGGGACACAACTGAGGGGAACCAAAAATAGGGTGAGACCCACTAGAATCTTAGGAGACCTTTTTGGTGGCATATTCTGAATAACACAAAAATCATAAAATCAAGGTTCAAAATCAATCTGAAACACAACTGGAAGGAAAATATCAGGCCAAAAAAATGGATCACAAGACAAAGTTCATAAAAAAACAAGAATTATCTCTTTGAAAACCACTATTTCATTTTCAATTTCAAACCACCTTATTATAAGGCCACTTTTGACAACCTATTAACCCACATTTTTAAAGAAAATCCAATTTCGGAAATCATTTTCCCCTTTCCAAAAACCATTTTGGAAAACTAAGCCAAGATGATAAAAAAACGAGCATGCACATTGGCCATAATGGATGAGTAATGAGTCAAAATCCACACTAATAAAATATTTATCATGAAAAACGTTTCATAGTGGTCATAAATCATCTCTTGTCATGCTTTCATGATGCTAAACTACACAAATTAATTCTAAAAGAAAGATGTTAAACTACATAGTGTCTCTCATCCTGTTTTCATGATGTTAAATTGCACAAATTCATCCTAGAAAAAAGGAATTAATATGCACACTGTATCTGATCTGGGTTATACGATGTTAAATTACACAAATTCATTCTAGAATAAAGACGTTAAACTTCACAACATCTCTCATCTTGGTTTCATGACATTAGAATGCAAAAATATATCCTGGCAGTAGGAAGTTAAATTGTACAGTGTATCTCATCCTAGTTGCATGAAGTTAAACTAAACATATTCATCTTGTCAACAAGACATTAAAATTCATAGAGGATTCATGCCGACAACGATGAGGAGATGAGATGTAGGGTTCTTCAAGGTTAAGAACAATGCAAAAAATAAAAACACAGAACCCAAAAGATCAAACAATGATATTGGAAAATTAGAAAATAACATACATTGGATTCTATCCTTGATTTGTCTGATGGATCATAGTGGAGTTGCACCTGAAGCAGAGGAGTTTCACGATAGCTTCAGAATCATGATGAGTGAGTACTTGTTAGGGTTCTTTTAAATAGATCAAGAACACTTTTTACAACGCTTTCAGAAAAGTACTAATAAAGATATCTTTTATCAGTGTTGAATTGATAAGAGCTGATAAAAGGGATCTGTATTAGCACTAATATTTTAACATTGAAAAAGGATTTATTTTAATAAATTTATTACAATTTTATAATTATTAAATATATATAATTATTTATGTATAATTATATAAATACTTATTCAAAAAAAATAATTATTTATTTATAATAATTAAAAATATATAAATATATAAATATATTAAATATACATTTATAAATATATTTATTTATAAATATATTTTTAACATTATTAGTGGATATATAATCTTAAATACTTTCATTTTAAAAATGAGTGAAAAAGAATAATTCAAAATGAGCACACATTAAAAATATTGAAAAAATGGACATGTTTTATTAATTAAATATAAATTATTAAAAAAATATGGATATATATTTTGATGTAAAGAATAATATATATTGAAAATACTAAAAAATTATAAATAAATAAAAATAAATAATAGAAAATCATCAAATTCAAAAATTAAATAAAAAATAAAAAAATATTAAAAATGAATTCCCTAACTGTAACAGTATTAAAAATAAAAAAATAAAAATGATTGATTAAAAATATAATATATTAAATGTATCATGTTAACAATGAAATTTTAAAATATACAGAAATTTGAATAAATTACATAAATATTAGGTGTATGTGTTTTTAAATATTGCCTAAATATATTTGTGTGTGCATTTGCATATAAATTTCATTAATTACATAAATATATATATGTGAAATAAATGAAACACATGAAGTTTGATATATATTAAATTAAAAAATCAAACAATATGAAAAATGGATAAGACATTAAAATGCTTTTAATTAAAATTTTATTCATTATATATATTTATATTTATATTTAATATATATTATTTATTACTATTTATAATTAATATATATATATATATATATATATTATACTGGTCCATTTTTATTAATAATTGTTTCATTAATAAATTAAAAAATAATTTTGTAATTTATTCGTTTTTAATTTTTTTTGTTTAATTATATACTCATTTATATATCTACATTTAATATATACTATTTATCAATAGTTATAATATATATATATATATTAAATGTATTCATTTTTATGAATAATTATTTAATTAATAAAATGTTTAATATTTTTCTTAATTTACTCTTTTAAATTTTTATTTGTTTAATTATTTCATTTTATTCATTTTATATATCAATATATTTAATATATAATATTGATTAATTTTTAAAATTCATATACATGTTTATTCATTTTTAATAATAATTATTTAATTAATTAAATTGTTAATTTTTTTAATTTTATTTTATAAACCTTTATCAGCGCTAATAAAGCACTGATAAATGTTACTATTTATCATCAATTTATTGTTAACACTCATAAAGGGTAACTTTTATTAGCACTAAAAATAAAGCGCTGATAAAGGGTAACCTTTATGAGCGCTAAAATAAACTGCTGATTAATGTGAAATTTTATCGGTGCTAAACAAAATGTACTGATAAATGGTACCCTTTATCAGTGCTTTTATTTAGCAGTGATAAATTTGGAATTTCTCAGTGCATTTTTCTAGCACTGATAAATGTCGACACTATTAAAGGCTAGTTCTGTAGTAGTGAATCCTTGCATTATATATCATTTTACGTCTTTCAATTTTTTTGAAGACAAATGATTGTATTATTTAACATTTTCATTATTTATATTTATAATAGAATACTATTTTAAATTTACCATTCAGATTGATTGATTATGAATATGTTATAAGGAGAATAGTTTATGGAAATGAATAATGAATTAGAGATTTAGGCATGTCTCCTATTATTTCCAATGTAATTAAATTTTATGTTTGGATATCATGTTATTTCATATTATTTTTCTTTTTATATTTTGTTTTATTTTAGTATCCATTTCATTTTAGGACACTTTATCAAGGATAATATTAGATTATACTATGGAGTATTATAGTATAGAGAGGGGTACTGTTATGACTAATTTTATAGTTCATCCAACCACCATCTCGCTTCATTCACTAAGAGATAATCTAGTTTACCCTCCCTTCATACAACTTTAGTCACTAGGAGTTCATCCTCTGATTATTCCATCTTATTATTTTCTATAACCTCCTTGTTCATATCCCTTTCCTCTTACACCCACACAATATGCTAGTGCTCAGACTCATATCCCTAATTATTACCCATTCCCACCATCCACTATGTAGGTCACTACACCTCCATATGTTCGACCACCATATCAATATCCATATCCAACATCATCTATAGAGGAATATCCACATGTATTTTACCTCAATTAGTATATTTATCTTCATTCATCATCGTCATTTTATTATTAAAAAAGGGAGAGTACAAAAAACAAGACCAAAGGGAAGGGGAAATTATTGAGGCCTGAAGTGATGAAGACCAAGTGCGTCCTCTCTAATAAAATTATTCCCTTTAACAGAGAAGGAGTGAAATTCTGAGGGAAAGTAAATCTTAAGACCCTAAAATTCCATAGAGGCAAGGTGATCCACAACCTTGTTACCCTCCCTCCAAGTGTGCATAATGATTGTGTCATCCCTGATAAGAGTCCTGCACCTCCTCATGATGAAGGATAAAGACCAGGAAATGCTACACCTACCATGAATGGAATCATGGATGACGATTGAATCAATTTCTACTACAACAAGACCAATGTACTAGAGCCTAAAGAGCTAGAGACTAGTGAGAATCACTAGAGCCTCGACCAAGAGAGAGCGAGATCTTCCAATGTGAGTAGAAAATGATAGGATAACCTGACCCACGGAGTCCCAGAAAACACCACTACCTTTCATGTCAGTCATAGAGAAAGATCCTTAAAAGTTAATCTTGAGGCCAAGAGGATGAGTGAACCACCTTACCTGGCGCCCAAGATAATTGGAGAAAGTATCAAGGGTGCCCTCCTGAAGCGGTCTGAGAGAGGGAGCTTAACGCCATTTACCACATAATTCAACCATATCAAGCAGAATTAAATTGGTTCTATCCACCAGGGACCTATTGGAGCATTGAATCCCCTCATGGATGGATTTTTTCAGGGACATCCAAATTTACCAACACCCTATAGAAAAAATGATGGTGCAGGCGCTTCTCTCTAGACCTTCATTCCCTACACCATGGAACCAATGATGAAGGAAGGAGAGGTTCCTCAGATCTGGGATAAAAAAACCATGAAGACACCAAAGTCACACCACACATTTCACGCCCACTCACTTACAAAAAACAAATTATCCAAACTCTCCTCTTTAGGATCCCTGCAATACATGCATCTTGAAACTAGGAGAACACTAGAATTTTTAACATTCTCATCAATAGGTGGGGCACAGTTCTGAATGTTCCATAGAATAAAGGTGAACTTGGAGGGAATTTCCTTAAACCATAATATTGGGACCCAGATGTTCTGTATATCCACACTGGTGGTCACCCTTTGGTAATCCTTATAAGAAAATGCACTTGGAGATGAAGTAGTGAAGACACATCTATCCAGATCATCCGAAAGATCAATCATCATAAAGGCTAAACACTGTTTTTTTTTCTGGAACAACATTGATGAATGTAGAGTAAATAATATCCTTCTTGAAGGTGATGTTGGTGGCAGGGAGAGAACCTGAGGAGGACACCAACCCAGTTATGGTGTCCAAAGGAGGTCTCCCCAGAACCCACAATCCATTTGGTATGTGGCTGAAGGGATTGAATATGAGAGGAAACAACAGACCGGGGAGAATCCTAACCCCCAAATGAACTATTTCTACCTATGTTGATTTTGGTTTCCATGAAACTTCCCCACAAAGTATGAGCCTCAATGACCTCCCATGCCAACTTCACCCTCATTCCATGCAGTGAACCAGATATGATCTTCATGCCAATGCCTCCCTCCTGGACAGGTCTTGCAAGCCTGTTCCATGACGCCTCCCCTCATCATGAGCATCCCAAATGAAATAGGAAATAATAGAGTAAATCTTGGATATCACTCCTTTAGAACTTTCATTATTGAGAGTTCATGGTAAAGGATAGAAGATAGAACACTCTTGGAAAAGGTGAGCCCACCTATAAAGGATAAAATATGATTCTTCCAATTGTGAACACGACCAGTCATTTTCTCCACAATGTAATCAAAATGGTGGATTCTCATATTTCTAGTGGAGATAGGTGCACCGAGATAATCCATGGGGAAAGATCGATTCTACATACCTATAATTCTACTTAGAGAGGAAATCATACTGACTGTGCAATGCTTCAAGACATTAAAGAGACTCTTATTATAACTAACAATCTGATCCTCCATATACTAGTATGTGTTTAAATAATAATGATACCAATTAATTATAATTTTTATATATAATTTTTATTTAATAACTACCTTTCATGATTAGATATTGTTGGCGCCAAAATGGGAGAAGAATACAAAGAAACAGAAAGCCTCCAAAGGTTGCCTTGCGAAGCCCATTCATGGAGCCCCAATCGCACCTCACCTGCCACGGAGCAAGGAGGAGGTAATCCTCTGCGATTGTACTTGATGCTTGTGAGCCACCGTGGAGCAAGGAGGTGGTAATGCTCTTTGACCGCACTTGATGTTCGTGAGCTACCGAGGAGAAATCTCTATCTTCGCCCCGAGCGAGCTCTCCTTCACAGCGCCTCTCCACTATAAATACTGGACTCCCCCAAGTCAAAGAGGCAGATCATCCTACCTTTAAACTTCCTAGCTCCCAAATCACAAAGCACCTTCTACTTTGCGAACCATGAGCTATGCGAGGTACTTCTGCTCTGCAAAGTGCCTCCCCTTTTCCTTTCTTTAACCCCCTCTTTTTAAAGGGATGCCTTTCGCGGAGCCCAACGGCCTCTGCGAAGGAAGGGGATCCCCAAGGGGACTCGGGTCATCATGGAGCGTTTATGCTTCATGAAACACCCTTCACACACACATGATCCATATGCTAAGGTGGGGTCATTGTACTTCGCAAATCACATTGCTTCACGACAACTTTTCTTCGCAAGGCAGTGCTCCGTGAATTCCTTTCCACTTCGCGAAGCACCTCCCATACACACCTCTACCCTATGCTTAGGTCAAGGTGCCCCACTTCGCGAAGCACACCCCTTCGCATGTACCCTCTGCCATGCGGAGCAGTATAGTTTCACAAGGCCCCTGCCTATGAACCCCTCTGCTTTGCAATTCCCTTTCCCATGTGACCCTCCAGGTTTGCATGATGTGATTCCAAATTCCCTTGGATGATACTAACCATTTCATTGCTTTACCTCATGCTTCTTCGCAAAGGCATGATAATGACTATTTCTTCTTCACATAGCCACGCTAACGTGGACCCCCTGATGGTTCGTTCCATGAAACCCCCTAGCCACAACATTGTTGATGCCTTCCCATCCACAAGGAGCATAGGGTATCGGTTATGTAAGTCCTAGGGGTGTGGGGAAAACCCACCTCATCCGAGCTGTAGGACATTAAACTACCAAGCACCATCATCCTCAGCAAATGAAGTTAAACTGTGACCTCGCCTCGTGCCTTGCACACGGGGTCCCCCCACCTTGGACATTCTACATGCCCACTGGTCTCCACGAGGATGAGATCTTCCCTCATAGGGGATGATATCCTCCTTATCGGAGTGGCATTTTTCTGTGGGGAAAGGGCAACCACCCTAGTGTAAGCCCCTTTCCTTCCTTGAAGGAGGTAGCACCTCTGCTCCTCCTCTCTTCCTGGGTTCCAAGTTCCTCTCCCACTGGGCTTTGTCACTATTCGGGCCTCCATCTTGGAGTATGTGCCAACCTATTTGGGCTGCTAACTACGTGTAATCCCCACTTCACCTCCCATGGATGCACCTTTTGTGACGTGATCGTCAGGTCTCTACTACCTCTTGTTTCTCACACCGAGCATGACTCACATGGGCTTAGAGTGAGCACCGACCATGACATCTTTCCCGGGCAGCCTAGAGTGTAAGACCCTCACCCTCCACCCATATGAAATATGAGGACTTTGATCCTTGCTAAGGCGAGGTACGTAGGAAGTCTCCACAAGGTTCAAGCCCACCACCGAAAGAGACCCCTGGTCCCCCTTCACGTCGGTTCACCGACCACCCATCCAAACTATGAGGACTTTGATCCTTTCTAAGGCGAGGTACGTAGGAAGCCTCCACAAGGTGCAAGCCCAACACTAGTCATTCCAACCATCTTCACGTCGGTTCACCAACTCATTAGGCAGCCTAGAGTGTAAGCCCCTTCCTACCATCCTGAACTACATGGTCTTTGATCTTTGCTAAGGAAAGGTATGTAGGAAGCCTCCACGAGGTTCAAGCCCACCATCCATTGGTCGTACCGACCCCCCTTCACGTCAGTTTACCAACACCTTGGGTATCCTAGAGTGTAATCCCCACACCCAATCTGAACTATGAGTAATTTGATCCTTTATAAGGTAGGATATGTTGGAAGCCTCCCTTAGGTTCAAGCCCAACCACCATTAGACCCTAGGTCCACCTTCACGTCAGTTCACCGACCTCCACCTGAACTACGGGGTCTTTGATCCTTGCCAAGGAAGGGTACGTAAGAATCCTCCATAAAGTTCAAGCCCAACACCCAGTAGTTCCGAACCCCTTTCACATCAGTTTTGCCCCATCCTACATGACGTTAAACTGTGGGCCCCATCCAGTGGTAATCTATTGACACTCCCATTCAGCAGTAAACTATTGCAACCTCATTCAGCATAAGATACTGACAATCCAATTCAGCGGTAATCCATTGTAACCTCATTCAGCGGTAAGCTGCTGACACTCCTATTCAGTGGTAAGCTGTTGTCACCTCATTCATTAGTAAGCTTATGACACTCCCTATTTAGTGGTAAGCTACTGTCACTCATTCAGCAGTAAGCTGCTGACACTCCTATTCAGTGGTAAGTTGTTGTCACTCCGTTCAGAGGTAAGACATTGTCACTCCATTCAGCAGTAAGCCGTTTTCACTCTATTCAGAGGTAAGATGTTGTCACTCCATTCAGCGGTAAGTCGTTTTCACTCCATTCAGTGGTAAACTGTTGACACCTTATCCAGCGGTAAGCCGTTGCGATCTTATCCAGCAATCAGCCTTTGAAAACCCCAATCGGCGGTAAGCCGTCACCATATGAACTACGTGGACATTGATTCCCTACCACGAGGATACGTAGGAAGTCTCTTCGAGGCTCAAACCGAAAACCATCGTCATCCTCATGACGGTTCCATCCCATTCACAATACACATCATAGAACTTTCCATCATGCATCCTGATTCTTACCCAGGCCGCCACATCCCGGTGGGATCATGCCACCCCATTCCTCATTCCATTCAACAATAATCAGGAATCCAACCAAATGTTGACCCCAACATCGGTGTTCCCTCTAGGGGGTTCCTCCATCTGATCCACTCTAGTCAGTGTTCTGATCAGTCTGATCCATATCTGCTGGACGTTAAACTTGCGGCATACCCTGTGTTAAACATGGGAAGCTGAGGAAAACCTGAGATACATGCCCATGGAATATGATTCCCCGCATTCGATGTGGGATGAATCGGGCTTCCGCACCCTCGAGAAGCCCTATAATAAGGGACAAAAGATAGACATGTCAATCCCCCAGTGCCCAGACACACCAGTGATGCCCAACGTGACTACTCCCCTGACGGAAGGTTGCTGCCTTGAATGGACTCCTTGGAATGTCCCAATAGAAGCAGTGTAATTAACTGGTGTCCATGAAGATATTGTGCTAGGAAGAGTTTCACGAAAAACTTATTAAATCTATGAGGGAGACTCGGACTAGGTGACAGGTTCTGAGGAGGAATCCACAGAAGGAAGAACCGACATCCCGTCATCCCATTTCAATCAAGGAGAAAATTTCCTTGAATAAGTAGCGGATGCCACCCGCTTTTGGAAAGCAAGAATGTGGGGAAACAAAGCCATGCCTTTTTTACTCAAGCAGGCGGACGTGCGCACCTTGACAAAAGTGTCGGAAACAGAAATGGTGAACCCGAAATGAAGGTATTCTCCTCAAAATGAAGACTAGTAACATTCGAGGCATCAATGGATTGACGTGTCACTAGATCCAGCTACCTGGTGCCAGGTCCAGCTAAGAAAATGGTGGACCTGGTGTGAAACTCAGCAGAAGTTGGGGAAGTAGAATATTGGACATCTTGTTCTACGACGTTGTCAGTGTGGATCCCTTTTATTGACCATGGAAGATGGGATGGCGCTGGGGCATTGGTTGTCGATTCCTTTTTCTTTTCAGCACTAATGAGTTAATCTCCCTGCTTCTCAGGAATCAAGTTGCTGCTCCGGGGACACGATCACCACCTTCCCATTGACACAGGGGTAGGGTCAGCGTCAACATGACCATTCCACGTGGCTTCACCTCTTCCATGATGGCCTCTACATCTATGACCATGGGACACCCATGCCCCCTCTCCCCGTATGAGGCCATCCAATGAAGGGTGATCAATGACCTCGTGCGCCGCTATGAGGAGGAGGGCATAATCCCGACCTGGGATATGACCTTCCTGGATCTGGAGGCGTCTGCACATCGCCATCAATGCCGCCCCTGAGGGCCATGCAGGGAGCCATTGCTCCCCACCCTGACATACATCCGTTTCAGGAGCCTGTCCCCGGAGTGCTTTGTTGACTCCCTGCCTTACGCTGACGAGGTAGGGGACATCTGGCCCAGCTTGGTTAGAGTCCCATTCCAGGGGCTCCTAGCGAGGACTCCCACCCAACCGCATCAGAACCACCACCTGGTCTTGCTGGAAGAGGAGCAGGTAAGCTACATACTTGCACCACCGGCCCCGGTTTGTCTGACCCAACGCCAGCGTCGGGCACAAGCTGAGGAGGATGCCCACCAAGGGGTGTCAACGTTGGTAGTTGATATGGCCCAAGCCACCGACAACACATATTATCAGTTCCCTACATACATAGAGCAATAGAACTTATACGCCCAGATAGGATCGAGGCCCCAACTGCCCCACGGGCAGGATGGGTCGACTCTCGTGGTCGCCAGTGTAAGCAGTTGCCACTGCGAACTTACCCGTAGCGATGTCACATAGTACGGAGATCCTCCCCGTACCACTTCCAAAAAAAGCGCAAGCCTTCCCCGCTTAGAGGCTAGACATGGAGGTATGTCCCATGATACCCTCAATCCGAATGAAGGTCTTCCCCGTGGTGGTGATACTCAGCACGAAAGCCTCTCCCATTCCCATCACACTGGGTATGGAGTCATTTCTCCTACCCCCAACCGTTGGTGTAGGGACATTGCCCATACGACCTCTGTTCAATGTGGGGATCCTCCCCATGTCCTCTTAGCAGTTTTTGAAGGTCCTACTCACCTCAGAAACCAGAGGGGTGAGGGCCAGCCTCGCTCCACCCACACCCAGAACGGAGGTCCTACCCGTGTTTAGCTACACCGATACAAGGACCATCCTCGTTTTTAGGTCACCAGGGAAAACAAACATGGAGGTCCTCCCTATGATTCTTCTAGTTCCAGCAGAGGTCTTTCCCACTCTATTGCTACCCATGGAGGTCCTCTACATGTCCCCTTTGACATCTTTCCTGGTGCTCCTCGCAGTCCGGCTTTCTTGGGTGGAAACCCTCTCCGCCCCAGCCCCATTGCGACCAAAGGAACTTGTGTTAGAAATCTGACCTATCCTGAGGAACCACCCAGGGGCAGGAAGGTGGGCCATCTCCATCATAAGAAGAATCTTGGGAAGGCCCGGATAGAGATCAGACCGGTCCGCTTCTCAGACTTTGATGTGGAGTACGACTCAGTACGGGAGCCCGCCTCTCGCTCATCTGAGTCAAGGGCCGGGGTAGGAAAAAGACACATCAACCTAGTTC
Source organism: Viscum album (assembly GCA_963277665.1). Taxonomy (NCBI): domain Eukaryota; kingdom Viridiplantae; phylum Streptophyta; class Magnoliopsida; order Santalales; family Viscaceae; genus Viscum; species Viscum album. The sequence goes on from OY728155.1 coordinate 391,757,296, forward strand.
TCCCGGAATGTGAGGTCCATCAGATTCCCACCTCCCTCTATTGGTACATCTAGGAGGATGAAAATATGGAAACCCCGCAGGTCACAGTTGTGCAATCACCACCGTCGTCACCGGAAGTGCTCTTTACCTCAACAAAAGATCATGTAGAGCTATTATGGGGACCAATGGCAGGAAAGAAGCGGCATGACCCATCACCAGTAGCCCTAGACCCCAAGCCAGGAATGGATCCCATCAGCCCATCTTATCATGACGTAGTGGCTAGGTCGCTACACTCTTCGAAAGATAGCCCAAGATTCGATGGCCAGTCAGCCTGTTCACCATACTCTCCACCGGCTAGCCTTCCTTCACAACAGTCTGCCTCAGTACCGCTGCCAGCTTATCATCCAACCCCATTTGACGAGTGAGGAAATCAAGGGACATACCTTGAATCTGAGCCGGGGAGTTTATGGAATATCCTTGCAGCGGGCCACTTCCCTGAGAAGTTCTAGCCCATGGCAGCACCAAATTTCTGTATACCGGAATCCCTCACCCCGGAGGTAGTTGAGTGTTTCCGCCACACCCTCTGGGTGATGCATTTTAGTCTTTGTCATCATCGAGTGTTTTATCCTAGGAGCCAAGTGCATTTTGAAGACATCAGCGAGCAATGCCGTCTGGTCGAGTTGGCCGCACTCCCTATGGCCCAGCACCCTGAGTCACCAGGTCGCTGTGAGGCCCTCCAGTAGCAATGTGTTCAGAGTATCAATGTACTCCACAAAATTAATAAGGAGGAACCCCCCCCCCCTCGACGTTCAAATCCATGACTGGGGGTAGTATGCTGCCCTCCTCTTCAATCCTATTCGGCGGCATCCCAACTTTCTTGGTGACATCGAGGAAATTCTCCCAGGAAGGGTCACGGTCAACATGGATGACCTAGTAGATGAGGAGGACGAGCTGGAGCTTCTTGATGGAGACTTCCCCCCCGAGGGCATGCCACAACTATTGGATCCATCAGAGAGGATTACATGCCAGTAGAGGAACCTACTAGGTCTCCTTGCACCCACCGAGGCATTGGTACTCAGCTAGAATTCTGGTAAGGGCAAAGAGCACGTCATAGCTGCCAAACACTCCGACCCGTGCGCCTCAGTACAGAAGATAGAGGAGGACCCTGAGAAGGCCACGTTGCACCAAAAACTTGTTGAGAAGAAGAAGTTGGTCGACGAACTCCTGGTTGAACATGTTGTAGAGCGACGACCCGACTATGAACATCCTAGGCCAGTACAGCAGGGGTAGGAACAACTTCCCCTCAGAAAGCTGCCCCCAAGAAACCCTGATCATACTACTCCTATGGACAGGGTTGAGGCCAGAGCTCATGGAAAGAGGGCATGGTATGTCATTCCAAACCCTCCAGAATGGTGCAAAAATCCAAGGAATCTGGCCTAGGTTCCCCCAGCTGCCTCGCATGTCGCTCCACCAGTCGCTCCACTAGTTTATGAGCCTATTTACCATGTTGAAGAACCCAAAAATGTGCTTGTAGTTAGGGATCCCTGTCAAGACAGGGACCCCTGCCCAGATGATCCAATGGCAGCGCTCATATCCCACCTTGAGGCGTTGGAAAAGCAATAGGTGGTAATCCCACCTGATGGAAAGCCATATCTGGCGTGGGTGGATGATATATCGGTGCCTCCGGGTTTCGGGAATCCCACCTTCTCCCCCTTTAAGGGGACAGGGGACCCGCTGTAGCACCTGACCCACTTCAACTTAAGGTGTGGGCCCATGTTAGGGATTACTGCACAGTAGGAGGCTGCGAAGCTCCGCTGTTTTGTTCAGACATTAGAGGGGCCGAAATTCGTCTGGTACAACCAGATCCCCATTGGATCTGTAACTAGCTGGGAGGACTTTCGCAGGAAATTCCTCTATAAGTTCATTTCCACCACCTGGAAAACCAGTATCGCAGACCTCTCCAAGTGAAAACAAAGGCCTGATGAGCGAGTCACAGACTTTATCGCCCGGTGGAAAGGGATCACATACTCTCTTGACATGCCACTGACTCAGGAGAAGTTACTGAAGATGTGTGTAGGTAATGTCAAGACAGAACTGGTCCCTTCTCTGATTACCTAGAACTACCTTGGAGGATTCCAAGACTTCTCCGATAAGGCCTAGAACCTGGAGGAAGCCCTACAACAGGATAGCCAGGCACATCCGTTGCCCCCTGTATTTCCAGCAAGGAGGGCTGCCAGAGCCGAGACCACCACGGTGGCCCAAATAGAATCCCCCAAGCAACTAGAATTTCTACTAGTGGAACCATCCCCACTACCTCGCAGAGGCCCTCCACCTCAGGCGCGACCTCTGGCTCAGCAGCATCCGCCTCAAAATCGGCAGGTGCCCCCACGTAATGTGGCGCCACCGCCTAGGTGGGACAATTAGGGTCCGCCTCCTTGACAGGACCCTCCATCTCCTTATCAGGGTCAGGCTCCAAGGGTCCCCTTTCCATACAGAAGAAATCAAACCTACTCGTTAAACGAGAATCAGGTCCCTGGTTACTTCTGTAGCGCCTTAGAGAAGGGGATTGTCGCTTTCCTGAGTGCAGAAGGCCGGAAGAGGCGAATCTCACTGATCTCCCCAACTACTGCCCCTATCATCGGATCCTGGGGCACACCCTCAAGAAGTGATATGTTTTTAAAGACTGGATTCAAGACTAGGTCGATAAAAACATAGTTAGGCTGGGCCCGGCCCCGACACAAGTGGCAGGTGTCTTTGTAAGTCCAGACAGAAGTTGTGACAATGAAGGTGAGTGGAAGCAGGTTTCTAACTATGGGTCCCAGAATTATGATGACTGGATGGCTTGAAAAACAGTTTTCTCATACCCATGGTATCATTTGGGCATGCCTGAATCAGCTGGAGCCTTCAGAAGCTGCAACCGCTACTTCTGCATCGTCATCTCAACCGACCTCTTCCTAGAAGAGCAAGCATCAGTGGTGCAAGAAAAAGAAACTTGCCCCGCCTATTCCTTCGTCATACCGCACTCTCGGTGAATTAATTCCCCCTGAGATAGGGATTCCTCCCAGAATCTGCCCAGTAGCGGATGACTCTTCAAGTGATAGTCAAGGGTACGCTTCGGTTAATACCGTGGAGTAGGTGAACCCCTATATGACTCCCGAAGGCGGGGAGCGCCCGATGAGCCTCCCCAGCCGATGCCAAAATCGGTGGAACTGCAGCCATATAGGTCATCAGGGCACATTATTTGGTACCTCTAGCTAGGTCGTGCATACCAGAAAAAAAGCCCAGCGCAGAGCTCAGCACGCGCAACCTTTTCATCCGGTGTCGTCGGGCCCGCCTCCACCACCATTTGTGCTAGTGGATCAGGTAGAGCTACCTCGACCATGTTGTAATCAGCCTTGCCCTACTACAGGATGATATCAGTTTTCCGGTCCTCACTTGGAAGCTAACCTTTGGGCTTCGACTAGCGAGCAATGGGATATACCTAGCACCAGTCAGCCGCCGACCCATCTGGCAGGGCCCGCCATGCTTCCTGTCATAGAGCGACCTCTTGCAAGTAGAAGTTCGCATCTGGCGTGAAAGTATGATGTCCTAAAGCACCTTTTCAACATCCCAGCAAGGCTTTCCATCATCAAGGCCCTTTTACTATTGTCAAATATGCGTGAGGCCCTCGCTGAGACTTTAAGAAGCCCCCTCCAGTTTGAGACAGAGGTAGCAGCTACAAAAGCTTTTCATGCTGAAGCGGTCGAGAATACCAAATGTCAGGCCATCATTTCATTCTATGGAGAGGATTAAGGCTCCCCCATATAGGGTCACATCCACCCACTGTACATCACCATCCAATTTAATGGTGTGGAGGTTCACCGCTGTCCTGTTGACACCGACTTCAGGATTAACCTTATCCCGATGCAGACACTGCAGAAGCTGGGGTTATCTGAAGATGAACTAACTCCCTCTGATTTAATAATCCAGTGATATGATAGGATAGAGTAGAACCTATTCAGTAAGATCCGTTTGAAGACCCAGTTCAGTGGCCTAGTTTCCAGCACCGAGTTCATAGTTGTCTCCCAGGACACCCAGTACAACGCATTGATGGGAAGACCATGGCTCCACTTGCATGAGGCGGTCCCCTCATTGTATCACTAGTTCCTAAAGTACTCCCTCAATGGTCGAGTAGGCGTAATTTAAGGTTATGCATCTTCTTTTCCCTCTTGTGAAGCCTGCTACCTAGATGCCGACTATTACAAGATCAAGGAAAAGCAGATTCAGTCTAGTAAGGTTCAACCCGTCGCAGTTACAACTGACCCCTGGGTGGGTATGGATGATGCCTAAATCTTCCTGATCCATTAATTGGAGGCCACGACCTCCAACATGGGGAAATGGTTTGTTGTCTCTGGTAAAAGGGATAAGCATATTCCCCAGTCTAAGCGATGACGGAAGATCACCTCATACTCCTACACAAACCAGGCTTAGGTAATCTTGGAACCTCCTACCCCTGTACGGTATTGGGATGTCCGCCCCAGGGAAATGGTAGTACATCATACATGTTTGTTTCACTGGGCTAGAATTAACCACCTCAAGACAATGCGCTACTACTACTTTGACATCATCAAACATGGCCCCTTGGGTCGAAGACCAGATGGGATTAGATCGACTTCCTTCATTGCTATGATTTCAACAGCACGTGAACCTTTCGATATGTTGTCCAATGCCGCCCAGGATGGTACTAGCCTCTCTTCGGGATCTTCCGACCTAGAGGAAACACTTACCACTAGAGATCCCCCCTCCTTAAGTGAAGAAGAGGATCTGGAGGATGCTCCCCTAGCCTCTGAAGAGGGCATCTCTACTACAGTCGATGAGATGGTATAGGTGAACCTCAGTAGCGAGGTGGACCCTAGAACCACATTAATTAGTGTCGCCATGCCCCCAGAGGAGTAGTAGCGGTACATAGATTTCTTGAAGCAGCATCTTGATGTATTCTCCTAGAGCTACGATGAGATTCTAGGACTAGATCCTCAGGTAGTCGTCCACGACCTTGGTCTTCCGACAAATCATCGCGGGTTCAAGCAGCCTCCCAGAAAGATACACCCTTCTCATGGTGCCATGGTTGAGGCTGAAGTTGACAAGCTCATCAGATCCAACTTCATCAAGGAGGTTCATTACCCCAAATGGCTGGCCAACATCATGCCGGTTAAGAAGAAGAACGGATAGTCAGGGTCTGCATCGACTTCCGTGATCTCAACCGCCACTGTCTGAAGGATGTTTTTCCCCTTCCTGTGATGGAATTATTGATCGATGATACATCTAGGTTCCAAGACCTTTCCTTCATGGATGGTTAATCTGGATATAATCAGATCTAGATGGCCCCCAAGGATGAGGTGTCCACAGCTTTCAGGGCGCCCCAAGGTACTTTCTGTTACCAGGTTATTCCCTTCGACTTGAAGAATGCAGGTGCCACCTATCAGCGGACCATGCAACACATATTCAAGCCAATCCTCAAGACATTGGTGGAATTCTATGTGGATGATCAGGTGGTCAAATCTCGCTAGTGCCAGGACCATATCAAGGACCTTGAGAAAGTTTTTAGCTTTCTCCATTCTTGGCACCTGAAGATGAACCCGTTGAAGTGTGCCTTCACGGTCACCTCCAGGAAGTTTCTTGGATTTGTTGTTAGATACCGGGGCATCGAGATTGACCCAGAGAAGATCAAGGCCATCACTCAGATGCCTCCCCCAAGAAATATTTGGGAGCTTCGAGGTTTCCAAGGCCACTTAGCCTACATATGCCTATTCATTATGAATCTGGTAAGAAAGTGTAAGGTCTTTTCTTTTCTCATGAAGAAAGGCACCGCTTATGAATGGGATGAAGAGTTCTAGACTGCATTCAAGGAAATCAAGAAGTATCTGCTTCAGCCTCCAGTCCTGATGCCACCAATATCTGGAAAGTTGATGGTCTTCTATGTGACCACCCTAGAATGATCTCTTGGTGCCCTTATCACCCAGAAGAATAGTAAGGGGATGAAGAACCATCTTTACTACCTCAGCCGCATGCTCCTCGATACAAAGACCATATACTCCCCCATCAAGAAGAGCTACCTTGCACTCATATTTGCCATGAATTTTTTTTGACATTACCTGTAGAACCATGAGGTACAACTAGTGTCTCGGGTAGACCCGCTGTAGTACATTCTAAACTGCCCCATGTTGACCGGCCATCTAGCATGGTGGGCAGTAATCCTCCAGTAGTTCGACATCAGGTTCATGCCTCAGAAAGCTATCAAGGGACAAGCATTGTCAGATTTTCTAGCTGCCCATCCAACCCCTGTGGACCAGTCCCTAAAACTAGATTATCTTGATGTGGCAATCCTCTTGGTAGATCATGCCATCCCATGTTGGAAGATTCACTTTGATGGTGCCTCCTGGAGTCCCACCGGTAGGAATCTCAATGATCCCAGACTCAATAGGGTAGGTCTCGGTATTGTCTTCATTACCCCGGCACAAGCCATTCTTCTGTATTCATTCCTGTTGTCGGAAGGCTGCACCAACAATGAGATATAGTATTAGGCTCTTATCACTGGCCTCGAGCTGGCCCTCGAGATCGATGTTCCCCATTTGCATGCAAAAGGGGATTCCAAATTAGTTATCAAGCAAATCAATGGTGACTACATCATCAAAAAGCCATATCTCGTACCATTTTTGGAGTGCACCCTCCAGCTTACGGCCTAGTTTCCATCTCGTCCAGAAGTTACTCATGTCCCTCGATCTCAGAACGGTCGAGATGATGCCCTGGCCAGCCTGGCTGCGTCACTTACAGAACCCGAGAAGGATGATCTGATTATACACGTGGCACATCAGAGATTCATTGCTCCCGTAACCCTAGATGAGGACGACAACCTATGAGTAATCCATCTTACTACCGGGGCATCCACATTAGGACCCCTAGGTTCCTTAAATGCAGTGGTTGAAGCGACTCCTGACTGGAGAGACCCCTTTGTCGAGTATCTCCAAAATGGTTACCTCCCGGCTGATCGGGCCGAGCGTGAGTGAATCTGATGCCGCGCACTGCAGTTTACCCTCTAGAGTGGTCCCAGTCTTGAGCATATACTCTACAAGCACGAGTTTGATGGTTTTCTCCTCTGTTGAATCCAAAGAGTCGAGATTTCTCAGGTCATGCAAAAGGTTCAAACTGATTCCTATGGGGCTCACTAGACTGGGCTGAAGTTGTCCCATCAGATTTGGAGACTAGGGTACTTTTGGCCCTCCATGATCCATGACTGCATCGAATTCACCAAGAGATGTCATGCGTGCCAAATCCATGCTAACTTTTTTCATCGACCGCCAGAACCTCTCCACTCCACCAAGTATTCTTGGCTGTTCACTGTGTGGGGACTCGATGTCGTGGGACCATATCCACCAGAGATAGCTCGCCAATGCAGGTTCATCCTAACCGCCACAGATTTCTTTTCCAAGTGGGAAGAAGTAGTTCTGATCAAGGAGGTCAAGGCCCATTCCATTATTGACTTCATGAGCTCCAATATCATCAACCGTTTTGGAGTCCCTCCCACATTCCTTACTGATAATGGCACCAACTTCCGTGCAGTTGAGATGAAGAAATTGTACTCCAAGTACAACATCTGTTCGAACCATACCTCCCACTATCACGCGCAGGCAAATGGACAGATCAAGGCATTCAACAAAACCCTCTCTAACATATTGCAGAAAATGGTTGGTCAGAAGAAGAAGAGTTGGCCGGACAAGCTCCCCAATGCCCTCTGGGCTTATTAGACGACGAATCGTAATTCCACCTAGGTGAACCCATATTCTCGGGTGTACGGAGCTGAGGCAATCCTGCCCATCGAGATCCAGCTGCCTTCGTTACGCACAACGGTCTATGACCAGCAGGTGCTAAATAAGGTATCCAAAATTCATATAGATTAATTGGAATCACTTGACGAGAATAGGATTCATTCCCTACACAATTTGTAAAGGCATCAGAATAAGATAACTAGAGACTTCAACAAGAAGGTTTTCCTCTGCTCTTTCCTACAAGGAGACTTGGTATTTTCCCTCCAAACACTAATGATCCCTGGCAAGAAACTACCCAAGTTGGAGCCCAAATGGTAAGGACCTTACATGATTCACAAGGTTTACCCCAATAGAGCATACTCCATGGTGACCATGGATGGTGAGCGTATAACTCCTCCCACCATGCCAAGTTCCTCAAGAAATACTTTTCTTGAGCCTACTGGTCCTGCATGATCTTAAACTGGATGGTCCAACATGACCCTAAACTGCATGACGGTCCTGCATGACCCTAAACTGCATGACGGTCCCACATGATCCTAAACTGTTTGGTCCTACATGAATGTAAATTGTAAAACATCCCACATGAAGTTAAATTATATTTCATCCTATAAGACATTAACCTGAACCCTTAGAAATATGTGTAGCTTGATTCCCATCCTCATGGGACACATAGGAATGCTCAAGCATTTCATCTTGAGCCCCACCCCAAACTCTTCTCGTTGACTATCCCCCTGGGTATAGTTCTCTCGGAGGATACTTGCATGATATGGTGTAAGCTTCCTTATCCCCACTCATTCCAGGATTATAACGGTCGCACCATGTGCCCACTCCTTGTTCTTATATCCTCCCATGTCCTCACCATATTATGCTAAACTGCATGTCCTTCAATAAATATGTATGGATTGATTCACATCCTTATGGGATACGTAGGAACACCCAGAATTTTCTTCTGTTGGCCCAGCCCGAATTCCAGAATATCCTCTCAGGTCAAGACATATGATGTGGTGCAAGTTTTTTCCTCAATACACGTCGAGCTCATCTCGATTTCACCGTACGTCCCACTCCCCAGAGGTGTTCGCCTCTTTCACTGCCCTACTTGATTTTAAAATGTATGGGTATAACTATGCTTCACCCACTCCTTTGATTGGGACTCCATCATCCTTCCCATCTAGAAGGGCCCTCGAACGACAAGGATTCTAGGCCCAAGGGCTCTCCTACCACTTCAGGCCGACACCCTCAAGGATGTTGAGCAACAAGCCTATACAAATCCCGCATTGTGAATATGGTCAGCAGTTGATGCTCATTTTTTGTTCCCATTCCAAGTCACTATAAGGAAACTGTGTTTTGAACATGGTCAACAACTATACTTTGCCATCAGGACCGCCCCAATATGTCCCAAACTTTGAGTGTAGTGGTTCATTATTCCCCATTGTATATCAAAGCGACGAACTCCCCTCGGGTGATGTTAGCTACTATAACCCCATATGACGGGGAAAGCCAAGTCTGGATCCTTGTTTACCACACCGAGAACTGCTCACGTGGGCTTAGGATCTATGATGAGGTGGTAACCGCACAATAGGTCGTATTGCAACCGTTATCCAGGACACCCAACCTCAGTCCCCTTAGCCTTTTCAGGACCCTGACCCAAGTTCCTATTTAGGGTTGTACGGTGTGGTATGGGATTATGTCCTCATTCACGTCAGGTTACTCACCGCACCGTAAACCTCCCTTGTTTGGGGTGTCTTACCCATTTCTTCATCGTAACTACAAGACGTTAAACTGTGAATTAACCGGGCCTTCCCATCTGAGGCCCAGCCTCAGGCCCCTTGGCCTTTTCGGTCCCCCATCCCAAGATCCTATTTAGGGTTGTACGGTGTGGTATGGAACTATGTCCTCATCCACATCGGGTTACTTTCCACACCATACACCTCCCTTGTTTGGAGTATTTTACCCCTCTCTTCAACCTCACTGTAAGACGTTAAAATGTGAATTGACCGGGCCTTCCCATCCGAGGCCTAGCCTTAGGCCCCTTGGCCTTTTCGGGGCCCGACCCAAGTTCCTATTTAGGGTTGTACGGTGTGGTATGGGATTATGTCCTCATTCATGTTGGGTTACTCGCCGCGCCATACACCTCCCTTGTTTGTGGTATCTTACCCCTCTATTCATCCTCACTGCAAGACGTTAAACTGCGAATTGATTGGGCCTTCACATCCAAGGCCCAACCTCAAGCCCCTTGGCATATTTGGGCCCCCGACCCAAGTTAATATTTTGGGTTGTACAGTGTGGTATGGGATTATGTCCTCATTCACGTCGGGTTACTTGCTGTGTCGTACACCCCCTATTTAGGGTAGCTTACCCCTATGTGCGGTTCTAGAACTACGTATAGATTGATTCCCATCCTCTTGGGATACATAGGATCTCCCGAACAGCTCATCTTCGAGTATAGCCCCATCTTGGACCCTTGGCCCTCATTCCCCTAGAGAGGAATATATGGTGTGGTATATGGGATTATATTCTCACTCACATCGGGTGTTGCAACAACCATGCCATTTAACTCCCCCTCCTGAGAGTTTTCCATCCCCTTGTGCTATCCTCGTCTTTTCAAATTGGCCGCTCTCAAGGTGAGCTGCTCGACCCTCTTTAGCAATTCACCAATGTGCCTAAGGGTACTCTGGTTTAGTACCTATAATTTCGGACTCTAATCGGACATGATTTCACCCATTTTTTAGGCTTCATGTTCTCCCTCATTAGGGATTACATCACCTTTTGCACCCAAAGGGACCCCCAAATGGCATGGATTCTAGGCTCAAGGGCTCTCCTAACATTACAGGCCAACATCCTCAAGGGTCTCAGACAATAAATTGATACAAGTCCCGCATTGAGAACATGGTCAGTGGTTGATTCTCATTTGTTTGTCCCCATTTCAGGCTAACGCGATATGGATGTTGTGTTTCGAACATGGTCAATGGTTATCCTTCCTCGTCAATCCAACCCCATTAAGCCCAAAATTTCAATTACATGATTCACATCCTTCTCTACCTCATCATGCCAAAGTATAACATTGAAATTCTTGGTACTATTCCTCAGTGTGCATCCACGCGTTAGGAGGAAAAGCCACGATGAGGTAGTCATTCAGGGCTCCACCAATTCCAATTTTGCATGTATTTCACGTATTTCAAATACCTTATCCGCCCTTGTTTCTTACACCTATTTTGACTCATGTAGGCTTAGGGATTGGGTTAAGGCCCACCTTTACTTGGGATAGTCCCACTTCTCCCTAGTCCAAGTTCTAAGACCTTAAACTAAGATCCTTTCATATTGCCCCTTTATAGAACTATGTATAGCTTGATTCCCATTCTCATGGGATACGTAGGACTGCCCAAACATCTAGACTTCGGGTCCAGATCCATCTCTCAGAAATCTACCTTTCACCTTGGCCCCTTGGCCTACCCTTTCCCAGGGAGGGGAGTATATGGTGTGGTATGGGACTATGTCCTCATTCACTTCGGGTTTGTAAAGACCACACCATGTACCTCTCCCTCTTGGGATTTCTCTATCCTTGTATTCTATACTCATCCTTTAAAATTGGTTACTCTCAAGTTGAGCACCCTCCTCGAACCTTTTCGGTGATGCACCAATCTATTTAAGAGTAATCTGGTTTAGCGTTTGGAGTGTTGGATTTTATGTGGACATGCTTTCACCCATTTTTCAGGGTTCATGTTCCCCTTCATTTGGGATTCCATAATCTTCCACACCTAAAGGGACCCCCAAATGGCATGGATTCTAGGCCTAAGGGCTCTCCTACCATCACAGGACAAGGCCCTCAAGGGTTTCAAGCAACAAATCGATACAGGTCCCGTGTTGCGAACATGTTCAGTGGTTGATTCTCATTTGTTTGTCCTCATTACAGGATAATACAATATGGGTGCTGTGTTTTGAACATGGTCAACAGTCATCCTCCATCGTCATGCCAGCCCTGTTAAACCTTGAACGTTGGTTACATGATTCACATCATTGTCAACCCCATCATGTCCAAGTAGAATTTTAACATTCCTGACACTGTCCCTGAATGAGAATTTGTACGTTAAGAGGACAAAGTTGTGATAAAGGAATCATTCGAGGCTCCACCCCGACGTCCCTTCTCCACGGTCTGAGCTCTACGACCATAAACTAAGATCTATTTTAGAACTATGTGTGGCTTGATTCCCATACTCATGGGACACGTAGAAACACCCAAGCATCTCGTTTTCGGGTCCAGCTCAATTGGGAGCTAGTTTCTCCTACCCCTTACCCTCTTACATTTATTTTGGCCCCTTGGCCTGAGGTTTATTTCATGGAATCACATATGTTGTGGTATGGGACTATGTCCTTATTCATGTCGGGTATGTTTTATTGAACCATGAACATTCCCACTTTAGCCTCATCTCTACTACGTCTATGCCACATGACATTAAAATTCACGCCTGGTCCCATCACATGACCCTAAACTGTGACATTATCATTCTGGCCGCACGATGAAAAAATAGCATTGCATCGTGACGTCCTCACTCAAGGAGACACGATGTTTGGTATTGGTCACACACCATACCATTTTTCAATGCCTGCATATGGCTTGATTCTTGTGGAGACACCGAGACTTTCTATCCTAGGCCTATCGCTTAAGAAAAAAACCCTTTCACTTTAAAGGAAAAACAAGACACATCAAATACCACTTCTTTTGGTGCGAGGGCCACACTCACATGCCCCCTTTTATCCCTAGCACTGGTACCTTACTATGCCACCTCTTTTAGAACTACATGTGGATTGATTCCCATCCTCATGGGATACATAGGAACACCCAGGCGTCTCGTTTTCGGGTCCAGCTCAATTGGGAGCTACTTTCTCCTTCCCCTTACCCTCTTCCCCTCGCTAATATGCCACATCATCTTATACAGTTTGGAGAGCATCAGTATTCCTAGGTTGACTCGCCCTCCTGTCGCCAATGTGGATGCCATGATAAATGTGCTTGGGCGTACTCCCATGTTGGTATCCCTCACTGGTAGGATCCAACCATAGATAAGAGCCGTGATAAATACTACCAGCCTGACTATTGGATGCTGCTCAGTGCTGATGCTAAACCCCCATCTCTACCACTGGCTATCCTTAAAGTGCCGCTAGTATGAGTGCTCCTTGCCCCGTTGAGCCCCCTTTGGGAAAGTCTGAGGCCTCACCAGAAACTATCGGTCTTCCAAGAAATTCAGGAACTACTTGAACCACCATTTAAAGTGGACATATCTCACTACCTCTTTGTCCTCTCCCGGAACCAGCTCCATCAATTCCATTTCTAGCCGCAACATCTACTCTAGATCCTGCCATGTTCTCATGACAGGGAGGAACTCAAAGTACATAACCCCCAATATCGGGACCCCTGAAATCTGGTGAACATCCAACAAGCTAATACCAACCTCCCCAGGGTGTAAATGGAAGGTATTGGTCCTCAATGACCACCTTCTCAACAGATCCGAGATTATCTATTTTAGTTGATAGATGTGGAATTGGGAGGACCAAGACACCTCGTACAAACCCACTCTCCTCAGCTCAGCCCCGAACTCCTTACATGAGGCGCCTACCCAGTAGGCACAGGCCTAATCGTCTATGAAGTTGCTACCCTAGCGCATGTCCCATTCCTCAGACCGCCCCTTACTTGGGTTATTCAAAGTTTCCTTCAGTATCATGTGGTACAGAGGATGAGACGTATCCAGCTACAACGCCTTCTCGTCGACATTATTCAGATGGTTGTATAGGCAATCAACAACGATGGGTGTGAATTCTTCCTAGGCATGGTTGTCAGGTGCCCTGAACCATTGGCACTGGCATGACATACTCCTGAACCAGTAAGCTAGTTCATCCCTACTTTCTTCATGGATGAAGACATCATCCCTCACCCCGAAGCCATACAACGACAACCTCTTACACATTGGGTAGTTCTTATGGCTCTCCGACAGCAGCGCCACAAATGAATCATGGTTAGAGTGGATCCAGACTAACTCTCCTAGACCCAGAGTGTTCACCATATCATCCCTCTGAGTGACATCCACAAGAACCCCCTCGGCAGCTTCTCAATGAGCCATTCAGTTTTAGAACTTGGATGATTTTAGAGTTCGTTCACGAAGCATGTTCATAGAGAGCGTTCGCGAAGCCCAGTCACGGAGTCCTACCTACGCCTTCAGGTGCAAGATCGGGAAGTGTTGATGTGGAGTCCAAAACTCTATGTGCACCGCAAATCGAAAACCTGATTCACAGAGAGAAATCACGGAGTACACAGAGCTTCACGAATTGAGAGTGCAAAAAGACAATTTCACGGAGAGGGGAAAGGACAAAAGAGAGGTCAGCTCCCCTTTATATAGACGATTCCCTTCGAAGCTTTGTGGTGCATCCATTTCACACCGAGCTTCGTGGCGTGCTCGGCCTTTGTGTCACCTATCCACTGTGCGATCCCTCTTTACGATGCAGCTTCACAAATGACCAAGGATTTTGGCGATTGACCCTCAGACTTTGACCCATGATTTCTCTGCACCTCCAAGTCTGAGGGGGGGCATTTGTTGGCACCAAAATGGGAGAATAAGAAAAAGAAACATAAATCCTCCAAAGGCTGCCTCATGAAGCCCATTCACAGAGCACCAATCGCGCCTCTCCCGCAGTGGATCAAGGAGGTGGTAACGCTCCACGACCGAACTTGAAGTTCGTGAGCCACCGTGAAGTAAGGAGGAAGTAACGCTCTGCTACCGCACTTGACGTTCGTGAGCCGCCGCATATCAAGGAGGCGGTAACGCTCCGTGACCGCACTTGATGTTTGTGATCTTCCGCAGAGCAAGGAGGCGGTAACGCTCCGTGACCGCACTTGACATTCACGAGCCGCCGCAGAGCAAGCTCTGTCTTCACACTGAGCGAGCTCTACTTCGCGATGCCTCTCCCTAATAAATACTGGCCTCCCCCAAGTCCAAAAGGAATATCATCTGAAAATTAAACTTCCTAGCTCCCGAATCATGAAGCGCCTTCTGCTCTGCGAACCATGAGCTGTGCGAGGTAGTTCAGCTCTGCGAAGTGCCTCCCCTTTTCCTTAATTTAATCCCCTATTTCAAGAGGGATTCCTTTCTTTGAGACCAAGGGCCTCTGCGAAGGGAGGGGATCGCCAATGGGACCTGGATCATCATGGAGCGTTTATGATTCATGAATCACCCTTCACATACACATGATCCATATGCTAAGGCAGGGTCACTATACTTCACGAAACACATTGCTTCACGACACCTTTGATTCGCAAGGCAGTGCTCTGTGAATGACTTTCCACTTCACGAAGCACCTCCCATATGCACCTATTCCCTATGCTTAGGCCGTGGCACCCCACTTCGTGAAGAACACCCCTTCGCAAGTACCCTCCACCATGCAGAGCAATAGAGTTTAACAAGGCCCTTTCCTATGAACCCCTCTGCTTTGCAATTCCTTTTCCCGTGCGACCCTCCAGGTTTTCACGATGTGATTTCAAATTCCCATTGACGATACTACCCGTTGTATTGCTTTGCCTCATGCTTCTTCACATAAGCATTCTAATGACTATTGCTTTTTTCGCATAGCCATACTAACATGGACCCCGCGATGGTTTGCTCCATGAAACCCCTAGCCATGGCGTTGTCGATGCCTTCCATTCCACAAGGAGCAGAGGGTACTGGTTATGTAAGTCCTAGGGGTATGGGGAAAACCCTCTTCGTCCAAGGTACAAGACGTTAAACTGCCAAGAACCATCGTCCTCATCACATGACGTTAAACTGTGACTTCGCCTCGTGCCTCTCACGTAGGGTCCCCCCACCTTGGACATTCTGCATGCCCACTGGTCTCTATGAGGATGATATCTTCCCTCACAGGGGATGATATCCTCCTTATCGGAGTGACGTTTGTCTATGGGGAAAGGGAAACCACCCTAGTGTAAGCCCCTATCCTTCCTCATAGAAGGTAGCACCTCTGCTCCTCCTCTCTTCCTGGGTGCCAAGTCCCTCTCCCACTGGGCTTTGTCAGCATTCGGGCCTCCATCCTGGAGTAAGTCCCAACCTCTTCGGACCGCTAACTACGTGTAAGCCCCACTTCACCTCCCACAAACGCAAATTTTGTGATGTGATCATCAGGTCTCTAATACCTCTTATTTCTCACACCGATCATGACTCACGTGGTCTTAGTGTGAGCACCGACCATGACATCTTCCCCGGGCAGCCTAGAGTGTAATCCCCATACCCACCACCCATCCAAACTATGAGGACTTTGATCCTTGCTAAGGCAAGGTATGTAGGAAGCCTCCACGAGGTTCAAGCCCACCACCCAAAGGGACCCCTATTCCCCATTCATGTAGGTTCACCGACCACCCATCCAAACTATGAGGACTTTGATCCTTGCTAAGGCAAGGTATGTAGGAAGCCTCCATGAGGTGCAATCCCAACACCGGTCATTCCGACCATCTTCACGTCGGTTCACCAACTCATTGGGAAGCCTTGAGTGTAAGACCCTTCCCACCATCCTGAACTATGTGGTCTTTGATCCTTGCTAAGTCAAGGTACATAGGAAGCCTCCACAAGATTCAACCACACCATCCATTGGTCATACTGACCCCCCTTCATGTCGGTTTACCAACACCTTGGGCAACCTAGAGTGTAAGCCCCACACCGAATTTGAACTATGATGACTTTGATCCTTGCCAAGGCAAGATATGTAGGAAGAATCTCTGAGGTTCAAGCCTAACCACCATTGGACCCCAGGTCCACCTTCACGTCAATTCACCAACCACCACCTGAACTACGGGGTCTTTGATCCTTGCCAAAGTAGGGTACGTAGGAAGCCTCCCTGAGGTTCAAGCCCAACACCCAACAGTTACAAACCCATTTCACGTCATTTCACCCTTTTCCTGCATGAAGTTAAACTGTGGTCCCCATCCAGCAGTAATCCATTGACACCCCCATCCAGCGGTAAGCTGTTGCGACCTCATTCAGCGGTAAACTGTTGACACTCTTATTCAGAAGTAAGCTGTTGTCACCTCATTCAGCGGTAAGTTGCTGACACTTCTATTCAGTGGTAAGTCATTGTCACCTCATTCAATGGTAAGACACTGACACTCCTATTCATCAGTAAGCCGTTGTCACTCATTCAGCAGTAAGCCATTGACACTCCTATTCAACAGTAAGCTGTTGTCACTCCATTCAGAGGTAAGCCGTTTTCACTCCATTCAGTGGTAAGAAATTGTCACTCCATTCATAGGTAATCTATTTTCACTCTATTTAGCAGTAATCCATTGTCACTCCATGAAGTGGTAAGACATTGACACCGTATCCAGCGGTAATCCATTGCGATATTATCCAGCGGTAAGCCATTGAAAACCCCAATCGGCGGTAATCCGTCACCATATGAACTACGTGGACTTTGATTCCCTACCACATAGATATGTAGGAAGTCTCCTAGAGGCTCAAGCCCAAAATAATCTTCATCCTCATGAAGGTTCCATCCCATTCACCATCCATATCACAGAACATTCCATCATCTATCCTAATTCTTACCCGTGCTGCCACATCCCAGTGGGATCATGCCACCCCATTCCTCATTCCATTCAACAACAATCAGGAAGCCAACCAAAAGTTGAACCCAACATCGGTGTTCCCTCCAGGGGGTTCCTCCATCTGATCCAGTCTAGTCATTGTTCTGATCAGTCTGATCCATCTCTGCTGGACATTAAACATGCATCATACCCTGTGTTAAACATGGGAAGCTGAGGAAAACCTCAGATACATTCCCATGGCATATGATTCCCCACGTTTGATGTGGGATTCCTCAGGCTTCCGCGCCCTCGAGAATACCTATAATAAGGGACATAAGACAGACACACTAATCCCCTAGTGCCCATACATTCCAATGATGCCCAATGTGACTACTCCCCTGAATGAAGGTTTCTGCCCTAACTGGACCCCTTGGAATGTCCAGACAGAAGCAGTGTAATTAACTGGTATCCATGAAGATATGGCACTAGGAAGAGTTTCATGAACAACATATTAAATCTATGAGGGAGACCCAGACTAGGTGATGAGTTCTGAGGAGGAATCTACAGAAGGAAGAACCAACATCCCATCATCCCATTTCGATCAAGGAGCAAGCGTCCCTAAACAAGGAGCGGATTCCGCCTGCCTTTAGAAAGCTAGAATGCGGGGCAACAAAGCCACACCTTTCATACTCAAGCAGATGAATGTGTGCACCCTGGCGAAAGCGTCAGAAACAGATACATCCATTTCCAAATGAGGAGGTTGCATAAGAATTTGAGAGGTATGGAATCGACACACATAGATTATTATTCAATTTAACAAGGATGATGTTATTATTTGAAAAAATGGTAAGGAATGTCAATGTTTAATGGAAAATTTTGTTAAACACATCAATATCATTCTAGTTTAATCAATAACCTAGAGGGAAGTTTGAGACCAAATAAATAACAATGTATGGGTAGATATTTAGGTAATTAATGTTAATTAATAAATAAGTATATTTATATAAATCTATAATATTCAATTAACAAATATTTTTTCTAATGCAGCTTTGATATAATTTTCACGATGGTAAAAATGTGAGGGCTATAAAAATAATGACGTAGGTCGAAATTTGGTGAGCATACAAGTATGACATGTATGTTGGTTGGAAAGAGAGAGTTGATACCAATCTTGAGGAAATATAAATCATTCATGATTTCCCAAAATCGTAGTATAGAGATATAGTTGGGTAATAGAAGATTACATAGTTTAAGGTATTAGTTAAATTGATATATAAATATAAATAGTCATTTATTTATTTGAAAATTATTTTAAATGTTAAAATTATTTATTTTATTGATATTAATGAAATTACATAATTATTTGTTTATAGGAGAAATATAACAGAAATAAATAGAAATTATTAAAATTATTCTTTTGATATTCAATTGACATAACCCTTTTTCATACTATTTTTTAATAATATCATCAAGATTATCATGATCTTCATGCATCTTAAAATTCGATTTTAATTAATTTTAAATCTTATTTATCTTGTTTTATTTGATATCTAACTAGGAATTCTTAACATTAATGGTATATCTTTTCATTCAATGTATGGATCATTTCTTCTATAACTTTATTAATTTCTTTTTTCTCAGGTAATTGAAAATTAAATTATTTTTAAAATACAGTGAAACTTATTTCAATATTAATATACCTCAAAATATTATTCTTAATTTTTTTAGTGATATTTATAAATGTCAACCCCATTTGAGTCAATGATTCCTCCTCCATTTAGTTTGTTCTTCATATTGGGTGAACACCTAGAATAGGATTCTGAAAGAGATCTAAATAAATGTGATAACTTCATTTGAGATTTTTTTAGGGTTTTGTTAAAAATAATATATGAATAATTTTGTGGATCTGAATCATGATCATCCCAACATGTATGTGGTTTATTCACTGAAAAATATTGACAACAAATCTCATTTAACTCTTTATTATGTGAAAACATTGAAGATTCTAATGTACAAGTTCTATATATCTTATCAAATGTTGATTTAAAAACTATATATTTAAAAATAATTCTTGGTATACTATCTATATCATTATGACATGGGGATGTTGGGTTTCTTCAAATTTACATAATATATATGCCTTTTAATCATTGTTTAAAATAGAATCTTCAAGAAAAAAGTTATAAAAAATAGTAACATAAATTTCTCCAGATTGATTAACTTTAATTAGTTAATAGTGTCTATTATCCCATAAAAAAATTTCTAGTCTATTATTATTAAGAACAACTAAGGGAAGGGGATTAATTTTAACCCTTATCCCTAAAACTAACCAAATGATAATGCAGGAAACCCACCCCATAGAAAGAACCCACTAATAGTTCTTTATAGAAACTGGAACCAACTAGTCCATTGTTCAAATCTAAATTTGGTTGGATACTTCTTGAAGTATGAACATTAGTATTAGAACAAGTCCTCATAGGAATATGTTTGTCTAATCTTTTTTCTTAGTAGAATAAATATCCATGTGGTAGCATCTATTCATAATATTCTTCAAGAAGAATAAGAGATGAGATATATAATAATAGAAGAATAGTCTCCTCAATACTAAACTTCCCATTAATGCATATATGATCTGAAGATATTTATCAATTTTCATATTGATCTCCCTTATAATCAGTCACCTTTTTCAGTGATGATAAAATATTTTCAGCATTTATACATAATTGGAATCTTACTCACCTTCTTCTTCAACTTATCTTCTTCTTTAATATTTTTCCTTAGTATTTATTCAGATATACTTATGATATTCCAATGAACTGGATTCAAATACATATCATCTGAATGATTATCACCATCATCTTGAAATTTTTTACAATAGCAAATGTCATAAGGATTCTTAGTTGTACCCATATTCTTGAATGTAAACCATACTCAATTAATATTCTTCATCTCAATTTTAATCCTTTCATAACTTGTTAAACTTCATGAACATGATCAAATCCATCTATGTTCACTTTTTTTTGAATCCTCAAATAATTTTCAATCTGGATATCATATTTTAATTGTATATTTTTTGATATAGTGATTTTTATTATGTTAAATGTGTAACGACCTGGACCTGAACAACTACCTGAACAATGCTAAACGGGTCGGGTGCTACTAACTTAGGCACACCTCCCCTAATTCCAAAGGCTGCTGACTAGCAGCGATGGTCTTATAGGTATAGTGGGGAGGCTATACCCTCTCGGAGGATAATAATCATGGTACTGGTCCAAGTATAATAATAAAGATGCAGCGAAATAAAAGACTCAGTATACTCGAACCAGACCAACAGAGTGGAAGCACATTCAATATAAATAAATAGCAGAAGCAATAAATATAAACAACAGTAGAGGAAATAAACACAACAACATGATGATCACTTGTAACTACTACTGAACAATAAAACATGCATCCAAAACAGGTCATGCATATCCATATATAAAAAGGGTGTCAATGGCTAACCAACTGTATCTACAAAACAAGTAAGCATGCTGATACAAGAAATAAAGAAAAACAAGGTAAACTACAGCTAGGCATAACCTCAAGGTCCATACCATCTCTATGCAATAGCTAATATATCCCAGCTCCTGAAGCTGGCCTCTTTCCTGCAAGTAAATCCATAAAGTCTACATGCGTCTTGAAGGGCCCATGCAGGGTGTGAGACGAATCTCAGTAGGATACCACCCAACGGTGCGTACCTAATATAAGTGTTTAAGAAGGAATGAATTTATAAGGAAAATGGTAAACATAATGATCCACAAATAAACACAAACTCCACTGGTGCTCAGCAGCCACCATGGAGTGTCACTTGCTTCAGCCAACACCGGAATCTCTGTCATGTAACCCAGAACGATGTGCCCCCTGACACCGCATGTCTCAAGTACCAATGTCCCAAATTCACACCCAAGAAACATTAACTCAAAGGAAAAATGATGCCTGTACTCAATAAGTAACTGGAGGGACAATGAGGTCTGCCCTCAAGATAAGTAGTCGGATGGACAATGATGTCTTCCCTCAAAATAAAGTATCTAGAGAGACAGTGAAGTCTACCCTCAAATAATGTATCCGGAGGGACAACGATATCCACCCTCAAATAACGGCAAGCCTCTACCCCCAACCCGATAGCCTCAATTCTATCCCCTAAAGTCTCCTCACCTCCAACATGGCTTCCTACAGCAAGCACCCCCAAACCAATAGTACCCAAACCGCAACTAACGGGGGCCTGTACCGATACAAGTGGTCAGAACCACCTCATCACGGATTCTATCTTTGTACACACTACTCAAAGTTTTTGGGTGAGTGGTAATCACCAAAATAGTACCCAAGACACAACACCTCTGACACCTCATGTCCCTATGACCATGCCGCTCAAGTTTGATGGTCTTGCCATCCCAGTAACCTGGGCCATGCCCAACCTGACAGCCATCCTGCCTCAAACCTACGCCCATGATGCCCAATCCTGTGGTCAGAACCACCCAATGTAACTGGGCTAAGCCCAACCTGTGATCAGCACCACTCAAGAATATCATGGCCATGCCCAACACAACCCAAAGGTTCCAGCATATGCAATTCAGAAATTACATATATAACATATTTAAACAGAACACATAAACAGGAAAAACAATCTAAACAGTTGAATTACACTAATAAAGCGTTGTCCCATACCATCACAGAGGTCTTTAAGGCCTATAACAATTTATATCAAGTTTTAATAACTAAACTCAACAGTTTAAAACAATATAATTCAAATATAACCATTTTGGCATCCCCCGGCCAAAATGCGCCGATGAGAAATGGCCCCTCGCCCGGCCCCGCTCAAGAAAAACTGGTAACAGGGCATACCCAAAGGCATCCCATAGGTTGAAAAATCAATTCAATATGTAATATTAGATAAAATGGGTCCCGCTCAAAATACCCGAAAATGCACTGAAGGTCGTGCCACCCAAATGACCATGAAAACACAAAAAGAGTTATACACCACCTACCTGAGACTCGTGCAATGCTACTCCTCCGATAACAGCCTATAATTAGGTCTAAAACGTGGTATATCTATAAAAGAATCAAAACCACTCAAACCCCAATAACTCATTCTAGAATAGAAATTAAGAAAAACACCTCAAGAGGAATCAATGACTTACCGAGGGGGTTCCAATGGATCAATCAGTGTTCGAATCGGGTCTCAGATAAAGGAACATGAGCAAAAATGAGCTCCGACCAGCTCTCCCCGCTCAACCCAATGAACCAAATGAGTTTCTGCCTCAATACGAGGCTACTGCTTGTTTTAAAGAAAAAAGAAACTACACGGCCTGTATTTTAAGACTACACGCTGTGTATCATTTTTCTGTTCATAAGGCGGATGAAATTCCACCGAATTACTTTCCCGAACCTACTGACATGAGTACATGGTGTGTACTTTAAGAATACATGTCGTGTATCATTTTACTATTCGTAAGGCGACTGAAATTCCGCCGACTTACTTTCCCAAACCTACCGACATGAGTACACGACGTGTACTTAGTTTTTCTTCTCTTCCTCGCCGACTTACTCACATGACATGTATATCCCTTATACATGGATAGACTACATGGCGTGTCCAAGGAGGACACGACCTATACTTGGTTAAATGATTCTACCCGGCCAATAGGCCTACACACCATGTATATCCCTCATGCACGGCCAAGGGTACACAACGTGTTTATAACTACACGCCGTGTAGTAAGAAATTTATACATGGTTATCACACGACATGTACTCGGCGAGCACACAACCGAAACTCACCTAACCTATACATGGAGTGTACTTAAAATTACATAGCGTGTAGTCTAGAAATTTCCAGAAACTTCCCATTTTCTCCAGTTTTCTCAGGGACAAGTCAAAAATTCAAACAGGGTCGAGATTTTGACCCGTTCTAAAAACCTGGGTTCTTAAAAAATGTTTATAAAATAATAATTTTTATATTAAATATCACAGTATAATAAAACCAAGCATGAAATAAAATAATAAAAATAAAAAGGGATATTAATAGGATTTTCCGTATGTAATTAATCATATATTCTTCTAAGTTCAACATAATTCCCCAAAACTGGTGCAAAAACATGAATTCCCATGAGGTGTCAATAATTATCATGGGGATTTGAAGTTTATTATTATATATAACTCTTTATAACAATAAATATAAAGGATTAGTAAAGTGTGTGTCTAAGATTGACCCCTTAGGGAACTAGTTATCCTTAAAATAATATTTTTCTTGAAATGACAAAACATTGTGAATAAAATATTTACTATTTAATTAAAACCACATTAAAAAAAGTAATAATAATAAAAAAATGTTCTAAAAATAATCAATCCGGGATCATGTGATAATTAGAATTATCAAACTTAAATGAATAATATTTTTTTAGAATCAAATATAAATAAATCCATGGCCTATTATTTGTTCTCCAATAACTAAATAAATATTTGTCTAAGATTAGGTACTAAAATTCATTTGGAAATTAGGTTATTTAAAACCATTTTTAAATATATTTAACTTAAATTATTCCCATTATTGGGAATATACTCATGTAGTCTACTTCATACACTAAAATAATGTAACATCTTGGTTTTGATGTGATTAAAAAGGTTCCCCATGACGGTTCACCATAAGGAATCAAGTTAGCATCCCCGTATACCAGAGACTATTGAATACTATCAAAGGCCTAGGGTGTGATATTAGGGAGACTATTCCCTCATATAAGAGTATAAAATATTGTAAATAACCAAGAATCATCCATGTTAGTAAGTAATCTGAGTATGGAAGCAGTAAATAGACTAAAATATAAGAATATTGTAATAATAAATGAAATTCTATAAAATCCTAAACAATCATATCATACATAAAAAAATAATCACCTACTATGATGATCACATATGAAAGAGTATATAAAATAAACAAAATAAAAGTATATGTCTCCACTGTGGACTCCAAGACAAACCACATACCCTGTCTCCACAGACATTATCGAGCTACTCTAACCCGATCATAAGAATCCACATGAGATCCCATGCTCAATCATGAAACCTAGAGCCTTATCCCAATCCATCATGAAATCTTTTCTCAAATTCAAATGTAAAAATAAGGTCTACACACAATGAGGTGCACATAGAGGGGTGATAAATAATCACAGTAGGCCACCCCAATGACGATCCTATAAATTAGCTATCATAAGGTCATGTTAATGAAATATACTCAACCTAGATGATACATAATTGAAAATGATAAATAAAATAAATTTAGTGAAACCTCAATAGATCTTGGGTCTGTGATCCTAGTCAACTAGAAAATGTCCCATCATGTATATATATATCTACATGTGTATGTGTTTGTGTCTATATATATTCCAATAAATATTTATATACATAAATTTGTATATACATGTATAGTAGAAAAGTATCATAAATCAACAACATTTGATCTTTGGGTTTGTAATCCTGATCGTCTGAACATCATATGAAAAGGGAATTGAGATGGATATTGTACCACTCAATCCTAATATAATTAGTTAATTCTTGGTTCTATAATCCCAATTGACAATACCTGCCTCATCCAGCACCAGAAATATCTATAAGCAAGCTATATCACTATAGGGGGATACATGTCCTAGCCTTGAGATCACCCATACTCTTCTCCAATAAATATAGTGAAAGATGTAATATACAAATAGAAAATACTATGAAAAGTTAGTAAGATAGATTCTATACCACTCAATCCATGTAAATACAGTCCAATGTCTATGTCCTAGATACTGGACCATAGTAAATCATGACATTGCAACTTGGATATTCACTAAGGTGTTGACCCTTAGGAGATATATAAATGTAATGCTCTTTGGATAAAAGTAGATGCTCTGTATACATTCATATAAATCGATCAATAGACCCATCCTTAGGAAGTAAATATGGGTGATGTAGTAATGGTGCATCCACCCAACCTTAGGGAGCATCCTAGGCATCACACAGAGCACCAAGAACTATTCATTCGATTTGGGCCTTTGGGACACCGGTTTGGGCCTACGGGTCTCAAGGGCCTTCGGGTCATCATAGGCCTTTGGGCCTCAGGGCCTTCGAACCAGAAAATACCATGGAGTAGCCTAGTTCAAATAGAACAATCCTCAAAAGAGGATCAAAGCAACAAGAGTAGCAGTCACCAGAAGCAGAGCTAACCGGATTGGAAGAATTAGAGGGTATGGCAACCACCATCAGGACCAGGCACCGTTCAACTTTGTATGGGGAAATGATAGTCGATCATCAATGCATGGTGGGGAGGTAGGTGATCAATGATGCAGAAGCTGGGGAGGGGGGTCATTCTTGTGGGTTGGGCCTACGGGTCATGTATTGGGTATGGTATGCCTCTGGGCCTTCGGGTCATGTATTGCAGGTCATGTCAGGCCTTGTGACTTGTGCCTACGGGTCATGTATGGGTTCCCCTTCATCCCTTAAAAGGGGGGTTATCCATAATAAAATAAAAAAGAAGGCCTTATGTCCATTCGGGCATAATCAAAGTCTAAGAAGATGGATCCTAGTAAGTACATATGGGAATCCAAAAGATAAAAATGAAAGGGATCATAAGCCGAATCCCAGAAAATACATCTAGACATTAAAATAATATAAAAAAAATAAAATTATTAGAATTCATATCCCAATAAATACATCTAGGTATCCCAATAAAGAATGTCACACCGTGTTAGGCTCATTGTCCAAAAACTAGGAATCACCTTTGGTGATCATCACAATATCATCAGTAAACAATTGAGTGCATAGATAAAAGAGAGAGAGTGTGTTAGAATGCCTAAACCACCCCTATGATTATATCCCCTTGGGATTAAAAGTTTGTAATGAGTTATAAGGGGACATCCATTACCATCTATACTAAAACCCAATGTACTAGCACAATCAGTTAAACATCATCACATCCATTGGCCCCCTCAGGTCAAAATAGTAGAGAGTTATACTACTTGGTAACCTAGAAGTTCATTCACAACCTAAGGAATCACACATGGGATTATTATAAAGGTATATGTAGGAATAGGAATCCTCCACAAGATTTTTGGAAAGAGTATACAGGTAGAGGGTTCCTATAAGGGATCCCTATGTTAACATGTACATGAAGGTGTCCCACAAGGGACCCTTAGAAACAATAGTAAGGTAGACACATCCTACATGAGATCATATAGGTAAAAAGATAAGATATAGTCTTGAAGAAAAAACGAAGGTCTTTGAATACCATTATAGAGATATGTATTATAGACAACCTTAGATCAAGGGACTCACTCTCTGGAGACAGATGAACTCTATGTCCAAAGGAAGAACCTATCCATTTAGTAAAAATCCCAAAACTCCTCCTATGAGTCCTCAAATTGACTCAAGGGTTTTAAAATCCTGATATATGTGGGAAGATACTCAAAATAGTATACTCTAATGTCCAATTCTGACTTTAGGGAATAAAGATATGAAAAAACCCTAAGAAGTTTAACAAGGGAGTAATACATGGTGTGTATACCCTAGTACACAACGTGTACTCTCAAAGTCACACATGGGCATGTAATTCAAAATGTATTTGGTGTTAAAAACCCAATTACATATAATGTATTATATGTACATGGCATAAAACCTATACAGAGTACCAACCCATTATAACGACCCATAATTTACATACATAGTTATTACTTAAAAATTGAAGCATAATTATTAAAACATATAACAAAACCATGAAAGGACCGTATAGGTATAGTGTCGTTAGAAACTAGGAAACATAAACAACTGGTTCATAAAGCGTCTACACTGTCTCCCATTTATTTATTCATATCTAGAGTCCCTTTTGGCATATCCTACTTAATAACCTTATTCCTGACCTGGGGGAAAGAAAACATACAAAAGGGTGAGCTCAAATGATCAGTAAGGGTAAAAAAAAAGAAAAATCAATCACATCATATTCATAAGAACATAACAATTTGGAAATATTACCCTGCAAAAGAGATCATAATTTCATAACATGGGATAAATCATGGTAGTGAAATGTAATCACAATAATCATAACTTAAAACATTAAGCTTTGTGGAATACACACATAATCATATAGAATCATTTCTTATTAGTCAATACTCATTGCCAAGACTATCTTAGTGGACAAAGTCCATTTTTGAACTGGGTTCATTCCTCGTTTCAGTCCTGTTTCACTGAACCGGTTTAACCTGTCGTTCCAGCCATGTCTATCTCATGAGATATAAAATCATTACCCAATGCATTGGAGGGAGATATATGTCCCACCCCATCTCATAATGATACCATTCTTATGTGTGCCACAAAATCATAAACCATACATCATAGCATAACCCATGTAATAAAAATGGGATTCTTAAACATCGTGACATCATAAAATAATTCATATAAGATAAAGGAATTCATAAAAAATAATTCCATCACAACATAATCAAATCAATTTAATAATAGGAATAGAAACAGAACCCTTTATTATCTTAGATGGAAAATAATTTTGATAAAACACTTGAACTCCATTCTTGAGGAAAATATCTTTTTTACCTCAAAAACATTTTTCCTTTCTTAACATGTCATACAATTTTAAACTAAAAGAAGTTGATTAAAAATAAACTTGAAAACTTGTAAAGGAAGCTTCTTGGAAATAATTTTTTAAAAATCCATCCATTCCGTATGAGTTAAAAAAAACATTCTTCTCGTACTTTTGTCAGAAAAGTCAAAAAGTACCTCGTATGAAAAACGACAAAAGATTCCTTTCATATATTTTACTAAAAACTCACCGAAGGGTAAAATTGGATATAAACTATTGTATAAGGATATAAATATTACATATTTAGGAAACATAGATTTGGATGATAAATATTCCCCAGTAAATTCTGAAGTATAAACAATCTCGGATAAAAATTGAGATTGCGATATTTTCCCTTACCTTAGGTCCGATTTGCTTCGTAAGTGTCCGAAACTCCCGTATAATGATTTAAATAATGTCATTGACTTATTCCTGAATCATACTCATTGTTATGATATCATATATGGTCATATTCTTACCTTCTTATTAGTAATATTTCATTGTTACTTGTTATTCGGGTGTTTATTGCTTTTTGTTCTTATGCGTGTTTTGTCGAATAAATTCTTATTCTTATTTTTGGGTTATAGATACCTCATTTCCAGAATGGTATTAGTGTAATATATATCATATTAATTCATTCAATTCATTTATATAATCATTATGCAATAAAGATCATGTAGAATGAGTCCCATCACATCGTGGAGACGATATTCCGTACGTACGCACGAGCGATGATATCGTTCCCATGATCGTGAAATTGTAATGGAGTGTATGTATACTATTTCAGAATCAATATCACTTTAAAATAATAATTTATAGTTATTATTTACACCATTATACCCATCCAAGTAAGGTGGTGGGGGAAAGTAGATTACACCACGACGTGGAGACGGTATTCCGTACGTACGCACGCGCGGTGATTTCGTTTTCCGTAGGATAGATATATGGTGAAATAGGGTTGTTTCATACTTATAATAACATATCAGTATATGAGTGATACTGATGTTATTACTTCATAATGAAACAACTAAAGAATAAGAAGTGGAAGAAGAAATAAAGTTGAAAGAATCGGTAACAGACATTACCTCTTCTTTGAAGCGCTTCTTTGAGACCTCCTTTTAGGGCACTAAAATTGGTCTTTGAAGAAGACTAAGACCTCTAGGATGTTTCTAGGTAAGTGGAGAAGAGAATTTGGCAGGGTTTGTCTGAGCTTGAAGGCTCAAATTGGTGTGACGAAGAGAGGGAGAAGGTGCCCTTTTATAAGGGAGGAGAGGGGTACCTTTGGAAAAACAAAAAATATTATTTTATTATAAAGTCATATTCGGTTCTAAATAGCTTTAAATTGATTTATTTCCATGATAAGGTGGAGATGGGTCGAAATAATATCATCCAATAGAATTTAGAAAAGTTTAGGTTCCTATTTTAACCTTATCATTTAGATTTAACTTTAAGTTAAATAATTTTACTTTTACCGTGTCTTTTTGTGTTCTTACACTATAAGGTTAATAAACTTACTATAACAAGAAAAAAAACCCCAATTTGTTTATTATTAATATATATAACCTTATATAAGTCATTTGGCCGAACCTTATATTTTTAGGAATAAAATAACAATTAATAATATAATATTTGTTTTAAAAACTATTTTATGTCAATTTTGATACTATTTGGTAATTGATTTTTGTGAAAATCATAACAGAAATATTAGTTCTAAAAAAGTGAATTAAATAAATACTAACATGTAATATTAACATATAAAATTATTTTAATTCATAAAAAGTCTCAAATTACATTTATTTGGGTATTTATAACATCAATTATGTCAATATTTCATTAATAAGATAATTACTGCATCATCATTGTGTCATAAATAAATTAAATTATTTAATGTCTAAAAATTAAAAATAAAATATCATTATGTAGGAAATCTTTTTTATCTTTCTAATGAATTTTTATAATCGAATTTATCTTATGTATAACCCTATATTAAAAATGATTTACTTATTAAACTTTGATTTTAACTATTTTTACCCTTCTTTAAATAAATTAATAATAAATGTCCTAATCTAATCCAAGTGGGCCTAAATGGTCATATTTTATTCCTAAGTTGTTTTTGGTCGAATTAAACTTATCCAATAGAATTAGGACATGTGTTAGGGTAATAATAATATCATTTTTACTCTTAATTACCCTATTTACTTTTAACCGTGGTAAATAAAAGTAAAAAGTTACTATTCACCAAAAATTATTTTCATCTCATTGAACCAAATTTTACTTACTGACATCAACCGTGTCTCTCGGATTTTTGAAATTCCACTCACAGAAGCGGTAAAATTAAGTTTAATGTAAATTTGCAAATTCTCCTAGGAGGTGGGTAAGAGATGGTGAAAAGTTCAATAAAAGTTTTATATATCTAAAATTATCATAAAATTACTCCAATGAATTACATTGAACTTATATAGGTATTATGTATCAATTTTGACCTAAAATAAATTTAAATAAAATAATTATTTAAATAAAAATTCGGTTTTTAAATAGTAACCCAGTGTTTTCACTATTCATCAAAAATTGAAAGTTTTCAGAAAAATACCAAAATTTCACCCTAGGATAATTTCGATATTCTGAATCCAAAAATGAAGTCCATTTTGAAAAATTAAATTTATAAAATTTCAAAAAGTGGTTATTACTATTCATAACGAATAGTTTTAATAATATTTTAATAGCATATCATTGTTTAGTGAAACTCGGTATTGCGTACGACGCAAGCTATTGAGGAAGGCCGCGTTTGCATGTAAATAAAGCCAAGCTAGTGTTGTGTGTAGTGAAAGATTCCTTTGATGATTTATATAACATAAAATCAAAATATTTCTTATAAAAGTATCCGGTGTTACATTCTACCCCCCTTAAAATGAATTTCGCCCTCAAAATTCGTCACTTTGTAACAAACAGATGAGGATAAATCTCCCTCATCATATCCTCGAGATCCCATGTAGCTTCTTCTAATTGGTGGTTCCTCCATAAAACTTTCACCAAGTGAGTGGTCTTGTTCCATAGGAATTTTTCGCTACGATCCAGAATCTCTATCGATTGTTCTTCATAAGAAAGATCTTGTTCCAGCGGTACAACTTCTGAGCTAAGTAGATGTGAAGGATCAGGTATGTACTTTCTCAGGAGAGATACATGGAACACATTGTGAACTTGAGAGAGATTCGGTGGAAGCGCCAATCGGTAATCTACCTTCCCAACACGATCCAGTATTTCGAAAGGACCGATATATCTAGGGCTCAACTTTCCCTTCTTTCCAAATCTCATGACCCTCTTCCAGGGAGATATTCGTAAGAACACTTTATCACCCACTTCAAACTCTAAGTCTTTTTTTTCGGTTGTCAGCATAACTTTTTTTTCAACTCTGAGCTTCTCTTATGTGTTGTTGAATAGATCTGAACTTTTCTGCCATCTCATCAACAAGATCAGGTCCTAATAACTTTCTTTCCCCAACTTCATCCCAACAAGTTGGAGTCCTGCATTTCTTTCCATAGAGAGATTCATAAGGATCCATCTAAATATTGGAGTGAAAGCTATTGTTATAAGAAAATTCCACCAAAGGTAGGTTTTGATCCCAACCACCTTTGAAATCCATAGAGCAAGCTCTCAACATATCTTCTAGAGTTTGAATTGTCCTCTCAGACTGACCGTCTGTCTGAGGATGATAAGTAGTGCTGAAACTCAACTCTGTATCCAGAGTTTGCTGAATACTTCGCCAGAACTTTGAGGTAAACATCGGATCCCGATCAGATATAACAGAAAGTGGTACTCCATGCAATCTTACCACTTCCTTTACATATATCCTGGAAAGTTGATCTAGAGAAAAATCCTCTCTAATAGCAATGAAGTGTGCAGACTTTGTAAGATGATCAACTATGACCCAGATAGAATTATTGCCTTTGGATGTTTTAGGAAGTCCAGTGACAAAGTCCATAGTGATGTTTTCCCATTTCCATTCGGGTATGGGTAATGGTTGTAACATCCCCTTAGACTTCTGTCTCCCAGCTTTAACTTGCTGACAAACCAAGCATCGAGAGACATATTCAGAAACATCTCTTTTCATGCCATCCCACCAGAAGTACTCTTTTAGGTCCCTATACATCTTCGTGCTTCTAGGATGAATAGAGAATGAAGAACTATGAACCTCATTCAACAGTTCCTTCTTTAATTCGGGGATGGGAGGAACACAAACCCGATTCCTGAACTTTATTATCCCATCACAATCAAGGTTGAATTCAGGAACATTTTCACCTTCTTTTGTAACTCTACATCTTCTTTCTGTGCCTCTTTAATCTTCACATGTATATATGGTTGAACATTCATTTGAGAAAGATAAGATTTTCCCCCTTCCATTATAATTCCAAGATCTATCCTTTGTAAATCCATAAATATTGGATCTTTTGTGATCCTCATCATGGATAAACTGGCATGGTATTGTCAACTTAATGCATCTGCCACCTTGTTTGCTTTCCCAGGGTGGTAATGAATTGAGCAGTCGTAATCCTTAATCATCTCCAACCATCTTCTTTGGTGCATATTCAACTCCTTTTGTGTGAAAATATACTTTAAACTTTTATGATCAGTATAAATGTCACACCTTTCTCCATAAAGATAATGCCTCCAAATCTTTAATGCAAAGATTACCGCTGCTAACTCCAAATCATGAGTTGGGAAATTTTTCTCATGTATTTTCAACTGTCATGAGGAATAATCTATCACCATATCATTTTTCATAAGAACACACCCCAATCCCTTCTTGGATGCATCAATATAGATCACAAACCTTTCTCCACTACAAGGCAGTGTGAGCACAGGTGCACTGGATAACCTTCTTTTCAACTCCTTGAAATTCTCTTCACATTCCTCCGTCCAAACAAACTTAACTCCTTTCCGAGTCAACTTGGTGAGTGGATTAGATAATCGTGAGAAATCTTTCACAAAACGTCGATAATATCCATCCAAACCAAGAAAACTTCGGATCTCAGTTACTGTTGTTGGTCTCGACCATCTTTCGATAACCTCTGTTTTTGCTTGATCCACAGATATCCCCTCTTTTGAGATTATGTGACCCAAAAATGAAACTTTTTGAAGCCAAAATTCACACTTGGTAAATTTGGCATAAAGCTTCTCCTTTCTCAGGTTCTTCAATATAATTCTCAAGTGATCTTTCTGTTCTTCCTTGCTCTTTGAATAGACAAGAATATCGTCTATAAAGACTACCACAAACTGATCAAGATAGTCTCTAAAGACTCTATTCATTAGATCCATGAAGATAGAATGGGCATTAGTAAGACCAAATGGCATCACTATAAATTCATAGTGTCCATACCTTGTACGGAAAGCCGTCTTTGGTATATCCTCCCTTTTGACCCTTAATTGATGATACCCTGAACGAAGATCAATCTTGGAAAAGTATTGAGCTCCACGTAGTTGGTCAAATAAGTCATCAATGCATGGGAGAGGGTATTTGTTCTTGATAGTGATCTTGTTAAATTCTCGATAATCAATGCAGAGTCTCATTGATCCATCTTTCTTCTTAACAAACAGAACAGGTGCTCCCCAAGGTGACGCACTAGGGCGTATGAATCCCTTATCAATATTCTCTTGGAGTTGCTTCTTCAATTCCTTCAACTCAATTGGGACCATTCTATAAGGTGTCTTTGAAATAGGAAAAGCACCCGGTACGAGTTCTATTGAAAACTCAACTTCACGATTTGGTGGAAGACCCGGTAATTCCTCTAGAAAGACATCATCAAAATCCCGTACAATGGGCATATTCTTAATCGTGAGTTTCTCACCAACCATTTGAGATAAATAACCTTCATTTAGTGGAATGAAGACCCATAAGATGGAAGAAATTTCCACTGGAAGGTTATGTCTATCCTTGCATCGATAGACGATCATAGATTAATCTAGAATATGAAATGTGACTTCCCTTCTTTGGAAATTGATATGAGATCCATATAGAGAAAGCCAATCCATGCCAAGAATCACATCAAATTACACTATAGGGAGGATCACAATATTTGCAGGAAGCACTTCCCCACAAACTTCAATCGGAGAAGAATTATAAACTTTTGATGCAACTGTTGTGCCATTAGGGGTTGTCACAGATAACTCAACATCTAATTGTTGAGGTAATACGGTTATACCCTTAGAAAATTCTTCAAAAATAAAGGATTGGGTGGATCCAGAATCAAATAAAACATTTTCTACTTTAGAGTGGATGGTAAGTGTACCTTTCACCACTTCCTTATCCTACTCCACATCGCTGATAGAAATTTCATGTGACTTTCCTTTGTCGTTAGACTTAAGAGTTTGTTGACGTCGATCATCATCAACAACCCTTGGCTTAGGGCATTGATTGGCACAATGCCCCATTTCCTTTCTCTTGTAACATTGAAGTGTAGGAGGTGCACTCTGTGTAGCATTTTCTTCGTTCGCATCACTAGACATCTTCTTCCCATCATTGCAGCATTCAAATGCCCTATGACCTTCCTTTCCACATTTGAAACATTTACTTGTCCCTTTAAGAAAACTCCCTCCATGTTTCTTTCCACACTTTGAGCATAAGGGAAAATTCATCTTATTTTCAGTGCGCTCTTTAGATTTTCCTTTGAATTCCATTTTCCTCTTCTTATCAAACCTATATGACTGATGGGTTACTCCAATATCCATCTCAACTTTGAGAGCACATCGAACAATTTCCTCGTAGCTATTGAAGTCCCTTATGGCTAATGCCCTTCGAAGACTTGGTTTTAAGACACTAAAGAATCGATCGATCTTACTCTCAGGTTGGATAATAATACCAGAAGTATACCTTGCAAGTATTGTAAAATTTGCTTCATAGGTACCAACAGATTCATCATTCTTTTTCTTTAGTTCAAGAAGCTCCTTCTCCATCTTTGTTCGAAGAATATGAGGGAAGTACTTATTGAAAAATAAGTTCTTAAACTCGTCCCATTCCATGAACTCAATTTC
Organism: Viscum album; assembly: GCA_963277665.1. Classification (NCBI taxonomy): domain Eukaryota; kingdom Viridiplantae; phylum Streptophyta; class Magnoliopsida; order Santalales; family Viscaceae; genus Viscum; species Viscum album. The sequence continues at coordinate 391,792,301 of OY728155.1, forward strand.
ATCTCTTTGCCTCGTATTCTTGATAAGATTCCACCGTTGATCAGCATCACCTTCGAAACGATACACTGCTAAGATGACTTTATCATGTTCAGAACATTGAAGAACTGAAAATATCTTTTCCGTAGTACTAATCCATTGTTCACCAAATAATGGATCAGTAGACCCGCTGAATGAAGGTGGATGCTGCCTCATGAAGGATTCAACAGAATGTTGCTCCTTCCTTTGCTTGTTTGGAAGTCATGTATGATTCATAGCCTGAGAAAGTTGTGTGAGCATGGCTACAAGATTTTTCATTCTATCTCCCATAACGTTTGGTTGCTCAGGGGGACAATCATTGCATTGCCCATCACATTCCTCATTAACACGGTTCCTTCGGGTTCCAGACATTGACTAAAACCAAGAAGAATAGTGTGAGAAACACTAATTATAATAGGAAAAACACATAATCAAGAATAAAATTTCACACTTAAGGTCTTATCCTAGGTTATTCATGGCCATTTCTAAAACACTAAGATTTTGTTCTATGCTTAGACTTATCCGTAGGATTCTCACTAAGGATTTCACATCCTAGTTTCCAAAGGTTGACTATACCTTTCCTCTGATACCAACTATAACGACCCATACTTTACATACATGGTTATTACTTCAAAATTGAAGCATACTTATTACAACATATAACAAAACCATGAAAGGACCGTATAGGTATAGTGTCTTTAGAAACTGGGAAACATAAACAACTGGTTCATAAAGCGTCTACACTGTCTCCCATTTATTTCATCATAACTAGAGTCCCTTTTGGAATATCCTACTTAATAACCTTCTTCTTGACCTGGGGGAAAGAAAACATACAAAAGGGTGAGCTCAAATGCTCAGTAAGGGTAAACAAAAGAAAAATCAATCACATCATATTCATAAGAACATAACAATTTGAAAATCTTACCCTGCAAAAGAGATCATAATTTCATAACATGGGATAACTCATGGTAGTGAAATCTAATCACAATAATCATAACTTAAAACATGAAGCTTTATGTAATACACACATAATCATAGATAATCAATTCTTATTAGTCAAGACTCATTTCAAATACTATCTTAGTGGACAAAGTCCATTTTTGAACTGAGTTCATTCCTCATTTCAGTCCTGTTTCACTGAACCAGTTTAACCTACCATTCTAGCCATGTCTATCTCATGAGATATAAAATCTTTACCCAATGCATTGGAGGGAGATATAGGTCCCACCCATCTCATAATGATACCATTCTTATGTGTGCCACAAAATCATAAACCATACATCATAGCATAACCCATGTAATAAAAATGGGATTCTTAAACATCGTGACATCATAAAACAATTCATATAAGATAAAGGAATTCATAAAAAATAATTCCAACACAAAATAATCAAATCAATGTAATAATAGGGATAGAAACAGAACCCTTTATTATCTTATATGGAAAATAATTTTGATAAAACACTTGAACTCCATTCTTGAGGAAAATATCCTTTTTACCTCAAAAACATTTTTCCTTTCTTAACATGTCATAAAATTTTAAACTAAAAGAAGCTGATTAAAAAAACTTGAAAACTTGTAAATGAATCTTCTTGGAAATAATGTTTTAAAAATCCATTCATTCTGTATAAGTTAAAAAAAACATTATTCTCGTACTTTTGTCGGAAAAGTCAAAAAGTACCTCGTACGAAAAACGACAAAAGATTCCTTTCATATCTTTTACTAAAAACTCACCAAAGGGTAAAATTGCATATAAACTATTGTAGAAGGATATAAATATTACATATTAGGGAAACATTGATGTGGATGATAAATATTCCCCAGTAAATTCTGAAGTATAAACAATCTCGGATAAAAATTGAGATTGTGAGATTTTCCCTTACCTTAGGTCCGATTTGCTTCGTAAGTGTCAGAAACTCCTGTATAATGATTTAAATATTGTCATTAACTTATTACAGAATCATACTCATTGTTATGATATCATATATGGTCATATTCCTATCTTCTTATTAGTAATATTTCATTGTTACTTGTTATTCAGGTGTTTATTGCTTTTTGTTCTTATGCGTGTTTTGTCGAATAAATTCTTATTCTTCTTTTTGGGTTATAGATACCTCATTTCCATAATGGTATTAGTGTAATATATATCATATTAATTCATTCAATTCATTTATATAATCATTATGCAATGAAGATCATGTAGAACGAGTCGCATCACATCATGGAGACGGTATTCCGTACGTACGTAGGAGCGATGATATCGTTCCCATGATCGTGAAATTGTAATGGAGTGTATGTATACTATTTCAGAATCAATATCACTTTACAATAATAATTTATAGTTATTATTTACACCATTATACCCATCCAAGTAAGGTGGTGGTGGAAAATATATTACACCACGGCATGGAGACGGTATTCCGTACGTACACACGCGCGGTGATTTCGTTTTCCGTAGGATGAATATATGGTGAAATATGGTTGTTTAATACTTATAATAACATATCAGTATATGAGTGATACTGATGTTATTACTTCATAATGAAACAACTAAAGAAGAAGAAGTCGAAGAAGAAATAAATTTGAAAGAATCGGTAACGGACATTACCTCTTCTTTGAAGCGCTTCTTTGAGACCTCGTTTTAGGGCACTAAAATTGGTCTTTTAAGAATACCAGGACCTATAGGATGTTTCTAGGGAAGTGGAGAAGAGAATTTGGCAGGGGTTGGACGAGCTTTAAGGCTCAAAGTGGTGTGAGGAAGAGAGGGAGGAGGTGCCCTTTTATAAGGGAGGAGAGGGGCACCTTGGGAAAAACTAAAAATATTATTTTATTATAAAGTCATATTCGGTTTTAAATATCTCCAAATTGATTTATTTAGAAGCTAAGATGGGGATGGGTAGAAATACTCTCATCCAATAGAATTTATACAAGTTTATGTTCCTATTTTAACCTTATAATTTAGATTTAACTTTAAGTTAAATAATTTTACTTTTACCATGTCTTTTTGTGTTCTTACACTATAAGATTAATAAACTTACTATAACAAGACAAAAGAACCCCAAGTTGTTTATTACTAACATATATAACCTTATCTATGTCATTTGGCCGAACATTAGATTTTTAGAGAATAAAATAATAATTAATAATATAATATTTGTTTTAAAAACTATTTTATGTCAATTTTGATACTATTTGGTAATTGATTTTTTTGAAAATCATAACAGAAAGATCAGTTCAAAAAAAGTGAATTAAATCAATACTAACATGTCATATTAATATATAAAATTATTTTAATTCATAAAAAGTCTCAAATTACATTTATTTGGGTATTTATAACATCAATTATGTCAATATTTCATTAATAAGATAATTACTGAATCATCATTGTGTCATAAATAAATTAAATTATTTAATGTATAAAAATTACAAATAAATATCATTGTGTAGGAAATCGTTTTATATTTCTAATGAATATTTATAGTCTAATTTATCTTATGTATAACCCTATATTAAAAATGATTTACTTATTAAACTTTGATTTTAACTATTTTAACCCTTCTTTAAATAAATTAATAATAAATGTCCTAATCTAATCCAAGTGGGCCTAAATGGTCATATTTTATTTATAAGGTTGTTTTTTGTCGAATTACACTTATAAAATAGAATTAGGACATGTGTTAGGGTAATAATAATATCATTGTTACTCTTAATTACCCTATTTACTTTTAACCGTGATAAATAAAAGTAAAAAGTTACTATTCACCAAAAATTATTTTCATCTCATTGAACCACATTTTACTTACTGAAATCAACCGCGTCTCTCGGATTTTTGAAATTCCACTCACAGAATTGGTAAAATTAAGTTTTATGTAAATTTGCAAATTCTCCTAGGAGGTGGGTAAAAGACGGTGAAAAGTTCAATAAAATTTTTATATATCTAAAATTATTATAAAATTACTCCAATGAATTACATTGAACTTATATAGGTATCATGTATCAATTTTGACCTAAAATAAATTTAAATAAAATAATTATTTAAATAAAAATTCGGTTTTTAAATAGTAACCTAGTGTTTTCACTATTCATCAAAAATTGAAAGTTTTCAAAAAAATACCAAAATTTCACCCTAGGCTAATTTCGATATTCTGAATCCAAAAATGAAGTCCATTTTGAAAAATTAAATTTATAAAATTTCAAAAAGTGGTTATTACTATTCATAACGAATAGTTTTAATAATATTTTAATAGCATATCGTTGTTTAGTGAAACTCGGTATTGCGTACGACGCAAGCTATTGAGTAAGGCCGCGTTTGCATGTAAAGAAAGCCAAGCTAGTGTTGTGTGTAGTGAAAGATTCCTTTGATGATTTATATAACATAAAAACAAAATATTTCTTATAAAAGTCTCGGGTGTTACACCCATGCATCTCACTGATCATGTTGTCGAGCACGTCCAATTAGATGCCTTGTTTTTACTAGAATTTGGATAGTAAATAAGGAACCGTAGGTCATCTCTTGATGAATACTTAGTTAATTAAGTTAAGATGAAGGTTTTTATTATTAAAAAGGGTAATTGTATTTTATAAAACATGAGTTTTGTTTATTTATGAATCCAATAGATAAAGTTAAGCACTGAAACAAAATGGAAAGTAACAGTTTTGATTAAGCGTGATCAACCCAGTGAATTATCATGATGATCATCCATCATTTCTTCAATATAAATTATATATATATTTCAATGACTAGATTTTAACACCTAGAATTTTTTTTAATGATTTTATACATGGATACCACTTAGGTTTCATTCATACACACAAAATGATCTGTGGGTTACCACCGATTCTTGGGTGATTTGTGTTTGACTTCATAACTAAAACTCACCAAGGAAACACATTAAGAACTAGATGTACTATATAGGTTTAGATATTATTTGAATGTGTTACCATTAAATGAAATTAAATGCACATGGAAGTGTTTATGAGAGTTCAATTGACCAATATGAACCACACGAACACCGTAATTTAAAGGGGAAGAAGAAGTGGTGAACAATGTGTGAAACATCACATGAATGGGTACCCCAAAACATGATAATATGAGTTTAGTATGACATAAAAATACATAAATAAATAAAATAATAAGAGGGTATTATGAAAAAAACTTATAAACCTATAATTAAAAATATCATTCATATATTTCAAACAATAAGCTATAGATTTATATCACATCCCTCCCCAGGTGATCACAAGGAGTTTAAAACACTATGGAAATAGAGGAATCCATAGATGTTGAAGCATCACTTACCATAGCCTCCATAACTTCTAGTAATGAGTACATGAATCCTTTGGGTCCCAAAAATGGCTTAACTTTTTTTCTTGGTTGAACTCTCAAATGGGGTGCCCATGGTGCCAATTTATAGGCAAAGTGGAAGGGAGTTTTGGGAACCACGATTTTCATAAACCACATGGCCCATGGGTTTGAGTGGTTAGAAAGTCTTATGTCACTTTGGAAAAAACTGAAACATTATTTCCACACCTATTGAATATATATAAAAAAAGTTTGGAACTATTTTAAGAACTATATCCTGATATATGTACGAAATACATAACAAAACTTTTGACTTCATGTAGATTCGGTTCCCTGGATAGATCAATTCATTTGGGCCCCTTAATTGAAGAATTAGACATGGATGTGTTCATAAGAGTTTTATCCCACTAAAGTATGGATCATATCACAAAGTTTCAGACCAATTGGATGCATGTATTAGCTTCAATATCCACTTTAGTCCACTGTGTTCTTGGAAACTTTCACAGTTTGACCCATTTTTATTCAACTTCATCATGGGCCCTCAAAATCACCACTCAATACAATGAAAACATAAAAACAAGTGAAATATACCATTTTTAAATTAATAAAAATTAAATTATTGAATTAAAAATGAAGTGATTTTTTTTATAATAATTTGAATTTATAATAAAAAATTAGTTTAATACAGTGGTGAAAGGGTGAAATAAAATAGTGAATAATGGTGCGATAACACCCCCACACCTAAATATTTTCACTCCTGGAAAAATTCACATTTCAAAAAAGAATAATTAGTGTAGATATTTCTAACTTAATGATAATTTAACATTTAATAATAAATTATTTCATTATAGAAATGTGATCAAAGTGAAAACCACACCAAGGAGTTATTCCTAGTGATCATAAAGAAAGATGTCTCATAAATTGTATCAGAATGAAATTCAAGGAGATGTATAATACCATCATAGGCATGGAATTAAAAAGTACACCATGTAATTAAATCTATACATGTGTCTGTGAAAACCATTTCAAGCTATTCCTTTCACTTTTTATCCAGTAAATATTGGTTATTTTAAAATTTTTTTGCTTACCTGATTATTTCCACCGAACCTTCCCTACACCCTTTTCAGTCAAATCTAAAGACCCACTCACTTAAGAATTATCAAAATTCAAACCTTAAGCTCCTAACCTAGATATCCCTATATGTTTCACATATCATCAATCCACTCACTTATTATTATTATTATTATTATTTTGTTTTTTAAGGCATACAATAATCAGATAACAGCTACACACAGATAAGTCAATCTGGAAAAGTAATGAAATAGATCAGATAAGGAATGAATGTATGGAATAATAATTTTAGAAAGAAGATAAATATTAACCTAACTTATATTTACTTTATATTGAGTAATAAATATTCACACATCATGTTTGGGTGAAAAGATGAGTGGAGATATTTTTTCCAAAATTTTCCCATAAACTATACACACAAAGGGTATCATTCATCACAAAGGTTTCAAAGAGATACAACTATTTATATCATCTAAAAATAACCAATTTACTAAAAATCACACAAAAATTTTAAATTCATGCAAAAAATAACATTTCATAATTGAGACATATTTTCATTGAATGTTAAATCAACATGTAATCAAGAATTTAGACATGAAGTTTTTGTAATTTTAATGATTTGGTGAGCATGAGAGGAAGGAAGGAAAGGTAAAAATACTATTCAACAAGAAAAAAATAGAACAAATAAAAAATACAATGAAAATCTTAATGAACTCAACAAGGTGAGGAAAAGTAAGAATACTATTCTATAAGATAAAAAGTGAAGAAAGAAAAAAGAAAAAGAAATTCATAATAAACCTAGGAATGTACCCCCCCCCCCACACACACACAACTATAGTGTGTAGTGTTCTTCCTATAATAAAATAGAATGTGGGAAGAATGGATAAAACCTGGTGGGTGTCACTAGTAAGTTGTATCTTGAAGGTGGAGAACCTCCACTGAATGCTTTGAAAAATCCCCATAAAAGTATTTATGTATTTTCTCATTGATGGTAATACTTCATCCACCCTGCTCATGAAAAACCTGAATTATAACAAAAGGGTAAACATTAGTAATAGTGTAAGGACCAAGCCTTCAGGACTGAAGTTGAATTGGGTGGATCTTTAGCCTATAATTGTACATGAGGACCGTCTCACTAATATGAAACTTCTGCTGATGAATCATCTCATCATGGATAGACTTTGTATTCACTTTATAGATTCAAGAGTTCTCATATGCATCATGAAAAAAATATTCTAACTCTTGAATCTTAAACTTTATATGCTCAAATTAATTTTAAAGATTCGTATTACAATGTTTAATAAACTAATATTCACAGTTTTCTACCTATACCAAAAGGTGAAAATCCTTTCCAAATACAATCCTATATGGTTACATTCTGATTAGGGTTCTAAAAGTTGTATGGTACGCCCAAAGTGCATCATCTGATCACAAAATCCAATATTTCTTATTGAGTTGTACCATTTTTATAATATTATAATAACATCCCTATTTTTTATTTGTTTTTTCCATCATATTGGAGTTGATATGTAGTGGATACTATAAAAAAAAACCTATACGTATAGAGAAATTTTTTCATGTTATTATTGTAAAAAGTGAACCCTTGTTATTAATAATGAATCTTGGAAAACCAAACCTACTGAAAATATACGACCTCACAAAATCAACAACTATTTGAGAGTCATTGGTAATCGTAGAATTTTCATCCACACACTTAATGACATAATCAACAAATAGTTAAATTTACCCAAAGTCAAATGAATTTGGAAAAGGTCCCATGAATTAAATGGCCCATGCATTGAATATTTCACAAAATAACATGGGTTATTGGGGAATTTCATCCCTCTTGGAGATATTTCTAGTAAATTGAAATCTTTTTCATGACTTAAAAAACTGATGGGAATATCTATAAAATGTTGGGAAATAATGTGCAAAGTAAAAGACCTTTTGAGATGTATATTGATAGCCAAAGTTCCCCCCACAAGAAAAAGAGTGGTGGGAGCTCAAAACAGAGGTGAAATCATGGTCAGGGACACACTGAAGAACAACATGGTCACTATAAATTCTCCACAAGTAAGGGTCATTAAATATTTACCATTGTGAATCATTCTTAAGTATCTCGGACTATAAAGTACTAAAATCAATGGAGACCTAATATACTATAATAAAATTTACAATGTCCACATACTAAGGGGTAAGGTCCACAACATCACAAAGTTTTTCATGAGTAAAGAATTCTCCAATGGGGAGGGATGAGTCAACATGGTGGTCTAATGGTGGGGAAATTATAATAACATTATCTTTTACCACATTTTACACTCTTATATTATCTTGAATTTCAAGGTCAAACTCTTAGAGGAGGATCATCCACTAGATGAGGTGGGTCTTGGCTTTGGATTTCTTAAGGAGAAATTAAAGGGCAACTTTGTCAAAAAAACAAAATGATCTTTTTACAAATATGATATAAATGGATTTTTTACAAGAAAAACACAATTGAATGAAGTTCTTTTTCAGTGGTTGTGTAGTCTATTTGGGCAAGGTCAAGGGTATGCAAACCATACACAATGACATGAGGAGGCTTCTCAACCCTTTGTGATAAAACTATTCCAACTGTAAAGTCAGAGGCATTACACATAAGTTCAAAGGGGATATCCCACCTTGGTAGTTAGATTATGGGAGGTGATGTGATACTCTATTTTAGTGAATTGAAGGCATCCTCAAAATTTTTATCAAACAAAAACTCAGCATATTTTTATAATAACCGGGACAAGGGAAGTGAAATATTACTAAATTCTTTAATGAATAGGTGGTAAAAACTAGCATTTACCAAGAAAGAGCAAACCTCATAAACACATGTTGAATATAAAAGGGGTAAAATTAATTATTTTTTTATTTATAAACTTGAATTCCATCATTTTAAATAACATTCCCAAGAACTATCTCCCACTCAACCATGAAATAGAATTTCTTGTAATTTAATATGAGCACTTTTTAATGAAATGGTGGAGGAAAGAACCTAGGTGTTCCAAACAGTCATCAAAGTAAGAACCATAAACTATGAAATCATCTATAAAAACATTGATACAATTTTCATTGTATTTATAAAAAATACTCAACATATATCACTAAAAAGTACTAGGAGAATTACAGTGACCATAAGGCATCCTCTTGTATGAAAATGTGTCGAATGGATAGGTAAATATTCTATTTTATTAATCTTCATGGGATATATGGATTTTAAAATAACCCAAATATCTGTAAAGGAAATAATAATGGGACTTACCAGCCAATATTTCTAACATTTGATCAATAAAATATAGAGTAAAGTGGTCCTTTCACATGACTTTATTCATTTAACTATAGTAAATACAGAATCACCAAATGTTTTGCACACGTATTGGAATAAATTCATTCCATTCCTTTGAAACAATCATTATTCCATTTTTTAAGGAAAAATTGCACTAGGATAACCCATTTACTCTCATATATGGGATAGATGATCCCAACATCATGCATTTTACTAACTTCCAATTTTAAAACATCAAGTAGGGTTGGATTTAACTGACCATGATCTTTCTTTATGGGTTTAGTCTCATGATCTAAAATTATATTTAGCAAAAAAATCGATGGGATAATATCATAAATATCAGCTAATATCCATCCTATCTCCATTTTTACACTCTATCAGAAGGTCTAGAAGTTTAAATTTTTAATTTGGAGAGAGGTTTTAGGAAATAATGATAGAAAATTGGTCAATACCCTCAAGATAGGAGTATTTTAAATTATATTAAAGTTGTTTTAATTCCAACACTAGAGTTTTTTGGATTGAGGGAGGGGATTTAGGGTGAGTGAGGTCCATGAATCTATCTATATTATTATGTTTATTCTGTATGGAAAGAGAATCAAGGGAAATTTGATTTTTCTAATCAACAATGGTCATGGGTACCACATAATGAACACACACGTTAATTAAAGCACAAAATTTACACTTTCCTGAACCCACACAAAACCAAAAACATGAATCAAAAATCAAATCATCCAAGTATGAATAAGAGAAAAATAAATTGGTGTATGGGTCAAGGAGAGAATTTTGTCTGTGTGTGACACTAGATAACACTTCCATCGAATAGACAAGAAGAGAGCAATTCTCTTCAATAGGGAGTTTCATGGAATCAAAGATATTAAAACATAATATTTCTCCACCAAACTCCTGGGATATCATACCATTTTGAAAACTGATTATTATATTTGTTGTTTTAAGGAATTTCATTCCAAGTATGAGTGGATCATTTATTTGGGTTTGGGTATCCTCTATATTCAGAATGTAGAAGTTTGTAGGGATGATGAGATTATCCACTCTTACAAGGACATACTCGATCACTCCATAAGGGTGTGTTGTGCTCTGAATGGAAATTTTCATGACTATGACCTTTATTTGGATCTCTCCACCCTATAGAAATGTATACATAGAGTGAGGCATTACATTAATTGATGCACTTAAATCTAGAATTACATTAGAAAATATGGTCTCCCCTATGGTTCAAGGTATCATGAAAGTTCACGGATCCTTGAATTTGGTTAGAGTTACTGGTTGGATCAAAGATGAGACATTCCTTCCAAGGTTGAATCCCCCATTACTCTTTATTCGACATATATAGGTGAAAATATCTTTAATAAATTTGGTATGGAAAGGGATTTTTTAACTATATCCAATAAAGGAATGTTAACTTTATCCTTTTTAAATGTATGAATTATTTCTTTATCAATATCATTATAATTTGTTTTATTTTATTTAGAGAGTATTTGGGGGAAAGGAAGAGGAATGGATTGTTTGGGGGAACCATCAATAATAACTTGTATACCCTTTTGGTTGTGTTTTTCTTTATTATAATATTGTATGGGTAGAGAATGAGAATTTTCAAGTGGGGGAATTACCTATTGTGTAGAATTAATAGAAGAAGAAATTTCTTCACCACTAAGAAGTGTGATCTCATATATATTACCTTTTTCACTTTGTATTAACAATCGTTTGGTATAGTATTTTTCCAGAAAATTTCATATTTTTCTCACCAATGGTGTTTTCCAATTGTACAACTTGAGTTCACAGGTCTTGATATCTAATTGTGTGGTTTATTGGAACTAGAGGTTCTAGGATTCCATTTGTTTCTCTATGTCCTCGAGGCTTGGTTCAGATTTGGGAGGATGGGATTATTTCCAGATTTTGAAGAATAATAAGGTCTCATATGTAACACCCCAAGATTCTATGGTACATTTCTCTTTGAATAATGTGATAGCGTGTGTTGTACGCAACATCGAGTTCTAACACACCACAACCAATCAAACTAGCCATTATGAATAGTAATACCTACTTTTTGAAATTTTATAAATTTTATCTCTCAAAATGGACTTCATTTTTGGATTCGGAGTATCGAATTTAGCCTAAGGTGAAATTTTGGTACTTTTCGGATAACTTTAATATTTTGATGAATAGTGAAAATTACTAAATTTTAATTAAAAACAACTTTTTCAATCAAAATAATTAATAGTGATAAATTATGAATTTGAGTGGTTTTAAAGTATATTTAGAAAATATTTTTACCATTTAATAAAATGTTGGTCATTGGACATAATTTCACAATTAAACTGAACATAAACAAGTATCAATCTTTTGATAGTTATTATATCTTAAAACACGCTTTTTGTTTTGACAGCGGGAATTAATTTTATATTAATTTCTGCCACTTATGTGTTTTGAATTTGTAAAAATGGATTCCATATTTGGAATCAGGATTTTTAAATTGTGTAAATAGGTAACTTTTATTTTTAGACATTTTGAATAATTACTTCGGTAAATATTTTATTTACCATGGTTAAAGGGTAAATCCGGTAAATGAGGGTTAACAAATAATATTATAATAATAAAAAATTACCATAAAATGTGTCCTAACCTTATTGGTTGATACATGTACGACCATGGGTATCTTTGGGTCGATTTTTTAACCCAATGGTGCCACTTGTAAGTGATAGGAACACTTTATTTTAATTAAGTTAAAATGAATACAAAAATGACACAAGCATATATCTTTTAGAAAACCAATTTTTACATAGGGTTATATATGTTGGATTTTATACTATAATTATTACTTAGAAAGATAACAATATTTCCTACATAATGGTATTTTATTTATAATTTTTAGACATTAAATAATTTAATTTATTTATGACACAATGGTGATGAAATAATTACCATAATAGTCAAAAATTAAAATGATTGATATTGTAGGTACACAAATAAATATAATTTCAGACTTTTTATGAATTAAAATAATTTTATAGGTTAATATGACATGTTATGAATGATTTAATTAACTTTTTTAGAAGTAATAATTCTGTTATGAGTTTTACAAAAATCAATTATTGAATAGTGTCAAAATTGACATAAAAGAGTTTTTAAAACAAATATTATATTATTAATTGATATTAAATTCATAAAAATATAAGGTTCATCAAATAGACTTATATCATGATTTGTGTATCATTAATTGACCACTTGTGGGTCTCTTAGATGTATATAGTAAGTTTATTAACCATATAATATAAAAATACAAAGAGACATTGTAAAAGTGAAACTAATTAACTAAGAGTTAATACTTAAAGATAAGGTTAGTATAATGACCCAAACCTGTATAAATTCTTTTGGTTGAGTGTTTTTTGACCTATACCCACCTTAAAATTTAAATAATCCACTTTGGAGTCATTATAAACCGAATATGAATTTATTATAAAATAATATTTCTAGATTTTCTAAAGGTGCCCCTCACCCCTCTTATAAAAGGGTACTCTCCCTTCTCATTAACTCACACCTTAAAAGCCTTTTGGCTCATACAAACTCTACCCAAATACTCTATAAACTTTAATAACTTAATCCTAGAGGCCTTCAATTAGTCATAAATCCAACCTATGAGCCCTTTTGATCAAATCAAAAGGAAGAACCCGAAGAAGAGGTAATGATTTCACCACCCTTTTTCCAAGTTCCTTTCTTCTTCCACTTCTTCTTCCTTTGTTATTACAATTATAAAATAATAACTCCAGTATATTATATATAATATGATGTTATTATAAATATGGTACAACCATATTCAGTATTCTATCCATCCTTTGAATAACATGTCACCATACGTGCGTACGTACGACTTACCGTCTCCACGTCGTGGTGTAATTCTTATTCAATAAATTATTATTTGGATGAGTATAATAATGATTTATAATTCATGTAAATAATAAATATAACATGATAATAATTCTGTATATATGATATACCGTCCAATTATATATTATTTTAATATCAAGAGAATGATATTTTCAATTGTGCGTACATACGGACTACCGTTTCCACGAACGCGATGAGATTCATTCTCCATCGTATCCATTCACGTATAATTATCATTTGATGATTTAAAAATAATGTTTAAGGACTTGATATCATTCTGGATATGAATAATATACAACCTATCCATTACAAACATGACTTACGTAACAAAACATATAAAATAAAATGAGTAAGTTAACACCCGAAACAACGATAATACTAAGATATTATTAACAAATCAATGTTAAAAGATCATATATGATATCATATTAATGTATATGATTCTTGTATAATTTAATAACAATTATTTCACCATTATACAGGAGGTTAACCTACCCCCAACCAAGGAAAAGTACAAGGTAAGAGTTTATTTCTCAATCTCTTCATTATCCGAGGTTGTTTATACATGATTATCTACTGGGACCTCTTTATCATCCACATCCATGTTTCTTAAAAATATATTTCAAATAATTCTTTCTATTTTAGAGACTATGGTATAAATTCATTTATACCCTTGTTGAATTTTATAAGTGGTTTATAAAGGAATCTTTCCGCCGTTTTCCAAACAAGGTGCTTTTTAACCTTTTCGACATAATTAAGGTAAGAATATTTTTTTAACTTATACGGCGGGTGCGGCTATTTTCTGCCGTTATAAAATCGTCGAAGATTCCCTTACAATCTTATAAAAATATTTTCAAAGAAAATGTTTTATTTTATAAATATATGACTCTTAAATTATTTCAAAATATAAAGAGATATTTATCTAAAAAGAGTTTTGATTTCATCTATGTCAACATCCTTTGATAGATTTTACGCTTATTTGAAGTTGATTTATTATGATACAAAACTTCTATATTGAATTGAAGGTTTTGTGATATGTTTGAATATGGATGTGCTATTTTTATACCATTCATGGATTATGGTGAAAGTATGGACATTTTGTATTCTAGTTTTAATACGAATGTTTATGTTATGTTTAAACCTTTTCATATGGGAATGCATTGGACTTAATATGTGACGGGTGGAGCCCGCTATAGATCCTCGATGCATCGGTAGGTCTCATGAGACAAACTAGTGTCTTGGCACAAGGCCTTGACAAAATCTTATTTGTAGTCTTGGCATGAGGCCTTGGGTATGTGGTTATGATAGTCTGGCATTATGCATTCCATCATTATGAAAGTGGTTATTAATATTGCATGTGATTATTCGATTAGTAGAATATCTATGTGAATAAGTAAATGGAATTATTTCATTTTATTTTTTACATACTATGTTGCAGTTCAAGTTTAGAAGGATTTTGTTTTAGTTATACACTTCCTTAAATGTTTATTCTTATTTATGAAAGTTTCCGCTATATTGTTATCCTTACTGGGCATTTAAGCTGACCCCTTTTCTATGTTTTATTTTTCCCAGGATGTGAAGAAGTAAATTATGAATGACCTGAAGGGATATTATGAGGGGATAATAGTGTGGACTATGGAGAAAATATTTTGTATTAGTAGTTTTTCACTTTATGATGTAATGTAAAACTTTATGAATATATCTAGTGTTTCCAAGGCTACTAAACCAATCGGTCTTTCGAGATTTGATCTTTCTTGTGATCATGACAATGTTATGTAATAATGCACCGACTCTAGGTAACTGGGGTTGGGGCATTACATCATACCTTTGCCTTGTTGATACCAGTTCTATTTTGGATAGCTTGAGTTGAATCTTTGTTGCTAATGTGGTTGTTCTTACAACCTGGGGTTTGATTTGTCCTAAACAGTTCTTGCTTGAAGGGTGGTGCTTATTGAAATAGACGCCCTGGAAATACTACTATGGAAGACTCAGATGAATCATAAATTTTCAAGCACTATTTAGTAAAATAAGTTTTATTAAAACAAATACCACAATGCAATGGAATTAGAGGAGAGTTCTCATTACCTTGATCTTGAGCTATTTGTCATAGAATAGTATTCATCTCATCATGTTTATTGTCCAATTTTTTATTTAGGTTTGACTGAATTACCTCATGAACTCCTCGAGTGGGTAAAATTTCCTGTCTACCAAATTTTTGTTTATTTTGATCTATGTTTTCTATTAAGTCATGAGTGGCAGTAGGAGTTTTATCAACTAGGGTACCACCAGATGTAATATCTATCATTCCTTAATAAATGGGGATAATTACCTCATATACATATTGAATTAGAAAATTTTCACTTATTTTATGGTGGGGAAAACTTGATAAAAGTCTTTTTAACCTCTCACAACATTCATGAAGGGTCTCTCCTTATGATTTTTAATGCCATAGATTCATTTTCTAATTGATTAAATTCGAGAGGTAGGGAGGAACTTCTCTAGAAATATCCATTTTGGGTCATTATGGCCTCAATTTTTGTAGGAATATAGTGTAGGAAGTCTTTGGTTACACCATAAATGGATAAAAGGGAAGGCCCTAATCATTATGAGGACCTCAGTCACATTTTGGGGTTTTATGGTGGAGTACTCTATGTGAAATTCTTTGAGATGTTTGTGAGGATCCTTAATTGGAAGACCACGGAATTTAGGAATGAGGTGGATGAGACCTGATCTCATCTTAAAGTTGGATGATTCCTTAGGGTATTGGATATAAATAGGTTCATATTTCACAACAGGGATAATATGTTCTTTTAATGTTCGATTATTTATAGCCATGATTTTTGGGGTTTGATTTGGATCAATTTTTGGTTGGTTTGGAACCAATTGAGGTTAAAAAAGGGGTTCCTCAATGTTAATTAACTTTCTTACTCTTGACTACCTAATTTTTTATGGAATCTTCTTTTCAATTTCTAGGTCTAATTAAATTATTATTTTTTATCGTATTTTGTCATGCAACAAATTTGTGAAGTTTGTTTGTTTTTATCTCTCTTTTTTTATTTTTTAAGAGAAGATGAATAAAATAAAATCACTTAAAAATAATTAAAGGATATAAGAAAAGATAATGTTATAAAATAAAATTAGATAGAGAGAGAAATATAAAAAGAGGGAGATAGAGAATAAGTGTTGGGAAAACATCCCTCAAGGTAACATTGCAATGTTTTTGGGCTGATTATGTTTGTTGACAAAGCAGGTTTCCATGTTTTGTTGTGGGGATACAGAGAGATTGTTAACATGACATGTTAAAAAAATATACAATACAAAGGAATGGATTCCTTGGAAGCATTATAAAAAGTTACATACATAAGGTGATGTCTTTTCTTAGTATTTTTCAAATTTCTAAGTCCAAAATCTGGAGAATGGAGAAAAGATATTTTGGAAAAGGAAGTAGCATGAAATATTGAAGGTGAATCTTAAATTTGAACACAAGTGGTGTTTCAGGATCAACACATCAAAATATGGCTAAGGAAAGAAGTGCGAGAAAAATTTTAAATTGTGCGAAGGAATAAATTATACCACATAATTAGAGTTTCACATGTTCATGAAATTGAGATGGATCTTGTGCACAAAAGGCTCTTTTGATTCTAATCAAATGTTAAATAGAGATCTTAAATGCTCTGGGAAAATCTTACGCACAAAGGGGAAGACATTTGAGGAAATTTCACACAGGTTTGATCGGTTTTATAAATAAGAGGCTGTCCCCTTAGTTCTAGAGCTCAACCCTTAGAGAATATTCGGTCTCTGAATCATGTAAGAGTTGCGTGAAAGAAAGTAGAGTTTCACACAATGAGAGTTGCACAAAGAAACTAGTCAAAAGTTGATGGATGTAAGAAAAGAACTTTATTTTGAGATGAAAAAGGCATTTATGCGCAAAGAATAATACTTTCATGAAAATTGGACTTTTGCAACAAAGTTAAATGTTGCATGAATGGTGTTAAGGTTTCACGCAATACACTCAAAAGGTTGCATGAAAGCAAAAGTGTGAATCAGAAGGGATTTCCTAGTAAATCTGTGGTAAAGTGGTATTCATCAATTGGTTGAAACTGGGACTTCAAAATAGTATCTACTTATATGTGAGGATGAATTTACTAGTTATAATTAAGGGACCTTCAAGTCCATAAACTATGTGTGGATACTTTCAAAAGCAGTGAGTAAAGGAAGAGGAAGATAGTGATCCTTTCCACCAGTATTGAGCCAGAGAAAGAAACCTAGGGTGTGACCCTTGGGAAATCGGTGAGATGAACCTAAAATTTGGTACATCGGCATATTTCCACTATATGATCCTTAGATATAGCCCAGTGAGGGTGAACTAAGTAAAATTGATGTGTCTTATGCACGATTAAATTTATGCTCATACATTGATATGGGAAAGGGAGATAAGATAATTTTGTTTAATGATGAAAAAAGGTTCAAAGGGGAAGTTGTTTTAATCTATCATGCAAAAATTCACTCCCCCTATAAATTTATTTAACCTAGTTCAGCTAATAATTAGTATCAAAGCCAAAGGTTGAAAGTAAGTGGTTATCTCTTAGTATAAGAAATAGAGGTTTTCAATCACAAAATAATTCTGATTTAGATGGAAAAAAATTTCAATGATGGAATAATTGTATGCAACAATACTTATGATCATTAGGAATGAATGTATTTACACCAGATATGCATGGAATTTTGGCCAATATCAATAGTGGTGCTTTATCAAAAGCTAACTGAAGAGAATTGGATGCTGATGCTAAAGGAATAAATGAATTAGGGGGATCCCTATACAATGAAATATATATGAAAATGATTTAATATAATTGATCAAATTATATGTGGGAAAAGTTGATAAATAATTATGAGGGTAACTCAAAAGTCATAAAAGCAAAGCTACATATTCTATGGAATAAGTATGAGGATCTTAGAATAAACCCCAATGAGTCTATTGATACATTCTTAGACTGGGTGAATGTTGTTGAGGAAGGTATGTGTGGTCTCAGAGAAATTATTGAATATGTAATGATTGTTAAGAAAATATTGATAAGACTTCAACATTAGTTCAATCTAAAAGTTTCTATGTTGGAAGATAAATATCTAAAGGAGATGTCATTGGATTTCTTTCACAACAATCTTATTGCATATGATATTATAAATGAAGATAATGAGTTTTTGGAAAAAATGAAGTCCAAAGAAGTGGACTTTAAGGCCATGAAGAAGATTAACATTGAATATGGTCAAGAAGATGTAGTAACAGATGAGGTGATGTCATTCCTTTCCTCAAATATTCAAAGAGGAAGAGGAAAGTTCAAAGGGAAAATCTACTTGAACCATAGTTTTGAGTGGGAAGAAAATATTATCTCACTTTGAAAAAAATTAAAATATTTTTTCCCTATGTATTTAATATCTTCATCGAAAATTTGGAACCAATTGGAAAATGACTGCCCGAGATATGAATAAAATACAAAACACAACTTTTTAACTTCGAGCAGATTTTTTTCCCTGGACAGATCAGTTTGGTTGGGCCCCTTAATGGCATAATTGGACTTGGGTTTCTTCAGAAGAGATATTGAACACTGAATTTTGGATTAGTTAAAAAAATTAATCCCAATTGGATTCATGTATTAAATAAAGAATCAGTTTGATTCCACTAGTGTTCTTGGAATCTTTCATAGTTTGGATGATTTTTCTTCATCATCGTTATGGGCCCTCCAAATCACCTCTAACTATAATGAACACAACAAAACTAGTAAAAACACCCTTTTTTACATTGATAAAAATTAAATTATTGAATTAATAATAGATTAGTTTTTTTATAATTATTGGAATTTACAATATGAAATTAGTTTAATACAGTGGTTCAAGGTTGAAATAAAATTGTGAATTTCTATACAATAACTCACAAGGTATGGCCATTTATTTTTCATAATAATGTAATTCTATGTGGTGTGTGACCCACATAGGGTCTGGTTATGTACTCTACATGGTCATGTTCCCTCACATAGGATGTCTAGCCATGTACTTAGCTACACGACCAAGTACCAATACATGGCATGTATACCCTATAAATGGTGTAAACTTTTAAAAAGGTTATCTTCCCTGAATAGGAAGAACCCATTCCATGTAATCTAGAAATACATGTATGGTGATCAGTATTTCTGAATGTGAAACCCATCAAATTATCCTAAAACACTATTTTCTCCCCAAAATATATAGATTGACCATAAATGGGTTCTAATCATGTGATAAATTGGATTTATAACTTTAAAGTGGTAAATAAATGGTGATTTACAAAAAAACATAAAAACAACCAATAATTGGGTGGAAACTATGGAAGCTTTTCTCATATCCACGGTCCATGGCTGCCACATGACGATCCTCTCATCCTAAGCATTGTAGTGGTGCATCCCTTCTTATTTATCTATCTCTCTATTTCTCCCAATTCTTATATCACTTTTCATTCTAATTCACACAAAGGGGAAGACCATAAGGTGTACATGTGAAGCCAGGTCAAGGAGAATAAAATCAAAGAGGAAAATAAAAGGAAATGAAATAAAATAAAAAATAAAAGGGGAATAACCTAACCTCAATACCCAACATAAGGTTTACCATGCCTATGAACTCCCCCATTCAAGACTCCTTGGAGTGATAAAATATTAGTTTGACACTCCATTCAAAAGATACGATTGAATGAACCTACATGAATAAATTAATATTAAATTAATTAAATATTAATTATTTCGCTAATATTTGAATGGATAATAATTCCACAAAACTCATGCCCTTGAGAAAACACCCTATTTTAGAAATAATAAAGTGATTATTAAAATTATCAAAGATATTTTTCTTTGGTAAAATGACTATTTTACACCTTATTAGTATCTTAATGAAAAAATTCAAATTTCTACTCAAATTTAGAATCCATAAAAACATGGGTTGTTACAGCCTCCACACCGTAAAATTTCCCATCCCTAAGAAGCATTAGTGGTCAAACCAAACCAAGATCTCATACAAAGATTCTATACAACTATGCTATCTTGACCATCCATTTACTGGTCTCATAGCATTAACAACTCTTCCATCAAGGAATACCTTTAACCATGACCAATATGATACTCCCCAATATAGGTGTATCCTTATAATCACTTTGTAACATCACCTATTACCACATCTTGAGAACATTTTTCCAAAAAGAACATTGGATTTCAACTAAAAACGAGTTACACTACCCTCTAAAAGAAAAATGGTTCACTTTACACCATATGGCTTACCTTATACCACTCCTAAAGAATTACCATAATAGCTTCCATTATCCAACTAGGAATGAAGATTAAGAATAAGTAAATATTGGTGTAGAGCTAATGCTCTCTCAACATACTCAATATGTTGTCAAGATTGATCATGATCATCCCTAACTAGAGACACTATAATATTCCATCAATAATCATTTATATATATATATATATATATCCAAGCCACGATCACATCAAACCATGATATAATTTCCTTTAAATAACTCCTGACACCATGTCTCTTAATAATGTATTTCCAGGTCTGAACATGGATCTACTACCTCATAGAACTAGATTTAATCTCGATGTATCCTCTACCACATAGGAAAATTTATCCTTTTATCTCAAAACACAAGAAAATATGAACACGTCATTTATTTGAATCAATAAATCCTTTCCTCCCTCACGACCACTCACCGTTTTAAAATTTAAAGGGTACCATGCACAAATGATGTGTACCTTTTTTTATTTTTTACTAAACAATGGGTGTACCTGACTCATACTCCCATAATTCATCTTCTGTTGAATCCATACTAACCATTATACATGGAATGTTAGTCTCATTTATTCAAAATATACCTTGGAGGTCCTCTTTAAAATTGATCACCTCTCATGTTCCAAAATTTATTCCATGACCGCTCATCACTTGTAGTAATTTTATGAAATTAAAGTGTCAAATGTGAACCTATTGGTAAACTAGGACAGTAACCCAAAGCGTATTTACCATCGAATTAAGTCCTAAAGAACAAGCACCCTAGGTGATTACTTAGAAACCAAATTCATCACATTCCAGTATCACAAAGCTCAAGCACTAGCCGCTCATCGGTCTCGAATAAGAATATATCCTAGATCACTACTTAAAAGGGAATCAATAAAATCGGGTCAACATTTGTTATAGGTTTCCCAGAATAGAAAAACCCTTTACTTACAAGGGTATGAGTCATAAATAAGGGCATATGGTCTACCACCTATCCCTATTGATCGAGTCTCATAACAAGGCCACTAGGTGTAACCACCTTTACCAAAGATCAAACCTATTTAAGGTAATGATAACATAGACCTATAGGGTAAAAAATATTAACTTTGGCCTACTAGGTCCTTGATTCATGTTGAGCATCCTCATCATGAGATTCTCTCTAAACGGACATGATGTAACATACAAAGAACAATGAGCTAACACTCACTTGGAATCCATATATGATAATACCCCCTTGAGGTCCAGTTTAATATAAATGTTTAGGTGTCAATCAACATCATATGAAGAAACCAAAATAGATCCCCTAAATGAAAGTATTAACTACTGGTGTCGAACTATGAGGGAAAAAATTATGTGCAAAACATCATCTTATCGATCTATGTTATATCACTATCGTAGTTTGGTTAAGTAGATCATAATTTCAAGATATGTACGAAAAAACTGTACATGTTGTTACTAGAACTTTAAATAACCAAACCTGATAGAATGCACTCTATGTGGAGTTCAAAACATCATGTTTCTTATTGACCTACTTGGATCACTACACCTTCTTTACATGAGGAATTATTCATCATTCTCACCATTAAATGTCACATTATTGATCCACATAGTCTAACATTAGAAGGAAATATATGAAATTCAGGACAATTGAGTATAATTCAAACAAGAACCTATATGAAAAACAAAAATTATGTTGTTTTTGACACTTTGAACAATTATCATCTATCATCAGTAATAATCACACGCTAGAAGGCCTATATCATGTAATTCATATGTGTCAAATATGATGAACGAGACACCTATTTCCATTACCAGTCAAGAATAAAAATCAGTTAATGACCTTTTTCCAATACTACAAGAGATAAAAATCTATAATAAATCATAAAATCCATACAAAATGTGTGTCTCTCAAAGAAAAAGTAATATAAAACTATAACATAAAATATCAATTACAGTAATACCATTTCCCTTATAAGCTTTAATTCCTACCAGAACAAGTGTTCTTGAGACTATAGTCTGATATCCATTACATAATCTGACACATTCATAATACTCTTATCTACCATATCCAAAATAGTAAATTGAAAATAAATGATTGACTCTCATACCAATTTGTAACATCCCATCCTAGATTCCACTAAAATGATTCCCCGAGCTAATTCTCCACAAGAACTCAAGAATTCCTCCCCATACGCTAATGGATACCCACTAGTAGTGATGGAATAGAGTATAATATTAGGGAGAATATACCCTTATATAAGAGTAGGAGAAAACATAAATAAAAAAGGATCATTCATAATAGTAAATAATATGAATATAGAAGCAGTAAATAGACTAAAATAGAAGCATGTTGTAATAATAAATGAATTTCCATAAAATCTTGAATAGTCACATCAAACCTACAACATTGATCTACCACTAGGATAATCACATATAAAGGAGTACATAAAATAAATGAAATAAAACTATAGGGATCCACTACTAACTATGAGAAAACCACATACCTAATCTCCAGAAACACTAGTGAGCTACTCTATCTTGATCATAATAATCTACATGAGTATCCTTGATTAGTCATGAAGCCCTAGTACTCATCCCTGTACATCATGCAATCAATGCCCAACCTTAAAATCAAAAATAAGTTTTGAATTCATACCAAGGTGCACATATAGGGGTGAGAAATAATCTCAGAAGGCCACCACAATGATGTACCTTAAAATAAAATTTCATAAGTGCGTTCTTAGGAAATATGATCAGTTTAGACGAGACACAACTTGAAATGATAAATGAAATATATTAACTAAGACCACAGTCAATCTCTTGGTTTGTGATCTTGTTCAATTGTGAAATTTTAAATCATATATATATATATATATATATATATATATTCCCATATATATATACATGTGTAAGGTGAAAATATCATAAACCAATATCAGTCAATCCTTGGGTCTGTAATACCAATCTCCTAGACATCCTGTTAAAATAGAATTGAGCAAGATTTCATACCACTCAAGGTTTGTATAATTATTTTATCCTTGGGTATGCAATCCCAATAGACAATACCTAACTCAGAAAGTATTGGAAACATCACTATGTAAGCTACATCACAAAAAGGGGATACATTTTGTAGCCATGGGATCACCTATAATCACCTATAGTCACTATAATTAAGGATCTCATATACCAATAGTCAATATTCTAAATGGTCACTAAGATGAATTTCTTACCAATCAAGATATGTAAATCTAGACCGATGTCAGAATTCTAGGTCTCAGTCTGTAGGAAATCATAACATTGTGACTCAAATAATCCATAAGGGTATGAACCTTAGGTAATCTATAAAAGGAATGATCTCAGAATCCAAGTATATACTCTACATCCATTCATATAAATTGATCAATAGCCCCATCATCTAGAAGTACATATGGGTGATGTAGCAATGGTGTGTCCACATGACCCTTAGGATAATCCTATGCATTTATTAAAGGGATAATAATCATCTATCAAGTATATTTAAAATAAACGGTGATGAGAACCATAATCAACACCATGATCAAGTAACCAGTCAGTGAGAGTGTAACCTTCCCCATAACTTGAGTATCACAATAAATAGGGATTCCATGCCCATATATCATAATCATAGTGATTAAATTCCCAAATATAAAAATCAAAGGCTAAAAAGATATATTGTAGGATGTACCTCTCAGAATCTCAAAGATGTTAATGAATGTGTTCAGAAGAAGGATCCTAAGAAATACGTCCGAGCATTACAATAATATAAAAATAAATAAAATATTAATAAGTTAGATCATAGGAAAAAAATGGAATACCAATAAATAATTTCATATTTCATTAGTATTTTTGGCCCTAACTCAATAAGAACCTCTGGTAATCATCTTTTTATCAGTAAAAAACAAGTGAATTCATAAATAAAAGAGAGAGGGTGGTCAAACACCTAACCCACCACTACTTTCCTATCTCCTTGGTCTTACTAGTTTGGAAAAGGTTATAAGGTAAAAATCACTACAATATCTACCAAAACCCAATGTACTAGATAAGGGCCTATCAAACATCAGGTCACCCACTGGGTCCCTCATGTAAATACACTAGAGTGGAATCCTACTTGGGATCTTCTAAGTTCATGAATAAACTAAGGAATCCCTTATAGGATCCTCAGAAAGGTATACATAGAAAGAGGAATTCTACATGTGATATTTTGGAATAGAAAAAATGCAGAGTATTCATATAATGGATTCTATATGTTAGCATGTACATGAAGGAATCCCACAAAGGACCCTTGAAAATAGCAGTATGGTAGAAGCATCCTACTTGGGATCTTTGAAGTTCATGCATAAGCTAAGACGTCCCACATAGGATCCTTAAAATGTATATGTATGAATATTAATCCTACAAGGGATCCTTATAAATAGTAAATATGTATAGGATTCCTATAAGCGATCCTCTAGGTTATCATGTATGTGAAGACATCCCATAGGGGACCCTCTATAACAGAATTAAGGTAGAGGCATCCTACATTGGATCCTCTAGGTAAAAATATAAGATAACCTCTTGGCCCAAAAGGAAAGGACTTTTAATACCATTATATAAATATGGATCGTATCCCAAGTCATATCAAGGTTCTCACTATCACGAGATTACTGAATTTTATTACTGGAGGAAGAAACATTCAGTTTAGTAAAAATCCTAAAACTCATCATAGGAGTCCTCAAATATCCTAAAGGGTTTCACCATCACGATCTATGTGGAATACTAGTCAAAATGGACTAATATTGTGTCCAATTATACCTATGGGGAATAAAGATATTAAAAAACCCTAGGAAGGGTAACAATGGAGCAGTACATGGCATGTATACCCTAGTACATGGTGTGTACTCTAAAAGACCGATATGGGTGTGTGCCTAAGCCCGAGTTGGCTTGTAAAACCCAAGTGCGTGACATGTAAGATAGGTACACAAAGTGTTATCTACATGAGGTACCTACCCATTTACCTCATATATAAGCGAAATTTATTTTACCTGGTCGTGGCATTCTACATGGTGTGTGACCCACATAGGGTCTAGTCATGTACTCTACATGGCCATGTTCCCTCACACAGACTTTCTAGACATGTACTCAGCTACATGATTGATTAACAATACATGGTGTGTATTCCATATACATGACATTTAATTATAAAAATGTCAACATCCCTTATATAAAGATCACATGGTGCGTGACTGTAAACTATACACCATGTGATCGGGATTTCTGAACAAAAAACCCTCAAATCAGGCCAAAACCCCATTTTCTCTCCAAAAGCTACAGGTCGACCCTAAAGGAGTCCTAAGAAGTAAAAAATGGGATATAAAACTTAAAAGTAGTAAATATAAAGGGATTTATGAAAAAAATTTAAACCAACATACCTTTGGGAGGAATCTTCTAAAGCTTTACTTGTATCAACGATCCACAACTGCCACCCGATGATCTGGCTTCTCCCGAGCTCCACGGTGCTACATCCCTTCCTCTCACTCTATCTCTCTCTACATAACTCCCTATCTATTTTTCCTCTTAATCGTGTTATGGGTAACCCCATAGTGGTGTTCATAAGAATCCAGGTGGAGGAGAAGAAAAGAAAATAGGAAAAGAAAAGGAAAAGAAACAACAAAAGGGGGCCAGTCCCGACACCCAACCTAAGGTTATACTTTTACTATGAACCCACCCCCACTTTGGACTCAATGGAAGAGATATAATCTCTATATGTCACTCCTTTCAAAGGATATGGAAAAACAAACCTACATGAATAAATAAATATTTAATTAATTAATTATTAATTTTTCTACTAAAATTAAAACTACTCAGAGTTCCACCAATGGCCAATCTAAATGAAAATACACTATTTACGGACCAATGAAGTGGTCATAAAAATTATATGAGATCTTATACAAGGGTAAAATGACTATTTTACCCTTTAAAAGCATCTGAAATAAAAATTCAATTTTTTTCTCAAATTTCAAATCCTAAAAAACACAGATCATTAAAAATAAATCCATTAATCAATACATGATGTTAATGAATATTGAAAGAAAAATAATTTACCAAAATAGATAATTTTATGAATAAAATAATTAATTTTAGTTAAAAATTGATGATCCAAAAAAATGATTATCCTTATTTAATAGTTATCAATACAAATGATGTTTGACCCTCCATGTTTTTACAAAATAATCATGAAATTATTATTTTTATACATGGATAATTCATATCAAACATCCAAAAAATTACTAACTCCAAATATTCTGGATAAAATAAATGCTTATATGAAATCTCAGTCCATTACTTACCTATTTTTCTATCCATATCCTACTATTTTATATAAGTTTTATATAGAAAAAAAAATATATCATATCCATTGCCACCATGACATAGTGGTTTATTTATATCTATAAATTATTATAAAATAGGAATTTCAAGATTATAATGTTTCTTTATTTCATTTTTTACAAAAAAAAATCATTGAATACTAAGGGTTATGTTCCTCACTCTACCTTGTTTTGTACAAGAAGTAAAAAAGAGAGATGGTATTATGGTAAATAGTGACGCTTGGGAAACAATTGTATGTATAGATCAATTTATTTTATTTTTACTTAATTTAATTATTTACATTAATTTATCATTTATTTATGATATACATATCTAAAATATTTATTGGAGAAGTTTTTAGAAAAAGAACCACACAAATTGGTCCAAAATGATCGTCTGCATTAGGTATTTTGTGATAAAAATCATGAATGGGGGAATTATTCACATGGTAAGAAGATTGAAACATCTAAATATTGGTCTTTTGACAATGTTTCTTTGAGAACCAATTCTGTTATGGTTAAAGGGGAACAAATTAACACCATAATAAAGCAATCCACTCAAAAAGTAGAATAATATTCTCAATTTCAAAAGATGATAAATGAAGAGATCATGAAAGTTTTATCTACTCTTTCTTCTACACATTAACTAAAGTCTAGGTGTAATTTGATTGTTGTTTAATTATGATTCATTATATTTATGAATATCCCTATACTAATTATACTTATTTATGTGAAGTTATAGATACATATGTTGATTTTGATATCGATGATGATGTTTATGGTGTAAAGTAAGATGGTGATGCTGGTTTTTCTAAAAGAGACATTAATTTTGGTTGTGATGGTTCTAATTATAATGATATTGTGGATTATTTATGATTTAAACTATATTCTTGGTTTATATATTTAATTTTATTATGTTGTTTCATTTTATTACGTTGATAGTGATTTTTATTTTTTTTATTTTTAAATTGTATTCTAGTGTTTTTTTGGTGATTTATTGTTTCTTTTTTTTCTTCTGAAAGAGTGAAAAAGAAGATGTTGTTTATTATTACTGTAATAAAAACCTATAGCCACTACTTCTAACCATGGAAATTTTCTTATATCTGGGGTTTAAACCCTAGAAATATACTTATATCCATTGTTCAAACCATGGTTGTAAGTCTATATCCATGGTTTATAACAGTGGGTAAATACCTATTGCAATTGTTTGAACTGAGGATATAGGTATATTAAAATGGTTGCAAACCATGGATCTATACTTGAACCAAGTTTGAGTGGGATAAGTAACAGCCACGGTCAAGAGCCATAGAAAATACCTTATGTCAATGGTTTAAACAGTAGATGTATGTCTATTTCCATAGATTAAACCATAGATATAGGTATTTTTTCCTTTTTATAAACCTTGGAAATATATTTGGTCTTTTTTCCATGCCAATATGAGCCATGGTTAGATGGACTATGGATATTACATATATCCATGGTGTATGAATCTATCACCATGGTTTCAGACTAAGGATATTGTGTAATGTTTTTGTAGTTTCAGCATGTCCAAATGTGGAAATGTGGCTACATTTATTTTTTTTCATAATGAAAAGTAAAAATTTTAAAATTTTATCATTGTGGTTAAGGTTAAAACAGGATTACCGGGGGTTAAAAAAAGATAAGGGTATGTTTTCCTTTTAATCTTATCTAAATCCTATTAGAAGGCCATATTTTTGTCTTATCCTACCCCACTTTCAAATATATATCCATTTGGAAGAGTTTTTATTTAGAATAAAAATATTATATTTTATTTTTTTATAAAATTCCACGCGTGTACTCTCCCCCACATATAAAAGGTCATACCTTATTGCTCTTATTTTCACCAAATTTATCCTTATTGATTGAGAAAATCCTAGTCAAATATTTAATTAAATTACCCAGACACAAATTTTAGGTGTTTTTTTAAATACCATTCTAATGGTTATTAATAAAGGATCAAAGGGAGGCCAACTGAAGGATATGTAATCATATTACCCGACCTCTATCAATTTATTTTTTATTCCAACTCCTATAAATATATAGTATTCATCATAAAATAATAACTTCATTATACTCAATATACTAAATTGATATCATAATACTGAACAAAAACATTATCCACCCTCTTTTCCATCAAATGGGAAGTGATAATACTGCTCGTGTGTACATATGGACTATCAACTCCTTATAGAGATGCAATTCATTTTGTATCACCATCTTTAATGGGTGTATATTATTATGGGTTAAATTTTTATATATGATATTTATGAAATAATTATGCTTATGTAATTATAATATCTTATCTACCATCTTAGTATCCAATCCATTAGAAAATGATAATGTCACTCGTGTGTAAATATATATTACCACATCAATGAATCAATGTGATTTATTATTCATTTTTTATTTAAGTGGAAGGTAATAAGGTTATATTTAATGAATATATATGATATAATAATGATATTGTATAGGAAAATTAAAATTTACCATTATTTCATTCCATCCATTGATATGTAAAAACATTGTTCATGTGTACATACAACTTACCATCTCTATGAACAATGTAACTGATTTTTCTATTTATATTATTTATGGATGAATATAAATATATATAATGAATATATATGATATTTATATCATTATTATAATTTATGATATTATGTAACCCTTATCAATGTAAAAAGATTATAACTACCAAACTGAAATTATCATTAAAAATGAAATAGCTAAAACTCAGAAACAATGATTTTAAAAAGGAATTAGAAATAAATATGTTTCAAAATGATATAATTGGATAATATATGATATAATATATATGTAAATAAAATCATTTATATATGTATAATATATTCAAATTTATTATACATGAGGTTAAAGTGCATTCAAAGCATGTCGAACTTGAGGTTAGGGATTTTCATCTCAATTTTATTCTTATGAGATGCATACCATATTCACCATGTGTTTCTTTTATGTGGTGTATATAATTCCCATGAATGTATTTTATGATGCTTCTCATGAAAATTATTTATATTTACCAATATATATAAGGTTATATCTTTCATGAGAGTTTGATTCAAAATTCACCAAAGCGGTAAGGTTTTATGATACAATATCATTGTTTATTAGGATTGTTTATGATTATGTTTGTCATAATGAAATTTCATGATCTATCTCTTAGTAATATCATGAATTTTATTCTCCTATGGTTATTTTTTGAGAATGAATTATTTCCTTTAATTTTCGTCACTTTAAGTATTCAAGGGATTGGAATAATTTTTTTAAGGACAAACAACATTATTTCATTATTCGATCAAAAATCCTTTTTGTTCCATGTCACTAATAAAAATTAAGATATATATATGGTCCAAAACCATGTTTTTAGATACAAAAACCACATATATATGTAATATACATTGTACAAATGACACTTTTTCTTATTGGGTGGCAATAGGGACAATTCTATAACCAAAGATTATAACTGTGGTAATATGGTAATTTACACATCCCTCAACTCTAGATATTACTTTTTACACACCTACTTAGATGAAGTATATATCCATGGTTTTTAATACTGGAAAAATTACTGTAAACATAGTTTAAAAAATGGAAATATTCCTATATCCAGGTTTGGAACCATGGAAACAGGTCTATTTCCACAGTTGGAACTATGACTATAGGTATATTTTCATAGTTTAAACCATGGATATAGAAATACTTCCATGGTTGAAAACTAAGGATAACACCTTATATTCTAGAAATAATAAACAAATTATTCCTTTACAATCATGTAGAAATAAAATAAACACCAAATCACCAAACATAGACCCTAATACAATTCAACGAATTAAAAAATACAAATCACTATCACCATAATAAAATGAAACATTATAACAAAATTCAATATATAAACCATGAATATAGTTTACATCAGAAATGATCCTCAATATCAGTACCATTAGAATTCAAACAACCCTCATAAATACCCCTTACATAAATACCTACACCACCACCTTATTTTACACCCCCAACGTCATCATCGGTATTGTCATCGATATCTGAACTTTGATATGCATTTAAGTCAATAGAAGGATTATAGAGACCCTCATAGATATAATGGATTGTCATAAAATAAGAATAAACCTCTAGGGTAACCTCTTGTGGAAGTATAGAATAAATATCATATATATATTTCATCATCTATTCATTTATCATCTTTTGATACATTGTATCTTCTTCTTATTCTTCTTCTTGGGATTCTTATTTGATTAGGATATTCAGTTTTTCTTATGTGACCATAGTAGAAAATATACTTGAAGAAATGATTTCAAAATTCCAGTATCTAGATGGTAAAATCTTCTTCCCAGTTCAGAAATTCACCCTTCCATGATATTAGTCTCCTAATACCTAATGTAGATGATTATTTGGGCCCAAATTGTCTGGTTATTTTCATTCCAATTATTCAAAAGAAATATGTTGAGTGATATATAACATAAATTAAAATGATAAAATTATGTAATAAATTAAATTAAGTAAAAAATGGAATATAATTATAATCATTTCCTAAGTGTCACCATTTACTACAATAACATCTATCATTTTTTTTCTTGAACAAAATAGTGTAGAGTGAGGAACATGACCCTTAATATTCAATTATTTTTTCTAAGAAAAAAATAAATAAAAAACATTAGAATCATAACACCTCTATTTTATAATAATGACTGTATTTGAATAAAATGCGGATACCATGGTGGAAATGGATATGATATATATTTTAGTATATGGAAAAATCTTATAAAAATAGTAGGATATGAATACATAAATAGGAATGTAATGGAATGAAAAATCAAATAAGAGTATCTTTGATCATGAAGATTTATATTTAGTAATAGTTAGGATGTTGGATATCACTTATCATTATAAAATAATAATAATTTCAAGGATTTTTATAAAAACCTTGGGGGTAAAACATATTTTGAAATGATTTCTATTAATCAAGGGTGATTTATTTTTTAGGAGCATCTATTTATAATGATAATTTATATTTTTTTATACATTTTTCAATTTTTGTTAATTATTTCTCTTTCAATAATCATAAACACCATATATTTATTGATACATTTATTTTAGTTTATAAACTAGACTACATGATTCATTTATCAATCATGGTTTGAATTTGAGTTATTTATATTTATAAATTATTTTAAATAACATAATTTCCAAATGAATTTGAGTACTTAATCATATGAGAATATTTATTTAGTTATTTTATAAAAAATAATAGACCATAGATTTATTTATATTTGATTCTGAAAATAATAATTATTAATTTAAGTATGATAATTCTAATTGTCTCACAATCCTTGATTTAGTATATTTAAAAAAATATTTTAATGCTTAATCATCTAGTTTTAATGTTTTTTAATTAAATAGTAAATTCTTTATTCATGAGCTCTACCATTTGGATCAAATTATTATTTTAAGGATAACAATTTCTCTAAGTGACCAATATCTATCTTCCACTCCACTAATCCTTAGTATTTAGTGTTATGAATAGTTATATAAATACAAAACTAAATTACCCATAGTAATTAATGAAACCTCATGAGAAGTCTTGTTTTTTGCACTAGTTTTAAATAATTTTGTTGAGCATAATTATTATTTTTTAAATTTTGTTCAAACCACTTTTAAATTATTATTCTTTTATTTTATTCTTGGTTTTATTATAATACGATATTCAAGATAAACATTACAATTATATAAAAATTTAAAATAATAAAAATCACTGTATCTAGAAATGAAATTTTCAAACAAGATTTGAAGATAAAAAATTGTTTAGCGAGACCAAAAAAAAAAGAAATTGAACATGTATAGAGTTGATCAAGTTCTTGAAGTTAAACAAGTTGTGAACATATTACAATTGAGATAAAAAAATATTAATTGAATATGTTTTACATTCATGTGTATGGGTACAACCAATATTATCCATTCCAATTGTTACTATAAAAAATTTAAATATAATGTAGATAATTATTCAAATGGTATGTTTTTCAATTCAATTCATTGGACTATCATAAGAATACATGATTGAATACTTAGGAAAAATCATAAATAAGAATATTATTTGAAGAAAAAGTGAGTAATATCCCAATAATGTATATATACTAAACATATTTTTATTATAAATGAAAATGGAGAGAGATTGTGAGGGAGATCGATATGAAAATTGAAAAATATCTTCAGTTTAGTGATGTGACAATGGAATGTAAAGTATTGTAGAGCATATGATTCTTATATTGGATATGTCATCTGTTTGTCTTTATGAATAATAATAAGAAAAGAGGATTCCACATAGATATTTCTACCACTGAGGAAGAAGATAAAACCTAATTATTCCTATAAATACATATAATTATATTGATAGTCATACATCAAGAGGTATCCAATAAAATTTTGATGTGAATAAAGAACTTTTTGGCACCTATTTATATGAGGAACTATAAGTGGGTTCTTAGTATGGGGGATGGTTCACTGAATTCTCATTTGGTTAGTACTAGATATTAAAGTTAAAATTAATCCACATTCCCATGGGTTTTATTAATAGTAAAATGCTAGAACTATGTGTATGGGATAATAGACACCATACTAAAATTAAATATAATCAATGTAGAGAAATTTAATTTACATTTTTTGATAAATTTTCTCTTGAATATTTTAGTCTACACAATAATGAGAAGGCGCACATCGTATGTAAAGTAGACGAAACCATAACTTCCCCATGTTTTAATCATTTAGATATTAGATATAGAATGGTTGTTGAAGATATGGTTCTAAAATACACTAGTGATAAGATAGAAAAAACTTATACATTAGAATTTTCAAATATTTTACATAAATAAGAGGTAACTAAGATTGCATGTCAAGATTTTCCTTTGAATGAACCATGTTCATGTGGGGATGATCATGTTACAAAAGAATAACAAAATTATTCATATTTTCATTTATAAAGAACATTAAAAAATTCCCCAAATAAGTTATCACATTCATTTGGGGCACTTTGAGAAACCTTTTGGAGGGTTCCACCCCACATGTTTAAGAAACTGAAACACTGGAGGAAGCATTGAAAAAAATGGGGTGTACATGCATAAGTCACATTGAGGAAATCAATCCCAATATTATGTGGTATATGGATATTAAAGGAAGTTTCTTTATATTTTAAAAGAATTTCATAGTTAATTTCATGTGCAACAAGAAAGAAATAAAGGCCGAGAAGAAATGATCCATTCATTGAAAGAAAAAGCAAGTTATCAATGATGTTATAAAATGATCAGTTTGAGATCAAATAAAAAAATATAAGATAAAAAATTAATCACAATATAATATTATGATGTATGAAAACCATGAGAATATTTATGATATTATTTATTATAAAATATTATGAATAAAGGTAGAAATCAATTTAAGATCAAAAGAATAATATATATTTAAAGTGTATTTATTTTGAAGTTAAATTCGAAGCCCCAAAAGTGACACAAGTTTTCTATTCACAATCTACTAAGAAAATAATTTCTACCATACAAATTTATAAGGAGAAATATTATGTATGAAGACCACTTTTTATTAGAATAAAGAGTTTAAAATTATCTAATGATAAAACCAATGTAGACTGAAAGAAAAGTGAAAAATGTAGTCTTAAAAATATTGTTTGGGCTATTACTATTTTCATGAATAATATTGGTTATAAAAAAATTCTAAACAAATATGGGTTGATAAAAATTATGAAAAATGCACCACTATCTAAAACATGGATATAAGATAAAATAAGAAATTTAGTAACCAAAAATATGCTAAACTAAAATATAAAGTTCTCCAAAATTGAGAGAAAATAAAGATACATATATTATTTATTGTAGAAGAAATAGATGATTTTTTTAGCCACATTTGGTTCTCTGAAAGGTTAGAGAATAATAGTATTAATTTTTGGCATAAAATTT
The DNA here is from genome assembly GCA_963277665.1 of Viscum album. Classification (NCBI taxonomy): domain Eukaryota; kingdom Viridiplantae; phylum Streptophyta; class Magnoliopsida; order Santalales; family Viscaceae; genus Viscum; species Viscum album. Next base: position 391,827,572 of record OY728155.1, read on the forward strand.
ATATTCAATGAAGATAAAAAGGTCAACGTCAAATTTATTTTTTTCCAAACAATTTGGAGTCTTGGAAAATATTACTAGAAATGTCACTAAATGTGGTAATATTTATTATATATACTATAAAAAATAAATCAATCTTATTCTAAATCCATTTAAGGACTAAATACCAAAAAATATTAGGAATAAAAAATTATGATATGATGGTAAATTTATAAATAAAGTAGATAGTAATACCCAACTGTTTTGAAATAATGTATCCTATAAAATTATAAATATGAAAGAAATAAGAATAAAACACTTTCTAAGGATATTAAATTATATAATATCAAGGTAAAAATCATAAATTTCTCTCATAATAGTGGATTTAAAATTGAAGGTGTTTATATGTTATTTAAGAAATCTCACCCCATGGTCTCTTATAAATTTGTTTTGGAGAAACCATATTATTATTGTATATATTGTTTTTATTATTTTCTATATTAGGAATTAAAGGTGACGATTTAAACAATAAAGAAGTAATTATGAGTTTTATTATTATTCTATATAAGGAAAGAATAAAAATGGTTGTTCCCAGAAACATAAAACTAAAAAAAACAATTTGACACATAAATAAAACATTAAAGGTAATAAATATTTATTTCAATAAAACGATGTTTAATATTTTAAATGTTAAACTACATGTGATTTATTATAATATGTGAGATAAGTGTGTCCAATAATATGAATGTATTTTATATCAGTTTTATTTCTTTTATTTATTTCATATTTCTCCTGTAAACTAGAAATTATATATTTTCATTAATATCAATAAAATAAGTAATTTATAATTAAAAAAGAATTTTTAAATAAATAAATGATTATATATATTTATATTTAACTAATACCTTAGAATATGGAATCTTACAATACTCAATCATCTCTATGTACAATTATATTGTAAAATCAGGAATGATTGATATTTCTTCAAACTCGGTGTCAAATATCTATCCAACCAACATACAATTCATACTTTTATGGTCATCACATTTCAACCAAATCCATTAACCTTAAATACCTGAAATTTTATCCATTAGTAAAATTATATTATGGATACATTGAAACAATAATTTATTAACATAATATTATAAATTATCATATATAAAAGTTTATTAAGTTTACCTACCCAAATATCATCCCACACATTTTCCTTTATTTTTTCCTCAAATTCCCTCAAACTTATTACTTGAACTGGAATGATATTGTTGTGTTTATAAAGGGTAACCTTAAATATTTTACACTCCTTAAAATTTTTCCAAATGATAATTCCATACTCATTGTATTAAACCATAATATGTGTGTTTTGATTTTAGACCTCTCACATTTTTATGCGACCTCATCATCTAGTAAAGGATGCAGATAATCATAAAAAAATAGTTAGTCATGGGAAATTATATATTATTATTTTTAATTAATAACTTCCAGTAATGTTTAAACATATACCAATATATGATAGATCTTATTTACCCCAGAGTTCTATGTTTAGAGTAGGGGGAGTATCCTCAGTTGGAGGTGGGGTATCTATAGCGGGTGTACTCAATATAGTCAAAAGAAGATAAATGCACTGAAAGAGGGAAAACCCTACTAGATATATCTTTCTATATGAAGGTAGAAATGTGTATTAAAGAGAGATGAGAGTCTAAGCCCTGCCATCCTAAGTAGGTGCGGGTAGATTGGGATACGGAAGGGTGGGTGTCTAAAATAAGAAGATAAACAAATTGGAGTATGAACTCCTAGTGACTAAAGTAGTATAAAGGGAGGATGAACTAGATGACCTCATAATTAATGAAGTGACATGGTGGTTGACTGAACCATAGAATTGATCATACCTATACCCCCTCTATATAGTTTGTGTCAATAATATATTTCAACCACATATTCAATTAAGGGGCCTAAAATAAAATGGATGGTAAAATAAAATAAACTAAAAATGGATAAATAACATGAATAAACATAATATCCATTCAAAAATTTACTTGCATTGGTGATAAAAGGATACATGACTAAATATCTCATTCATATTTCATTTCTTTGCACTTTTCTCCATCTAACATCTTCATAATCACGATTTCGAAGATATTTTTTAATAATTATTATAAGATAAATATAAATAATGAAACTTTTAAATAATTAAACTGGTTGACTTCAAAAATAAAATAAAAAGACACAAAAAAATATTTATTCATGGATTTATCAATTTAATAATATTAATTTCATTAAATTTTCATATTCAGTTATCATAATAAAAACTTTTTTAAAATTTGTGAAATGTAACTAAAAAATTAATTTGATATAATTTATGAATGTTTAAAAAACATGTACAATATTGAAATAATATCAAGTAAATACTTAAATTTTTTTCAATGTTATGCATGATCTATTATAACTTCTAGTTTATAATCTATTCTGATGAATGAATTATCTATTCCATCAAATGAAAAATTCAAATAAATATTGATGGGTTCATCCAAAACAATACTTCCATTCTACCTTAAAAAACATTTCTTGGAGCACCATAAAAAATAACACCAAAACTATTCTTTTAATGTTTTATTTACATAAAACACCTCTCCTTCTAATGATGTAATAATATAAGGTTCATTAATAAGAATATTATTTTTTATATCAATCACTCAAAATCCACAAGTATCTATATGCATACCAAGCCATGTTATTGAATAAAATCACTTTAGTTTCCAAATTGTAACACGACCATGTATTCTACACTCTAATAAAATGATTCTTTAAAAAACCTTATAATATGATAAATTTTATTATTGAGGTTTCTTGTCTAATAAACTTGAAAAAAATCTTATATGGATCTTATCATGACACCATAATGCTATATTACTTTTCTTTTTCATAGATATTTGTGAATAATTTAATGACATTGGAAATAATTACATTACAATCATGCACCGCATTATTTGTACCAAATTTAAATACCCTTATTTCATTTGATACACCATTCATTAGTAAATGTAGAACCTAAATGATACTGACATCAAATATAAAAAATATATTTTTGATTATGTTATGTAAAAGAGAATTATTTTACCATTAACTTTATCCAAGAAAAAAAATTATTTATTGTGAAATTGGTCCTTCCTCTTAATATATAAATAACAATATATGTTTTTGTAATTTTTAACTATTCACCATAAGTAAAAAATATTTAAGAGGTCAAAATTAGGAGAAAATCACATAAAAAATGCATATTTATTAGTTTACTTAGTTTATATAATCATCAAACACACCATTTTTGAATAGTACTATAAAAAATCCATTTCAAACTCTTTCCTAATTATAATAGACAATTGTTACAATCTATATATTACCTATGTTTAGGTTAGTTAAGTAAATGAAAGATCAATGGGATGATATTGCTCATTATTAGTTCTCATTAGTAAATTAGACCTCATAATGAAATTATCCAAGTATATCGAATAAAAATACATATAATCTTATGCTACATTGCCTTTCAAAATAATGACTTTAAGTATATATTTATTTCTCACATAAGATTTCAACATATACATAATTTTTTCTGTCATATATATTAACTGAATCAAAATAAGACAGCAAAAAAAAACATCTATGGAAATGTGGATAGTCAAATATAACATAAATGTGAAAATTGATGGTAGAAAAATTTACACTAAGTCACAAAGAATAATTGGTGCATATCCATCCAATTTCTAAATGACATTAATGATCAATATTTTAGTAATAAGGCCTCTATATAAATTATGTAACTTAATAACAAAAACTATAACATTATGTGAAAGTAAATTTCAATTGGAAAGGGAATCAACTAATGTAACAAGAAAATATTAGTCATGTGATTTAAGATATGTTAGTTTCATATAATCTGTATGAACCCTTTTTGAATTATAACTTAAATAACCATATATAACCTTAAAACTTTCTAAGACCTGAAGGAATTGTTTTTTATCATATTTTTTCATGGAAAAATAGGAAAAAGGGACTTTCCATTTATTCTTGGAAATCAACTTAGGTTGAAATCTTGGTCTTATAACCCAATCAATCAAATAATAATGTGAACAAAAATAATATTTTGTTTTTTAATTGAAATTTTAAATAGTATCAAGTAACATTTCATATTTTTTTTCTCGGAATTCATTGAGTCCAAGAAATAAAAAAACAATTTGATGACCAATATGATAAATCAATAAATATAATTTTATTTATTTAATTATGATTATAATTTGAATTTAAATTCCTTCTCTTAATATAATTTTATTTACTATTAGAAAGAATATAATTCAAACTATCATGTTATTTGGAAATACCATTCCCCAAAATTAATTGAAGAGTTCCATTAGTCTCTACATCATTATCTAACTTTCTCTAATTTTTCCTGTATAAATGAAACATTGGTAGAAATCATTTATTTTTTATGAAGATAAAAGTTCATCAAATATTTAATCTCTCAGAATTTGTATTTTTGTAAAAATGGGTAATGATATCATGTCTTCTTTTCTCCTACCATATATGATTCCCTAAGCAATGAAATCATATATTTTCCACAATAAGGTTGTGAAAACATAATATAATCATTAATAAATATATCATATGATTCCATAATAACAATCCAAATCTCCATTAACTCTTTTATTACTGGGGGAATGTATATGTCAATATCATTTCTGAGATCACTGGGTCCAGATATCAATATACAGATGATATTAAATGGGTTATTCATATCCATCCTTAATATAATTTTAAAAAATTGAATGAATGTAGGTCATATATGGTGTGCGGTATGAATTTGGAAGAATGGATTGAAACCATCACACGTTAATCCCAATATAACATTTCATGGGTCAGATGAAAAATCAGGATGTGACCTATCAAATTTATTACAATCTAACCCATATATAGGATGCAATATTTCATCTTTATTCCATCTCATATTTCATTCTATTTGTTCTAAAATAACATGTTTTTCAATCATGAGAAATAAATGAAAGTGCCACATAAATTTCTATGGTATAAAATATTGAGTTTGTTTTTATTATTGTACCACCTTGATGTGCCAAAATATTTTAAGAGACATAAATATGAATTTTCCTTCCAAAACAGACAAAAATATTTGGAGAAAGCATGGATCATAGTATATGAAAATAAAAAAAACCAAAATTGAATCCATGTTCATTTTATAGAATACATGCATCATCAAGTATTAAATAATTAATAAATGTGAGGATATAGTTAACCAAAGTATTATATTATCCATATAATTATTTCCTATGATATAAATTAATTAGAAACACAGGTAATATAATTTTTTCACATGCTCGATATACTGTAGTATTTTCTTTTTACATCAAGGTTTATAAAATTATCAACTTCATCATTCTGATCAACATATGAGAACTTTGTTTTTGTATTCATTTCCTCATAAACTAGTCTACATATGTATTTTCTTAAGAAACAAAATGAAATTGATTAAAAATAAAAAAAATCACTCAAATACTTTTAACCGAATCAATGTCATCCTCCACTTGATATTTCTATCCATTATGACACCACATGTGATATTTTTTTGGAAACAAATTTTTATGATATGGTAACCCACTCTCTCATGAGTTAACCATGGTCTTCCTACAAAATCAAAACATGGGAATAAAATCAATTCTCCATCTGAACCATTTTTAATGTAATTTAAAAAAAATAACATAACTTCATTTGAAATTCATCAGTGATTTGATGAAAATTTTAAATCCAATTTCTATCCATTATGATGAGAATAAACACACATTAAATAAATAATATAGAAAATGAATTAACTTTATATGTATTATTTTTTATTATCAATAACATTTTTATACAAAAAAACATCTTAAATGGAAATTAAATTAATATATTATATAATGTTAAATTTTAATTTATATTTAATTTTCTATTCTTACTTTTTAGTATTTATTTATTCATTGTTTTCAACTATAGTATAGATTCATAAATGAAAATTTTATGAAAATATTTTATAAATACACATTGTTTTGTTAATGTATTCACTATAAGTACATATATTTGGAATATCTTACTGGATTATTATACTAAAACATATATTAAAACACTCCTAGGAGATATCACATGATGTTGAGTTCATTCTATTTATCATATTCATTATATAATTTATATTTTTTCACTAATGACAAGTTTATGGTTCTTGAATTATGGGATCCCGATTGGGGATATTTTCATTGTTGTTAGAATTTTTTTGTAATTATTATATATAGAGGATAATTATAAAAAAAAATTAATTATTGACATTCTGTTTGACTATTGATGTTTAAAATTGTTTAATAACATATCACACGTGATAATCAGTTAAAAATAATAATAATTGTCTGTTATTTTATTGATTTTTTTAAATAGGTGGCATAAAATTATTTTTTACAATGTGATACAATTTGAAGAAATCATTTATTATATGTTATATTTGCTAAATATAGTTTTAAATGATTAAAACCAAATATTTTCTAGAAAGATAGAAATATTATAGTAGCTCCCAACATTTTTAGTAAAATTGTAATCTCAAGCTAATATCAGTACTATCATAAGGTGGGTATGATCAGATTGTAAAATAGATTAATATAATAATTGGTATCCACCATCTCAGAGTTACATAAATACAAAAAATGAAAAAATAATAACTATAACCATTTAATAGGGAATAAATTCTTATAATTAGATAATAACAAAGAACATTTTTTTAAAATTAATAGAAATAGATATAAAAAAATATTAAATTTTTAACCTTCATCTCAGGGGTGGATGTAAAATGAATCCAACAGAAAAATAACATGAATATAAAAATATATACATTCTTCAACAAAGTTTACATATTAAAATAATATTACATTATTATAGAATACAATATGATTTCATAGGAAAATTACATAGAAAATTTCTAATCAATAAAAACAATATTAAACTTAAAATAATTTATCTATTGAATGTAGACATTATTAAAACATAATAAAAATAAATTAAACTATTTATACACATTTTAAAAATATTGAAAGAATTATAAATTTTGAAAAAAAATAAATAAAATAATATATTACCAAGATATACCTATGACACAGTATAAGAAATTATAAACAATGAAATAATAAAATTATGCAAAAATAAAATAATGAGATCAAAACAATTCATTTCTACATGGAGAACAACATAATATTATGTGTTTGCGAAATAAATATGGTTTATAGACTAATTAAACACATTTATAGAATAATTAAAATCAGTTTATAGGGGATATTAGGGGAAAAAATTTAGAAATAGAAATTCATTTATAGTGGTAGATTTTGGGGAACAAAATTAATATAAGAATCATGTTACCTATAATCCTAGAAAAATGCACTGTTATGGGAACACTAACCAATTATGTATATGCAATTCAATAGAATATCAAGAGGCAATGATTTCACATAAGAAATCATTAAAGAGATTATTTTACTATGGTAATTAAAATGGGGATACTAATAAATCATGCGAGGAAGTGTTTTGTGAGGGTAGGGATGTGTTTGAGTGATAAATCAAGGAGGTGGGGTAGCCACAATGGAGGAGAAGGATCTCAAGGAGGTTGGGTGGCCATGTTAGAGGAGGAGGATCATAAGAGGTAGGATTTATGCATTAGAGCTACATAGATCCACATAAGAGGAAGAGGATCATGTGATAGTGGGAAGGCTACGTTAGAGTCATGTCGGTAGGGAGGCAGAGATGCAACATCAAAGCTGTATTAGCAGGGAGGTGGGTTGGATGCATCAAAGGAAGAGGATTGCTCGTAGGTTGGGTGGTTGTGTTATAGAAAGAGGGTCATTGTGAGGAGGATGATCACAAGGGTAGGTTATAATGATAGAGGAAATGGTGAATGAGGTTATATAATTCCATAATAATTTTATGTCTCATGGCTATATATTGGCTATAGCCATAGTTTTTTGTAATGTCCTAGACCCAAATGCCATTAAATAGTGCCCCAATCCTAGTTGGTTACATGGAATCAATCACATCTCCCCAAATTCCAGAAGCTGTTGAATAGTAGTGAGGGCCTAGGGTGTATTTATGGTGATATTATGAACTCATAACAGAGTTTCATGTAGTTTAATATCAATAAAAAATAAGTAGTGGAAGTATTAAATCATACAAACAATAGATAATCAGAACAAGTAGATAACAATATCAAAAGAATGTTCATATAAAATGATAATGATGATTCATGTAATATGTCTTTATAAATAATCCAAAACAAGTACACAATAGTACGATACAATACTATTATCAAAATTAAAAAAATGAAAAAATTATCCCATATAGCACCACTAGCCTAAGCTCGGTCCCATGCTCCTTTGCGCCTAAGCAGCTATAAAGAACCTATAGCAGGGCTCTTTCCCTTTTCCATAATTGCAATCATATAGTCTGTTTGGGTACCCAAATGTGGCTCAAACCATGTGCGAGACATAATCCAAATAGGAAACCACCCAAGGTCAAGTTCCATCGAGTTCTTGAATATATATATAAAATATAGTGTGCAGGATGAAATGTAATAAGTAAAGGAAGTACTGAAATTAAACATCCGATAAAGTCTAGGTTCTCATTTACAATCAAGTTAATTTAATAATTCAATTTCATTTAATTTATAATCCTTGAGACTTGATATGTATATCGACACCCCCATGAATATAGGTAACCAAAGTATGCCTATACAGGCCATCTATAATGTATAAACAATGATCGAATCCAAGCTTGTGTTTTGGATTGGCAGATATGTCATATAACTCCTATCATTCCTTACTCATTTATAAACCTAAGACTTACCATGGAATTCCTAATTTGGAATCTAGGTATTTCTCCAAGAATAATATAACCCAACACCCTATAATCCTATCCATGGAGAACCTCTCAAGAACCAAGGCATCGCTCAATGTGTGATATAACATCACTTCCATTCAAGTCCTTCCTTGGAGGTCCACTATGGGATCCCAAGTATCAACCATGGAATATATAACCAAATTCCATTCGAGTCCATCCTTGTAAATCCATGATGAATTCAAAGTATCACTCAAGATATAATAGTCAGTCCCTAAGAGTCTGTCCTTGGTAAACCATATAAGGATTCCAAGGGTCACCCGACCATAAGCAAGGTCAAAGCCAAATGTGTTCATCCATTGAATTCTCATTTTAATCCATGTTTCAACCAAGTTATATAATAAATTAACCAATTTAATACCATTAAATAAATTTCATGTAAAAAATTACATTGAAACATGTCAAGGTCTATACAAAGAAAATTCAATTATACCTTACCTCAAAATGAGGCTTAAAACATGGGCTAAGCAAAGAAGGTTTTACTCTATATAACTCACATGGTAAATTCAATATAAAACAAATTAAATCTTATAAATAATATAAATGGCCAAATAAAAGGGGCATGTTAATCCATCCCTTATCATTAAACAATTAACTTGAAATTCCTTTTCAAAATTAAATTACAATTTAACAATCCATTATTAAAAATCCATGGCATGAGGTAAATAGAACACTTTCAAGGTATCCAACTCATATACCATTAATGGTCCATTTAATTAAACAAAAAATAAGGGGTGGTTCTTGTTTCAAGGTATTTAACATATAAACATTCATTGACTACCTCTTTAATTACATAGGACATGCTAAACAATTCAATTAAAGGAATAAAACTTATATCAAGGGATATGCGCCAAGAATTGGGTGTACAGTACAATAAAAGTATATAAACACATCAAATTTTAATTAAAATAACACTACCACCTACCATAGGTTTGTATTGGATATCTCATCCAGTATCAGCTCCTAATTTGTCTCGAATTGAGAGAAAAATCAAAGAACGGTCAAAGAACATAATAGTAGGGAAAATTAGCTAGCACCTAAATAGTGCATATAATACCAAAATAAATGAGTAATGTCACAAAAGGAATAGATATCTTGCCTAGATAGATCTGATTCTTCCATATGATCTTGATTTTGAGCTCAGACAAGAAGTTACCTTGATTCCTAGTTTTGTTACCGAAGAGGGATTCAAAAGCTCAAGGCTGCCATGTGAGAGAAGAAATGAAATTAGTATTCATTTAGATTAAATGAGGTTAATTTTGTAAATTCACTCAAAAATATAAGGTCACATGGTTTGGACTCACAGTTATCTAGACCGTGCACCCACTGTGCATGCTTAGCCATAGGGAAGGTCACATCACATAGTTTGTCTGCACAGTTTGACTAACCATGTAAAAAATCACCTTCAAAATTACAAAAATGAACCCATGTCCATGTGCCTCATTTCACATGGTTTGATCTAATTGTGTGTCCAATATCTACCCACTATCTATCCTTTCATGTTTTTATCTAACCATGTGGCCCACCCTATACATTTCGAAATAACTGTGAGCTAGGATTATTTCACCCCAAATCTTGGGTTCTATGATCCAAACCACCCCCCTAAAACTACTGATACCTCCATTAAATCAAAGGGAATTTATATTAGTCTATATTTAGAAATTTAAACTAAAACTGTATAGATGTAAAAGGATCAATACCTCAAAAAAGAAACATATTCTTACAAACTTTCCCCCTAAAATAAATTCATCCCAAAATTACCCTTTCAAGGGTGGTGAAACATGATCTAAATATAAGTCTTTCCACTATGTTCGTACATTGCCCTCCTACTCCCAGGTCTCATCCAATACTCTACCATGTTACCATAGAGAATATACTAGAGGAACTGATCGGCCTTAGAGTAACTTCATGCTATGATCCACAATACATACAGGATACTCCTCAAAGGATGAATCTACCTATAACTCAACCTCCTTGGGATGAAAGGCATGAGATAAGTCTGAATAGTAACATCACAACTGAGATACATGGAATAAATAATGCATGGACCGGTACCTTTGAGGTAACTAAAACATATATTATATCGGCCCGACTCTCTCTAGAATCTCAAATGGCCCAATATAACATTGTGAAATCTTACCCTACATCCTAATCCTTATGTGTCTCAAACTCAGTGAAACATATATAAAAAACTGATCCCTAACCTCAAAATCTATAGGTTTTCTATGGTGATTAGCATAATATTTATGATGGGACTATGTAGTATACATCCACTTCCAAATCAACTGAACCTCCTATGTGGTCTTCTGAACAATATGAGGTCCAAGAATAGTTACCTCTCCTTCCTCTAAACAATATAGGGGTGATCAGCATGGCTACCATACAAATATACATAATGCATCATCTGAATAGTATCCTAAAATCTATTTTTGTAGGTGAATTAAACCAAGGGTATATTCCTCTCCTAAGATCCCCACAAATCTATGACACATGCTCATAGGATGTCCTCAAGAACCTTAATCATGTGCTATAACTGTCCATCCATCTAGGGGTGGTATGATGTGATAAGAAGAACCTATGTACCCAACTACCTCTATAGCCCATTCCAAAAATGTGAAGTAAACCAGGTGTATCTATATGAAAAAATAGTATTCAGGACCATGTGAAGTCGTACTATCTCATAGATGTAAAACCTTCCATGATCATCAACATTAGAGGTTTCCTTGATTGGTAGGAAATGTGAAACATTGACGAGTCTATCAAAAACAACCCATACAACTTCATTACCTTGAGGAGTCCTTGGTAAACCTATTATAAAATACATTGTGACATCAACCCACTTACACTCAAGGATGGGAAACTACTGTAAAATTCTAGCTGGTCACCGGTGTTCCACATTCACCTACAGATGGGTAGAATATCTCATGAAAAAACCAGCTACATATCTTTTTATACCTAGACACCAATAATGGGGATGTAAATCCTGATACATTTTGGTGATTCTATGGTGCACTATGCAAGATATCGAATGAAATTCATTCATTATCTCCTCACACATGTCTTTTGAAACCCATAGGAGACTATGTACATACAAAATTTCATCCTTGCCTATGGTCTAACTAGGAGGTGGATTTTAAGCTTCCACACTCTCCTATAGGAATAAGCTCTCAGAATACAATAGCTAACTCAAGACCACTCTATCCATAAGGGTATAGGTAACTGTTAAAGATGAAAGAAACATTTTTCCCTCACCATTGTGAACCTCCAAGTGCATCGCCCAATGTATTTCCTTTACCAATCATGCAGGTAATCTTGAAATCAAAATACTTTTGGTATTCCACCCACCTTAACCACCTATTATTTAGATCACACTATGTAAATATGTACTTGGGGATTTTTTGGTCCATGTACACCAAAAAACACTCTCTAAGTAAGTAATTTATCCAAAATCACAAATCATGAACAACTACTGCTAACTCGAGATCATGAATCAGGTAATTCCTCTCACATGACCTTAAATACAGAGACCCGTTCATTACAAACCTATCCCCATACATAATAAATTCTCCTATACTGATACATGATACATCACATTACATATTGTAACTCCTACATGACTTTGAAAAGATCAGTATTAGGGCTTAAATCAATCTCCCTTCAGCTATGAAAAGTTCTTCTCACATGAATCTTACCACAAAAACGTCACACGATTTTTATTCAAGCCTATACGTGGCACTGATAGGTAGAAGATTTATTTTATGAAATGCATGTAGTAACTAGAAATCACTATGAAACTCCATTACTCAAGGTCATTATTTGGATTCCCCAAGGAAACTACAACTCCCATATTCTCTAGGTCAACTGATACTACTATCTCTGAGATAATGTGACTCAAGAAGTGGATATGATCTATCTAGAAGTCACTTTTTGAGATTATCATATAAATGATTCTCTCTCAGTGTATTAAATACTATCTCAATATGTTTTTCATGGTCATGTTGATTGTGAGAATACTCCAAGATATAATCCATAAAAACCATTACAAATTAATCCAGATAAGGATGGAACACTCGTTTCATTAGTTCCATGAAGACCACTAAATCTTTTGTGAGACCGAATGACATAACCAAATACTATTATAGACTGTACATTCTATGAAAAGATGTGTTAGGTATGTATGAAGGTCTAACATTCACCATATGATAACCAGATCTAAAATATATCTTTGAGAAAACCTGAGTTCCTCAGATCTGGTTGGAGAGATCATCTATCTCTGATAGGGGATACCAGTTCTTAACTGTTAGCTGGTTTAATTTCTTTTAATCCACACATAGCCTTAGGGCACTGTCTACCTTTTTTACAAAAAGGACCAGTGAACCCCACAGAGAAGTACTGAGTCAAACAAAACCCTTTCCAACTAAATATTATAGATTCCTTTTGATATCCTCCATCTCATTGGTATCCATCCTATAAGAAGGAATGGATACTAGTCCATCTCCTGGAACTCGATTGATAGAGAACTCTACCTCTATCATTGGAGGTAATCCTAAAAAGCTACTTTGGAAAACTTTCCTAAAAAATCAATCATTGGAGGTAAATATTCCCAACATGTTCCATGGTCATCTATATATAAACTCGAAATCTTGGCTATCATCTTACCCAACCCATGGTGATTGGGTCTATCTCGACTCACCTAGATATCACATTCACCCTTATGAATAAAGTCTCTTCCCTATGGTTATATGGATGTCACCCTTCGACAATATAAAGAAACAAAATCATAAAAGGGAACCAACCATTACATCCCAATAATGATAAAAAACTTGTCATCTCAAAGATAAAGAGCTCACATAAGAAGTGAAACTCACCAAAATCAAGGGGGGAAATCTCTGAATTGACATACATCTTCCATTCTAATCACCAATAGAGTTTCAAGAATCATAAAACCATTATAGGTATGAACATTTCTCCCAAGACTCTCCACAATGGGAATAGATATAAAACCATGATAATCCCATATATCGGAAATTATAGAAGCTAAAGTAGAGGATACATGAATAATACCTCTAACAGTAGAAGTTACGTGATGATTCTCCTCATGTGTCTATGGAACTATGTTTTTTTGGATTGAACTATGGAATTGTGATACAACCTAGATAACCTAAGCAGATATGCTCTGCTATCACTACAAAATCAGAGTCTGACTACCATGGTCACGACCACCACCTCAGCCTAATCAACCAGATGAAATCATGCTTCCTACCTAATGATAAGTTACTAACCCCTCTCTTTAACACGAAGTCAATGCATACCCTCTCTCACTGGCTGCTGGAGGAAACGTTTTGTAGAAGTGATGTAGATAACCCATCTTGCTGCATGATCGACACTTGACTGGGTCCCTCATTGATTGTGGCCTCGTATATCTTGGCCTACCACTCTGGTAGAACCTCACATAGGCACCTAAGTATATACTCTGTCTTCTAATGTCATTATGTGGAATATCTAGACAATGCTTCCTACTACTGGTCGATGTAGCACCATATCTAGATGAAGAACCACCTTAGCTCCCACCCCCAATCTCTCTTAGGTTACCCTCTATGATAAGTGACTAATTCACTATTCTAGAAATGGTATTCATCCAAAATAAATTCAACTATGATCTAATGTTGTACATGATATAATTATCTAATTTCTTGGATTTAGCTAAATCATCACCAATCCGAATAGGTGTGAAGTGCTAGAGCTCAGTAAAATGGGCCGAATATTCCATAAATAATAATGTTCCCTGATTGAGGTGCATAAAATCATAGGCTTTATCGTCCATCAATGTATTAAGATGGAATTAATCATAGAAGTCTATATGAAAATCCGTCCATGACATTCACTGATGATGATTTTTCTGATCAATTGCATCCCACCATCTCTTGGCAGAATCCCACAACATATATGTAGTGAGATTTACCCTCCTCTTAGGAGGCATCTCAAGATTCTCAAAGATATCTAGAATGTTCTAGATCCATGAATCTATATTCATTGGCATGCCATCCCCTAAAAATGTTGGTAGATGCTACTATTGGAACACGTACATCAACTCTTCCATAGTTGGGGAAGACCGTGGTGCTCCTTGAATGGTCTGTATGAATCTCAAGAACCCCTTATGAAATTATGCCTCATCACCTATGTCCAGTACAAAAATTGGTGTCGTAGATAGAACTATTAGAGGATCCATTGCTCTCCCATGGATCAACACCTATGGATTATGATCATTGCTAACCTCCTGGAGTATGACTAGAAGTCATCATGGTGGCATGCCTCTACAAAGCCAAACACACAACTCAGTTCAATATCATTAACAAAGTTCATAGCTCAAAAGCATAGATACTAAAATAGGATAAGTTAAAGCCTTTATATATAAGAACACACCCATATGCCCACTTCTAGAGTCAGGTATGGTAATGTACAACTCATATAAAATCAAGATACACTACCTACTTCCCACTACAAAGGTCGAGTCTGGATCAAGTTCTATGATATAAGAAAATTAATATTCCATTTAATTTTACTTGAATTCACATTTTCATTTTCATTTTTCATTTGAACTCATGATCATTTCACATTTATATCCAAGTTCAATTAAAATAGGTTGAACCAAATGGTCTACCAAATTTCAATCCATGAGGGCCCATAATCCTTAGGAACCAATGTCTGGAATCTAACTTATTCATACCATAAAACATTCCAAAATACCTATCACTACATCAGGTATATATATCGCAATATCTTTCAAAACAGAAATAAATAATTAATGTATCCTAAATGGCATGGCATAATGCATGGAACATGATTCCATTAAAGTGACTAATATGATGCATGAGATGATATACCATCATCTCATTGGGTTGCAACAAAATAGAACCCATAATAATATCAATAATAACATCAAAATTCAACTACATCACCCAATGGTGGAATGAAATCAATTATAATAGTCAAATTCTAGAAAATTGAAATTTTATTCAAGCCAATTTATCTTTTTCTTGTACTTGAGGTAGAAACTGCCGGACACAACTCATTACCAAATCCCCATTTATTTCTATCCATATTTATTGTCTCCAAATAATAAAGCAACTAGAAAAGAATGATCTAATATCATTTTGTAACATCCTGGACCTAGATTCCACTCTACGGGGCCTTGAGCCCAGTTTTTTACATGGCCTCAAGTGCATCTCCCCAAATTACAGAGGCTGACAACTAGCATCAAGGAACTAGGGTGTGTCTGTGGGGAGACTATGACCTATTACAAGAGTGTCACACAACAAAATATCAATAACAAATAAGTAGCAGAAGCACTATATCATTTAGAAAATATATTATCAGTTGGAGTAGATCAAAATATCAAAAAAAATATTATATACAATGATAATGACGACACATGTCATATGTCTCTAAAAACAGCCAAAACATGTTCACAATAGCCAAATACAATACATGTATCTAAAGTAAAAAAAGGACAAATGTATCCTAGCTAGAATCACAAGCCTCAACTCAGTCCCATGCTCCCCTTCTCATAAGTAGCTATCAAGGACCTGTAGTAGGGAACTTACCCCTTTCCATACCTACAATCATATAGTTAGGTTGGGAACCCAAATGTGTCCAAAAACATGGCGTGAGACATGATCCCACTAGGAAACCACCCAAGGTCATGTTCCACCCAGTCAGTGAATATATATATAATATACAATGTGCAGGTCGTAATGAAATAAGTAAAAGAAGTTTTGAAAGTAAACATCCTATAAAGTCTAGGTTCTCATTTACAATAAACTTAATTTAATGATTTAATTCCATTTATTTTATAATCATCTATAAAGTATAAACAAAGGCCAAATCCAATATTTTTATTTGTCTTGGAATATGTATCATATAACTCATTTCATTCTTTATTCATTTTTTTAACCTGATCCCATCCAGGTAATTCTTAATTTGGAATCTAGGTATCACTCTAGGTATAATATAAACCAACACCATATAATCCCATCCATAGAAAACCTCTCAAGAACCCAAGTATCTCTCTAGGTGTGGTATAACATCACTTCCATTTGAGTCCATCCTTGATAGTCCACTAAGGGATCCCAAGTATCACCAAAGGTATATATGACCAAATTACCTTTGAGCCCTTACTTGGAAATACATGAGGAATTCCAAGTATCAATTTTCATATAATAGTCATACCTTAAGATCCCATCCTTATAAAGCCATATAACGATTCTAAGTGTCACTCGAGCATAAGTAAGGTAAGAAACAAATGAATTTATCCATAGCAGTATCATATGAATCCATGTCTCACCCAAGGCATATATTAAATAAACCAATTCAATACCATTTAATGAATTTCATTTAAACAATTACATTTAACATGTCAAGGGCTATACCTAGAACATTCAATTATTCCTCACCTAAAAAGGTGGCTAAAAACATGGGCTAAGATTAGAAGGATTTACTCTATTTAACTAACACGGGGAATTCAATATAAAATAAATTCAAGCTTATCAATTATATACATGGACAAATATAGGTGGCATGGTAATCCATCCCTTCTCATTAAAAATTCATTTTCAATTACATTTCACAATTCAATTACAATTTAAAACCCATTATTAAAATACCATGGAATGGGGTAAATGACACACCTTCAAGGTATCCAACTCATATACCATCAATGGTCTATTAAATTAAATAACACACCCAAATGGTTGGTTCCAGATTCAAGGCATTCAACCTATAAACATTAATTGGTGGCCTCTTTAATTACACAAGCCACAATAATAAATTCAACTCAAGGAATAAAAATCATATCAAGGGATATGCTCCGAGAATTGGGTACATGGAACAAAAACAATATATGAACACTTAAAAATTTAATGATAGGCATGATACCACCTACCATAGGTCCGTAGTGGATAGAACGCCCAGTATAAACTCTTGATTTGACTCATATCAGGAGAAAATCGAAGAATGAATAAAGAACCTAATAATATGGAAAATTATTTTTCACCTAAATAGCATAGTCGATACCAAAATAAATGAGGAATGACACCAAATGAATGGATATCTTACCGATATTTATTTTATGCTTCCAACAGATCTTGATTACGATCTCAGATAAAGATGTTACCTTGATTCCTAGTTTAGTCTTAGCAGAGGGATTCAAAAGATCAAGGATGCTATGTGGGAGAAAAATGAAATTTTGGTTTCATTAAATATATTAAATGAGTTTAATTTTTTAAATTCACTGAAAATTATAGGGTTACATGGTTTGGATGCACAATTTTCCAAACTGTGTGCCAACTTTGCATGCTTAACTATAGGGAAGGGCACATCACAAGGTTTGTCTGTATGGTTTGACTAATCATGTGAAAGCTATTAAAAACTCACAGTAAAAATTTAATACATAGCTGCATGGCCGAGAAACCCATTTCACATGATTTTATTTAACCATGTGGCCAGTATCTCCCTACTAACCAGCCTCGCATGGTTTTATCTGACCACGCGGCATGCCCCAGACGGTTTGAACTAATTATGGTCTGGGATTATTTCATCCCAAAACACGGGTTCTAATATTCAAACTATCCCCATACACCCTTTATACCTCCATTACCACAAATGGAAGTTATATTAGGCCATTTTTGGATATTTAAACTAAGAATTTATGGAAGTGAAAGGATCTAAACCTCAAGAATGAACTGGGTTCTTACTTTTTTTATAAATTACGTCTATAGGATTGTGGATTTACCCCAATTTCCTGTAGCGTGTCTATGTTTTCATTAAAAAAAATTATAATTTTTTTAATATTCTTATATGATTTTTTAAAATCATATTTACCGATGTTTGAATTTTTATAAAATAATTTAAAAGGAAGATTCTTATCAATTTCCAAACAAGGTAATTTTTCCTTTTTCCTAAAAAGTTATTGGATTATTTATTTTAATGTACAATTATTGAATGGAAAATCCCACCAAAATGATCACTCAATTATTTGAAGCATCCTTTATAGGTTTAAAAGGTTTTTTTCAAATAAATTTTTTTTATTAATATTATGAAAATTTTTAGAAGTGATTTGACAATGAAAAGGTAATTTTCATCCAGAAATATTCTATAAATATTTTAATGATATTTTCTTCTAAGAAGAAATCATCTGATGTTACTTTTTCTTTAATAAGGATATTATCCAATGATAAAATCTACTTTCATTTTTTTGGATGGACTGTGCTGATGATGATTGAAGGATGATTCTATGAAACCCATTTCTTTCCCATTAGTAAATTATGTTATAAACTCCATTTCTTTTTTATGGATTAATATTTGATAAAATGATGAAATGGTTATAAAATATATTTCCATTTCAATAGTTATGATATTATGAAGGTATTATTATCTTGTAGAAAACATATATATTATTTTCATTATGTGATGGGGGGATTGGTAATTATATATCCCTCCAATTCATTGAGTAGAGATGGATATATTAAGATATAATAAGGATGGTAAAGTGAAATGAAACCAATTTACTAGGGGTCTCTATCCATTATGATGGTATTGGGAGTGAACCTTGACTAATATGATTGTTTTGGGAGTGAACCTGATCAACTATGATAGTCTTGGAAATGAGCCTTCACTAATAATGAAATAGTTTTATATGCTTACTGTTTTGTCAAAAACATATGTATTAATCCAATGTTATTCTATAAAGGATAGTGTGCTCCAATTAATTTATGATTCATATCTTTTGAGATTCCATTATTTATTCCATGACTCACATTTATGATCTATGATATGCAAGGTATAATTTTCAAATATTATTCTTATTTTCTAATACACATAAGCTCATGTTATGTTTAATTAACCACTGATATATCCCTTGTTTAACCATAATGATCATTATAAACCATCCTTTAATATGTTTCCTTTCCCCAAGTTCAGAATAAATGCATTATGTGTGATACATCTAATAAGTGTTCTAGTTATGCAGTACTTAGTGGGAGATGGTGTACTTCAGTTTTGAACTAGTTTTTTATGTATTCAAGTTTCCAAAGATACTAGAACAATATTATTTTAGCATATATTTTATTATTATGTATTGAATATTCATCTAATAAGATGTGATATTTATGTATGAAAAGTATGGGTCACTATAGTTGGAATTAGTGTAATTTTTATTTACCCTTTGAAACTAGTATGAGAAAAATTTATTAAGAACCCATAAAAGAATTTCCTATGTTATGGTAAAATGAAAGTAGTGTGGTTTTCCTGGAAAAAAATAATTTTATATATATTATAAGGGGATATGAGATTTTCCATAAATGATTATGGGTAATAACCCTGAAAAGAGTTGGTTGAGTATATATGTTCTATCAGTCTAGTTCATGGTGATTGTTCCCTTACTATGCACCTAGTTTGACAATCCTAGGGGATATGATCAGGTTAATTCACATTTTATTTTTGAACCATTATGAAGGATTTGAATAGATAATTACCATGGATGACTTAGGTTAACCCTATGGTTTCATATATTGGAATGAAGGTTTCTTGATTTATACATTATATAAAATAATTTTCATGATTATATTTTTTCACACTATGATTATTGATTCACAAACTATGCCTTTTGTTTTTATTAAATGGTTGGAACCCAAAGGAACCATTTTTATATTGAATGTGATGAAAAATTTAATTATTATCCACCTAAGAAACAAAATGTTATTGGATATGGAAATAAAAATATTGTTTCAATTATTACACAACTTTCCCAAGTTATTAATCATGACGAGATTCTAAACGAGAAAAGGAGTGAACAAAGTTATATTGATTCCTTTATAAGGAAATATGCACCATCATTTAGTGGGTCCTATATTACACTAGTTTCTAGGAAATGGATTATTACTACTAAAAATATATTTTCCATTCTCTAGTGTTTGGAAAATGAAAATTTTATTTTGGTTATGTATCATCTGGAAGGAGAATCATATCAATAGAGGAATCTTATCAAGAAAATGAGGGAAAAAAATATATTGACACCATGGAGTAGGATGAGTTTAAGAGCATTATTTTTAATAACTAAATTCTGCATATAATTCATTTTAAAATAGGGAAGGAATTATTTTAGCTAAAATACAGATGATTAATCCATTAGTAACTATGAATAATATTCTAGAAGACTTTCATGGTTTGATACTAGTATTATCATCCATATTGGAATTAGAATCGATCAATTATTTATTAAACTAAAACCATGTATCAAATAGTTTTTATCCATAAGTTACTTCATTATCTATGAATAAATCATTCAATGATCTATCAAAGTAGTAATATATATTAAATTTAACCATAAATATCATGATTTTGGTACAAAAAAGAAATATAGAGTTTAAAGGAAATTTTAAAAACCATGGTTAGAAGAAGATGGTATTTCCTTTTTTCTTGATGTGTGGAAGAAATTATATAAGAATTTTTATTTAGAAGAATGGAAAATGTGTGAAGTGTGTGAAATATGTTCATCAAACAATTAAATACCGAATTGATGGGAAGAAATTAGATAATGATGTGAATAGAGATAAATCTTTATGTAATGCACCATCCACAATCAACTGTTTGAAATGTATGTAGTATAAGAATTATCATAAACAATACTCAAATTGGATGGTTAATGACAATGATTGATTTTAGTAACATCTTAATCCTATAGATAAATTAAAATATCATACGATCACTTTTTCTGTTGACAGTAATGATAATGACATGGTGAAAGGTATACTCACAATCCAAAATAGAACTACTAATATATTATTTGATTCTAGAACTATCCACAATTTTATATTTGAATAATTTTATAAGGGTATCAAAATGAATCCCCAATGATTAGATGTTGAATTAGTATTGGAACATCCTAATGGTAAAATGATCACATCTCAAGTCTATGATTCTTCTCTTATTAAAGTGTGTGGTAATGAGCTTCCAAATAATTTTTTCATTCTCTCTCTAGTTGAATTTGATGTCATCTTAGGAATAGATTGATTTTTTTTCATATATCCCACATCAATTGTCAAGTAAGGTAATTCACATTTGATATTTTGAACCAACCTATTATCATTTATTAGTGTGACAATAAATATAGACTTCTATGGGAAATCAAATACATTATAGGGTCTTGATTATTATTTAGAAGGGGGTTTTATCTTAGATGGTTGGGGAAAACCCAACATCAAATATATTCCTACTATGCAGTATTTTTTTGATATCTTTCAAGAATAATTTTAGTCTTCCACTAAATCTTGAAGTTAAGTTTTCTATAGAACTCATACCTGCTGCTACACCTATTTCAGAGACTCTATATAGAATGGCCCTGATTGAGTTCTATAAATTAATGAAATAACCCCAATAGAATATTTAAAGGGGATTCATTTGGTCATGTGTGTCTCAATAGGGTGAACATATTATATTTTATAAGAAAAAAGATGGATCAATGTGACTCTATATTGACTATTGGGAACCTAACATGATAACTATCAAGAACATATGTTCTCTACCCCATATTAATAACTTGTTTGATCAACTAAATTGATCTTAATAGTTCCCAAAATTTTCCATCATTATGTATATCTTTAATTGAGTCTCAAGAATAAGGTTTACCCAATACAATAATCTATATGATGTATGAACACTTTGAATTTATAGTGATTCAATTTGGTCCCTCTAATTATTCAATTATCATCATGGATTTAATGAATAGAGTCATTAGAGATTACCTCCATTAGTTTATTTCAATATTTAAAGATGAAATTATTATATATTAAAAGGTCAAGGATGAGCATTACTATCACTTGAGGATTGTACTTAAGACCCTAATAAAGTAGAAGTTGTCTATAAAATTTAATGGTTATGAATTTTAGCTACAAGATGTTTCATTTTCTATTATATAATCTCAAGTGAGGGTATATTAGTAAATCCATCAAAGATAGAAGTCATTTAATTTTGTCCTAGATAAGCCTTGGTGTCTGAGATCCATAGTTTTCATGGATTAAATGGATATTATCAATTCATTGTGGATAATTTCTCAAGTATTTCTAATCTACTAACCAAGTTAACTTGGAAGGGAGATAAGTTCCTTGGATAGATGAATTTGAGGAGAATTTCATAGAACTTAATGGAAGGTTACTTAGTGAGACATTTCATACATTACCCTATAGTGGATAAGGGTTTGTTGTCTGTTGTGATGAATAAAAGACTATATTGAGAAGCATAATCATATATAATGATATTATTATAGCTTATACCCAATGGAAATTGATGATTCATGAGAATAATTACCCAACTCATGAATTGGAATTAGCTACGGTAAATTTTTAATTAAAGTTTTGGTGGCATTATATTTACATATAAATAAGCGATATATATACTGATAGTAAAATTTTAAAGTATATATTCACTTAGAATGTTCAGAATATATTTGAATATGTTTGTTGGAGATTATTAAAGGTCATGAATACTCAATAAATTACTACCCTGGGATAGTGAACAAGGTGACGAATGCTTTGAGTCCAAAGTATTATGCTAACTTATCTCTATTTAGGATAAAAAATATCCAATATTTCTTGATTTTAAAATGATGGATATATAAATTTTGAATTAAGGGGAAAATATTATCTTTCTCAAATAAGTTTTCACCAATATATTCAGGTAAAGATTAAAGAATGGTAGAAGGACAATGTGTAACTGTAGAAGAAGGTTAGAAATGTTCCTGAGTTTAACTTTGATAATGATGGAATTATAAAGTTCCAGAACTGTTTATAGGTCCCATCAATACTAGACTTGAAGAAGGATCTATTGTATGATTCTAATAGTTCATTCTTCTCAATTCATCTTGGAATTATAAAGATGTATAGAGATATAAAAGAGTATTTCTGTAAGGGAAACATTTAGAGATATATTTAAGAGTATGTACCATGGTTCTCAGTACGTTAGAAATTTAAGGCTTTGAGATAAAAGTCTAAGGGGATGTTATAACCATTACCAATATTAGGAAGGAAATGGGAAAATATAACCATAGATTTTGTCATTAGACTCCCGAAAACATCAATGGCAAATAATTCCATTTCAGTTATATTCAATCACATCACGAATTCATAACCATTAATTACTATCATAGAATATTTCTCCATTATTAATCTTGATAAAATATATATAAATGAAGTGTTGAGGTTGTATGGTGTAACACATTATATTATATCTTATTAGGATTAGAGGTTTATATATTTGGTCTCATGAAGTTTATTGTAAGATCCTAACATAAAGTTGAGTTTCATTACTTATTCTTATCCTAAGATACATGGTTATTCTAAGAGAAAATTTTAAACCTTTCAATTTATCTTGAGGTCTTGTTCTATTGATTTCAAAGGCAGTTGGGATCAAAAACATCCTATGACCATGTTTTTATATGACAATAGCCTTCAATCATGGATTCACATGGATCCTAATGAATCCATATATAAAAAGATGTATAGAAACACAATGTTATGGGATGATTTTAGAGAATGAAATCTATTCATACCTAAGAAAGATGACGAAATTTGAGAGAAAGTCAAAGCTATTCAGCAGCACATCAAGGCATCTTAGAGTCAAAAAAAAAATTCTTCTGGAAATCAAAAGTGAAATTTGGAATTCAAAATTAGTGAGAAGGAATTACTATGAACTTATCCATGAAATAAAGTTATTAGATTCATAAATAAGGGAAATCTAAGCCCATGGAATATTTTCCCCTTCGAGATTCTTGATTAGGTAGGGATGTTAGCTTATCACTTGGTACTTCCACCAAACCACTCTCATGTTCACATTTTCTTCTATGTATCCCTCCAATAGAATAACATACATGATCTTTCACATGTTCTAAACTCAAATTTTATAATTATGGATTATTATATTTCCTTTAAATAAAAACCAGTATATATATTGTATTATTGAAAAACGAGTAATGGAGAAAGACTAATCACCTGGTTAAATTTCTCAGGAGGAATCTTATATTAGAATAAGATACTTTGGAATCCAAGGATGGGATGAAATAAAAATATTATAATTATTTTAATTGAAGTAATTTTGTTTCAAAGTATTAATTAATTTTAGTTGGGTTATAATTTAACACCTAAATACATTATGATATATATATATTTTTAAAAATAATTTATTCAATAGCTTGTGATACATGCAACGCCAAGTCTAAATGAACTGTAATATAGTATGAAATTGTAACCTATCCATTAAATTTATAATATGAATAGGAATAACCAAATTTTACAAAAATTTATACTACTTTTTAGATAAATAATATACATAATTATTAAATCTATAATAAATTCATTATAAGTTTGAAAATTACATTTTTCCTTAGAAATGGTTTTTTGAGAAAATCATATAATTAATTTTTAACCCATTTATAAAATTTATTTGAAAAAATAAAATTCTTTTTTTTAAATTAAATTTTCTTAATTATATGATATTTAAATTTTTATAATATTCTGAAAAGACTAATTTTTTGATGAATAGTGAAAAATAATGATTTTTATTGAAAATTGTCTTGAATTTCTAGAATATAGAAAGTTAAATTTGTTTTTAAAATTTTTAAAAAGTAAAATTAGTTCATTTGTATTATTATTAATCTATTTATGGTAATTTGAATTAATTTTATGTGTTTTTATGTATAAAAACTTTGTATACATAGGAAAACATTTTTTTCTTCAAAAATGTTTTTCGTCATGTTTTGATAGTTTATTTTAAATATAATTTCTACCAATTTTAATGATTTAATTTGATAAAAATAGATTACATTTTTTGAATCATAACTTAATTTTTGTAATAACTACACTTTTATTTTTGGTCATGATGAACAATAAATATAGTACAAAATTTTCATCATAGATAAGGTTGAAACAGGTTTACCGAGCATGTTAAACCCAAATATAAGGATACATATGCAAATTAAACATGAATAAATCATATTTTATAGACACATCTTGACCACATATTTTACTGTATTCTAATCTATGAAAATTTGGTATAATTTTTATATAGAATGGATTTATTAAATTTTATTCTTTTATGAAATCCCTTGTGTATCCTCTCCCCACTTATAAAAGGACACCCCTAATTTCTTTTATTTACACCACATAAACCTCTATATATGGAAAAAAACCTTTAAAATATCTTATAGACTTACTTATTCATGAATTGGTGGTTCTTTTCTTCTTAAAATACAATTTCAATGGTCCTTAAGAAGGAGGCTAAGGGAGGCTAATCAAAGAAGATATAACTATCTTACCCGAACTCTTTCAATTTATTTATTATTATACTTCCTATAAATCATTGGTATTCATAATAAAATAATAAATAAATTATAGTAATATAGTAAAATTTTATTATGATCATGAAACCACCATTATCCACCCGCTTTTCCATCAAATGGGAAGTGAAAGTATCACACTTGTGTACGTGTGAACTACCACCTCCATGTAGCAATTCAATTAACTTTACATCACCATATTCCATGGATGGTTAATATGATGGGTATATATTTTACATATGATATTTATGGAATAATTATTACCATTTAATTATAATATTATTTCTACCTTCTTACCTTCCAATCCTTTGTAAAATGATAACGTCACCCATGCATACATGTGGACCACCACCACCATGAATCATTGTGATTTGTATTTCATTTAAAATTTACATGGATGGTAATAAGTATGGATTTTATTAATATATATTATATTTATGATTCTATAAATATGAATTGATATTTACCTTTATTTTGTTTCACCCATCAAAAAGTGAAAATAGTATTCCCACATTCAAATGGATTACCATATCCATGAATGATGTAATTAATTTTTATATCTATATCTTTTATGGATGAATCTATATATATATAATGAATATATATTATATGTATATAATTATTAACATTATGGAGATTATTTAAACCTGATCAATTTATAAGTATCAAAACTACCGAACCAAAATTTTTAGGAAAAATGAAGTAGTTGACATCCAGAAACAATAATTTTTAATAAGTAATTATTAATAAATATGTGTTAAAGTGTTATAATTGGATCATATATGATATTATAAGTATAAATATTTATATTTTATATATTAATAATAAATTTAAATTTTTTATACATGAATTTAAAGTGATTTTGAAGAAATTTGAATATTATGTAAGATATTTTTGTCTCACTTTTATTTCTGTGAGATATATGACATATTCACCACTTGTTCCTTTTATGTGGTCTATATAATTCCCATTAATATATTTTATGATTCTTTTTATGAAAATTTAAGTTATTTTAAAATCCATCAAACTTTATATCATTCATTATTTTATGATTCAAAAGATAGAAAAGTGGTAAGGGTTAATGTTACAATCTTATTATTTATTGGGATTGTTTAGGATTATGTTTTAAAGGATGAAATTTCAGGGTAAATATATTAATAATATCAAAAAATTTATTTTCCTATGGCCATTTCTAGAAAATACAAGTTTTCCTTTCAATTTCCTCACTATAAGTACCCAATATATTGAAATATTATTTTTAATGAAAAACAACTTTATTTATCTCTTCTATCAAAAATCCATTTTCTTCCATATCCATGTTTTCACTAAAATATTTTCAAGAATGTTTTAATGTTTTTATATTATTGTTTAATGTCATTTATACCCATGTTTTATTTTTAAAAAAATGGTTTAAAAGTAATACTCTCTAAATTTTTTGAATGGGGTATTTTTATAGTTTTACTAAAAAATTGAAAAGAATCATTATTTTAATGTACAATTCATGA
Organism: Viscum album; assembly: GCA_963277665.1. Classification (NCBI taxonomy): domain Eukaryota; kingdom Viridiplantae; phylum Streptophyta; class Magnoliopsida; order Santalales; family Viscaceae; genus Viscum; species Viscum album. Next base: position 391,855,394 of record OY728155.1, read on the forward strand.
AAATAACTTCCCATAATCATGATCGATAATGATTTTAAGATTAATTTAAAAATTTCCAAGGAAATTTTCAAATTAAATGTTTTTCTTATTATTTGGGAAAATTTTATAAGTGAATTAGAAAAAAATGTTATTTTCCTCAAGAAATGTTCCATCTATCTTATAAAGATATTCTCATCTAAGTTGAAATACTTTTATTTGAATTATGATTTACTAGGCATATGATCCAATTATATCATCAATTTTTATTCTTTGTATGAATTATGATGAGTACGGTTTAAGGATGATTCTATGAAATTCATTTCTTTCCCTTAGGTTAATTATGTTATTAAAACCATTTATTTTCCATGGGTTATGTTATGATAAAATGATGAAATGTTTATGAAACTTGTTTCATTTTCAAGGGTTATGATATAATGAATGTTTTATGATCTTGTGGCACATTTATTTATGATTTTAATTATGTGTTAGGTTGGATCATAATTTAATCCCATAATGTTTTTCTATGAACTCATCCCCTATATTTTATCTATTTGTCTCACACTTATTTTTCTAGTATACTTCCTAGGGAAACATCATATTGTGCATTCACATTCATCATGTTAAAAATGTGTGAATTTATAAAACATCAGGGAATATGTTTAAGAACATAATATCCACTCAACAATAAGTAAATAAAATTTTAAAATATTATCTCACATTCAAGTAGGGAATATATTCCAATTATCCATAAGGAAAGAAAATAACTAATCTTCTTTCAAGATAAAAAAAAATGGAAACATCCTTTTATTCATTAATGAGAATGAATACTATGAAAATTTCATGAAGGTTATTATTTAAAACCACTTCAATATATTTACACACATGAACTCCTTTTAATATATTAACAAAAATTTAAAACAAATACAACATATGAAAAGTGGGATCCTCACTATCATTGTAGGTGAATAGATAATTTTAATAGTAAATTCCATCATCTTCCAAGGGTGTTCCATACATGTAAAAGGGGTTTTAACCTATTGAAAGGTTGTTTTAAGACATTTAAAATAGTTTTTGGAAGAGGTTATAGGCAAGAAAAAACTAAAAAATCTTGACTAGAAGGGTCTTAATAGATAAATAATAGAGGTTTATCTAGGAGGTCAGGTCTTGGAATTGTTTGAGGGTCCCAATGGAGGTAGTATCCATAGAGTCCTCTAGTGTCATTTCTATAGGTGAGTTAGGGATAGTCATGTATCACTGCTGGTTTCATGTATGTAACCCTTCATTTATTATTTTTATGTATATAAAGTGTTTAGGAGAAATTTGGGAGGTTTTGGAATGTTTTGGGTCTTTTCTAAGGGTGTATGGTTGCTTTAATGTTTTTGGAAAATATGAAACACCTACAATAAACTATGGAAAATGAGACATAGGATAAAGGGGAAGGTTCATGGGGAGGCACACCATTTTTTCAAATGGTGCATCCGCCTTGGAGAAAATGTGAATAGCGAGGAAGTTCTATTTTTTACAGATGGATCATAGTTTTTCTAAATGTTCATTCCCACCGTGCAAGGTCCTCCTTGAAGTAGAGGCTGGCATAATGTTGGTACATGATTTTCCTATCCTTGCAACTAACCATGCATAGTTTAAAAGTTAGATCCTTAAATTGTGGATCTAACACCTTTTCACCTCTAACTCCCTCATTTTTCCCCAAAGAGACCCTAACTTGATATTTTTTCCTCTTAAAGGCCATAAAGGCTTCTATTAATGATTTAGAGTCAATACGAAGGCTTATCTTGGTGTGTTGAAGCCAGATTCTCAGGGGAAGTCATTGTTTATAATAGTTTTTGATGGTTTGCTTAGATATACTTCCCTTCTTATCTCAGTTTCTAAGATATACTTTCAATGTGGATATATCTAAGGGGTTTAATGACAATTATGTTTATACTTTAATTTTTTGATAATAGGGGATGAGATCTAAAGCAGTTTTTTGGAGGTTCAACCTGGTTTTGTGGGTGTTTTCACGTCATTCTTCGTGTTCATCCTAATTTCTCGTGGAATGTGGATTCACTCTCGAATCCTATTATTATAACTTGAAAGATTCGTTTAAAATTGATATTTTTATTTAATTTGGTTGTTAAATTGTTGTGAGTTGCTTGTTGGAAACCCTCTTTGGTAAAGATTTGTATAATTACAGTAATTGGGTGTTTTTTAGAAAGTGAAATTGGTAACATGATTTTAAAATGATTATTTTAAAATGATTATTTGGTTTTGTTGCATAGAAAAATGTTTTTAATAAAATGTTGTTTTATTTAAATGGTTTATTTGAAGTATTTTCTATAAAAGTATGATTTTATTGAAATGGTTGAGATGACTGTTTTATTATTGGTTTTTGCATAATGGTTGTGTGTGGTCATGGGAATTAGGGATAGATAAGGGTATGAAGTCTCCCCCATCACTAGTGGATTGAATAAGGGCCACGACTTTCCCCCATAAAATGATTAATTAAGTGATGAATTAGTGAAATGATGACTCACCACTCATGAGTATATGGAGGTCTAAGATGCATGCATGGTTGGATGTGTGAATATGTGGATTGGAATTAGTTATGTGAAAATGGAACTTTTGAAATTATTTTAAAATATTGTTGGTATCTTTCCTTGGAAATTGGTTAGTTTTGAGAAAACCAATTTAGCATGGAATTTTTTTATATTTTGATTAAAACTATTTTAAAAATTATTTTATATAAAATGTTTTATATAAATGTTCTAACATATTCTATCCTCGTAGTGTAAATCCTACTAAGTTTCCTTAATCACCCCCGCTTTGACACTTTGGCTCTTTTTCATATGTTGTTTATCGGGACATGGGAAAATCTAAAGTATCATACTTCTCTAGTGGTGCTTAATGATAATTGGGTTGTTTCTAAAGTTGTATCATGGAGCATATTGAAGCTTTGGAGTTATGTGGTTGTAATTGAGATTTTGTTGGTTTTGTCTTCCGTTGTGTACTTGAATCTTTATAGTCTTCCACTATGGTACTCCTTTTAGTTAGTTTTGATATAAATGGTATTTATTTGAGTTCTCTTTCATTTATATCATGCATAATGTAGTAGTTTATTTGGTAATGGAGTGTTTGGTTTGTTGTTTTATTTTAAAAGTGATAATCATCACCCATTTGCAAATGAATCCCTTGGAATTTATTACCAGCCATTGGCATCTTTGGGATGTCACTTAAGGCCAAGTTATATTCCACCTCCTTCTCAAGCCAATGAGGAGGGTGGGATGTTACAATTGGTATCAGTATTGGTCCTTCCAAATATCTTTTGGAATCAGTGGCATCGGCTTGTTTGGTCCTTGAATAACAAGGGGTCTTCATTTTTCTAGGTCTTGGAGTTGAAATTCATTCTATCCTATTCCTTGTGTTGGGTTGGTATAAAGGATTTGGATTATTGGGACTTTAAATGTTGAACATAAATGGTGTAGCTAAAATTTTTATGTTGAACTTCAAGTTACTAGGTAGTTGGGTGCATAATTGTTCTAGAGACACTTATAGGAATAGAAATACCATTGTCATGGGTTTAGCCAATGATATGAGCATGACATGCATTATAGAAATGAATTCCTACTAGGTGTGAATATTTCATTTTTATTAATGATTTATGATTTGGTGTAATTCATTGATTTTTGAAATTTATTGATTTTTTTTCAAATGAATGATTTTGAAAAGAGCATGGTTGTGGTATTTTAAAAATAGTTTTATTTTCAAAAGAAACTTGAATATTTTCTGAAATGGTTAAATATAGAAAAGTTTTTAATTCTGGAAAGCCTTATTGTGATAAATGATGTGATAGAATTTAAAATTATTAAGATTTCAGATTCTAGAGAGTGAGACTTATGATGTTTTTTGTGTACCTAGAAAATGGAACTGGATAGTCATCATACAAACCAACTGAAAGATGATACTAAGAATGTGGTTGCACCTGAGCCACAGGTAAACCAACAGCTAGTTCAGAGTATAGTCCAAGAATTTTAGGCTATTGATATGGGAAATAGAATGGATGAACAATGAAAAGTGGACCAATCTATTTAGTTGTAGAAGAATAATCCACCCATCTTTTGGGGTGATTCAGAACTATATAGGGAATAGGTGTGTATTAATAGGACTAATCATATATTCTATTTACTTGGAACACCATTTCAGTTGAAAGTCATGTTGTTGATGTATATGATAGAAGATATTACACTCCAATGGTGAGATTTAGTTGTTCAGGATAAATTAGAAAAAGGCCTTGTATGGGAGGATTTTGAATAATTATTTAACAAAAAATTATATCCTCAAATGTTCAGAATTCAAATAATGAGAGAATTATTTAGATTGAATTAGAAAAATATTTCTATCACAAATTACATGGCTAAATTTATGAAATTAGTGTGCTTTGCTCATAAAGTTTATGCTAGTGCATACTTGAAGGCATGCATCATTAAATCGAGGTTGAAACAGAATATTCTCTCAAAGTGTAACACCTCAAGCTTCCATGGTACGCTTCTCTTTGAATAATACAGTAACGTGTGTTGTACGCAACTTCGAGTTCTAACACACACCACAACCAATCAAACTAGCCATTATGAATAGTAATACCCACTTTTTGAAATTTTATAAATTTTATCTTTAAAAATGGACTTCATTTTTGGATTCAGAATATCGAAATTAGCTTAGGGTGAATTTTTGGTATTTTTCGGAAAAAATTCAATTTTTGATGAATAGTGAAAAAACACCGAGTTATAGTTTAAAACCGAATTTTTATTTAAATAATTATTTATTTTATTTAAATTTAATTTAGGTCAAAATAGATACATAATACCTATATAAGTTCAATGTAATTCATTGGAGTTAGTTTAGAATAATTTTAGATATATAAATATTTTATTGAACTTTTCACTGTCTTTTACCCACCTCCTAGGATAATTTGGAAATTCAAATAAAACTTAATTTTACCAGTTCTGTGAGTGGAATTTCGAAAATCTGAGAGACATGGTTAATATAAAGGAGTAAAATTTGGTTCAATGAGATGAAAATAATTTTTGGTGAATACTAACTTTTTACTTTTATTTACCACAGTTAAAAGTAAATAAGGTTATTAAGGGTAAAAATGATATTAATATTACCCTAACACATGTCCTAATTCTATTGGACAAGTGTATCTCGACCAAAAACAACCTTAGGAATAAAATATTATCATTTAGGTCCACTTGGATTAGATTAGGACATTTATTATTATTTAATTCAAAGAAGAGTTAAAAGGGATAAAATCAAAGTTTAATAACTAAAACATTTTTAATATAGGGTTATACATAAGATAAATTCTATTATAAATATTAATTAGAAAGATAAAACGATTTCCTATATAATTGTAGTTTATTTATAATTTTTAAAAATTAAATAATTTAATTTATTTATGACACAATGTTGATGTAGTAATTACCTAATTAATGAAATATTTAAATAATTGATATTATAAATATCTAAATAAATGTAATTTGAGACTTTTTATGAATTAAACTAATTTTATAGGTCAATATGACATATTATTTTTGGATATATAAATTATTTTCTAAGTAATAATGCTGTTATAAAATTATCAAAAACAAAATACCCAATAGTGTCAAAATTGACATAAAAGAGTTTTTAAAACAAATATTATATTATTAATTGATATTCTATTCCTAAAAATCTATGGTTAGGCCAAAGGACTTACATAATGATTTTTGTATCATTAATGGACCACTTGGGGGATCTATTAGAGGTATATAGTATGTTTATTAACTATATAATATAAAAATACAAAGAGACATGGTAAATGTCAAACTATTTAACTAAGAGTTAAATATAAATGATAAGGTTAATATAGTGACCCAAACCTATCTAAAATCTATTGGTTGAAAGGATTTAAACCCATACCAATATTAAACTTTAAATAATCCAATTTTAAGCCATCAGAAACCGAATATGAATTTATTATAAAATAATATTTCTAGCTTTTTCAAAGGTGCCTCTCACCCCTCTTATAAAAGGGTACTCACCCTTCTCTATAATTTACACCTTCAAAGCCTTTTGGCTCGGCCAAAACCTGACCAAATATTCTCTAAAATTACCTAACTTCAACCTAGAGGCCTTAGTTTGATCATAAAGCCAACTTAAGGATCCCTTTTGATCAAATAAAAAAGAACCCGAAGAAGAGGTAATGTTTTCACCACCCTCTTTCAAGTTCCTTTCTTCTTCAACTTCTTCTTTATTTGTTATTTTCATTATAAAATAATAACTACAGTATCTTTTATATACTTTTATGTTATTATAAATATGTTACAACCATATTCAGTATTCTATCCATCCTTTGAATGACATGTCACCATACGTGCATACATACGACCTACCGTCTCCACGTTGTGTTGTAATTGTTATTCAATACATTATTATTTGTATGGGTATAATAATGATGTGTAATTCATTTAAATAATAATTATAACATGATAATGATTCTGTATATATGATATACCATCCAATTATATATGATTTTAATATCAAAAGAATGATATTATCGCTCGTGCGTACGTACGGACTACCGTCTCCACGAACGCGATGAGATTCATTCCCCATCGTATCCATACAAGTATAATTCTCATTTTATGATTAAAAATAATATTTAAGGTCTTGATATCATTCTATATATGAATAATATACCTCCCATACATAAAAAATATGGCTCACATAACAAATAATATGAAGGAAAATGAATCCGTTAACACATGAAATGACGATAATACTAAGATATTATCAACAAAAAAACATCAAAAGATCATATATGATATCATATTAATGTATATGATTCTTGTATAATTAAATAAAAATTATTTAACCATTATACAGGAGGTTAACCTACCCTCTACCAAGGATAAAATACAAAGTAAGGGGTTTCTTATCTCACTTTTAATTCCTTGAGATTTCCATTGTTCACCACTTATCTATTGCATGTGGTGTGTGTATTGAACATGATTGTATTCATTGTGTAATATAATTTAATTTATGGATATTTAAATCATCTTTTTATGATCCTTATTTCATGGTTGTATGTTTCGTAAATTACCAAATCGATAAGGGAATTTGAAATTTCAGTTTCCACTCATTCGGCTTTACGCATAATTCATTGATTATTTTACTCCAAGATTATGTGTGGAATCACTATTCATTTTCTTATGTCATAATTTTCACTCCCCTTTATGTGGATATACTTTTGATACACATAATCACTCCATTGATAAATTCTAAAGTCATCGATATGAACTTGATAAGTGTAATTTTAACTCAATATCCATTTGTTGAGTTAAATATCCAATTCATTGGTGTTGTTTTTACAAGAATATGTGTGAATGTACTCTGATTTATTTACACTGAATATCCAATAATTTTGAGTGTATTTATATTTTTTACACATAATTATGTCGTTGATTTATCCTTAACCTAATGATACTGTCTTTATAAAAGATTTAATCTCAATTTACATTCCATTGAGACTTCTTTGTTGTTATACACCAAATCACTTGTATATGGTGTATATAATGTACTTTGACATAGTATATAATGAATCCCTTTATTCTCATGATATTATAAAGTTTTGATTACCTCAATTATTTTTATTCAAGTGTCTCTCTCTTGGTTAGGAACTCTAACTAAAATATCATTTTAAATGTTTTAAAGATTTATTATTCTAAATCTTTCTCATTAATGTCCATGTTTTAAAAATGGTTTTAAAAGATTTATTTATATGGAAATTAAAGTTTTAAAATTAAAATTCCTTTTAAAAGTTTCAAAGTGGTATGGGAAACTTTGACTCAAAAATCTATTTTTAAATGGCTTCTTGACAAATAGTCTGACTTCTAAATGTTTTCAAGAAAAAGGGGGATATTTCTCTCAAATAGTTTTGATGATTATTTTCATATATGTCAATATCCTTAATTATTCTTGATTGAGGTTAATCTGTTACAATACAATCTTCCATATTGTATTGAATGAGTTATGTTTGACTATGGATGTGCTATTTTTATACCATTCATGGTTTGTGGATAAAGTATTGACATTTCGTATGCTAGTTTTAATACGAATGTTTATGTTATATTTTAAAATTTTCATATGAGGAATTCATTGGACTTAGTAAGTGATGGGTGGAGCCCGCTATAGCTCCTTGATGCATCGGTAGGTCTCATGAGAAAAACTAGTGTCTTGACACAAGGCCTTGACAAAATCTTATTTGTAGTATTGGCACAAGGCCTTGACTATGTGGTTATGATAGTCTGACATTATTCATTCCATCATTATGAAAGTGGTTATTTATATTTCATGTGATTATTCGATTAGTAGAATATCCACGTGAATAAGTAAATGGAATTATTTCATTTTACTTCTGACATATTATGCTGAAGTTAAAGTTTAAAAGGCTTTTGTTTTAGTTATACATTGCCTTAAATGTTAATGCTTATTTATGAAAGTTTCCACTATATTGTTATCCTTACTGGGCATTTGAGCTCACCCCTTTCTTTGTTTTATTTTTCCCAGGATGAGAATAAGTAATTTATGAATGACCTGCAGGGATATTATGAGGGGATATGAGTGTGGACTATGGAGACTATGTTGTTGTAGTTTTAATTTTATTATGTAATGTAAGACAGATGAATGAATCTAGTGATTCAAAGGCTACTAAACTAATCAGTCTTTAGAGAATTGATATTTTGTGATCATGCCAATGTTATGTAATAATGCACCGACTCTGGGTAACTGGGGTCGGGGCGTTACACAAAGATTGTTGTGCTATGTATAACAGACTATACAGAGATGGTCAATAGATATACAATATTATAATGGGAAATATCAGTAGCTACAGTTAGATAAAGTATGTTGATACCTATGAGAAATGGTGGGAACTCTAATGCTGGAAAAAAGAGGAAGAGGGACACCTATTTCTATGGTAGTGAGATATTTCAGAACCAGATGGATGGATCAGTGAATCTTATTCCAAAAATAAATATCCATAATAGATGTTTTCAATGTGGTTCGTTTGAACACATGAAGTGACAGTGTACTGCACCACCTATATCATTCTATAATTGCAATTATATGGGGAATCTTAATCACTACTATCGCAGTGCTCCATGGATGGGTGTTCAGGAAACTTCTCAAGTGTCAAAGTTATTGTATGATTCATCAGGATGAGGCTAGTATAATCAGTCTCATCAGTCAAATAGAATAATACATTGAGATTTTAGGAATACCATGACTCCTCAGTGGGGTAAATCTCAACAAGGAAATAAGGAACAAAGTACAATGAGCAAGAAATTATTTACAGTTGATCAAGTTATTATATATGATCAGTTTAGACCATCAATGGTGAGTGGTATGATTCATTTGAATTATACCCTTATGAAAGTTTTTTGTTATGGGTGCTTCCCATTACTTTATTTATTCTCATTCTATTAATTTTACATGTTTAAAAGTCAAGATGTTGTCTTCTGTATTAAAACCTCAAACTCCTCTTGGTCAAAGAGAATGTACAACCATTACATTTAGAGAATGTTATATAACTATTGATGGAGGTGAGTTGATATGGAATTTATCATTTCTAGAGATGGATTTCTATGACATAATCCTGGGTATGGATTGGTTGATTATCTTTAAGGATCACATTGCCTGTTATACACAAAAGTTCAGTTTTACAACTAAAGACAACATATAACATCTATTTCGGGGAGAGTAGAATGTAAAGGAAGGTGAAACATACTTTTTAAACCAGTATTTGGAATGATATCATGTTAGTTAGAAGTGTTTACTTTGCAATCTATGGAAGAGATCGATAATAGAAATTTCCATTGATTTTTGATTAGTATATATATATGTTTCCTAAAAATTTCTTAGGGTTACCACCTATGAGAGAAGTGGAGTTTATGATTGATCTCCACCCAAGGACTATTCATATTTACCTTTAATATTATCGGATGGAACAAATAGAATTAATGGATCTAAAAGTATAGTTTTAAGAGCTAGAAAGGAAAGGTTTAATTTGACTGAGCATGTCTCCATGTGAAGCACCTATCTTTTTTGTCAAAAATGAGGATGAAAATCTTCGATTGTGTGTGTATTATCATAAGTTTAACCAATTTATGATAAATATTAGTTATCCAATTCAAAGTATTTATGATCTATTTGATCAACGGAGGGGATCTTAGTGATTCTCTAAGATTGAATTGAGATTAGGATATCACCAATTGTGGTGTTGGAAGGTGGATATTCTAAAGATAGCTTTTAAGAGAAGATATGTCCATTATGAGTTGGTGGTAATGCCTTTAAATATTATGAATGAACCAATAGTTTTATGTAATTAATGAATTGGATATTTCAGTGATATATATATATTCTTTTGTGGTGGTCTTTTTAGATGACATATTAGTGTATTCAAGGACAAGTACTGAGCATGGGAATCACTTGGAAACAGTGTTGGGAATCTTAAGTGATTATCAATTGTATCCCAAACTATACAAGTGTGATTTTGGGATACAATAGGTATACTTAATTTTCCATTTTATCTATGAAAATGGTGTTTCTATGGATCTAGAAAATATATAAGCTTTAATCTCTTGGAAAATTCCAAAGAACGTCTTTGAGATATGTAGTTTCCTTAGATTGGATGGTTATTACCACTGCTTTGTTTATGATTTTTCACATCTAGATTTTCCAATGAAAACTTTGAAAAAGAATAATGTTATATTCCAATGGAATGAGGTATTTTAGAAGTCTTTTAAAGAGCTTAAAGTTCTCCTTAAATCAGCATAAATCTTGATTTTTTTCAGAATTAGGACAAGGGTTTGTTGTATATTATGATGCTTCAAGACTAGGGTTAGGGTGTGTTCTCATATAGGGAGATCATGTTGTTGGTTATGGATCAAGGTAGTAACCATTTTATGATAAGAACTACCCAACACAATATTTGGAGTTAGCTATCATAGTCCACACTTAGACTTGATATCATTACCTATTTGGTGAGAAATTAATTGGGTTTTTATATATTATGATCTTGAAACATATTTTATCAAAAATGTATTTGAACCTGAGATAATGAATATGGATGAAGTATCTCCAAATGTTGTACCTTAGCTTAATGTATACACTGATTAAAGGAAATTTTATGGAATATGTGTTAAGAATAAATTCATATACTCAGTTGGAAAACTAAGCTTTAGATGAGTGGTAGTTGATTTTGGTCCTAAACGACATGAATGTGGAATGTGAAGACCGAGGTGATGTTATAGTTTTATTTTTAGTTTCATTTGTTCCTAGTTTGGTGAATATGGTTAAAGAGGCATAGAAATCCAATGAATAATGTGTGGATATGAGGAAAAAACTCAATAGTGGGAAGAACATTGAGGGTTGGATACTAGATGAGAGTTCAGTGTTGTGGTTTAGAAATTATATGGTCATACCCATGAATTTTCATGAACAACTCCTTCATGCTTACCAACATTTGAGATAGTATGTTCATATAATAATACATAAGATGTATAGGGTATTGAAAGCATATTTTTGGTTGATCAGTATGAATAGGATGGTGGATGAGTTTGTTTCGAGATGATTAACTTGTCAGCAGGTTAAGGAAGAGTATCAAAAAACAGTATGTATGTTTCAGTCTTTACCTATTTCTGTTTGGAAATGAAAAAAATAGCAATGGATTTTGTAATAATTCTCCTAGTAATGGTTCAGAAACACGATGCCATATGGGTGATAGTGGGAATGTTCACAAATTCAGCTCATTTCATCCCTATTCATGAATCTCATAAAGTGGAGGACTTGTGAAAAATCTATATTCGAGAAGCGGTAAAGAGGCATGGCATACCAGTTTCAATTATTTTAGATAGATATTTGAGGTTTATGTGTCATTTATAGAGATACTTACAAAAATACATTGGGACTCAGTTGACAATGATTATGGTGCATCACCTTCATATGGATAGAAAATCTTAAAGGATGATACAAATGTTGGAAGACATGTTATAGGACTGTGTAATGGATTTTGGTGTCTCATGGGTAGAGCACATTCCATTAGTGGAGTTTTTGTATAAAAATTTTATTCGGACTTGATAGATAGGGCACCTTCTAAACCATTGTATGTGAGTCCTTTTCCTTCTCTAATTTTTTGGGTGTAAATAGGTGAGAATTTATTGGTTGAGCCAATAATTTTCAAAGAAAAAACAAATAATATTCAATTAATCAGGAAACAGATAGAGACAACACATAGTAGAAATAAATCATATGCAGATCATCACCGAAAAATGTTGTCATTCGTAGTGAGTGATCATGTGTTCTTAAAAATCTATCCAAGTCTTGGAAATCACTATTTTGGAAAGCAAAGAATGTAATATATTAGATACATACTCCCTTTTAGATACATGAATGAGTTAGTGAGGTGGCATATCAGTTGTAATTACCACCATGATTCATGTTGTTCATAATGTGTTTCATGTATCTCAGTTGAAAAATTATCAACCTAATCCTAACCCTGTTATTCGATGGGATCATGATGACCTAGATTTGGATGCTTCATTAGTGAATATCCTGATGTGGATTGTGGATAGGAAAGATAGATTCTTACATGGAAAAAGAATCATTCTGGTGCATGTTTTGTGGAAACATGCATAGATTTAGGAAGAGACTTTGGAATATGAGAAATAAATGATCAAGAAATGTCTCAAACTCTTTTAGGACACCAGTAGTTTTCAACATTCTGGGTATGGAAAGTCTAATGGTGGGGATAATTTAGCACCCCTGGTTTCAATTAAGTAACCCTTTATTTATTCTTTTTGAGTAGGTTTTGGAATGTTTTGGGGTCTTTTCTAAGGGTGTACAACTAGTGCATGGTTTTTGGAAACCATGAAACACCTAGAGGAAACTGTGCACAATGAATAGGGGCTAAAGGGGAAGGCATGCAGATAAGAACACAATTTTTCCAAACCATGTGGCCGCTTAGGATAAACCATTAAAAGTGAGGAAATAGAGTTTTTCATGGTTGGCACACAATTTTTATAATCATGTGTGATAACCTTTCGAGTTCCTCCTTTAAGTAGAGGCTGGTGCATAATTTTCCTTACTATGTGAAAAACTATGCACAGTTTAAAAGTTAGATCCTTAAATTGTGGATCTAACATGGTTTCACCTCAAACTACCTTTTTTCCAATCTAACCCTAAATTGAGATTTTCCCCTTCCAATGTTTGTAGAGGCTTCTCCCATCGATCCATAGGCAATTTGAAGGTCTCTCTTGGTGTTTTGAATCCAAATTACCATGGTAATTCCTCATTTATGATAGTTTTTAGTGACTTTACTAGATATAATCCCCTCATTTTCTTGGTTTCTTAGATCTAATTCCATCATGGATAGATATTAGGTTGTTAATTCCAAATATTTTTAGATTTATATTTTCTGATAATTGAAAAATAGATCTAAGGTGAGTTTTTGGAGATTCAACCCAGTTTTGTGGGAGTTTTCACATCGTTCTTCATGTTTTTCATAATTTCTCTAGGTAGGTGGATTAAATATTGACTCATCTTATTAGAACTTGAAGGATTAATTTTGAATTTATTTTTTTGACTAAAAAAATTGTGAATTTTTTGTGAATTTCTTGTTGGAAACCCTATTTGGTGATGATTTTTAGAATTGAGTAAATTGGGTGCTTTTTTGGAAAGTGAAATTGGTAACTTGATTTTAAAATTATTTTTTGGTTTTGTTGCATGGAAAAGTGTTTTCAATAAAATATTGGTTATATTGAAATGGCTCATTTGATAGGTTTTTAATAAATGTACAGTTTTATTGAAATGGTTGAGATAGTTGTTTTGGAATTAGTTTTTGAATAATGGTTGTGTGTGTTCATGTGCATTTGTGGAGAATAAAAGTATAAAGTCTCCCCCATAATTAGTGGGATGGATAAGGGTTAGGACTTTTCCCCATAAAATGGTTTATTAAGTGATGGATTAGTGAAAGGATGAGTCACCACTCACAAGTATATGGAGATCTAGGTTACAAGCATGGTTTGATGTGTGGATATGTGGAGTAGAATTAGTTATGCCAAAATAAAGTAGTGAACTAGTTTTAATGTATTGTTTGGTAGGATTCATTGTAAATTGGTTGGTTTTGAAAAAACTTATTTAGCATGGAATTTGTTTTATATTTTGATATAATTTTTTTATAATTTTTTTATATAAAATATTTTATATAAATATGCTAACATGTTATATCCTAGTGGTGTGAGTAGGGAATTCATTTTGGAGAAGCCTAAGGAGTTTCATTACTCACCCATTATTTGGAACTTTGGTTATTTTAAAAATGTTTTTTATCAAGACATGGGAAATGGTAAAGTGTAACACTTCTCTAGTGGTTCCGAGTGATACTCGGTCTGTTTTTGGAGTTGGAGCATGGATCATGTTGGATCTTTGGAGTTATGTGGTTGTTATTGAGTTTTTGTTGGTTTTGTCTTCCGTAGTGTAGTTGGATCTTTATAGTCTTCCATTGTGGAACTCTTTGTAGTTTTGTTTGAAATAAATGGTATTTATTTGAGTTTTATTTCACTTATATCATGCATTATGTAGTGTTTTATTTGGTAATGGTATGTTTGATCATCTATTTTATTTTCAATGGGATAATCATCCACCATTTTTAAATTAAGACCTTGGAATTTATAGCCAGCCTTTGGCATATTGGGGATGTCTCTTAAGTCCAAGTAACATTCCACCGACTTCTCAATCCAATAAGGAGGGTAGGGATGCTATAAGTCAGGTAATATCTATAAATCTGGTGCAAGTTGGGTTCATTCCTTAGATATGGGTAGCTAAATCAACCGACTTCTCAATCCAATAAGGAGGGTGGGGATGTTAGAAGTCGGGTTAGATCTATAAATCTGATGCAAGTTGGGTTAATTCCTTAGATATGGGTAGCTCAATCAATGTCTAATATATGGATCATTGATGGATTTTTGGTGTCGTGGAAGTGTTATGTATTGGTAAAACTATAATCAATCATATAATACAAATAACCATCTTAATAATCTATAGTGGATTCCTATGAAAGTATTCGATTTCAATGAATCAACGTAAGAGTTATTCCATCAATGTGTGTTTTTTCTTCAGTTCAAGTGATCATATATGTAAGTATTCTTCCAATTATATATATATATATACATATATTTTTATTTAAAAAATATAAAATAGACACTCCTCCCATTGATTAAATGTTTAAGACCTATATTCATTGTGAATTTATTTAGCTGGTCTTGGTATTGGTTTTGTTGTTTATATAACTAAAAGTATAGCATCCCAAGGATATAATACATAAATATAACATTATTCTATATGAATAGCCAATAAATATCACAATTATAAATTCTCAAGGACTCTAAAGGCTTAGTTTCATTGGATTCTAAATACATAATTAACTTATTTCTAAAAATATCTTGAACATCTCCCATAAGTATATCCATATTAGTACCCTTCTAAACATATGATACATATAACCTTCCATCAAAACCTGGGGAAAGAACACATAATAAAGGGTGAGATCAGATTCTTATTAAAGTTTGACATAGGATATATCATTTTTAGGAGAATATGATGATCATAAGGTTATGATAACCAAATCAAGTTCATGTTTTCAATATAATGTATTCATACCTTTAAAATCTGAGATCATAACTTACAAAATCAATCCATATCTTGATTCATGACCAATAAGGGTTTCAAAAAATAAATCATCATTCAATGTTGATAACATAGACATGTGGCATTAAAATCATTGAAATCACAATCTTGTGAACATAGCTATTCAAATTCACATCCATTAATAATATTTTTATCATAGCTAAAATAAATCATACTCAAACATCGAAATGAGAAAATAGTTATTCCAAATCACGTTCACACATATTCATGTGATAATAGCTATAATTAATCATAATCACACATAAAATTTTGAAAAAATATATTACAAATCATGTCATTTATGTTCATAAACATCTCATAAAATATAGATATCACATTATCCAATTCATTTAAGCGATATATGGGACCCAACTATCACATAATCATAAACCATTCATATGTATGCCATAATATCACAAAAAATTCAACATATCACCATACAATTAACCATAAAAAATAACCAAGTTTCATAATCAACTCATCATTATAATCATAAACCATATAGAGAAATATTAATGATGGTCTCATTGGATCATATCTCTAATAAAGTATAAGTAACATCAACAGATATTATCATAGATGAAAAATTCCTTTAAAAGATCCCTAGAACATTTCTTGAGTAAAATTCACATTTCATTTTGAATAACCATATTTAAAATATTAAAATTTAAAAATATTTCTGAAAAAAATTTCTATTAAAATAATCCTGTAAAATTATAAATGAATCTTCAAATCATTGAGAGAATAATATGGTGGGAAATTCTGTTCATGCTATAATCGTTAAAAATAAAAATTATGTTCACAACTTTGGTAAAAAGTACCATGTTTAGTAAAAGAAAAGGAGAATCATTTTAATCATTCTTGAGTAAAGTAAAACATGGGTAAAAATGAATTTAATAAATAATTCAAGCATAGTAAAAAAAATTCTTGAAAACATTGTATAGAACATGGATATGAGGGAGAATTATTTTCAACCAAAAGATTAGAAATATTATCAGATTTTCTTAAAAATATTTTTGTACCATTTTGACTATTGAAGAAAGTAAAATTATAATAAAAGATAAAAATTATATAAATAACCAGAGGATTATTTTTTTAAGTTTAAAGGATAATATCAACATAATTTTCTTTAATGGAAATTTATCATAGACAAACCCAAATGGAAATGAGATTATAACCCAAATCCACGACCTCAAGTATCATTTTTCTTGATACATGTATGAATGTTATGTATAATAAATATAGATTTATTATAAATATATTCTAGAACCATAGTAATATATATAATAAAATATATGAAATAATTATAACATTTTATTGTTATCCTATTAACAATTCTTCATTAAATTCATTATTACCTTTGATAATTGTAATGTGTTTTCATGCATGTTTTGGTTTGGAAATGTTGGTCCTTATACATTTATAATGGTTCCATCATCACTTGAATTTTTGTAATTTAATAATTATAATATTTAATCATTATATAAACATTAATTACTATTCATATATAGTGGTGATTAAAAATAAAATAAATCACTTTGTGGAGATGTTAGTCCGTACGTATGCACACATGATTTTTCCACTTTTGGATGGATGAAATGATATAAGATTAAAAAATTATTATCATATACAGAATTATAATAATATCATAGATATCATATTGACATTACCATACATATCATTTAATTCTCACAGGCTGTGGTCATATTATAATTTCTATTTATCCCAAACTATGAATGTTACAATGATGTTGTATAATAATAGTCACTAGTGGAAATATATCCTATACCAACACTTTGTTCCCAACGGTTTAGAAAAAACATTGGGAAAAAGATCCTATACCAACAGTTCTAGTAAACTATTGGCATAGGCTATTATATGTTGGGTTTTTCCAATGATTTAACAAAACTGTTGGGAAAGAAAACTATTACTCACAGTTTTTATTAACCTTTGGGAAAAAATATACCCAATTTAGGGAACCCTTGTGAAATTTCATCCCCGGGTGAATCCTCCCTCCACCTCCTGACCCACTCCTCCCCTCCCCGACCTCAACCTCATCCCGGCCTCCACCTCCGCCTCCCGGCCTCCGCCTCCACCTCCCGGTCCCCCTCCCTCTCCTCCAGCAACGTTCCCCTTCCCCTCTTAGCTCCTTCTCCGATGACGACATCCCCCTCCCCACTCGGATCCCGGCGACGTTCCCCCCTCCCCTCTCGTCTCCCTCTCTTGGAGACATCCCCCCTTGGCTCAATATCCTCCGATGACATCCCCTGACCCCCTCTCCAGTCACGTGCGAGACCCACCATGGCCGAACACCCCGCGGGATGTCCCCCTCTCTTGGATCCCTCTCCTCCCACCAGGGTTCTTGATGGGTACTTCCAGGTATGAATTAGTCTTCTTTTTAAAAAAATGAGGCAACAAGGAATGAATTTTTAGGTTCATAGTTAGGATAATCATTCATTTTAATCATGAATTTTATAAAGTTTTGTGTAGTAACTAAATCATCGTGTGGTGAATTATTGGGTAAATTGTAATTTTTTTTCAAAATAGAGTCTTCTAGAAATGTAGGGTTAGATTCACTGGTTGTATTCCATTCATTCGAACAGTGCATTCAATAAAAATTTCATGATTTTTTAAAAACCTCATACTTCTTCTATAGACTCCTATTAGACCTTATACTATGTTTGATTTTGTTTGTTAATCATGATATATATGTGATGAGGTTGTATCATCATTAATATGTGAAATGATGTGGGTTAATTGGAGGTGAGTGATGCTATATGATATTTTATGGGTTATTGTGAGGAGTTTCTTTCCCTTTAATTGATTGGTTCATAAAACATAAGTTGGTGCTACATATATTACGTAATTGGAATTGGTAAAGTAAAATGTTGGTATCAGATTCTTGAGTTGGTTATTTGGATGGTATTCTATATCAAAAGTGTGTATATCTCTCTTGACTATGGGTGTATATTCCAATTGACCAATGTATTTATTAAACTGACCAAGAAATACACATTTCCCATAATACAGAAGCACCATAAAATCATAGATAGACACTACACACCACAAGACACCCATGAGAGACACCCCTTGACATCTACAAATAGTTAAGGGGCCATTAACTTAGGAACTGAAGTCGATTGGAACTCAAGACTTGAGAAATTTCCCTTGCTGGTAGAAAGAATACCAAAACCTTTATTCTTAGTATTGTATAATGAAATGGTTTACACCCTCATGACCAAGTAGACCATCTGGTTCATGGAATGGTGCCCAACTAGGTTCAAGAGTAGGATCAACTACTAAACATTGACTGTGGTCCCTATGAGGTTCTTTCCATAGTGAAGAGGGTTATGTACACAATATTCAACTCAACTAATGTATCATAGGAGCATATTCAATGGCTAAGTGTACTAGTATGGTGTTTCCAACAACGTGATATATAAAGAACATAATGAAAAATGAAGAGATTATTAAATGGAACTGTTTCCCCCTATCTTTCAGGAACATGATTTGACTCATGGGGCATTGTGGTTCTTATATATTGGGTGGTGACATGTATAGTCAGAGGATACAAGTATGTTTTTGTTTAGTTTTTATTTTATTTTCTTTATCGCATTGGCCACTTAGGTATTTTACTTCTTGCTATGGATGGAGGGTAGTGATGCTATCCTGACTAGTTGATGTAGATCATTTATATACTATAATACCATGAGGTGTGAGTGTGAGGAAACATTGGAAGCTAGAGGAGCCTTGGGGTCTTCCATGATATGGAATTGTTTTTCTAAAACATTGTGTGGGAACATTTCTGGAGTATATTGGAGTCATGAAATAACCCCAAGTGTCTCCATGAGATAGCATAAATAACCCCAAGTGTCTCCAAGTGTCTCCATACATCGTATCATCCTCACATGGGTTGGCCACTAACCCAATCCTATCAAACCTATCCTAGTCTATCCTCTCATTCACATAGTCTAGACTCATCTCTTGAGGATTATCCCATGCCTTGATGCACATCTCATCATCCAACTAGACAAAAAGGATTATTCACCTTATGATTGTCCTAGTCACAAAAGCACACCATGTCAAACCCATCTACATTATATTCTCAATAATCCAGTCAATAATCTCATCAAAATCATGTATTATAACCCAACCCCACTAACCAGGTTCCATCCTAAGCTAAATCACACCAAGACTCTTAGCATTATAATTCTAATATGTCTGACAATACCCAATACCCACATTAGCATATCATCCTTAATCTCTTTAGTTGAACTCTTGAATCATTAAATGGAGTAAAACCTTTCATAATAAATTTTATATACTCAGAGGGACCATCCCACTTTAATAACCTATAAATATTCCAATCCATCCACATAAGTATTTTCTCATCAAATGCTAGATGTACAATTGCAACACCTATCACTACAAGGCTCAATCCTCTTAGGAATATTTTACTTGATATAAATCCTCATCGTTAGTGACATAAATCACATTAAAGCACATAAATATCAACTAAACCCTAAATTACAAGAATTATTCATGTGGACAGGCCCCATGGAAATAGGCTAAGAATTAAACTATAAATAATAATTCCAAATACATGCATCATTTTTAAATAAATATCTCAAGTGTAAACATAAAAACCAAGAATAATAAGACCTCATCCCTTGTATCAAACAAAAACAAACTAAGATGAAACTCAGGCCAAATTGATTATATACCATTAATAGGAAGAGTAATTGTTAATTAATAGAATGTACTATTTGATAGTATCATTTTGAAACACTGATTTGTTTCCCCTTTGCTTGCAGGAACATGATTTGACCCAGGGGCGCTGTAGTTCTTATATGTTGGGCAGTGACATGTATAGTCACTGGAGAAAGGTATGTTTTAGTTTATTTTTTATTTTATTTTCTTTATCACATTGGTAACTTATATCTTTGACTACTTTCTATGGACATAGGGTAGTTATATTCTGTGAAGGGGGCCAGAAGGAGTTCAGATTGATTCAGTCCACCGGCTTTGATTCGAGGTAAGATTCTATGGTTACTACTTGTCTCCCACCTCATGTATTTGAGGCTTTAGTGTTTTTTACTACATATTATGTTTTCGGTAGGGTGTTGGATCATCTCATGTTGGTTCGGGTGGATTTGGTTCTCCGCTACCAATATAGGTAAGGCTTTAATGCCATTGGTTGATTTTTCACTGGTTTTGTAGTGTCCTTCATGTTTTTTAAGGTTCTCAATATCCTTTGTGTAGTGCTTTGATCCATGCTCATTGGTTTTGAGTTTCCAAGTCAAGGGTGAATCACCTGCGTGTGCATAGGTAAGTAAGTATATGTATGTTGGTTCCCCCGTTACGTGTAGAGTCACCCATGGCAGCGATTATGGATGTATGGGGCTAGGTGTTCCCATTTATATATATATAAATTAATACGTAGGTGAGTGGAGACTGGTATATGCATATAATCATATGTACAAGGATCCCCTTGCACATGCTCATGGCCATGTGGGTGTGTGAATATGGGCTAGGTGTCCATGCATGTCTGTGAAAGTGCGTATACCTAGTGGAAGAGCATCAACTTTTAGTTAAAAAGCTCCAAGAGTCGAAGTGGATGGTTTGGTTCTACCTTGAGGTAGAGTCCCTCTCGTAGCCTCTTTAATTTAAGAATTCTTTAAATTGAATTTAGCTTCTTTATTAATTCTTCTCAAGTATATTGAATTGCATATCTTGAATAAGTGTTCTTTAATATAATTGTTTCATTTGATAAATAAAGTCATTTTTTTATAATAAAACCCCTCCAATGGAGGTGTGATGTCTGCAAAAACTCAGTGTGATAGTTTAGGGTGTATGATTCTTTTCTGTCGTTTTATTTCCCTTTAGACGTTGCGTCATTGTGCCACTCACTAAAACCTTCTGACGATCCCTTTTTATAACATATTAAATAGTTCATTTGTTCTATCATGTCCATTGTGACCTTATCTTTTGGAGAAACTCATTTCAGATGTTTTCCTAGCCTCTTGGCCACCCCTTGGGGTGTCTACCCAAGCCTTTATATCTAAAACCACTGATGGTGTCATTGTTTAACACCTATCAGGCTTATGGTTCTCCCCTCCAAAAACTTCATCTTAACACCATTTTTGGGGTTTTCCTAGCCTCGATGCACATCTAATTTTTTACATATATGAATTTTCCCATAAGATTTGTGTTGCATCCTGAGATGTTAAAACATACTCAAATTCTATTGTTCTCAAGGCGACTGAAGTTTTATTATTAGAGTTCTCAGAAATTCATATACCATTGATAAGTAATACACCTGCATAATTTGACTCTCAATAAGTAGTTTCAACTACCTAGTACCACTTTTAAAAACAACGAATATAAAATATATATCTTTATCATACCACAATCCCGAATCAAGAGTCTGTTTTTTATAACATAAGATCGGTTTCTATAATGTGAAGGAAAAATACATAGGATTTATTTGGAATCCTGACCGAAAGATGTCGCCCCGCAGATGTCGCTGGACCGGGCCAACAGGCCGCGGTCATGCCACGGTCACGCCGCTGTCACACCGTAGTCATTCCACGGTAATGTCGTGATTTGGCCCTGCTTCAGGATGAAACCCCACAGCGATTCACAGTCCTATCATAATTTGATGTATGATACCTAGATAGAGTTTTAGATACATTAAATACCCATAGTTAATGGGGAGGGAGGTGAAAGTCGGAATGTTGCCTCGCCTCCTCCCGCTCCCTTCTCTCCTGGCCAGAAGATACTGCCCCGCAAATGTCGCTAGATAGGGCCAACATGCCACAGTCATGTTGCGGTCACACCACTGTCACGCCGCGGTAATGCCACGGTCACGCCGTGGTCACGCCGCGGTCACACAGCGGTCACGGCACGGTAATGCTATGATTTGGCCCTGCTCCGGGACGACACCCCGTGGCGGTTCGCATTCCTGTCGGAATTCGATGTATGATACGTAGATAGAGTTTTAGATACATTACTTGCTCATAGTTAATGGGGAGGGAGGCGATGACCAGAATGTTTCCCCGCCTCCTCCCGCTCCCTTCACTCCTGGCTGGAAGATGCTATCCCGCGGATGTCGCTGGACTGGGCCAACACGCCATGGTTACGCCGTGGTCACGCCGCAGTCACGCCACGGTCACGCCACGGTCACGTCATGGTAATGCCGTGATTTGGCCCTACTGTAGGAAGACACCCCGCGTCAGTTCGTAGTCATGTCGGAATTCGATGTATGATACCTAGATAAAGTGTTAGATACATTACCCACCCATAGTTAATGGGGAGGGAGGCGACGACCAGAATGTTGCCCCACCACCTCCTGCTCCCTTCACTCTTGGCCGAAAGATGCTGCCCCGCAGATGTAACTGAATCAGGCCAACACACCGTGGTCACGCCGCAGTCACGCCACAGTCACGCTGTGGTCACACCGTGGTCACACTGCGGTCAAGCCGAGATCATGCCGCGGTAATGCCGTGATTTGTCCCTACTCTAGGATGACACCCCTCGGCGGTTCGCAAACCTGTCGGAATTTGATGTATGATACCTAGATAGAGTTTTAGATACATTAACCACCCATATTCAATGGGGAGGGAGGCGACGGCCGGAATATTGCCCTGCCTCCTCCCACTCCCTTCACTCCTGGCTGGAAGATGCTGCCCCACAGATGTCGCTAGACCGGGCCAACACGCCGTGGTCACACTGCGGTCACACAGCGGTCACGCCGTGGTCACGCCGCGGTCAAGCTGCAGTCACACCATGGTGATGCCGTGATTTGGCCCTGCTCCAGGACAACACCCCACGATGGTTCGCAGTCCTGTCAAAATTCCATGTATGATACCAATATAGAGTTTTAGATACATTACCCAACCATAGTTAATGGGGAGGGAGGCGACGACCAGATTGTTGCCCCTTCTCCTCCCGCTCTGTTCGCTCCTGGCCAAAAGATGCTGCCCCATGGATGTCACTGGACTGGGCCAACATGCCGCAAGCGACAACGAGGAGGAAAACGCATGCACCCACCCACACGAACCCACACACCCACCCCACGGAGAGCACACACTCCGACATTTGAAAACACAGGCATGCACCCAACCATACGAATGCACGCTCCCAACCACCAACACAAGGAGGCCGCCACAATCCTCCTACGAACCATCAGCCACCATAACCACCACAATCCAGCCTGCACCAGCCACATCCATCGCACACCAGCCCCCTTCCTCATTCATTTCATCCCATTGCCACCACCATTCCAGCCCGTAGCAGCCCCCCTGCCACCTTCGAATCATCCCACACCATCCCCCCACCACCTGCAACCAGCCCCCTTCCACTAGCATTCCATCCCCCTTCCACCTGCATTCGAGCCCGCACCAGCCCCCAACCACCTGCAATCTAGCCCGCACCAGCCACCACACCACCCCCCACCCACCAACCTCCTAGAAAACACTCATGCCAGCCCTCTACCACCTGCAAAATAGCCCCATCCACCAGTTCTAGCCCTCACCAGCCCCCAACCTCCTACATTCCATCCCTCACTAGCCCCTACCACATGCCCAACAGCCCCTAGCCACCTGCAATCCAACCCACACTAGCTCTCTACCACCTATTCCAGCCCACACCAGCCCCCTGCCATCCCCCTGCTGCCTGCCTTCCCACCCGCACCAGCCACCGCACCAGCCCCCAGCCTCCTGCATTCCAGCCTGCACTAACCCCCTGCCACCTACAAAACAACACCATATCACCTATTCCAATCCACACCATCCCCCTTCCGTCCCCCTTCCACCTACATTCCAACCCAAAAATTTCCAATGAAACTTGTATGCATCTGAATATAAAATAAGGGAGTCCAAGATGCGTGATAAAAACTCCATGAAAATCACAAAAAGGAATAGTGAAAGCTAATCCCCTTTCCTGAACCCTCTTTTACCCAAAAAACAGCCATGTAAACTTCCATTAATGTTCACTGAGAACATTGGGGTAGAGACACATCTTTTAACCCAAAACGAGAACCTAGCCGGAAAGCTGAGCAGATCAAAAGCATCCCATAAGAAGTCCCACCAGACCGAATCAAAATCCTTGAATAAATCGATCTTTAAGGCACACTTAGGAACCCCCGAATCAAGATGGTATCCCCACAATAATTTTTGGGTAACAAGATTCTTAGGAGGGGATATCCAGGGGGGTGTCCAAGGGATGTTCGGGGGGGGGGGGGTCTGCAGGGCAGGGTGCAGGTGGGGTGTCTAGGAGGGGCTATCTAGGTGGGGTGTCCAAGGGCTGTCTGGGGGGGGGGGGGTGTTGGGGGGTCTGTAGGTCAGGGGAGAGGGTTTAGGTGGGGTGTCTAGGAGGGGCTGTCCAGGGGGGTGTCCAAGGGCTGTCCCAGGGGGGGGGTCTACAGGGCAGGGTGCAAGTGGGGTGATCAGAAGGGAGCTTTCCCTTTCCAGAAGCAGGAGGCACTAAGGTAGAGGCTGAAGGTATAGATGTAGAGGTAGGAAGTTTTCGGATCACAATAGGTTGGAGATTCCTGAAAGCTTCAACTGAAGACATACCAAAAGGATAGAATTAAGGAGGTAGAGGATCAGAAGAAGAATCAGAGGTGAAGGATGTCATGAAAATTTCCTCTAGAGAATCCATTAGAGTATTGGATACATTTAGGAAAGGATTCATAAGTTTGAAAAAGTCTTTAATAATGTTTCCTCATCTCTTCATACTACTAAAGAAATATTTCTTCTCCTCCATGAATAACTTGAGTAGAGTTTTCATTACTTTAAACTGGTCAATCTATTCCTTGAAAACCCATTCTACAGAATCTACCTCAATTAATCCTGATGAGATGAATGTACATCACCTATAATAACATGGAGATACTCTTTGACTATAGACTATATTGAATCAACATCAAATAAATATAAGGGAGGTTGAGCACTAGATATAGATGCAACAATAGGAACATTCTCCAATCTCTTCCATACAGAATCATGACTAGAAAAAAAGGAGGTCATCATTTCCTCCATAACAGATCAAATGGGTTCTATCTCACTATCCAACCTTCAATTTTAAATCATAACTTCCTGAATATGAAAACTCATATTGGGGTGAATATGAAATACAACCATCTCAAAATTGTGTCTAGCATCATCTTCACTAAGCTGAGTGACAGGAGGTTCCTGATAACTCAAAATTCCACTAAAATCTAAAAGAAGTCTTTCTATAAAATATTATAAGTATATTATGGATAAAAAATCTGAAGTCAATGG
Source organism: Viscum album (assembly GCA_963277665.1). NCBI lineage: Eukaryota > Viridiplantae > Streptophyta > Magnoliopsida > Santalales > Viscaceae > Viscum > Viscum album. The sequence goes on from OY728155.1 coordinate 391,881,436, forward strand.
GGAAACAACTCTCTCAACACTAGGTAAATCAACCTCTATAGGTTATGATTTGGTAGGTACATCTAAGGGAAAATCCTGAACCTCAACTGGTCAATCTACTTACCTAAGGATCCCTTAGGATATGTCTCAACTCCAAATGAGATAGTAGGTACACCATGCTCTGGTGGAATACTATGGTCATCACCATCACTATCTTCATATGAGTCTGGATATGATAGTCTAGGAAATTTGGAACCAGAGGAGGGATCCCCCTTACATGATACCTCATCCTCTACCAAGGCAAAACTACCATGAGCATCTCTATGATCTCTAGAATCTTCTTCAACATTTTTAGACTTTGAATAGTCTAAATGAAGAAGGAAAAAACCTAGTGACTTTTCCCACTCATCATGTGAAGCTACTTCAATATGAGGTGCATGATGGTACAGGTTTATAGGTGCTTTGGAAGACTTTTAGAGGAGCAGGTTTACAACAGGTGCAGGTGTATAGGTCTAAAGCGTGCTTTGGAAGTCTGTTAGAGGTGCATTTTTACTGCTTGAAGTGGTTTTATAGGTCTACCCTACTTAGGTTTTACATGTTTATAAGTGTATATTTACTGGTCGAAGTGGGTTTACAGGTCTGCCCAGCTTTGATGTTTGCTGGGGAGTAGAGTTGCAGGTGCAATTTTGCTGCATTGATGTGTGTTGTGCTGTGATGGGGAGTATAGGATATACCAATGGTTCACAGATCTGTTGGTATTTAATATCCTAGGAAACATATGCCAATGGTTCACCGAACCATTGGTGTTCAAATGATGGATATATCCCAATGGTTTCAATAAAACCGTTGGGATAGAATATATACCAATAGTTTTTAAACCGTTGGTATGTATGCTGGATGGTATGTATACCAATGGTTTTTGAACCTTTGGTACACATATATACGAATAGTTTTACTTAAACCATTGGGGAAGATTAATTTCACACTGCATATACCAACGGTTCTCTAAAAACCATTGGTATAGGGATATTGAAACAACCCACAAACCAACAGTTTTTGAAACCATTGGGATAACCTATCCCAATGGTTTCAATGGATATTCCAATAGTTTAGAACCGTTGGAATAGGTGAACTTTACAGTAGTGAGTGCAGGGTCGAACCCATGGGGTGAGTTTGGAAAAAAGGGAACCAGGACTTCGAACCATTTGTGTAGGAGTCCTAAAAAATTGGTTTGGGTTTGGGATTTGATTAATTATATATATTTTTGTTTGATATTTATAATGAAGATATGGATTAGTGAAAATTTCAGGGTTCGGGTAAAAAGGATAACCTCAGTCCTAACTTGGAATAGTCCTAGGGATTAGGTTGCGAAGAAGTTCATAGAACACTAGTTGATTATGGTCAAACCAACTAGATATATCTAGGAGGAAACTAATACTTCATCAGGATATATATAACAACCTAGATGCATCAATACTAGCTTCTATGGAAGAAAGTGCCATAGGCTAATGGTCATAGCCTGCTCTACTCCAATCAGATATGGCTTGTTCATTTAAAATTCCCATGGTAAGGGTTTCCAAAAAGAAATAAATAAAAAAAAATTATATAACCTTATTACTATTCATAGGGATACTGAATTACTATTTAGAAATTCATTATGTTATATAAACCCCTACTCTCGACCCTTACCCTAAGCAGTTTATCCAATCATGGAGGTAATAGTCAAGATTGAAGAAACAATTTTAAACATTCTTGGAAGATTAATAAAACAGTCAAAATATGATAGTTTTCTATCAAAGGTTAAAGAATCAAGTATTAATATATTATATTAAGAAATAAATAGTCAAAAACATACTTGAAACAGTAACAAAGAAAAAATATAGGGCAAATCTGCTATTTAATGGAAACAACAATAGTAGACGAACATCATAACAATAAATGAAAATGAAATAAATGAACAACATGTGTAGAAAAATCAATAGAACTTGGATTTAATCAAAATGGTAACATGGATTGTTTATAGTTTATTTGGGATTGAAAAAAGGGTGCAAAATTAGATAGAATGATATGAAATTGAAACTCAAGGAGGTTATGATATGTTGTACTCACTTTGGAAATTAAATAGTTAAGAAATTACACGATGTGTAAACTTCTGATGTCATGTAATATCAATCCACGGTTTTCAATTAATATTTTTAATCTAGTGTGAATATCAACATGAATCCTTAGTATTAGGATATTTGAATCATCTCACGATGTGTAATTGGAAATCACGACATGCTTCTTCTCCCAACAAGAAATTTAAGAGATAAGTGGCCATTGAATCTTATACGAAGTGTACTAGAGATTCATGTAATGTAATATTTTCATGATTTTTAATTTATTCATGACTTGTGTCATGACTTGAGAGATTTTTATGAATGATTCCCATGCATTGTGTAAGTGATTCGTGATATGAAATTTCACTTTTGGACAATTTTTCACACCATTTCCTTTAGAGTCTAAGAAATTTGTTCTATGTAATAATTAACATATACCTATTACATTATAAAATAAAAAATGAATAATAATTAATTAAATGAATATAAAATTTATATACCATTTCATCTTATCAAATTTCCCCACATTTGAACAATTGACTGTCCTCAAGAAAACATAATCTCAATAGGCATTCCAAAGAAATAGTTTTTCAAAAAAGAAATATTCATTACAACTAGGAATTCAAAAATAAGTTTAATTAGAAAGTTTTAGTATTAAAAAATCAATAATTCATAGAAAATAAATCATTTTTCATAGTTCAGTTCCTTTATCCATATTCTTAGTCTTTTAATTAGAATCTCAAAACTATATCTTAAAATTCTATACCCATTTTTCAATTTACCTCATAATGATTTTTCTGTCATCACTCATGGTAAAATCTAACTGGAATTATGATCATACCCTAAATTACTGTTTCTAACCATAGGATTTCATTAGTTATATCATATCCACTTCATAAATATAGATACAAAATTAACCATGAGGGATTCTAGAAAAAGGTGAAAATGAATATAAAGCTAAGGGAAGGTGGGTAACAAGTGAAAATTAGGCTAAAAAGGAGGGTATTCTCTAAGTTTTAATACCTGATAAATGGGAAAAGTTCTACTCGTATGGCTCCTCCAAGATCAGATAGTGTCTATGCTCTAATATTCCTGAACTAGATCCATTTTTGTATCAAGTATTTATAAAAAATATACCCTTTTCATTTATTTTTCTTCTTATTTATTTATTTTTTCAAATTTAATTTTTATACTAGATCTCACATCCATCCCCTAACCACATATGGCCCTTCAGGGAATTCATCAGTTTCTTCATGATGATTTTCACCTTCCTAATACACAACCAAAAATCTTTTTATTTTTTTAAATATTTTTCATAGGAACATGGTAGGCATAAAATTCCTAAAATAACACATGGATCATAAAAAATTAGTATAGTAAAGTAACACAATAAATTTTATAAATCAATACATTCAGTGTCCATTAGCTGAATACTCCCTCACACTTTTTCAAAGCATAACCATGTATAAACCAAGAGCATGGTAGGAAGGGATTATTAGATTCAAATAGTTATATCCTAAAGAGTTCATTCATGGAAACTATAGGCTAAATAAAGAAAAAATGTAAGGTGGGTATCTAGAAAAATTGGTTCAATAATTATTGACTCAATCATATTAAAATTGTATTTGTTTAGTCATATCCTCAATAATATCTCAATGTATTTTTTGATAGGTCTACATATCCTTGGTGTCACTCAAGAAATATATTCAGAAAATAAAATGAAATCATTGGCGTAGAATCCTCTCAAGAATGGGAGTATAAAAAAGTAACTTGAAATCACTCAGGGTATAAAAATAAAGTAATAATTCATTCAAAATCAATTTCAAAATTGTTGATTTTAAACAAAATTACTAAACTCAACAATCATTATAAAAAACTAAATATGAGAAAAACATGTATTTAAATAATTCCCAACCTAAAATTATATTTTATTTAAATGCGTCCAATGAGGTTTCAGGTTTAATGAATTCTTTTATTGAAAAAATGTCTTCTAGATAAATGAAAACAAGAAAAAATAAAACTTTATCTATAGTGATGCTTAGGAAAGACTCCCCAAACTTAAAATGAGATAATGTATACACTATCCTAATAAGTACAATAGGAGAGATATCACAAAAATATCATAGAAAAAATGAAAAGGAAAAGTTTAAAATGAATGTTCAGGAATTGATATCTCCTTGTAATGTGTGTCATTCCATATAAAATCATGGGGGATATTGAATTTTAATTTGGGATACCTGCATAATTATATAGAAAGAAAAACACTGAACTAGATAAATAATCAGTCCACCGAGTTTAATTTTTTTTTGAAACAATAATATGGGTAAGTGAAAACAATGAATAGAAATTAAATAAATCTTAGATACATGAAAATATGTGGATATAATGAAGTTCAAAGTGACCTAATAATGAAAATTCTTCCAAAATAAAAACCTAAAATCCTTAGTATTGGACTAAAATGAATAAAAAAAATGAAATATGGGTTTCCTCCCATAAAATTTTAACAAAGATGTCATTATCTAGACATATTGACAAAAGTATTAGAAATTATCATCTATATGCTATGTATTCCTCTACCTCCAATAAGAATTTCTAGATATTTCATCTAGATCATGTGGATTCTTGGTGGGATTAACCACCTTAGTATCATACTAAGCATGAATATAGTATAGAAGGGGAATCATTTATTCTCATCGTGCTGGTGACCATTATTGAGCATGGATCTCTAGTGATGTCTCCTTAATATAGTTCTTGACATCATCCTGATGCTAAGTCATATATAGTATGAAGGAAGATGATGATGGTATAGGTTCATAAATGATTATATAATAAGTTGAAGATCTAGAAATGGATAAAATAATAGAGTAATAAAATGAAACATTATCCATGAAATAGCGAGGTAAAAGAATTATCCCATGTATATAATAAGTTCAATGATACATTAGTGATATGGAATATAGATAGTAAAAAATGATCACCTAGACAAAGTAAAAAAACGGGAGAGGGGACTTGGATATACTAAGAGTAATCAAAATCCTGGAGGTGATCATCTATAATCCTCCCTTAAATAGAGGGTGTTTATAGTTGTCTCACCCGATCAATAATAGAAAAGGAGGAAGGGGCTGGTGGATCAACTACTAGAGGGGGTGCCATAGTGTTGGTAGCTGTCTTAGTGGATGGTGTTTGTTGGGTACCAATACTGCGTGTGGTCATGGATCTAGCAGTAGGATCATTGAAAGGTGCCTCAAAAGATGATGGAGGAGAAGTGCACTTTCCTCATTGGGCTTAGTCTTTTAGAAATTCTTGCTAGGTAGTAGGATCTATTAGCTCGAGTTGTAGGTTGGTAGAGGTGGTGGTGGGTGCAGGAATGGTGGTGGGTAAAGGGACTTCTAGAGGTGGAGGATGAGCAGTCACATGGGAAAATGGGGACGTGGGGATGGTAAATGAGGATGGTGAAATGAAGGGGATTCCTAGGTGATGGAACATCTTCTAATGTTTTACTATAATGCACTGGTGATAAAGCTATAGGTCATTAGGGTGGGGTGGGGTGGGTATTGTAGTGGTGTACGGGGAAGTAAAATGGTTGTGAGTAGGGGGAGGTATGGGAACTAAAATAGTGTTTGTAGTGGGATGGACTGAGATGGAGGGAGAAATAAAAGGGGAGGTATCAGAGGTGGAAAGAGTAGGTGTTGGGATGAAAACACATCCTTTAAGTACCTCTTCAACACCCTCAATGCATCCCAGTGTCCATCGATATATGTCACCATCCTTCACAACAACTACATTTTGTGAAGCAGAAAGTTGTTGATTAACTCCATCAGGTCTAGAGAGGTGAGGGGAAGGGAAATGTAGAAAAAGATGAGATTTCAGTCCAAATGAGTGATGAAGGACCGACCCATCAGCATACCTCATGTCTGCTATACCTATTCCCTGAAGTAGAATATGAACTAAGATTTCGTGTTGATGGTAGGGATACCCATGGCAGTAGTGAGTATGAGGATGTCTAACTAGATGAAACTTCAGTGACCCACATTTCTAGTAAACTAAGGATAAGTCAATGATTGATGAATAATATGGAGTACAAGACCTCTTAGCTGAGTGAATTTCAAAATTTTAGGATCATGGATACTCTAAGGGTCTCGAGAAAACATCCTCCCTGTTCGTGCGGAATCCATATTTCTTAGATTGAGATGAAGAGTTAGGAATACCTCAAAAGTGGTGAATTTGATATAATAAAGAACCATATCGATGTCGAAGATGGTTTTGGAGAGCTCATGGTGCCTTTCATCTATCCAAAAATAGAGGCTATTAATAGCCACATCCAAAGTGTACATGAATTCTAAGAACATCTCACTGAAGGTCTCCTCTTGAACATTGGTGATGTGAGTGATGTGTAGGATATCAAGGATATGGAGGGACTCCTGTAAGATGTGCAGGTCCATGAGGATATCCAAATCCAATGTTTTTTTGGTCCTCATTTCTTATATATGGACCATCATTACTGGTTCTTAGTGTTGGATAGGTGCAGTATGGGGTTGAGATAGTGGCGAACATTATCCTATGACCAACTAGAGGTCGACCAGGAGTCCTTGAGGGCTGACAAGGTTACAGAAGCATCTATGGGTCTTGAGGACAATGAAATATGAGGTGATGGAGGTGAAGGATCCCTTTGGTACTTGTCCTGAGGTAAATCATAGCCCTTGGATAAAGAATTAATAGGGGTAGGTTTCACTATCTTCATGCATTCCATTTGATGTGAAAATAATTGAAGAAGATAGAGAGGAGGAATGGGATGGGTTTGAGAGGTAGGGAGGAGGAGGTTGTGGCATGGGGGAGGTGAGGGGGAGGCAATACTGAAGGGTGGTTGTGTGCTCATGTGTGAGTTATGAGAGAGTTGGTGGAGTTAAGCATTACGAGACCTATGTTCACATCATAAATATGTCGTGAAATTACATGACATGTATTTTATCTCACGATTTACAATTTACGAAGTTAAAATTTTTCAGACTGTGAACTATACACATTGTGTAATTGATTACATGATGTGTAATTTGGTCTTTTTTCATATTTTTGAACTAGACCCTAGTTCTTTTATCTTAGCATGACCCAAGATACATTAACCCCTATTCTATCCTATTCTATACTATGCTGATATATCCTAGGTTTCCTCCCAATCATCACTTCATTTAACATCGATAGATTGACTTATTGGTGCTCAAATGAATTTCAAAGTGATGAAACACCCCTCTTGGAATCATTTCTGATAAATCTTCAATATTTTACCATTGAATTTGAATGGTGGTTCTCCTCCTTTAAAAATTTTGATGGTCCCTTTAGGGAATCCTTGTACAACTTTGAAGGGTCCTAACCACCAAGATTTGAGCTTCCCAGGGAATAGTTTTAATAGGGAGTTGAATAATAAGACCTTATTCCCCGGTACAAAAATTTGTTTCATAATGCACTGATTGTTCTATTCATGGTTTTCTCTATAAATATTGCCATTTTCACAGGAATCCTTTCTTATCTCTTCCAGTTCGTCCAACTTCAGCATCCTAACTTCCCCATCTTTTTGAGAATCCAGAATCAACTTCTTAATTGCATAGTATGAGTGACACTCTAGTTCTATGGTAAATGGGAAGGCATGTCTTACACTAATTTGAAGGGGGTGGTGTCGATGGGAGTTTTTTATGAAGTTAGTTATTCCAATAGTGTATCATTTAACTTTAGGATTCAATCCTTTTGATTTTTGTTTACAGTCTTTAATAGGATTCCTTTGATTTCATTGTTTGATAATTCAACTTACCCACTTATATGAAGGAGTAAGGGAGTTACTATGTTATATCAGATTCCATAAATCCCCAGTATTCCTTTAATAACATTATTGGTAAAATGTGTTACCTGATTACTAATGAGTATTTAGAGAAATCCATATATTGAAAACACATTTTTTCTTTAGGAAATTCATGGCCACTTTTTCCCTACCAAGAGTGGTAGCTTCAGCTTCGACTCATTTCAAGAAATAGTCAACAACAACAAGGATATATAACATTCCATGTGAATTTGAGAATAGCCCTAAGAAATATATTCCCCACACATCAAATATTTTTACCTCCATAATCTGGTTTTGGGGCATTTCATTTCTTTTCCAAATGGTATTAGTTCATTTGCACCGATCATAACTCTGACAAAAATTAATTTCATATTGATGGAGTGTAGGCCAAAATAGTCTACATTACATGATTTTTTCTACCAAAAATTCTAGTCCATGAATCCCTCCAGTTGGTGATGTGTGAAAGATTTTTAACAGACTTTGGATCTCATCCTATGGGATGCAATGCTGCATTAATCTATCTGCCTAGTGCTTAAAAAGTTAAATATTATCCCATAATTAGTGTAAAACATCCACTATAAATCTCTTAATTTGATGGTAAGATAGGTATATCAATATGGATCCTATGTATAGATAGTTTACAATGTTTAAAAACCACATGCATGCATTCATGTTTAGGATGAAGAGATATTCATTAAGGAAGCTGACCTCGATGTCCAGTTAATTATCTTTTTTACTGAGTGACAGTGGGAGTCTTGATAGAATATCAGTGACAACATTATTTTTCCATTTTATTTCTTTGATAAAGATGTAAATTTTTTTCAGAAATAGGATCTATTGTATTATTCTTGGTTTGGCATCCTTTTTACTCATCAAATGTTCCAAGGTAGCATGATTAGTGTAACCACCTTTGACAAATCTAAGCAGGAGATAAACTTTTTGAAAGCAATAATAATTGATAGGAACTATTTTTTAGTGGTGGTTTAGTTTAATTGAGCATCATTCAAGGTGTTACTGTTATAGTATATGGGACAAAAAGTATGTCAAACCCGCTATCCTAAGACAACTCCTATAGTAAAATCACTTGCATCGAACATTAACTTGACGACTTTATCCCAATATTGTGGAATGATAATATGAGTGGCCACAAATATTTTCTTTAAAATGTTGGATACACTCTAACAATATTTAGGGAACTTAAAAGGGGTATCCTTTACAAATAGGTATGTTAGAGGGTAGTAAACCTTTGTAAAATATTTCACAAAGTGACGGTTGAATCATTCATTGTCTAGAAATCTATCATACCTTTAAAAGTTGAGGGTTCAGGTAAAACTTTGATCACCATGATATTTATGGGATCAACATCCATTCTATACATGGATATTTTGTGTCCAAGGACTATGCCTTCTTGAACCATAAAGTGGAATTTTTCCTAGTTTAAAACTAAAAACTTCTCTTAATACTATTTTAGGACTAGTTAAATATTACTTAAGTGTACATAAAAGAATCTTCCATAAAATAAAAAACCATCCAAAAATATTTCCAAGAATTTCTCCACCATATAGTGGAATATATGTGTCATACAACTTTTGAAGGTCTTCATTACATTACACATAAAGAATGACATGAATATGTAGGTGAAGGCAATGAATGAACATGTGACTGTTGTTTTGAATTAATCAGTTGGGTCAATTGAAATCTATTTATATCTTGAATATCCATCAAGGAAATAGTATAATTCATGTCATGCAGGTCTCTCTAAAAAGTAAGGGGAATTGATATTTTCAAGTTACTATATTTAATTTATTATATTCCACTCATACTCTCCATCCAATGATGTTGAGATTCAAGATCAATCCATCTTCATCATTCTTTACAACTGTAAATCCACCTTTCATTGGAACTACTTTTAGCAGACTCACCCACTCTCTATTAGAGATTTATAAAATTAATCTATTGTACAGAATATTTGGTACTTCTTTATTAACTACCTCATTCATTATTTGGGTGAGTCTCCTCTGGGGATGGAATTTATATTTCACACTTTATTATATTGAAACCTTATGATGGAATAATTTGGGGATGATCCTTTTTATGTCATAAACCCTAAAAATGGATTTTTTATGTCATTTAAAGACTTTGATCAACTGGTCCTCTTCTGGTTGTGTTAGTTCTGAGTTAATATTAACTGGAAGTGTAGTTGTTGTATCTAGAAAAGAAGAAATGAGTGTGATTGGGAGAGGTTTCAGCTCCATCATTGGTGGTTGAATGAGCAATGGTATGAAAGGAAGGATAGTGTCCCTTGTAAGTGGTTCAATGTAGTTTGTTTCCTTAGGTTCATACATATAACTTTTAGTAAGATACAATTCATCACTATCATCCTCAAAGTCCATTTAGTAATTCGTTTCTTTATTGATAAGATAGATTAGCAGTCAAAATAATCATCTGTTGGTTTTGGAACTTTAAGTAGGTCGAACACAACTTGTTCTTCACCTACTTTGAATACTATTCTTCCTTGATTCAAAATAATTGGTGCCTTCTCAGTGTCTATAAATGGTTGTCCTAGTATAATGGGAAGATCTCCTTATTATTCCATTTTAAAAATAAGGAACTCTACTAGGAAAATGAATTTACTAATTTTGACTAGAACATCTTTGAGAATTCCTCAAGGATATCTAATTGATCGGTCAACTAATTAAAGCTCCAGTATAGTAGTTGTTTTCCTCAATTCCCATCTCGAGTAATTCACTCATTGAAATGAGGTTAATACTAGATCCTAAGTCACACAAGCCTCTTTCAAAGTTACATTCTCTTATGGTGCATGAAATTGTGAAACTCCCAGGATCTCTCATATTTGGAGGAATTTTATGATGATCAATAGTAGAGAATTATTTTTTGGTGAAATGAATCCCATGTTATCCATTTTCCTCTTGTTGGATAATGGTTCCATGAGAAATTTTTCCTAGGAAGACATTTGGGAAATAGCTTCAGTAAATAAGATGTTGATGTGAAATTTCTGGAACATCTCCAAAAATTTATTATATTTTCCTTCGATCCTTACTTATCTCATTCATTTTTGGAAATGGGAGTGGGGTTTCTTAATATGGTGGTGAAACGTATATATCCTCTTTGGGTTGCACTTATGTTGGAGCTTTTGTATGGAGTGATAATTCAAGAGGTTTCCCTTGACCAGTTTTATTATCTCTTTCATTATCATCCTATTCAATGAAAAGTGTATGTTTCATAGGTTACTTTGATTTTTTCTATTATATTCTATATGGTTTTTAAAAATCCTACACTTTTACACTCCTTTTTACAACTACCTTAACCTCTTGCTTTGGTATTTCTTAGTATCACTAGGTAGTGTACCTGGAAATCTACTAGATAAGGTCTTTGATATTTGACCCATTTGAAGTTTGAGATTATGGAGGCCAACCCTTTGATTTTTTATTTCTATTTCTTGGGTGATAATTATCTGATATTACTTTTAAACAAATATAGTGAGAATATTTTCTCAATTTTATTGAAGAGGGGAAGCCGATTGTAGTGGTCTTTGCAGAGTTGGGTAAAATTGTTAATGGCCTATAGCAGGGAAAGACTGTTGGGGGATTTGTTGAGGTGAAATAGGAACATGATTCATAAGTGGATATCCATGTGGTCCTTGGTTCCTAGGTGGTGTTTGAACACCTTTATGCTGGTATTTCCATTTATTGTTATGTAGTGGTTGTTGAGTTGGATTCTGATAGTAATAATATTATGGTTCCAGTAATTGTTGGTTTTACTGATTGTAATTAATGTAATTACAATCCTAGATTTGTTGTTAATATTCTCATGACCTATATTCCTAATATAAGTTCGGTCCACTGCAAATTTCTTAGGATTGAATCTCTATTATAAAATTATGAGGGGTAGGTGGTGTAGCAGGTAGCTGAAAGGACTCAAACTTTTTAGTTAGGGCTGCTACGTGTGTAGTTAGACATGTGTTTTCTTCAACTTGGTGTATTCCGCATTGAGGTGGTCCACAATATCATTTATATAGACATTAATTATGAAAAAAATCATCTAGAAGTTCTCTTCCTACTTCTGGTGTTTTCAACATTAATCTTTCATTGATAGAAACATCTAACATTATGCGATTGGTCAGTTGGAGACCTTGATAGAAGGTCTACAGCTGGAACCAAACATCAAGTCCATGATGTGAGAACTTTTTATTAAGTTCTTTGAATCACTCCCATGCCTCCCAAGATGATTCTACATCCATTTTAGTAAAATTTTGAATGTAATTCTAAAGTTTCCATGTCGGTATAGGTGGAAAATATTTATCCAGAAACTTCTTGGCTAGTTCGTCCCAACTTATGATTGCCTCAAGATTTTGACTCTTCAGCCAATCCTATACACTATTATGAAAGGATAATTGGAATACCCATAATCGGATTTAATCTGATTATAATTCATTGTTTCAAAAGGTATTTTAGACTTACAGTATGTTGGAGATGTTCTCCTGTGGATCCTCGCTCTAAAGTCCACTGAAATAACCAATGTTCTGGATCATACTGATGAGTCTAGGATTGATTTAAAATATATGTTCTTATACCGGAGGGCACACAATACTGGGTGTGGTACTTTTAATTTATGTAAATACTTAATCCATAATGGTTCACTCCAATTGCATGGGATAGATCTCGTTGAATTAATGGTGGTAAATATTGCATATTGGGTGGGTTGGGACCTGTAAGATTATTTCGGTTTACTACACTTGAACGATGACATGTAGGAGGGTACCTTTTGATTTCAATAATGAAGTTAACTGGTTCATGTTTGTTTAATCTCCTTGTATGATATAGGGGGACTTTATGCATGCACTAGGCTAAAAAGAATAATAAAAAAGTAGCATTCAAAAGAAAAAATAAAGAATGAAAAGAGAAAGGGGATGGGTGAGGTAATCCTAGGTCTGTGATGAAGGTTCCTATGTCTAAGAACAATAAAATAACCTAGAAACAAAACCAAAATTTGATTCAACCAAAAATTAATTTTAATTCATATGGGATGCAGTCAGATTAGAATTTATTTTTATTCCAAATAAACTTGCTAAAATGATATAGTATAGTGATAATGTAGGCTCGAACTCATAGGGAAAGTTTAAAAGGAAAGGAAACAACAATTTGAACCATTTATATAGTATTACTCATGAATTGGTTTGGGTTTTTGATTTTATTAACTATATTAAGTTTGGTTTAAGATTTAGGAAGAAGGTATGGATTAGGTTCAATTTCAGGGTTCATGTAAAAATGATAACCTCTGTCCTAACTTAGAATAGTCATAGGGCTTAGGTTGTAAAGCATTGAATAGAACACTAGTTGATTATGGTCAAACCAAAGAGATATATCTATGAGGAAACTAATCCTTGGTCTAGATATTGAAAACAATCTAGATTCATCAATCTTAGATTCTATGGGAGAAAGTGTTGTATACTAATGGTCATAGCTTGGTTTACTCTAATCAGATCAGGTTCATTCATTTAAACTCACTATGGTCAGGGTTACCCAAATAATTGAATAAATAATTTTTATGTAACATTATTACTATACTTAGGGTTAAAAATGTATGATTTAGAGATTTATTAAGTTTAAAATAGCACTACTCTCGACACTTACCCAAAGTGGTTTAGCCGCTCATGATAGTAATAATCAAGACCGAATAAACCATTATAGACATACTGGGAAAATTAATAAAACAGTTAAAATAATTTTTTTGAAATTGAATGTTCAATAATCAAGTATTTATGAATAATATTAAACAACAAAACAATCAAACATTTACTTCAAATAGTAAACAAGAAAAAACATAGGGCGAAGCCACTGTTGAATGGAAACGACAATGGTAAACGCACGTCTGAATGGTGAATAACAATGAAAGAAATGAATAAAACATGTAGAATAATCAAAATAACTTCGATTTAATAAAAAATGAAATAGGAATTTTTTATATTTGAGTTGGAAGAAAAAATAAGCGAGAAAATTGAGATATAATGAGAGAAAATTGAAACACTGGGGGGATATATGCTAATGTGCGGGATTTGGGAAATAAATAGTCATGAAATTACATGGCCTAAAAAATCATCACATCGTGTAATCTCAATCCATGGTTTTTATATAATTATTTTAGATATGGTATGAATCATGGAATGAATCTTTAGGATTTGGAGATTTTACTCATCTCATGACATGTAATTGAACTCACAACATGCTTCTTCTCACAACTTGAACTTTAAACTGGAAGTGGCCTTTGAATCATACATGATGTGTATTGGAGATTCACTTTTTAGATTTTTTCACAAGTTTAAATTTATTTAAAACTTTATTCATGACTTGTAACATGTTTTTAATGATTCCCACATATCATGTAAGTGATTCACGATGTGTAATGTTCACTTTTTTCTAGTTTTCACAACTTTTACTTTGGATTATTTGAAACCCATTATTTGCAATAATTAACACATACCTGGTGAATTATTGATTAAAACATGAATAATAATTAATTAAATGACTCAAAAATTTATAAAATATTTCATATTATCACTTATATATTCATTACGTCCATTTTTTAATCAATAATGTGAAGTGGTGATGAAAATTAATAGACATCGCTTTACAGAGATGGTAGTCCACATGTACACATGATTGACATTTTATTTTCCCATGGAACAGAAAGGAGGGCGATAATGGTTATTATTTCATCATTGTAAAAATTAATAATATATAATATATTGAATTAATTATTTTATAACATGTACTAAAGATTTATTGGAGGTATAAGAATAAATAAAATCAATAGTACTCTTTTTAGAGTTATACCTCTTCATTGAGAAACCACTCTTTTATTACACCATAAGCCTTAAAAGGATGGTATTTTGGAAAGAAAACAAAAGATATAGTACATGGTTTAGGAATATAATATGGTGTTAGGGTAGGTGTTTTCTAAGATATAGTGCTTAAAATTTCTGAATAATGGAACATGTGAGGTTACCATTTATAAGTGAAAGGAGGGGCACCCTTAGAATTACTTAAAGTATAAAATTAATAATTTAATTTTCAAGTTCAAGTTGATCATAATTAATATATTTCAATTATAGTATGATAATATTTTGAAATAATTTCATAAAATAATATTTAGAGAAGTTTAGGTGATTTTTTAACCATTATCTCTTAGTTTTAACCACTTGTTAACCCTTTTGATGATTATCATGATATCCGAGGTTTTTATTCTTGAGGTGTTAAGAATGTTACAATAAAAGGATAAGTTATAAATAAGTGGATAATGGTTGGCATACTCAACCATATCCCATTCCTATTAAAATTAATTATATTAAAGTTAAAGTATTTTGTTTCATATAAAATATATACATTTCACTATAATAATTCATCAAAAGTGATCAATTGAATTTATTGAGATATAAAAACATTGCATGTATAGAAACTATTTTCTAGAAAAAGATCTATTTATTAATTTCAAATATTTTTATCAATTGATAAATTATGAATTAATTATATAAATGTTTAAACAATACTTATTTATAATTTATTTAGTCATATTCATACCCTCTAATTCAATTGAAACACAACAATATAAAAATAATTAAATAGTATATCATGGTTCCATTAAACCTGGTATTTACTATCAAGTAAGATATTGAGGAAATTATATTTATTTAATGAAACATTTACCATAAAATCTCATTATTTTACATTCGACCCCATTTATAAAAAATTTTCCATTGAAATTCCTTCACTCTGATAATATAACTGAGGATACTTCTGCCTCATAAAATCCTTAGGTTCCCATGAAGGTTCCTAAAATTTATGGTTTCACCCCAAAACATTGACCAGGTGAGTGGACTTATTATGAATAAATTTCTCTATTCGATCCAAAATCTCCACCAGTTAGTCCTTATAAGATAAATATTTCTCCTATGGTACAACCACCAAGTTCAATAAATTTGAATGATCAGGTATATACTTCCTCAGGAGAGATATGTGGAACACATCATGAACTTAAGAGAGAATCAATGGAAGTTACAAGTGATAAGAAACCTACCAGATATTATCAATAATTTTTAAGGGACTATTATATCGAGGGATAATCTTTCCATTAATTCCAAATCTCTAAAACTTTTTCCTTGGAGATATTCATTGGAATACCTTATCACCATCATTGAACTGTAGATATTAATGATGATTGTCAACATTAGTTTTTTTATCAAATATGAGATTACTTGATTTGATGATGAATGACTCTAACATTCTTTTCCATTTCCTAAGATATATCATGTATCAATAGCTTTATTTCCATGACTTTGTACCAACACATTTTAGTTATTCACTTTATTCCATATAGGACTTCATAAGAAACCATATGAATGCTTGAGTTAAAGATATTGGTTGACGAAAAATTGACCTAGGAAAGGTGTTTATCCCTACCACATTTAAAATGCATCTAACATTATCTCAAACTATATTTTATGTTTTTAAGGATCCTCTTATATTGAACATTTGTTTGAAGATGATATGCAATTCTAATGTTCCACTCTGTATTCAACGCCCGCTGAAGAACTATCTAAAAATTCAAGGTAAACCTCAGATCTTGATCAGATACAGTAGAATTTGGTACTCCATAAAACCTTAAATATCCCTTAATGTATATCCTAGAAATCTGATCAAGAGATAAATATTATATAATTGAAACAAAATGTTATGATTTTATATGAAAATTGACTACAACCCAAATAAAATTGTTCCCATTGGATTTTTATGGGAGTCTGATGATGAAATCTACAATAATTTTTTTCCAATTACATTCTAGTATGGGTAATGGTTATAAAGTTCCTTTATTATTATTTTTACTAGCCTTAAATTAATTATATAACAAGATCTGAGATACATACTCTAAAATATCCCATTTCATGTTATCACAAAAAAAACACTCTTTCATATCTCTATACATCTTCATACTTCATGGATGAATACATAATGAAGAACTATGATCTTCATCAAACTACTCCTTTTTAAATTTGGTATTAATGTGACATATACTTGGTTCTTGGTCATTATTATTCTATCATAATCATGGTTGAACTCAAGATAATTTCTAACCTTATTCTAGAGTTCCCCATCCTCCTACTACAACTCCTTAATCCTCACATTGATGGATATTAATACATTCATCTAATAAAGATATGATTTATCTCATTTCCTCAAAATTTTAAGGTCACTCTTCTATAAATCCAGAAATATTGGATCTCTTTCAGTCCTTATCACAGAAAAAGTGTCATGGTCTTTCTGACTCAAAGCATCAACCACCTTGTTCACCTTTCTAGGGTGGAAGATTATTGAGTAGCCATAATTATTAATCAGCTCCAACCATCTTCTCTAATTAATATTTAAATCATTCTATGGTAATATAAACTTCATGTTTTTATAATCTATATATATGTCCCACCATTCACTATAAATATAATACCTCTGAATATTTAATGTGAAAATTAACCTTTCCACCTCCAAATCAAGAGTTAGATAATTTTAATCATGGATTTTAAATTAGGATGAGGCATAAGCTATTACCCAATAATGAAACCTTGTGTAACAAAAATTCACTATACCTCTTATTGAATGATTTCTTTGGAATATCATACTTCTTGACCATTAATTTATGATATCCAAAAAAATAATTCAAACATAAAAAAGTATTTATATCCGTGTATTTGATAAAAAAATTCATTAATATGGGTTATTGGATAATTATTTTTTATTGTGATCTTGTTATGTTTTAGATAATCAATTCAAATATGCATTGAACCATCAGTCATATTTACAAAAAGAATAGGTGCACCAATGGTGATGCTCTAAGGTGTATTAATCCTTTATTATGATTCTTCTATAGTTACTTTTTCAACTTTAGAAACTCCATTGGGGCCATTCTATATGGAGTCTTTATAATATGTGTAGCACAAGGTATTATTTCTATTAAAAACTCATCTCCATTATTTGAGGAATGAATAGGAATGTCTTCATGAAATACATCAGCATAATATCAGACAATAGGCATATCATTGGTGCTATGTTTCTACCCAACTATTTGAGATAAATATCCCTTATTAATAGGTAGTAAGACCAACATAATGTAATTAATTTGATAAACATATATTTTCAGGAAATTATTTAAAAAATTTATAATAATTTTGATTAATTTTGAAATTAATAATCCAATATAAGTAAATAATTTAGTAAAATATTTTTAATTTCAAATAAATAATTAAAATTATTTTAAATGTGGGTTTTTAATATTCTATTTAATTGAAGATTTTTTTGGTATCTTATTAATATTTGAATTATTTTTTAGTTAAAAATTATGGCAACCTAGGACATCTCTCAACCAAAGATCCACCAGCCAAGTATCCCCTCAAGAGAGCATTCCCAATGGCATGGGAGATAGGTTAACGTAGGGAGGTTCCCATGTAGTGTGTGGGCCAAGGCCTATGTGGTCCCATGTGTTTCTTCATGGTAACATGCATGTATGTTGGTGTGTATGTGGGAGCCCATCCCTACAAAAGGATTCTGAGCCAATAGGAGATATGAATTATTATAAAAGGAAGCACTCAACTAAGTGTAACTTTGATGTGGGACTAGAAAACTATTAAATTGTTCATCACTTGAAAAACCTCATAATTACTCTTTTTCCATGAGATTCCCATTACTTATAAACTTACTTAGCCACCTAATAAAATCATGGCCACCAGACTATCATTTCTATCCCTGAAGAACCACCATTTTCACCCCTTAGAAACCTCAAGGTCGAGTTGATGTCCACTTCTCAAGAACCCAACCTGCATGGATCACTTCTCGACCCTTGTAAGATCACCATTAATATCATTTCAAAAAGATAAAGAAATGAATATAATGAAAGCTTCATAGGGTCCCTGTGAATGATGGATGACTTAGAGGAAGTTTCTTGTCCCACTTTGAGGAGCATCACTACACAACATGCTTCACCCTTGTAGTATAGTGTAAAAGTGTGACCAAACCGACATGATTCCACATGGACATGCTACCCATGAAATGATATCTCTAATACTTCTTAAACCAAGTTATAGATGTTGATTTTTAAACATAATATATATTCAACTGTTTTCAATGATTCCACAAGTGTTTCTCAGGGGTGATTTTAAGAAATAGTTTTAAAAGGAATGCTTTCATCGATATGAAAATTTTAAGTGAGATCTGTAGAATGCTGATGGATTTTGTTTTCCTATAAAATTAGGTGGATACTTATTTTGGAAGGATTACATTCTCTATAAGACTAAAGGTCTGTAAATTATTTATTAGGTTTTATTTTCTTTATTTTGTAGTTTAATTTTTTTACTCCTTTTCATTCTAATTAACTCGAAAATTTTTTTTCAATAAAAATTAATCCATCTATTACTTATTCCATTGTTTTCTTCTTTTAATGTGTTTCTATTTATATCATTAAATTCATTTCTCTTCTTCCATCATTAATTATATTATATTTTTATTTTTATTTCCTTCTTTCTCTCTTCATCCAATGTGGCCTCTTACTATAAATAATGTATGGTTTACCCTAGGTATGTCTTGAGGGGAGAATTGGGTGTTCTGAAATTTTGTGATAAAATTATTTGATGCACTTAATCTATTTCTGGTGAATATGAGGGATATGTATGGGTGTGATGATTTTCCACCATGAAAAGGGAATAAAACTAACTTATATGATTTTATTTTAATTTTTCTCTCCCTTACATTGAACATAAATTCTTCACATGGTGTAGTTGATTCATTCAGTGCATGCAAATGAATAAGATGGATCTGAGTCCTATAAAATTTTACACTATCAATTGAGTTGGGTAATTGAATTCCATTATAGGTGGAGGTGGAGTTTTATTTTTTCTAATTATTTCCTTTGTATTAAATTTTTTCACAACCACTAAATAAAAGACTAGTTTTTAGGGTTGGTATTTATAATTAAACAATCAAACTAAATTTTAAACTACCAACATGAATAATAAAGGAACCCAAAAACTGAACCCAAAGGCCATTTTCTTTCATTAATTAAAAACATTTTTTTATTTCATGTTATGTTTCAAATTTGTATTCATTCTCTATTTAATTCCACTATTTTAGAAAATAATTTAAACAAAAAATATGTAGCTTAGTTGAATTCAAATAATCAAGTAAATTAATATAAATCTCTTCAAGTGAGACAAACCTATTCATACACTATTATATACTATAAAAATAAATAAATTAGATTTTTCCACACCCATGACTGGTGTGAATCCAAACTAGGATCTTTTCCAGGGAGCTACCGATCTTTTTATCATTTTTTTCAATTTTAACATATATTTTTTATAAATCATTTTTATCTAATTTAAAAAAAAATCCATAATGTATTAAAACTACTATAATTATACATGGGAATATTACTCATAGGTATAAAAATAATATTTGGATCACCCTAGTCTTTGAAATATGATGTGTCTCTCCTAGATAGAAACATCTGGGTATCCCAAAGTTGAATCATCGTAGAGAAGTAAATAAATTACCTCATAAAAGATATTAATGTGACCGTATAATAATAATTTATTGAAGTATTGTACTTATATTTTACTAAGAATGAGAATTAATTCTCATTATTTTACATAAAAATGGTCGATACATAATTTGAAACTTCATTGTTTCCCACAAATTTTTCTAAAGAAATCACACCAGTGAAATATCAAGAACAAGAGGTCAATAATGAGATAGATTCATAGTTTCAATGGATTAATGTTGAAATATAAGACCTATAGAGAAAGATGTAATTGATAACTGTATATGTCTACACGTCCTAGGAGAAACCTCAACCTGAACCAAATGATAATGAGGATGCACCAATGGATTATCCTAAAGTTTCTAATAACATCCAATGGGTTGAGACCACAATAGAAGAATAATCAAAACCTAACCATTTGAAGATCCAAATTTATTATTACCATGAATATCTTGAGAGTGAAAATGAAGAATCACATTTTGATGTGAATGTGGGAAAAAATTCAGTTAACTTTTGGATTTAATGGGATGATGAAATACAATGAGATCTCCCTAATTACAATGTATAATAATTAGCACATAACTACCTATCATTAGGAATTGATGAAAAAGACACCACTAGATGGTGAAATTCGAAGAAATACTATAGGTTCATTACTAACTACCTCTGTTCAGTGAAGATCATCTCCAATATGTGTTTTTCATCAAATAAGATATCAAATCCAACCAACTCAAGGATTTAACTCTTTATTGAACTTCAAGTCATTTAATTTTCATTAAATCAAAATTTTGTATCACTCCATACATTTTTTATTTTTAAATTTTGACCATCACTTATTTTTTGATAGAGGAATATGATGAACAAATTACCTTTAGAGAAATCTATGGATCTCCAAAATGATATTAAACATTTAATATAGGAAAACCTAGATGCGATCTAAGTGGATATTCCTGAAGAAAAAGAGTCAGAAATAGAATATATTAAAGAAGAAGAATCTGATATTAAATTTTCAAATGAAAATCATGTTCAAATAAAACTATACACTACCTTTACCTTTAACTATTATATTAATAAAGCATATTTGGAGTAATCATTGGATAGTGAAGAAAATGTTACACCAGTAGAAACCAAATAAGAGGAGGTTCCATAATTCCACCTATTAGGTTGGAATAATACAAAGTAACACAGGGGGGTTAATTGTGTCTTTTAAAAAAATTTCCTCAATTATGGATTTTAACACCCTCTATGATTAATATGGATATGTAGTGTTTACTTATATAATGAGTATAAGTAGAGAATAAATAGAAATAATGAAAACCATTTTTTATAGTGGTTTAGGGCACAAAGATAACCTAGTCCACTCCACCAATCACTCTCTCTACGGGATTGTTGGATTTCACTAGCAATTTCCTCTTATTATAAGACCATAAATACACAACTGAGTGTAGGAATTTGAAAGTTTTATAAATAAGGCTAAAAATAGAGCCTTCTAGTTCTTTAACAGGAAACCGAATATCCACAAATTAGATTGAGAAGATGATACTCCACCACAACTGATTCTGAGTAGTTGAAACTCCATCAAATCAAAAGAGATTGTTTTGAAGATGGATCAGGTTGTACTATATAATTATAGGAGTAGTAATTGATACTATATGTATATTCTTCTTAGAAATTAAAATCTTCAAGAAAGAGAAAGTTTTGAAGAGATATAAGTTGAAAAAAGTTCTTCAATTAAAAGTAGAAATAAAGAGCAACAACAAACTTACAACAATATGAGGTACAACATCTATGTCCCCAAATTGTAGCTTATTTTTCAAATAACAGAGTTGATCGTTATTTTAGCAGCACTATAAAATATTTTCCCCAAAATAAAATATACACCTTATATGTCTTTTATTTTGAAATGATACACTGGTAGAATATATACAGTAGATATCATGCTTTCTAGAATTTTAGATCCACAAAAGATGCCAGATAAACTATATATATTCAAATTCGAAAACTTCTATGGGAGTTGTAACAACCCTTAAGAATAGGATATATTTTCCTCATTGAATATGATTCATTGAAATAATCATAACTATATTTCAATCAGTCTAAAACAAGATTTAAAATGGCCTATAATTTTGTAAATACCATTGTAGAATTCTCAGATCAAATCGTTAAATTAAATCTATGATGTTGAAAAGTCAATTGTAGATTTCCATCAAAAAATGAAAAAAAACATAGGGTTTAACTACATAGTGTCCATTCTCTGAGAATAATGTTGACAACTTAAGGTTGATAAAAAAAGTAAGGTTGGTGAACCATACATTTTTGTCCTCAAACATAGGGTTCCTTACTAACGTAGGGTTCTACTTTCTTCTATTATAACATGAAAGGTTCCATCCAAACATAAGGTTCTTTATACATACGTTCCTTCAAGTGTTGGGTTGATGATCCATACAAACCTTCTTCTAACATAAGGTTGAATATAAATGTAAGATTCATGATCTATACATGCTATCCCAAGTGTAGGGTTTATTCCCTATATTATATCCTGAATGTAGGGTATGAACAGTGTTTCCATAATACACTTAAGGGTGTTCCAAACACTTTAACAAATACTCAAATAAAATTAAAAGCTTTGAATATAATTTCAGAATAAATAAGGAAATTAATAATAATCTCATGAAATATAATTAAATTAATATCATTAGTAAAAAAATAGGGTTATTTATTAACATCAAAATCAATTAAGATTTATATATTATTGTTGATAAAATACATGCCCAACAATTTCCCCTTTTTGATGATCACAACACCCATAAAATAATTAACAAAACATAGAATTTTTTAAACACATTTAAAGAAAATATTTATAATTTCAATTTCATAGAATTATTTTGAATTAATTTAAATAAAATGAAATAGTGTGTTCATCCAATTTTCTCCCCCTTTTTTGATATAAAAAAGAAAGTATATAAACAAATATTAAAAACTTTCAATTTTTGATAGAACATTAAATGAATGTTTATATAGTGTACTGTGTGGACAAATAGGAAAGTGATTCTGAAAGTAGAGATAAAAAAATAATAAATGATAAAAATAGAGAAGATAAAGTAAGAAGAACCAATGAATTTTATTATGAAAAACTATAAAAATACATTAATATAGTTTTCGGTGAAGATAAACAAGTTGGACAAATTTTCAGGTGAAAGTTTAAAGGTCATGATTGGTTGTTGGTTCTGGTTTTTTAAGAGCCTAAGCCACTTTAAAAACCATTTTCGGTTCTATCATCAGATAATTTATCTTGTATGCAATATTTGATCCCATATTCCTTATCAAAATTCTTTAATCTTGACTAATTTTTATATTCTCAATCAAATTGACTTTAAAAAATTCAGGAAAATTTTATACTTTAAAAAAAAACTGAGCTAACTTATCGCTAAAATTATTGAGTAATAGTCTGATAATTGGTTCACTTGAGGTTAGTTTATCAAAGATAAACTTCTGATTGTCTAACATCACTAAAAAGGTGAAATATTGGACTGATTATTTTTTATTTTATCATTCATATCTACTATGAAATATGTAATAGCCTAAAATATTTCGATTAGATCTGGTGAGGTTAGAGGGGAAAAGGTAGATGCACTGGCCTCACTGACACTTCCCTTGATAGATTCAAACTAGCCCCCTAAATACCATTTTAGATCTATAAAATCTGTTTTACAAACATATTTAGAATCAATCTTCCTAATATAATCTAAAATTTCTCTCTTAAAGGCATTAAAATATATTTCTAATATATATTTATCTTTAATATCATGAAGTTGAGTCTGAACAAACTCTAATTATATCCTTGGAGTAGATGAATTTTCAAATCATCATAGTAGTTTACGGAAGATTCTAGCTCATATATAAGATTAGAATTACCCTTATGAACCTTCTTAAATGTGATCATAAGATCCTAAATATGATTAGTTGGAGAATCAAATGTCCCTTCATTTTGATTCTTTGATTGAACAATAGCTTTAAAAATTACTAAGGTATTAACATATGATTTTTCCACAATTTGTTTCACTTGAACAAGAGATATTATCAAGAAATTATGATCTTTATCTAGAAACTGATGTAGGTTTCTCTAAATAATAACCAATGGCTGAGATATCCTAATGCTCAACAATATTAGTGGCCTCAGTTACTAATCTTTATACTTTCTGTTCTTCTTGAAAATATCTTTCCTGGATAGCTGGTTGAAGAACAATTTAAAGGTCTCGAGCTTGAATTTCTTCTTTGTTGATCCTCATCATGAACTGGTTTTTCCAAATGAACTGAATGAGTTTCTTCTTGAGATCCTAAAACTGGATCTTCAGGTGGTGGTTCTTCTCTATTCCTAGGTTTCAAAACAAGTTCCTCGTAAAATTATTATTATTCTTCCTCTTCATAAAGGTTTTTTATATCATGAAATCATTATTTTCTCTTAGTAGACTTAGGAACTCCTTATATTTTTGATTATCTAACTCCTTCATTCTGTAAGGAACTTTTCGTCCCCTAAGCGAAAGGGATCGATTTTAGTTTGGCATCATCACTAATAGGAATCAAATTTTCTTTTACAGTACTCTAATAAAAACCAAATTTCCAAATAGTACCAGCATTTGAGACATTACTATGATGACATTTGAATCTTGAATCAAAAGATGAATCATGTCCTTCCTAAAATGAATTATCAAAAGTATCCTTACATTAGGATAAAAAAAATCCTTACTTATGACTGAAAACAATAATTTAGATACCTTAGCTTGTATTTGGGAAAATTCAGTTTGATTTCACTAATGAACAAAGACATAATTTACATATATGAGTACAAGATTTTCCCCATCTCATATACTCTTGCAGTAATTGCAGTTTGAATAAACTTAACTAACACTTTTTGATCTGCATCAGGATCCTTAATAAACTTTTTCCTTGCATTTTTCAATCCAAATAGAAATGACATAATAACTTCATACTTATGATCTTGATTTCTAATTGATTTGAGATCAATGTGGAATACTCCTTCATGAGGGCATTTCAAAATTTGAGCAATTTCAACTGAAGAAATTTAAAATTCCTAATCTTCTATCTGTAATGATATAATATCGTTTGTTTCACAAAAACCAAAATATTCACTAATAAATAAGTTTTTTTGTTCTATATTATAAAAAATATATATATTCGACTCTTTGAACAAAAATTCCAAACATTGAAATGCTAGCACCTGCTTGAGCATAAGGTTCATCTCATACAACCATCTAATGTCAACATCCTTTCCTTGAAGAATATTTCTCAAGGAAACACGTTTCTACTTCTTGTCAATTGGTTCAAATTCATTGGTTCTCTTGGCCAAGGTTTTGGAATTCTTGGGTTTAGGAGAATGATAAGGATTTTTAGAAGATGAAATGGTTCGAAAAATGAACAGGTAAAATAAGTTGAAGGGTTTTCTAACAGACGATGATACAGTCTTATTTCTCATGCTGATTTTGTATGGTAATCAATAATTTTTAGTTTTTTAAAACACACAATTTTAAATTAAAGACATGAAAAGTTTTATTTAAAAAAATAAATGAAATACTAAATTTGACAATAAAAATAAAATAAAAAAATAAAAATAGTAGACCATTTTAGTAGAAATAAATAAGAAAAATAAAACACAAAAACATATTAATTGAAATAAACTAATAAATATTTATTTAATAATAAAATAAACTTAACTCCCCCTTAATAAAATTAAAACTTATAGTGGAAAGTTTTTTAGTGAAAATATCAGCTAATTGATATCCAGTATTAACAAATTCTAATCATATATCATTTTTAAGAACATTATCTCTTAGAAAATTATACATTATATCAATGTTATTAGTCCTATAATGAATTATAAGATTTTTTGAAATATTTACAGTAGTGGTATTATCACATAAAATAGGTATACTATTAAAATTTAGTCCAAAGTCTAGTGGTTTGTTTTTCATGGATAGTACTTATGCCTAACAACTACTATTAGAAAATTATTCTGCCTCAGCTGTTGATAGGGAAACAGATTGTTCTGTCTTACTTGACCATGATACTAATGATTTTCCTAAAAAGTGAAAGTTTTTGAAGGTACCTTTTTCTATCTAATCTACAACCTCCAAAATCAGCAACTGAATATGAAATTAACTTAATATCATAAGTTTTGGGGTAAAGAAGAGATTGAAAAGGTGTTATTGTTAAATATCTAATATTTATTTTAAAAGTAGTAGGATGAAATTATTTTGGGTTTGAATAAAATCTAGCACATAAACAAACATAAAAAATAATGTATGGTATGTTAGTAGTAAGATATAACAAACTACCAATCATATCTCTATATAATATTTTGTTCACTGGTTTTCCAGTTTCATCCAAATCAAGTTTTATATTGGTACACATAGGAGTTGAGTATGTATTGATTTTATAAAGTCCAAACTTTTTCAATAAATCTATAATATATTTACTTTTATTTAAAACATTTCTAGAATATTTGGAATAAATTTGAAATCCTAAAAGAAATTCAGTTCTCTCATCATACTCATTTCAATTTTTTTGCATTAGTTTTGAAAAAAATGACAAATATTTTTATTAGCTGAACCGAAGTTAACATAATAAACATATATTTGAAATAATATAATATTAGAACAAATATTTTTCATAAAAATTGATGGATATGCCAATCCAATAGTAAATCCATTTTTCAAAATAAAAGAACTCAGTCCTTCATACAAAGTTCCCAGTGCTTTTTTAAGTCCATAGAATGATTTAGTAAGTTTAAAAATAGAATTTGGTTTTTGAGGATTTTCAAAACCATGAGTTTGTTCAACATAAACTTACTCTATTAAATAACCTTTAAAAAGTCATATTTAACATCCATCTGATACAAGTTAACATTCATATGAGTTTAATAAGCTAGAAGGATTCTAATGGATTCTAATATAGCTATAAGGAAAAAGGTTTGATCATAATCTATCCCTTCTTCATGATTATATCCTTTACCTACTAATTTGTATTTATTTTTGGTAATGATCCCTTGATCATCCTGATTATTTATAAAGACCCACTTGGTTCCCATTACTAGATAATTGACTGGTCTCTCTATAAGTTCCCAAACCTCATTCTTTTTGAACTGGTTTAGCTCTTGTTGCATTTCTATCATCTAACTCTCATATTCTAAGGCTTCCTCAATAGTATTAGGTTCTAACTAAGATATAAAGGCAGAAAATTCATTTAGGTTTCCTATATTGCTTCTAGTTCTAATAACTATATCTAAGTCTCATATAACATTTTCTAAAGGATTTTTCTTTAGGGTTCTATACTGTTTAGGCAACACACATTCAGGTTCATCACTTTCATGTTCATATGAACAAGACTAAATTTTATTAATATCATTTTCAAAATTATTTTTAGGGATTTTAATTCCCGTGATATCAAATGAATCAGTAATTTCATCTGTTATATCTTTTTCTTTAGTGAAAGGTTTAGTTTCATCAAACATCAAATGAACTGATTTTTCAATAATCCTTCACTTTTTACTAAACACTCTATAGGCTTTAGAAGTAGAATAATATCCTAAAAATATTCCTTCATCAGCTTTTGGATCAAACATACCAATACTTTCCTTATTATTCATGATATAAACCTTACATCCAAAAACTTTAAATTATTTTACATTTTTTTCTTATTGTTATTCCAAATTTCATTGGGAATTCTTTTGAAAATAGGCCTTATCAAAACTCTATTCATGATATAGAAGGTTGTTCTTACAGCTTTTCCCCAAAAATACGTAGAAATACTGTATTAATTTAGTATAGTCCTTTCCATTTCTTGAATAGTTCTATTTCTTATTTCAACAATTCAATTTTGTTAAGGTGTTTTTGGTGTAGATAAGGTGTGTTTAATAACCATATTTGAGAGAAAAGAATTAAATTCTTGATTCTCAAATTCTCCACCACGATCACTTCTTAATAAAATTATTTTAAAACCTTTTTCATTTTGAATAATTTTTAAAAAACTTTTAAAAATAGTAAAAACTTTACATTTGAATTTTAGAAAATATACCCAAGTAAATCAAAAATAATAATCAAATAAAACATAGGCATATAATTTACCAGCCAAACTTTTTACATTGGATGGTCCAAAAAAATCCATATGGATAAGTTCCAATCGTTTAGATATAATAATTTTTTTAATATATTTGAAAGAAGATTTGTGATATTTTCCAATTTGGCATGCATCACAGAACATGTCATTATCAAACTTAAGACTACGTAAATCAAAAAATAACTATTTATTAAATAATTTGTGTAAAGTATATATATTACAACGAACGAGTCTCCTTTTCCAGATCCATGACTTGTTTTACTTAGAAGTAAAACAATTCACTTTCTATTTACACAAGGAACTTAAATCCAAGGTATAAACATTATCAGTTCTAGGTGCTCTAATCTTAAAAAGTTTATGTTTAAAAACTAAGCTGGAATTGTTAGAAAAATCAACATAAAAACCATCATCACAAAATTGAGAAATAATTATCAGACTATTTTTTATCCCTTGTACATATAGTACTTTTTTGATTGATATAGTCTTTGTATCTACAATAGTTGCAACTCCAACAATATTTTCTTTGGCATTATCACCAAAAGTGACTATACCTTCATCCATTTGAGTTAGTGTATAAAATTTTGATGAATCTCCACTCATGTGTATGGAACATCCACTTTCTATTTACCATATAAATTTTTTGTTCCTATGGTATGTTTCCTACAAAATCAATTAAACAGGTGTTTGTTTTGGTACCCATACTTTCTTGGGTCCTACAGTGTTAGATAACAATGATCTGGGATTCTAGATTTGCTTTATTTTTCCATAATCCATATTACTTTATTTAGAAAAAAATTTAGAAATAAAGGATCTTTTAATACCACTAATTTGAGGATTTTTCAAATAACAATTATTAGTGAAATGACCTTTTTTCCACAATAATAACAAGTAATATTTTTTGAATTGGGAAAAAAATAAAATTTATATAATTTCGATTTATCACCCTTGATTCTTTGTCCAAATATTTTTTTTAATTACATTCTTTCCAAGAATTTCATTTAACACTTCTCCTTTGGTAAAAGTGATTGCAGTACTCTTATATGATTCTACTTAATCTTGTAATTAATTAATCATTTTCTCATGATCAATTTAGTTTGTTGCAAATGAGTTGAATTTATCAACTATTTACTTATGTTTTTTTAGTATAGTATCTATTTAACTTAATATATAATTATGAATATTTATAATGACTTTCTCTTCTTTATCAGAGAATTATATATTTTTTCTAACATAGACCAATAGGCATCTAATTTGTCATTTGAAACTACTAGTATGAGAATTATAAGAATAATAAGTTTGTAACTTTTCTTCATATATAAATCATATATTGGACTTTTTTTATCCTTTTTTGAATCAGATTCTGATGATCTGCTGGAGTCTTCAGATACTCTCCAAGTAGCTTTCATTTTTCTTTTTTCCTTTATACTCATAATCAACATTCTTATGATATATCTTTTTTGGCCTTTTATTTTCATCTTTTAGCTGAGGACAATCAGGTCTAGTATGACCAAATTTTTTTCATTCAAAGCATCGAACTTCTATTGGTTCTTTCTCAACTCTAAAAAATGATTTTATGAAACCAATTTTCTTCTTTCAAAATTTACTAAATTTTCTGGCTAACTGAGCCAATTCTAATATGAGGAATCTGAATTTTTATATTAATTAACTTATTGCATTATTCTTTTTCTATGATTATGATATCTTACTTTTAGATAAGTATTTTCGTTCTTTAATATAATTTTATTATCTTTATATTCATCTTTCATCTCATATTTATACATAATCAGTTTTCCAATTAGTTCTTTCATTTTTAGATCCTTCATAGGTGATGATTGGAGAATAACAGTAGATATGCCATTCCATTTCAAAGGTAGTACTTTTAGTACTTTAAAATCTTGGTTATATTGTTTAATGGGTTATCCTAAGGTGGTAATATTTTTGATAATATCTTTAAGCCTTTCATTCACTTGTGTGATACTTTCACCATCTAACATTATAAATGTGTCAAATTTTAGCTTTGCTGCTGCATACCTCATTTGTCTAACATTGTATGTTCCTTCATAAGCAACTATAATGGTTTTCCATGTCTCATAAGTAGTAGGTAATTATGATAAACAATTAAATTCATCTATTCCAAGGCCAAAAATAATATAATTCATCACTTTTTAATTGATATCATACTCGGATTTTGTTGTTGCATCCCAAGTATCTAGTTTTTCAGGAATCTTATAAGGATTATGATTTTTTTATTAAAATTTGATTTCAAGAATTTTCAGATAGAAAATCATCTTTGATTTCCATCACCCATAATTTTCACCATTAAAATATGGATCATGTACGATAGAAATTCCTTCTCTCGGATTAGTCATTTCCATATTAGTATAGGCCTTATACTTTTATCTTGTTATAGCTTTATCTTAAAAGTCTCTCCTCTAATACCAATTTTTAGGTTAGAATAATATAAAGTAACACAAGAGGGGGGTGAATTGTGTATTTTCAAAAATCTTCCATAATTATGGCTTTTGAAACCTTCTGTTATTAATATGGATATATAGTGTCTAATTCTGTAATGAGTATAAGCAGTGGATGAATAGAAATGGAAACAAACCTTTTTATGGTGGTTCAGGGAACAAAAATCCCCTAGTACACTCCACCAATCACTCTATTTATGATATTGGTGAATTTAAATAACAAGGTCCTCTTATCATAAGACCATAAATCCCCAACTGATTGAAGATAGTTGACACCTTTACAAACAAGGCTAAAAATAGATCCTTCTGCTTATTTAATAGGGAACTGAATATCCATAGCTTAGATTGAGAAACTAATACTCCACCATAACTGAGTCTAACTAGTTAAAACTTTAACAAATCAAAAGATATTGATTTGAAGATGGATCGGTTTGAACATCACAATTTCAACAGCATAAATTGACAGTAGATGGATCTTCTTCTTTAGAAATGAATGTATTCAAGGAAGGGATAGTTCTGAAGTGATCCTGGTTGAAAAAAAAATATTTTCAATTAAAATAAGCAACAAACAAAAGTATAAAACTTTCATCAATACATGGTACAATATGTATGTCACCAAAGTGTAACCTCTTTTTCAAATAAAAGAGTTGATAATTATTGCAGTAACACTGTAAAATATTTTCACCAAAATAAAATATATGACTTTTATGTCCCATATTTTTAAATGATACACTGGTAGAATATATACAGAAGATATCCTATTTTCTATAATTCCATATCCACAAAATATGCCTGATAAACTATTGATATTCAAATTCAAAAAGGATCAGGGGAGTTATAACTTCCATTAAGAATTGGATATATTTTCTCCATTGAATATAGTTATTTGAAACAATCATAACTAGCTTTGAATTGGTTGAAAATGAGCTTTAAAATAGCCTATAATTCTGTACAGACCATTGTAGAAATCTCAGATAAAATAGAAAA
This sequence comes from Viscum album, assembly GCA_963277665.1. Taxonomy (NCBI): domain Eukaryota; kingdom Viridiplantae; phylum Streptophyta; class Magnoliopsida; order Santalales; family Viscaceae; genus Viscum; species Viscum album. Next base: position 391,913,532 of record OY728155.1, read on the forward strand.
ATTAAATCTCTGATGTTGAAAATTCAAACATAGGGTTCCTCCACAAAACAAAAAAAAACAAATTTAGGGTTCAAATATGTAGCATTAATTCTTTGAGCATAAGGTTGACAATGTAAGGTTGATCATAAAATCAAGGTTGATGAACCATACATTTATGTCCTCAAACATAGGGTTCCTTACTAACGTTGGGTTATTTAACAATAATTTCTTCTCTTATCACTCAAAAGGTTCCATCCAAATATAAGGTTATTTATCTATACATTCTTTCAAGCATAGGGTTTATGATACATGCACACCATATTATAATGAAAGGTTGAATAAATATGTAAGGCTCACAATCCATACCTCATTTCCCAAACATAGGGTTCATTCCTTACGTTATGTTCTTAATGTAAGGTATGAACAATGTTTCCAGAATACACTTAAGAGCATTCTGAACACATTAAAAAATATTTTAAGAAAATTAAAAGTTTTGAATATAATTATAGAACAAATAAGGCAATTAATAATAATTTCCTGAAATATATTTAAATTAATATCATTAGTAAAACAAATAAGGGTACTTGTGAGCATCAAAATCAATTAATATTTTTAGAGTATTGTTGAGACAATACATTCCCAACACCATCCTATCCCTATAGTGAAATATATACTTCATTTTGAAGTGGAAATATCCATTTTACTCTATCCATGTACTCAGCACCAACAAACAAAAAGTGAAAGCTGGGATAATACACATGTGGTTGTTCAAATCCAAGAATCTCCACCGACCAACATGTTATGAATTACAGTTGTTACTACCTTTCTAGAGGAAGTAAAACATGAGTTCCCACTTGAGGGATTAGAACATTTCATATATTTATATTTTTGTAGGAATTTAGTTTTCAATTTCATTCTTGGGAATTAGTTTAGGATGCATCCAAATCCTTATTATTTTTTATCTTTAATGGAATGATCATTGTGTTTTAATTGATTAATTCACTTTTATAGGTCCATGATGGAACATGGAATCTATAAAAAACAAGGATAAGAGAGTACTAAAGCTGCATGAGATTAGTGAGTTTATTATAACAATATCTAAATTTAAACTCCTAGATTTAAAAAATGAGTTTTAAACTGGAAATTCAAAAACTGTGATAGACTATATTTTTCATGTCCATATATGATTTTATTACTTTACTAAACTTATCTAGGATACACGATTTTATTATTAACCCTTTGATTCCATGTTTTAGATTTCATATCTAATGATCTATAATGACTAATTCAGAGAATTGAATTACTAGAGTGAAGCATGGATATTGAAATGATAACTCATGATTATAGGGAATTAATTGATTCATGTAAATGAAATTTCCCAATTGTTTTTAAAACTTTTAATTATTAAAATTTACGTGAATTGATTTTTTTATTATTCATTCCATGAGTTATTATACAATATTATATTACCCACCCTAAGATGATTTATATACCAAATACTTTCTGTTTTACCTTGAGCATATTTCTTGAGTGATCTTGGGGAATGTCACCTAATAGAACATTCATTGGATATTTTAAAATTTATAACTATGAAAAACACATTTAATATGATTAAGGAATTTTTATTGACAATCCCTTATCCTTGAGGAAACCTTTTACATCAATCCATATTTTTCTCATAAAGACCATGAATGACCTCATTATGATTGATTCATATTTGAATCCATTTTTATATATTATTATCCTATTATTAGTAATTTTCATGATATATTAAAGTTGAATTGTGGGGTGAGGGAATTCATGGTGTAAGGATTCACAACATTATAAGGAAAAGGTATGGGGATTCTACTTTGGGTATTGATAATTTTTTTATTCTTACATTGTACTTTCATTATTTTACCTTCCTAAAAATAATATAAAATAATGAATTATTACTTGGGATAATAAAAAATCACAATTACTAGACTGATGATTTTTATCATTTGTGGTTAGGTGGTGGATGTGAGGTTTATTCTAGGCATAGATTTTGAATAAGTTTAAAAAATTAGAAAAATTAATTTTAATAAAAAATTTAAAAAAAGTAGAAAAAATCAAGAAGTTACAATTAATTCATTATGATTTTATCGATTATAACCTTACATTGAGATCAGGATGTGGGTATTTTCATTTTAAAGGGGAGAAATTACATCAATATTTTACTTTTTTATATCATTCTTTGTACTTTAGATTTAACCTACTCTTTGATCCTTAATGTATTTTTACATCAATTTATTCCAACATTAAGGATTATAGTCATTAGAACCATAATTTTAATGACTATTGATTTAATATCCCTTTTGTCTTTATAATGTATATAAATTAGTTCCTTTTCAATCCCCTAGATAAGAAGCATATACTCCTGGTATGATAATAATTATAATTTAATTTTTATTCTTAGTGATGAAATAAAAAGATTAAAATTGAGTTAGATCATAAGTTCTCATGTTTAGTAAAAATTAATTGATATGATTGAAAGAAATAAAGGATAAGATCCATTATTTTTCAATGGGAGAAAATAAAATTCATTGGTTAATTGTTTCTTTTAAAAAATTTGAATTCAAATTTATGTTTTATGTGGAACATGAATTTTTTTGACATTAAGATTTATTTGATTTTTATTTTTTGAGATTTAAATATTGGTAGCATTGGTGTATTCTTTAATTTAGTATTGAGACTTTATGCTTTAGGAAAATCATAGCTCAGGTGTGGGGGTATTTAATGAACACATATTTTCCTGAAATTATTTAAAAATTTTATAATAATTTTTATTGATTTTCAAATAATAATCCCATGTAATTAAATTATTTATACAAATATGATAAATCTAAAATAAATATTCAAAATTAATTTAAATGTGAGTTTATAATGTATTATTTTATTAAATATTATTTTGTGGAATCTTATTAAGAGATTAATTAATATTCGGGTGAAAAAAATTCTAGGTGGGCCATCCATCATCCAAGGAGCCACCATCCATGTATCCCCTCATGATATCATGACGAGAGGAATAAGAGGGAGGGCTATGTTGGGATGATCCCATGCAGCGTCTAGGCTAAAGCCCGCATAGGCCCATGCATGTTGGTATGAGAACATGTATATGTGTGGGAATATATGTAGTAGCACATCCCTGTAGTAGGGTTCTGAGCTAATTTAATCCATGAGTTGTTATAAAAGGAAATTCTTAACTAAGTGTATCTTCATTGTGGGACTTGAAAACTATGGCACTATTCATCACTTGCAAAAAGGATTCCATTCCCCTTTGGCCACGCAAATCCTACATCTTAGAAATTTCCTATTCAAGTTTACACACTCTTAGCTACTAGACCATTATTCCTATCACCATAGAACCTCTAGGTCCACCCCTAAAAACCTCATTCTAAAGCTGATGTCAACTTCCAAAGCACCAAACCACTACAGATCACTTGTAGGACCTTAGATGATCACCATTTATCCTATTTCAAAGAGAGAAACCCATGAATACAATGAAAGATTTATTTATCCACTATGAAAGATGGATGAATCATATGAGGTGCCCTGCACCACTTCCAGGAGCATCACCATGCCTCAAGATTCTCCCTTTCCATGTAGTGTCCAAGTGAGATAGAATTGAGGTGCTACCATGTTTCCCTGATTCTCTTGCAAAGATGTCACTACAACTTCTCATCCCACACTATCAACACTTATTTATGAACACCCAATATCTTTGAGTGTTTTCAAAGTTTCACATGTTATTCTAAGATTTGATTTTAAGAAATAAAAAATAATGAATCCACCCACTGATATTATATTTTTAAGTGAGATTTGGAGAATTCTAGAGGATTTGGTTTTACATTAAAAGAAGTTATTTGAGGCCTTTTAAAGGAGATATCTATAATGTCCCGACATGGTTCACCCCTGAACTTGTGGCCGGACCAGTCGCCAAATTACCTCAAGTGCGTATCCCCGTACACCCGAGCTTACTGACTAGTAGTGAGGGTCTAAGGATAGTTTGTGGGGAGACTATACTATCTTATCAGAGTTTCACAATGGTATATTAGAGTAAATAACAAACAATGAAAATAAATAGTAGAAGCAGTCTAATAAATGACAAAGCAGCAGAATGCGGATTATATAAATCTTGTACAAACAAATGGACAACGCCGATTATATAGCAGATCCATGCGTGACATGCTAATGATACAAAAATAGAAAACAATGAACAAAGCAGTATTCTGAACATTCCATTACAAAAAAAATAAACAAGGACTCTAAGCCCAGAGGGTGGTCTCCTTGAGCGTCTTGAGCTTCCGCTCAGTCCTTTGCTCCTATCTTCCAAGTAAATGTAAACAGAACAATCCTGTAACCAAATAGAATCTACTCAGGCACCCCAGTGTAATGGAAGCCCGAGTAGGGTGTGAGATGTAAATCTCAGTAGGCTAGGACCACCAGTGTTAACCCCAAATCTAGACATTTAATAAATAAGTTAAACCGTGTGAAAGCATGCATAAATAAAGTAAGTAGCACAAAGTAACTATATACCCAAGTACCTACTTCATCTATCGGCTGGTGTCTGAACGTGCATTATACATTTTTCTTGCATAATCAAAAATCATTACATAATCATTTTTATTTTTCAATTAATCAAACCTCATTAAATTATAAAAGTCTCAAGATTCGTCCTAAGCCTGACATCCCCTGTATAAGTCACTCACCATAGAGGTCTCTAAAGTCCATCTAAGTAATCAAAGTAAAGACATATACAATCTTGTTATTTTTCTTAGATAACATGTCATAAGTTATTCAATTTAATCTTTCATATACTATGTCTGAGCCTGTTCACTAAAATAGTGATTCGCTCCTACGTCTGTCCAATAACAATGATTCACCCAATTAATTAATAATTATGAACCCTTTCTCAAATTCAATTCATAAATCATTATGTCACAAAATTTTTCATTAAACATTAATTCATTTCATGTATGACCAATTGAACCCACACTACAATGTCAATTAATGGGTGTATAACATCATGTCTAACACCCTCATGAGTATTTGGAGCATTAGTCCTTGTCTCACAACCAATGGGTATTTGGAGCATCAGTCCCTGACCCATAAAAGAATATTTTCATGAAAGCTGGGTGTAGAACGCCATGTCTAGCACCCCATGAGTATTTGGAACTTCAGTCATTGTCTCACAACCCATTTAGCAATCATACATATATATTTATCATTAGTGTAGAACACCATGCCTATCACCCCGTGAGTATTTGGAGCTTCATTACTTGTCTGAAAACCCATTTATCAATCATACATATATATTTATCGTTGCTGTAGAACACCATGCCTAACACCCCAAAACCAACCATTAATTAATTCATAAATTAATTAATCCAATATGTCAATTAATTCAACAACTAATTAGCAACATAAATCACCCATCAAATAATTCAACAATTAATTATCCATTCAACATAACAATAGTAAATAATTAATTAACAATTAATTATTCTTATCAAGACAACTAAATAATAAACTCAACATTAAATTATCCAAATTGTTTAACAAGTATGAACTCGTCTACTCAATTAGTGATTTGTCACGACCCGTCCCCGGGGCCTGTGTCGTGACTACCCCAAGCCCGCCTTCCATAGGGCTGGGTCTGGGGACTAGTACCAAAGGCATAAATCCCGATAAAAAGGGTTGCCATTGCCTTTATAAAAGTAAACAAACACCATAGAGTACAAGAAGAAGTAAACACTAAGTACAAAAGAAAGTGCTGAAAAGTAAATGGGCCATAATACAAACCCAACTGAAAAGATACAGCTACAACTGAATGAAAGTACAACAGAAAAGACAAACAGCTGGAAGATAGAAGCAGCTCCTGGGTCATCCACCTCGGATCCTACCAGAAGGTTAGGTACAAATAGCCTCCTCAACGCTCTTGCCCGCCAACCTCCTCAGAGTACCCTCTCGTCATAAAGTCCACCTCCGGGTACTATCTCGTCGTGAGGTCCACCTCTGGGTACTGTCTCTTCGTGAGGTCCACCTCCGGGTACCGTCCATTCCTTGTACACTCGGTCTCTGTCAGCGTTGTCCGTCGTCTGCATCCAACACAACGAGGTGCGGGCATAGCCCGTGAAAGGGTGAGTATAACGATACTCAGTAGGGACCCTGAGACCCTCAAGGTCTCACTAAATCCAACAAGGATATCCACAAAGAAGGATCTCAATAGATAACCCTTACTTATGTATAAGCCCATACTTATACCTAAGTTATCAAGTAACCCATCTCAATCATGAGAAAACACAAAGGTTATGAAATCAACAGATAACCACTACTCAGGTATATTCCCACACATATATCTAAGTTATTAAGTAACTCATCTCAATCATGAGGAAACACAATGGTCATTGACCCAACTCAAACCAGGATTTTATTCATGATGTCGAAACCATGGCTGCTGGAGAACTCCTCCTCTGTCAAGTACAGTGGGAATGCCGCTACAACCAAGCGCTTCCCACTAACCTTGGACTGCTGAAGTACTCCACCTATCGAGTATTGTGGGCATGCTGCTACAACCAAGCACTTCCCACCATGGGTATGCCGCTACAACCAAGAGCACCCCCTCATAGCCTACAAAGGTACTCCTTCTGTCGAGTACCGCAGGTATGACACTACAACCAAGCGCTCCTCCTCTGTGGGTCTGCTGCTACAATCAATCGCACCCCACTGGTCCATCTGAATCACTCTGAGTCGATCGATTAGCAATCATCAAGTCTCAGCCAGCTACTAGGTCTCAACATTCCGTACGCTCATCTCCGGGAGGGTCCTCTCCACGAGCTACAGGTAGATACTTCCAAGTGTCATGTAATCTAATGTGGAAGTATCTCAAAGGACTGCCTCATCATAGGGGTATCAACGCAACAGACGGTGCGTCAATTGAACGCCCGATCTGTGAGTTATTAGCATTTCCGTTCCAGGGGCCTGGTTGGATTCCGGATACAATCCAAACCGGCCATGCTAAAACCACAACCAAATCTAGTTTATATTATTCCAAAATAACCTTCTCAACATGAGGGATCCAACGTATTCGATGGAATGTCAATCGGATGTCCGGTCCTCAACTTATAAGCATTTCTGCTCTGAGGGCCCGGTTGGTTTTCAGTTTGAACCAACCCGGCCATACACAAACTTCGCCAAAACCTTGAATTTAATATACCTAAACGACCTTCTCGATCCAAGGAATCCTACTCAACTGATGATGCGTCGATCGGAGGTCCGTAGCTCAAGATATGGCTGTTTAACCGAAAACAGTCCGAAAATAGGGGGTTTGGGCCCGGTCCGACCCGACCCAATACCCCCTGGGTCGGCCCAAACTGGGTCAACCCGACCCGGGTCCGGGTCTATCCCAATTGGGCGCGGCCCTACCTAGCTGGCAGGGCCTGGACCGATAGGGCGTGGAAGGCACAGCCTGTGCGGCCTGCGGCCCAGCTCAGAAGTCGGCCGCGGCTCGGTGCTGGCCGAGCAGGACGCAAAACGGGGAGTCGCCCCCTGTTTGATGAAACGGCGGACCCGATGGGGTCCGCCCTAAAAACTAGTCAGGTAGAGGGTTATTCCCCCCCCCCCCCGGATTCTTCAAAACGTCCTGCCTTTATGACAGGTCGGTTGTGTAACCGCGAGACCCCCTCGGGTCCTGCCTCTTGGTGGCACCAGCGGCCGACACAACCGGTCGAGGTCCCCTTCGTCCCCGCATGGTGCAACGACACCGAGCCACCTTTGCCTCAAACATCAAAGAAATTAACAAGAGGAGGGGAGGAGAATCGGTCGTGTTTGTGCGGTCCGATCTCCTCCCATTACGATGATAACATTCAGCCAAATCTTAAACAACGAAGGACGATGATAAGACTTGAACAAAGGAATAACCCCTACCTCGAATTATTAACGTCGCACGTCGGGCGTCGCGGAAGACGGTGTCGTGGGGAAAAGATTTGTTGGCAACATTGGATTGTATCTGATGATATGGTGTCTTCCCTCTTGTCGTGAAGAAAAGAAAAGAAGCACGTCGACCATTCTTCATCGAGGGAGGAAGTCGTTCTTCGTGGATGAAGAAAGCTCTCCTCAAATTCTCCCAAAATATTTGTCAAGAAAATATTTCATTAAGTCTCCTTCTTTTAAAACATCACCATACAATTCAAAATAAGACAAGAGGTGTGGCAAAAATAATTAATAAGGTTATTAATCACCTTAGTTGGCTCATTAAGCTTGGGAGGTGGAGAGGCTCCCCTTTAAGAAGGGAAGTTTTCAAGTAATTAACAAGGTAGGATTAAAGAGGTTAAGGGGAGTTATGGGAAGGTGAGGAGTTAGGGGTTCGTGTGGGTCCTGCCACACTAAACCCTCCCATGGGAGGTTAGGTGGGTGTGGGCCCTACCTCCAACTCCCCCTTTGTAGGATAAAAACCACCTTCCTTAGATAAAATTTGTACACAACAAATTTTATCTATTTTAATCTAAATCCCCATTTATTAAACCTCAACCCACTCAAAACGAAACTACAACAAAGGTCCCCCTAAGAAATTACCGGCACTGTGAGTTCATCGGTGCTCTCAGATTTCAATTCCGAGCACTGGTTCAAAAGATAGAAAAATCCGCTTGTTCGTTCACTGAACGTACCTGAGCTAAACTTCATAAATTGATTCCAGGCACACTGGGACTCAGAATCAGGTTCCGTCAGAAGCCACAGACTCATAAAATTCCAAATAAATTAAGAAAAGAAATTTCCTTGAAATTTCTGGGACTTTACATTGCTCCCACTTCAAGACTTTACGTCCCCGTAAAGCTACAACACAAACTAGGGAAGCTAAAGGAGGTACCGAGCACGCATCTGAGCCTCCCGCTCCCATGTGCTCTCCTGGAGGTTTCTGTGCTGCTAGCGAAAGCGCACAAGGGGAATCGACCGTACTCGTAGGACCCGCTCCTGTCGATCCTCAACCTCGACTGGAACCCCGTGAAAGTCGCCCCGTTATCGATGTCCAGCTCCCAGTGGTCGATGATGACGGATAGGTAATGAAAACATCTCCTCAGCTGAGATAAGTGGATGACGTCGTGTACCCGATGCATCTGAGGTGGAAAGGCTAGGTGGTAAACCACCTGGACTACTCTGATGGGAACCTGGAAAGGTCCGATGAAACGAAGAGATGACTTGCCACCCCGGCAAAAACTCTGTAGACCCTGTCGAGGTGAGACCCGTAAGAAGACACGATCGTCACCCTCGAACTCCAGTTGTCTTGTCTCCTAATTATAAAGGACTTCTGTCTACTCCGTGTAGCCTTCATCCACTCCCGGATGATCTGTACCTTCTCCAATGTGACCTGAACCATCTTTGGTTCTACACGTTCCGACTCCAAAACTATCCACAAAGGATATTTGAAACGCATCCAGCTGCTGTCTCGCCACTCCTAACAGTTGAATGCCTGATATCCTACTAAGAGCATCTGCTACAACGTTCCCCCTCTCCAAGTGTATAAACTATCTCGAAGTCATAGTCCTGGAGGAATTCAATCCATCACCATTGTCCCAGGTTCATGTCCTTCTGAGAGAAGATACACCTGAGATTATTGAGATGAATAGAACCATAAACTGTTCGATTAATGGACAATGGGTGAGACTAGCCAATTGTAAGAACTCATATCCACCCTTCTTTGTATATGTTCCACCAAAGAGCTGCTGGGATTTCGCCTCTTCCAAAAATAGAAATCCGGTCTCATCCCCTGGATGAACCACGTTATTTGCCTAATACAGTCAATCTTGACATGAATGATACATTAATTCCATGGACGACGTCATAAGGCCTCAACGCTACTACCAAGAGATCCAACTGTCACTCTCGCCTCCAAGGGTTGAGTCACACTGTCGGCATCAGTGCATGGTTACTGGGTCTCCTCGAGTAGAAATATCAAAAGTAATGTTCAAGTCAACAGTTTTAAACCGGAACCTCTTAGTATCAACCCTATAGAGAGGAAAGGAAAGTAAACTCTACAAGAAAGGTTTCTTTTATTACTGCATCTCAAAGTATAAAGACACATAAAACCACAACAACACTACCACAAAACTGGGCAAGGCCAGCACCACCCCTTTATCAACGCTAATGAAAAAGCGCTGATAAAGGGGGGGATTTATCAGAGCTTTTTTTAGCACTGATAAAGGCCCCCCTTTATCAGTGCTTTTTTCAGTGCTAATAAAGGGACCCCCTTTATCAGCGCTTGTTTAGGAGCGCTGACAAAGGGGGGGGGGGATTTATTAGCGCTTTTTTTAAAAGCACTGATAAAGGGTCGACTTCAAAAAAAAATTAAAAAAAAATTAATATATAAATATAGTTATATAGTTATATTGATATAAATATCATATATAATTTTTAAATATATTTTAGATAAGTATAAATGTACATTTACACTTATTATACTTAATATATAAGATATTTAGTGAAAATGGCTTCTTAAAAAATTTAAAAAATATTTTTAATTAATAATTTTCTAATTATTATGGAGTAATAGTCATTTAATAACAATTTGAAGACTAAAAAATTAAAAAAAATTAAAAAAAGACCCAAAATATGTTGAAAACGCAACTCAAACTTTAAACATCCATCACTTTTGATCCAGGTGTCCATTTGATCTCTACCACATATCAAATCGAAGCCTGCGACGAGCTCTACGTCGCTATAACTGGGGCAATCTCAGTTAAGCATTTTTCAAGGCCATAGGAGGCCTAGAAGGGCTCAAAAACTGAGTTTTTAGTCGGGGTACCCAGATTTTTTAACATTTTGTGGATTTTCAGCCTCGTTTAAGGGGGTATTATTGGCTTTTTTTTTGTGGGGAATGAATTTATTCCAAGTTATTACATTCATATTGATATTATGTCTTTGAAATTTTATCCTTTTTTATAATTAACTACTATTTATAATCAAATATATAACTATATGTACATATTTATTAAATATTCACACCTAAAAATTAAATTTTTTAAATAAATAATTAAACATATTTACATATAAAATATATTATCTTTATCTAAATAATAACTAATATCCATTTTATTTAAAATACCAATATATAAATATTTATATAACTACTATATATGAATATAACTATACATATATTAATATAACTATATATATATATTAATATAACTATATATATCTATATATTAATATAACTATATGTATATATTAATATAACTATATATATATATATATTAATATAACTATATATATATATTAATATAAATATATATTACTATACGAATAAATATAACTAAATATATATATAAATAAATAGATATATCATGAATAAGAGAACAAATCAATATAGGGTAGTGGCAAAGGCTTTAGGTGCGCAGGGGGGAGGTCTCGAGATCAAATCCGGGTGGAGGCACGGGTGCGCGTGCAAGGTTGATTTAAAGGGAAAGCGCTGATAAAGGGTGTAGGTAGTGTGGGTGAGCACTGGAGGTGTAGGAAAGCGCTAATAAAGGGGGGCTCAAGCACTGTAAAAAGCCCCCCCCGAGATTGGCAGTATTTTTTTTTATTTTTTTTATTTTTATCAACGCTAATGGACATTTTTAGTGCTGATAAAAGCCATATTTGTAGTGATGATAAAAGCCAGATTTGTAGTAGTACAACAAAAAAAAGAAATCTAGAAGCACCAATAACAAAGTCCTGTTAATGGCCATTTTTAGTACTGATAAATAGTGCTTTTACTAGCACTGTTAATGGCCATTTTTAGTGCTGATTAAAGCCATATTTGTAGTATTACAACAACAAAAAGAAATCTAGAAGCACCAATAACAAAGGCCACCATGCCTGGAACTAGTTCCACTCCTATCTTCCCGCTTACGGAGCTCTATAGTCATATGCTTCAGTTGCCTGAAGATTTTCTCTCCCATGTCCACCCGTTCCCTACGGTTGGGGTGGACCTCCTGGTGGTGGTGGTGGAAACACCTCGAAGCATCGTCCACCTCCAGTTGCACGACTAGATCCTCTGCCTCGGTCTCCTGCTCCTTGCGGTCTGCCTCAATCAAACCTCGGTCTCTGCCTGGGAGGTCCTTTGTCTATCTACAGATCATATGTATGGCGGGTCGGATAGTCACATGCCATGTGACCAAGCCCGCCACAGGAGTAACACTGCCCTCTCCTGGTAAGTCGTTCTCCACCCCGGGTGCCTCACACACACGATCCTGAGTCATGCAGTTGACCACCTGTGGGTCTGGTCCTCTTGTACCTCTGCGTCATCTGTCTACTGCCAGCTGCAGAATACTATGATACTTGCCGGCTAGTGGCGGGTCCCGCTGATGGAGACTGCACAGCAATGAAACTCTCCAATAAGAGGGCTCGCTCCAACACCCCCGTCTACGTCGGGATGCTGTGGGAGACAACTAAAGCTCTAATCTCTCACATGTTCCCCTGCTCGAAGGTCCAGGCCTTGAAGAACGGGTCCCGTACCATGTCTTTAGAGTAGCGCGAGAGGTCTGTGAACCTCGCTGAGTACTACGCCATTGTCATTCTACCCTACTATAGATGCAGTAGCTCCTGAATACGCACCGCTCGAAGGGTGGCTGGTAAAAACTCCTCCCGGAACAGGCTCTCTAAGTCTTCCCATAGAAGTGTCGCCTCATCGTGCATCTGGAGCATTAGGCTCCACCATCTGTTTGCAACTTCCTGAAGGAGGCCGGTAGCAAGGATCGCCATAATGTCTTCTGGCATCCCTACTAGCCTAAATACTCTCACCACAACCTCCATATAACGAACCATACTTTACATACATGGTTATTACTTCAAAATTGAAGCATACTTATTACAACATATAACAAAACCATGAAAGGACCATATAGGTATAATGTCTTTAGAAACTGGGAAACATAAACAACTGGTTCATAAAGCGTCTACATTGTCTCCCATTTATTTCATCATATCTAGAGTCCCTTTTGGCATATCCTACTTAATAACCTTCTTCCGGGCCTGGGGGAAAGAAAACATACAAATGGGTGAGCTCAAATTCTCAATAAGGGTAAAAAAAGAAAAATCAATCACATCATATTCATAAGAACATAAAAATTTGGAAATCTTACCCTGCAAAAGAGATCATAATTTCATAATATGGGATAAATCATGGTAGTGAAATGTAATCACAATAATCATAACTTTAAACATGAAGCTTTGTGGCATACACACATAATCATAAAGAATCATTTTTTATTAGTCAAGACTCATTTCCAAGACTATCTTAGTGGAAAAAGTCCATTTCTGAACCGAGTTTATTCCTCATTTCAGTCCTGTTTCACTGAACCGGTTTAACCTGCCGTTCCAGCCATGTCTATCTCATGAGATCTAAAATCTTTACCCAATTAATTGGAGAGAGATATAGGTCCCACCCATCTCATAATGATACCATTCTTATGTGTGCCACAAAATCATAAACCATACATCATAGCATGACCCATGTAATAAAAATGGGATTCTTAAACATCATGACATCATAAAACAATTCATATAAGATAAAGGAATTCATAAAAAATAATTCCATCACAACATAATCAAATAAATGTAATAATAGGTATAGAAACATAACCATTTATTATCTTAGATGGAAAATAATTTTGATAAAACACTTGAACTCCATTCTTGAGGAAAATATCCTTTTTACCTCAAAATTTTTTTTCCTTTCTTAACATGTCATACAATTTTAAACTAAAAGAAGTTGATTAAAAATAAAATTGAAAACTTGTAAAGTAAGCTTCTTGGAAATAATGTTTTAAAAATCCATTCATTCCGTATAAGTAAAAAAACATTCTTCTCATACTTTTGTCAGAAAAGTCAAAAAACACCTCGTACGAAAAACGACAAAAGATTCCTTTCATATCTTTTACTACAAACTCACCGAAGGGTAAAATTGTATATAAAATATTGTATAAGGATATAAATATTATATATTGAGGAAAAATGGATGTGGATGATAAATATTCCCCAGTAAATTCTGAAGTATAAACAATCTCGGATAAAAATTGAGATTGTGAGATTTTCCCTTAACATAGGTCCGATTTTCTTCGTAAGTGTCCGAAACTCATGTATAATGATTTAAATAAAGTCATTGACTTATTCCAGAATCATAATCATTGTTATGATATCATATATGGTCATATTCTTAGTTTTTTATTAGTAATATTTCATTGTTACTTGTTATTCGGGTGTTTATTGCTTTTTGTTCTTATGCGTGTTTTGTCGAATAAATTTTTATTATTCTTTTTGGGTTATAGATACCTCATTTCTAGAATGGTATTAGTGTAATATATATCATATTCATTCATTCAATTCATTTATATAATCATTATGCAATGAATATCATGTAGAACGAGTCGCATCACATTGTGGAGATGATATTCCGTACGTACGCACGAGCGATGATATCGTTCCCATGATCGTGAAATTGTAATGGAGTGTATGTATACTATTTCAGAATCAATATCACTTTACAATAATAATTTATAGTTATTATTTACACCATTATACCCATCCAAGTATGGTGGTGGTGGAAAATAGATTACACCACGGCGTGGAGACGGTATTCCGTACGTACGCATGTACGGTGATTTCGTTTTCCGTAGGATGGATATATGGTGAAATAGGGTTTTTTTCATACTTATAATAACATATCAGTATATGAGTGATACTGATGTTATTACTTCATAATGAAACAACTAAATAATAAGAAGTGGAAGAAGAAATAAAGTTGAAATAATCGGTAACGGACATTACCTCTTCTTTGAAGCGCTTCTTTGAGACCTCCTTTTAGGGCACTAAAATTGGTCTTTGAAGAAAAACATGACCTCTAGGATGTTTCTAGGGAAGTGTAGAAGAGAATTTGGCAGGTTTTGGCTGAGAATGAAGGCTCAAAGTGGTGTGAGGAAGAGAGGGAGGAGGTGCCCTTTTATAAGGGAGGAGAGGGGCACCTTTGAAAAAACTAAAAATATTATTTTATTATAAAGTCATATTTGGTTTTAAATAGCTCCAAATTGATTTATTTCGAAGATAAGGTGGGTATGGGTCTAAATCCTCTCATCCAATAGAATTTAAACAAGTTTAGGTTCCTATTTTAGCCTTATCATTTAGATTTAACTTTATGTTAAATAATTTTACTTTTACTGTGTCTTTTTGTGTTCTTACACTATAAGGTTAATAAACTTACTATAACAAGACAAAAGAACCCCAAGTTGTTTATTATTAATATATATAACCTTATCTAAGTAATTTGGACGAACCTTAGATTTTTAGGAATAAAATAAAAATTAATAATATAATATTTGTTTTAAAAACCATTTTTTGTCAATTTTTATACTATTTGGTAATTGATTTTTGTGAAAATCATAACAGAAAGATTAGTTAAAAAAAGTGAATTAAATCAATACTAACATGTCATATTAACATATAAAATTATTTTAATTCATAAAAAGTCTCAAATTACATTTATTTGTGTATTTATAACATCAATTATGTCAATATTTCATTAATAAGATAATTACTGCATCATCATTTTGTCATAAATAAATTAACTTATTTAATGTCTAAAAATTACAAATAAAATATCATTATTTAGAAAATCTTTTTAGATTTCTAATGAATATTTATAGTCGAATTTATCTTATATATAACCCTATATTAAAAATTATTTATTTATTAAACTTTGATTTTAACTATTTTAACCCTTCTTTAAATAAATTAATAATAAATGTCCTAATCTAATCCAAGTGGGCCTAAATGGTCATATTTTATTCCTAAGGTTGTGTTTGGTCGAATTAAACTTATCTAATAGAATTAGGACATGTGTTAGGGTAATAATAATATCATTTTTACTCTTAATTCCCCTATTTACTTTTAACCGTGGTAAATAAAAGTAAAAAGTTACTATTCACCAAAAATTATTTTCATCTCATTGAACCACATTTTACTTAATTAAATCAACCGTGTCTCTCGGATTTTTGAAATTCCACTCACAGAAGCGGTAAAATTAAGTTTTATGTAAATTTGCAAATTCTCCTAGGAGGTGGGTAAAAGACGGTGAAAAGTTCAATAAAATTTTTATATATCTAAAATTATTATAAAATTAGTCCAATGAATTACATTGAACTTATATAGGTATTATGTATCAATTTTGGCCTAAAATAAATTTAAATAAAATAATTATTTAAATAAAAATTCGGTTTTTAAATAGTAACCCAGTGTTTTCACTATTCATCAAAAATTGAAAGTTTTCAGAAAAATACCAAAATTTCACCCTAGGATAATTTCGATATTACGAATCCAAAAATGAAGTCCATTTTGAAAAATTAAATTTATAAAATTTCAAAAAGTGGTTATTACTATTCATAACGACTAGTTTTAATAATATTTTAATAGCATATCGTTGTTTAGTGAAACTCGGTATTGCGTACGACGCAAGCTATCGAGGAAGGCCGCGTTTGCGTGTAAAGCAAGCAAAGCTATTGTTGTGTGTAGTGAAAGATTCCTTTTATGATTTATATAACATAAAAGAAAAATATTTCTTATAAAAGTCTCGGGTGTTACATTCTACCCCCCTTAAAATGAATTTCGCCCTCAAAATTCGTCACTTTGTAAAAATCAGATGAGGATACCTCTCCCTCATCATATCCTCGAGCTCCCATGTAGCTTCTTCTAATTGGTGGTTCCTCCATAAAACTTTCACCAAGCGAGTGGTCTTGTTCCATAGGACTTTTTCGCTACGATCCAGAATCCCTATCGGTTGTTCTTCATAAGAAATATCTTGTTCCAGCGGTACAAATTCTGAGCTGAGTACATGTGAAGGATTAGGTATGTACTTTCTCAGGAGAGATACATGGAACACATTGTGAACTTGAGAGAGATTCGGTGGAAGCGCCAATTGGTAATCTACCTTCCCAACACGATCCATTATTTCGAAAGGACCAATATATCTAGGGCTCAACTTTCCCTTCTTTCCAAATCTCATGACCCTCTTCCAGGGAGATATTCGTAAGAACACTTTATCAACCACTTAAAACTATAAGTCTTTTCTTCGGTTGTCGGCATAACTTTTTTTTTTGAATCTGAGCTGCTCTTATGTGTTGTTGAATAGATCTGAACTTTTATGCCATCTCATCAACAAGATCGGGTTCTAATAGATTTCTTTCCCCAACTTCATCCCAACAAGTTGGAGTCCTGCATTTCTTTCCATAGAGAGCTTCATAAGGAGACATCTGAATACTGGAGTGAAAGATATTATTATAAAAAAATTCCACCAAAGGTAGGTGTTGATCCCAACCACCTTTGAAATCCATATAGCAAGCTCTCAACATATCTTCTAGAGTTTGAATTGTCCTCTCATACTGACCATCTGTCTGAGGATGATAAGTAGTGCTGAAACTCAACTCTGTATCCAGAGTTTGCTGAAGACTTCGCCAGAACTTTGAGGTAAACCTCGGATCCCGATCAGATATAATAGAAAGTGGTACTCCATGCAATCTTACCACTTCCTTTACATATATCCTGGCAAGATGATCTAGATAAAAATCCTCTCTAACAGCAATGAAGTGTGCAGACTTTGTAAGACGATCAACTATGACCCAGATAGCATTATTGCCTTTGGATGTTTTAGGAAGTCCAGTGACAAAGTCCATAGTGATGTTTTCCCATTTCCATTCGGGTATGGGTAATGGTTATAACATTCCCTTAGACTTCTGTCTCCCAGCTTTAACTTGCTGACAAACCAAGCATCGAGAGACATATTCAGCAACATCTCTTTTCATGCCATCCCACTAGAAGTACTCTTTTAGGTCCCTATACATCTTTGTGCTTCCAGGATGAATAGAGAATGAAGAACTATGAACCTCATCCAGCAGTTCCTTCTTTAATTCGGGGATGGGAGGAACACAAACTCGATTCCTGAACTTTATTATCCCATCACAATCAAGGTTTAATTCAAGAACATTTCTCACCTTCTTTTGTAACTCTACATCTTCTTTCTGTGCCTCTTTAATCTTCACATGTATAGATGGTTGAACATTCATTTGAGAAAGATAAGATTTTTCCCCTTACATTATAATTCCAAGATCCATCCTTTGTAAATCCATAAATATTGGATCTTTTGTGATCCTCATCATGGATAAACTGGCATGGTATTGTTGACTTAATGCATCTGCCACCTTGTTTGCTTTCCCAGGGCAGTAATGAATTGAGAAGTCGTAATTCTTAATCAGCTCCAACCATCTTCTTTGGCGCATATTCAACTCCTTTTGTGTGAAAATATACTTTAAACTTTTATGATCGGTATAAATGTCACACCTTTCTCCATAAAGATAATGCCTCCAAATCTTTAATGCAAAGATTAACGCTGCTAACTCCAAATCATGAGTTGGGTAATTTTTTTCATGTATTTTCAACTGTCGTGAGGCATAAGCTATCACCATATCATTTTGCATAAGAACACACCCCAATCCCTTCTTGGATGCATCACTTTAGATCACAAACCTTTCTCCATTACAAGGCACTGTGAGCACAGGTGCACTGAATAACTTTCTTTTAAACTCCTTGAAATTCTCTTCACATTCCTCCGTCCAAACAAACTTAACTCCTTTTCGAGTCACCTTGGTGAGTGGATTAGATAATCGTGAGAAATATTTCACAAAACATCGATAATATCCATCCAAACCAAGAAAACTTCAGATCTCAGTTACTATTGTTGGTCTCAACCATCTTTCGATAACCTCTGTTTTTGATAGATCCACAGATATCCCTTCTTTTGAGATTATGTGACCTAGAAATGAAACTTTTTGAAGCCAAAATTCACACTTGGTAAATTTGGCAAAAAGCTTCTCCTTTCTCAGGGTCTTCAATATAATTCTCAAGTGATCTTCATGTTCTTACTTGCTCTTTGAATAGACAAGAATGTCGTCTATAAAGACTACCACAAACTGATCAAGATAGTCTCTAAAGACTATATTCATTAGATACATGAAGATACCAGGGGAATTATTAAGACCAAATGGCATCACTATAAATTCATAGTGTCCATACCTTGTACGAAAAGACGTTTTTGGTATATCCTCCCTTTTGACCCTTAATTGATGATACCCTGAATGAAGATCAATCTTGGAAAAGTATTGAGCTCTGCGTAGTTGGTCAAATAAGTCATCAATGCGCGGGAGAGGATATTTATTATTGATAGTGATCTTGTTAAGTTCTCGATAATCAATGCAGAGTCTCATTGATCCATCTTTCTTCTTAACAAACAAAACAGGTGATCCCCAAGGTGATGCACTAGGGTGTATGAATCCCTTATTAAGATTCTCTTGGAGTTTCTTCTTCAATTCCTGCAACTCAATTGGGTCCATTCTATAAGGTGTCTTTGAAATAGGCAAAGAACTCGGTATGAGTTCTATTAAAAACTCAACTTCACAATTTGGTGGAAGACCCGGTAATTCCTCTGGAAATACATCATCAAACTCTCATACAATGGGCATATTCTTAATCGTGAGTTTCTCAACAACCATTTGAGATAAATAACCTTCATTTAGTGGAATCAAGACCCATAAGATGGAAGAAATTTCCACTGGAAGGTTATGTTCGTCCTTGCATCGATAGATGATCATAGATTGATCTGGAATATGAAATGTGAATTCCCTTATTTGGCAATTGATATGAGCTCCATATAGAGAAATCCAATCCATGCCAAGAATCACATCAAATTCCACTATAGGGAGGATCACAAGATTTTCAGGAAGCACTTCCCCATAAACTTCAATCGGAGAAGAATTATAAACTTTTGATGCGACTGTTGTGCCATTAGGGGTTGTCACAACTAACTCAACATCTAATTGTTGAGGTAATACGGTGATACCCTTAGAAAATTATTCAGAAATAAAGGATTGTGTGGATCCAGAATCAAATAAAACATTTGCTACTTTAGAGTGGATGGTAAGTGTACCTTTCACCACTTCATTATCGTACTCCACATCGCTGATAGAAATTACATGTGACTTTCCTTTTTCTTTATCCTTAAGAGTTTGTTGACGTCGATCATCATCAACAACCCTTGGATTAGGGCATTGATTGGAATAATGCCCCATTTCCTTGCACTTGTAACATTGAAGTGTAGGAGGTGCACTCTGTGTAGCATTTTCTTTGTTCGCATCACTAGACATATTCTTCACATCATTGCGGCATTCAAATGCCTGATGACCTTCCTTTCCACATTTGAAACATTTACTTGTCTCTTTAAGACAACTCCCTCCATGTTTATTTCCACACTTTGAGCATAAGGGAAAATTCATCTTCTTTTCAGTGTGCTCTTTATATTTTATTTTGAATTCCATTTTCCTCTTCTTATCAAACCCATATGACTGATGGGTTACTCCAATCTCCATCTCAACTTTGAGAGCAAATTGAACGAATTCCTCGTAGCTATTGAAGTCCCTTATGGCTAATGCCCTTCGAAGACTTGGTTTTAAGCCACTAAAGAATCAATCGATCTTACTCTCAGGTTGGATAATAATACCAGAAGTATACCTTGCAAGTCTTGTAAAATTTGCTTCATAGGTACCAACAGATTCATCATCCTTTTTCTTTAGTTCAAGAAACTCCTTCTCTATCTTTGTTCGAAAAATACGAGGGAAGTACTTATTAAAAAATAAGTTCTTGAACTCGTCCCATTCCATGGACTCAATTTTATCTCTTTGCCTCGTATTCTTGATAAGATTCCACCATTGATCAGCATCACCTTCCAAATGATACACTACTAAGATGACTTTATCATGTTCAGAACATTGAAGAACTGTAAATATCTTTTCCGTAGTACTAATCCATTGTTCAGCAACTAATGGATCAGTAGACCCACTGAATGAAGGTGGACGCTGCCACATGAAGGATTCAACAGAATGTTGCTCCTTCCTTTTCTCGTTTGGAAGTCCTGTATGATTCATAGCTTGAGAAAGTTGTGTGAGCATGGCTACAAGATTTTTCATTCCAGCTACCATAACGTTTGGTTGCTCAAGGGGACAATCATTGCATTTCCCGTCACATTCCGCATTAACACGGTTCCTTCGGGTTCCAGCCATTGTCTAAAACCAAGAAGAATAGTGTGAGAAACAATAATTATAATAGGAAAACCACATAATCAAGAATAAAATTTCACACTTAAGGTCTTATCCTAGGTTATTCATGGCCATTTCTAAAACACTAGGATTGTGTTATATGCTTAGACTTATCCTTAGGATTCTTACTAAGGATTTCACATCCTAGTTTCCAAAGGTTGATTATACCTTTCCTCTGATACCAACTATAATGACCCATACTTTACATACATGGTTATTACTTCAAAATTGAAGCATACTTATTACAACATATAACAAAACCATGAAAGGACCGTATAGGTATAGTGTCTTTAGAAACTGGGAAACATAAACAACTGGTTCATAAAGCGTCTACATTGTCTCCCATTTATTTCATCATATCTAGAGTCCCTTTTGGCAAATCCTACTTAATAACCTCCTTCCTGGCCTAGGGGAAATAAAACATACAAAAGGGTGAGCTCAAATTCTCAGTAAGGGTAAACAAAAGAAAAATCAATCACATCATATTCATAAGAACATAACAATTTGGAAATCTTACCCTGTAAAAGTGATAATAATTTCATAACATGGGATAAATCATGGTAGTGAAATGTAATCACAATAATCATAACTTAAAACATGAAGCTTTGTGGAATACACACATAATCATAGAGAATCATTTCTTATTAGTCAAGACTCATTGCCAAGACTATCTTAGTGGACAAAGTCCATTTCTGAACCGAGTTCATTCCTCGTTTTAGTCTTGTTTCACTGAACTGGTTTAACCTGCCGTTCCAACCATGTCTATCTCATGAGATATAAAATCTTTACCCAATGCATTGGAGGGAGATATAGGTCCCACCCATCTCATAATGATACCATTCTAATGTGTGCCACAAAATAATAAACCATACATCATAGCATAACCCATGTAATAAAAATGGGATTCTTAAACATCGTGACATCATAAAACAATTCATATAAGATAAAGGAATTCATAAAAAATAATTCCATCACAACATAATCAAATCAATGTAATAATAGGGATTGAAACATAACCCTTTATTATCTTAGATGGAAAATAATTTTGATAAAACACTTGAACTCCATTCTTGAGGAAAATATCCTTTTTACCTCAAAAATTTTTTCCTTTCTTAACATGTCATAAAATTTTAAACTAAAAGAAGTTGATTAAAAATAAACATGAAAACTTGTAAAGGAATATTCTTGGAAATAATGTTTTAAAAATACATTCATTCCGTATAAGTAAAAAATACATTTTTCTTGTACTTTTGTCGGAAAAGTCAAAAAATACCTTGTACGAAAAACGAAAAAAAATTCCTTTCATATCTTTTACTAAAAACTCACCGAAGGGTAAAATTGGATATAAACTATTGTATAAGGATATAAATATTACATATTGAGGAAACATGGATGTGGATGATAAATATTCCCCAGTAAATTCTGAAGTATAAACAATCTCGGATAAAAATTGAGATTGCGAGATTTTCCGTTACCTTAGGTCTGATTTGATTCATAAGTGTCTGAAACACCTGTATAATTCTTTAAATAATATCATTTACTTATTACAGAATCATACTCATTGTTATGATATCATATATGGTCATATTATTAGCTTCTTATTAGTAATATTTCATTGTTACTTGTTATTCGGGTGTTTATTGCTTTTTGTTCTTATGCGTGTTTTGTCAAATAAATTCTTATTATTCTTTTTGGGTTATAGATACCTCATTTACAGAATGGTATTAGTGTAATATATATCATATTCATTCATTCAATTCATTTATATAATCATTATGCAATTAAGATCATGTAGAACGAGTCGCATCACATAGTGGAGACGGTATTCCGTACGTACGCACGAGCGATGATATCTTTCCCATGATCGTGAAATTGTAATGGAGTGTATGTATAATATTTCAGAATCAAGATCACTTTATAATAATAATTTATAGTTATTATTTACACCATTATACCCATCCAAGTAAGGTGGTTGTGGAAAATAGATTACACCGCGGCGTGGAGACGATATTCTGTACGTACGCACGCGCAGTGATTTCGTTTTCCATAGGATGGATATATGGTGAAATAGGGTTGTTTCATAATTATAATAATGTATCAGTATAGGAGTGATACTTATGTTATTACTTCATAATTAAACAACTAAATAAGAAGAAGTGGAAGAAGAAATAAAGTTGAATGAATCGGTAACGGACATTACCTCTTCTTTGAAGCGCTTCTTTGAGACCTCCTTTTAGGGCACTAAAATTGGTCTTTGAAGAATACCAGGACCACTAGGATTTTTATAGGGAAGTGGAGAAGAGAATTTGGTAGGGTTTTGATGAGCTTGAAGGCTCAATGTGGTGTGAGGAAGAGAGGGAGGAGGTTCCCTTTTATAAGGGAGGAGAGGGGCACCTTTGGAAAAACTAAAAATATTTTTTTATTATAAAGTCATATTCGGTTTTAAATGGCTCCAAATTGATTTATTTAAAATATAAGGTGGGTATGGGTCGAAAGAATATCATCCAATAGAATTTAGACAAGTTTAGGTTCCTATTTTAACCTTATCATTTAGATTTAACTTTAAGTTAAATAATTTTACTTTTACCGTGTCTTTTTGTGTTCTTACACTATAAGGTTAATAAACTTACTATAACAAGATAAACGAACCCCAAGTTGTTTATTATTAATATATATAACCTTATCTAAGTTATTTGTCCGAAACTTAGTTTTTTAGTAATAAAATAACAATTAATAATATAATATTTGTTTTAAAAACTATTTTATGTCAATTTTGATACTATTTGGTAATTGATTTTTTCAAAAATCATAACAGAACGAATAGTTCTAAAAAATTGAATTAAATCAATAATAACATGTCATATTAACATAGAAAATTATTTTAATTCATAAAAAGTCTCAAATTACATTTATTTGGGTATTTATAACATCAATTATGTCAATTTTCATTAATAAGATAATTACTGCATCATCATTGTGTCATAAATAAGTTAAAATTTTTAATGTCTAAAAATTAAAAATAAAATATAATTATGTAGGAAATATTTTTAGATTTATAATGAATATTTATAGTCGAATTTATCTTATGTATAACCCTATATTAAAAATGATTTACTTATTAAACTTTGATTTTAACTATTTTAACCCTTCTTTAAATAAATTAATAATAAATGTCCTAATCTAATCCAAGTGGGCCTAAATGGTCATATTTTATTCCTAAGGTTGTTTTTGGTCTAATTACACTTATCCAATAGAATTAGGACATGTGTTAGGGTAATAATAATATCATTTTTACTCTTAATTACCCTATTTACTTTTAACCATGGTAAATAAAAGTAAAAAGTTACTATTCACAAAAAATTATTTTCATCTCATTGAACCACATTTTACTTACTGACATCAACCGTGTCTCTCAGATTTTTGAAATTCCACTCACAGAAGCGGTAAAATTATGTTTTATATAAATTTGCAAATTCTTCTAGGAGGTGGGTAAAAGACGGTGAAAAGTTCAATAAAATTTTTATATATCTAAAATTATTATAAAATTACTCCAATGAATTAAATTGAACTTATATAGGTATTATGTATCAATTTTGACCTAAAATAAATTTAAATAAAATAATTATTTAAATAAAAATTCAGTTTTTAAATAGTAACCCAGTGTTTTCACTATTCACCAAAAAATTGAAAGTTTTCAGAAAAATACCAAAATTTCACCCTAGGCTAATTTCGATATTCCGAATCCAAGAATGAAGTCCATTTTGAAAAATAAAATTTATAAAATTCAAAAAGTGGTTATTACTATTCATAACGGCTAGTTTTAATAATATTTTAATAGCATATCGTTGTTTAGTGACACTCGGTATTGCGTACGACGCAAGCTATCGAGGAAGGCCGCGTTTGCGTGTAAAGCAAGCCAAGCTAGTGTTGTGTGTAGTGAAAGATTCCTTTGATGATTTATATAACATAAAAATAAAATATTTATTATAAAAGTCTCAGGTGTTACACTCCAATCAATCCTCAGCCGCCTGTGGGTCTGTCTCTCCTCGGAACCTGGGTGGCCTCTGGTGCTGGAACTCATGCAACGCACTCAAGCAGTGTGCACTCTCTGCTGCTAGGGCTGGTGGCATCTGTGGACCAACGGGTGGTAGTACTGCTGGTGCCTTAGCTGGAAGATGGCCCTATACTGAGGCCTCATTGCTCGGTGGGCTGTCAGTACGTACAACTCTCAGGGCTCTAGCTGGTCGTCCGCGGGGAGGCATCCTGAAATAATAGATGCGACACGGTAAAAAGACTATACCTGGTGACCTGACCTGGTTTGAGCTATTTTAATAGAAACTTTTTGAAAACACACACGCGATCAGTGTTTTCGTGCACTGAGTCAGAAATCAGAAGTTAGGGTCCTGGTGTATGGATACGTTGGCTGCCCGCACCAACACTGGACTCCTTGAACTGAAAACCACACTTAGTACCCTTAACA
This sequence comes from Viscum album, assembly GCA_963277665.1. NCBI lineage: Eukaryota > Viridiplantae > Streptophyta > Magnoliopsida > Santalales > Viscaceae > Viscum > Viscum album. The sequence continues at coordinate 391,939,176 of OY728155.1, forward strand.
CTATTGCTTAACAGAAAAGAAAATATCAGAGTCCTAAGTTCTGCGGTAGAACCAACTCCTATGATACCAATTTCTCACAACCCGTCCTCGGGGCCCGTACTGTGACTACCCCAAGACCGCCTTCCATAGGCCAGGGCCTGACGACTAGCACCAAAGGCGTAAATCCCGATAAAAAGGGAAGCAATTGCCTTTATAAAAGTAAACAAACACCATATAGTACAAGCAGAAGTAAACACTAAGTACAAAAGAAAGTGCTGAAAAGTAAATGGGCCAGAATATAATCTCAACTGAAAAGATACTGCTACAATTGAACGAAAGTACAACAAAAAAGACAAACAATTGGAAGATAGAAGCAGCTCCTGGGTTTTCCACCTCAGATCCTACCTGAAGGGTAGGTACAGATAGCCTCCTCAATGCTCTCTCCCGCCAACCTCCTCGGAGTACCGTCTCGTCGTGAATTCCACCTCTGGGTACTGTCTCGCCGTGAGGTCCACCTCTGGGTCCTATCTCGTCATGAGTTCCACCTCCGGGTACCATCCAGTCCTTGTACACTCGGTCTCTGTCAGCGTTGTCCGTCGTCTGCATCCAACACAACGAGTTACGGGCATAGCCCATGCAGGGGTGAGTATAACGATACTCAGTAGGGACCCCGAGACCCTCAAGGTCTCACTAAATCCAACAAAGATATTCACAAAGAAGGATCTCAACAGATAACCCTTACATAGGTATAAGCCCATAATTATACCTAAGTTATCAAGTAACCCATCTCAATCATGAGGAAACACAAAGGTTATGAAATCAACGGATAACCACTACTCAGGTATATACCCATACATATACCTAAGTTATTAAGTAACTCTTCTCAATCATGAGGAAACACAAAGGTCATTGACTCAGCTCAAACTATGATTTTATTCATGATGTCGAAACCACGACTACTGGAGAACTCCTCCTATGTCGAGTACAGTGGGTTTGCCGCTACAACCAAGCGCTTCCCTCTAACCTTGGACTGCTGAAGTACTCCACCTGTCGAGTACTGTGGGCCTGCTTCTACAACCAAGTTCTTCCCACCATGGGTATACCGCTACAACCAAGCACACCCCCTCATAGCCTACAAAGGTACTCCTTCTATCGAGTACCGTGGGTCTGCCGCTACAACCAAGCGCTCCTCTGTCATGGGTCTGCTTCTACAACCAAGCGCACCCCACTGGCCCATTTGAATCACTCCAAGTCGATCGATCAGTAATCGTCAAGTCTCAGCCAGCTACTTGGTCTCAGTACTCCGTACGCTCGTCTCTGGGAGGGTCTGATCCATGAGATACTGGTCGATACTTCCAAGTGTCATGTAATCTCATGTGGAAGTATCTCAAAGGACTGCCTCATCATAGGGGTCTCAACACAACAGACAGCACGTCAATCAGACGCCCGGTCTGTGAGTTATTAGTATTTCCGTTCCAGGGGCCCGGTTGTATTTCAGATACAATCCAACCTATACATGATCAAACCACAACCAAATCTAGTGTAGAGTATTCCAAAAGAATCGTCTCAACAAGAGGGATCCAACATAGTCGACGACACGTCAATCGGACGTTCGGTCCTCAAGTTATAAGTGTTTCCGCTCCGAGGGCCAGGTTGGTTTCGAGTTCGAACCAACCCGGCCATACCTAAACTTCGCCAAAACCTTGAGTGTAATATACCTAAACGACCGTCTCGATCCAAGGAATCCTACGCAACTAACATTGCATTGATCGGAGGTCCGTAGCTCAAGATATGGCTGTTTAACCGAAAACGGTCTGAAAATAGGGGTTTTGGGCCCGGTCCGACCCGACCCAATACCCCCTAGGTCGGCCCGAACTGGGTCGACCCGACCCGGGTCCAGGTCCGGCACGATGGGGCGCGGCCCGGCTCGGCAGGGCGAGGCCGGCCCAGCCCATGCGTCCTGTGGCCCGGCTCGGAAGCCGGCCACGACTTGGCGCTGGTTGAGCGGGACGCAAAAAGGGGTACCACCCCCTGTTTGCAGAAACGACGGACCCGATGGGGTCCACATTAAAAACTAGTCGGGGGGGGGGGGGGGGGTTATGCCCCCCCAAATTCTTCGAAACGGTTGGCCTTTATGGCCGGCCGGTTGTGTAACCGCGGGACCCCCTTGGGCCGCGCCTCCTGGTGGCGTCGGGGGCCGGCACATCCGGCCACCCCTTTAAAGACCGTCGCGGCCTTAGGCTGCGGCTCTTGTTCGACCGAAACGGCGCGACTGTGCTACACCCCACCACTGTGGCCCGCCGCGGCTGCGGCCCCTTGAAGCTCTGGAACGGCGCAACGACGCCGCACCCCTCCGCCGCAACTCGACTTTTACTCCGCGGCCTTCCTCGGCCTCTCCGGCACGGCGTGACGACGCCTCGCAACACCACCATCGTGGCCCGCTCCGGTCGTGGTCCCCTTCTTCCTCACGTGGTGCAACGGCACCATGCCATATTTGCCTCAAACATCAATGAAATTAACAAGAGGAGGGGAGGAGAATCAGTCGTGTTCGTGCGGTCCGATCTCCTCCCCTTACAATGACAACATTCGTCCAAATCTTAAACAATGAAGGGCGATGATAAGACTTGAACAAAGGAAATAACCCCTACCTCGAATTATTAATGTAGCACATCGGGCGTCACAGAAGATGGTGTCACGGGGAAAATATTCGTTGGCGACGCTGGAGTGTATCCGAAGATGTGGTGTCTTCCCTCTTGTCGCGGAGAAAAGAAAAGAAGCATGTCGAGCATTCTTCATCGAGGGAGGAAGTTGTTCTTCGTGGATAAAGAAAGCTCTCCTCAAATTATCCCAAAATATTTTCCAAGAAAGTATTTCATTAAGTCCCCTTCTTTTAAAAGATCACCGTGCAATTCAAAATAAGACAAGAGGTGTGACAAAAATAATTAATAAGCTTATTAATCACCTTAGTTGGCTCATTAAGCTTGGGAGGTGGACAGGCTCCCCTTTAAGAAGGGAAGTTGTCATGTAATTAACAAGGGAGGATTAAAGAGGTTAAGGGAAGTTATGGGGAGGTGAGGAGTTAGGGGTTTTTGTGGGTCCCACCACACTAAACCCTCGCATGGGAGGTTAGGCGGGTGTGGGCCCCACCTCTAACTTCCCCTTTGTAGGATAAAAACCACCTTCCTTAGATAAAATTTGTACACAAATTTTTTTATCTATTTTAATCTAAATCCCCATTTATTAAACCTCAACCCGCTCAAAACACAACTACGACAAAGGTCCCCCTAAGCAATTACCGGCACTGCGAGTTCATCGGTGCTCTCAGATTTCAATTCCGAGCACCGGTTCAAAAGATAAAAAAACTCGCTCGTTCGTTCACTGAACGTACCTGAGATAACTTTGGAAATTGATTCCGGGCACACCGTGCCTCGGAATTAGGTGCCGTCATAAGCCACAGACTCGTAAAATTCCAAAGAAATTAAAAAAAAATTCCTTGAAATTTCCGGGTCTTTACATGATTCGTTTAGGACTTTATCAATTTACATGCATGTTATAATCATCTCAAAACATGCTGAATAAAGCGAAGATATTTAACAACCGTCTCACATAGCATATCATATTTTTTTAACAACTCCATCCAAGAAAACTTAAGGCGTGGAAAAATAATATGCATCAAAAGGTACCCTTGGCCAACATTCATAACAAATAATCAATTCAAAATCTTAATTTAATGCACGAAAATTAATTAATTAAACAATTAATTAAGAAATTAATTAATTAATTAATTAGTATCTATTTAACCAATCATCAATTAATTAACCATTTAATATTTAAAATGTAACAATTAATTCATCCATTAATTATTACTGGTTTCCAATATATATTCTAAACACGTCAAATATTCAATATTCTCAATAATCAGTAAAATACACAATTTTATTACAACTAATGACTTGATAATTAATTCTACAATTAATTAACCTATTACCCATTCTACCCATCCAAATAATTTAACTATTTAATCATATCACTTTAACCAAATTAGAAAAACATGCTTAAAATCAACACATGTTCAAGTTCTCATTAATCTCATGTGGGTGGCGTCATTTAATAACATCAAATGTGTCATGCATCCAAAAATAATAGTCAAGTAAACTCACATTCACAATTTATTTAAAGAAGTTATAATTCTTAAATAATGTGTTATGGATTTGGGACCCTACCTTGGGGTGACACCATTTTAAATCTGAAGCGCTTTAGTATACATGGAGGCAACCAATCCAAAATTGGTCTGCAGTTGCACGTATGTGCACCGTATATATATATATATATATATCCACACACACACACACACATATATATTCACACGCGTGTCCTAAAAAAATATAAATAAAATTCAAAATATTAAACATGTACTCAGAATCAAAGCAGTAAGGACCAACACACCTCTAACTAGGTACTGAGGACTCATATAAATTATCAAACCCTTAATTTAATGATGTGAAACAATACCACAGTTATATAACCTTACCTTAAACATGATGGAAAAGTGAAAAAGAACCCATCTGCCTCGCCTTTGTTGGCATATGCTGGAATACAGTCCAAAGGGTCTAGAGGAGCCCCTTGCACATCCCTAGAACCGAAGAAACAAGGAAACACAATATAACCCGAACCGTAGGGTTTTGGAAGAGAAAACAGTGCGAGGGAGGATTCAAACAGCCGATGCGAATCACAAAACAAATGCAGATGGAATCACCTTACAGAGACAGACAAGATTCGAGAAGACACCAGGTGGATTTGATCGCTCGAAGACGAGCCGATGATGGGGGTGTAGCGTGCCTAAAAGGTGGGGCCTCATGTGTTTTTGTTGTTCCTCCTATATGGTGGTTCACCACCCTCATGTTCTATCCCACAATTATCAATTACACCCAAGATAAACTAATAGTCTTAATATAATAATAATAACATTTATTATTCTAATTTAATATAATGTTACTTCATTAACTAACCTTTAAATAAATGATTCAAAATTAATTCTGAAACTCCCCATTAATCATCCAATCATATTAATACAATAATAATAATAATATCCTTATTATTAGTATTAAATATTTTTTTTATTTAAAAATAAAATAATTAAAAAAATGCTTTTAAAAAACTAGGTAACCACACAACTGACCCGCACTATTTGACTAACCGTGCACAACCAGATATCTACATTTAAAATGGTTTAATTAAATTAAACCCAACTCCACATTTAATCCTCATTTAATATTGCCATTTAAAATTACCCTTCTTCTATAACGCCCAACTCCTAATTTACACATTATTTAATTAAATTCATTCACAAAATTTAATTAAATAATTTCCTCACTTCATGTTTTTTAATTAAATTATATGAACGCAATTTAATTAAATTTAAAAACTCCAACTCATCATTATTTAATTAATTATCTCAAAACAAATTAATTAAATAAAAACCTGCACTTTATACCGATTAATTAAATTCTTATTGACATTTAATTTAATTAAATGAAACCCAAAAAAATCCATTATTATTATTATTCATAATAATAATAACAACCACTCATAAAACCATAATAATAATAATTTCATTATTATTATTATTATTCAACCTTAGATAAAACCCAACACCTCTTATTAAATAAAAACACTTCTTTATTAATTACGAAACTCTTTATTTAATTAGTCGTTTCTTTGAGATACAAAAAAGCCTCATTAATTTCACATAACAATTACACCTCATTAAACATCCAATTAAAATCTTTTAACATAAATGTTACACCCCATTTAATTAAAAACACTTCTTCATTCATTATTCTCTTCATAAAAATTTCATAATTAATTATGAAACGCCCAATTTATTACAATATCATTAATATGATAAAAACTCCAACCCATAACCCCTAATTTAATTTCCATAAGAATAATAATAATTACATTCATAAAAAATCTCATTATTATTATTTTTCAAACTCTTGATAAACCCAACACCACTACTTAATAACAACGCTTCATTAAATCTGAAACTCCTCATTTTATTAAATGTTTCTTTGATAAGATCAAAAGCCACATTAAATTCTCATAAATGATACACTCCTTTAACATGAAATTAAAATCTCAAAGCATTAAAATAATTTATGACACCATAATAATAATAACAACATTATTATTATTAGCACATTCCTCCATTTAATAAGAAATGGTCATTTAATAATTATGAAACTCTTTATTTAACTAAAACAGTTCTTCGATAAACCCAAAATCCACATTAATTTCTTTAACCGTCATTTAATTAATTCTTTATCGTTCATTTAATTAAACAACCACAATAATATTAATAATAATAACTTATAATAATAATAATTATTATAATTATTATTGAAACTTTATTTTAATTAACCACAATCTCTCATATAATCTTATTTAATTAAATTAAATAATTTATTAAATAGGGTAAACTACACGTGTTGGACCACAACCGTGCGTTGTCCATGCAGATTCATTAATGTGGACTTTTCTGGATCTGGTGTTCCCGAGACTCATCGGGACAATCGCTAAAAAATATCTGGTAATTACATCAGTCCAAAAACAGCCCCTTTAGCTGTTAAAACACATGGAATAAAATTCCGAAGAACAGATTAAAAAAACGACCCATCGATAAACTGAATTTTTTTCGAAAACCTTCGTATTTTAATAGGGTTCAAAAACACAGAACTTTACAATATCACACTGGAGGACTGAAGGGTTTCTTCTTCTTTATTTTATTTTATTTTATTTTTTATATAGTTTAATTTTATTTAGATTTTTTTATATTTAATTAATTCATGCATACTATTTTAATATTAATTTATCTATCTGTTTCTTCTTCCATTATTTTCTTCTTTCATTATGTTTCTCTTCTTCTTATTCTCTACCATTCCATTATTTTGTATTTCATTCTCTCTTATTTTTATTTTTATTCTCTTATTTCTCTCATCATCCACAATAACCTCTGATTACCAATAATATGAGGCTAGAATAAGGCTCAGCCTCAGGGGAGTATTGGGTGTTCCTAAATTTTGTTCTTAAATTATTTAATTTATTTAATATTTTATTGTTGAGTAAGAGTGATATCTATAGGTGAAACATTTTCCACCATGAAAATGATCTTAAACACACTTATATACTTGTATTTAAATATTTTCTTACAATTCCATTGAATATAAGGTCTTCACATGGTAGATTTGACCTAGTCAATAGATGAAGCATCATATGATGGAGTAGGGTCCAAGAGGATTCTGCACTCTCAGTTAAGGTCTGTCATCAAGATTGATTATATGGTAGGTGGATTTTTAGTTTACCAAAGAGTATTTACTATGATTTAAAAGATTTCACAACCACTAAATAAATTAATAGTAGTTAATAATTATATTTTATAAATAAAATATCAAAAAAAAAATAAAAAAAAATAACCAACGTGAATAATCAAGGAACTTAAAACCCTAACATAATGAAAAAGTTCTTTCATTACCAACCACATTTTATTTTCATTTTATGTCAAGTTTAGAATTTTAATTCTATATCTATTTATGTCCAATATTTTAGAAAATGATTAAAAAAACAAATAAAATTAGTTTAGGTGAATTAGAATAAGAAATCAAATAACTGTAAAGTTCAATAAGTGAGACGACCCTGGTTATCCAAATTTCTACACTAGGAAAATAAATAAATTAGCTTTTACCACACCCTGAAATAGATGTGTATTATTGTAACATCCCCTACCCGAGAGCCACTGAATTGGTGCCTTAATCCAGGTTGTCACATGACCTCAACCATGGATTCCTATACTCCAGAGGCTTTCAACTAGCGGTGAGGGTCTAATAAGCCACATAGGGAGACTATACACTCTTTACCAGAGTATTCCATAATAGTTAACAATACAAATAGTAAAAAAAATATGTGATAACCAATAAACATGCATAGAAACATCTCCCAAAACTGAGTACAACCACAAATAAATATTAACCATGTCATGTCATGCGTATAGTTCCAAAATGAAGGAAACCCAAAATAAATGCAACCAACTAAATCCCAAAAATGGTCCTGAATCTAAGTTTATATCCATATCCATGAATAAACCAAGCTCAAATCAACTCCCAAGCACTGGGCCCTTTCCATTGTCTGAACCCACAACAATAAAGTCTTCTTGGGTAGCGGCCCGAGCATAGTGTGAGTACAACTCAGTAGGCCACCACCAATGGTGTCTACAAAATATCCAGTCTAAAAAGATAGTTCATGTAAGTACAAAATAGATGGTAAGATAAGAAAAGGACAAAAAAGGTGCCATTATATAACCAAGTACATATAAACAGTCTCTATCTTTTTTATCATTTTAATCATTTATACCATCTTCATTACTTAATCCCTTTTTATCATCTGTTCCACGGGTTAGGATTATACATCATCTACACATGGGTCTAAGGAAAACAATCACTATGCATAAGGGAATGAGTCAATTCCTTATCAAACTAGGGATAAAAATTTCATAACAGTACATCACACTTACCTTGGATACTTAGTCTAGGTAATATCATTGAATGAAACCACTATGAGAATAGAGAATAAGTAAGACACCTTAACTTGTGAATTCTTGGGTGGGGTTAGAGCATCAGTCCAACCCAACCAGTGAGAGGAGCCTTAATCCTTTATCCCACCACCAAGCCATGAGCACATGCTTATTTATCCATTCACTACACACATACCATATCACAACTAATCATAACAAAATAAAATAATAATCACATTCCTTAACTGTAACACCCCGACCCTAGTTACCTAGAGTCGGTGCAATATTACATAACATTGGAATGATCACAAGAAAGATCAAATCTCGAAAGATCGATTGGTTTAGTAGCCTTGGAAACACTATATATATTCATAAAGTTTTACATTACATCATAAAGTGAAAAACTACTACTACAACATATTGTCTCAATAGTCCAAACTATTATACCCTCATAATATCCCGGTAGGTCATTCATAATTTACTTCTTCACATCCTGGGAAAAATAAAACATAGAAAAGGGGTGAGCTCAAATACCCAATAAGGATAACAATATAGCAAAAAATTTCATAAATAAGAATAAACATTTAAGGCAGTGTATAATTAAAACAAAAGACTTTTAAACTTGAACTTAAACATAGTAGGGAAAAAATATAATGAAATAATTTCATTTAATTATTCACATGGATATTCTACTAATCGAATAATCACATGAAATATCAATAACCACTTTCATAATGATGGAATGCATAATGCCAGACTATCAAAACCACATAACCAAGGCCTCATGCCAAAACTACAAATAATATTTTGTCAAGGCCTTGTGCCAAGAAACTAGTTTGTCTCATCAGACCTACCGATGCATCGAGGAGATATAGCGGGCTCCACTCGTCACATATTAAGTGAAATGCATTCCCATATGAAAAGGTTTAAACATAACATAAACATTCATATTAAAACTAGCATACGAAAGGTAAATAATTCATCCATAAACCATGAATGGTATAAAAATAACACATCCACAGTCAAACATAGCACAAAACCTTCAATACAATATAGAAGTTTTGTATCATAATAAATCAACTTTAAATAAGTGTAAAATCCATCAAAGGATGTTGACATAGATGAAATCAAAACTCTTTTTAGAGAAATATCTCTTTCTATTTTGAAATAATTTAAGAGTAATATATTTATAAAATAAAACATTTTCTTTGAAAATATTCTTATAAGATTTAAGGGAAGCTTCGACGATTTTTATAACAGTGGAAAATAGCTGCACCTGCCATATAAGTAAAAAAACATTCTTACCTTAATTATGTCGAAAAGGTTAAAAAGGACCTTGTTTGGAAAATGATGGAAATATTCCTTTATAAACCACTTATAAAAGTCAACAAGGGTATAAATAACTTTAACCCATATTCTAGTAAATAGTAAAAAATGTTTTGAAATACATTTTTAAGAAACATGGATTTGGATGATAAAGAAATCCTAGTAGATTATTACGTATAAACAACCTCGGATAATGAAGAGATTGCAAAATAAACTCTTACCTTGTAATTTTCCTTGGTTGGGGGTAGGTTAACCTCCTGTATAATGGTGAAATAATTGTTATTAAATTATACAATAATCATATACATTAATATGATATCATATTTTATCTTTTAACATTTATTTGTTAATAATATCTTAGTATTATCGTTGTTTCGGGTGTTAACTTACTCGTTTTATTTTATATGTTTTGTTACGTAAGCCATGTTTGTAATGGATAGGTTGTATCTTATTCATATCCATAATGATATCAAGTCCTTAAACATTATTTTTAAATCATCAAATGATAATTATACTTGAATGGATATGATGGAGAATGAATCTCATCGCGTTCGTGGAGACGGTAGTCCGTACGTACGCACGAGCGACAATATCATTATTTTGATATTAAAACAATATATAGTTTGATGGTATATCATATATAAAGAATTATTATCATGTTATATTTATTATTTAGATGAATTATAAATCATTATTATACCCATCCAAATAATAATTTATTGGATAACAATTACACCACGGCGTGGAGACGGTAAGTCGTACGTACGCACGTATGGTGACATGTTATTCAAAGGATGAATATAATACTGAATATGGTTGTACCATATTTATAATAACATCACAGTATATATAATATACTGGAGTTATTATTTTAGAATGGTAATAACAAAGAAGGAAGAAGTGGAAGAAGAAAGGAACTTGGAAAAGGGTGGTGAAATCATTACCTCTTCTTTGGGTTCTTCCTTTTGATTTTGTCAAAAGGGCTCTTAGGATGGCTTTCTGACTAAAGGAATTCCTCTAGGATGAAGTGAGGGAAGTTGAGAGAGTATTTGGGCAGAGTTTGGCCGAGCCAAAAGGCTTTGAAGGTGTGAGTTAATGAGAAGGGAGAGTACCCTTTTATAAGAGGGGTGAGGGGCACCTTTGGAAAAACTAGAAATATTATTTTATAATAAATTCATATTCAGTTTCTAATGGATCCAAAGTGGATTATTTAAATTTTAAGGTGGGTATAGGTCTAAAACCACTCAACCAATAGAATTTATACAGGTTTGGGTCATTATACTAACTTTATATTTAAGTATTAACTCTTAGTTAATTAGTTTCACTTTTACAATGTCTATTTTTAGTTTTATATTATATGGTTAATAAACTTACTATATACATCCAAGCGACCCCAAAGTAGTCTATTAATTATACACCTATCGTGATATAAGTCTCTTGGCCGAATCTTATATTTTTAGTAATTTAATATCAATTAATAATATAATATTTGTTTTAAAAACTCTTTTATGTCAATTTTGTCACTATTCAATAATTGATTTTTTTAAAACTTATAACAGAATGATTACTTCTAATAAAGTTAATTAACGCATTCCTAACATGTCATATTAACTTATAAAATTAGTTTAATTCATAAAAAGTCTCAAATTATATTTATTTGGGTATCTACAATATCAATCATTTTAATTTTTCACTATTATGGTAATTACTGCATCACCATTGTGTCATAAATAAATTACATTATTTAATGTCTAAAAATTATAAATAAAATATCATTATATAGTAAATCTTGTTATCTTTCTAATGAATATTTATAGTCAAAAATATAACATATATAACCCTATGTAAAAATTGTTTTTCTAAAAGATATATGCTTGTGTCATTTTTGTATTCATTTTAACTTAATTAAAATAAAGTGTCCCTATCACTTACAAGTGGCACCATGGGGTCCCAAAATCGACCTAAAGATGCCCATGGTCGGACATGTATCAACCAATAAGGTTAGGACACGTTTAAGGGTTATTTTTTATTATTATAATATTATTTTTTAACCCTCATTTACCGGATTTACCCTTTAACCATGGTAAATAAAATATTTACCGAAGTAATTATTCAAAATGTCTAAAAATAAAATTTACCTATTTACACAATTTGAACATACTGATTAAAAATATGGAATCCATTTTTCCAAATTCAAAACATAGAAGAGGCATAAATTAATTTAAAATTAATTCCCGCTGTCAAAATAAAAAAGCGTGTTTTTAAGATATAATAACTATCAAAAGATTGATACTTGTTTATGTTAGGTTTAATTGTGAAATTATGTCCAATGACCAACATTGTATTAAATGGTAAAAATATATTCTAAATATACTTTAAAAACGCTCAAATTCATAATTTATCCCTATTAATTATTTTGATTAAAAAAGTTGTTTTTAATTAAAATTTAGTAATTTTCACTATTCATCAAAATATTAAAGTTATCCGAAAAGTACCAAACTTTCACCTTAGGCTAAATTCGATACTCCGAATCTAAAAATGAAGTCCATTTTGAGAGATAAAATTTATAAAATTTCAAAAATTAGGTATTACTATTCATAACGGCTAGTTTGATTGGTTGTGGTGTGTTAGAACTCGATGTTGCGTACAACACAAGCTATCACATTATTCAAAGAGAAACGTACCATAGAAGCTTGGGGTGTTACATTCTCACCTCATTCAAATAATTTCGTCCACAAAATTTCTAGAATACTACTGCATGAAAAGACTCATGTGGTTCTTCATCATAAGTTCCTCGGGTTCCCACGTTGCCTCTTCCATCTTATGGTTTCTCCACAAAACTTTTACCAGATGTGTCGTCCGATTTCTCAGTACTTGTTCTCTCGTATCAATAATCTTGATGGGTTCTTCGCAATAAGACAGACCGGGTTCCAGTTTTAATTCCTCATAGGTGAGTACATGCGTTGGGTCAGGCATTTATTTCCTCAACAGAGATACGTGGAACACATCGTGAACTTTGGAGAGACTTGGCGGCATTGCCAATCAGTAAGCTATAGCCCCAATTCGTTCTAGAATTTCAAAAGGTCCGATATACCTGGGACTCAATTTACCTTTCTTACCAAAATGTATGACTCCCTTCCATGGAGATACCTTCAGGAAAACATGATCACTGACTTGAAATTACAACTCCTTCCTTCAATTATCAGCATAGCTCTTCTGCCTACTTTGAGCTGCTTTGATGTGATTTTGGATTACCTTCTCCTTTCCCATAATTTCCTCCACTAGTTCTGGACCTACAAGTTTTCTTTCACCAACGTCATCCCAACAAGTTGGTGTGCAGCATCTCTTTCCATATAATGCTTCATATGGTGCCATCTGAATACTCGAATGGAAGCTATTGTTATAGGAAAATTCTACCAGAGGTAAATATTGTTCCCACATACCCTGAAAGTCAAGTGAGCAGGATCTCAACATGTCTTCTAAGGTTTGAATAGTTCATTCTGATTGTCCATCTATTTGAGGGTGGTAGGCAGTGCTCAAATGAAGTTCAGTATCTAGGATTTCTGAAGACTTTTCCAGAATCTTGAAGTAAAACAGGGATCACGATCAGAAATAATCGATAGGGGTACTCCATGAAGTCTCACAACTTCATCAATATATATTCTTTCTAGACGTTCCAGTGGTAGATATTCTCTTATAGCAAGAAAATGTGCTGACTTGGTAAGACGATCAACAATGACCCATATTGCATTGTTCCTTCTAGGAGTCTTTGGTAGCCCCATGACAAAGTCCATCGTAATATTGTCCCATTTCCACTCCGGTATGGGAAGAGGTTGCATGAATCCTCCAGGCTGTTGCCTTCCATCTTTCACTTGTTGACAAACCATACATCTTGACACAAAATCAGCAATCTCCCTCTTCATGTTGTCCCACCAAAAATGTTCCTTCAAATCTCTATACATTTTGGTGCTCCCAAAGTGTATAGAGAAATTGGAACTATGAGCATAATCCAACAATTCCATTTTTAGATCAGGTATATCGGGAACACAAAGTCTCTTCCCAAATTTCAAAATTCCAGCTTCATACACAAAGTCTCTCAATCTCCCATTATTCACAGCTTTAATCTTCTTTTGAAATTCTTCATCATCGGTCTAAGAACTCTTAATCCTTTCTAGTAAATATGGTTTGGCAACCATTTGAAAAAGAATTGATGTTTCACCTTCCATGGTTATCCCCATGTCCATCTTCACTAGATCCAAGAAAATTGGATCCCTTTTAATTCTCATATTGTTCAAAACTCCATGGTATTTTATGCTCAAATCATCTACCACCTTGTTTGCCTTCCCCAGGTGGTAGTGTATCGTGCAATCATAATCCTTGAGTAATTCAAGCCATCTCCTTTGCCTCATGTTGAGTTCTTTTTTTGAGAAAATATACTTCAAACTCTTGTGATCAGTATAAATCTCACATTTTTCACCATAAAGGTAGTTCCTCTATTTCTTCAAAGCAAAGATCATAGATGCTAACTCGATATCATGAGTAGGATAGTTTTGCTCATGAATTTTCAACTGTCGTGATGCATAGGCAATAACCCTATCATTCTGCATAAGGACACAACCAAGTCCTTTCTTCGATGCATCACTATAAATAACGAACCCATCATTCCCTGATGGTAGATTCAATATAGGAGAATTGACTAATCTTATCTTCAGTTCTTCGAAACATTCTTCACACTCTTTTGTCCAAACAAATTTAATCCCTTTACGTGTGAGCTTCGTTAATGGGTTATCCAATCGGGAAAAATTCTGGACGAAACGTCGATAATAACCCGCCAAAGCAATAAAAATGCGTACCTCAGTTATACTCATAGATGCTGGCCATTCTTGGATTGCCTTGGTCTTAGAAGGATCATCATAGATTCCATCTTTAGAGACAATATGTCCAAGAAAAGAAATCTCATGAAGCCAGAATTCACACTTGCTAAACTTCCCATATAATATTTCATGTCTTCTCAGAGTCTTCAGGATAATGCGCAAGTGACTTTCATGATCTTCATAGATTTTAGAGTATACCAAGATATCATCAATAAATACCACCACAAATTCATCGATATATTCCTTGAAAACTCTATTCATCAGATCCATGAAAACAAAGGGTGCATTAGTCAATCCAAAAGGCATTACAGTAAACTCGTAATGCCCGTACCTGGTTTGAAATGCTGTCTTCAGAATGTCTTCCTTCTTTACACACAACTGATGGTATCCAGATCGAAGGTCAATCTTTGAAAAGTATTGAGATCCATGCAGTTGGTCAAATAAATCATCAATGAGAGGTAGGGGATACTTGTTCTTTATTGTTATAGCATTTATCTCCCTATAGTCGATACATAACCTCATAGATCCATCTTTCTTTTTAACAAAAAGAACAGGGGCTCCCCATGGAGAAACACTAGGGAGAATAAATCCCTTATTACTCAATTCCTCTAGTTGTTTCTTTAGTTCAACTAATTCTACAGTGACCATTCTATAAGGGGTCTTAGATATAGGCCTTGATGTAGGAATTAAATCAATGGAAAACTCAACTTCTCATTTTGGAGGATATCCAGGTAAATATTCCAGAAATACATCTATATATTCTTTCAGAACAGGTACATACTCTATTTGAACATTCCTTTCCTCACCCATAGTCATTTCATTCTATTACTCCCCAATAATTGAATTTAGTTGAGCTACTGGGGGTGGATCTAGATAAGAATTAGGTGGTGACGATTCTGCTCTAAAGATAAGGTGTTCCTTATCATCATCATCAAAAATTGTAACCTCCTTCTTCTTACAATAAATATTCGCATCATAATCTGAAATCCAATCCATACTGAGGATTATATCAAACTCAATCATTGGTATGATGATGAGATCATCAAATAAAGAACATTTATGTGCTCTAATGGGGACTGATTCACAAAACTTTGTTGCAATGATACTTCCCTTAGGAGTTTTAACTGAAAACTCCCTTGTTAAATCAAATTGGAAATATCTAATTTTCTTAGCAAATTGGGAAGATATGAAACAATGCGATGATCCAGAATCAAATAATGCATTTTCTAAACTTGAGGAAACCATTAAATTACCTGCCACCACGTCTTTCGGAGCTTCTACCTCAGCAGTAGTGATAACATAAGCTTGGCCTTGATCCCTTGGCCTTTTCTGAGGTAAGTTACCCTGACGATTTGGACATTCATTTTCATAATGTCCCATCTCCCTAAAATTGTAGCACTGAACATTGGTAGCTTCCTTCTTCCCTTTTCAATCACGAGCTTGGCGACCGTTTTCACCACATTTGCAACAGACACCCATTCCCTTTAAGCAAGTACCCAGGTGTTTCTTTCCACATTTACCATAGGATGTATATTCAACCTTTACCTTATTCCCCTTATTTCCATTCCCAGATTGATCAGCAGATCTCTTCTTCTCCTTCTTTTCTTTAAAGTCATAAGACTTAGAGAATTCCTTTTCTGTCTTGATTGCACATGAGATAATGTCTTCGTACGATGAGAAGGATTGTGAGACTAATGCTCGGCGGAGAAATTGTTTTAACCCATCAAAGAAACGATCAATCTTACTTCTTGGGTTACGTATATAATCTCCAGCATACCTTGCTAACCTTGTAAAGTTAGCCGCATACTTTGCGACATTCTCATCCTCCTTTTGTCTCAGACTCAGAAATTGCCTTTCCATATCTGCTTGATGGTCACGAGGAAAGTATTTTTCTAAAAACAGATCTTTGAACTCCCTCCATTCCATATTTGATATTTCATCATCTTCCTTCGTATTTTGAATCAATGACCACCATTGATCAGCATATCCAGTGAGGCGGTAAACTGCCATGATAACATTTTCCCTTTCACTACTCCCCAAAGCCTAAAATATTTTCTCTAGGGAATTTATCCATTACTCAGCTACTAAGGGATTTGTACTCCCATTGAACGTTGGTGGTTGTTGACTCATGAATCGATCTAACATTGATCCTCCACGTAGTGGATCAGGGTGCTCCATACGGGTAAGGTTATTATTCATAACCTGAGTGAGTTGTCCCAGTATGGTGATTAGCTGATAGACACCAGTTGCATCACCAACTCCACTATAATTATCTTGAACAGGAGGGAAATCCCTACATGGAGTGCGTGCATTGATACAGTTTCCATTTCTTCCACTAGGAGCCATTTCTAAACAATGGCATAAAGTAGATCAGTTTATGAATCAAAATACACAATTTCATACTTATAAAACACTTAACATAAATTGAACAATTTATGGATATAATCCATAATCATAAAAATATTTTCTTTGAGGAAGTATATACTCATAAACCCTTCATAATGATTTGTAAAGAAAATGAGATTTATCCTAAGAATATCCCCTGGGAGTGTCGTAACCAAGAGTGCATCAATGCCCGTTGTCGTGCACTAGTTCCCGTTCGAGTCTAGCTCAAAGTGGTGTTTTCAGGTTTTACCCCTAGGTACATCTGTGCTAGAGTCGCCTCTACCTGCTCGTATCCAAACAGGGATGTATTGCTCAGAAAACTCACAAAATCTCTACAATACCAAAATTCTAGGAATTTCTTCTATAATAATCCTCAAAGCCCATCTTAAATCTATGTGCTATAATCAGAGTTTATCTAAATATAGCTTCCAAGGTTTGTACTAAACTTCCTCTGATACCAACTGTAACGCCCTGACCCCAGTTACCTAGAGTTGTTACATTATTACATAACATTGGCATGATCACAAGAAAGATCAAATCTCGAAAGACAAATTGGTTTAGTAGCCTTGGAAACACTAGATATATTCATAAAGTTTTACATTACATCATAAAGTGAAAAACTACTAATACAACATATTTTCTCCATAGTCCACACTATTATCTCCTCATAATATCCCTGCAGGTCATTCATAATTTACTTCTTCACATCCTGGAAAAAATAAAACATAGAAAAGGGGTGAGCTCAAAACCACATAACCAAGGCCTCGTGCCAACACTACAAATAATATTTTGTCAAGGCCTTGTGCCAAGAAACTAGTTTGTCTCATCAGACCTACCGATGCATCGAGGAGATATAGCGGGCTCCACTCGTCACATATTAAGTGAAATGCATTCCCATATGAAAAGGTTTAAACATAACATAAACATTCATATTAAAACTAGCATACGAAAGGTAAATAATTCATCCATAAACCATGAATGGTATAAAAATAACACATCCACAGTCAAACATAGCACAAAACCTTCAATACAATATAGAAGTTTTGTATCATAATAAATCAACTTTAAATAAGTGTAAAA
Organism: Viscum album; assembly: GCA_963277665.1. NCBI lineage: Eukaryota > Viridiplantae > Streptophyta > Magnoliopsida > Santalales > Viscaceae > Viscum > Viscum album. The sequence continues at coordinate 391,957,389 of OY728155.1, forward strand.
TCCATCAAAGGATGTTGACATAGATGAAATCAAAACTCTTTTTAGAGAAATATCTCTTTCTATTTTGAAATAATTTAAGAGTAATATATTTATAAAATAAAACATTTTCTTTGAAAATATTCTTATAAGATTTAAGGGAAGCTTCGACGATTTTTATAACGGTGGAAAATAGCTGCACCTGCCATATAAGTAAAAAAACATTCTTACCTTAATTATGTCGAAAAGGTTAAAAAGGACCTTGTTTGGAAAATGATGGAAATATTCCTTTATAAACCACTTATAAAAGTCAACAAGGGTATAAATAACTTTAACCCATATTCTAGTAAATAGTAAAAAATGTTTTGAAATACATTTTTAAGAAACATGGATGTGGATGATAAAGAAATCCTAGTAGATTATTACGTATAAACAACCTCGGATAATGAAGAGATTGCAAAATAAACTCTTACCTTGTAATTTTCCTTGGTTGGGGGTAGGTTAACCTCCTGTATAACGGTGAAATAATTGTTTTTAAATTATACAAGAATCATATACATTAATATGATATCATATTTGATCTTTTAACATTGATTTGTTAATAATATCTTAGTATTATCGTTGTTTCGGGTGTTAACTTACTCGTTTTCTTTTATATGTTTTGTTACGTAAGCCATGTTTGTAATGGATAGGTTGTATCTTATTCATATCCATAATGATATCAAGTCCTTAAACATTATTTTTAAATCATAAAATGATAATTATACTTGAATGGATACGATGGATAATGAATCTCATCGCGTTCGTGGAGACGGTAGTCCATACGTACGCACAAGCAACAATATCATTCTTTTGATATTAAAATAATATACAATTGGATGGTATATAATATATACAGAATTATTATCATGTTATATTTATTATTTAAATGAACTATAAATCATTATTATACCCATCCAAATAATAATTTATTGAATAACAATTACACCACGACGTGGAGACGGTAAGCCGTACGCACGCACGTATGGTGACATGTTATTCAAAGGATGGATAGAATACTGAATATGGTTGTACCATATTTATAATAACATCACAGTATATATAATATACTGGAGTTATTATTTTAGAATGGTAATAACAAAGAATGAAGAAGTGGAAGAAGAAAGGAACTTGGAAAAGGGTGGTGAAATCATTACCTCTTCTTCGGGTTCTTCCTTTTGATTTGATCAAAAGGGCTCTTAGGTTGGATTTATGACTAAAGTGAGACCTCTAGGATGAAGTGGGGGAAGTTGACAGAGTTTTTGGGCAGAGTTTGGCCGATCCAAAAGGTTTTTAAGGCGTGATTTAATGAGAAGGGGGAGTACCCTTTTATAAGAGGGGTGAGGGGCACCTTTGGAAAAGCTAGAAATATTATTTTATAATAAATTCATATTCAGTTTATAATGGCTCAAAAGTAGATTATTTAAATTTTAAGGTGATTATAGGTCTAAAACCACTCAACCAATAGAATTTAGACTGGTTTGGGTCATTATAATAACCTTATCTTTAAGTATTAACTCTTAGTTAATTAGTTTCACTTTTACAATGTCTCTTTGTATTTTTATATAATATGGTTAATAAACTTACTATATACATCCAAGAGACCCCCAAGTGGTCCATTAATGATACAAAAATCATGATATAAGTATTTTGGCCTAACATTATATTTTTAAGAATTTAATATCAATTAATAATATAATAGTTTTTTCAAAAACTCTTTTATGTCAATTTTGACACTATTCAATAATTGATTTTTGTAAAAATCATAACAGAAATATTACTTCAAACAGAGTTAATTAAATAATTTATAACATGTCATATTAACTTATAAAATTAGTTTAATTCATAAAAAGTCTCAAATTATATTTATTTGGGTATCTACAATATCAATCATTTTAATTTTTCACTATTATGTTAATTACTGCATCACCATTGTGTCATAAATAAATTAAATTATTTAATGTCCAAAAATTATAAATAAAATACCATTATGTAGGAAATATTGTTATATTTCTAATGAATATTTATAGTCTAAAATCCAACATATATAACCCTATGTAAAAATTGTTTTTCTAAAACATATATGCTTGTGTCATTTTTGTATTCATTTTAACTTAATTAAAATAAAGTGTCCCTATCACTTACAAGTGGCACCATGGGGTCCCAAAATCGACCCAAAGATGCCCCTGGTCGGAAATTTATCCACCAATAAGGTTAGGACATGTTTTAGGGAAATTTTTATTATTATAATATTATTTTTTAACCCTCATTTACCGGATTTACCCTTTAACCATGGTAAATAAAATATTTACCAAAGTAATTATTCAAAATGTATAAAAATAAAAGTTACCTATTTACACAATTTGAACATCCTGATTCCAAATATGGAATCCATTTTTCCAAATTCAAAACACAGAAGTGGCAGAAATTAATTTAAAATTAATTCCCGCTGTCAAAACAAAGAGCGTGTTTTTAAGATATAATAAATATCAAAAGATTGATACTTGTTTATGTTCGGTTTAATTGTGAAATTATGTCAAATTACCAAAATTATATTAAATGGTAAAAATATATTCTAAATATACTTTAAAAACACTCAAATTCATAATTTCTCACTATTAATTATTTTTATTAAAAAAGTTGTTTTCAATTAAAATTTAGTAATTTTCACTATTCATCAAAATATTAAAGTTATCCAAAAAGTACCAAAATTTCACCTTAGGCTAAATTCGATACTCCGAATCCAAAAATGAAGTCCATTTTGAGAGATAAAATTTCTAAAATTTCTAAAAGTAGGTATTACTATTCATAACCGCTAGTTTGATTGGTTGTGGTGTGTTAGAACTCGATATTGTGTACAACACACGCTATCACATTATTCAAAGAGAAACGTACCGTAAAAGCTTGGGGTGTTACATTAACCATAAAAATAATATTTAATTACTATTCTATAATCCATTAACATGTTTTTTATTGAAATTTCAAATTCATTTAGCCCAATTTTCATTCTTGTGCCTTAACCCATTAAGTATATTCAACAATTACCATACATTAACCAATATTCAACCATTACCGTAATTTAATCCATTTATCCCATTCAACATATTCATCAAATAATTATTCAAAACCATTTACCTGTTCTTCAATTCATGATCCATCTCCAATTTTACATGTTCATCATTTCATATATACTAATCATTTTAGTCATTTCAACTTAATTCATAGGCCATTTGACATAATCACAATTAACCCAATTGAACATTTTTCAAGCCATGAAAAACCAAACCTTATGACATTATCAAAACCTAGGAAAAACTATAAAAATTCCATTTTCATATCTAATTAACATATTCAGCATGTTCAATATAGGATCTACGTTCTCACAAGACAACTCTACTCTTAAATTTACCAATATCTAGGTCCAGGAATGTCAGGGCACCCCATGGGTGGCTCAAAATAATTCTAATCATACTCAAAGCATCCCATGAGGATCATGAGGGGTATCAATCATTAATTAACCAAATATTTTAATGACTCATACCAAAGGTAACAAATTCACAAAAAGAGGGAAGCAAGATCCCAACACACATGCACATATCTATAACAAAACTATGAGATATAACTTGTAAACCACCTACCTCAAATCTGATGATGAACACACTATTAATCATTGACTTAGATTCATATTCCAGAACCATATGAATCCCCATACTAGATTCCACCAGAAAAATAGGGTTTTTGGGCATCAAAGATGATGGAAGAAACTAGAAACCCTAATCCAGGAAAGAGAAGAAAGAGGAGTGTTAGACTTACCCAGGGCTTTGATTTGACACCAATGGTGCTCCAAATGACTAATAATCAAAGGAGAACCAAGACTGGGTTGATTTGGTTCTTCCTTAGGGTTTATAGGGGGATAAAGTACTGAGAAATCATTTGGGGATCTAAATATCCTCTAATGGAAAATTGTAAATTTTCTAAATTTTATTGGGGCACACAGTTTGTTCGTACGATTTCCCAAACCGTGTGAAAATCATGCATAGACTACTATTTAAGGGGAAAAGGTTTCATAGTTACATGGGGAGCTCCACAATATTTGAATAATCATGTACCAACCTTATGTAATTCCACTATCCAAGGGTGCATGGTTTTCCTAGGAAAGCCACAAAATTTACTAAACCATGAACCGACCATGAACCATGCATGGGATGTACCAATTTATATACTTTGCATGTCCCGAACCCTCGATAAACCCCTAAGGATCCCCTTACTCTTAGTAAACATTTAACAAACCACAAAAAAGAGATTAAAACCAAAATTTAAACAAGATAATACCTTCACGAAGATCAAGATCTTACAACCTCCCCACCTTATAACGACTCTTCCTCAAGGCACATTCCCAAGCATCACTGAGCTTCCGTAACAAAAATATTAGGCCACTAGGCCTGCCTATCCATTTCCCTTTTCTAATATTCTCAAAGAACATTAAAATTATACCACATAATTTAAACCAAAGGTATGATCTTACCCCATAAGTCTTCCTCACCATAATGAATAACACAAACTAGATACTCCTAAAAGGATGCATCAACTTCACCCATACATCAAATACTAGAACTTCATAGTGAAAAATTAGGCAATAGTGCCTAATTGACAACAGATGGAAACTTCACACACAACATTATACCATTAATGAGGAACCCATTAGCACACCATCGGTCTGATCCTCTTTGCAACTCATGACCCGAATCACTTGGTATTATTTTACTATGTTTTCAAAACTATAATGGTGATCAAAACCTAATATCACCTAAAGGAAAACAAAAGGCATTTCCATCCACATTTCCCAACTTACGTTGATCCACCACTCATGTCTCGATGATCCCATTACATAACCATACATCTAAACACAACTAAAATTATTGGGGCACTCAACTGATTAAAAACCCATACCAACCCTTGCTATCAAGGCCAACTCACTTGAACGAAGATCACTCGAGTCCCTATAACCTGAAAAATTGATCATGTAATTAACCAACCACTTGACCATTATGATTATTTCCACAATAATACATTATTTGGTACCCCAGATATTGTATAAAGACCACCAAAATCTTAACCTAGCTTTCACATCATACCTGACATGTTCCCAACTCACCACGCCTGAACATCCATATGGACTTCTCCCTATACTGGCCTCTAGCCTTTCCATTGAAACCACCTAGGAAGAAATTCCTACACTATCCATTCTAGGAATAAGATCAACATAAACTCACTCAAAAAATACTTCATTTCCAAATAGCACTATCCTCTACAATATTAAACTGGAGGTGGGTCACTCTCACCATACCCATTGTTGTTTACCATCTTAGGCCAGCCCACCCTTGACTGACCTATCCTCAAATACTTATCTTCCACTGCTGGAATGATACCCATTTTTAGCTTCCCAAGGTTATTACTGACTTGAATCATATCACTATCATCCAACGATACTACTGAGTTCATCACTGACCTACGGTAGAATTCTACCATCATGGTATCATGGCCCTCCAAACCATCATCGGGCTACACAACCCCCATCAACATCCCAAACATAAGCACTCATACAGTTCGTAAACTAAGTAAAGAAGTCTAGTTTCTCACTCAAACCTTTATAAAATTTTAAACACAATTCTCACCCCAAAACATCCACTAAAGTTGATTTATAACTTTCCACATCTGTCCCCAACTCCTAGCCGAGTCAAGCTATCCTTGACTGACTCGTCCTGAAATGTTTAGCTTCACCATTATAATGAAACTACATCACATGGACAAGTTTCCCTCAAACTTCAATATACTCTAATACCACCCAAATACACTTACCCGGGACTACTTCTATTTTTTGGAGTTATTGAACTCAACATCTCTTGCCAAAACCCATTTTCATGTCTTACCACCCCACTTCAACGGCTTTAAAAAAGGAATCTCAAATTTCATTTGGAAATACCCTGATCCCAAATCCACCACTTGGATCAATCAACCACCATAATCAAGGCCTACCTGGACTATCTGAGAGACCAAATTTACACCTCACAGGTTCATCATTTGCATCCTAGTGCTTCTATATCAACTCAACGTCCTCATCTCCACATCTAGGACTGACTTATCACTCCCCACCTTAAGAGTTTGGTTACCATTGCTCTACATGATGGATTCAAACCACCATGGATTACAATAGATCATAATATGAACCCCAAAACATAGACATGGATGTCTATATTTTCCTAGAACAACAAAATGAATGTAACATAGTGCTCGTTATCAGTTTCCATGAATGGAACCCATGACGTTCGTCGACAACTGGTCCGTCTCAAGGACCTCACCTGAAACCATCAATGGTGTACATCCCACCATCCAGTTCCACATATACTACACCCATGAGTGTAAAGTCCCTAATGAAACTCATCAAACCAAAACACATGCAAGTATCTTGGCATAAATTCAGATCTTCTCAACATACCTGGGATGATGTCAAGATGTTGGGAATGATCGTCACTATCTAAGGCATGCTAATAATTTGTCAAAGAACACCACCACCAACTTATCCATTCCTAATGTCACCTCAAACTATAGGACACCATGACCTTAAAAGGATCTTACGATTCCTTAATGAATACATTTCATCAGAACATAACCACCACCACTCCGGTGTGATTCCCAACCAAGTATCACCAATGATCCATGACCATTCTCTAAGAAACCATGAATGAAATTTTCCCATGGAACTACTTCTAAAACACCCCTACAGATCTTTTGGTAGGCCCCTAATAGTTAACAACCTAAAACTAATTTTCCACCACACCAATAAAACATGGATATGGAGGAGAAAACAAACCATCAAGTTTTGATGGAGAGTGATAGAAAACATGTTTAAGATAAAATTAACCACCATAAAATCACAAACTTGTGATGGGTTAAACAGTCTTTGATTCCCCAGTAGGAAAAGTTAACAGACAAGGTTTTTGTTTTAAGTTAATTTTCATTGAGGAATTAATTTATGAGATTAACTAAAAACACAAGGAAATATACTTACTTGTCATGTAGAAATTCATATTTTACTATATTTCTAACACAAATTCATATTTTCTCTTAACTGTGAGTATTTATGGTAACTTGGTCACATTAAAAGCGCTATAATCAACTTACATAGAATCATATAATCCAAAAAAGATGAACTATATATTTCCCTTGTCTTTAGTTATTAACTAAAACCAAAACATTTAGTACAAGATCAGATAATCCCCAAAAAGGATAAACTTTTACATAAATAGAAACTACTCTTAATCTCCAAAATTTGTCTTAACAAAACCCAAAGTTCAACAAAGACCATTCAATAAACAATTTTCCTTAAAATTCTTCAAAAGTAATCCAAACTTTGATTGTAACCCAAATCAAAAAAGGATCTAATCACATGGTGTTCCAAGATAAATGTTAACATTTATCACCAAATAACATTAGTTACTCATAAAATCTCATATTGAAAAATAATTAACCTAATCACATATTCTCCATGATAGGTTAATCATTTTCATAAATAAACCAAATCGTCATATGTCCACAATAAAAACATAAATTCTTCCAAAATAAAATTTCAACCATTATTCCACAATTGAAATCCCATAGTATTCTATCTTCCTTAGGCATATAGTGTTTCCTCAAAAGGAAGAACGTCTTCCACAACAACCTTTTATCACTTAACCACTAAATCATTTTTCAATACTAAGTATATCCATTTCATACTAAATAAGTTCCAAAAATAAACTTATTCTTGTTCCATAAAAACATTTTACTAAAATAATAAGTCATTCTAACCAGGGAATTCAAGTAGGCTAGTGGTAGGAGATGCTACCTTATCTCCCTTCGATTGTGGGTTTGATTCCTATAGCCTTGCTGGATGCGACGGGTTGTCACCCATCCTATGGGTTGTCCTTTTTATAAAACTCAAAAATAACCCTAACATGTTTTAACCTCAATGGTTTCTCATACCTATCATTTTCATCCAAATTCATTATGATCTCAAAATCTTAATTCTTGAAGTCTTATTTCACCACCATATGATAAAATAAAACGATTCCCAAAATGAATAACATCATACCTTGATCATGGAATCCACTTGGTTTCATTGTCATCTTGTTCACGTAGGTAGAAGGTCCATGAATTACAACAATGATTTAGAGATCCTTCAAAACCATTTGCTTACTCCATCCAAATACACCTTGTACAACATGGGTCATATGGGTGTTCACAGAAAAACAGTTTTGGAAAATAATCATGTATGACATATAATTTCAAAACATCTGATAAAGCGTGATTTCTATAACATAGTCGGACAGAATTTGAGTTGAAACTTTAAATTAACGGTCCATTTAAAATACCATAAGTATGTGCTGAGAGACTATATTTTAAAAGAAAATATAAATAGGTTGCGCAAGGGACTATTTCTTCATCACCATTTTTAAAACCATAATATGCTTCAAAATCATGTGATAAGGTAAAATATTTGAAAACGCCTTAATAATATTTACCTTTCTTGAAAATATGAGAATACTGTGAAAATAGTATTTTTCTAAACACAACCCATGACCCATGATGATAATGAGGTATAATGGATGTGTTTTATATCTAAAACAACTACTTTGAAGTGAGTTGTATGCTAGAAAAAGTTTCAAAATCATCCGAACTTGACTTTGCAATAATTATAGCATGAATGTCATCAGGAAGAGATAGGAATGTCTTTTGAGATCCTCCTACTTCCATTTTTAACTGACTTTCCTTGATTTGAAAAGTTATAAAACAAGGATTTAACTAAAATAATAGACAAAGGGACTAACTACGTGTCTAACGAAAACTCCTCATCCCTAAATTTGTCTAAACTGACCTCTGATACCAAATATAAGGACCCAGCCTTAAAACATTACATAATATTGAATTAAAAGGATAATTCACATTGAGGATCTTTTCAGGTTTAGAGTTTTAGAGAATTAGGCATAACAATTACATTACAACTTGAGTATTACATGTAGACACTACTACATGGTATCCATTTTTTTTCATAAAATAAAAACCCTTATAAAGAAACATGTCTAGTCCCATGTTTAAGACAACATGACTTTTCCTTGATCCCATCCTTGACCCTATTCCACATTATATCCTGTGAAAAAAATTTCAAAAACTTGGGATGAGCAAAAAAATCTCAGTAAGGGATACACAAAGAAGGAAAACTGTTAGTTTTTCAAAACAACAAGTAAACCATGAATACTTTAACATAATTAATACTTTTCACCTTTATGAAGTAGTAAATACTCTTCACTAAATAAAAGATCATTACTTACCCTTTTGTAACCAAAAGATTACCATAAAACACATATAAAGAACACATAACATATAAAGGTAACTTGGGAAATAATCATACTTAAATGGAATAACCATACGGTCGACTTCTACACATATCACTAAATGGAATAGCCATACGGCCGACTTCCATACCCAATTCATTGGAGGTTATAACGTAACCACCCGTCCTGGTATTCACGGAACCACCCGTCATATGGTTTATCACGTAACCAGCCGTCAAAAGTCCAAGTTCCATCACAACACATAAAGTATTTCAAATATAAAAATTTCACCAATAAAATTTCATTTTCAATCACAAGTAGTAATTTCAAGATATTGAAATAATCAATCCATCTTCAAAAACCATTTAAAAAAATGATTTTTGAATCAAAGTGTCACATACCACTTTGAAGTTTTTAAATGAATTATAATTTCAAAACATTAATGTCCATATAAATAAATAATGAAAACCATTTTTAAAACATGGACATTAAAGATAAGGATTTAGAATAATAAATCCTTAAAACATTTAAAATGATATTTTAGTTAAAGAGTTTTTAACAAAATGAGAGATTCTTGAATACAAATAATTGAGGAATAACATTTAATCATAAATTTATAATATCATGATAATAAAGGGGTTCATGATATAATATGTCAAAGGACAGTATATACACCATATAAGAGGGAATTGGTGCATAACAAAAATGAAGTCTCAATGGAAATGTAAATTGGGATGAAATCCCTTATAAAGATGGTATCCTTAAATTAAGGATAAATCAATCTCATAATTATGTGTGAAAAATATAAATACACCCGATATAAGTGGATATTTAAGTGTAAAAAAATTAGAGGCCATTCACACATATTAATAGGATGACATATTCAATAAGTACAAGTTGTACCCAAAGAAATCGAAATTGGGTTAAGACGTTCCCTTGTAAAAATTCGACAGCCTAACGACGTCACTTTAAAATTCAGAAAATGAGTTGATGAGATAAAAAAGGTAATCTCATCACTTGGATATAAATTTTACATCAATAAGGATATATAATAACATACCCCAACATAAGAATATGTAAATTAAAATACATAACAAAACGTTGTCTTTTATAAAGAGGAGGGTGAATAGTTCCCTAACTGATTTGGTAATTTACAAAACATATGCCACAAGAAAGAAGGATCATACAATGAAGATGTAGATACTCATAAATTAAAGTATATTACATATAGAGTACAATCATGGGTAGTACATAAACCAAAAAAAAGGAAATAGTGGAAAATATTGCATGAATCTCATGGGAATAAAAAGTGAGACGAAACCCTTTACCATGTTGTAATCAACTGACTTGTATGAAAAAAAGTTAATAACCACCAAATTAATCACAGAATACCATGAATAAGTGGCGAACAATGGAAATCTCATAGAATTAAAAGTAAGATAAGAAAATCCCTTAAAAAAATTCGGAAGCCTAACGGTGCCACTTTAAAAATTATTAAAATGAATTTATGAGAATAATAGGGGGTATCTCATCATATAAAAATACAAATTATATTATGGTTAATATAAAATAACATCCTCTAACATAAGAACATGGAGAATAAAAGAAATGACATAAAAGAGAGTACTTGAAAAGAAAGAGAGAAGTCGGATCCCTTACCTCGTGTCCGACTTGACCCGATCATTCTTTAATATCATGAATAATAAACAAAATTTAATTTCTACTTTCTTAATAACCTTTTTAAAGTTTATTATCTCTTTTATATCACTTATTACCATGTTATAAACATTTTTCAATAATTTAAGTTAATAACGTTTATTTTGTCGATATTTGGTACTTGAGTAAAAAATGAACACCTTATATTTACAAGTTGTCCATGTGGTCAAAAGTTTATTATATACAGAATGATATTAATGATTTTTATATCATATATATAATATCTATCCAGTATATAGATGTTTTTATAATAGTACATAACATTTAGAGGTAAGTAATGAAATGCACCGTTCATGGAGACGGTAAGCCGTACGTACGCATGAACGCTACTTTCATTTCTATTTATTATTTTAATGGAAATAAAACATAATGATACATAGGTATATTATAATTCCAGTACAATATCATATATAACATCGTTAACTCCATCCTGTATACATCCCACATAAGGCTTTAACGAATCAAATCACTTTGAGGGGGCGGTAGTCCGCACTTCCTCAAATGAGATTATCGTATTTACCCACTATGGAAACCATAACAGCGTACTATAAATGAGAAGTAAATAAGCATAAGGAAATAATAAACATAATATATATATCATATATAAATACAGTTCCACCATAATTGTCACCATGAGAGGTGGTAAGATGTAATTGAACAATCATCATTTCGTGAGGCGTTAGTTTTCCATCCACAGAAACATTATGTTCTTCATACATTAGATGGAGGTTTGTGTAAGTGTAGTTCAAATCCATATTATAACAAAATCCTAGAATATTTAAGATACTCGAGTTTTTAGAAAATAAAGAAATAAAAAGAGTTTAGGGGTTGGAGAAGTAAAATAAAATAAAACAATTTAAGAGAAACTGTTACCTTTAATTTGGGTAACTCCCTTTGGTTTGAACCAAAGGACTTCTTGAAGATACTTCTGCCTAAGGTAAGGCTTATAAGAGGAGGAGAGGGATGTTGAGAGTTTAATTGGGCAGAGGTTGGATGAGCCAAATGGATTGAGATGTGTGAGGATTTGTTTTGAAGTGGTCTCCTTTTATAAGGGAGAGGAGGGGCTCTTTAAGAAAGTTTGCAAAAATTATTTTATTATAAACCTATCTTCGGTTTATAGAGATCCAAAACTAATTAAATATGAAGATAAGATGACTAATGGTCGAAATAAATTCATCCAATAAGAACTGGACAAGTTTTGGATGATATTATAATCATTATAATCATTATAAACTTATTTATTTAAATCATTTATTAATGAGGTAAACATTGCATCATTATTGTGTAATAAATAATTTAATTTATTCGATGTCTAAAAATTATAATAAAAATACCATGATGTAGGAAATAGTTTTATCTTTATAATTAATATTTATAGTCAAAAGTATTTCTTATATAAAACCATATAAAAATTAATTACTAAAAGATATTTTTATGTCTATTTTGCCTTTACTTTAAATTAATTAGTCTAAATTGTCATTATCACTCCCAAGTGGATCAAAGGGGTCCCAAAATTGACCCAAAGATGATAATGGTCGTTAATGACTCAACCAATAAGGTTTGGGCAAGTGTTAAGGTAATCTTGATTTATTATAATAATCTTTTTACCTTGAATTACCCTATTTACCTTTAACCACGGTAAATAAAAGTCAAAAGTCACTATTCACCAAAAATTATTTTCATCTTATTGAACCACATTTTACTTATTGATAACAACCATGTATGTCGGATTTTTGAATTTCAATTCACAGAAGCGGTAAAATTTCATTTAAATGAAAAAGTCAGTTTTTTAAACTACCACTAAGTGGTTTCACTATTCATCAAAAATTGAAGTTTTTCAAAAAAATACCAAAAATTCAGCCTAAGCTTTATTTGATATTCCAAATTCAAAAATGATGTCTATTTTTCCAAATTCAAAACATATAAGTGCCATTAATTGATTTTAAAATTAATTCCCGCTGTCAAAACAATGATCGTGTTTTTAAGAATTAAAAACTATCAGAACATGGAAAGTTGATTAAGTCCAATTTCAAAGTGAAATTAACTCCAAAGACCAAAATTGGATTAAATGGTAAAAATATATTCTAATTACACTTTAAAACCAATTAAAAAGATAATATAACCATATAAATAAATTATATTAAAAGGCACTTTTGAATTAAAATACAATATTTTTCACTATTCATAAAAAAATGAACTTTATCGGAAAAATTCCAAAAAATTACACAAAGTAAATTTTTATATCCACATTATAAATAAAAATTTTATTTGGTCATATAGAATGTATCAAAGTAACCAAAACTATATTTAAAGAGGGTTCTTCATTAATAGGCAGTAAATCGGCCTTTTAATATATATTATGCTTAAAATTATTTTCATTCAAAAATTAAGTATCTAACTTTTATTGGATAAATGTAAATACATTTAACAAACATGTATAATCATATTGTAGTTAGTTTTTTTCATTCCCTCCAATACAACATCTAAGAGTTAACTACCATTTAAAATAATAATATTATATTATTAGTGTGCAACGTAAGATTTCAAAAAAATCCGTTGTTGCGTATCTGGTACGCTATCGAACATAGAAACCTTTTAAAAGTAAAATTAATATTTAATTCACAAATATTAATAAATATGAAATATGTATTATTCTTTATTTACCTGAGATGTTACATCCTTCCCCCCTTTTGGGAATTGCATCCTCACAATTTAAAAAAAGGGCTCAGAAACTTCATTGAAAGTCCCACATCGGAAAAAGAGTCAGTAAAGCAATAATTTTAAATGAAAGAAAGAGAAGCACAAAGGTCACCTGAGACAACATATACTAGGATTCCATGAAAACATGGATAGGAGAAAACAAACCATCAAGTTCTGATGGAGAGTGATAGAAAACATTTTTAAGAGAAAATTAACCACCAGAAAATCACAAACTTGTGATGGGTTAAACAGTCTTTGATTCCCCAGTAGAAAAAGTTAACAGACAAGGTTTTTGTTTTAAGTTACTTTTCATTGAGTAATTAATTTATAAGCTTAACTAAAAACATAAGGAAATATATTTACTTGTCATGTAGACATTCATCTTTTACTATATTTCTAACACAAATTCATATTTTCTCTAAACTGTGAGTATTCATGGTGACTTTTTCACATTAAAAGTGCTATAATCAACTTCCAGAGAATCAAAAAATCCAAAAAAGATGAACTATATATTTCCCTTGTCTTTAGATATTAACTAAAACCAAAAATTTTAGTACAAGATCAGATAATCCCCAAAAAGGATAAAATTTTACATAAAGATAAACTACTCTTAATCTCCAAAATTTGTCTTAAAAAACCCAAAGTTCAACAAAGACCATTCAATTAACAATTGTCCTTAAAATTCTTCAAAAGTAATCCAAACTTTGATTGTAACCCAAATCAGAAAAGGATCTAATCACATAGTCTTCCAAGATAAATCTTAACATTTATCACCAAATAATATTAGTTACTCATAAAATCTCATATTGAAAAATAATTAACCTAATCACATATTCTCCATGATAGGTTAATAATTTTCATAAATAAACCAAATCGTCATATGTCCACAATAAAAACATAGATTCTTCCAAAATAAAAATTCAACCATTATTCCACAATTGAAATCCCATAGTATTCTATCTTCCTTAGGCATATAGTGTTTCCTCAAAAGAGAGAATGTTTTCCACAACAACCTTTTATCACTTAATCACTAAATCATTTTTCAATACTAAGTATATCTATTTGATACAACATAAGTTCCAAAAATAAACTTATTCTTGTTCCATAAAAACATTTTACTAAAATAATAAGTCATACTAACCAGGGACTTCAGTAGGCTAGTGGTAGGCGATGCACCCTTTTCACCCTTCGGTTGTTGGTTCGATTCCTGCAGCCTTGCCGGATGCGACAAGTTGTCACCCATCCTATGGGTTGTCCTTTTTATAAAACTCAAAAATAACCCTAACATGTTTTAACCTCAATGGTTTCTTTATACCTCTCATTTTCATCCAAATTAATTATGATCTCAACATCTTAATTCTTGAAGTCTTATTTCACCACCATATGATAAAATAAAATGATTCCCAAAATGAATAATATAATACCTTGATCATGGCTTCCACTTGGTTTCATCGTCATCTTGTTCATGTAGGTAGAAGGTACATGAATTACTACAATGATTTAGAGATCTTTCAAAATCATTTGCTTCTTCCATCCAAATACACCTTGTACAACATGGGTCATATGGGTGTTCACACAAAAATAGTTTTGGAAAATAATCATATATGACATATAATTTCAAAACATCTGATAAAACATGATTTCTATAAAATAGTCGGACAAAATTTGAGTTGAAACATTCAATTAATGGTCCTTTTAAAATACCATAAGTATGTTCCTAGAGACTATATTTTAAAAGAAAATATAAATAGGTTGTGCAAGGGTATCCTTCTTCAGCACCATTTTTAAAATCATAACATGCTTCAAAATCTTATGATAAGGTAAAATATTTGAAAATTATTTGATAATATTTACCTTTCTTGAAAATATGAGAATATTGTAAAAATAGGATTTTTCTAAATACAACCCATGACCCACGATGATAATGAGGTATAATGGAGGTGTTTGATATCTCAAACAACTGCTTTCAAGTGATTTGTATGCTAGAAAAAGTTTCACAATCATCCAAACATGACTTTACAATAATTATTGGAAGCATGTCATCAGGAAGAGATAGGAATGTCATTTGAGATCCTCCTCCTTCCATTTGTAACTGACTTTCCTTGATCTGAAAAGTTATAAAACAAGGATTTAACATAAATAATAGACAAAGGGATGAACCATGTGTCTAACGAAGACTCCTCATCCCTAAATTTTTCTAAACCGACCTCTGATACCAACTATAAGGACCCGACCTTAAAACATTACATAATATTGAATTAAACGGATAATTCACATTGAGGATCTTTTTAGGTTTAGAGTTTTATAGAATTAGGCATAACAATTACCTTACAACTTTAGTAATACATGTTGAAACTACTACTCAGTATCCATTTTTTTCATAAAATCAAAACTCTTAAAAAGAAACATGTCTAGTCCCATGTTTAAGACAACATGACTTTTCCTTGATCCCATCCTTGACCCTATTCCACATTATGTCCTGTGAATTTTTTTTCAAAAACTTGGGATGAGCATAAAAATCTCAGTAAGGGATTCACAAAGAATGAAAAATGTTAGTTTTTCAAAACAACAAGTAAACCATGAATACATTAACATAAGTAATACTTTTCACCTTTATGAAGTAGTAAATACTCTTCACTGAATAAAAGATCATTACATACTATTTTGTAACCAATAGATTACCATAAAACACATATAAAGAACACATAACATATAAAGGTAACTTGGGACATAATAATACTTAAATGGAATAACCATACAGTTGACTTCCACACATATCACTAAATGGAATATCCATACGGCCGACTTCCATACCCAATGCATTGGAGGTTATAACGTAACCACCCGTCATATGGTTTATCATGTAACCACCCGTAAAAAGTCCAAGTTCCATCATAACACATAAAATATTTCAAATATAAACATTTCACCAATAAAATTTCATTTTCAATCACAATAAGTAATTTCAAGATATTGAAAAAATCAATCCATCTTCAAAAACCATTTAAAAAAGGATTTTTGAATCAAAGTGTCCCATACCACTTTGAATATTTTAAATGAATTATAATTTCAAAACATTAATGTACATATAAATAAATACTGATAACCATTTTTAAAACATGGACATTAAAGATAAGGATTTAGAATAATAAATCATTAAAACATTTAAAACAATATTTTAGTTAAAGAGTTTTTAACAAAATGAGAGACTCTTGAATACAAATAATTGAGGAATAACATTTAATCAGAACTTTATAATATCATGAGAATAAAGGGGTTCATGATATAATATGTCAAATGACAGTATATACACCATATAAGAGGGAATTGGTGCATAACAAAAATGAAGTCTCAATGGAAATGTAAATTGCGATGAAATCCCTTATAAATACGGTATCCGTATTTTAAGGATTAATTAATGTCATAATTATGTGGGACAAATATAAATACACCCAATATAAGTGGATATTAAGTGTAAAACAATCATAGGTCATTCACACATATTCATAGGATGACATATTCAATAAGTACAAGTTGAACCCAAAGAAATCGAAATTGGGTTAAGACGTTCCCTTGTAAAAATTCGACAGCCTAACGACGTCACTTTAAAATTCAGAAAATTAGTTGATGAGATAAAAAAGGTAATCTCATCACTTGGATATAAATTTTACATAAATAAGGATATATAAGAACATGTCCCAACATAAGAAGATTTAAATTAAAAGACATAACAAAAAGAAGTCTTTTATAAAGAGGAGGGTGAATGGTTCCCTTACCGATTTGGTAATTTACAAAACATACACCACATGAAAGAAGGATCATACAATGAAGATGTAAATACTCATAAATGAAAGTATATTACATAAATATTACAATAATGGGTAGTAAATACACCACACAAAAGGAAATAGTGGCAAATATAGCATGAATCTCACGGGATTAAAAAGTGAGACGAAACCCTTTACTATGTTGTAATCAACTGAGTTGTATGACCAAAAGTTAATAACCACCAAATTAATCATAGAATACTATGAATATAATGAGAATAATGATTATATTTATCAAATTTCAGTACAAAATACACCACATGCAATTAATAAGTGGCGAACAATGGAAATGTCATTGAATTAAAAGTGAGATAAGAAAATTCCTTACAAAAATTTGGCAGCCTAATGGAGTCACTTTAAAAATTATTAAAATGAATTGATGAGAGTAAGAGGGGGTCTCTCATAATATTAATATAAAAATTACGGTATTTTTAATATAAAATAACATCCTCCAACATAATAACATGGATCATAAAAGAAATGACATAAAAGAGAGTACTTGAAAAGAAAGAGAGAAGTCGGATCCCTTACCTCGTGTCCGACTTGACTCGTTCGTTCTTTAATATCCTGAATAATAAACTAAAGTTAATTTCTACTTTCTTAATAAACTTTTTTCAAGTTTATTATCCCTTTTATATCACTTATTACCATGTTATTAACATTATGTAATCATTTATGTTAAAAACGTTCATTTTTTTGATATTTGGTACTTGAGTAAAAAATGAACACCTTATATTAACAAGTTGTCCATGTGGTAAAAGGTTTATTATATACAGAATGATATTCATGATTTGGATATCATATATATCATATATATCCAGTATATACATGTTTTTATAATAGTACATAACTTTTAGAGTTAAGAAATGAAATGCACCGTTCATGGAGACGGTAAGTCGTACGTACGAATGAACACAACTTTCATTTATATTTATTATTTTAATGGAAATAAAAAATAATTATACATAGAAATATTATAATTACAGTATAATATCATATATAATATCGTTAACTCCATCCTTTATACATCCCACATAAGGCTTTAATGAATCAAATCACTTTGAGGGGGCGGTAGTCCGCACTTCCTCAAATGAGATTATCGTATTTACCCACTATGGAAACCATAAAGGCATTATATAAATGGGAAGTAAAAAAACATAATGAAATAATAAAAATAATATATATATCATATATAAATAAAGTTCCATCATAATGGCCACCATGAGAGGCGGTAAGATGTAATTGAACAATCATCGTTTCGTGAGGCGTTAGTTTTCCATCCACAGAAACATTATGTTCATCATCCATTAGATGGAGGTGTGTGTAAGTTTAGCTCAAATACTTCTTATAACAACATCCTAGTATATTTAGGATAATGGTGTTTTTACAAAAGAAATAAATAAAAAGAGTTTAGGTTTTGGAGAAGTAAAATAAAAGAAAACAATTTAAGAGAAATTGTTACCTTTATTTAGGGTAACTTCCTTTGGTTTGAACCAAAGGACTTCTTGAAGTGGATTCTGCCTAAGGTAAGGATTATAATAGGAGTATAGGGATGTTGAGAGATTAATTGGTCAGAGTTTGGATGATCCAAATGGCTTGAGAGGTGTGAGGATTTGGTTAGAAGTGGTCTCCTTTTATAAGGGAGAGGAGGGGCTCTTTAGGAAAGTTTGAAAATATTATTTTATTATAAACCTATATTCGGTTTCTAAAGATCCAAAAATAATTAAAGATGAATATAATATGACTAATGGTCCAAATAAATTCATCCAATAAGAATTTTACAAGTTTTGGATGATATTATAATCATTATAAACTTATTTATTTAAATCATTTATTAATGAGGTAAACATTGCATCATTATTGTGTCATAAATAATTTAATTTATTCAATGTATAAAAATTATAATAAATATACCATGATGTATGAAATCTTTTTCATTTTCAAATGAATATTTATATTCAAAAATATTCCTTATATAACACCATATAAAAATTAATTACTAAAAGATTGTTTTATGTCTATTTTGCCTTTACTTTGAATTAATTAGTCTAAATTGTCATTATCACTCCCATGTGGATCAAAGGGGTCCCAAAATCAACCCAAAGATTCAAATGGTAATTAATGAATCAACCAATAAGTTTTGGACAAGTGTTAAGGTAATTTTGAATTATTATAATAATCTTTTTTCCTTGAATTACCATATTTACCTTTAATCGCGGTAAATAAAAGTCAAAAGTCACTATTCAACAAAAATAATTTCATCTTATTGAACAACATTTTACTTATTGATAACAACCATGTATGTCAGATTTTCGAAATTCAATTCACAGAAGCGGTAAAATTTCATTTAAATGAAAAAGTCAGTTTTTTAAACTACCACTAAGTGGTTTCACTATTCATCAAAAATTGAAGTTTTTCAGAAAAATACCAAAAATTAAGCCAAATATTTATTTGATATTCCAAATTCAAAAATGATGTCTATTTTTCCAAATTAAAAACATATGAGTGGAATTAATTAATTTTAAAATTAATTCCCGCTGTCAAAACAATGAGCGTGTTTTTATGAATTAATAACTATCAAAAGATGGACAGTTGATTAAGTCCAATTTCAAAGTGAAATTAACTCCAATGAGCAAAATTGGATTAAATGGTAAAAATATATTATAATTAAACTTTAAAACCAATTAAAAAGATAATATAACCATATAAATAAATTATATTAAAAGGAAAGTTTGAATTAAAATACAATATTTTTCGTTATTCATAAAAAAATGAACTTTATCGGAAAAATTCCAAAAATTTACACAAAGTAAATTTTGATATCCCCATTCTAAATAATGATTTTATTTGGTCATATAGAATGTATAAAAGTAACCAAAACTTTATTTAAAGAGGTTTCACCATTAATAGGTGGTAAATCGTCCTTTTAATATATATTATGCTTAAAATTATTTTCATTCAAAAAATAAGTATCTAAATTTAAATGGATAAATGTAAATACATTTAACAAACATGTATAATCATATTGTAGTTAGATTTTTTCATTCCTGCCAATACAATGGCTAGGAGTTAACTACCATTTAAAATAATATTATTATATTATTAGTGTGCAATGTAAGATTTCAAAGAAACCTGTTGTTGCATATCGGGTACACTATCAAACATAGAAACCCTTTAAAAGTAAAATTAATATTTAATTCACAAATATTAATAAATATGAAATATGTCTTATTCTTTATTTACCTGGGATGTTACACCCGTGATTCATATTCTAAGGCACTTGCATCACTAGTATAGCCTCCCATAAGGTTACCCTTATTCTCCCCAAAAATATCAACGCATAACCAAAAATAAAGTTGTATCACCAAACAGTCAACCACCCCACTTATCCCTCTCAGAGATCCAAAACACAACTCAAAAGGTCCCTACACACAAGGTCATCCAAACCTACACACCATCTTTGAGGTCTATCACGCACTCTTTATGGTCATGACCCATGTGAGTTTCCTCACTCATATTACTAAAAAACACCTTGTGACACAAAGGCCAAAATCCTAAAAAGTGTGCCCTATTCACATCTCTTATGCCATATCATAACCAAAAAGGCCTCACAACCCAACCTATGATCTCAAACTAGGAAACTCTCACTACTCCAAACCAACCATACAAGGGTCAATCGACAACACAAGGAATACCCACTACTCGGTTCTTCCAAAAGTTCCATCACCACACATACCCTCACAATTAACTCCTCCATATTTGAACTCAATCATTCACATTTTAAATTCCATTTTCACATGATGCTTTAAAATACCCTACATTATTCATGACTATAATCCAAAACATTTTCCTCAACAAACACATGGATGAATGATCGATATCATTTAAACCATAGAAGGAAAAGATATTATACTATCAACCTTAAACAACCCACTCCACATACACTATTCCTAAGGTCATCATCAAAATTAGAACACTAACTTATGTTATCCCTACCATGGGTCATGGAAAACATGAGTCAAACCAAATTACATAATCACAAGTCCTTTTTCAAACAAAATTTTAAACCATTTACTCTTTTAAAACATAATTATTTTCTCTTAGGAACATTCCCCATTTCACAACTTGTTAAAATCTTAATTTTAACTCATTTACACCATTCATTAAAAAAACTAGTTATACATTCTTAACATTTCATCCATTTTACCCATTTTCATTACCTTTATTAGACACCATTTTTTTTTCAAATTTTAGGAAATTAAAATTCATTCCACTCTTCTTGTATCACACAACCATCCCATGTTTGCATATCATGATGCATTCCACCTATATCCTTAGGTTCCTAAAATTATGCATGAATTCACAACCTCATGACATTATGACCATAAGAAAGATATCATAATTTAGTCACACGATATAGCATGTGCATCACCCAATGGTGAAATATCATTGAACTGTAACAACACACATCAGGAACAACAATTCCCACCTTGGGTGACTTGGGTTTTCTATTGAACATGAGTTTGCTACTCCCAAGAAAGAGATCATTACCAATGACTAAAATATCCTAACATTATGTCTACCATCCCAAATAAAAAGACCATGAAAAAGAACTACTCTAATACCAGTTTGTAATATCTCTAACCAAGGAGCCACTAAACTGGTTCCCTAAGTTGGGTCATCACATAACCTCAAGCACACCTCCCAATACACCAGAGGCTAACAAATAACGGCGAGGGTCTAATAAGACACATGGGGAGACTATACCATCTTTAATATTGTAGGACACAATAATTAACAATATAAATAGTAGAAAAAATATCTAATAACAAATAAAATGCATAGACAAACATCTCCCAAACTGGGTACCACCACAAATCAACATTAACCATGTTATGCCATGATAATAGTGCCAAAATGAAAGAAATCCAAAATAAAGACAACTAAATGAGTCCCCAAAAAAGTCCTAAATCCAAGTCTGGATCCTATCCATACTATAACATCCGCCTTTTTATCACATAAACTTTCATTACATTTTACAAAACTGAGGATCTTTAAGGTTTAGTGTCTTGGAAACCAGGAACTTAAAACATGAAAAAATAAAACATTATTCTTAAACACTTGAAAGTATTCTCCTTATGTTCATCATAGGTTCATTACTACATCTCATAACCTGGGGACATACATCAAAAGAAAGGGTGAGCAGAAGGCCCAGTAAGGGAAACAAGGGGAAACATTTACATGCGAACTTGAGATACATCAACAATGTCATGAAAAAGAACATTAAGGCATGAGAAAGAAATCATGAGGAATATGATAATAAAAATAATGTTTTTAATAACTTGAAGATGTGGCTACAACATTTAATATTTACAATCATTTTTGTTTCACCAAGGTCCATCCCCAAGGTGTCATTAAAAATTACCAAGGTTATTCACAAAGGCGTCGTTAAAAATAGTCGTCTCGAGAGATTAAGTCTTTACCCAATGCATTGGAGCGCTATCAGGGAGAACCCTTGAAATGTATTTATTATAACATTAGCCACATATATAATCATCAATCATTTCATAAACAACCCATATATCATAAAAGGAATGGGTTTCATTTCATAATCATAACATTTTAAAAACAGCTTTAAAGACATGATCTTTGTGTCACTTTAAAACCCACAGAAAAGGAAGGTGGGTCTCAAGTATGTAAATCCCAGAATTTAAAATAGAACATTTTGGTATATATGTGAATACCATTATATAATCGAGAGCTTTCAGTATTCACTTAATAAAATAAAAGAACTTTAGAACAAGAGAGAGAGACATTTTGAGATGGAAATTCTGCAGCATAACGACTATGTTTTGGGGTTTTAGAAAACATGGGACATGGGTAAAACATTCATAAATGACCCATAAAACAGTAGAGGGATAGAATATAAAGGATATATGAACATGGTAATGAAATTTTAAAGATATAACATATTAAATGAAGAACATGAAAGGAAGACAAAAATAAGATTTCTCTTATGAAAATTCGGCAGCCTAACGGTGTCACTTAAACTTCAAAAAATGAATTGATGAGATCAAATAGGGTCTCTAATCATATGAACATAAAATATCAGTATGATAGATATATATTTATAATACGCCAACATAATAAAAATAAACTTGAAAGACTTGACATGAAAGTAGAACTTTGAAAAATGAGAAAGGTGAATGAATCCCTTAAAAATTCGGCAGCCTAACGACGCCACTTAAAAATTAAAAATACTAAATTGAAGAGATAAAATAGGGTATCTCATAATATGAACATAAAATATAAGTATGATATATATAGATAATAACCCAACAAAATAAAAAGGAACTTTAAATACTTGACATGAAAGTAGAACTTTGAAAAATGAGAAAGGCGAATGAATCCCTTAAAAATTCAGCAGCCTAATGGCGCCACTTAAAACTTCAAAATACTGAATTGAAGAGATAAAATATGGTCTCTCATAATATTAAAATAAAAGATCAGTATGATAGATATATATATCACACCACAACATAATAAAAAGGATCTTGAAAGACTTTACATGAAAGTATAACTTTGAAAAATGAGAAAGTTGAACGAATCCCTTAAAAATTCGGCAGCCTAACGACGCCACTTAAAACATAAAAATAATGAATTGAAGAGATCAAATAGGGTATATAATCATATTAAAATAAAATATCAGTATTATATATTTAGATATCATACCCCAACAAAATAAAAAGGAACTTGAAATACTTGACATTAAAATAGAACTTGAGAAGGGTGAAAGAATCCCTTAAAAATTCGACAGCCTAACAGCGCCACTTTAACATTATTAAAATGAAATGATGAGAGAAAGAGGGGGTGTCTCATCATATGAACATGAAAAATACAGTAGGAGGAATAAAAAAGAATATCCTCCAACATAAGAGCATCGAGCATAAAAGAAATGACATAAAAGAGATTACTTGAAAAGAAAGAGGGAGGTAGGATCCCTTACCTTAAAACGTAACTCTTAAAACTCAAAGGTTGGGACCTTTAGGGCTTGGGGGAACCTTGGAAGGAATCCTTGGGAGGTAATGAGACCAGATATTTGTTGGGGGAGAGTTGGGAGTCGAATGGATGAGAGGATGGCTTTGCATTTTATAGGGAAAGTGAGGGGGTAAGGCATTAATGGCCAAGGGACACCTTATTAGTGGTTTTGGAAAAACCATGGGCTTTCCCATGGTATTTTCCCATGGTATTGGCCACTTGGGACACCTAATACCTTATATTACTATTAATAAGTCGAACATATTTATTAAATACTTAATACATCATTTAATGATGTCATTAAACACCCGTAACTTAAAAACTGTATTTTCACTATTCATCGAAAATTCAACTTTCTCAGAAAAATCCCAAAATTTCACCTTAACCAAATATCGATGATCTGATTTCAAAAATTAACTCCATTTTATGAATATAGTTTTCTAAATATTTTTAATTTAATTTTTAAATAAATACAATATTCACCAAAAATTCATTATTTTCAGAAAAATCCCCAAAAATTACCTTAACATAATATCGATGCTCTGAGTTCAAAAATGAAATCCATTTTATAAAAATAATTATCTAAATATTTTTAATTAAATTTTTAATTAAAAAACACTATTCCCCCAAAAAAACTAATACTCGACTAATAATTTATGAAACCATTACTTAACCATTTTATTGAATCACATTACTTAATCAAGGTGCCTAGATTATATTAATGCTTTATTTAAGTGAGATTACTAATCCATTTGGTCACATTACTAATCCTAAGCATAAAATCACTATTCATAAAAAATTAAGTTGATCTTATTAGACTCTAAATTTCGTACTGAACATAATTGTAGCAGACCATTTTTTGAAAATCATTACACTTTTTTAATTATTTAAGGTTTACATAAATTTTTTTTTAAAATATCCTTTCTCTAAAATTCACCAAAAATATGCATACTATATTTATCCAAACATTTGAAAATTCATAATATTCATCAAAAGAAGAAATCAAAATTTATATTTTAAACAAAGGATTACACAAGGCAGTTACGGTCTCCTTACATAGCCCCTTATCACACCAGCATAGGACCTAAGTGTAAGGTGTGATAAGGTGAGATAATCCAAGGGAGGCTCGGCCAACATCACACGAGTAGTAATTTCTATCATTTTGAACTTATCGCGGAGGCGATTCCGTTATAGCTTCACACGATGAAGTTCGGCTTGGGTTTGGTCCAGAGCAAAGCCCATTGGTTCTACCTCCTTCCCAAGTTTTGTTAGATGGGCTTCGATCGGTCCAAGACTACTGGGTGAGGCCATCAAATCTTCTTTCTATGTTAATTAACCAAGATCACTTGTATTTAGAGACAAATATCGAAATGTTTAGTTTCCAGTGGTCATATTGACCAATGGTCATATAACAGTCAGAACCCAACAGTCTCATTTTAATTATACTCATGTTATCCAATGAAATAGTTTTGTTGAGTATGAAAAAAATGAAATAACACACAAAATTAGGAAACAAGATTTATTCAAAATTTCGGGTCGTGACAATCTTCCCCCCTTAAGAAATTGCGTCCTCGCAATTTTTAAAACTGGGTTTTGAAATTTTATTGAAAGTCCCACACCGAAAAAGGAGTCAGTAAAACTATTACTTTAAAAGAAAGAAAGGGAAGTAAAAAGGTCACCCTAGTTAACCCATACTAGGATCCCATGTAGGAAAACATGGACATGGAGGAAAAAACAAAGGGTCACGTTTTAAGGGAGAGTGATAGAAGACATGATTAGGAGAAAGTTAACAACAAGAAAATCACAAACTTATGATGGGTCAAACGGTATTTGATTTCCTTGTAGGAAACATTAACAGACAATGTTTTTTGTTTTATGTTCCTTTTCAAAGTTTTGAAGAATTCATTTACTACATAGAATAAAAACATAAGTAAATATACCTACCTTCAAGTAGAGTTTAATCCTTTAATAAGTTTCTACCAAAAATAATATTTTCTCCAAACGATGAGCATTCAAAAACACTTGGTCTCATCCAAAGCACAAGAATAATCTTCTAAATAATCCTGTATTCCACAAAAGAAAAACTATCTATCTTTAAACATTTATCCCAAAAATAGAAAGGGTAAGATAAAACAACTCTTCAAAAAGAAAGAATCTCATAGGAAGGGAAACTACTTTTAAATCTTCAAAGTTCCACGGTACTACCCAGAGTTCATCATAGACCATTCTGTAAATAACTGTCCTTAAAATTTCTCAAAATAACCCAAACTAAGATTGAAACCCAAATAAAAGAAGGACTTGATAACATAGTCTTCCAAGATAAACTTTATCATTCATCTCCAAACAACATCAACCACTCCTAACATCTTATAACTAAAGTAACTAACCTAAACATATTTTCCCCAAGATAGGTCAATCATTTCCATAAGTAACCTATAATACCATAAGTTCACCTTAAATTCATCGATTGTTCAAAATATAAGTCAACCTTTACTCCTCAAATAAAATACCGTAGTAATCTATTTACCTCGATCAAATAGGGTTCCCAAAATAGTGAACATCTTCCAAAATAATAATCATCTTTTAATCCCATAATCATATCTGTCATATTAATATGGAAATCGTCACATTTCCTATCACATTGGTTGTTGGGACATGTTCTTCCATTTCCCGACATTAAATAAGGAAAGAAAGTATAATTAGGGGCTTAAATACTTAGCCAATAATCATTAAAAGGAAACTTAAAGCATAGAAGGATAAACTTGTAGAAGAAAAGTATACCCTAACTTGTGATACCCTAGGTCCTAATCTAGGTTATCCATGATAATATATTCTTATGTGAATATTTATTTTATTTTATCTTTGTTCCTTTAATAATGGTTCGTACTAAGCTTATGAATTTACAAAAGCATATCTCCTGGGAGTATCTTAACCAAGAGGGCAGAAAGGCCCCTTGTCATGTACCAGTTCCCGTTTGAGTCTAGCTCAAATCGGTGTTTTCGGGTTTTACCCCTATGTACATCTGTGCCAGAGCTACCTCTACCTGCTCGTATCCAGACTAGGATGTATTTTCTTGGCAACCCCTTACTCAATACTCACCAAAATACCAAGAAGGTTTCCTATATTTAAACTTTTCTATAGGGTTCTTCCTAAGGTTTTCATATTCTAATTTCCTAAAATAAATAAACCATCCTTTGATACCAAGTGTAACATCCCACCTTTTTATCAGATAAACTTTCATTACATTTTACTAAACTGAGGATCTTTAAGGTTTAGTGTCTTGGAAACCAGGAACTTAAAACATGAAAAAAACATTCTTCTTAAACACTTGAAAGGATTCTCCTTATGTTCATCCTAGGTTCATTACTACATCTCATAACCTGGGGACATACATCAAAAGAAAGGGTGAGCAGAAGGCCCAGTAAGGGAAACAAGGGGAAACATTTACATGTGAACTTGAGATACATCAACAATGTCATGAAAAAGAACATTAAGGAATGAGAAATAAATCATGAGGCATATCATAATAAAAATAACATTTTTCATAACTTGAAGATGTGGCTACAACATTTAATATTGAAAATAATTTCTGTTTCACCAAGGTCCATCCCTAAGATGTCATTAAAAATTACAAAGGTTATTCACCAAGGCGTCGTTAAAAATAGTCATCTCTAGAGATTAAGTCTTTACCCAATGCATTAGAGCGCTATAAGGGGAACCCTTGACATGTTTTTATTATCATGTGATACACATATATCATCATCAATCATTTCAAAAAAAACCCATATAGCATAAAAGGAATGGGTTTCATTTCATAATCATACCGTTTTAAAAACTGCTTTAAAGACATGATCTTTGTGTCACTTTAAAACCCACAGAAAAGGAAGGTGAGTCTCAAGTATGTAAATCCCAGAATTTAAAATAGATAATTTTGGTATATATGTGAATACCATTATAGAATATAGAGCTTTGAGTATTCCCTTAATAAAATAAAAGAACTTTAGAACAAGAGAGAGAGACATTTTGAGACAGAAATTTTGCAGCATAACGACTATGTTTCGGGGTTTTAGAAAACATTGAAAAGAGAGGGGAAATGGGTCAAAAATTCATAAATGAACCATAAAATAGTATAGGGACAGAATATTAAGGATATATGAACATGGTAATGAAATTTGAAAGATATACCATATGAAATTAAGAACATTAAAGGAAGACAAAAATAAGATTTCTCTTATGAAAATTCGACAGCCTAACGACGTCACTTAAACTTCAAAAAATGAATTGATGAGATAAAATAGGGTCTCTCATCATATGAACATAAAATATCAGTATGATAGACATATAGATCATACCCCAACATAATATTAAGGAACTTGAAAGACTTGACATGAAAGTAGAACTTTGAAAAATGAGAAAGGTGAACGAATCCCTTAAAAATTCGGCAGCCTAACGGCGCCACTTAAAACTTCAAAATACTGAATTGAAGAGATAAAATAGGGTACCTCATCATATGAACATAAAATATCAGTATTATAGATATTTATCATACCCAAAAAAATAAAAATGAACTTTAAATACTTGACATGAAAGTAGAACTTTGAAAAATGGGAAAGGTGAATGAATCCCTTAAAAATTCGGCAGCCTAACAGCGCCACTTAAAACTTCAAAATACTGAATTGAAGAAAGAAAATAGGGTATCTCATCATATGAACATAAAAGATAAGTAATATAGATATAGATATCATACCCCAACATAATAAAAAGGAACCTGAAAGACTTGACATGAAAGTAGAACTTTGAAAAATGAGAAAGGTGAACGAATCCCTTAAAAATTCGGCAGCCTAACGACGCCACTGAAAACATCAAAATACTGAATTTAAGAGATCAAATAGGGTCTCTCATCATATGAAAATAAAAGATAAGTATGATAGATTTAGATATCATACCCCAAAAAAATAAAAAGGAACCTGAAATACTTGACATGAAAATAGAACTTGAGAAGGGTGAAAGAATCCCTTAAAAATTCGGCAGCCTAACAGCGCCACTTTAACATTCTTAAAATGAAATGATGAGAGAAAGAGGGGGTCTCTCATAATATGAACATGAAAAAGAAAGTAGGATGAATATAAAAGAACATCCTTAAACATAAGATCATGGAGCATAAAATAAAGGACATAAAAGAGATTACTTGAAAAGAAAGAAGGAGGTATGATCCCTTACCTTAAAATGTAACTCTTAAAACTCAAATGTTGGGACCTTGAGGGATTGAGGGCACCCTGGAAGGACTCCTTGGGAGGTAATGAGACCAGAGATTCGTTGGGGGAGAGTTGGGAGTCGAATGGATGAGAGGATGGCTTTGTATTTATCAGGAAAGTGAGGGGATAAGGCATTAATGGCCAAGGGACACCTCATTAGTGGTTTTGGCAAAACCATGGGCTTTCCCATGGTATTTTCCCATGGTATTGGCCACTTGGGACAGCTCATACCTTATATAACTATTCATAAGTCGACCATATTGATTACATACTTAATACATCATTTAATGATGTCATTAAACACCCGTAACTTAAAAATTGTATTTTCACTATTCATAAAAAATTCAACTTTCTCAGAAAAATCCCAAAATTTCACCTTAACCAAATATCGATGCTCTGATTTCAAAAATGAACTCCATTTTATACAAATAATTTTCTAAATATTTTTAATTTAGTTTTTAAATAAATAGACTATTCACCAAAAATTCATTTTTTTCAGAAAAATCCCCAAAAATTACCTTAACATAATATTGATGCTCTGAGTTCAAAAATGAAATCAATTTTATAAAAATAATTTTCTAAATATTTGTAATTAAATTTTTAATTAAAAAACACTATTCACCTGAAAAAACTAATACTTGACTAATAATTTATGAAACCGTTATTTAACCATTTTATTGAATCACATTACTTAATCAAGGTGCCTAGATTATATTAATGATTTATTTAAGTGATATTACTAATAAATTTGGTCACATTACAAATCTTAAGCATAAAATCACTATTCATAATTTACTATTCATCAAAAATTAAGTTGATCTTATTAGAATCTAAATTTTGTACTAAACATAATTGTAGAAGACCATTTTTTGAAAATCATTACACATTTTTAATTATTTAAGGTTTACATAAACATTTTTTTAAAATATCCTTTCTCTAAAATTCACCAAAAATATGCATACTATATTTATCCAGACATTTGAAAATTCATAAACTTCATCATAAGAAGAAATAAAATTTTTTATTTAAAACAAAGGATTACACAAGGCAGTTACGGTCTCCTTACATAGCCCCTTATCACACCAGCATAGGACCTAAGTGTAAGGTGTGCTAAGGTGAAAGAATGCAAGGGAGGCTCGGCCAACATCGCATGAGTAGTAATTTCTATCAGTTTGAACTTCTCACGAAGGCGATTCCGTTCTAGCTTCACACGATGAAGTTTGGCTTGGGTTTGGTCCAGAGCAAAGCCCATTTGTGCTACCTCCTTCCCAAGTTCTGTTAGATGGGCTTCGATCGGTCCCAGACTACTGGGTGAGGCCATCAAATATTTTTTCTATGTTAATTAACCAAGATCACTTGTATTTAGAGACAAATATCGAAATGTTTAGTTTCCAGCATTCATATTGACCAATGGTCATATAATAGTCAGAACCCAACAGTCTCATTTTAATTATACTCATGTTATCTAATGAAACAGTTTTGTTGAGTATAAAAAAAATGAAATAACACACAAAATAAGTAAACAAGATTTATTCAAAATTTCGGGTCGTTACACATACACAACCCAAGCTCGACTCAAATTCCTAGCACTGGGCCCTTTCCCTTATCTGAACTTGCCACAATGATGTTTTCTCGAGTACCCAAAGGTGTCCTGAAAAGGGTGTGAGTACAACTCAGTAGGCCACCACCAATTGTAATGACCCAAAATTTTATCAATGGAATTTCTCTCTTCTTATAGTATTGTCATATAGTATAAATCACATAGATACCATAATCAAAACTTTATAAATTAATAATTAGTGAAATAAGAAGTATTTCAATAAGTTAAAGAACTTATACCAATGAAATAGTAACTTTGCCTTTGGAATAATAATATGAACCGTATGAATAGTAAACCAGATAAATGAATAGTAACCTCTCCCATGAATGTATAAATAAAATTTAGGCATCATATAAGTAAAATTATGATATAATTATATCATAGTATATGTAATTAAATGTTTTAAAAATTATTAATTAAGTGTTGGTATTTTTATAAGTCATAAATATTTAATTAAAATTTTATGACTAATTTTATAATTTAAAAGATTATTTATTTTCATAAAATGTATTAAAAAATTATTATTTTGTTGTCTTATGATTATAAGATAATTTTATGATACCTTATGTAATTTTTCAAAGTGTAATAAAATTAATTATAATTTTAAAATCTGTATTTTTTGAGTAAATGATGATTTTAATTAAAAATTAAATTTCTCTTCTTTAGACAATTATATTCATAAAATTTAATTTATTTTTGAACTCTACAAGTCAAAAAATGGTTTGAGTGAATTTTTTGTATTTTTCTAAAAAACTAGAATTTTTTTATGAATAGTAAAATACAATAATTTTCAATAAATGGTAAATACATGAATTTTTGTGTCATTGTTGATGTAAGGATGATGTAAGAATCTCAATCTAGAAATATCCTTAATTATTTTAATATATTCATTAATAATTCTCAAAATATTCATAGTATTGTGTCAAAAAAATAAAATAATGATTAAAATAACGAGAAAACATCACTCTCCTCCACTATAAATACCACCCCTCACCACCTGTTCTCCTCACACCTTCCAAGCTTTGAACCCTGTCCAAATTCTACTCAAGTATCTTCCTAAACCCCTCTCACATGTCTAGGATACCTCATCCAAATTTCATGATAAATCTTGTACCTTACATATACTATCATTATATCATGTTAATGGAATATTCATCATTAAACTCCTCCATCTCTCTCTATTATTCTAAAAATGAAATTATCGCCTATGATGTGTCAATTTTCCGAAATCATGGACTATGCACTTTCAATATTCCCATACCACCTTCATGGATTGACATAAAACCGTTAAATGGTTGAAAAAAAATTATAAAGTGTATTTTATGACCCTTTTTATGTTTTGTAACTAACTTATATACATAATACTAAATGATAAAACAAAACAAGTTTATTGTGATTGAAACCACCAAAAGTAACCTAAACGATTATCATTAACTATTAATCTAATGATTGATCCTCATTCCATATAACCAAATGTCTTATAATATCATTTATTCTTTTTTATTTTTATTAAAAACATATAATTTAAATTCTGGATAATTATCTCCATTTTATATGAACTTCTATACTCATATACAAGCTAACCAATCATGAAAACCGAGAGAACGAACACTCACAAATGATAAAATTAAACTCTATAACTCATTAAAAATCCCTTAAATGAACTTAATAAGAATATAATAAATAAAAAAAAATGTATAAAAGGTTATGAATTTGTTAATTAATGAATTAAATTTGATTATCCAGGAAATTGAAGAGAAGAAAGCGTTTAGATATGAGGTAAGGGTATTCTCAAACCCAACTCTCTTCCTTTGGGTATTCCCTTTTCACTCTATTTTTATTATGGGTGTTCCAGTAATGTTACTTAACTATAATTTATTTATCATTCCCTTTTCTTTTCAAGATATACATGCTTCCAATCTGATTTTATGGAAAGAAAATATTTTTTCTAGAGGAACTCTTCCTTTTAAAAACACATGTTTTACTTATCTTGATTTTTTTCTTCTTCACTCAATATGGATGATTATTATACCAAGTATGAAATTACATTTTTATTTTGGGAACCCCAAGTTTATTTATGAAATTATACTCTATGAAACCCATTTTCTTTCCATGAGTTATTTTATGTCCAATATTGATATACGTTTGATGTGGAATTCATGATAATTTAAATATTATGATGTGACTGGTGTGCTTAGAATTATATAGGGAATTGTAAATGTAATGATGTGATGGGTGTTCATGAAATTATATAATGATCCAATTCATTGGTTAATGTGATGTATCTCATGAGAAAAAGTTAAATTAGTGTGAACATAATGCTAGCTATGTTCACAATTGTGTGTTGTACTTGACCACTTAAACTCGATGTTTCATTTTTATGCATTTACACATACCATGACTTTATCTAATTTTCCCCTCTTGATTGTGGTGATGATCCTATGCTTAGGTTATGATGAAAATGATTATAACCACCCTTGTTATATTGCTCTATGTTCTTATTTATCCTCTTATTGGGCTTTTAGATCACCCCTTTATTTGATGTATACCATCAGGTGACTATTTGTACTACGAAGAACTTGAGGGATAATAATAAGCTCGATAAGAAGGAATTAAATAATTTTTTATGTTTTATTATGTGAAATTTGTGTATGTTCCTAATTTTACCATGACTCTAAAACATGGGATCCTTGTTTTGTAATATTATTCTGTTGTTTATCATTAAAATTATAAAATTTTAATGAAATAAAATAACCTGGATTATATACCAAGAGTGTCTACAAAATATCCAGTCTAAAAAAATAGTGAATGCATGTATGAAGTAAATATTAAGATGAAAAAGGACAACTCGGGTGGCATTATATAACCAAGTACACTTAAACCATCTCTATATTTATTATCATTTCCATCATTTATACTGTATTCATTACTTAATCTTTTTTTCATGTGTTCTATGGTTCAGGCATATACATCATTTACACCTGGGTCTAAGGTAATCAATCACTCTACATAAGGGAATGAGACAAGTACCTATCTCACTATGGATAAAAATTTCATAACTATTGGGAAAAAATACCTCAAGGCATCATTGAAGCATTTTTTGTGGTGATTGAGTTTGTTGACAAAGTGGGTCTTCGTGTTGTGTTTATTGACAAAGAAAACCATGACATAAAAATTTGTTGAAAAAGGGGATTTCGTGGTGGCATGTCGAGTTCAAGGGATATGGCTAATGATCCATGTTTTATTCAAGAACATGAACAAATGAATTAATGATCTGGAGGCGGTACAAAAAGAGCAGATTCAAGGTGGCATCGTTTTCTAGTGTTTTCCAAATTCTTGGGCCTGAAAATCAACAAATGGAGAAAAGTGGTTTTGGAAAAGGGACTTGTACGCCATTTTCTTTAAGGATAAGAAACATGTGTGCCATATGTTTTTCAATATCATAACAAAAAAATATGGCAAAGGGATAAGGGGTGCCCAAGTTTTAGGGTTGGTCGCGCAAGCGACCTGCGCGAAAGAGGCTTGCGCGTCGAAACTTGTGCATTAGGGGGAGACTTGTGCGCCGTCGCGCATGGTATCCAAATGCCTATAAATATAGGTTGACCTATCCTAATTCAGTATGAGTTCAACACTTAGGGAAAATCAGATCTCTTGTCGTCAAGGTGTGGTGGTCGCGCAAGTGGTGGTGTGGTCGCGCAAGTAGAAGTTGCGCGCCAGTTGATTATTGTGCGCCCAAAGTGGGTTGGGTGAGAAAGAAAGGGAGTCACCCAAGTTTTGAGTTGAATAAGGGGGTGTCGCACAAGTGGTTTGGTGACACTTGTGTGCCAGGTTTTGAATAAGCACGATAGTTGGTGGTTGCGCGCCAATATTGGTTTGGGCGTAAAAGGGTGTGAGTCATCCAAGTTTGGAGTTACAGAAGCTTGTGTCGTACAAGTGGTTGAGTTGGACTTGTGAGCCAGTTGTAACTTATGTTCCAAGACTTGTGTACTATCTTGGAGAAGGACGCCAGGTATGGTTGAAGCATGATAGTGATTCAGGGCTGCATGAAAGCTGGAAGATTTCCCGATACCTTCAGTGCAAAGTGAGATTCATCTACGGGTGAAAGCTGGAATTCAATAGATCATCTATATACAACAAAGGATGTATTAATTAGTGATAATGAATAGGCCTACAAGTCTATAAACTATGAGTGGATCCTTTACAGAGTAGTGATCAAAGGAAGAGGAAGAAGGTGATCCTCTCCACCGATAGTGAGCCAGAGAGAGAGAAACAGGGAGTGACCCTTGGGAAAGCAGTGATATGACCCTAAACATTGTAAAGGCAGTAATCCTGGGAATACAAGTGATCTATCCCAAACCTTATAAATAGAAGTGTGCTTATAGTGGATTTGGTACATCAGCACATTTCCGGTGTATTCTCCTCGGATGTAGCCCATGGAGGGTGAACCAAGTAAAATTGTTATATCCTGTGCATGCTTTACTTTCTATTTATATTGTGCAACATGAAAGAGAGTGAAGAGTGTTTTTCTTAACAGTGAAACAAGATAATAAGGGGCTTTAATTTTAAATTTGTCATACCCTGATTCACCCCCCCTCTCAGGGTATTCATCATAGTAGACCTAATAATAACAATACATCATACTTACCTTGGAGCCTTAGTCTAGGTAATCTCTTCGAATGAAACCATTAGGGGAATAAAGCATCATTATAACTCCCTAACCCATGCATTATGGGATGGGTTTAGAGAATTGGTCCAACACAACCCATGAGAGGAGCCTCAGTCCTTTATCCCACCACCAAGCTATGAAAACATGTTTATTTATCCATTCACCACACACATACTATATCACAACAAAACAAAAAGAATGAAAATAGAAATCAAATTCCATAATAATCAACTTGGGAATTAATTACTATGACATAACCCATTAACATATTTTCCATTAACATTTCATAGCTATTTTTCCCAATTCCCATTCTCGTTCCTTAAACCATTAAGTATATTCAACAATTCCCATACATTAGCCAATATTCATCCATTAACATACATTTACCAATTTAGCCCATTCAACATATTCATCAATTCCTTATGAAAAACCATTTACATGTTCTTTGATTCACAATCCATTTCCAATTTTACATGTTCATCATTACATATATACTTTCCCGTTTAGGAATTTCAACACAATTCACAGGCTATTCGACACAATATAAATTAACCAAATTAACCTTTTTTAAGCCATTCCAAACAACCTCTTATGTAATTATCAAAACCTAGGAACAACTATCAATATTCCCTTTTCAACTACACTAAACATATTCAACATGTTCAATATGGGATCTACATTATCTCAAGTAAACTCTACACATAAATTTACAAATTTCTAGGTTCGAGAATGCCAGTACACCCCATGGGCAGCCCTAAATCATTCTAATCATCCTCAAATCATCCCACAGATAGCATGAGGTGTATAAATCATTACTTATCCAACCATTTTACTGAATCTTACTCAAGGTAACAAATTCACAATAAGAGGGAAGCGATATCTCAACACACATGCACAAATCTATAATGAAACAATGAGACATAACTTGTAGACCACCTACCTCAAACATGATGATGAACAAACTCTTAATCGTGGCCTTATATCAAGATTCAAACAACCTTTGAATCCCAAACCTTGATTCCATCTGAAAAATAGGGTCTTAGGGCTACAAAAGAAGATTGGATAAACTAAAAACCCTGATATGGAAAAGATAATAAAGAGGAGCGTTAGAATTACCCAAGGCTTCATTATGCAACCAATAATACTTGAAATAGCCAATAATTGAAGGAGAACCACCCCTGGGAATCTTGGGTCAAGTTGGTCGGTATATGGGGTTGATAGGGGGAGAAATGAGGGAAAATTGGATGGGTATCTAAATATCCCATAATGGGAAAACTATAAATTTTTCAACTTTTATTGGGAACATGATCTGTCTATACCGTTTCCAAACCATGTGCAAACCCTACACATAATAATTTATAAGGGGAAAAGGTCACAAGGTAACATGGGGAGATCTACATGGGTTGGATAACCGTGTGTTAACTATGTTTAATTCCACTATCCAAGTTTTCATGATTTCCATAGGAAGGTAGCTTGATTTACATAATCGTGCGTCGACCTTGCACCTTAGACAGGTTGGCCCAGTTTCCCTTTTTTCATGCCCGAACCCCCAGTACACCCCTGAGGCTCCCCTTACTCCTAGGAAAAATTTCACTAACCAAAAAAAGATATTAAATCCCAAAATTAAACAAGTCTATACCTTCACAGAGAATGGGATCTTATGGTTATAATTCCCATTGAAACTTCATGGGCATCATAACACAGATATAAAATCACAGTATGATTTATAAGATCAAATTTTCCTTACATTTATCATTAATTTATATGGTATTTATATATATAATGTTAAAACATTCCCAAAATCACATCAAATTCAACTAGCGGGAGATTCACATGATTTAAAGGTAGAATATTACTAAAACATTATATAGAATATGTGATATAGAGTTGATATGAGATCATCATTCCAATGGGGGTTTTTACTACCAAATCATCATCTAATAATTAATGTGGTTATTTGATATTGTTAGAAAATTCAATAGATACAAAAGAGTGTTCTAGAACAAGAATCAAATAAGAAATTTGTAGTTCTAAAATGGTTAGTAAGTGTACCTTTAACCACATCATTCTCATTACCCAATTAAGTCATGATATAAATGGCCTTATTACACCCCATGTTTTTATGAAATATTATTTCCAAATAAATATAAATTTTTGATAGCTTTTGTTACATGCAACTTTGAGTTTTAATGAATTGAAATATACTATTAATAATATTATTAAAACCTCCCTATTATTAACAAGACGTTAAATTTGGAAGTATGAATAGGAATAAGCACATTTTAAAAATTATGTATAATTATTTTCTAAAAATGAAAATACATTTTTTAAATAATAAATTAATTTCCTAGTAATTTCTTTATATGCTTCGAAAATACTTTCTTCTCAAAAAATGATATTTTTCTTTTTCAGATCAAATTATAAAACCATTTTTTGACACTTTTATAAAGTTTATTTAAAAAAATTAACTTCATTTCAATATTAAAAATGTAAAAAATTATCTTAGGGATATTTTTTTATATTTTTCTAAAAAGATTAATTTTTAGTTAAATAGTGAAAAATAATATTTTTTATTAAAAACCGCTTTTTTATTTAAATAATTTATAAAGTTCCATATTATTGAAAAAACTAAAAGAAAAATTTGTTTAACTATGTTGTTATTAAAAAAATTTACTATGTTGGAATCAAATTTATGATGACTTTTTATATTAAAACTTTCTATATTTATGAAAATTTTCTCTTCCGAAAATGATTCTCACATCACATATGCAGGTTTAATTTAAAATTATATTTTTCCACTTATTTGAATGAAATTTGGAAAAATGTATTCCATATTTGAAATCATCATGAATAATAAAATATAATATGTAAAAATTATTTTTTGGTCAAAATGAATAGTTAAAAAAGTAAAAATTAATTATCCCGATTAAGGTTAAAACGGGTTTACCAAGGTTTA
Source organism: Viscum album (assembly GCA_963277665.1). Taxonomy (NCBI): domain Eukaryota; kingdom Viridiplantae; phylum Streptophyta; class Magnoliopsida; order Santalales; family Viscaceae; genus Viscum; species Viscum album. The sequence goes on from OY728155.1 coordinate 391,996,533, forward strand.
AACTAAAACGATAATGGGTGAAATAAAATAAAAAAAATTTAAATTATGATTTTATAGAAATATTTATATATTATCCTATCTATAATTATATAATGATCTATATGCATCCTTATGACATGTTTAAAACATTGGTAAACCTTTTTATTCAAAAATTTCAAGTGTGACCACTCTCGCACTAATAAATGGATGCCCCTATCCACTCAACTTAACACATTAAAACCTATTTGGATAATAAATTAAATAAAAAATAACTTCTTTAGTTATTTTCCCACATCTTATTGTCCTTATTTTAAATAGGAAACCCTCATAAGAAGGATTTTAGTGCTAAACTAAGGTGGTTGTTTGAAGAAGAGGTATCATTCTTAACTAAGTGTCTTTATTTTATTTCTTATTCCAAATCCATAAAATATTATTCAACTATGATGATATAAAAAAATAAGTACCTAAAATATACAAATATGTTATTATATTAATGTCACAACCTACATTTATCTCCTCTTCCATCAAATGGGAAACAAATCTGTCGATTATGTGTATAGTAGACTACCACCTCACGAATCAATATATTTCATTTTCCCTAACCAATTATCATGAATTTATATAATTATGTTTCTAAAATATATACATAATAATTAATAAATAATTATACTTCTACACTTATAATATCAAATCTACCTTCTTACCTCCCAACCCATTAGAAAATAGTAACATCACTCGTGTGTATGGAGGACTACCGCCTCATGAACCGATGTTATTTATTTTTCATTTAAATTTTATTTTGATGTTAATAAGGATATATTTATAGAATATATATATATATATATATGTGATATAATAACTATTTTGTAAGGATGATTTATTTTTTACCATTCTTTTGTTCCATTCATCGAGAAAATGGAAACAACATTCATGCATAAGTACAACCTACCATCTCCATGAATGGTGATACTCATTTTACTATCTCTATAATTATTGAATAATATAGAAAAATATTATATATATATATATATATATTATTTATATAATTTTTAACATTCTAGAGATTATGGAACCATATTCAATGTAAATAGACAGAAAATACCAAACAAAAAAATTACGTGAAACAAAGAAGATATTACTCGAAACTTGATTTTAAAAAGGAATTATTAATAAATGAGTAATAATGATCATAAGTAAATAATATATGGTATTATATATATGAGTATGGTTCTTGAATAGATTTATAATAAACCTATATTTATTATACAATAGTTTTTAATGTGTATGAAGAAAGTTGAGACTTGAGGCAGTGGATTTTCATGTCACTTTTTTATGTGAGACACATGTCGTACTCAACAGTTGTTTATATTATTTGGTTTATATTATGCCAATTATAAGGATTATTATGAGATTTATTGATAGTAAAATTTCAATATATGGGTTTCTATTTCATGGTTATTATTACTCAAAGGTTATCAAAGTGGTAAGGGTTTAATATTGCAATCTCATTGCTTATCGGGACTGTTTATTATTATCCTTTCACTGATGAGATATTATGATCTACATCTCAATAAACACATTAATTGTATTATACTATGGTTATTTTTTGAAAATAAATGTTTTCAATTCATTCTTATCTCTTTATATGCTCATGATTCTAAAATATCATTTTTGCGCAGAACTGACTTTATTTCTCTCTTCAATCGAAAATCCTTTTTCATATATTTCCATGTTTTATAATAAAACGTTTTACATAAATATTTTAAAATTATCTCAATATTGTATAAATTCATACTTACCCTTTTTATACTTTCTAAAAAAATGTATTTAAATGAATATTCTTTTCATTTTTGTAATGAGGTACTTTTTACTTTTATCAAAAATATTAATGGAATATTTGTTTTAACATGTACGACATGAAATTTATTTTCCACCATTATGAAAACTCAATGGTTTAAAGTTTACATTATTGGATTCCAAGGTTATTTTTGAAAAAAATTTATTATTTAATATTTTACAAATTTTTATACTTTAAAGAAGTGTTTTCAAAATGGAAGGGATATTATCCTCAAGAATGTTTTTTCGATATTTTATGAAATTTATTTTTATAAACAACAATAACCTTTGGAGTTGCTTAGATTTTATTGGGAGTATATTACAATTTCACCGTCCTTATTCATTTTTAGAGTGATTTAGAATTATAATTGATATATATTTATAAAATCTATTCTTTTTTCATGGGTTATAATATGATGAATTGATGAGATGATTATGAAAACCATTTCCCTTCTATGGGTTATGCTATGATGAAATGTTTATGAAACCCATTTCCTTTTCTCAAGGTTAAGTTATGATGTATTTTTAATGATCTTATGGCAAAAAAATTTATATATTCTTTTATGTATGGTAACTATATATCCCTCTAATTAATTGGGTAATTATTAATGTTCAATGAGATCAAAGAGTAAATTGGAGGCAATCCCTAGCCTGAAAGAGGTTACTTGGGAGGTTATCCCAATCCAAAAAGTGGGTACATGGGAGGTTATCCCAATATGAAAATAGGGTACATGGGAGGTTATAACACACAAAAAATAGGGTATAATGGATGTTATACCAAGCCTAAATAAATTACATGGATGGTTATCCCAAAACAAACATGTTATAAATGTATTTCAGGGTAGCCTTGACACAATATTTTCTATTCTCGTGTTTATTCCACAAATCTTTATCTTATGCTAATGTTTTTTTTCTCAAGGCTAATGTTATTTGATTCCTTTATCATTCATGTATTATGAACTACTAATATTTATTCCAGGAATCAATTGTATGATTTATGATTTGTTGGGTATGGTTTTCAAATGTTTTTATCATGTTCTCATACCCTTATGCTAATGTTCAATTGATATCCCCCATGTTTAACCTTACTGAGAATATTAGATCACCCTTTATTATGTTTCCTTTCCCTAGGGAATGAAGAAATTTTTTAATTAGGGTATGTATATGAAGTGTACTATGCGGAAATATCTTTTTGGGATATGTTGATGCTATTTCATGAAATAAAAATATTTTGTATCTAGACTCCAAAGGGTTTAACCTTTTTGGTCCTTGGGTGTGTATTGGTGATATGTACTGAGTATTCAACTATTAATATGTAGTATCTATGTATGAATATCTAGGTTCATTATATTTTGTATTATAGGAATGGTTTAGTTTACCTTTTGAGACTAGAATGAGAAAAAAATAGTGATATATCTAAGGATGAGTATTAGTATTTGTATAAGGATAAGTCAAGCTATGGGAGAATTTCCTATAATTTTTTAAGGATATAAAAATTGGTATTTGAGCAATTACATCCCTATCTGGATACTATAAGTGGATATGTATTGAGTATAGTTTCACCTAAGAGTAATAACTTATAAAGGGAACATTGAAATGAACTTGATCATCACTGGGTGTATGATAATGGACATTGATGCACACCTAGGTCTACACTCTCAGAGGATATGTTTTGGAAATTCACAAAATTTTTATTTACCATCATGAAAAGTTTTAATAATGACCATGAATGACATAGGTTATGTTTATGGAGTTATGTATTTAAAAGATGGTTTCATGATTTAGACGTCCTATTAGGGGTTTACCATGATTATGTTGTTCCCCACTATGATTATTATTGCTTAAACTATTCTTTTTGGTTTTAGATAATGGATGGATCCCAAAGTAACTATGTTAATACTAAGTATGACAAGTAAAGAAATGATTGTACTCCTATGAAACCAAACATTACCAGATATGGAATAAAAAATCTTGTTTCTATGCTCACAAAACATTATTAAGCTATGAATCAAGTCGAAAATCCAATAGAGAAAAGGATGAAAGAATGTTTTGTTAATTACCTCATGAGGAGAATTTGACCTTATTTTAGTGTTTTTTATAATCCTCTAGTTACTGGTTAATTGATATATACCATTGAAAAGATATTTTCAATTATACAATATTGTTTTCATGAAAAGTTTATTTTTTCTATATATCACTTGGAAGGTGAATCAAATAAATAGTGGGATCGTATAAAAATACAAGGAAGTATGATGAAATTGACACTATTGTGTGGGATGAGTTTAAGAGTTTATTTTAAACTATGTATTTTTCATGTATTCATCATATGAGACTAAAGAAGGAATTCCTTGACCTAAAACTGATGTATGATGAATCTGTTGGTACCGCTGAGACAAACTTTACAAGAATTGTGAGGTATACTTCTGGTACTATCATCCTACTTTAAAATAAGGATAATCAATTATTTAGTGTCTTATAACCAAGTATCTGAATGAAATTATCAATAATGTACTTTGATACCTATGAAGAAATAATATTTTGTGCTATCAAGGTGGAAAAATAGATTATTGTTACCCATCAGTCTCACAGTTTCAATAAGAAAAGAATGATAGAATTTAAGCGAAACTATAAAAACCATGGAGAAAAGAAAATGAGATTTTCTTTATTCTCTATGTGTGGAAAGAAACATGGAGGGAACTTTCTTAAAGGGATAACTAAAATTTTGAAGTATGGAAAGGAAGGTCATAGAGCAGCTGAATGATGAAGTGGTGGGAACAAGTTAGCTAATGATGTGAATAGAGAGAAATATCCACAAAATGTACCACCCACACTCTAGTGTTTCAAATGAATGGAGTATCCAAATTATGTGAATAAATTCCCAAATATAAGGTCTAATTGGGATGATAAGCTGCAAAAACCTCTTAATACAAAGGAAAAAAGTGAAATCTTTTTCAATCACAATAGTTGAAGTGAATCATGATAATTATGAAAAACTTATCCTCCACTTATTAGTTGGGAATATCATGTGTTGATTTTGTATGAAGGACTGATTGAATGGCCCAAAAGCCTTTATTTTTTTTATTTTTATAATCCACCTTTCAACGGGTTAGGTGGAACCCTTACAAGGCCCAAAGGCTTAGAGACAATTACAAGATCCATAAGTCTTAGAGGAAATCACCCAAATAAGACAACTTGGAACTAATCCTTCCCAATATTGTATGAAGGAGACAAATTAAAATATTATTGTTCATCCTTTAGTGGAACATGAGGTGATTTTAATAATTGATTATCTCTCTCTCTATATATAAATATATATTTTTTAAGAAAAAAATTTCACATTTGATATTATGAATCGACTTACGATCATATATAAATGCATGGATAAACCCAAACTTCCATTAGAAATGTTTTTAGTATATCATATGATATTATTTAAGGAATAAAGGGTGAATCATCTTTTTTAATCATATATGTCTCAAAGTAAGATTAACTTAAGTGTTATGTATACCATCATGGGTTTATGAGTTTAAGGTTGATCATAAGTTTAAAGTACTCAACACCCCATTTTAAATTTCATGTGATGAGATTATAAAAGTATTAAGGGTATAATGGGAGAAATTTATAACAATATAACCCATTGGTTTTTATATGTTTTAGTGAAAAATTTATTTTAGGATGAATGCATTTACATAATGTGGAGATAAGATTAAAGTTATTGGTAACCTTTAGGGATTATATTATATTTTATATTGATTTAAGTATGGTTTATTGAAATTTTAGAATGTTAATATAATTATATTAATATAGCTTTGTAGAAAGGATAGAACACATGTTGGGAAAAAACCCATCACATCTCGTAAGGCTGCAAGGTTGGAACCCGCAACAAAAGGGCGTCAAGGGTGTATCACCTACCACTGGTCTACATTAAATAGGATCTCTAATGGGACAACATGAAGAGTTATTTTTCTGATTTTTTATATCATAAGTTAGTAATTAATTATGTTAGGTTTGATAGATATAATTATATGGGGATGTTAAATCCATTTCCTATACAAGAATGAAAAAGGAAAAACGTCACCATGAATTTTGTCACCAGACTTCCCAAAACATCTCAATGGAACAATGCTATATGGGTTGTAGTCGATCACCTCATGAAGTTAGTAAATTCATCACTATCTATATAATATTTCTCTTTGGATCATCATTATATGATATACATTAATGTAGTGTTCAAGTTTTATAGAGTACCCCAATATATTTGTATCTGATGGGGTTCTAAGTTTAACCTTGAATTTACGGTGAAGTATTCAGCAAGCCCTTGATATATAATTTGATTTTCAACACTTCATATCATTCTAATATATATTTTCAATTATAGATAATAATTAAAACTGAAGAGGATATGTTTATATCTTTTTCTATGGATTTCAAAGGAAGTTAGGATCAACACCTTCCTTTAGTTGAGTTTTCTTACAATAATGTCTTCCACTCGGGCATTCAAATGGATCATTATGAATCACTATATAGAAATAAGTGTATAACTACAAAATTCTTGGATGAGGATTTAGAATTATTGATATTGTGGAAATATCTAGCTAAGGAAATGGTACTAAAATTCAGATCCATTAAACTACACATCAAACCATCATAGAGTTGATAGAAAAGTAATGATGAAAATTGTTAGTGTGATATTAAATTTGATGTTGGTGAAATTTTTTTCTATTTATTTCTCCATGGAATAATTTGAGGAGATTATGGAACAAATTAAATTTTATACTTAGCTATATAGGACCATTAGGGATTCTAGATCAAGTTTGGAAAGTTCTTTATCATTGGGAACTTCCACCGAACCTCTCTTAGGTTCACGATGTGTTCCATGTATCTCTCTTACGGAATTAAATACGTGGCCATTCACATGTACTGAACTTAGAGGTTATACCACTGGAATAAGATCATTATTATTATGAGAAACTAATTGAGATTATGCATACTAGAGAGAAAGTTATATAAAAAAAGTCCACTCTCATGGTCAATGTTTTGTTAAGAAACCAACAATTTAAAGAAGAAAAATGGGAAAATGAGGATATTATGAGGTAGAACTATCGTCATTTGTTTGTATCAGAGTCATGGATTTTAAGGGAAAAATTAATATTAGTAGATATATATTGAAACACCTTAATTTTTTTTGAATATTTCTTTTTAAATAAATTTCATATCTTCGATAACTTGCGTTACATGCAACACTATGTTTTAACAAGCCATGATATAAAATTAATAATATTATTTAAAATTTATCATTATAAACAAGACATTAAATTTGGTGGTATGAATAGTAAAACCACCTTTTGAAAATTAAGTTAATTTTTTTATAAAAAGAATATATATTTATAAATAACAAATTAATATTTTAGTAAAGTTTTTATATTCTTTGAAAATATTTTTTATAAATAATTTTTTATCTATTTTTGTGAAAAAATGATAACATTAAAATTTTAAACTTTTATAACATTTATTTTAAATAATTAACATAATTATTTGAATAAAATTTTCAAAATTATCTTAGGTTTATTTTTTTATAATTTTATAAAAATATTATTATTTTTAGTGAATATTAAAAAATACGGATTTTTACTAAAAATCATTTTTTCTTTGAAAGCATTTTTAAAGTTATTGTTTTGGCCCCATTCATGTCATGGAACCTTTTTGGTGGGCGGGATAGTCCCACTGGGACTGGGAAATATATCCTCCCCTATGTTACGAAGGAGGTTGCATAGTTGAGTGGCCCCTATGGGTGATTGTAGGGGGTTAAGTGTTTGTGAAATCATCCCATGTTGGGTACTATGTCCTCAGTTGGTCTCCAATAGGTTTATTCATAGAGAAAGAGACACCCAATGACCCTCTTATCCATGATTCATGGACTTAATTTACAAAGACAGATGTTCGCTGGATGATTTGGCCAATAAAACTTGAGGACCCACATTGGTTGAGAGGATGGGAAGTCGAGCTCATCACACCATTTTGATGGAAATTATTTCCTATTCCGTGAATCTCTTATATATTTAATCAATGTTCATATGTTCATGAATCCTTTGTTCATTCCCAGGAATGTGTTTGTGGATTACCTTTAAGTCGCAAGATCAATCAGAAATATTCATTTTTTCGGAATCATCTGCACGCATCTGAGGTTCTCTATTTATTAAGACATCTGTATGTATCTAATTTTCTTCATCAATGTTACCCTTTTTTGGAAACATTAGGGATTATCTTGTATTGTTACAAGAAAAAGATGATTTAATCCATATGATTAGGCACTCTAGAGTTTATCATCCGCTAGGGGGGATATACACTATTTTGATGTGAGGGTCGAACACAAAATATGGGCTTCTTATGTATATGTGTCAGAGTAATAAAATCCCGCATAGTTCAATGGAACTTATCTGAACACAAAACCTTTTAAGGTTGTGTGATGAGGACCCATCCAGGCATTTTAACATCATACAACAAGGACATCTTGGTGGGAGGTTCCTAGTCAATCCTTGGTGTGGGACTTATGCTGAGCCGACCCAAGGTACCCAAAAGTGATGTAGTATTCATGGTAAAGGGTGACTCTAATAGGAATATGGCCTTAAAGAAATTAGGGTAAGTTTTGATATAGGGTTTAGACCTCTTGAAGGATTCCTACATATCCCAGTTGGTTAGGAATCAAAGTCATCATATTTTGGTATAACGTGGCTTATGAATAGAAGATGCATGTAAAGGAAGTGTGATTCAGGGCTTACATCCATGTTGAATTCCCTTTTAAATCATAGTTAAGACTTACCCCATAAAATAGGCCTTGATGAATTGGGGGTCATGATTAGGCTTATACTTTGAGGAGGATACCCTTTGAGATTGGGCCTTAGACAAGCCTCCTATGTATCCTAGTTAAGGTGGGGATTAGAGTTCTCATAGTTCATTTGTGGCTGTGGATTGTACAGGTGATGTGATCATCACTAGCCTATAAGCTCATGTGATTCATGATAAGTGTGAGAAATAAGAGGAGGTGAACGAATCAAACATCCATACGAATTCTCTTCTCCACTAATGGAAAATTAGGAGGACGATGGTGGAAGAGGCTGGGGTTAGAGCACCACTTCCTATGATCAAAGGGGATTAATCCATAAGGGATTCCCTGAAATTGGTTTTGGGAAAGGGGGGGAATATTCCTTATCATCAAAGGGAAAATAAAATCATGATTTACCTTGTGTATCACTGAACCTCATTGATGGGAATGGCCAATGGTTACCCTTGATCCCTATAATAGAGAGGTTCACATTGTTATCCCAAGGTTGGACCCTAGTTTACCATGGAAATTTAAACTTATGGACATTCCGGGGGTCCACACCATTAGGAGGATTATCTTCATGACCCTGCTTACCATGGGTATGTAAACTCATAAGGGCTCGATGATGTGCTCGATGGTTTTATCATATGGGATTACTGGCTTTAGAAGAGGCTTTGTCCTAATTCTGTTAGATTGGTTCATAGAGGGGTTGCAGATGAGGCAGTGGAAACGGAAGGAGGTGATCAGAGCCAGTGGGTGGAATGCCCGATGGTACCCCATTCCACATACCCTTTATTCATGTAGGATGGGGTTTTCCCTTTGTATTATGTTTCTACTGGGTGGATGGGTCATCTGCATACCATGATGGTACACAAACAAGGATGCAGTATGTGTAGCATTTTGCTACATGACACCCAGTTTCATCTACATAGCATGGTGTTACACGAAATCGAGCTCTGTCCATGTAGCATGGTGCTATGTGGAACTAGTTTCCATCCCCATAGTGAATTGATACATGGTGTAGGGTTCCATTCACATAGTGACGTGCTACTTGGGACGCTGATTGGTGGAAGGGACATTGGTTCTGCACCTAGCGGTATGTTCATTCACAAAGGGATTCAGTGCACGATCTTCCAATTAAAATTATGTTTCATCCTTTTATGGTTTGTAGTGGTTCATACCTTCATGTAATCATTGGAAGAGGTCCTCACTTCAACAATCGATCACCCAAAATTTATTCCCATCATCTTCAAAATCAGATCTTAGTCATCCCCAAAAATCCCTCTCCTTCCTTCACTCCCATTCATGGTCCTTTTATAGAATGGTGGAGGATCTAGATATACGGGTTTCATGAAAACTTTTGTAGAATACCATAGGAGAAACCTGGCCTGAGGATGAATCGGTCAATGTGGTTGTCATACATGGTGGTAAAAATCAATACATAGATCCCACAAACAACTTCGTTGGGTTCGCGGGAGGCTGCCAGATCTGCCTCGCCTGCAAACCGTTTGAGTTTGTGGGTGCTGTTTTTGAGGGTCGTATGCATGGGAGAATTTATCCACCTCTACTTAACCAATAACTTTTTTTATTTGTGGAATCGTAACTACTGTCATCATCCCATGAACCATTCGGTTCACGGTTTCTTTGCGAGCCCACAAACCACTATGCATAGTGGAGGTCTATAAAGGGCTTTAGCTTTGTGTCGGGCTACTTCCCTTTGTCGAATTTAGATTCTTCAACATTTTTCTTTTAATATTAATATAGTTTTTCTTTATCCATTTTACAAATTCATGATAGTATTTACTTTCCATTTACAAAGTTTTTAGGACCCAACAAATACCCCCATCTAAATGGGTTCTGATCGAGAAGAAGATGAGACTATTTCGATGTAGAAAGTGGTCTTGAATTATACTGGTTTGTGATAAAAAGTTTTTCCCATAGGGGGGACCATATATATATATAGGGGGCCTAGGTCATTTTTCTTTTACTAAAATTCTCAGCGAACATTGTGATCTCGATTTTTCCTCACTCTCATTGGTTCTGTAAACCATATTTTTTGTGGACACTCTCCATCCACGAACTACTATTTACATTTTGTTAAATGAAAAAAATCATCCATGAAGGGTGAGTTTGGACTTCGGCATATCATGGGTTTGTATGTGGTTTGTACGCAATTTTCCTATTCTGTGAATTGTTGATTCACTAGCTAACACTTTGTGGGGCAGTGACTTGCAAACTTCTGCGAACTGTCCATTCATGGACAATGCCTTCCTAGAACCATTCATGGGACTTCAGTACAAGAAATAATTTCCTTTTCAAAATATTAATTGAACTAACATTTTTCTTGGTGGGATTTTGATGCAGGTAAAATAATGGCACTTCCTCTCACCTCAATGGCTGCGACTAATATAAGGTAAGGTCTAGTCAAGAACATTGAGACATATCTATTGTCTTATGTTAATCCTCAAGAGAGTACTCTGAAGGATCTTTTATCACTGGAGATCATGGCCTACCTATTGTCTAATTAGTTCCCAATTTACAACATCGGTCTCAAATATGATCCAACTCTACCAACGATTGACCGGAGAAGCTTTTCTATTCTTCTTGAGACATCTCCGGAGTAAAACCGATTGAATATTTCTACCATGGGGGTGATCAGAACTTATTTGAGCCAAGACAACGTATTTTTTCTGAATGGATCTATGTGGACACAGAGAGATCAACTACACTATAATATATATATTCTGAATCATCCATCCTAAATTATCCCTCTATTTTAAATCTTTTATAGGACATTTCCAACAGTGGTTGGAGCTCCAAATGGGTCCTATGATCATTAGGGTTCTTTTCCGATGAGTGGTCTTGGGTGTTCTGGTTTTATCAGAACTACTTGGAGGCCTCTGTGCCACTGGAAGCTATCAACATATACCAAGAACTATGGGTCTCCCAATTTTCTATTTATTCACCAGGAGAGATATTTTCTAAACTGCTCAGATGTTGTTGTTTGATAAATAATACCTTCCCCTTATCTCATTTCAAAGTGGGGATGAGTTTGTGGGACATCTACTATATAGGGAGACTTCCCTTCGTTGGTGATATTTACAATGAATTCGGACCAGTGGATAATGCTTGGGAGAATAATGAGTAAGTATCTCCTTTTTTGAGGGATTTTCTATTTAGGGAAGCGGGATTACTTGGTCAACCACTCCATGCTCACTCTCTTGTTTTATTTGAAGATTTTATAGGGATATTTCTATAGGTGAACAGGCCAAGGATGAGATGTATATGTAGTTGAACACATTCAACCCAATAGTCATGGAAGATTCTAGGCTCGTATTGCACTACCCTCAAGGTGAGTCGATACACCCCTTGGTGTTATGAAATTCGAACAAACGTATCTCCTGAAATAATATTGGTAGGTTTCTTTGCCATGTTTTTAAGTGGGTGACACTTCCTTCCCATGATATTTATACCAGTGTCTAGGTTTGTACTCTAATGATGGAAACCACACTAGAAGAGGGGAAGTCCCTCTATTTATCCATTCCCACCCTTTCCTAAAGGTATGAGTTATTGGGGAATATATATAAAGGGAGGCCTCTACATCATCTTATTAGGCCATTTCATTTTTTGTATGGTTGGATAGAGGAGAATTTTCCCTGCTATGACTGTGATGGTTCCTCAATCCGAATTCCGCCCAGCTTTACTTAACATTGTCGATAATTGTCCCAAATTCTTGAGTGTCAATAGCACAATTGAGTTATTGAGCAATCATTCTCAATTTTATTTTTCACCTTAAACCATGCCTCCTGGAGTAGTAGTAGATGATGGGTGGGGTTATTCATAAGTGCATTCCAACATCATCACTTTTTGTGATAGAATTTTGACTACAAGTGTAGATAGAATATCTATCTATAAACTCTATGCTTATTATAGGTTTTCCAGACAATTCAGATGTCTATATAAAGTCACATTATTCCCGATCACTTAGGTCAAGAGGTAATCTCATCTGGTAATCCTTCAGCTACTATGGTTGATGATGATGTGGAAGTAATTTGGCATGAAATTCCTTAACCCTCCTCCAGCATCCTCTACTCAGTTATCATTAGATTATGCCCAATAGTGGGTGGAATGTTACTCTAATAGTGCATTGTCTAGACCAGTTCAATGGGTGGAAAGTCCCTTGTTAGCTTCTAGTCCAATTTCAACCGTGCCAACTGCACCACCTCCCTCTATTACTATTGCTAGATGGTTCTCCATCCATAATCACATGTGTTCAGAGGGTAATCTCTCTATATAACCAATATCCATGGAGAAAGACTCAGACTCTCTACCTCTAGGTGATATGGTTTGTGGTCCTACCAAAGATGGTCTAAGTGGGACATCATTAGGTATCCTTGAAGTTGTCGTCAACCCCTTAAGTTTAGTTCAAGATGTCAAGATGTATATAGAGAGGGAAGGTTCCCCTGATTTGGTAACCCAGTGCGGGAAAACTCCATCTATCATGATGTCATTCCCTGACTACATACCTGTTACGGTGGAGGAGCAAAGCCAGAGTTCCAATGCCATTAGGAGACACCAGGCTGTATAGAAATGGGCGTGGATTCAAATATGTATGATTTCTGCTGAAACCCCTCTTCCAAAATTTTTGAATGATGAGGAAACCCTCCGACGACTATTTATTGACTTGGGTTTAAGTGGATTTGACTACTGAAACCTGCACCACCTCACATACCAAATTGTTGTGGATCAAGAAGATTTAACCGCTCGTGAAAGAAACTTGGCTTAGTTAAATGCTTCGTATCACCAAAAAAATAAATTTTGGGATATTATCGAGGAGTTGCACCACATAACAACTGAGGAGAAAATGCTCATGACCAAGTGATTTTCCAAACAGAATAGCCACATGAGTATGAGGATTTGTATCCAAGATAAAGGCACAACTAACATAAAAAAGTTCCAATTTCAATGCTATAAAACAAAAGGGATGAGATCTCAGAGCCATTATGAAACGAGATTGCCTAACAGTTGATTCTAAAGATGCACATAGGACTTCTTTGGAACAATATCTTGATGTACCCTATCATACAAATATTGATCTTCAGGAAACATCTAATCGGACTTTGTTGTAATATTTCAGATTATCTTATCCAATTATTTCCTTTTATTGTATCGTCGGGGAGAGACTTCGGATTGTGTATGTCCTTCCATTTTCACTTAATTGAATAATTTTTTTTCTCTCAAATGATTACCGTTTTTATATTTTCCTTCAATGTCAATAAATCATGATTAACTACATTTAGAACTCATAATCTCAATTGGACGTCAATTTGAGTCGAAATCTAGGATAAATAACATAATAAAGTCATGCTCTAATTTTTTTCTGAGTCGTGTGACTCAACGAGTGTGGTTTGACTATTTCTAGGGTTTTATGTAAATCCATATAAACTTTGATCCTTTTTCATTATTACTTTAAATTTTTACTAAACTCAATTCAGTGTGGACTTAGCATGTGTTACTTGAATATTTCTTAGGCTAAACTTTGTGGATATTTGATCTAGAAATTTTTGGGTCTCTTTCAATTATTTGGATGCTAGATGTTTTTCCTAAACCATATGATGCGTAGGTTTAGCGAGCTGATACTTGACTTTGGTCCAATTTTCACCTTGTAGATTTTCATCTTGGTGAGTTTTGTATTTTTGTATGGGTAGTTTGAAGTCTTTCAAACTAGACTACCATGATTGATGTTTTAGTTTGAACAAATTTGAACATGAATTGTGGGGTGAAGGTCCCAATTAGGGTTTATGGACCAAGGATGTCCCAATACTTTTTAGACACAGACGAGGGATTTTTCTTGACCATGATCTTCTGATTTCTTGGTCTATGATAATACAGGGTTCATGGAATCCATGGGGCATGAAAAGATAATAAAATAATATTTTTAGGAAAAATTTTCCTTCAGTTGATGGGATTTTTTTGGGAAACTTATACAGAGATACTGAGGCATTGTGTGCGTTGTCATACAAAGGTGTCTGAAGGACACGGGCCATCCATTCCTGATGGCTGGGAAATTTCATAGGAATTTGGATTTGTTTTGTCTTTTTAAAACCACATTGGGTGGCCTATTTGGGGAATTATTTCTTAATGTAATAGGGAATTCATATCAGTTTTTTTCAAGAAATCTCTTCAACATGAATTTGACTTGATTAAAGGAGGGATGAAACTTGGTTCTGTTTAATGTCAAGCAATCGGCACTTTCGAGATTCATGATTTAAAGTTATTTCACTATGAAAATAGGGGTAAATGACTTTCCTTTTTCATGGTAGTTTGACCATAAATGTTTTATCATCTTCAGGAATGAACAGGGAGAGAGGATGCAAACTATAATTCAGGGGGTTTTCAAAATCAGTGAGTGAGGTGGGACGTAAAACAAAGGTGTCTGCATGACACTGACAATCTATATTTGATGGATATGGATGATTATAAGGATTTGTATATTTCCAGGCACATAATATGGGTTGTGAAGAGGGGGTTTCTGAACACGAAAGAGGTCATTTTAGGTAGTAATTTCCCGAGAACGGGTAAAGGCATCCTTTTCATATGGGTGTAAGGAGGCTCCCTATGTAGGTCTGACCTTTGTGTGGGAAAGAGGGTGAAATTTTATTTCATAGATGGACTCGATACATAAGGTTCAGGTGTAACTAAATATCCTATAACAATAGGGATCAAGCCTTACATAGTTCTATTGACTTTATCCTAATGAGTATATGATTTACACATAGTAATGAGGTATTTTTTCCCTATAGATGAGTTCACCCATGTGATGGGGCTCATACTATATTTTCCCATGCAGATTTATCTCACACATAAGATCATGGGAGAAATACCCTTTGATATTTCTAGACCCAAGATTGAACAATGGGTAACATGCATCTTATATTTTTTTTTTAATTTTATGAAATTCAGAAATTGATATAAAATCCTCGATTCACTAGAAGATAACTAGGCCATAATGTCCTAACATGTCCAAGATGTGAGTAGGAAGAAACATGTAAACCATAACTCCAAGGGTTTTTGGATCAGGAAGAATGATGTGGGGTATAATTTTCATTTGGGCATATGGAAGTAGGAAACCCATCTCTTGAGGATGAATTTTCCTTTGGTTTATAGGCCATTTTTTTGGCAAACGTATGCAAAGCCGCTGGGGTATTGTATTCGTAGTCAAACAAAGGTGTCTGTAGGACACTAACCTTCCAAATCTGATGGCCATGAGTTTTTTTGAAAATCCAAAATCACTTAAATCAAAAAAGTTTTGATGGTTGGAAAGGAAGTGTTTGGGCATATTAGAGAGAGTCACACAGTGATTATCCACAGAATTAGTGACTCTCCTACACAGATCTGATTCGTATGTAGGGTAAATCATTTTGTTAGAGTTGGACCCGAGTTTAATGATATAGATATCTTGAAATTAAACTCCTAGCATAGACCTGATCCATACATAGGGGGAGGGGCATTTTTATCCATATTTGGGATTCCTTATAGTTTAATGTTGTACAATAAGGACTTTATGCTCCCCTTTATGGGGGCAAAGAACTATAATGTTCCTTTTATGGTTGTGTCACTAGGACTGATTGTTGAGGATTTATTTTTCATGGATATGTGGGGAATTCCATGCCAAAACCCTAAGACCATGTAAGATATGCTCGGTGTGAGAAAGAAAAGGGAAAATGGGTTTTATTTCACCACATAGGGATGATGTAGTCATGGAAGGGAACATTTTATACTCTAGGTGGTGTTGTGTAGTTTATCATTGTACAATGAAGACATTTTATCATGAAATTTTTCATTGTGTGGGGAAGAGGTGGATGCCATGTAGTTTATTGTCATGAGGTGAGGACACTGATGGATTGGTGTGAAGAGGATACATTTTATTACTCATAAGATGGACCCAAAAATGTAGCCTATTTGGGAGTTACCTATTTTGACTTAAGTAGGGTCCATTTTTTATGCACTCCACAGCTCCGTTTGGATCATAGAATTCATGCTTCACTACATGAACTATCCAATTTTGAATCAATAAAAATGTAGTTATGGATGGGACATGTAGTTTAAGGTCATGCTGAAAGGATGTGGGTGACTTGATGTGAATGGAGACAGATGTTATGGATCCCTCCCATTTTACTTCTTGCAGTAAGGATGTTGGTTGCATAGTTTAACATCATGTTGTAGGGATGAATTTCAATAGAAACCATGAGAAAATATGGCCTAATTAGGCCAGGATATTTTTTTTATAATACCTCAAATGTGAGGGAGGGAGAAAGTGTAAACCATGACTCTAGGATCTATTGGATTAATAGAAATGATACAGGGCTTAGGAGTTGTTGGGCATATAGAAGTAGGAATACCCTCTCCCAAGGAAAAATTTTCCTTTGGTTGACAGGCCTTTTTTGTGGGAAATGTATGCAGATCCACCAATGAATTGAGTTCATAGTCAAATAAAGGTTTACTTTGGATGACCGTCCATTTCCAATGGCTAGGGATGATCATGGGGATCTGATATTTCTCGGGGCAAGGAGTTTAGTGGATAGAAAAAAGGAATCCGAGTATGTAGGAAATTTAATTTCCATGATTAGCTGTGAAATATGGAATTCGCTAGATAGGTCCAACCTGTATGCGAGGGGCATGATCTTTGATAAATCCTTGCTGTAGAAATAAATATTTGGAATCCCCTGTATAGATCTGAATTTATGTTCATAATATTGGGGACATTTGCCTCTTTTTTTTCATTTGTCAACGTTGGACCTGGGATATGAGATTTGAGCATCACTACATATCCTATGAAAATAGGAATCAAGTCACAAGTAGTTCTAGAGGTACCATATAGTTTAACATCTTGCGGTAAAGAAATTTGGGAACCCCATTATGGAGGGGAGTACCCTATCATTCCCTTTAAGTTCATGCCACTAGGACCGTGGTAACCCTACTGTAGGTCGATATGCCTTGACATTGTGTGGAACTCCCTGCCAAACCCCTAAGCTCATGTGATCTATGATCGATGTGAGAAACAAGGAGAGGAAGATGTATATTTTTTCACATGGGGATAACATAATGAAGAGTGGGGGAGTTTAATTTTTTTGGTCTTTTATTGTGGATGGGCCCAAATTTTGGGATCCGGGTGCCACTATGTCTCCTTGTGGGGATGAGAATCGAATGTAGTTCTAGGAATTACCCACTGCACTGCTCAGACCTATACATAAGGGCATTTTTATTGTTTTTTTGAATGGCGGTTAGACCAGGATGTTGAATCCGAGCATCACTACATATTCTATGGCTATAGGAATCAAGCCACACATAGTTCTAGAAATTGGTATTCCTTCCAAGGCTTGGGCCTTACACAGGGAGAGGGGAATTTGTTTTGATTTCAGTTAGACCAGGATATAGGATCTGAGCATCACTACATATCCCACAAGGGCAGGAATCAATCCACATGTAGTTTTAGAATTCCCCCTATGCTAGTTAGACCCATACACAGGGGGAAATTCTTGAATAATTATTTTGATGTGATGGGCCTGTCATGTACCAATACCATATATTTGTGAGGAGGAAATTTTTTACTTCCATTCCTAAGATCACATGATCCAAAATCATTGTGAAAATAGGGAATAAAAAGGATTCTCTTTCAATATAGAGGCATTGGAGGGTACACTAGAGGAGTTTGTATCATGTGGTGGTTGGAACAATACTTGGGGTCAAGGTGTCTCAACGTACCCTATAAGGTCAACAGTCAAGCCACAAGTAGTTTTGGAGAAAAAGAGTTCCCATGTGGATCTGACTCTTGTATAGGAACATGGGAATTTTTTATTTCTCTCACACAGATATGACTCAGGTGCAACAAATCATTGGTCAGGATGCAATGATCACCATGCATTTTAACATCATGTGGTGAGGATGATGATGCTAAGTAGTTTAACATCATACAATATGGACACATATAACACTATGCAGTTTAATATCTTACAGCCAATATGAACTTTATATGATTACAAAAACTATTTATTTAAGAACCTTGCATTAGTGGGTGATTTGGTAAGTTTTCTATCCATTTAAATCAAAGAATATTTTCTGTTAGAGTAGACCTTGTGTATTATGTTTGGTCCTTACCACTTTATTTCCAATTTCAAAGGTTTCTTCCCGAGTATCATCTGGGTTCTGAGGACCAACACCATTTCTATTTTGACGAAATATTAGAGGATAATATTTTTGTTAGAGGCCCATGTAATCCTTTTTTGAATAACTTACAAATCGTGTAGGTTGTTCAATCTTTTCTCATCCAATGGATCAAAATCATCGAGCTGTTTCTAGGATTTCTCATTTGCGGATAGCTGATCACTGAGAACAACAAAGAGTGAGGGTAGTTGGACATGAATAGGTAGAACCACTTATGTCCTGTATACTAAGGAATATAGGGTTTCTTGGGTGGTGGTATGGGTAATGGTATGATAAGACCATATAGTATAGAGGATATTATCCAATCATTATGTCTTGTCCATGTCTACTATCTTCTGGTGTATATAGAATAGGGTGTTGTTGAAGGCCTCTATCTGTCTTTTGGCTGCTTCATGGTAGCAGGATGAATGGTTGGTCTTGATTCCATAATCCTAACATAATTCCTCTAATTAAGCAGAGCATAAATTAGTGCCATTTTTTTATCAGTATTGTATGAGGGACACTAAATCTGGTGATGATTTTAGCTTTAAAAAAGATGACAATGCTTCTTACTCTGACCTCCTTGAGGGGTGAAGCTTCTACCCATTTGGAAAATATGTCGATCACTATGAGAATATACTTGAATTTCTTGGCCGTAGCAAGAGGATAGGGCCCCTTGACATCCATTCCCCATATGGAAAATGACTAGGACGATTTGGTTGTGTGAAGTAACTTTGAGGGATGGTGGATGAAACTGGCATGATCCTGACAGGAAGGACACTTTTTGTGAATATGGAGAAATCCTATATCATAGTGGTCCAATAGTATCCAAACATCCAAATTTGATAGGATATCTTTGATCCTGATTGATGTGCGCTAGAAGCACCAGCATTCAATTTATTCATGACGACAACCGTTTATTCTCCATTAAGGCATATGAGAAGGATTCCATCAAGGCCCTACTTATAAAGAACCTTTTTCCGATTGGTTCCATCATACATAATGAAGTTGTCTACTCATCTCCAGAGCTTCTCTCTTCCATACCTATCTAGTGTTATCTCTCCCTTTTGAAGTTAATCTATAATGGGGGTCATCCAGCCAGTGGTAGGACCATATGGATATGGGACTGATCCCATAGATTACTCCCATCTTGGCCTGAAAAAATGGTAAAACCATCCAGTGGTGGGAAATTATAATGACCGTTTAATTCTGATCTGTGTTGGCTACAGCTTTGGCTGCATTTGCTACTGCATCGGCCTGTGCATTTTATGATTAGGGGACATAAGTTAATATCAACTCTAATGGGAACTCTTCCATCATTTCTAGGAAATAGTTTGTCAAAGCGATTAACTCCTCTTTATTGATGGTATAGTCATCATTAAATTTCTTCATGACTATCTCCAAGACACATTTTATCTTTTGGTGTTCAGCTTGTACTTGAAGTGAAAATTCTAGGCCTACGATGAGAGATTGACACTCTACTTCATTGTTTTTTTACCCCCTCTGATAGTATAAAGGAGTAAGGTAATACTAACTTTTTTATAGATATGAGTATGACTCCCAACCCCACACTGTTGAGCTTGGGATCTTCCATTTTTTCTATACCAGACTTCTATATGCACCATCAAAAAGAATCTCCCATGTTTGGAATTTTTTCTTAATAGAGAACACCTATTCAGTCAGTAATTCATTATTCAATGTGGTTATTTCTGCCGAGGGTGTTCTTCCATGAAATCTACTAATTCATGACCTTTGATGTATTTTTGTGGTTCAAACCATATGTCGAACTACTACAGGATGATTTCTCGTCATGATAGGAATCCAATCAACATTGGATGGTTGAGAATATACTTGAGCGGGTTTCTATGAGAGACCAGGTGGACCTTGTGATGCTACAGGTAATGCCTCAGTTTTTATATTGTGAAGACTAGGTCTAGACATATATTCTCAATATTTTAATAATGATTCTTAGAATCAATCATGGTTAGGATGAGAAAATAAAGGATTTTCGTGTTGTCGACATAATTCTTTTGTGCAAGGAAGGTGCCTAGTGACCATTCTAAAGCATTAACATATAGAATGAGTGGTATTACTTAGATATAAGGAATTAAATCTAGAGGTTTTAGAATATATTTATTGAGATTCTAGAATGCTTCCTAACAGTCATCAGTCCATTGGTATTCAACCCCCTTCTTCATTAACCTAGTATAGGGAAAACATTTTCCTATAAGAGTGGCTATGAAGTGTTGAATATAGTCTAAATTTCCTTAAAGTCCTCTTAACTTAGTCAAGTTTTCGGGATATGACATTTTGAGGATAGACTTTGTCTTCTCATGGTCGACTTCGATACCATGATGGAATATGACGAAAGATGAGTAATTTTCCTGAGGAGACGTCAAAACCACATTTTAAGGGGTTCGTTTTCAAACTGTGTTGTCACAATTTGTTGAAGACTATTTCAAGATCTTTTAGTTGGTATTGAAGTTTTCATGATTCATCTATCAATTAATCAATGTATAATTACACGATCTTTCCTAGGAAGGTCTTGAATATGAGATGCTTGGTGCGTTGGTATGTGGCACTACAATTTTTCAACCCAAAGGGATTCACCCTCTAGAAGATTACTCCCTCGGGGGCCCTGAAGGTGGTGGATTATTCATATTATTGGGCCATTTAGATTTTATTATAACCTGAGTGGTCTTCCATGAAAGAGAAAGCCTCTTATCTAGAAGTTTCATCAATTAGTAATTCCATGATCGAGACCAGGAAGTCATCTTTCAGGCAGTACCGATTGAGATCCCGAAAGTTGATGCAAACTTTGATATTCCTTATCTTCCTTTTAATTGGAACTATATTGGACATCCAAATTGGATATTGAACCTCCTGAATGAAGTTTTCTCAAATGATCATGTCAACCTCAACCTCTATCTTGGTAGAATGTTTCACATGTGTCCTTATGGAGGTTTTCTTGTAGCTATGGTGGTCTTCTGGTAGAACTGGGTGGTGAGTGGCCCCTTTAGGATCAAGACATGGAATTTCCATATAGTTCTAGGTGAAAAAATATTGATTATTCTTTAGGAAGGGGGTCTATACATCCACGGGTCTTCTTCGTTACCCATGTTTATTTCTCTGAGTTCATAAATGATTGTAGAGACACCCACCTCAAATACCAAAGGGGAATCCGTAAGGTATTTTCTTCTTCTTCTTCGTACTCTTCTTTTTCTTTTGATGTAGAGAAAATTCTTGAGATGAGATCTCTAGAGTTGAGAGAAGAGTCGAAATTGTGGAATTTATAGGCTGAGGTGATTTCTTTTCATTCGACTAACAGTAAGGAATCTTCTTGAGAGGATGGAGTGAGGTAATAACAAATGTATTCTTTCTATTCTACCCTAGTGAGTGAGGCAGGGATTATCTGGAGCTTTGAGGATATTTCATAGGGAATTTTTATCCGATCATTCACTATTGTCTTTGGGATCCATGGATTTTCAAAACTATTAGGGTTGATAGCCATGACCAAAATCATGAGGTCTACTGAGTACATATTTGAATTTGGAC
This sequence comes from Viscum album, assembly GCA_963277665.1. Taxonomy (NCBI): domain Eukaryota; kingdom Viridiplantae; phylum Streptophyta; class Magnoliopsida; order Santalales; family Viscaceae; genus Viscum; species Viscum album. The sequence goes on from OY728155.1 coordinate 392,018,929, forward strand.
CTATTCACTCAATCTAATTTATGGTCAATACGTACTCCTCACTGAGCTTCTTCAAGGGGTTAGTGGGAACCATTTCCAATCCATTTGGCGTAACAACCCAATCAATTCCATCGATCAAGGTTTTCTTCCCTTTCATCTCATAGAACCCTGCATCAATATAGTGTGACTCATAGGAATCAAATGGGGATTTATCGGTATGAAATGTTCTATTCTTTCCATAAATGAAATATTTGACACACTGATGGAATGATGAGGGAATTTCCACGTGCTGATACAGCCAGGGTCTTCCTAGTAGAACATTGAAGGCTGTATTTTATCGAACCACTATAAATTTTGAGTCGACTACAAGGTCTCAAAGAAAAGTTTTGATCTTGATTTTTTTCTAATGGATTTTTCTTTACTTTTTCATAGACCAATAAAGTTTTTGTCTAGGGAATAAGATCATCTTTCCTGCAATCGATTCGATGAAGTGTCTGTGTTGGGAGGAGATTAACTCCAAATCTGTTTTTAATGAAGACTTTGCTAACATCGACATAATTTATCATGAAGGAAACTTATAGGGGTTTTATGTGCCCTTTCATGATGAAATATTCATATTGATTCGTGAAGGATATAAACTCATGGAATTCTGTAGGATTGGTCTCTATCTGGTAGACTTTAGTGGCAGATACCTCAGCTTCAAACTCCTGGAAACTTAACAAAGATTCTATGAGTGCTTCTCAAAGATCTGCTAATAGATTCAGTGCATCTAGGGTTGCAATATTGGCTGGTACTAAGACTAGCTACTTTAGAATATCATATTAATTATCTAAAGGCCATCGCTTCCCATCTCTTGGATGCTCTTTGTCAGGCTCTTTAAAAGCTTGAGGATTTTATGTTTATGGGTCAGCCCTTGGGACCAGAGCTAGAGGATATTCCATCCTTTATGGATTGGGCCAGGCAGGACTTCTCACGTGCTAAGGGAAATTAGTCACCTGTTCTTCTCCTGATGGATATTCCAGAAATATTGGACCAGAGTGACTTCTTATAGGTGTGAGATAGTTTCCTTATTCCTGTTGGGTCTGCTGTATTTTTCTTCCATGAGTTTTTGCAATGTTTACGATTTTAGTGGGGGTAAAACTGTAAGCTTGATTTCTACCATGGCTACATATCCCTTGACATCCTTGGATCTTGCAACTTCTTCCTACAGCACCCTGATTTGGTGTGGGGAACTCGGGTTCGTAAACATATTCTTCATTAGAGAAGGGTTCCATTAAGTGGATGACATTAATAGATTCGAAAATCAGTTTCTCATATGATGATGAATCTGCCTCATCATATGCCTTTAGTGGTGCCATTGGGGGTGGGGGTGCTCATATTTTCAAATTTATTGTCATGAAATGTGAGAGTGTGAAAGCTAGCTTTGGCCTTGGTGCTAGTTTTTCTCCATGAAATTGATTTTTACCTTTTTAGTCAGACCACTTTTTAGGTGGTCGACATTTGGAGGATTGTGGGGATGAGGATGTCGGCTATGTTGCATTAGGATCTATTGAGGGAATAATTTATTGTTTCAACTATTCTTGGAGTATTCCATGAGATCAGTTGACTATTTTTAGAGTCATCAAACTTTTGAACTTTTTTTCCATTTTGCTAACAACTATTTTCCACTCACCTCCTTCATCTGCATTAGTGGTGAAAACATATTCCACTTGTGTTAGTGGTGGTACACACTTGGATTTACCAGAATCTATCATTCTATAAAGGATGTATTTTAAGAAAAAACACTACTGAATGGTGTGTCCTAGTATATGGTGGAAGGGACAATAATATAGATGGTCATTGAGACCTACTTCATCAGCCCTCTTCGGCTCTGGTAGCTGGATCAAGTTGCAATTATGGTAGATACAAAGTATCCATGGACCTAATAATCTCAGATTGAGTACACTTTATTCCTTTTCTTCTCGAATTGATTACTTTTGGACCCCCTTCACACATCTTATCAGGGCGGGGTGGATGTTAACATCCAGGGGGCCCTGCACGGTTTGGCATGGACCTTGGAGCTAGAGTTGGTGCAGGGGATGGATTAAGTATAATAGAAAATACCTCATCTCTTCCCATTCTTTTTCATGGGGCTGATGGGGATACCTGGGACTTGAGATTAGTCCACTACAAGGAATATTCTTTTCTTTGGGTGATGGAAGAGAAATCTTGAAACCCACTCTTATATTTCAATGGAATGAGCTGTGTTCGAAACTTATTGTGTAGGTTTTCGATTTACATGGAAAGCATCTCATCTTGGGGGAGTTGTCAGTTCATGGAGTAATTTTGACCTTTCCATCTAGCAATGAAGTATGAAACCCTCTTATTTTCTTGATTTTTACAGTTCATGAGGTCAGTTACTATTGTATTTAGAAAATATTAACTGAAAATAAATAGGAAGTGTTGCTAGAGATCCTCCCACCCTAATATTGAGTTATATAGAAAAGTGGTGTACCACATAAATTTTAAACCTTGTAGAATTCACACAAAGCATTCGATCTTCACTACCTCCTATTGTTCTGGGGTTCCCATCATGGGATCACAGTAAGACACATAATGCATCAGATGTTGTTCTGGGCCACCAAAACCATTTATAACTAGGAATACAAGGTTCCTGAAATTTAGTGGTGGTGGGACGTTACTCATCCAGTCGTGGTGTGACTTCCCCTCTAGTTGTATTGGAGTTCACCACCCTTCCATGTATTCCAATCAAGATTCTAATGAATCGATGTTATTCATAATCCCTTGATGTGTTTCCTATTGGACTTGAGCATGGGAGGGTAGATTAGGAGGCAATATTGGATGTTCTGGATCTACTAGAACTTGAAGCGGGTACCCATATGGGGGCATCCTTTGTATATTTTCTTAGATCTGCTCCGGTTTTTTCTAAAGGGAGGGAAATCTTGATATCCTTCCATGGATGTATTAAAATAGATTCATGATCCCGGTTCTAGATTGGACGAGCATCCAAGAATTGATTCATTTCCCAAGAGGATCCCTCGTGGAAGAGGCACCTCTATTAGAAGTGTATGTTGAATCTACGCCCAAGGAACATATCCATTAGTATGGATTTCTTAAAGTAGCTCAGCATTGATTCGACTTATCTCTTTCATTTATTCCCTCTTTCAAGAGAATCTATCCTCATGTGTTAGAGGAACATTTTCATGATGAGAAGGAGGTGGGTCATGTATGAATTTTCCATTACTATTTCAGTCCTTGGGGATTCACAAGGGAGGTAATGATAGATTGGATGAAGGAGTGACCACATTTAGGGTGGCTTATTGATTCCAAGTGTACACAGCTTCAGGCTCGGTGTGGACCACCTCCTGGAACAAACCATCTTCTCCTGCATCCTCATTATTTGTATCATATTCAGTGAGGTCCATGGGATTAACATCAACAATGTTAACCGATACAAACCATATTGGTGGTGGCGTACCAGGTGCTGAATGGTAGGAGAGCTTCTTTAATCCTCTTTTGGATATTCTACTTCCATTTAGGGGTCCTATTCAGGTTTCTTGATGAGGGGTAACTCGAAGGAAACCTTTAAATGACCTAGAAATATGTCTCCTTTCTAGGGGATATGAGTCATGAGATGAGACAGAATGAGTAACCTCTCTATTCATTATCCTCCCCAAATAGGACAAGACTAACTTCCTCCGGGAGGGTGGTCGAGGAAAAAATTCCCCCAGTCCTATGGGCTATGGTTTCATCCATTCTTCTATTGATGTGTATTAGCCCATATTTATTGGTCTTATGGGGGAATTTTGTGTTAAAAATTCCCCTATCCCTACGAGCTACGGTTGATCTCATACTGTGGGTAGTTGTTGCTACTATTTCCACCTTATTGATCTCCCTTATTCCCATTCATGCATGAGCCGGATATGGTGCCAGATCTGCACATGAATTATTTGCTCTTGAGGGTATGTTTAGTGCTCATTGATTAGATTCCCTTAGGTGAGAATCCTACTGAATGTTCTCAGTGTCCTGGTTAATATGTTTTTCAATGGATTGCTCTCGTTAGGCCTAACACTTTGGTGACTTACTTAAGGTCAGTTCTTATCAAGCATTCCACATTTCCTGAGTAGGGAGTTTATTAAACTACAATCTTGAGATGATAACTTTGCAAGATTTAACTTATAGTGGGTTTTACTAGATGGGATGTGGGGTGAAGTATAGAGATCCATTTTCTCCCCACCCTCGGATATGAATACAAGATAGGGTGTCACCGATGAGTCAACACAACTTTTGTAGCGCATGGAGGTAGGATAGTTCAAGGAATTTCTTTCACCTCTATGATTGGGACCGTCATGCAGATAGAATGTATTCTAGTTTAATTTTATGATGAATCTCCCCCAATAAAATAACATGATTTTCATACCCATAAAAGGGAAAAAAATTATTTTCAACTGGTGGAGAGTGGTCGAGATATTAAGATGAATGTTGTGCATACATTTCTTTGACAAATCTCTTGGAATGTTGAACTGAGAAGTGGTTGTGGGATAGAACATAACTGGTATGTCATCCCTAGTTAATTTTATCCTCAAGAGCAACACATTATGTTTTTTTCCTCCATGGCTTCCTCTACTTGGTCTACCCAACAAGGATGATTTGTGATTATTTCATTGCGAGTATTTGGGATAATAGGGGTTTCAGTGATGCCTGAATGGTGTGGGGATGGCTTAGAGGATAAGCGTGGCCTTGAGACATATCCTAGTTGAGAAATGATGTCTCCTTTCATTGATAGGGTTTTGAGTGTATTTGACCCCATCCTTCTAAATTCCTTAGAATATGAGGGGTTTCTCATATTTATCCCAGTGAGGGTAGGACCTTCTTGCCAGTGTGACTTTTGACTATGGGGAGGACCTTCACAGTTGATGTCATAGTGGAGAGGGCTACAATAGTATCTTAGTGTCTGGATACAGGGAGATTTTATATGGTTTATACCATGGGGAGGACCTTCAGGGAAGACCACAAAAAGTGGAGGAACTTCTTTCTATATGCTGTCATTGTCGGGAGGACCTTCATAATGACCGCCATCATGGCGAGGATGACCATCACAGATTGATCTTCTGATTCAGGGAGAATATATGTAGTGTGCCTCCTAGGGAGGACCTACAGGATGAAATACAATGAGGGGAGGAACTTCTTGTTGATTGAGGTCACTGCAGTGAGGGACTCAATAGTAACTGCTATCATAGAGAGGACTACCATGATAGCTTGACACTCAACTGTATGTGAGAATTTCCATTGTTTATACCCTAGTGAGGACCACTAGGGAAGATGATAGCAATGGTAGGAAATTCCTGCTATTTTATCTCCAAGTCAATGGGATGGCTACCATGACACTCATTATGATATATTCTCTCCTGATTGATCATTTATTTACCACGTAGTAAGGCCTTGTGGGTGATCTGAGGAGGACCTTCAAATCCACTAGTAACAATATTATAAGGATAAAATTTTCAACTATTACTACCAATTCCATAATTTTTAATGGATTGATAGGATATTGATCCACTATTGATAAATGTTTTATGGTGTCAAGAACTCCAGCTTCTAGCAGAGCAGAATCATGAATGTGTTCTTTATATTACAACTGCCTTCAGAGCCTTTAATTTTTGGGATCTCTGTTGTAAGAAACTAAGTCCACCTTATATTGGTAATGAAATTCATATAAAGGTCCCTATTTGGATGTTTCTTATGGTGTTGCTGGGATACACTGAAGAGAAACTTGATTTCTGGAAGGGATATATGCCTGACCTAGAGTGGCCACCACATTGGACTGGTGCCCCCCAGTTGGAAAAAGTGTTTATTCTCAATCCGATTATCCTTGTATCACAGAATATGGTTGTTGACCCTCCTGGACTAGAGTAGGGATGCAAGTCTACTCTGGAGTGAGTATCTTATTTTTTGGATGAATAACCCTTCTTGGGGAGATTAGGTCGTGGGCTCGACTCCTCTTTTTTTTGTAGACATGATGACATCTTGACAAGTTTGGAGGATATGGTATGAAATCGATGTTGGATCCTCCGTCATTTCTAGGATGTGATGAGATACTTATTTGGCTGGAATGGGTAGAAATGACCATTCCGATGTTGGAGTATAAATTTGTACCTACTCTGATCCTCCATGTGTTTTTAGTGGGTACTGGTAGTTATCCTATGTCAGGGTAGAGGAATGAATCTGCCCCTGACTTGTAGCTAGGATACACTAGCTTCTTTCTTTGGTTTCCACCATACTTGACTAGTGGGGTTTATATTTGAAAACATGAATTTTTATCTTCTCTTTTTTTCACTATATTTATCTCATGGACTTTATATGCATCCACATGAATTTGATTCTGCTTATATTTTCTTACCACCGTATTTAAAATGTGGTATTTCTTATGGTAGGAAAGAATTTGAATCTTCCCATTGATTTCCACTATATTTGACTGACTGGGATTCATATTCATTAACAGGGATGGGCTTCTTCCTATAACCTGCTGACCTATTTGGATGACAGGCTTCGTACAAGTCATCATGAATTTGTTCCATCTTGTAATCAGTTGTTGTGCTATTTGGATGATGAGCTTCTTGTGCATCAGTTGGGATTTTCATCTGCCTATAATTCTCCATTCTACTTCTGCAGAAGGACAAGAGAGAATTGGAGGGAATTTGCGCCTGCTCGTAATGTGTCACTGTATATCTGTGGTGGGCTTCAAAAGATGGGGTAGGATTGTATACCTGCCTATAGCATGCCACTGTGTTTGTATGGCCGATATCCTCCTTAAGAATCAGGGTGATGAAGTGCTCTTGATTATATGCTCACTACCCTCAATAGGCTGCATGAGGATCCTGTATCTGTTGGATTTTAGCGAGGTCCCTCAGTGTGGTATCCTCCTTATAATGAGGATATTGGGTTTTATGTTGTTTGTAGAGACATATTTTGACATGGGTTATTGTGTAAGATCACTGATCAGCTGTGATGAACTCATCAGTGTTGAATTCATCTACTTATCTAAGATAAGGGAGGTACTTGTTGTCATGTTCTGGGGGCAGGCTCCCAAAATGGTTGTTGATGGTAAGTGGGTCCACCCAATTCTTGACCACTATCTTCCATTGTGTGGGTGACTAGTGAGGCTTTATGGCCTGGAGGTCTTGACTTGATACCTCCACGGTGGGGAGAGTACCGTTATGATGGTACTCCTTAATCAGTGCATTTGAAACCTAGCATAGAAGATGTTGGGTGGGCGATAGTGTCTTGATCTTCGTTGAGTACCCAGTTGCCTATTTGGTTGTGAATGTGCATGTCTGAGCAATCTATCAAGACATCATTAGATCGAAGGAAACTCTGTGTAATTCATGAAATATATAACATGTACATACAGAAAAACCCCATCAAAGTATCATTTCATTAACACATGTATAATTGATAATATTTCTTTACAATCTTCCTTTTTAATGCGAAGGGGCTTGAGGTGGGGTAACACCTCCACCTTGGTAAAGGGATCACGTTGGGTTCACCATTTTTGTTTTGGCCCGATTTGTGTTGTTCCCCCTTTTTAGTGGGCGATATGTTCCCACCGGGATTGGGTAGTATATCCTTTCGTGTGTTATGAAGGAGGTTCCATAGTTGAGTGGTCCCAAAGGGTGATTTCAGGGGGTTAAGTGTTTGTACAGTATCCCATATTGGGTAATATGTCCTCATATGGTCTCCAATGAGTTTATTTTCAGAGCGATAAAAACCCAATGACCTACTTATCCATGATTCATGGACCTACTTTACCAATTCATGCACTCTCTAGATGATTTGGACAATGACACTTGAGGATTCATATTGGTCCATAGGATGGGAAGTTGGGCTCATCACACCCATTTTGGAGAAATTATTGCATGTTATGGGAATCACTTATATATTTAACCAATGATCATATGTTCATGAATCCTTGGTTCATTCCCAAGCATGTGTATGAGGATTAACCCTAAGTCACAATATCAATCAGAAATATGCATGGGTTCAGAATCATATTCATGCATCCAAGGTTCTATATTGATGAATACATCTATTGGTATCTGAGGTTCTTCATAAATGTTACCCTTTTGTGAACATATTAGCGATTCTATGGTCTTTTTCCATGAAAATGATGATTTAGTCCATATGATGAGGCACTCTGCAGTTTTTTTCCCCCTTGGGGGATAGATACTATTTTCATGGCAGGGTCAAACCCATAATATAGGCTTCCTACATATCCTTGTAAGAGGAATCATAGCCCATGTAGTTCAGTTTCACTCATCTGGACACATCACCTTTTAACTTCATGTGATGAGGACCCATCTAGGTAGTTTAATATCATATGGAAAGGGAATATAGGTGGGAGGTACCTAGTCAATATTTGATGTGGGACTTACGTCAAGATGGACCAAGGTAGCTAGAAGAAATGTAGTCTTTGGGGTAAGGGGTGACCCTACTGAGAATATGGATCAGAAAACATTTGATAAAGTTTTAATATCGAGTTTGGACCTTGGGGAGGCTTCCTACATATCCTAATTTGTTTGAAATCAAATCCCTCATAGTTTGGTATAATTGGGGTTATACATAGAAGTTTCCCATAAATGAATCATGATTCGGGGCATACATCGTTGGAGAAAACCATTTTACATTACAGTTGGGACTTACACTATAAAGGAGGACTTGATAAATTGGGGGTCATGATTGGGGTTAGCCTTTGAAGAGGATACCCTTTGAACTTGGGACTTTAAAAGGAATCCTACGTATCCTAGTTATGGTGTGAATTAGAGGTCTCATAGTTCATTTATAGAATTGGATTGTGCGGGTTCTATGATCATCACTAGCCTCTAAGATCACATGAGTCATTCTCTGTGTGAGAAACTAGAGGAGGTGAAATATTCAACAATCCACACACATTCTCTTCTACATTGATGGAATAGGTGGATAAGGATGGAAAAATAGGCTGAGGTGAGATCACCACCTCCTATGACCAAAGGGGCTTACTCCAGAAGAGATACCCTAAAATTCGTTTTGGGAAAAGGGAGGAATGTTTCTTCTTTTCAAAGGGAAAAGAAAGTGTGATTTACCTTGTATATCACTGAACCCCATCAAAGGGATAGGCTAGTGATTACTCTTGATCCTTATAATGGGGAGGTTCACATTCGTATCCCAAGTTTGTACCCCAGGTTACCATGGGGATGTAAACTTATAGACATTCTAGGGGTCTGCACCATTATGAGGATTACCCATATGACTTATCTTACCATGGGTATGTAAACTTAGAAGAGCATGTTGATGTGATTGATGGTTTTATCATATGAGTCCGGTGGATTTGAAAGAGGATTTGGCCAAATACTGTTAGACAAGTTCACGAAAGGACTATAGATGAGACAATAGAAATGGAAGGAGGTGATCAGAGCTAGAGGGTGGAATGCCCAAGGGTAACCCATTCCACTTACCACTTCTTTATGCGAGGTGGGGTTTTTCCCTACATAGTGTGTTACTGTATGGGTGGAGGGGTCATTCACATACCATGATGGTACATAGAGTTGGATGTAATTCTTGTAGAACTTTACTATGTGTCACTCAATTTCGTCCGCGTAGCATGGTGATAGACAGTGTCAAGATCTTTCCACGCAAAATGGTGCTATGTGGAATTGGGTTCCATCCACATTGTGAATTGCTACATGGTGCAGGGTTCTATATGCATAGCGATGGGCTACAGGGGACACCGATTAGAGGAAGGTACATTGATTCTACACCTTGTGGGAAGTTCATCCATGAAGGGATTCAATGAACGATCTATTAATTAAAATTAGGTTTCCTCCTTTTATGGTATGTGGCGGTTCATACCTACTGGTAATATTCAGAAAAAGTCCACACTTCATCGATCGATCATCCAAAAGTTATTCCCGTTATATTCAAAATATAGTCTTAGCCAAAATTTATTCCCGTTATATTCAAAATATAGTCTTAGTCATCCCCAAAAATCCCTATCCTTCCTTTAGTCCCCTTCATGGTCCTTTTATATAAGGGTGGAGGAGCTATATTAATGGTTTGTATGAAACATTTTGTGGAAAACCATGAGAAAAACCTAGCCCATAGACGACTCGATTAGTGGGGTTATTGTAGATAGTAGAAAAAATCATCACCTCGCTCCCACAATTAACTTTATTATATTCACAGGAAGCTGCCAGATCTACCTCACCCGTAAACCATTTGAGTTTTCAGGATCCATTTGTGAGGGTCATATGTGGGGGTGAATTTCTCCACCTCTACTTTGCCAATGACTTTGTTCAGTTGTGGAACCAGTGATTCCTTCATCGTCCCTTGAACTATTTGGTTCATGATTTCTTTATGAGCTTGTATATCACCATGGTAAGTGGTAGTTTGTGAAGGTATTGAGCTTCACAGCATTCTTATTCCCTTTTCCTAATATATCTTCTTCAATATTCTTCTTTGAATCATCATTTGTTTTGTTCTCTTCCCCTTTTCAAAATTCATAGGAGTATTTACTTTCACTTTGTAATGTTTTCTAGACCCAACATTTACATATTATTTAAAAAAAATTAAATGTAAAATTAGTTTAATTATATAATTATTGATCAAATTTAATTCTTTTTAATCAAATTCATGATGAATTTTGGTATTAAAACATTTTATAGTTATGAAAATTTTCTCTTCGGAACACTTCCTCTTCATCGCGTCAGCGGGTTTAATTTTAAATTAAAAATTTCCACTTATATGAACAGTGTTTTTAAAAATTTCTTCCATATTTGGAATAATAATAATTAATATTTTATAATATGTTCAACTTAATGTTTTTCAAAAATGAATTTTAAAAGAAATAAAATTGTCTTACTATTGTTATGGTTAAAACAACTTTCCTGGGGGTTAAACTTAAAATATAAGAAGTATAATAACCTAAAAAATTGAAAAAATACCATTTTCTATACATATTTGAACCCTATACCGTATAGTATTTCATAATTATCCATTTTGGAAACTTTTTTCTGGTTTAAAATGTGGGTACACATTTTTCATTTCAAGAATCTCAAATGTGTCCTCTCCCCCACTTATAAAAGGAAACCCCACTCATATTTCCTTCACACTTCCTAAACCATTTTTTTAATAAAATACATAAAAAATTAATTACATAATTCCCTAAAAATGTATTATAGTAATTAAATTTATTAGAAAACCCTCTAATAAATTCTTTTTGTTCTAAATTAATGTGTTTGTCCGAAGAAGAGGTATCATTCTCAACCGAGCGTTTTTATTTTATTTCTTCTTCCAACCCCTCAAAATATTATTAAAATGTGATAATAAAATAACATTATTATATAACACATACATATATGTTATTATTTTAATTTAATACCCTATACCTATGTTCTCTTCCATCGAATGGGAAACCAAACCGTCGAACATGTGTACGACAGACTGCCACCTCACAAATTGATATAATTAATATTCCATAAAATTTTCTAAAAAATTGATATAATGATGGGTTTAATATATATATATATGATATTTATTACATAATTACACATCTAAAATTATAATATCACATCTCAATTCTTACCTTCCAACCCATTGGAAAACAATAACGTCTCTTGTGTGTAAGGTGAACTACCACCTCAAGAACCGATGTGACGTGTTTTTCATTTCCAATTTACATGGATAGTAATAAGAATATATTTATAGAATATATATGATATATTTGATATAATAATTATTAAATAAATATTGAATTATATTTTAACTTTATTTCATTCTATTCTTTGAGAAAATGGAAACAATGTTCATGAGTACGTCCAACCTATGATCTCTATAAAGGGTGTAATTAATTTTCCTATTTATAAATTGTATGAATGACTCTAAATAAATATATTATGTTTATATATAATATTTATTTCATTATTAACTTTATTTATATATTTTATCCATGATCAAATTAAAATTATTTAATACACCAAACCAAAACATACATTAAAAACAAAGTGGTTATCACCTGAAACGTGATTTTAACAAGGAATTATTAATAAAAGGGAAGTAAAAGTTCATAAGTAAATCATATATAGTTTTATATATGTTATTATTATTATATAATATATTTAAAATAAATGTAAATTTATTACACTATAATTTTGAATGTGTCTAATGAAAGTGGAGACTTGAGGTAAGAGATTTTCATCTCACTTTTATTTCTATAAGACATATTCCATACTGCCTGATTATTTATTTTATATGGTATATATTCTTAAAATTAATGTATTTTATAATTATTAAAAGGAATTTTATGGTGATTTACATGTCCATATAATGTTCTTTATTTCATGTTGATTATTACTCTAAATTTACTTGAGTGGTATGTTTTTAACATTACAATATTATTATTTATCAAGATTGTTTATAATTATGCTTACAATGATGATATATTATGATATAATAGGAAATAAAAAAAATAATTTTTCTATCTTATTGTTGTTTTATGAAAATATATTTTTTTCAATTTATTTTCCTATCTTTATGTACTCAAGAGTCCAAAATAGTGTTTTTAAGAACTAAATTTAACTCTCTCTTTGATAAAAAAATCATTTTTCTTTCATGTCCATATTTTATAAAGAAAAATTTCTAAATAATGCTTTTACAAATCTACAAATATTTTTTAAATTCATTTTTAACCATTATTGAATTTTTAGAAAAAACAATTAATGCAATATTCTTGTCATTTTCCTAATGAGGTTATTTTGACTTTACTCAAAATATAAAAGATATATTTGTTTTAATATGTATAGAATGAATGGTATTATCCATTTCTATGAACACTAAATGGTTTAAATATTCATTTAAAAGTTTACATGTTTATTTTCAAAGAAAATATTTTCTTTAGTATTTGAGGAATTTTTAGATTTTAAATAAGTGTCTTAAAAATGGAATGGATGTTTTCCTCAAGAATGTTTTAATTGTCATTTTATGGTATTTATATTAATAAAGAGAAATATAATTTTTTTTATTATGTTTTATAGGGGATATGATCCAATTTTACAATAATAATTATTTATTGGATGGTTTAGGATTATGATGAATATATATTTATGAAGCATATTCCTTTTCCATGGGTTATTCTATAGTGAATTGATAATAGGATTATGAAAGCCATTTGTTTCTATGGGTTATGATACGATGAATGTTTTATGATCTTATGGTACACAAATGTATGTATTATATGATGGGTGGGGCCTATATTTCCCTCTAATGAATTAGATAATGATTAATGTTCTATGAACTGAAAGGGTTGATATGAGGTTATCCAAATAATAAAAGAGGGTAAAAGGGTGGTTATCCCATTCTTGAAATAGGTTGTAAAGGAGGTTATCCAAACCCCAAAAGAGAGAGCAAGTGAGGTTATACCTATAAGGACTTGGCCTTAAAAAATTACATAATCTTTAATTAAATGAATAATTCACATTGAGGATCTTTTCAGGTTTAGAGTTTTCGAGAATTAGGACATAACTATTACATCTCAGAAGATTACAAAGTAGACACCTATACTCAGTTTCCATTTTTTCTTCATAAAATAAAAAATCTTAAAAATAAACATGTCTAGTTCCATGTTTTAGAAAGCATGTCTTTCCATGATCCCATCCTTGACCCTATTCATCTTTAAGTCCTGTGGAAAACATTTCAAAAACTTGGGATGAGCATAAAAAGCTCAGTAAGGGATATAAAACAAGGAATGAAAATATTAGACCATCAATATATACATAACATAAGATTTTTAACATACATCATGAAATCCTAAGATTTAAGGAATACACATAGAAGTCATAAATCATAAAGGTAACTTAAAGCATACATAATATACTTACGTTTTAGCTATCACAGCTACATAGGGAGTCACATTTGGAATACCCATCATAGTATATTCCCTAAATCTCTTCGGAGAAACATTCACGTTTACCTCCTTCGTGTTACCCAATGCATTGGGGAGCTATCTCAGGCTCACCCTCCGTAGGTTTATCACGAAACCACCCGTATATGTAACAATAGCCAATAACCATAAAATAATCATAACACATAACTTAAGCATAACGGAAATATAACATCCCAACATTGCAATAACAATATAAAATTTTAAGATATTAAAATAATAAATCCATTCTAAAAACCATTTTCAATACCAAAATACATAAAAATAGTACATGGTATTTATTTTTCTTTTGAAAACATTATGGCTTGTTAAGGAAGCCATAAATCAAATAATACTCGCGGTGGCGAAAAAGGTCGTTGTCACTACTTACGTAAAAAAGCAACATTCCTTTTTGTCGTTTAGTAAAACGATTCAGAGAGAATGATTCCCTTGGAATGAAATAAAAATTCAAAAGGGTTTTATGCACCTTATAAAATAAAGTCATGTATAAATCTAAATATGCCTCAATGAAAGGATATTGAGACTAAGTCCCGTACAAAGACGGTATCCTTAGATTAAGGATAAATAAATTACATAATTATGTGTGAAAAATATAAATACACCCAATATAAGTGGATATTAAGTTTAAAACAATCATAGGTCATCCACACATATTCATATCACTACATAATCAAGAAGTGGAGGTTTAAACCAAAGAATTGAAATTGGGTTAAGAAGTTCCCTTACCGAAATTTGACAGCCTAACAGCGTCACTTTAAAATTCAGAAAATGAGTTGATGAGAGGTAAAAAGGGTATCTCATCACTTGGACATAAAATTTACATCAATAAGGATATATAAGAACATATCCCAACATAATAAGATGTAAATTAAAAGACCTAACAAAAAGAATTATTTTTAAAAAGAAGAGGGTGAAAGGTTCCCTTACCGAATTAGTAACCTACGAAACATACACCCCATGAAAGAAAGACCATACAATGTTGATGTAAATACCCATAAATAGATGTATATTACTCAAAGAGTAGAATAATTAGTAGTACATACACCACTCAAAGGAGATATTGGTAAATATAGCATGAATCTCACAGGAATAAAAAGTGAGATAAAAACCCCTTACCTCGTTGTAATCAATCGAGTCATATGACCAGAAGATAATAACCACCAAATGAATCAAATAATAACATTAATATAAATATAATAATGATAATATATAAAAAATGGCAGTACACAATACACCACATGCAACAAATAAGTGGTGAACAATAGAAATCTCACAGAATTAAAAGTGAGATAAGAAATCCCTTACCTCAAGTCTGACTTGTTCTTGTTCGTTCTTTATATTACTAAATAATAAACTTAGGTCAATTTATAATTTCTTAAGGAATTACTTTAAAGTTTATTATTCAATTCATATAACATATTATCATGATGTAATAATTAGTTAATTATGTGAGTTCATATCATATGTTTTGTTGATGTTCGGTACATAAGTCCAAAATGAACTTGTTTGAAAAGAATTGCCCATGTAGTTATAAGTAAATCATCTCCAGAATGGTGTTCATGATTTAAATATCATATATATCCAGTATATATGAATTTAATAATATTCCATAATGTTTGGAGATAATAAATGAAATGTACTATTCATGGAGACGGTAGGTTGTACGTACGCATGAACGATACTTTCATTTTTTTGTCATATTAGTGGACTTTAAAACTAAATGAGACATAGATATATTATAATTAAAGTATAATATATATTTTATTTAGGTAACATAAGTTTTTTAATTAAATTCTTTATAAATTCCATATTTTGCATGAACGAGTCACATCACTTGAGGGGGCGGTTGTCCACACTTCCTCATATGAAATTATCGCATTTGCAGAACATGAAAAGCATAAAGTTATGTTTTAAATATAAAATATAGAATCATAGAGAGGACATAAATATAATATATATCATATATAAATATAGTTCCATTATAATGGCCACCATGTGAGGTGTTAAAAGAAGATTTAACAATCATCGCTTCATGAGGCAGTAATTCGCCACCCACAGAAATAGTATGTTGTTTAACCATTAGACGGAGGTGTGTTTAAGTGTAGGTAAAATCCTTATCATAAAAACATCCTAGTATATTTAGTATAATGGTGTTATTATGGGATCAAATAATAATAATATATTGGTGAGTGATGAAGGAAAATAAAAGAAAGAAACTCGAGAGAAGACATTACCTCTAAATTGGGTAACTCTTTTTGATTTGAGCCAAAGGCTTCCTTGAAAAGACTTTTGACCAAAGTGAGGATTATAAGAGTAATATAGAGATTTCTAGAGATAATATGAGTAGAGTTTGGAGGATCCAAGGGCTTGATAGGTATGGGTAAGAGGGTAGAGGTGGAGGCCTTTTATAAGAGGGAGGAGGGTCACTTTTGGAAAGTCTTGAAATGTTACATTATTATAAAAATGATTTTCGGATTTTAATGGTCCCACAATGATATAGTTTGAGTATAAGGTGATAAGAGTTAGAAATACACCAATAAAATAGGTTTTTTACAAGTGTAAGTCTTAGATTTTACCTTATATTTTCATTTTATTTAAATTGTTTATTAATGAGGTAATCAGTGCATCATCATGGTGTCATAAATAAATTTATTTATTTAATGTCTAAAAATTATAAAAAAATACCATGATGTAGGAAATATTTTTATATTTACAATGAATATTTATAGTCTAAGATATCATTAATGTAAACAAAATTAAATTTTTTTTACTTAGGATATACAAACCTTTGTTATATTTCTCTTAATTTTTAAAAATAATGTCATAAATGTCACTATCACACCCATGTGACTCCATGGGCCCTAAAGTTTGGTAAAAAGCTTCTCATGGTCGGCCATGACTCAAAAAAGAGTATTTGAACACATTTTGGGGTCATTTTATATTATTATGATATTTTATTACCCCTAACTACTCGATTACTAATTAATCACGATAATTAAAGATAATTACCGTCGTCACTATTCATAATGTCCAAAAACAAAAGAGTATTAATTACCTAATTTGGAAATTCTGATTCAAAATATGAAATCCATTTTACCAAATTACAAACACATAAATTGCAGTAATTAATTTAAAAATAATTCTCGTTGTCAAAACCAAAGAAGGGTTTTTAAGATGTAAAATCTATCAAAAGATTGATCTGTTTTTACATCCAATTTAAAAGTGAAATTACATAAAATGACAAAAATTGTATTAAAAGATAAAAACATAATTAAATTACACCTTAAAACCAATTAAAATTACAATCTAACTATATAAATAAATTGGATGAAAAGGCAATTTTGAATTAAAATGCTGTATTTTTCACTATTCATTAAAAAATGAACATTATCAGAAAAATACCAAAAATTAACCCTAAGCTATATTTGATATTAAAAATTAAAAAATGATGTCCATTTTACCAAATTCAAAACATATAAGTTTCATTAATAAATTATATAGTTAATTCCCGCTGTCAAAACAAATAGCGTGTTTTTAAGAAACAATATCTATCAAAAGATTGATACTGATTTATGTCCATTTTCAAAGTGAAAATAATTATATTGACCACCATTATATTAAATGGTAAAAATATATTTTAACTATACTTTAAACCCAATTAAAAATATAATCTAACCATATAAATAAATTATATTAAAAGGAGGCTTTGAATTAAAATACAGCATATTTCACTATTTATTAAAAAATGAACTTTATCGGAAAAATACCAAAAATTTTCACAAAGTAAATATTGATGTCTTGATTATAAAGAAGGATTTTATTTTTTAAAATATAACATATAAAAGTGACAAAAATTAGATTTAAAAAAAATTCCATCAAAAGGTGGTTAATCGACCTTTTAAAGAATATTAGAATATTTATGCTTAAAATTTGATTCATTTGCATTTTAACCCTCTATCCTTTATTGGGTAATTTTTAAAATATTTAACAAACATATATAATCATTTTTTAGTTAGTTCTATTCATTCCTGCCATTACAATGTCTTGGCGTTTACTACCATTTAAAATAATATTATTATATTATTAGTGTGAAACGTTAAATTTCAAAGAAACTCATTGTTGCGTATTGGGTACGCCATCGAACATAGCATCCCATTTAAAGTAATATTAATATTTTATTCACAAATATTAATAAATATCAAAATGCCATATTCTTTATTTACCTGGGATGTTACATCCTTCCCCCCTTTTGGGAATTGCACCCTCGCAATTTTAAAATTGGGATCGAAAACTTCACTAAAAGTCCCACATCGGAAAAAGAGTCAGTAAAACTACCACATTTAAAGAAAGAAAGAGAAGTACAAAGGTCACCCGAGTTAACCCATACTAGGATTCCATGTAGGAAAACATGGATATGGAAGAGAAACCAAAGGGTTAAGTTCTGATAGAGAGTGATAGAAAATATGTCTAGGAGAAAGTTAACCACTAGAAAATCACAAAATTGTGATGGGTTAAATGGTATTTGATTCCCCATTAAGAAAAAGTTAAAATAAAACGTTTTTGTTTTAAGTTACTTTTCATTGAGGAATTTATTTATGAGCTTAAATAAAACATAAGGAAACATACTTACTTGTCATGTAGACTTTCATCTCTTACTATAATTCTTTTACAAACTCATATTTTCTCCAAAAGATTAGTATTTAGGATGACTTGTTCACATTAAGAGTGATATAATAAACTTCCTGAGAATCACCTAACCCACGAAAGATGAACTATATATTTACCATGTCCTTAGACCTTAACCAAAACCAAAATTTTTAGTACAAGATCAGATAATCCCCAAAAGGATAATCCTTTATTAAAAGAAATACTACTCTTAATCTCCAAAGTTCAACAAAAAGAACCCAAGGTTCAAGAAAGAACAATAAATAAACAGTTATCCATAAAATTATTCAAAGTAATCCAAACTAAGATTGAAACCCGAATCTATGAAGGATTTAATCACATAGTCTTACAAGATAAATATTAACATTTATTTCCAAATAACATCAGTTACTCTTAAAGTATCATATTGAAAAGTAATTAACCTAATCACATATACTCCATGATAGGTCAATAATTTCCTTAGATAACCCAAAATCAACTTATTCTTGATTCATAAAATCTTCTAACTAAAAAGAATTTTTCATACTAACCAGGTACTTCATGTAGTCCAATGGTAGGAAATAAATACCAGTTGCACTTTGGCTGTGGATTCGATTCCCACAGCTTCGTCCGACATGACGGGTTGTCACACGGTCTGCGTTTTGTCCTTTTTCAAAAACTATATAATTTTATAACATTACCAAAAAGAGATAAATTCATCAAAAATAAACATAAAATATTTTAACCACAAAGGTTATCTATAACTTTTGTTTTGCATCCCAAAATGTATTAACCTATAATTTCCTCAAATTCAAGGATCATATAAACCCAAATGGTTCTTTATAACTATATACACAAAAGAAAAGATAATTATTCCTTGAATAAAATTTTCATATATCAAACATCAGGGTTACACATACAATAAAAATTCTTCTAATGTAATCCCATCATCAAAAGAGCCTTAATAGTTTTAAGAATTTCAGCATCCTAAAATCTACCATAACTCTTGAATCCCTTATATGTTGACTTCTTACTCATTCAACATTCTTTACGATCCATTAACCATTCATTTCCAACTTATTCTGAAATACTTCTTTCCTATAAAAAAAATCATGAATAATATCCTAAGATTTCAATAATAGGAAAACATATGTTAAGAAATAATCCATACCTTTCATTGGTCATTGTCAGTTTCTTCATCCTCAATCAGAATGGCATTAGGTATTGGTAAAAAAATATTTTTACAATCTTGGTGATCCAATTCCCGAAAGTTCTTTGTAGTACATGTGTTTACATAATGACCATGCACACCATATTTAAAACATTCAATTGATCTTTCAGAAAGAACTTCTTTCCCTTTCCTAGAGTCAACTGGATGCTTCCTTTTTCCATGGCAGGTTCTTACTTTATGAACTTAATTTCCACATCTATAGCATCTTTCTGTCCCTTTGAAACATTTTCCTATGTGTTTCTTTCCACATCTTTAACACATAGGTTTTTGAACATACTTACCTTTATGATTATTACATGAAATTTTGTAGGGATTTGTTTCTCGCATATATGATGCCTTATAAGAATCACTAAGGTTTAGGTGGTTAATCATGACTCCAGATAGATGGTTGAGAATAACCACAAGATTTCTCATTGCATCTCCCATATTATTCAGTTTCTCGTTCAGAAAATCATCACAATTTTCTTCACATCCACTGTTACTTTGGTGCCTGCTAGATCCATCCATTTACTAAAACCAAAAAAAGTCAGTGTGAGTATATCAGTAAAATCATCATGTAATACTAAGATATAATTATTCATGTTATCTAATACTCATTCACTTTATCTAGAAAAACTATGACTCTTTCTGAAATCCTAACCATTATGGTAATGTCACATATGCATAAAGAATACCCTAAACTCTAAAGTTATCTAAACCGACCTTTGATACCAACTATAAGGACGTGGCATTAAAACATTACATAATCTTTAATTAAACGAATAATTCATATTGAGGACATTTTTAAGTTTAGTGTTTTAGAGAATTAGAACATAACTATTACATCTCAAAAGATTACAAAGTAGACACCTCTACTTAGTTTCCATTTTTTTCATAAAATAAAAAATCTTAAAAAGAAACATATCTAGTTCCATTTTTTAGATAGCATGTCTTTCCATGATACCATCCTTGACCCTATTAATCTTTAAGTCTTGTGGAAAACATTTCAAAAAATTGGGATGAGCATAAAATGCTCAGTAAGGGTTATAAAACAAGGAAATAAAACATTAGATCATCAATATATACATAACATAAGCTTTTTAACATACCTTAAGAAATCATAAGATTTGTGGAATACACATAGAAATCATAAATCTTAAATGTAACTTAAGGCATACATAACATACTTACGTTGTATCTATCACAACTATATAGGGAGTCACATTTGGAATACCCATCATAGTATATTCCCTAAATCTCTTCGGAGAAACATTCACATTTACCTCCTTCACATTACCCAATGCATTGGAGAGCTATCTCGGGCTCACCCGCCCAAGGTTTATCATGGAACCACCCGTATACGTAATAATGGCCAAAAACCATAACATAATCATAACACATAACTTAAGCCTAAAGGAAAGGTAACATCCCCACATTGCAATAACAATATAACATTTGAAGATATTGAAATAATAAATCCATTATAAAAACCATTTTCAATACCAAAATACATAAAAAGAGTATATGGTATTTATTTTTCTTTTTAAAAACATTATGGCTTGTTAAGGAAGCCATAGATCAAATAATACTCGCGGCGGCGGAAAAGGTCATTGTCACCGCTTACATAAAAAAGAAAAGAAACAATCATTTTTGTCATTTAGTAAAATGCTTCATAGAGAAAAGACTCCCTTTGAATGAAATGAAAAGTCAAAAGGGTTTTATTCACTGTATAAAATAAAGTCGTGTAGAAATCAAAAGATGCCTCAATGAAAGGAGATTGAGATGAAGTCCCGTACAAAGACGGTATCCTTAGATTAAGGATAAATGAATTACATAATTATGTCTGAAAAATATAAATAAACCCAATATAAGTGGATATTAAGTGGAAAAAATCAGAGGTCATACACACATATTAATAGCATGAAATAATCAAGAATTAGAGGTTTAACCCAAAGAACTGAAATTGGGTTAAGAAGTTCCCTTACAGAAATTTGACAGCCTAACAGTGTCACTTTAAAATTCAGAAAATGAGTTGATGAGAGATAAAAAGGGTATCTCATCACTTGGACATAAAATTTACAGAAATAAGTATATATAAGAACATATCCCAACATAATAAGATGTAAATTAAAAGACCTAACAAAAAGAAGTCTTTTTAAAAAGAAGAGGGTGAAAGGTTTCCTTACCGAATGGGTAACTTACGAAACATACACCCCATGAAACAAGGAAAATAAAATGTTGATGTAAATACCCATAAATGGATTCATACTACTCAAAGAGTAGAATAATGGGTAGTACATACACCACTCAAAGGAGATATTAGTAAATATAGCATGAATATCACGGGAATAAAAAGTGAGATAAAAACCCCTTACCTCATTGTAATCAATTGAGTCGTATGACCAAAAGATAATAAACATAAAATGAATCACCTAATACCATGAATATAAATAGAATAATGATAATATATATGAAATGTCAGTACAGAATACACCACATGCAACAAATAAGTGGAGAACAATGTAAATCTCACGGAATTAAAAGTGAGATAAGAAATCCCTTATCTCAAGTCCGACTTGTTCTTGTTCGTTCTTTATATTCCTGAATAGTAAACTTACGTCAATTTATAATTGATTAAGGGATTCCTTTAAATTTTATTATTCAATTCATATCACATATTATCATGTTATAATAATTAGTTAATTATGTGAGTTCATATCATACGTTTTGTCGACGTTCGATACAAGAGTCAAAAATGAACTTGTTTGAAAAAAATTGCCCATGTAGTTATAATTACATCATCTCCGGAATGGTGTTCATGATTTAAATATCATATATATACAGTATATATGTATTTAATAATATTCTATAATGTTTGGAGATAATAAATTAAATGTTCCAATCATGGAGATGGTAGACTGTACGTACGCATGAACGCTACTTTCATTTTTTATCATATTAATGGACTTTAAAACTAAATGATACATAGATATATTATAAATCAATTATAATATATATGTTATATAGGTAACATAAGTTCATTAATTACATTCTTTATAAATTTCATGTTTGGCATGAACGAGTCACATCACTTCATGGGGCGGTTGTCCACACTTCCTCATATGAAATTATCGCATTTGCACAACATGCAAAGCATAAAGGTGTGTTTTAAATATAATATACAGAAGCATAGAGAGGAAATAAATATAATATATATCATATATAAATATTGTTCTATCATAATGGCCACTATGAGAGGTGTTAAAATAAGATTGAACAATCATCGTTTCGTGAGGCAGTAGTTCGCCACACACAGAAACAGTATGTTCTTTAACCATTAGACAGAGGTGTGTGTAAGTGTAGTTATAATCCTTATCATAAAAAATCCTAGTTTATTTAGGATACTTGTGTTTTTATGGGATCAAATAATAATAATATAGTGGCGAGTGAAGAAGGAAAATAAAAGAAATAAACTCAAGAGAAGACATTACCTCTAAATCAGGTAACTCTTTTTGATTTGAGCCAAAGGATTCCTTGGAAAGACTTATGCCCAAAGTGAGGCTTCTAGGATTAATAGAGGTATGTAGAGAGACAATATGAGCAGATGTGGGACGAGACAAGGGCTTTAGAGGTGTGATTAAGGGGGTAGAGGTGGGGGCCTTTTATAAGAGGGAGGAGGGTCACTTTTGGAAAGTCTTGAAATGTTACTTTATTATAAAAATTATTTTTGGATTTTAAAGGTCCCAAAATGATATATTTTTAGGATAAGGTGATAAGGGTTCGATATCCACCCATACAATAGGTTTTTGACAAGTTTAAGTCTTATATTTTACCTTATCTTTTCATTTTTTTTAAATCGTTCATTAATGAGGTAATCACTACATTGTCATGGTGTCATAAATAAATTTATTTATTTAATGTCTAAAAATTATAAAAAAATACCATGATGTAGGAAATTTTTTTATATTTTCAAGGACTATTTATAGTCTAAGAGATAATTTATGTAAACAAAATTAAAACTGTTTTACTTAGGATATACAAACATTTGTTATATTTCTCTTTTTTTAAAACTAATGTTATAAATGTCACTATCACACCCATGTGATTCCATGGGCCCTCAAGTTTGGTAAAAAGATTATCATGGTCAGAAATGACTCAAACAAGAGGATTTGGACACATTTTGAGGTCATTTTATATTATTATGATATTTTATTACCCTTAACTACCCGATTACTAATTACTCATGATAATTAAAGATAATTACCATCATTACTATTCATAATGTCCAAAAACAAAAGAGTCTTAATTACATAACTTGGAACTTCTGATTACAAATACAGAATCCATTTTACCAAATTCAAAACATAGAAATTGCAGTAACTAATTTAAAAATAATTGTTGTTGTCAAAGCCAAAGACAAGTTATTAAAATGTAAAATCTATCAAAAGATTGATTTGTTTTTACATCCAATATAAAAGTGAAATTACATAAAATGACCAAAATTGTATTAAATGATAACAATATAATAAAATTACACCTTAAAAACAATTAAAATGACAATATAAATATATAAATAAATTGGATGCAAAGACAATTGTGAATTAAAATGATGTATTTTTCTCTATTCATTAAAAAATGAACATTATCAGAAAAATACCAAAAATTCACCCGAAGCTATACTTGATATTCCAAATTCAAAAATTAGGTTCATTTTACCAAATTGAAAACATATATGTTTCATTAATAAATTATATAGTTAATTCCCGCAGTCAAAACAAATAGCGTGTTTTTAAGAAACAATATATATCAAAAGATTGATACTTGTTTATGTCCATTTTCAAAGTGAAATTAATTCTAATGACCACAATTAGATTAAATGGTAAAAATATATTTTAAATAAACTTTAAACCAAATTAAAAATATAATCTAACCATAGAAATAAATTAGCTTAAAAGGAGGCTTTGAATTAAAATACAACATTTTTCACTATTCATTAACAAATGAACTTTATCGGAAAAATACCAAAAAATTACAAAAAGTAAATTTGTATGTCTTGATTCTAAAGAAGGATTTTATTTTTTCAAATATAACATATAAAAGTGACAAAAATTAGATTTAAAAAGGGTTTTCCATCAAAATGCGGTTAATCGACCTTTAAAAAAATATTAGAATATTTATACATAAAATTAGATTCATTCACATTTTAAGCCTCTATAATTTATTGGGTAATTGTTAAAATATTTAACAAACATATATAATAATATTTTAGTTAGTTCTATTCATTCCTGCCATTATAAAAGCTAGGCATTTACTACCATTTAAAATAATATTATTATATTATTAGTGTGCAACGTAAGATTTCAAAGAAACTTGTTATTGCGTATTGGGTACGCCATCGAACATAGAATCCCCCTTAAAGTAATATTATTATTTTATTCACAAATATTAATAAATATGAAAATGTCATATTCTTTATTTACCTGGGATGTTACAATCCCAAACCCCAAAAGGGTGCATATGAGGTCATCCCATGACCGAAGCCTGTACATGTGTGGTTAGACCAAGACTAACATATTATGAATTCTATATTAGGTATATTTTACCTAATAATTTTTTTACTTTTTTGTATTCCAAAAATCTATATCTTATTCCAATGTTATGTTTTAATGGATCATGCTCCTTGATATCTTTATGATTCATGTATTATGAACTATCAAGATTTATTCGATGACTTAAGTTTATGATCTATGATATACAGGTTATGGTTTTCAAATGTTATTATCATGTTATAATACCATTATGATAATGTTATATTTTTATCTTCAATGTTTACCCTTACTGAAACATCTAATCTCACCCTTTCTTATGTTTCATTTCCCTAGAATTTAAGAAATGTTTTATGTAGTTTGTTTATATGAAGTGTACTATATGTGAATATCTTTATGATATATTCTTAATATATTTCATGAAATAAGAATAATGTGTATCTAGTCTCCAAATACACTAAACCATTATGGTACTCAATCATGTATTTATGAAATGTATTGAATATTCATCTATTAAGATGTAATATCTATGTATGAAAATCATGGGTCATTATACGCCTTCCCATTATCCTTTTCTTTAGGTGTGGTTGAGGTCTACTATCCTCATTATCTCTTTGATTATGTTATTTAATCACATAATCCCATTCCCCCTGCATCTGAACAATTTAACTTCATTGGTTGAATCATTCTTTTACTCTATTACATTTGTTGACCTTTTCAACCCCATTGATAATAACTACATTGATGGCCTACATTTCAACAATTTATTCATTTACCAGTTATATTCAAATAATTTCCCAAGTGTTTACCCTATATTTTTGGAATTTTGGTGGTTGAAATTTCTATCCTCGGTTTTTACCATTTATGTTTTCCTGATGGTAATTTTTTATTCTTGTAAATAAAACAAGAAGACTATTTTTATTTCCCACAATATATTTATACATTCAAATAAAATTGAATTATTTATTTATATCTAGAAAATTATCTTATGGATAACACCTTTTTTATACTTAGTTTGAGGCCACTAAAAAATAGATTAATCTTTTCTCACAGTGTTGATAATGAAGAAAGAATAATATATTAAAAGTATTATAATGTTTACTTTGTTGGTAAAAATGTATTCATCTTCCTTATATTTCATCACAAAAAAGTAACTTTCCATCTTAGTATGAATATTTTTATGAAAATATTTATTTATAAATGACCTCTTAAACTCCTCTCATTGTATGGAGTTTATTTCTTACTCTTTATTAGTGTTCTTAATAAGAGTCCACCACTGATCAGATTCACCTTGAAGGTTATAGAGTGCTAAGAAAATTTTCTCATGGTATGAACATTGAGTAATAGAAAATATATTTTACATTTCATTGATCCATTTCTCAAAATTTAGTGGATTGGAAGATCCATAGAAGGAATGTGGATTTCATCACATAAAAGAAACATTTTAATTTTTCTCCCTCCTTGGTTCATTCAGAAGTTCAACAAAGTTCACATTATTTCTAATAGACTGATAGATTTGAGTGAGCGTAGTTATAAGATATTTCCTCCCAACTCTAAATCCATTTGGCTACTCATGAGGATGGAAATTTCATTGTTTATCACATTCATTGCTCACATGATTCCTTTAGTTCCATCTATTTACTAAACCCCCCAAAAAAACATAGTGTGAATATAAATCATCAAGAATAAAAGTAAAAAATAATATGATTATGAAAATCATTCCTATGATGTCTTAACATATGAAACCTTCCTTAAACCAATGACACTCTATGTTTATCTCATATCACCATGTATTATCATCAATTTTCATAGGTTATATCCTCTCATTAATTATAATTATTCATAAATATAATATAAATTAACCAAATAATATCCCCTTAGTGCATCTATCTAGGTTTTCAGTCTTAAACCCAGTCAACATGCACTGATGATGATTGAGTTAATCCCAAATCTACCCCTTTTAGAGCTGTTAACCCTTGGTGCATATATTATCTTGCTACTTCCACTTTCTAGTGTCCTTATAAGGATTCATTTTTTATAAAATTACACTCCTTTATTAACCATAAAATAGAATTTCCTCTTATACTAAGTATTATACATTTGGTTTTCACTAAATTTTTGTAATCCAAATCTCCAAAATAACTAAACCATCCTCTAGTTCCAACTATATAACCCAAGAATAACAAACAGAAATATTACATTATTCTAGATTATTTTTAAATAAATATCACAATTATACATGCTCGATTCCCATAAAGGATTAGTTTCTTTTATTAAAAGATACATAATCAACTTATTTCATAAAATAAATTTAACATTTCCCCTAAATGTATTTATATTATTACCCCTAACATGGGAAAAGAAAACATAATAAAAGGTTACCTTAGATGCCGAGTAAGGATAAAAAGAGGAGATATAAATCCTAGGAGAATAATATTATCATGTTCACAATCTCAACATAAAATATTCATACCTAAAAAATCTTATATCATAAAATCTAAAATCAATTCAAATCTAGACTGATGATTAATACAGGTATAAAAGTAGTAATCAAAATCCAAGATCCATTACCTAGGAAAGTGGCATTAAAGTCATAGAAAATCATAATCTTTTTAAGGTATATATTAAAAATCATGTGAATGCATAATCCTATGATCATATCTATAAGAAATCATAAAAATTCATAAAAATGAAAAAAAATAGTTATTCGCAATCATGTCCACACATTTTCTTATGGTCATAACTAGAAGAAGTCATACTAAAACATCAAAATGTGAAAAAAAATCAATTCATAATAATTTCCTTAATCATGATCATCATATAAAAATATATCAATATCAAATTACCCAATATATTGGGGGTCTATAAAATTCCCGACCATCACATAATCATAATACATTCAAATGTATGCCCCAATATTAGAAAAAATTCATCATATCGTCAAATAATAACCCCTAGATAATAATAAAGTTTCATAAATGTCTCATAATAATAATAATAAACCACGAAGATAAAGAATAAGGATGGTATAATTGGATTATATCCCTAGTAAAGAATAAGTAACATCAAAGGATGTTATATTAGATGAAAAAATACATTAAAATGTTATTGTAAGTTTTCTAAAGTAAAATACCATTTTCATTTTGAAATAAATTATTTAAAATATAATAATTACCAAAATATAATGATTTTTTTTGAAGGAAACCATTTAAAATTATAAACTGATATTCAAATAATTAAGCAGTCGGGATGGTGGGAAATTCCATTTATGCTATCATTTAAAAAAAATCATTCACACCTTTAGTAAAAAGCACCACATTAACAAAAGATTCCTTTTGAAAACATTAGTTAAATTAATACATGGGTAAAAATGGATTTAAATAATCATGGATAATAGTAAAAAATTCTTGAAAACATTTATTGGATTGGTATATGGAGGAGAAAGGTTCCTAACTGAAAGGATATAAATATGGTTGGATTTTATTTAAAACATTTTCTTAACCATTTTGAGTACCAAAGTGGAAAATGGTAGTAAAACATCAATGTCACACCCACCACTTTTTAAATTATGTATTTATTAAATTTATTAGTAACTGGTATTTCATTTTGAAGTTCAGATTAATTTTTTGAGTTTTTATTTAAAAACGAATGATCTTGGCATAACAGCATTGAGAACATGGGTAGATCATGGTCTGGAAAGACCACAAAACTTCGCATAGGTTGCTGGGAGGCTATCCAGATGTTCAAAAATAAATAAACAAAATTAAAATAAAAATATTTAAAAATAATAATACTAATAATATTATTATTATGAATAATAATAATATTGTTATTATTAATTTGATTATTATCAACTCAATTATTATTTAGTTTATTAAGTTTATTATTAACTTATTATTTTTATTATTATTTTAGTTAGGGTTTTAAAAAGGGGGAAATCTATACTAGGCATGCCCCCCCTTCTCCCATGTAACCCTACCCTGGTGTGACCTTTCCCCCCCCCCTTCTCCTACTAACTCATCGCACCCTACTCCCTTGGCTAGACATCACACCTTGATAGTGAGAACACCACCCAAAACACCTCTCTGTCCCTATATTCACGCCTCCGGCACACCCCCTTGTTGGTCGGTCCACCTCTAGTGACCGAACCCCTCCTGGCTAAGCCCCCTTAGCACTGACGCACCCTCTCCACCTCGGGTAGACTCTCCTTCATCTTTGTCAGGGTTTTAATAATTTTTATTTTAGGGTTTCTAATTTTCCAACATTAAGGGTGTCAATTAGGGTATCAATCTTTGGTATTTATGTTCAATATTGTGGATTAGGGATATTTTCGGTTCGTTGGTGGTGCATATTAGGCGCGGTTGAAGATTCGCACAAGATTTGGGAAATTTTTTTCCCGAGGTAGGTGGTTCTATCTATAAACTTTGTCTGATGAATTAATTTTCTTTCTTAAATTATTTATCATGTTTCTTGATCCATATTTTTGGTATGAAAGTAGATTTTAAAAGTGATTGGAATGTTTTTTATTTTTATATAGAATGTTTATGTGAAACGGGGTGTGTTTTGGATGTAAACTCATTTTGCATCCCTTGGTTGTGTTTTATGATTTGTGCACTTGATTTATTATATTATACAAGGGTTGTGAATTATATTTTGGTATGTTATTAGTGATAATTTTTATTTAAAAAGGGAATTTTGTGCCTGTTTTTGGTTTAAATTTTTTTGGTGATAATATTTAAGTGCTTCATAATTTTTTTTACTGATTTATTAAATTATATGTGTAGTGTGTTTTCCCTACTTTGTGGATTTGTGTTGCCAGGTCTATGGAGACACACCTGCATGTGCATAGCTAAGTATATATATATACATCTGTGTGTGTGTGTGTGTGTGTGTGTGTGTGTGGGTTCCCCCGTTACATGTATAGTCATCCATGGGAGTGAATATACATGTATAGGGATAGGTGTGCCCAAGTATATATATGAAAATACATATGTAGGTGAGTGACGACTAGTATATGCATATAAGGATATATGTAAGGATCCCCTTGTGCACGTTCATGGTTATACAGGTGTCTGAATAAGGGATAGGTGTCCTTATATGTATGTGAATATTCATATACTCAATGGGGGAGAAATAGATCTTTGTTAGAAATTTCCAAGAGCCGAATTTTTGGTTTGTTTCTACCTTGAGGTACGTCCTCTATGCCTATACCTTTAAATTGAATTCCTTAACTTCTTGAGTGTTTTAAAAATTATTTTTTAAATATTGAATAGTATATGTATGCTATGAAAAGTAATGGTGATGCTCAATGTCGGTCTTTCCTTCATTTTTCAGTCTCTCTTTAAGTGTTTACATGTGTATTTTTCATTAAAATAAAATCCCAAGATTGTTTTCTAATTCTGAACATTTTTAATGCGTAAAAGTAGTTTCTAAAAAGGTTTTTGGTGTGTAGAGGATATTTCTCAAAATGTTGGTGTGTATATTAGTTGTGAAAGTTTGTTTGAATGAATATGGATTCTTTTGTGATTTTAAAAAGGTAAAATTCCACAATTTGGTAAGTTAGGAGAAGTGTATGGGATTGAATGTGAATTCAAGGTTAAATAGTGATTTACATTTCTTATATGGGTTTCATAGATTTAAACATGGTTTCATGTTGTTTTAAAGTGTATGAAGCCTTTGTTGTTAATTGTAATTCCAAATGGATTTAGAACATAAAAGTGTTAGGTAAGAATGTTTTCTAAAGCGAAGTTATTCCTTATGAAGTAATGAGGCATGTTTGGAACCTTTAAAATGATTTGTAAATGTGAAAACCCCCTCCTGAGGCATTCCCCATTGTTTTAGAAACATGATGTGTGTGTTAAATTTGTGATTTTTGATATGTGCCTAGTGAAGAGGCTTGTGCTTTGTCATGTGACTTATAAAGGGGGGGTGTGCACAAGGAGGGAGATCGGTGGTGGGAGGTTGGATGTGTTTTTGAGTAAGGAAATGAGAAGCTCATATATGTTTGGTTGATAAAAACTCACCACCACTTGAAATGAAGCACATGGGAAACCTAGGTATCTTGGTGGGAAGACTAGGAATAGTATTCTAGATGATATGGAAGTGGTTCATCATAGTTTCATATAGTAGGATTGATGCTTACAACACTAATTAAACATGATGATTATTTATTGAAGACCACTAGTTTATGGATGTGTTACCTATAATGGATCATGCATGAGAACACATTTTTTTGTGGTTGTTATACCACGTTTGACTGAGGTACGGGGATCCCAGGTCCCCAACTAACACTAGATGCTTATGGTTTTCCCATGGTGCTTTTGATATGATTTTATATTCAGTTGTTTCTTGCTCGTTCCCTCTTTGGTGAAAACCATATTTTTAATCTAAATTGGTCTCCTTTTATTTTCAAATGTTAATGCATGCTTGGAACCTATTTTGAAAATGAAGTGGAAGAGAAAGGATTTTCTTGAAATTAAAAGCTTGTTACTTTAATTTAAAAAGAATGAAAACATTATTTTATTATGTATTATATTTAAAATAGAACATTTTGGGTTTCTTTTTAAAGTTAAGGGAATAGGGTATTGTTGTACAATGGAATTCCTACTGAGCATCTCGGTGCACACATCTACTTTATCATTTTAGTTTTGGGGTCTAGTTCTGGATTTATCTTGCAGTGAGGTGGTTTGTGTTTTGTGGTGACCAATGAGGTCACTTGAGGTATGTATCATTGAATAGTTTATTATTTTTTCTGCTTAAATTTTGTTCAGTTCAACTTCGTTTATTTTTCTATTTTTTTTAGTTTATGTTTATTTATTTATCTTTTTTTATGGGAAAAATCATTCCCAACTGGTTTATATTGATGCCCGAAACTAATTTATAGCCTATGGGGATCGGGAACACCCTTCAGGCCTTTCCATGGACCGGGTCTGGCACCAAATTGGATGGTGACCTGACTTGGTTCGTGACAAAATTGTATTAGAGTAGGTTCACTATTTTGGGTCTTGTTTCTTGGGATAGAGACTACATAGACCGAAGCTAGGACTGTCTGAACTCGATGTTCTGGTTACATGTATGGTGTCTGGCCAGCACACCTTGTATCGAGACTTGAGTTACCAGGGGAAGTCAGGTTTTATCTGAGTCCTTTGGTACTTTTCGTTATTCATTTTCAGGGGGAAAATTAAAAGGGGTTGGGTTAATGGCCTTAGTGAGCTTTCAAGTCCTAAAAAACCTAGTGGATCTAGGGACATTACCCTAGAACACTCTCTATAATGGTGGTGTGATTGGCGTGTGGCTGCCAACCATATATCTGAGTCACCCTATGACCCCAGTATCCTATTGCATTGTCTTACATCTTCTTGGGTTCTAAAAATTAATTTGGGAAACATTTTTTTAAAAATTTATGAAATCTAGATTTTGAAGTGGAAATGGCGTGATTTTTAAAATGATGGAAAATGTGTTTTTGGAACTATTTTTAATGAGGTTTTTGAAAGTTAGATTTTCTTGAAATGGTGTTTGCATAAAATGAAATTGTATTTTTATGATCAAAACTTCTAGATTTACAAATTGGATGGTTGGGGAAACGTGGATAAATTTAAGGTGGGTTTTGATTTTTTTTCAAGTAAATTTTTTAAACCGATGATAGATATTTTTCTAACATGTTTATGAAATTCAAAATGGTTTTCTTTGAAGAGTTGGTGATTTTCCCAAAGTGGTTTTTTGTTGAATTTGAAATGGGTTTAACTTTGAAACTAGTGATTTTGAAAAGTGGAGGTGTGTGTTGATTGTTGTTCTGGAAAATGGAAAGAATTTGGTTCAAACTTTTGGTATTTACATAGGTGACCACATGCATGGGATATATATGGAAGGTTAATTGGTGCTGGGTTGCCACAAGGACATCCAAAAACATGGGTCTCGATGAAATTTCCACTAAGATGAAATGGTGTTATCTTATTCTTTATGGTGGTGAGTTTGTTTGGGCCTCCCCATGTTAGTGTCCTGGTTTCGCCTTTGTTATAGGATGTTTCTTATGGTGTGGGTGTCCATTAGAGCCTCCCTATATTAGTGATTAGTATTTTTTGTTCATTTTAGCTGGAATTCATGAGTTTCTCAAGAGTGTTAAAGGTGTTTTTGGTTTGTGTTTTCATATCAATAAAAATGGTAATTTTCAGTCAGTCATCAAATGGAGGTGACTTAACTTTTGGGGGTGGGCGTCACTTGGCGAGGAGTCCATTTTGACCTTTTCTTTTTGGGTTTTCTTTGGGAATCTCCTTGGATTGGGAAGGGTGATTTGACTTCTACATCAGGGTTAGGCCTTTTTGTGGCTTTTCTAGGGAGAAAATCTTTATATTGGGGAGAATTTTCACACCCACTACTTTTTAAATTATTTATCTTATAAACATTCTTAGTATCAGGTAGTTAGGGTTTAATCTTGAATTAAATTTTGTAGTTTTTATTTAAAAACGAATAATCTAGGCATAGAGGCATCATGTGCACGGGTAGAGCATGTTCTGGAAAGACCGTGCGACATAACCCAGGTTGCTATGAGGCTTTCCCGATGTTAAAATAAATTAAAATGAAAATATTTAAAAATAATAATACTAATAATATTATTATTGTTAATAATAATAATAATAATAATATTATTATTATTATGTTGATTATTTTCAAGTCTATTATTAATTAGTTTATTAAGTTTATTATTATTATTCTTATTATTATTATTATATTATTATTATTATTATTATTATTATTTTAGTTAGGGTTTTAAAAAAAAGGGGGAAGGCCACACTATATGTGACCCCCCTTCTCCCCCGTAACCCTACCTTAGCATGACCCCCTCCCCTTCTCCTACCATCTCATAGAACTCTACTCCCTTGGCCATCCTATCACACCCTACTTCCTTGGAAACCTTGTCACACCCTACTCCATTATCCAACCATCATGTCTTGTTATCTCACCCCCACCTACAACACCTCTCTGGCCCTACGCGCACTCCTATGGTGCACCCCCTTGCTAGTCGATCCTCCTTCGGCGACCGAACCTCTCCTGGATGAGCCCTCTTAGTGCCACAACACCCTCTCCACCTTAGGTATACCTTCCTTCATATTTTATAGGGTTTTTATCCTTTTAATTTTGGGGTTTAGGTTATTCCATATTTTTGGGTGTCAATTAGGGTCTTAGTCTTGGGTATTTTTGTTCAATCATCTGGATTAGGGTTCTTTGCAGTTCCCTTGTTGTGTGTATTAGGTGTGGTTGAATATTCAAACAATATTTGGGATTTTTTAACCTGAGGTAGGTGGTTCTCTCTATAAAAATTATTTAATGAATTAATTTTAATGATTAAATTATCTAACATGTTTCTTGATTCATATTTTTTGTGCGAAAGTAGCTTTCGAAAGTGATTAGAATTTGTTTGATTTGTATATGGCATGTTTATCTGAAACAGTGTGTGTTTTTTATGTAAAACCATTTGGTATCTCTTGGATGTGTTTTATGATTTGTGTACTTGGTTTATTAGATTATGAAATGGATGCAGATTATATTTTGGTATGGTATTAGTGTGTGTTTGATTTTAAAAAAGTAATTTTTGGTTTTTTTTATGTAAATTTTTGTGGTTGTTTTCTTTAAGTGTTTCATAATTTTTTTTACTGATTTATTAAATTATATGTGTAGTGTGTGGTCCATGCTTTGTGGTTTTGAGTCACCGGGTCTATGGTGACTCGCATGTGTGTGCATAGATAAGTATATATATATATATATATATATATGTATATGTGTGTGTGTGTGTGTGTATTTGGGTTCCCCTATTACATATATATTCATCCATGGAAGTGAATATATATGTATGGGGATAGGTGTTCTCATGTATATATATGAAAATTCATATGTAGGTGAGTGGTGACTAGTATATGCAGATAAGAATATATGTAAGCATTCCCTTTCACATGTTCATGGCCATGAAGGTGTGTGCATAGGGTCTAGGTGTCCTTATATGTATGTGAAGATTCATATGCTCAGTGGGGGAGCATCAACTCTTAATTATAAAGTGCCAAGAGATGAATGTTCAATTTGGTTCCACACCGAGGTAGGTCCCCTATGCTTATACGCTTAAATTGAATTCCTTAATTACTTGAGTGTTTTAAAAAGTTTTTTTACTTTTATTAAATAGTATATTCATTTTATGAAAAGTGATGGTTATGGTCGATGTTCACATTTCCCTTGTTTTTCAGGCTCTTTTTAAGTGTTGACATGAGTATTTTTCATTTAAATATGTCCCCAAGATTGTTTTATGATGATTAACATTTTAAATTCTTAAAAGTATTTTCTAAAATGGTTTTGGGTGTGTGGAGGGTATTTCTCAAAATTTTGGTGTGTACATTAGTTGGGAAAGTTGATTTAAAGGAATATTGATTCTTGTACGATTTTAAAAAGGGGAAATCCATGATTTGATAAGTTTGGAGAAGTTTATGGGCTTGAATGTGAATTCATGGTTGAATAGATATTTCCCTTTCTTAAATGGGTTTCTTGGATTTAAGCATGGTTTAAAGATATTTTAAAGTGTGTAAAGCCTCTATTGTTAAATGTAATTTCAAATGGCTTTAGAACATGAAAGTGTTGGGTGAGTGTGTTTTTTAAAGAAAAGTTACTCTTTGTGAAGTAATTAGGTGCTTTTGGAACCTTGAAAATGATTTCTAAATGTGAAAAACCCTATTGAGGCACGCCGTACTATTTTAGAAACATTATGTGTATGTTAAATGTGTGATTTGTGATATGTTCCTAGTGAAGAGGCGTGTGCTCTGTTGCATGACTTATAAAGGGGGATGTGCTGAAGGAGGGAGATTGGCAGTGAGAGGTTGGATGTGTTTTTGATTCAAAAAATGAGAAGTTCATATATGTTTTCTTGATAAAAACTCATCACCACCACTTGAAATGGATAACATGGGAAACCTGAGTATCTAGGTGGGCAGACTAGGACTAGTACGCTAGATGATATAGAAGTGGTTTGTCCCAGTTTTTTCTAGCAGGATTGATGATTACAACACTAAATAAACCTAATAGTGATTTATTGGAGACCACTAGGTTATTTGTGTGTTCTCTACTAGTGGCTCATGCACAATAACATAGTTCATTGTGGTTACTACACCACATTTCATTGAGGTACGAGGATCCCAAGTCCTCAAATAACACTAACTGCTTAGGGATTTCCCATGGTGCTTGCGATATGATTTTCTATTCAGTTATTTCATGCTTATTCCCTCTTTTGTGAAAACCATATTTTTAATCTAAATTGTTATGACTTCATTTTGAAATTTTAATGCATTTTTGAAACTTATTTTGAAAACAATGTGGATGAGAAATTATTTTCTTGAAAGTGGAAGCTTGTTACTTCAATTTGAAAAGAATAAAAAACATTATTTTATTATGTCATATTTTCTAACTTGCATGTTTTGGGTTTCCTTTTAATGGTAAGGGAATAGGGAATTGTTGTACTATAATATTCCTAATGAGAATCTTGGTGCTCACATGTACTTTATCCTTTTAGTTTTTGGGTCCAGTTTTAGATCACTCTTGCAACAAGTGTAGTTTATGTTCTGTGGTGGCCCATGATGTCACTTGAGTTATGTCTCATTACATAGTTTATTTTTTTTCTGATGCCAGTCTGTTCAGTTCATCTTCATTTATTTATCTATTTTTTCATTTAATTTTTATTTATATGTATTTTTTAAGGTCCAAATCGTTCCAAACTGGTTTATATTTATTCCTGACAATAGTTTCCAGCCCATAGGGATCGAGAATTCCATTCAGGCCTTGCCGCGGACCGGGTCGGGCGACAGATTATATGGTGACCCGACTTGGTTCATGATAATCATAATTTAAAAAAACAATAGGATAATAATATTTATTTAGTTTAAATAATAATATCAATAAAATATCCTTTAATGGAAATTTAGTATAGAGAACCTCAAAAAGAAATGATATTGTAACATAAATCTTTTACCTCAAGTATTTTTTTTCTTTATACATGTTCAAACATCCATTATAATAAATATATATTTATTATAAATCTATTATAAAACAATAATCATATATATTATACCATATATTATTTAATTATATCATCTTATCACCCATTTATCAAAAATTATTTAAATAACTATTTTAGGTGATAACAGCTTCATTATTTAACCATGTTTCAGTTTAAAAGTCCCAAAAAAATTAGTTTGACCATGGTTACATAATCTATAGAGTTTTTATCAATTCATGATAATCATACTTAATCCCTATATAAACTTCTATAACTATTCATATTAAGATTTGGTTAAAAATTAATTACATCACTTCATAGTGATGGTAGCTCGTACATACGCATGAGTGATGATTACACTTTTTGATTGATGGAATTAAAGAAGAGTAAATAGAAATACAACTTTTAAGAACTATAATAATATCATAAATATCATATGTGTTCATTAAAACTATCATTATAACCCAAAAAGTTAATCGGTGATGAAAATATTCATTTCTTCTTTGAGAGGCCAGTCCACACATACTCATAAGCGATTTTTTCATTCACCCAGTGATGGAAAGGATGAAGATAATGGTTTTTCAATAAACATAAAAAAATTAATTATAATTAAGATACAAAATTAATTTTTTATAATGGATACCATATATTTTTATGAGGTATAAGAAGAAGTAAAATTGAAAGTACTGGGTTAAGAGTTATTCCTCTTCATTGAGAACACTTTTAGCATTCACATTAAACCTTAAAAGGATGGTATTTTTAGAAATAAATGAATCTTTAGGATGTCGGGAAAGAACCTAATATGGTATTAGGGTTGGGATTTACTGAGTTATAGTGCTAAAACTTTTTAAATATGGGAGGATAGGAGATTCTATTTTATAAGGTATGGGAGGGTCACCCTTATAATATTTTTAAGTATTAATTTAATAAAAATTAACTTTCATGATAAAGTTGTTTCAAATTGAAATATTTGGAATATAAGATAAGGATAAGTCCAAATAGTCTCATACAATATCATTTATAAAATTTTAGGGGATATTTTAACCCTCATCTCTTAGTTTTAACCACATATTAACCTTTTTGACTATTACCATGATATTAATGTTTTTTTATCTTTATGGATAAATAATGTTACTATGAAAAATAAAAGTGTCCCATAAGTGGATAAGGTTTTATTTTATTGACCATATTCAATGCCTAGTAAAAACCATTATATAAATTTTAAAACACTTAATATAATATACAATATATACATTTCTTTTAAATCATAGACCAATATTTATAATTTAAATTATTAATAGAAAAACAGATTGAGCACATAAAAATAGTTTTAAAAAACATCTTCTTTTTTACTTTAAAATATATTCATGAATTATTCACTAATTAATTGGTTATCTAAATTTATAAATAATAAATTTTTCATAATTTATCTAGTCATATTCATACTATCCAATCCAACATCTAGAAGATAACATAATAATAAATACATTTTATATCATGGTTTGATTCAACATACTGTTACATGTATAGAAAGCTATCAAAGATTTTTTTTTATTTAAAAATAAAAATATCATAAAGTCTTAGGTTACTATAAAAAAACTTCCAACTTATAGAGTATAGGTTCTCTCTACCTTTAAAGGTATGATTTTGGTTTACTCTAATTTTTCATTTTTTATTTGATACAAAAACATGTCATTACTTTATTTTTACTCATTTGGTGTAAGGGTTAGGATAATACAAAGAATTTACTTTTTCTATTTTATATCTTCACACACCTCTTTGGAAGAGGTTGGATCATATTCATAGGATCTCAGGGAGCTACTTAGTGATTGGAGAAAATTAGAACTTACTGAATTTTCATATTTTAGACTTGGCATGTTTTGACATCATCTTTGGGATGGATTGTAACAATCTAGGTATTAATAGAATAATAATTTTTTATCTCTATTAATAAAAAATATATTAATTTTATGTTAAATTGGGGTGATTTTTCCAATAGCATACTCGATAGGCATCAACATGTTTTTCCAAAATCTTATGTTGCACACAACATTGAGTTATTCCAAAATATAATACAGTAATATTATTATTATTTTAAATGGTAGTTAAGGCCTAGCCATTATAATAGAGGGAATTAATAATATAAAATGTATTTTGAAATATTTTTTACACATATTTAATTAATTATCCTTTGGTTACCATATTTATTAGAAATGGAAATAAAAACCAATTGAATATAAAGGATGTGTTTTTATGAAAACCTATTTAAAAGAAAATAATTGTGTTTATAAAATCATATCAATATTTATGGATTTTTATTTAATGAAAAATATATGTCATATATTAAATTTAATGAATTAGATTCATATTATATGTTTTATAGATATGATATATAAACAAATTCATTTTTTTAATAAAAGATGTATTTTTCTAAAAATACAGATTTACCACCTTTTGATGGAGAACCATTTTTAAATATAGTTTTTGTAACTTTTACATGTTCTATTTGAAAAAATAATATTCTTATTTAAATGTGGTGAAAAAAAAATTTGGTTAAATTTTTGGTAATTTTCTGATAAAGTTCATTTTTAATGAATAGTGAAAAATACTGCATTTTAATTCAAAACATCCTTTTCATATAATTTATTTATACAGTTATATTTTCATTTTAATTGGGTTTAAAGTGTAATTGGATTATTTTTTTTCATTTAATCCAATGATGTTCATTTTAAGTAATTTCACTTCGAAATTTTACATAAACACATGTCAATCTTTTTTATAGTTATTACTTCTTAAAAACTCGCCTTTTGGTTTTGAAAATGTGAATTAATTTTAAATTAATTTCTACCAATTAAGTGTTTTTAATTTTGAAAAATAAATTCAATATTTGGAATCATAATTTTCCAATTTTTTAAATAGGTACCTTTTATTTTTTGAAATTATGAATTGTAACTTTAATAATTATTTTATTTACCATGGTTAAAGGGTAAATATGGTTAATAAGGGTAAAAAATAATATTATAATAATATTAAACTACCCTAACACGTGTCCTAATCCTATTGTATGAGATATTTCAGACCATGGGAATCCTTGGGTAGATTTAGGACTTCATGGAGCCCCTTGAGATTGATAATGACATTTTATAATAATTATTTTAAAGTAAAGAAAAAAATAACAAACACGTATCTTTTACTAAAACAATTTTTATATGGTGGTATATAAGTGATCTATTCAACTATAAATAGTAATTACAAAGATAAAAATATTTAATACATCATGACATTTTATTTATAATATTTATACATTAAATTAATAAATTTAATTATAACAATGATGATGCAGTGATTACTTTATTAATAAATAATTAAAATAAATGATATTATAAATATAAAAATAAATATTATTTGACATAATTTATGTAATCCACTAATTTTAAATGTTAATATGACATGTTATAATTTATTCAATGTTTTTTTCAAAATTATCAAGTTATGATTTAGAAAAAAAGGAAAGTATGAATAGAGTCTAAAATTGACATAATTCATAACTTAAAATATAAAAGAGTTTATTAAATGATATTAAATTACTAAAAATATAAGATTATTACAAATGGTTAATATAAGTCTATATATGTCATAAAAGAATTTTTTTGGTTCGTTTTATAAGATATGGTAATTACATTAACAAACAAAATGTAAATAACATGATATCACTATAAGATTAAAAAGGGTAAAATAAGGGTTAAACAAAAAATATAAGGATAAAAAAATATTCAAAACTTGTATAAAAATTATTTTATGATGGGTACTCTAACCAAAGTCTTCTTATCTTAGAATTAAATTAGTTTTGGACCATTTTTAATTTAAATTTAATTTATAATAAATTAATATTTCAAGACGTTCTTAAAGTGCCCCTAACAGCTTCTATAAAAGGGAACTTCTTATTCTATTTATCTCACACTTCCAAAGCCATTTAGTTTGGAAAATATTTGTCCAATAATATTTTGAGAATCCTTCCCTTCCTCCTTGAATTCTTTCCTTGGGCATAAGTCAATTCAAGAAATCCTTTTGACTTAAATCAAAAGAAGTTACCCGATTTAGAGGTAACGTCTTATCTCAAGTTCCTTTCCTTTATTTTTCCTTCTCCACTACCCATGATATTCTTATTCTTTGATTACATAAAAACAAAAGTATTCACAATATACTAGTATTTTTTTATGAGAATGATTATAACTACACTTACACACACCTCCATCTAATGGATATGAACATATTTTTTCTGTGTACGACGAACTACTGCCTCACGAAATGATGATTATTCAATTTTTCCCCTACCACCTCTCATGGTGGCCATTATGATGGTACTGTACACTACTGGAATGCTGGCCTTTCCCCACGGTTAGATACCAACGGTTCTATGAAACCGTTGGGGAAGGAGGTTTTTACCAACGGTTCATTAGAACCGTTGGCATAGAGGTTTCCAGGGAGCTTTTTCCCAACGGTTCTCATGAACCGTTGGGATAGATGGTATTTTTACCAACGGTTCTCATGAACCGTTGGCATAGATGAGGTTTTTGCAGGTTTTTCCCAACGGTTCTGTAGAACCGTTGGGATAGATATACATATGCCAACAGTTTTTAAGAACCGTTGGCAAAGGTCCTCCCCAAATTCCCAGCCGCCTGTTCTCTCCCCCATTCGCGATACAGAACCCTAAAACGGGAGCAGCAGCCGATTTAGGCGATTTTGGAGGTACTGCCGGCCTTCAATTTTCCAGCTCTTATTCAGGTTATTCTTCTTCTTAACTAAAAATGTATTCAAATGTTTGGATAGTATTTAAACCTATTTTCATTTTTCCCATCAGTTTAGGTGATTTTGGTGCTACTGCCGACCAGCCTAAGGGTGAGTTTTATTGAAAATTCCTTTTTGGATTTTACCCCTTGAACATGGGATGTCATTTGTGAAAGGTTATATAAATCGAATTGATTGTTCGATTTCTGAATTGAATTGTAAATTAAATTAATTAAGGGTATTTTATGGTTTGCATTCCCCTTTTAACACATGAATGCCAATTATTTTTTAACACATGTTTTAATTGTATTGCCTTGCCAATGTGAGTAAAGTAGAGACTATGCTATGAATCTATGAAATTGGATTGAATTTATCTTATATTTTATGTTACCATGTTAGATATATTATAACTAATGCATGTGATATCTTTATAGTCTTCTTAGGAGTGTTCTATTAAAAATTCCCATGTGAGTGCTTGAATTTTCATTGAATTGCTAGCCATTATGAGTTATGTTGAGACCATGATATGGAATTGATTGATTAAGCAAGGGAATCTCATTATCTTGTCATTACAACATGAGTAAATGAAGCTTCATTCTTTTCAGGTTATTATTTGATTGAGTCACCATTTTGAGGTGAGTTGTATTAAATACCTTTGTTTTTGACCTTGGTATGTTTAATGAATTGTTTAAATGAAATGGAATTCATTAAATGATTAATAGTAAATAGTGATACATGGATTCTATTAGGATGCCAGGTATATAATCTTGTTTCTATTAACTTATACGCTTTATGTGATAAATGGATTCACAGTGGAATTCCACGGATAGACTCATTTCTTTGAATATTGATTAAGCCATGGGTGATACATGGATCCAAGGGAGGGATTTCATAGATAGACTTATTGAATGTAGAATTATATTCCAATTGATACATGGATTCTTATGATAATTCCATAGATAGACTTATTGAATGTAGAATTATATTCCAATTGATACATGGATTCTTATGATAATTCCATAGATAGACTTATTGAATGTAGAATTATATTCCAATGCTATGCGTCTTGTGTGGTGGTGGTGTGGTTTATGTGTTTTATGGTAGTAGTGAAGTGTGTGATTATGTATTCAAACCAAATCAAACAATATTTCTAACTTGGTGAACATTACAACTTGTATGTTTTATTAAATTCATTCAAGCTCTTCTAAAACAATTGATAGCTAAATTACCAATGAATCCCCTCATTCCCTCATATATTTAGTTTTTTGGTTTACACATTAATTTTATTTTTCTAATTAATTAAATATTTGTTTTCCAATGCAGGAAATGAAGCCAATTGAAGAGAGACGAAGAAAAAAAATGGCGGAGAACAATCGTCGGATGGAGGAGATGGGCATTCCACCATTAGTGCCTATAGTGAGTACTTTATTTCAAATATATATATATATATTTACAGAATATATAATGTCATGTGATTAATTTTTTTTGTAAACTTTTTTGTAGGATCCACCATTACGTCGACAGTTATTCGACGAGGAGCCTAGTACTGGTCCTAGTACTCAGGCCGGTGGTACGAGGAGGGTTCGTACCAGAGGTGGACATAGAGCTGCGCGTGCCCGACTAGACCCTGCCCCTCCCACTGACATTTCAGCCTTCCCACATTCTGATCCCGGTGTGTCGTTAGGGACACACGGGATATTTAGACCTCCCATGTTTTCGCTACCTTCTGCATCTTCTGCCCCATCATTTTCACATCCCATGATGATTCCCACTCCCCAGTCAGCATCAGGTCATACAGTTGTTCCATCTTCTTTTCCTTCTACTTCTGTCTCTCCGAGCTTTTATATTCCATCGTCTTCGACTCCTGTTCCACCAGAGGGTGTTCCATCAGGTTCTGTGGATCCGGCGCCACTCATTGATCAGACTAGCACAGGTATATTTATAAAACCCTATCAAATTTTTATAGAAATATTTATTTTCATTATAACATGTTTTGATAAAATATTTGTTTTTCTTTCATGACAGATACATCTACTGACAGGAGGCGGGGGCGGGGCCGTACACGCATGCGTTAGGTGTGGAACCGTCGCACACAGGTTATGGTGGAATATAATGAAGACAATAAGATGGTTGAGAAAACAGGGCAGCAATGTCGGAGTTTTATGGCGACGCTTACCAAATACTCCGACATCATTCCCGTCAGCCCGCTGTCGTGGAGACATTTGCCACATGAGGTCAAAGATAGAGCTTGGGCAGAGATATGGGTAAAAAAATCTGTTGTATTTAATGCCATGATTTTTTTTTGTATTTATATAAATTAATATTTTCATTTCAGCTTCGATTTAATTTTCCTGATGGTGAGGGTGCACGACTGGAACGTCTAAAGGATTTAGGCGAGCTTTGGAGAGCCTACAAGCATGAGCTGTATATTGGCTGGCGTGCTAGAGTTGGCACTGAGTTAGAGGCGGTACCAGTCGTGGATGATTGTCCTATAGAGCAGTATCGTCAGATGATTACTCATTGGACGAGTACCCAGTTTAAGGTATAATTACATTTGAGGTATTTAAATAATAACTTTCAAGTTTTGCATTAATATTATCCTTTGCATTATCGAATTTTATTTAGGAATCATCTAGAAAAAATAAAAAAAACATTGATGCAAAAAAATACCTCCATACACTAGGACGCACGACGATGCCGGATCATGAGAGGCAGCAGGTATGACAATTGTTTATAAGTTTTCTTTACGACTTACATTTTATTTTG
This sequence comes from Viscum album, assembly GCA_963277665.1. NCBI lineage: Eukaryota > Viridiplantae > Streptophyta > Magnoliopsida > Santalales > Viscaceae > Viscum > Viscum album. Next base: position 392,063,859 of record OY728155.1, read on the forward strand.
TTTCCTCAATTATTTAATTATTTGCTGAAGTCTTTATATAAATTTTGTTTTCAATGTCATTGTAGAGGCAAGTACAAAATATTGAAGGACGTGTGCCTCGAGCAAAACTGTTTTGCTCGAGTAGACGAAAAAAGGATGGACGTGCTGTCAACGAAGCGACTCAGCAGCAGATTGTAAGTTTTAATCTGTTGATTTTATATTTTAATATCTATTTCGTAACTTAATAATATATTTATATTTTTAACAGGATGCTTTAGAGGCCCTCGATGCCCAAGAAGCAGACAATTTTGGGCCATCTGATCACTTACATCAGGTGTTGGGAGAGGATCATTCTGGCAGAGTACGCTGCCGACCTAGGATAGCCCCGACGAGGTATTGGCCTGCCTCAGGTACGAGTTGTAGTGCCACCGAGCTGCAGCAAGTTAGGGCACCGGCAGAACAGGCTGAGAAAAGGGCCACAGAGATGGCAGAACAGTCTGCAAGGGCAAACAGTGCATTTATGAAATTTATTGAAGTTCTACGTCCAACACTTCCAGCAGAGGCCAGCCCAGCGATTGATGAATACATGTCGTCGATACATTCTATATATGGTGCACCAGGTGGCAGTTCCAGTGGTGGTCAGGCCGATGTTGAGCTTGAAGATGATGATGGCGAGCAGTCTGATGCGGAAGAGGAGGGAGATGAGGAGGGCGAGGAGGAGGGCGAAGGCGAGGAGGAAGGCGCTGTGGAGGGTGAGGACGATGAGGAGGATGATGACGAGGGCGATGATGATGATGATGATGGAGATGGTGATGCTGATGTGGGACATATTGATCCGTTACATTTTTGACTTGAGATTTGATGTTTAATCTATTCTAGTTGTTGGTTTTATCTAGACTCGTAGTATAGTATTGGAGTTGAGTTATTTTTATATATTGTCTGTTTTTATAGATGTTGTTGTCTTTTAGTGGTTGTGTGTTTGAGAACTCCCTGAACAACCCCCCTCATTCTTGGACCCTGGACAACCCCCCCTCCCCCTTGGACCCCGAACACCCACCAAACACCCCCCTGACAGCCCCGCGGACAGCCCCCTGGACAGCCCCCTGGACAGCCCCCCGTACAGCCCCCAACCCTCCACCCTGGACCCCGGATAGCCCCCCGGACAGCCCCCCGGACAACCCCCCCCCACCCCCCCCTTGGACCCCGGACAACCCCCCCACCCCCCCCCCCTTGGACCCCGGACAACCCCCCAAACACCCCCCGGACAGCCCCCTGAACACCCCCGGACAACCCCCTGAACAACCCCCTGAACAACCCCCGGACAGCCCCCTGAACAACCTCGGACAACCCCCTGAACAACTAAAATCTAATCCATACTAAATATGATATAAAAATATTCTATATGAATTTCCATAAGATTTTAAGTGAAAACAAAAAGTGACATATGAAAAACTGACCAAACGCATTCGAAATGTGTTGATGCTTTAGGACAACGATCCATGGGTCATATGTGACGTGTACGAGTCATCCCCGCCTCAATCCGAGGCGTGGTGTGGTCGGAACAACTCAAAGTGTATGTCTTTTGTTTCAAAAGGACATCATTTTAAGTGAAAAACATCAACTGGCATACGGAAAACCGGCCAAACGCATTTGTATTGTGTTGATACTTTAAGACAACGATACATGAGTCATTTTAGACGTGTACGAGTCAACCCCGCCTCAATCCGAGGTCGTCCGCTATGAATTTGACCGTTGGACGCCCGTTCTGGCCGTTTATGACACCAGAACTGCGTTGTCGGTCACCGCGGGCACACGGCACGTCCGATTGATGCGCCGTCTGCTCGACCACTTCAGAAATCAGTCACCCGTATTTTTCGTCTGATTTCAGACCATTCCGACATCGTTCGGCCCGTTTGGACCCCCCTCACGCGCGTTTTCGAAGCGCGCGCATCACTTAAAACACGAATATTGAGCCGTACCGCGCAAACCGCACGTCCGATTGACGTGCCGTCTGCGCCTACACGTCACGAATAATAATTAAAATGTTCCACGGTGGTTTCAGCTCAATCCGAGGCCGTCCGCTATGAATTTGACCGTTGGACGCCCGTTCTGGCCGTTTATGACACCAGAATTGCGTTGTCGGTCACCGCGGGCACACGGCACGTCCGATTGACGTGCCGTCTGCTCGAACACTTCAGAAATCAGTCACCCGTATTTGTCGTCTGATTTCAGGCCATTCCGACATCGTTCGGCCCGTTTGGACCCCCCTCACGCGCGTTTACGAAGCGCGCGCATCACTTAAAACACGAATATTGAGCCGTACCGCGCAAACCGCACGTCCGATTGACGTGCTGTCTGCGCCTACACGTCACGAATAATAATTAGAATGTTCCACGGTGGTTTCAGCTCAATCTGAGGCCGTCCGCTATGAATTTGACCGTTGGACGCCCGTTCTGGCCGTTTATGACACCAGAACTGCGTTGTCGGTCACCGCGGGCACACGGCACGTCCGATTGATGCTCCGTCTGCTCGACCACTTCATAAATCAGTCACCCGTATTTGTCGTCTGATTTCAGGCCATTCCGACATCGTTCGGCCCGTTTGGACCCCCCTCACGCGCGTTTACGAAGCGCGCGCATCACTTAAAACACGAATATTGAGCCGTACCGCGCAAACCGCACGTCCGATTGAGGTTCCGTCTGCGCGTACATGTCACGAATAATAATTAGAATGTTCCACGGTGGTTTCAGCTCAATCCGAGGCCGTCCGCTATGAATTTGACCGTTGGACGCCCGTTCTGGCCGTTTATGACACCAGAACTGCGTTGTCGGTCACCGCGGGCACACGGCACGTCCGATTGATGCGCCGTCTGCTCGACCACTTCAGAAATCAGTCACCCGTATTTGTCGTCTGATTTCAGGCCATTCCGACATCGTTCGGCCCGTTTGGACCCCCCTCACGCGCGTTTACGAAGCGCGCGCATCACTTAAAACACGAATATTGAGCCGTACCGCGCAAACCGCACGTCCGATTGACGTGCCGTCTGCGCCTACACGTCACGAATAATAATTAGAATGTTCCACGGTGGTTTCAGCTCAATCCGAGGCCGTCCGCTATGAATTTGACCGTTGGACGCCCGTTCTGGCCGTTTATGACACCAGAACTGCGTTGTCGGTCACCGCGGGCACACGACACGTCCGATTGATGTGCCGTCTGCTCGACCACTTCAGAAATAACTCACCCGTATTTGTCGTCTGATTTCAGGCCATTCCGACATCGTTCGGCCCGTTTGGACCCCCCTCACGCGCGTTTACGAAGCGCGCGCATCACTTAAAACACGAATATTGAGCCGTACCGCGCAAACCGCACGTCCGATTGACGTTCCGTCTGCGCGTACACGTCACGAATAATAATTAGAATGTTCCACGGTGGTTTCAACTGAAACCGAGGTCGTCCGCTATGAATTTGACCGTTGGACGCCCGTTCTGGCCGTTTTTGACACCAGAACTGCGTTGTCGGTCACCGCGGGCACACGACACGTCCGATTGATGCGCCGTCTGCTCGACCACTTCAGAAATCAGTCACCCGTATTTGTCGTCTGATTTCAGGCCATTCCGACATCGTTCGGCCCGTTTGGACCCCCCTCACGCGCGTTTACGAAGCGCGCGCATCACTTAAAACACGAATATTGAGCCGTACCGCGCAAACCGCACGTCCGATTGACGTGCCGTCTGCGCGTACACGTCACAAATAATAATTAGAATGTTCCACGGTGGTTTCAGCTCAATCCGAGGCCGTCCGCTATGAATTTGACCGTTGGACGCCCGTTCTGGCCGTTTATGACACCAGAACTGCGTTGTCGGTCACCGCGGGCACACGGCACGTCCGATTGACGTGCCGTCTGCTCGACCACTTCAGAAATCAGTCACACGTATTTGTCGTCTGATTTCAGGCAATTCCGACATCGTTCGGCCCGTTTGGACCCCCCTCACGCGCGTTTACGAAGCGCGCACATCACTTAAAACACGAATATTGAGCCGTACCGCGCAAACCGCACGTCCGATTGACGTGCCGTCTGCGCCTACACGTCACGAATAATAATTAGAATGTTCCACGGTGGTTTCAGCTCAATCCGAGGCCGTCCGCTATGAATTTGACCGTTGGACGCCCGTTCTGGCCGTTTATGACACCAGAACTGCGTTGTCGGTCACCGCGGGCACACGGCACGACCGATTGACGTGCCGTCTGCTCGACCACTTCAGAAATCAGTCACCCGTATTTTTCGTCTGATTTCAGGCCATTCTGACATCGTTCGGCCCGTTTGGACCCCCCTCACGCGCGTTTACGAAGCGCGAGCATCACTTAAAACACGAATATTGAGCCGTACCGCGCAAACCGCACGTCCGATTGACGTTCCGTCTGCGCATACACGTCACGAATAATAATAAGAATGTTCCACGGTGGTTTCAGCCCAATCCGAGGCCGTCCGCTATGAATTTGACCGTTGGACGCCCGTTCTGGCCATTTATGACACCAGAACTGCGTTGTCGGTCACCGCGGGCACACGGCACGTCCGATTGACGTGCCGTCTGCTCGAACACTTTAGAAATCAGTCATCCGTATTTGTCGTCTGATTTCAGGCCATTCCGACATCGTTCGGCCCGTTTGGACCCCCCTCACGCGCGTTTACGAAGCGCGCACATCACTTAAAACACGAATATTGAGCCGTACCGCGCAAACCGCACGTCCGATTGATGTTCCGTCTGCGCGTACACGTCACGAATAATAATTAGAATGTTCCACGGTGGTTTCAGCTCAATCCGAGGTCGTCCGCTATGAATTTGACCGTTGGACGCCCGTTCTGGCCGTTTATGACACCAGAACTGCGTTGTCGGTCACCGCGGGCACACGGCACGTCCGATTGACGTGTCGTCTGCTCGAACACTTCAGAAATCACTCACCCGTATTTTTCGTCTGATTTCAGGCCATTCCGACATCGTTCGGCCCGTTTGGACCCCCCTCACGCGCGTTTACGAAGCGCGCGCATCACTTAAAACATGAATATTGAGTCGTACCGCGCAAACCGCACGTCCGATTGAGGTGCTGTCTGCGCGTACACGTCACGAATAATAATTAGAATGTTCCACGGTGGTTTCAGCTCAATTCGAGGCCGTCCGCTATGAATTTGACCATTGGACGCCCGTTCTGGCCGTTTATGACACCAGAACTGCGTTGTCGGTCACCGCGGGCACACGGCACGTCCTATTGACGTGCCGTCTGCTCGACCACTTCAGAAATCAGTCACCCGTATTTTTCGTCTGATTTCAGGCCATTCCGACTTCGTTCGGCCAGTTTGGACCCCCCTCACGCGCGTTTAGGAAGCGCGCACATCACTTAAAACACGAATATTGAGTCGTACCGCGCAAACCGCACGTCCGATTGACGTGCCGTCTACGCCTACACGTCACGAATAATAATTAGAATGTTCCACGGTGGTTTCAGCTCAATCCGAGGCCGTACGCTATGAATTTGACCGTTGGACGCCCGTTCTGGCCGTTTATGACACCAGAACTGCGTTGTCGGTCACCGCGGGCACACGGCACGTCCGATTGACGTGCCGTCTGCTCGAACACTTCAGAAATCAGTCACCCGTATTTTTCGTCTGATTTCAGGCCATTCCGACATCGTTCGGCCCGTTTGGACCCCCCTCACGCGCGTTTACGAAGCGCGCGCATCACTTAAAACACGAATATTGAGCCGTACCGCGCAAACCGCACGTCCGATTGAGGTGCCGTCTGCGCGTACACGTCACAAATAATAATTAGAATGTTCCACGGTGGTTTCAGCTCAATCTGAGGCCGTCCTCTATGAATTTGACCGTTGGACGCCCGTTCTGGCCGTTTATGACACCAGAACTGCGTTGTCGGTCACCGCGGGCACACGGCACGTCTGATTGACGTGCCGTCTGCTCGACTACTTCAGAAATCAGTCACCCGTATTTTTCGTCTGATTTCAGGCCATTCCGACATCGTTCGGCCCGTTTGGACCCCCCTCACGCGCGTTTACGAAGCGCGCACATCACTTAAAACACGAATATTGAGCCGTACCGCGCAAACCGCACGTCCGATTGACGTTCCCTCTGCGCCTACACGTCACGAATAATAATTAGAATGTTCCACGGTGGTTTCAGCTCAATCCGAGGCCGTCCGCTATGAATTTGACCGTTGGACGCCCGTTCTGGCCGTTTATGACACCAGAACTGCGTTGTCGGTCACCGCGGGCACACGGCACGTCCGATTGACGTGCCGTCTGCTCGACCACTTCAGAAATCAGTCACCCGTATTTGTCGTCTGATTTCAGGCTATTCCGACATCGTTCGGCCCGTTTGGACCCCCCTCACGCGCGTTTACGAAGCGCGCGCATCACTTAAAACACGAATATTGATCCGTACCGCGCAAACCGCACGTCCGATTGACGTGCCGTCTGCGCCTACACGTCACGAATAATAATTAGAATGTTCCACGGTGGTTTAAGCTCAATCCGAGGCCGTCCGCTATGAATTTGACCGTTGGACGCCCGTTCTGGCCGTTTATGACACCAGAACTGCGTTGTCGGTCACCGCGGGCACACGGCACGTCCGATTGACGTGCCGTCTGCTCGACCACTTCAGAAATCAGTCACCCGTATTTGTCGTCTCATTTCAGGCCATTCCGACATCGTTCGGCCCGTTTGGACCCCCCTCACGCGCGTTTACGAAGCGCGCGCATCACTTAAAACACGAATATTGAGCCGTACCGCGCAAACCGCACGTCCGATTGACGTTCCGTTTGCGCCTACACGTCACGAATAATAATTAGAATGTTCCACGGTGGTTTCAGCTCAATCCGAGGCCGTCCGCTATGAATTTGACCATTGGACGCCCGTTCTGGCCGTTTATGACACCAGAACTGCGTTGTCGGTCACCGCGGGCACACGGCACGTCCGATTGATGTGCCGTCTGCTCGACCACTTCAGAAATCAGTCACCCGTATTTTTCGTCTGAGTTCAGGCCCTTCCGACATCGTTCGGCCCGTTTGGACCCCCCTCACGCGCGTTTACGAAGCGCGTGCATCACTTAAAACACGAATATTGAGCCGTACCGCGCAAACCGCACGTCCGATTGAGGTGCCGTCTGCGCGTACACGTCACGAATAATAATTAGAATGTTCCACGGTGGTTTCAGCTCAATCCGAGGCCGTCCGCTATGAATTTGACCGTTGGACGCCCGTTCTGGCCGTTTATGACACCAGAACTGCGTTGTCGGTCACCGCGGGCACACGGCACGTCCGATTGACGTGCCGTCTGCTCGACCACTTCAGAAATCAGTCACCCGTATTTTTCGTCTGATTTCAGGCCATTCCGACATCGTTCGGCCCGTTTGGACCCCCCTCACGCGCGTTTACGAAGCTCGCGCATCACTTAAAACACGAATATTGAGCCGTACCGCGCAAACCGCACGTCCGATTGACGTGCCGTCTGCGCCTACACGTCACGAATAATAATTAGAATGTTCCACGGTGGTTTCAGCTCAATCCGAGGCCTTCCGCTATGAATTTGACCGTTGGACGCCCGTTCTGGCCGTTTATGACACCAGAACTGCGTTGTCGGTCACCGCGGGCACACGGCACGTCCGATTGACGTGCCGTCTGCTCGACCACTTCATAAATCAGTCACCCGTATTTGTCGTCTGATTTCCGGCCATTCCGACATCGTTCGGCCCGTTTGGACCCCCCTCACGCGCGTTTACGAAGCGCGCGCATCACTTAAAACACGAATATTGAGCCGTACCGCGCAAACCGCACGTCCGATTGACGTGTCGTCTGCGCGTACACGTCACGAATAATAATTAGAATGTTGCACGGTGGTTTCAGGTCAAAAGGACGTCATTTTAAGTGAAAATCATCAACTGGCATCCGGAAAACCGACCAAACACTTTCCGAATATGTTGATAATTTATCTCAACAATCCATGGGTCATATGTGACGTGTACGAGCGAACCCGGGATGAATCCGAGTCGCGGTGTGGCCGGGATAAGTCTAAGTGGCTCTTTTTTGTTTAAAATGGACACCATTTTATGTACATACGGAAAAACGACCAAACGGATTCGGTTTCCGTTGAAACTTTAGGAGAACGATCCATGGGTCATATGTGACGTGTACGAATCAACCCCGCCACAATCGGAGACACGGTGTGGCCGACACCACTCAAAGTGTCGGTCTTTTGTTTCAAAAAGACGTCATTTTAAGTGAAAAGCATCAAGTGACATAGGAAAAACCGACCAAAGGCATTCGGACTGTGTCGATACTTTATCACAAGGATCCATGGGTCGTATGTGACGTGTACGAGTCAATCTCGCCTCAATCCGAGGAGCGGTGTGGCCGACACCGTTCTAACTGTGTCTCTTTTTTTTAAAATGGACATGATTATAAGTGAAAAGAACAACTGGCATACGGAAAACCGACCAAACGCATTCCAAATTTGTTGATAATTTATCTCAACGATCCATGGGTCATATGTGACATGTACGAGCTGACCCGGGATGAATCCAAGTCATGGTGTGGCCGAGATCAGTCTAAGTGGCTCTCTTTTGTTTAAAACGGACATCATTTTAAGTACATACGGAAAACCAATGAAACGGATTCGGTTTCCGTTGAAACTTTAGGAGAACGATCCAAGGGTCATATGTGACGTGTACGAATCAACCCCGCCTCAATTGGAGACGTGGTGTGGCCGACACCACTCAAAGTGTCTGTCTTTTGTTTCAAAGGGACATCATTTTAAGTGAAAAGCATCAAGTGACATACGGAAAACGGAGAAAATGCATTCGGATTGTGTCCATACTTTAGGAAAAGGATCCACGGGTCGTATGTGACGTGTACGAGTCAATCCCGCCTCAATCTGAGGAGCGGTGTGGCCGACACCACTCTAACTGTGTCTCTTTTTCTTAAAATGGACAACAATTTAAGTACATACGGAAAACCGACCAAACGCATTCGGTTTCCATTGAAACTTTAGGAGAACGATCCATAGGTCATATGTGACGTGTACGAGTCAACACCGCCTCAATCTGAGGCGCGGTGTGGCTGGAACCACTCAAAGTGTCTGCATTTTGTTTCAAAAGTACGTCATTTTAATTGAAAAACATCAACTGACATACGGAAAACCGACCAAACGCATTCGGATTGTGTCGATACATTAGCACAACGATCCATGGGTCATATGTGACGTGTATGAGTCAACCCAGCCTCAATCTGAGGCACGTTGTGGACGGTAGCACTCCAGGTGTATGTATTATGTTTAAAACGAACATTACTTTAGGTAAAAATATATGGTATACAAAAAACAGATCAAATTATGAATTGACTTCCAGATTCCACATATAATTGTCATCTACATTTTAAATTGAAATCTAAATGAATTATGTATGTTTATAATTTAATTATGGATGTGTATTGTTCTACCATTATATGTTAAACGTGTATGAATTTTTTCTCTATATGTAAGTGTTACTTGGTTACTGCAGGTACAATAATTATATATGTATGTGTTAGTTTATTGCAGGTACAATAATTGGATTGAAAGATGAGAGGGAACCCACAAAACCAGATGTGGTGCTGGTCAAATTGGAGACCTGGTTGGGAGCTGCTGGGCAAATTGGGGAGCTGCTGGGTGATTTGCCCAGCAGAGGCTATGCCAACGGTTCAAAACCGTTGGCATAGAAATTGTGGATTAGTTTTACCAACGGTTCAACAAACCGTTGGTAAAACACTTTTCCCAACGGTTTAAAACCATTGGTAAAGAGTAGATGGGGGGTTTTTCCGAACGGTTTGGCAAACCGTTGGGAAAAACATGATAATTTTAAGCCCTTTTTCCAACGGTTCAAAACCGTTGGAAAATCTTTTTCCCAACGGTTTTAATGAACCGTTGGGATAGAGTAACCTTTCTCCACCCTATCCCAACGGTTTACTGTAAACCGTTGGGAAATTTTTTTCCCAACGACTTACTTACCTACGGTTGGCAGAACCGTTGGTATATGTTATACCAACAGTTCTCCAGCCTTTCCCAACGTTTCTCAACCGTTGGTAAATCTATTATTTCCAGTAGTGGTATTTATATAAGATATATATTTTATTTATATCATCTTTATTATTCTGTAATTTTTATTTACAACATAACTTTATACTTTCCATGATGTGTAAATGTGATAATTTCATTTGAGGAAGTGTGGACTATCGCCCCCTACAAGTGATATAACTCATTCATGTTATACATGGAATGTATAAAGAATGGTTTTATTAAACCTATGAGAAATAAGTGGAATAAATATAATACTGGTATTATAATATACATTTATATAATTTGAATATTATTCTTTTAATATGAAAAATAAATGAAAGTAGTGTTCATGTGTACGTACGACCTACCATCTCCATGAATGATGCATTTCATTTATTATCTCCAAATGTTATGGAATATTATAAATAAATATATATAGGATATATATGATTTTTAAATCATGAATATCATTATGGATATGATTTACTTTTGACTACATGTACAATTTATATCAAAACATGTTCATTTTCGACTCAAGTACCAAATATCGACAAAAGGACCGATATTAACTTAAATAATTATGCAATTTTTTTCAACATAGTAATAAGTGATATAAAAAAAATAACCATGCAAAAGCTCCTAAAGCAAGTATAAATTAAATTATGTTCATTATTCAGGAAGAACAAGTAATATACATGATGAATCAGACTCATGGTAAGGGACATCATCTCAATCTCCTTTCATTGAGGCATGTTTTTATAATATACACCTCCTTATTTTATATGGTGTATAATAAACCCCTTTGAATTTTAATTTCATTCCAATGGATTTTTTTCTACAAATCATTTTACTAAATGACAAAAGGAATGTTTTTAACGTATGAGGCGACAACAACCTCCCCACCGCCGTAACCGTTATTTGATATTTGGCTTCCACTGTAATCCTTAATGTTTGAAATAGATAAGAAACCCCTTATTCCTTTTTTGGGTGTTTTCGTATTGAAAATGGTTTTTGAAATGGATTTAGTATTTTAATATCTTGAAATTATTTCTTGTAATTTCAAATGAAATGTTATTAATTAAATTTTGATATATGAAATATTTTATGTGTTATGATTATATAATGGTACTTGGACATTTTATGGGTGGTTACGTGATAAACCAATGACTGGTGGTTACGTGATTAACCAAATGATGGGTGGTTCCATGATAAAACAAGGATGGGTGGTTATGTTATAACCTCTAATGAATTGGATATGGAAGTCGGCCATGTGGATATTCTATTTTGTAATATGTGTGGAATTCAACCGTATGGTTATTATATTTAAGTATGTTTATGTCCCAATTTACCTTTATATTCTATATGTTGCTTTATATGGGAATTATGGAAATATTTTGTTCATAAAAGGGTAATCAATGAGATTATATTTAGTGAAGTGATTTTTCTAATTCTTAAAGGTGAAAAGTATTACTTTATGATAAAGTTCTCATGGTTTACATGTTTCTACAAGACTAACAGTTTTCATTCATTATGTATCCATTTCTGAGTTTTTTATGCTCATAAAATGTTTTGAAATGTTTTTCATAGGACATAAAGAATAATAGAGTCAAGGATGAGATCAAGGAAAAGTTATGTTGTTAAAACATGAAAGGATGTCATGTTTATTTTTAAAGAATTTTTGTTTTATAAAAAATTGGAGAGTGAGTAGAAGTTTCTACTTGTAATATTCAAGATGTTATATATAAGTGATGACCTAATTCTCTAAAACTATAAACCTAAAAAGATCCTAGATGTGAATTAAAGTTAAATTATTGAATTATCTCAAGAATAAGTAATGTTTAAAGTTGGGGCCTTACAGTTGGTATTAGAGGTAGTTTTAGATACCATTAGAGGTTAGGGTGTTATTTAAGCATAAGTGACATAACCATAATGGTTAGCATATTAGAGGAGTCATAGTTATTGTTTGATAAATTGAATGAATTTAAGATAACATTAATAAGTATATCTTAGTTTTTACCCTTATAATTAGATTTTATATTATGATTTTATTAATATACTCACACTGACCTTTTTGGTTTTAGTAAATGGATAGATCAAGCAGGAAGCAAAGTAATAATGGATTTGAAGGAAACTGTGGTGGTTTTATGAATAATCAACTGAATGAAATGGGATATACAATTATAACTCTTGTGGTTATTCTTAACCAACTATATGGAGTCATGATTGACCACTTTAACCTTAGTGATTTTTCTAAGGCATCGTATATATGAGAAATGTATCCCTATGGAAGTTTAGGTAATAATCTTAAAGGCCAGTATATTCATATAACTATGTGTCAAGGTTGTGGAAAGAAACACCTAGGAAAACGATTCAAAGGTATGGGAAGATGTTATAGATGTGGTAATGAAGTTCATAAAGAAATAACCTACCATGGAAAAAGGAAGCATTCAGTTGACTCTAGGAAAGGGAAAAAGTTCTCTCTGAGGGATCAATTGAATGTTTTAAATGTGCTATGCATGGTAATTAAGCAAATAGATTTCATACAAAGAATGTTTGGGAATGTGATTAGTAGGACCATACAAATATATGTCTACTAATTCCTAATTCCATTCTAATTGAAGATGAGGAAACTGAAAATGACCTATGAAGGGTATGGATTATTACTTAGCTCATGTTTTGACCTTATTGAATCTTAGGACATTATGCATGATTTTTTTGTAGGAAATAATTATAAAAGAATACGATGAAAAAACATGGATAAAGGATCATGAAGAATGTTTGATGATTAAGAAGTCGACATTTTAGGAATTGAAGAGTTATGTTGGATCTATATATGATGATATGTTTAAATGTATTAATGATGGAATTACTTTGGAAGACTTCTAGTATTTGTAACCCTTAAGTTTTTTTTATAAAAATGTTCATTGAGGAAAAATTATCTTTTATTTTTTGGATATAGGTATAAAGAACCATTAGGGTTTATATGATTCTTGAATTTGAGGCAATTATAGGTTATTACTTTTTGGGATGCAAAATGCGAGGTATGAGATATCCTTTGAGGTTAAAATATGTTATGGTTATTTTTGAGGAATTTATCTAATTTTTGGGAATGTTATAAAATTATTTAGTTTTTGAAAAACTACAACATGCAGACCGTGTGACAACCCAACGCGTTGGACAAATCTGTGGGAATCGAACCCACAACCAAAGTGCGATTGGGATTTATTACCTACCACTGGCCTACATGAATTCCCTAGTCAGTATGACTTATTATTTTTAGTTAAATGATTTTATGGATTAAGAAAAAGTTTATTTTGGGAACCTATGTTTTATCAAATGGATATCCTTAGTATAAGAAAATGGTTTGGTGATTAAGTGATAAATGTTATTTTGGAAGATGTTCTCTATTTTGGGTACACTATATACCTAAGGAAAATAGAATACTATTGGATTTTATTTGAGGAGTAATGGTAGAATTTTATTTTGGAAGAATCTATGTTTTTATCATGGACAAATGGTGATTTGGGTTATTTATGGAAATGATTAACCTATCATAGAGAATATGTGATTAGGTTAATTACTTTTCTGTATGAGACTTTAAGAGTAGTAGATATTATTTGGAGATAAATGTTAAGATTTATCGTTGAAGACTATATGATCAAATCCTTATATATTTTGGGTTTCAATCTTATTTTGGATTATTTTGAAGAATTTTAAGGACAATTGTTTATTGAATCATCCTTGTTGAACTTTTGGTATTGTTTGTTTAATTTTCGAGATTAGGAGTAGTATTTCTTTTTATAATGGATTTTTAGGATTATCTGATCTTTTACAAACCATTTTGGTTTCGGTTAATATATAAATATGGGGAAAACATATAGTTTATCTTTTTTGGACTATGAGATTCTCTAGAAGTTTATTGTATCACTTCAAATGTGACAATTTCATCTTGAATACTCATCTTTTGGAGAAAAGATGAGTTTGTGGTAGAAATTTATTAAAGGATGAAACTCAACTTTAAAAGTAAGTATTTTTCCTTATATTCTTATCATAAGTATTAAAATAATTCCTCAACTTTATGAAAAGAAACTTAAAAAAACGTTCATTTACTTTTCCTACTAGGGAATCAATGGTCGTTTAACCCATCACAAGTTTATGGTTTTCTGGTAGATAACTTTCTCCTAATCATGTTTTTTATCACTCTCCATCAAAATTTGACACATAGTTTCTCTTCCATGTCTATGTTTTCCTACATGGAATCCTAGTACGTGTTTTCTTAGGTGACTTTCGTACTTCGATTTATTTCTTTTAAATTGATAGTTTTATTGACACCTTTACGATATGGGATTTTCAATGAAGTTTCCGAGCCTAATTTTAAAATTGTGAGGATGCAATTTCCAAAAGGGGGAATGATGTAACAGCCCAGGTATTTATAGAATAACAATTTTTTATCTCTATTAATGAATAATATATTAATTTTACGTTAAAAGGGGAACTTTTTCCAATAGCGTACTCGACATGCAACAACAGGTTTCTCCAAAATTTTATATTGCACAGAACATTGAGTTATACCAAAAAAATAATATAGTAATAATATTACTATTTTAAATGGAATTTAACACCTAGTCGTTGGAATGGAGAGAATGAATAATATCAACTGTATTTTGAGATATGGTTTACACATTTTTAAATAATGATTCATTGGTTACCAAATTTATTAGAAATGGAAATAAATAAAGGATGTGTTTTTATGAAAACCTATTTAAAAGAGAATAATTGGGTTTATAAAATCATATCACTATTTATGGGTTTTGATTTAATTAAAAATATATGTTATATATTCAATTTAATGTTTTAAATTCATCTCATATGTTTCTAGATATGATATAAGAACAAATTCAGTTTTTTTGATAAAAGAAGTATTTTTCTAAAAATGCAGACTTACCGCCTTTTGATGGAGTACCCTTTTTAAATCTAGTTCCTATCAATTTTATATGTTCTATTTGAAAAATACACTTATTCTATAAAATTGGGACATCAAAAGTTATTTAGGTTAAATTTTTGATAATTTTCTAATGAAGTTATTTTTTAATGAATAGTGAAAAATACTGAATTTTAATTCAAAACTGCATTTTCATCTAATTTATTTATATAGTTATATTATCATTTTAATTGGTTTTTAAATTTAATTTTATTAAGTTTTTATCATTTAATCCGATTATTTTCATTGTATGTAATTTTAATTTGAAATTGGAAATAAACACATGTTAATATTTTGATAGTTATTACTTCTTAAAAACCCCCTTTCTGGTTTTGACAACGAGAATTAATTTTAAATCATTTTTTTCCAATTCTGTGTTTTGAATATTAAAAAATGGATTCCATATTTGGAATTATAAGTTTCAAATGTTGTAAACAGGTACCTTTTATTTTTTTGACATTATGAATAGTAACTTCAGTTTTTATTTTATTTACCATGGTTAAAGGGTAAATCTGGTAAATAAGGATAAAAAATAATATTATAATAATATTAAACTACCCTAGAATAAGTAATTATCCTATTGGATTTGATATTTCAGACCATTTGAGTCCTCGGGTCTATTTAAGGACCCCATGGAGCCACTTGGGAGTGATAATGACATTTTATAATAATTAATTTAAAGTAAAGAGAAAAATAACGTAAACATGTATCTTTTTCAAAAAACATATGGAGTTATATAAGTGATCTATATAACTATAAATATTCATTAGAAATATAAAAAATATTTCCTACATCATTATATTTTATTTATAATTTTTAGACATTAAATTAATAAATTTAATTATGACGCAATGATGATGCAATGATTGCTTCATTAATAAATGATTCAAATAAATGATATTATAAATATTAAAATAAATATTATTTGACATAATTTATGTCATCCATGAATTTACAATGTGAATAGGAAATATTATGATTGATTAAATATTTTTTTTCTAAGTAATCATGTAGTTATGATTTTGTAAAAAAGTCAAGTATGAATAGTGTCTGAAATTGACATAATTCATAACTTAAAATTTAAAATAGTTTATTAAATGATATTAAATTCCTAAAAATCTAAGATTCGTAAAAATGGTTAAGATAAGTCCAAATATGTCATAAATTACTTTTTTTGGGTCGTGTGACATGATATTGTAATTATATTAACCAACAATATGTAAATAATATGATATCACTATAAGATTAAAAAGGGTAAAATAAGGTTTAAACAAAAAAGATAAGGATAGAAAAATTTTAAAAACTTGTATAAAAATTATTTAATGAGGGTAATTAGAAGAAAAATAATCTTATCTTATAATTAAATTAGTTTTGGATCATTTTTAATTGAAATTGTATTTATAATAAATTAATATTTCAAGACATTCCTAAAGTGACCCTCAACTCTTCTATAAAATGGCACTTATTATTATCTTTATATCACACTTCAAAAGTAATTTAGTTCAGAAAATATCTATCCAATACAGTTCCTAGAATACCTCCCTTATTTCTATAATATATTCTTTGAGAGGAAGGAAATTCAAGAAATCCTTTTGGCTCAAATCAAAAGAAGTTACCTGATTTAGAGGTAATGTTTTCTCTCAAGTTCCTTTCCTTTATTTTTACTTCTCCACTCCCTATTATCTTCTTATTATTTGATTACATAAAGAACCATCATCCTCAATATATCAGTATTTATTATGATAATTATTCAAACAACACTCACACACACCTCCATCTAATGGATATGAATATATTGTTTCTGTATAAGGTAAACTACTGCCTCACGAAACGATGATTATTCGATTTTTCCCCTAACACCTCTCATGGTGGGAATTATTATGGAAATTTATTTATATATTATATTTATTATATTTATATTTTCTCTATTATTTTTTAATTTTTATTTACAACATACCTTTATACTTTCCATGATGTGTAAATACCATAATTTCACTTGTGGAAGTGTGGACTACCGCCCCCTCAAAGTGATATGACTCGTTAATGATATACATGGAATTTATAAATAATGGTTTTATTAAACCTATGATACACACATGACATAAATATAATATTGGTATTATAATATAAATTTATATCATTTGAATATTATTATTTTAATATGACCTATAAATGAAAGTAGCATTCATGCGTACGTACGACCTACCATCTCCATGAAGAGTGTATTTCATTTATTATATATAAATGTTATGGAATATTATAAATACATATATACTGGATATATATGACATTTGAATCATTAATATCATTATATAGATGATTTACTTTTGACTACATGTACAATTTATATCAAAATAAGTTCATTTTTGACTCAAGTACCAAATATCGGAAAAACGACCGATATTAACGTAAATAATTATGTAATTATATAAAATGGTAATAAGTGATATAAAAGGAATAATAAACATGAAAAAGGTTCTAAATAATTTAGAAATTAAATTAAGTTCATTATTTAGGAAGAATAAGGATCATACGCGATGAATCAGACTCTATTTAAGGGACGTCGTCTCAATCTCTTTTCATTGGGGCATATTTTGATAATATACACCACCTTATTTTATAAGTTATATAATAAACCCCTTTTACTTTTAATTTCATTAAAAGGGAATATTTTTTCTCTGAAGTGTTTTACTAAATGAGAAAAGGAATATTTTTAAAGTATGTAGTGACAACAACCTCTCCGCCGCCGTAACCATAATTTGATATTTGGATTCCTCTATAAGTATTAATGTTTTTTAAAGGAAAATAAATATATTATTCCTTTTTTGGTATTTTCATACTGAAAATGGTTTTTTAAAATGGGTTGAGTATTTCAATATCTTGAAATGATTTCTTGTAATTTCAAATGAAATGTTGTTAGTAAAATGTTGATATTTTCAATATTTTATGTGTTATGACTATAAAATGGTACTTGGACATTTGATGGTTGGTTATTTGATAAACCAATGATAAGTGGTTACATGATAAACCAAATTATGGGTTGTTCCATGATAAACCAAGGATGGGTGGTTGCGTTATAACCTCCAATGCATTGGGTATAGAAGTCGACCGTATGGCTATTCCATTTAGTGATATGTATAGAAGTTGACTGTATGGTTATTCCATTTAAGAACGTTTATGTCATAAGATACCTTTATATTCTATATGTTTCTTTCTATGGGCCTTATGGTAATATTTTGGTCACAAAATTGTGAGCAATGAGCTTATATTCTGTGAAGTGTTTTTGCTAATTCTTAAAGGTGAAATGTATTACTTTATGATAAAGTTTTCATAGTTTACATGTTTTCTCAAGACTAATAGTTTTCATTCATTATGTTTCCATTACTAAGGTTTTAATTCTCATCCCAGTTTTTGAAATATTTTTCACAGGACATAAATAAGAATATAGTTAGGGATGGGATCATGGAAAAGTTTTCCTGTTAAAACATGAAATGATGCAATGTATATTTTTAAAGAGTTTTTGTTTTATGAATAAATGGATAGTGAGTAA
The DNA here is from genome assembly GCA_963277665.1 of Viscum album. NCBI lineage: Eukaryota > Viridiplantae > Streptophyta > Magnoliopsida > Santalales > Viscaceae > Viscum > Viscum album. The sequence goes on from OY728155.1 coordinate 392,082,464, forward strand.
AAGTGTTTAATTATAATATTCAAGACGTTATGTATAAGTGATGACCTAATTCTCTAAAACTCTAAACCTAAAAAGATCATCGATGTGATTTAAAGTCAAATTATTGACTTATCTCAAGAATAAGTAATGTTTAAGGCTGAGGCCTTACATGAATCTCATAACATTATTATAGGATCAAATTATTTTATACTAGATGTGTGTTTCCCTCACTTCCATATTATGGAAGGATTATGTTTTCATGGATGAGTTGGATGGAGAAAAAGTTAGAGCAGGATGCATCCCTAGTCAAATATGGTCCATTATAGTATAGGTGGTAGGCATGATCCTCTAATAGGATCAAGTAATAATTCCAATTATTTTTTTATTAGTAGATTTTTATAAGATATTTTTCAAGATGATTTCTTAAGGTTACCTCTTGTGATATAGATATCATGTTAAATATTATTCTTATGTTGGGGGGGGGGGGTGGAGAACATATCGATAAAATTTTATTTTATTTAAATTGATGTATTGATATATATGGACATATGGCTCTAGGATCTTGAGGTGAAGGGGATCATTTACCAAAGTCCCCCTACTTTTCCCCCTCCTATTTTGTATACTAAAAAGGGGAAATGGTGTCCTGAGATTTTTGATGGATTACCTATTACTAAATAAATTCATTAGGAAGAACATGTAAACATTTTATTCAATATATGTCCTATTAGATCATTTGAGGAGTACCTTATTGTTATATAATATTATCCTTTTATCAATCTATCATCATTTGTGAGTCAGAGTAGTTGATATATAGAAGATGGAATTTAGGAGAAGGTAAGGGTTATACAATTATAATGTCACAATGTTGAGTTTGATGAATGTGTCATAAATTCTCATAGATCTCATAAAATATATCTTCCATACCAATGTATATTTTTTAATTATGATATTTGTTGATGATATTTTGTTATACCCATAGACCTTGGAGTTTGATACTGGGAACCTTTAATTTATATTGAGTACTCTTAAATCATAATTTTTTTATGTTAAATAGTCAAGTGTAACTTCTAGATTTAGGTTCTATGCTTACTTGGGTATGTGATGTATGAGTTTAGGATTGAAATTGACCTAAATAATGTTATATAGTGATTTATTAGCAATATCATAAGAATGTGATTGAAATTAGGAGTTTTCTTAGACTGGTTGGGTATTACAGGAATTTCATTTAGGATTTATCTCACATGGAAGTGTCTATGAAATGGTTGACTAGGAATGGGTTTAAATTCAAGTCAACTAATCAGTTTGAAGTGGCCTTAATTGACTTAAAGGAGAGGATTAATTCTATTCCAATTTAGTATTTTAGACTTAGGGGAGTGTAATACCATATACTAAAGTGCCTCTATATTTTTCCAGTGAGCTATCTTGATACTGGGGGATTGAGTGGTAACTTATTGGTCTCATCAACTATAACCCCATAAGACAAAAATGTTTTTGGTTAATGTGTTAACATGTCAGAAATATTATCACTTTAGTGAGAGATTTATTTTTTACATGGAACATAATATATTTCATTACATATTCACCTAGATGGATCAGAAATGATGGTAGAAGAATTGGGTTCATTTATTATAGATCTTTAACATTGAAATGATCTATACCCTTGAGATGGGGAATATAATGGAAGATTCTACTAGTAAGAATATAAAGGAGTAGGTGGTTTAGGTATCCGGTGAGGAGTGGATGTTTTTTATAATTCTTTATAACTAATAGATTGACATATCAGAGGGACAAGTATCTATAAACCTTTCCCCTTAGGCCATTAACTCCTCATTGGTGGAACAGGTAAAGGATTTCTAGGAGATTCATTCTAATTATCTCAACATTCCAGAAAGACTCATGGGTTATTAGTTGGTCTCATGTTTGTCTCTGGATGAGGATGGGGTCATTTAAATCCATGATAGGGTAGTAGTCCCCACATCTAAGAGGCATGAGTTAATGATGGGGTCTTATGCCTTTCATTGGGTAGTCCATCCAAGGATAAATAATATGCACGATGATATCAGATTCTATTTTTGTGAATTTGTATGAGGAAAGACATTATAGGATTCATTTATTGTTACCTTATATGTTATAAGGTAAATGTGGAACACAAGTGACTGTGTGGTTTACTTACACCCCCACCACTGTCTATAGGGATTGAGATGTGTTTTCCATATAATTACTCATTTTAAAACCAAATAACACGAGTGATAATGATTTAGTGGTGGTGATAGTGGGCCGTTTGACAAAGGTTTCACATTTATTAGCCATCATAGAGATTGATATGGTGGATGATCTTGGCATGTTGTGTATATGGGATATAGTGTTATTTAATGGCACTCCCTAGAGAATTTTATTGGGCCAGGATGTGTGTTTTATATTTATATTATGAAAGGTTACGTAGTTTTAAATTTGATCTAAAATAATGTTGTGTATAACATACCACCTAGAAATGGATGGGTAGTTTAAGAGGATGATCTAAATAGTTGAGGATATGATAAGGGTATGTGTTATTGATTTCATTGTGGTAAGGGAATACCATCTATCCTTAGAAGATTTTTCATATGATAATATTTTAAATCATTATTCTAGATATCCCATTAAAGGATTTATATGGTAGACTATGTCACTACCTACTGTTTTGGTTATAGGTAGTATAGTCTGAAGTGTTTAGATTGAGCTTGTAATTAGAGACCAATGATGGGTATATTTGATCACAAGGATGTTGGTTACTAATCAAAGGGAAAAAACCATAATATAAAAACCATAGAATAAGTCCCCAAGTTTTATCCATGGGTGATTGGGTGTTTCTATGCATGTCACCTCTATTAGGGAATCTACAATTTGGGAAGAATGAGAAGCTTGCACTATATTTTTTAGATAAGTTCAAGATTGTGAAATGGATTAGGATTGTTTCTTAGCCATTGAAAAAGACTCCATTTAATTATGGTTTTCATTATATGATTAAAAATATCATATCTTTGGAAGTATTATCCAAAATTGGTTCACAATATTGATAGATATGATATCAATTTGTAGGCTGATGGGTCATTTGAGGAATGCCCGGTGCATGTCATGTACCAGAGAGAGAAGTTCATAGTAGTGAAAAAAATAAATCTTATATAATTATTGGTGTAGTATGACCATATAATTGATTATATATATGAGTTGGAGATATAATTTTTAGCCAAATGGAAATTGTTTTTTTATGAAGATCCATGAAGATACTTCTCAGTGATGAGATTCTCTTAGAGAAGAGTTTGTAACACCACATGGATTAAAAGGTGTATTTATTAAAATATATTGAATATTATGAATTTCAATGATTTTTTGTTGTTGGGAGTTCTAGTGGTGGCCTAAGGTTGGGAATTGAGAAATCTAGAATAGTTATGGAAAGAAAGTTATGTAGTAGGAAAGAGTACACAGAATAAAAATCGCGATTTTATGTTTTTGACGTCGGTTTTTAAATAACCGACGTCAAAAACCTTATTTATAACGTCACACGTATTAACTTCGGCTAGAAACCGACGTAAAAAATTAAAAATAACCAACGTAAAAAACGTTTTCTGCACTAGTGTGGGGCGTGACGGTCTAGAGTAGGTAAGGGTCAAAATGAAACCATGGGGGTTGCAATGTTATGTTTTCACTATGTGGAAAATTATAGAATGAGACTTATGATCAAGTCAAAATGGTGAGTTATAGAGTTTCAATACACTATTATGGGTGGTGGTTACACCATTTTTTAAAGTTCCATGTTGTAACATGAAAAGTAAGGGTTGAGTTGTGTCGTGTCCATTATGGTTATACTGCAACTTACCTCTTAGGATAATTTTAATATTTTAATTAAATTGTTTTAATGGATAAATATATATAATACCTTATTTTTCTCATTAACCTGACCAATCATGAACTGTATCCCCATGGATATTACATCCTTGGTTTCTAAATATCCATCCACATATTTTATTCTATGTTTCAATTAGTGTTCATATTAGGGTATATTTTTTATTTCTAACACCATGTATGCCCTACCAATATTCTCAATATTTCCCCTTAGTTGATTTTAAATAAGTAATTTTAAGGTTTTATGTTTTATTTTAATGATTTAGTGGACTCATATCATTTTAGGTTGAATGGAATGCTGAATGAGATCCCATAATCATAGGCTTGGAAGTTCTTAGTATGATATAATATCTGTATGCAGAAGTAGGATCTATTGTAAATCCGAGTGTGTGTGTTTCTTGATTTTTTTTTAATTTAAGATCAAAGAGGTTTAGTGAGTTTGGATTGAGGTGATTTTCCCCTTTTATAGTGGATATGGGTGACATGGAATAGGTTCAATAAAACCATTACTTATACAATGGATTGAGGTATAGTTTTTTTCTTGGGTTGGTTGGGATTATCATGAGTTTTTTGGGTACGATTAAGGTTTGGGTGAGCTTTGATCATGGAATATGTGTTTTCTTGATGAATACTTTAAAATATGAAGTTTATTGGTGAGTAATCATAGACAATATTAGAGACTTAGATGGATTAAATTTGTAATTATCCAATTGAATACCCTTGTGGTATCTTTGTGCATGTGGTGTCTTGTTGTGGCTAATATTAAAACCTAAGGAATATTGTGATGACTTAGTAACTCTTCTTACTATTTTATTTTATATATTCAAAATGGCAAGTTATAGAGTTTCAATACACTATTATGGGTGGTGGTTACACCATTTTTTAAAGTTCCATGTTGTAACATGAAAAGTAAGGGTTGAGTTGTGTCATGTCCATTATGGTTATACTGCAACTTACCTCTTAGGATAATTTTAATATTTTAATTAAATTGTTTTAATGGATCAATATATATAATACCTTATTTTTCTCATTAACCTGACCAATCATGAACTGTATCCCCATGGATATTACATCCTTTTTTTCTCAATATCCATCCACATATTTTATTCTATGTTTCAATTAGTGTTCATATTAGGGTCTATTTTTTATTTCTAACACCATGTATGCCCTACCAATATTATCAATATTTCCCCTTAGTTGATTTTAAATAAGTAATTTTAAGGTTTTATGTTTTATTTTAATGATTTAGTGGACTCATATCATTTTAGGTTGAATGGAATGCTGAATGAGATCCCATAATCATAGGCTTGGAAGTTCTTAGTATGATATAATATCTATATGCAGAAGTAGGATCTATTGTAAATCCGAGTGTGTGTGTTTCTTGATTTTTTTTTAATTTAAGATCAAAGAGGTTTAGTGAGTTTGGATTGAGGTGATTTTCACCTTTTATAGTGGATATGGGTGACACATAATAGGTTCAATAAAACCATTACTTATACAATGGATTGAGGTATAGTTTTTTTCTTGGGTTGGTTGGGATTATCATGAGTTATTTTGGGTACGATTAAGGTTTGGGTGAGCTTTGATCATGGAATATGTGTTTTCTTGATGAATACTTTAAAATATGAAGTTTATGGGTGAGTAATCATAGACAATATTAGAGACTTAGATGGATTAAATTTGTAATTATCCAATTGAATACCCTTGTGGTATCTTTGTGAATGTGGTGTCTTGTTGGGGCTAATATTTAAACATAAGGAATATTGTGATGACTTAGTAACTCTTCATACTATTTTATTTTATATAGACTATATATTTTTATGACTAGGTACTAAGTGATAAGATGGTTTCCCATGATTAATTTCTTTGATAAAATCTTAAGTGAGAGGATGGTAGCTCAGGATGTGCTAATATAACCACACCCTGAGTGATAAAGTGTTGGCATCACAATGATGATGTGTAACCTCCCTTATGTGAGTTGATGTTGGTCAAGTAATAGTTGTGGGAATGTTCTCTGATTGAGAATGTATTTATCATGTTTTCAATTATACTTATGTTATGAGATGAATCATATTCCAGTATAGAGATGAAATAGGTTTGGTTAGGGTTCATCATGTCTTTATCAGTGTACGATAACCCAATGTGAATTTATGTTTGTTTTTTTATCTTTTTTACTTCATAAACTCTCATATATCTATCTCCTTCGGGATAAATATTTATTGTTGGTGTCTTTTGTGTTATATTACTCACACCCTAAATACGAACTTTACTGTCTGGGTATATTTATTTGTTAGGGGATGATCCAAGGGAAATGTCCTTATGTTAAGTTTATGAGGTAGTAGAGTTGGTCAGGAGTATAGATGATGATAAGAAATACTTTGATATTTTTATTTAATCCTCTTTATTATTTTCAATTTTTTAAATACATGTAATTATCCACTGATTATGAGGATCACTTTTGATTACTATGGTATGAATGAATTTTACGTCATTTTTGTTATAGCATGTGATGTTATTTTTTGAGCTAGCTCAACACTATTATTCCAAGATATTTATTTACTGATTATTATTGCTTCTGATATTTATATGGTTGAGAATTGACTAATTTTGATGGAATAATATCCCTAATGTATGGTTTAGTCCCTTATAACTATTAGTCAAACTCTTGTACATGGAGAGCCACACATGAGGCCTTATGGATCTATGGATCAGGCTAAATGATTTGGGATAGGGAATTACAAAAATAATATGGGTATACATGTATATTTTATTTTTCATGATAAAAGTAAGGTAAAAATAACCCGATGAATGGAATTTGAAATTATTTGAAGGTTTAAATAAAGGATGGAAATTCTTGAATGTGGTAAAATCAAGTCCCATTTCAATGGATTAGATCTATATATTATTTTTTTATTTAAGGGTTATATTTTTTTAATATGTTTATCTAGGGGAGTTATAAATATAATTTTTATTTATATGAATCATCTTATTAAAAACCTTTATACATTTATAGTGGAGTGTTTTCATTTATATTAAGGTTTTGGTAGATTCTTATCTTTATTTCAGGCTAGTAATTTATTTCTTTTTTAATTTAACAATTTATTCCACCTTCAGAATATCTTATAAACAATTATTATTAAAATTTTATTCTAGTTGTAACATCCCCCTGTAAAACTAGTGACAGACCATTTCAGAACATGACCTCAAGTGTGTCTCCATGTATGCCAAAGGCTACCTACTATCAATAGGGGTTCAATATTGTATGGTGGGAAGACTATACCACTCATAAAATAGTTTTAAAATAATAATTTAATAACAAAACATCATCCATGGAAATAAATAATTCGTGTATTCATGGATGGATAACATCCAGTAACAATACATGAACTGTGGTAAAGGCCTTAACAACCACGCTAGAACATACAACAAACCTCCCACTAGGTTGGTCATAGATACATGCTAAAATAAATGAATAAGAAAGATAAAGGCTCAACTACATCACCAAGACAAAACTTATCCAGTTTCCAAATAACATATGAGCTATCCTACTCAACCATGGTTTCCTAGGATCCAACATAACCTATGCCTTAAATAGACATAAGAGCTCTTCGGTTAACCAAATTCATAGAGTCCCAAGAAGGATATTAGTAAAACCAAATAGGTCAACATCAACATTTCTAAAAAACTAGTCTAAGTATATAGTTTATGAAATAGTATGATAAATCGGGGCATCGATTTATAACTAAATCATGACATCAAATAAACCTATCAACCCTTGAGATTCTGGTTGACATCTGTGGTCATCCTAAATTGATTCGGAACATTATGAGATATCTCTGAGCACTTCATAGGTCCAAGTCAACCATAAAATTAATTATAGTCACTAACTTTTGTGTGATGTATGTTATCAATATCATCTGGTATATCCTTCTACCTAAGAAAGGATGGCCCAAGTTGACAGAATATTCTCCTACTGAAGATGAATCACATATATCACATCATGGGAAATTAGTCCCTACCCATAGGTCACAAATAATATCTCCCACATGCATTAAATATAAATATAATCATCTCCCTTAGGAATCAAGTAATACCTCATATATCCCTTAGGTGGTCTATACCTTTCATCTATCCCCTTGGAATCCAATACAATGCATTTAGCCCTAAGTCTGTATTCTATCTTGCATTTATACCTTAGAAATTGTAAAACCATGCATCTGGACCTTAGAAACCAACATTAACAAGAATTAATATTAAGACATAAACTAAAAACAGTTATGAATCATCCCTCCCTTGGGTATCAATCATAACAGAGTCATCTCAAAACACAATGCTAACAAGAAATTCACATGATCACAAACCAAGTGAAATTAATATTTCATCATAAGACATAATTTTCACTTTATCAAACTACCATTTACCTATCCATTTCCATTAAAAAATGTTAGGTTCCCAATTATTATAATAATTTTAACTGTTCTATTCATTTGTCTTTAAGGATCAAAAGTTTTTATCATGAAAAAATACATTTATTATCTTTCTAACACCTTAAACTAATTAAAAATAATTTATCCATTTATATCCCATGAGATTTTATTGACAATAATAAACTTAATTAACAACTTATCATAGTGTATTCATTTTTAAAAATTATCAAATACCAATACCAGAATAAATATAAACCAATTTATCGGTTACCATAACAATTATAACCATTCCATTTCTCTGAACACTAAAATAATAAATACAATTACACATATCATCATATCCATTTTTCATTAATTCATTATACCAATTCCATGTACATTCCATGTTACCACTTCTAAGCCAGGTTATTTATTCACAACTCATGCATCCCAATTACTATGTTAGAAAAAATCCATGTCCATCCAAATTCTATATTTAAATATACTTCCAATTCACGTGTCTAAATAAAAATAAATAAATAATCCATTTATTTAAGGTCCATAGGTTTATTTTTTTCTAGTCATAGAAAATTTTCAAGGGTTGGAACACCCTTTTGTTGGCTATAAGTGCATGTCACAACTCCAAGGACCCAACAGGGTCCATGGGAGGTCTAATCATAAGTGAATTCTTATCAAAGCATTGGTTACCAATATCACTCGGTCGCACTCATGGAATTCCAGTGTGATCAAACATATTTCATATACTAAAATAATTTAATAGACAATAGAAAAGTCATTATAGAACACCTATCATTTACTAAGGCTTTTCCCATATTGATACCAAGGGTTGGAAATATCTACTAAGTCCTTATAAACTCATCTAGCCTCACTATTGTCAACTGATATCATCTAAAATCTTCAATTTCCTACTCATTCCAAGAAATTATAATTAATTTATTATAGTGATTATAATTAATTAATTATTTAATTTAAGTCTTAAAATATTGTGTGTTAACTCACCGGGTCATTCAATCATTCTGGAATCATTGGAAATAGGGTGTGTTATACCCAAGACACAACACCAAATATAAGTAGCACAAAATTACCAATCAACTCTTCAAATTAGATTTCCTGATAAAATTAATTTAGCTCAAACCCCTTTGTAAAATCCAAATAGAGACATACCTAAATGGATCAATGTGAAAACACATGAAAACATCATCTAAAGATCCCTAATTTCAGGTTGAGTGAAATCCTCAAATGAAACAATAGATTTCACTATCCTCTAGCGAAATCACTACATTGAAAAAAATAAGCATATCTAGATTTATCGACAATGAGGGAGAAACAATGAAGAATGGTTATGGAGGATGATATTTCCTACCAAAACCAAAGAATCACACTCTAGATCACCAATAATGGTGGATAATCGAGTGCGGAGAAGATCAAACTAAACCCATGTGGTGTTATCTATGTTTGTATGAGGAACGAACAGGGGCCAAGAACCTCTTAAATTAATAAAAATATGTCCTGGGAACATTCACGACATGAAATAAGGTTTCAAATTGTGATTTTTTGGGTTATCTCCCCTAATACCTTTTTCATGTTCTATACTCCCTATCTACACCCCATAAAACCAATTCATGTAATGAATCAAATTCATGACATAGATGACCTGTTGGTTCTATTTTTAGCATTCATTCATGTTTTTTCCTCCTTTGATTTTTTCCGAACCCCAGAGACTTACACTAGAACCTAAAACACGTATGGAAGAAACACTTTTGGATGTTAAAACACCTAGATCCTCATTGTAAAATCTAGATTTTATATAAACTAGTCTTCCAATAGAGAAATTTCAAATTCCCAATTAATTTCTGACAAGTTGATATCCATGTTCATAAAATACCCCCACCATAAAACAACTCATCCCTGTAAAGCCTCATCGGTATTTACCAAGAAAACTTGACCTATACGGGTTACTCAAACAAACATATCTTTCCCCACTCTACTCTGGAATTCAAAAAGGTGATTGTGCTATGCAATTCCAAACATGATGTGATTTATACAACAAACCCTAAGCCATAACTTATAACCGTTACTGAACCCCTAGAAAGAACTTCTAACACCCTTCTATTTCTGAAACATGACTATCTTAATAGTCATTTCATTAGTAGGTATATGTTTATCCCTACCATATAAACTGACTTTCCATAACTTCATCCATCCCATGACATTCCCCACCATCTAGGTTGCATATCAAATAAAAAGACAACCCTCAAATTCCAATGACCCACTTAACACGGTTTCCATCTCACCATACTTGAACATGGGAAATCTGGCATTGTTGGTGATATCTATTATCTATGATTCTAATATAAACATATGGGTATTCATTTCCCAATGCACAGGATATGCATACACTGACTTCACCTAAGAAGGTCCCAACTAAAATTTGACATACTATCGCCATACCTGTAATGATGTACCCATTCCATGAGACCAATATCCAGAATTTTTCTATCTATTACACCCTACACAACACCTTTATCACTTTTCATAACATGTTTCATATGGTAGCTTAAATATGTACTTCCAGATTCAGTTCTAAAAACATTTTTTGTATCTTTTTCTTATAAAAGACAACTTAAAATTAAAAAATAGATTATACAAAAAGGATCTTTTTTGGTTTAGGTTTTGGAGAATAAAAAAATATACAATTAATCATATCTATAAATAATTATACAATTTACTAACTATCTTCAATTTAAATACCTTATAATATTAAACAAAAACCTTTGTAATTTCTACTAAACATGTGAAAAATATTTTAAGACATGGGATGAGAATAAAATTTCCTAGTGAGGGATTTTAAAACCATTGAAATATATGATGAACATTCCTTTGAAAATACTTATCATTTTGAAAATCATTCAAGAACACCCTTTGAAAAATTCTTGTATTTTTCATTAAAAAAATTTTCAAAATATTTATTATTTTGTTGATTAAAAATGAAATTTGTATGATCTTATGAAACCCATGTGTCTTCTTTATAGTATCACTGGTATTACTACATTCGCTTGAGGTAGTGGGTTTACCCCCACCCCTTATCATCTCATTTGATATCCAATCACCAAATTTAATTTTAATAATTTTTTAGAAGATCCATATTTCTCATAAATAATCCATTAAAAAACATTCCATAATATTACTTATATTATTTTCATAGATGAAAATAATATTATAAAATTATTCATAGAAAAACATTTTTCATAAAATCTATTGAAGAAATCCGTGTTTCTAAAATAATTACTTATATCGTGAACATGAACACATTAAAATAATTTCTTATATTAAAATTCATGAAATTTCATTATCAATTATCGAATATGGATATATCTACTATCATGAATGAAAATAAAATATTTTCCCTAAAATTAAAAAAATTCTCTTATAAAATAATACTTCCAAAATAATCATGTTACCTAACATCTGACTCATCACATATGTTTCTTTATCTTCCTCTACGTTGGAATATCCATTTACATCACACATTAAGAAAAAAAAGGTTGATGTTATTTCTAAAATAATACCTCTAGAATGTGTGAAAGTGTTTTAGAAAATTATTAGTTTAAGAAATTTCCAAACCATATGGGTTTAAAAGTGTGAATAAATGGCATAAAGAGGTTCCCTTTTATAATTTAGGGGAGGATCACTCTTGTAATTTCTCAAAATATTAATTTTTAATAAATTCAATATTAGTCCAAATAACAAAAAAATGAAAGGGATTAAAATATAAGGTGGGATAGGGTTTTAATCCCATCAATCAATAGATATTTTGACAAGTTTTGGTGTTATTTTATACCTTATCATTTTGATTAACCCTTAGTTAACCAAGTTTAATTTTAATTACGATATCAAAATTTTCAATATTAAAAGGTTCTAATTTTTAATTATAAAGAATAAATTAGACTATAAATGAAACATTTATGATATTATAGACAATAAATCATTTCAGTTATCTTTTTTTACAAGATTTTTATGTCTTTTAAATAATTTAATAATACATTATTTTCATAAAATATCATTAGTGTCAATTTTGATTCTATTCATTACTTCAACTTTAAGAAAATCAATATAATCCTATAACTAATTTTTTTAAATACACCCCAATTATGTCCTAAGACTATATAAAATTCTTGGATCCCATTAATTAATTCTAATTATATTTATTATAAAAAATTTAATATCATTTATTTGATTTTTTATTAATTGAATAATTAATAAATAATCATTGTGTAATTTTGAAGGTAATTATTTTATCACTAAAAATTAAAAATAAATTACCAACATGTAGAAAAATATTTTATATTTCATAATAATATTTATTATATAATATATCTTATTGAAAACCCTACATTAAAAATATTTTATTTTTTAAAAACATGAATGTGGAATCTTTTATTTTTCTGTAAATAAATTATTATAAAGGTTTTAATCCCATCCAAATAGCCCAAAAGTATTAAATAAATTAATATAATAAAAAAAGTTTATTAAGTTTAATATGGACACTTATATTCATTTATAAATAACTTTTTTCCCATGAGGACACATAAGATATATTAAAGATAAATAAAGTGACATTTTGTGACTTTCTTTGATCTAAATAATATATAAGTAATTTTCATGGAAACTTTTCCACTAAACAACTTAATTTAGAAAAATAGGTTTTAATGGTTGAACTAAATTCATCCAATAATAAATAATATGAACATTTATAACCTTATCACTTATTTTTAATCCATATTAACATGTTTTACCGTTTTATTGAGGTAATATTTTTTACCACAGTTGTTATTCATATTAAATAAAAATTAAAGGGACCTATTTAATAAATTTGTACTAACTAATTAAAAAAATGGAATCCATTTTTCAAAATTGAAATCATAAAATTTGAATAATTTAATTTAAAATTAAACGGTTAAAATGTAATGAAAAACAATTTTTCAGAAAAATGTAATTTTTAAATATAAAATGTTTTTATACTAAATCAAAGTATAAATTTATTTCAAAAAACTATAATTATATTATTTTAAATAAAAATTAACCAATTAAAGTTTAATTATAATAAAAAAAATAATTTTACAATGAAAACACTTTAAATTTATCATTAAAAATCTTTATTTTCATTATTCCTTAAAAAATCAATATTTCTTTAAAATTCTCAAACATTGATACAAAGATAATTTTTACATTTTGAATTCAAAAATGAAGTTAAAATTTTCATATAAAGTTTCTAAAAATTCCTTAAATTAATTAATTATTCCCTCATAAAAATAATAAAAACTAGTTTTCAGAGAAAATATATATTTTTAAAGAATAATATGATTTCACAAAAAAACGTGTTATTATTTTAAAAGAACATTCAAAAAAATTAATATTGAGATGGAAATTTATATTTAATTCAAAAATAAGTTATTTCTATTCATACCCACCAATTTGATAGCTAGGTTATAATGGGGGTATGACCCCCAACTCCCTCAGTCGTTCTCTCACTCTCGGCATCACCCTCTCATAGGTTTTCTAGTGCACTTCTTCAAAGGTAGGTGCTCTTTCTTATCTAGATGCATTGATTCCTTTCTGATCACTATTCCTCATACATATTCCATGTTTCCCTCTCATATCTCCTCCTCCTCTAGGGTTTCTTCCTTCCACTTTCGATATTTATCCCACAAACTATGACTACCATGATAAACTGACTCACCATGCCTAACCCAACTTTGGGTCATGTTTAGTGTTCTTAAAGGTTGTTTGGGATGTTCTTATAGTTGTGTTCGGTGTTATATTTTTTGGTCTGATAATTTCATCAGGGATTTTGGGTGCCTTAGTTTTCTCACTATAGTTGTTTCTCACTCTCAAGGCCTTGTTCGGCTCAACAAATGCTCTTGCAACATGATCTATTTCACTGGACTCTATTTTGGTCTATTTTAGTGGTTTTCATGGGTGTTTTGGGATCTTTTGATTGGTAGTTAACTACCTTTTCTTGATTCATGAACCGAATTGGTTTCTATTCTTGCTATGGGTTTCAATGTTCCTTCACCAGTGGTGTTTTAGGTCTTCTCTATTTTTGTATGTCTCTATGATCATGATAGTGTAGTTTAGTCTCAAATGGAATTTGGCCATGATTTTTTTTAATCTATTGGTGGTTTTTCTTTCAATGTAATTGGTTATTCTTATTTTCCCAATGTTTTGGTTCGGTGGGTTTTTTTATTTCATCCTCAACTACAATGACAACATTTGGTGTTAATGTTTCAGATCAATGAATCAGTGTTGGTGTTTTAGCTTGAAAACCATGGATTTTTTTTCTGGTTATGTTCTTGATGTATTAATTTGTTACATTCTAATGTGATGGTTTATTTTTATTGGGGAATCTATTCTTGTTCGTTGGTTATGGGAAGTGAAGGTTAAAAAGGGTTCAATGTTTCTTTATTTCATCTGGTGATCAGTGTTGGTCAAGACTATGATGATGGGATTTTTCTGGTGTATAGGAATCTTGATGATGGATGTTTTGGGTGATATATAGTTTTAATATGATGATGAATAAGGTCTCAAGGTCTTGATGTTGGTTGACGGTAGTGTGGGATCCCAGCTCAAGGCCTCGATGCACGACTACCATCTCATCCCTATCTGCATTTTAAAATATGAATCAATTTATAGAATGTTTTGGCTACTATTATATGGTTTTACAGGTTCCCAAAAATCCTTTTAAAAATGGTTTATTATAAAAATACCAAAAAAGTCAATTTGGAGGAATGGATAGTTTATAATGGTCACATTTAAATAATAATATTTAGTTTTTTCATTTAAAATTTATGTGGTGTTTCTTATATGCTATGAAACATAGTGTTTTACTTTAATATCTCAGGATGTTACATCCACCCCATTCAATGTTTTAAACCTTTGAAATTCATTCACTGGATAGAAAAATTTTCTAAATTTCCATCTTTGAAATTAGAAAACAAATATATTTTTAAGGGCACTTAATTACCTATAAGTTAAAAATAAAATTCTATTGAATAAATGTTTTCTCAAATGACAACACCTAATATTTAACATTGTTTAGACCATTTCTTTAATACCAACTATGATAGATTGAACCAATTATTATAGATTAAGTACTAAAAACTATATGTGTATTTTAAAAAATATGAAAACAAATACACAATCCATTATACATCCAAGGTTATTTTCCTGTCTAGGTTCTAGAGAATAAAAAAAACATTACAATTCATCGGATTTATAAAAAAATTAACCAATTAACTAATTATATATATATATATGTGATACCTACTTATATGAAACAACCACCTTTTTAATTTCTACTAACTCAATAAAAAATATTTTAAAACATGGGATGAGAATAAAATTTCCCAGTAAGTGGTTTTGAAACCAATGAAAAATATATTGAATATTTATTAGAGAAAATTTTATGTCAAATAAAAAACATTTGATATAATATATATTTATATATATATTCAAAATAATAATCAATGTTTTTTTTTTAAAAATAGTTTTTAAAACCTCTTAAGAAAGATATATCATTTTGAAAATGATACAAAAATTCTCTTTGAAAAATAGTTGGATTTATCCTTAAAAATCATTTAAATATATTAGTTGTTTTATGAAATAAAAATTATACTTCATATATCATTATGAAACCCATGTGCCCACTTATTAGTTTTATTGGTAGTACTACATTCCCTTGAGGTAGTGGGTTCACTCCTTACCCCTTATCATCTGATTTTATATGAAAGTGTGAACTTGAATTCTAATAAATGTTTCTTTATAAGACCATTATTCCACATAGATAATACATCAAAAACATTTCCAAAATATTGAATATATTATTCTAATGGAATAAAATAATTTTATAAATTTAATCTTAGAAAAATCACTTTTTATAAAGTCCAATAGAGAAATCTGCATTTCTAAAATAATTACTTACATCGTGAACATAAACACATTAAAATAATTACTTATATTAAAATGCATGAAATATCATTAGAAATTATATAAAATATAAATATCTACTATAATAAATGAAAATTAAATATTTTAATTGAAAATATATAATTCTATTATAAAAATTATACTTTCAAAATAATCCCCTTACCTTGAATTTGAATCATCACGTATATTTCTTTATCTTCATCTTCTTCAGAAAATCCATTTTCTTATCATCTTAAGAACACAAATGATGGTTTTATTCCAATAATAATACCTCAATAATGTAGGGATGGATTCTAGTAAGGGATTTGGGTAGTTATATACAAAACCAACTAGTTTTCAAAGTGTGTAGAAATGGGATAAAGAGGTTCTCTTTTATAAGATAGGGGGGCACACAAGAATTTCTATAAATATTAATTTATAATAAATTTAATATCATTAAAAATACCTATAAATGGAAATGTATTTGAATTAATTTTGGAAAGATTTTTAATCCCATAAACCAATATATTTTATACAATTTTTTGTGTTATTTTAAAACTTATCATTGTGATCAACACTTAGTTAACCAATTAAAATTTTAACAATGTTAACAACTTTTTCTATATTAAAAGGTTGTACTTTTTTTACTAATAAAGTGTAAGTTAAACAATAAATTTCCAATTTATGATATTTTTTACCATTAATTATCCCCTTTGTCTTTTTTTTAGTATATTTTTTTTTGATTTTTGAATAATTGAATAAAATATTATTTTTATAAAAATATCATTAGTTTCAATTTTGAAACTATTCATTACATTAACTTTAATAAAATAAATAAAACAAGATAAATAAGAAATAAAATCTTTTAATAAATATATAATATTACTTGGAATCTTGAAAATTTGTGGAACACCTTAATTAATTCAAATAAAATGTATATTAATATATTTTTTTTCACTTATTTTATTTTTTTTATTAATGGAATAATTACTGCATCGTTGTTGTATAATTTTAAGTTAATTATTTCATAAATAAAAATTAAAAATAAATTACCCTAATTTAGATAAATCTTATATCTTTTAGAATAATATTTATAGTCAAACATATCTTCTGGATAGCCCCATATTAAAAATTTTATATTTATTAAAAACATGAATGGGAAATAGTTGATTTTTCTTTAAATAAAATAATATAAATGTCATAATCTAATCCAAATGGTACCAAAAGTCATAAATAAATATATATCATTAAACTAAGTTTATTAAGTCCAAAATGGACACTTCGATCCATTCATAACCTTCTTTTTTTCTCCATGTGGTCACATAAGATATATTTAAAACAAAGAAAGTGGTATTTTTTTACTTTCTTTGATTTAAATAATATATAAGTCGTTTTTAGGGAAAAGTTTCATTAAAGTTGTCAATTTAAAATTTTAGGTATTAAGGGTTGAATTAAATTAATCCAATAATAAATAAGATAAAATAGTTTATCCTTACCACTCATTTTTATCCATATTAACCTCTTTTACCCTTTTACCAAGGTAATAGTTTTTACCATAGTTGTTATTCATATTAACTAAAAATAGTTGGGATTTATTTACTAAATTTGGACCCAAAAATTCCAAAAAATAGAATCCATTATTCAAAATTAAAATTTTAAAAGTTGCAGAATTTAATGTAAAATTAAACCAGTAAAACACAACTTAGAACATTTGTTTTCATAAAAATTACCATTTTAAATATAAAATATTTTCATCCTAAATTCAAGTATAAAATCATTTCAATAAAACATAATTATATTATTGTAAATACAATTAACTAATTAAAATTTAAAAATAATCTAAAGAATACTTTTACCATGAAAATACTTTATAATAAAATACAGTTATTAAAAAATCATTATTTTCAACTATTCCTCAAAAAATCAACATTTTAAAATTATTATCAAAAATTAAAACTAAGATAATTTTGACATGATGAATTAAAAAATGAATGTAGTTTTTGAAAATACATTTTCAAAAACTTATTTAAATTAATTATATTATCCTTTTATAAAAAGAAGAAAATCATGTTTTTGATGAATATATTTATGTGAAGAATAAAATGTCTTTCCAAAAAATTATGCGATTATTTTCTAAGAACATACCAATACATTCACATTGAGATGGAAATTTATATTTGTTTTATAAAATGGTTATTTATATTCATACCTTCTAATTTAACGGTTATGTGATAACATTCAAATTTAAATAATAATATTTATTTATTCATTTAACCTTGATGTGGAACATCTTATATGTTATTGAACATAGAATTTCATTTTAAAATCATGTGATGCTAAATTTTACCCCCTAAAAACAAGTCATGAAATATTTCATTTCATATTTCACCCCTTCAATCATGTCATAGAGTAGGGATTAACAACTTGAAGAAATAAATGAAACTTGTTCACCCCTGAACGAGCCCATGAATCATGGAATATCCTGTGAAAATGTCATGAATATTAGATCACCCCATGAATCATAATCTAAACACCCTAAAAAATATCAATCCCAATGCCTACACACTGAATCTATCCATTTTCTCATTCAAATTCCAAATATAGGGTTTCCATGGAACTAGATAAGTCATACTTTACAACTTATTAGTTATGAACTTCATCCCAACCATCAAATGGATGTTTAAACTGAGACAATAACCCTTATCACAAAAGGATCATCTCTTAATGTCCTATGTTGGTCTACTGACCATATGGATTTCCTTATACCACTCCACAAGTGAAACACTAAGGAGGCCCTTTAGCCAAATAGAAAACATTAGCTTTGAGTCAATCCAAATCCTTCTTACCATGCTTAGGGAAATGTCAAGATATTGGGAATGATTATATTTATATAGTGAGTATGATAAAATTTCATCAATTATTACAATCACAACCCATCCTTTTTTGATGTCACTTATTACCCTAGGGATTTTTCAAACTCATCTAAGGTTCCTAGGCCTCCCTACCAATAAGTGTCTCACTAATATATGGATACCAAAATTTAAAAAGGACTCATTATCCAAAACTCACCAATTATTCATGAATATTTTCCAAACATCCTAGAATGATAGTCTGTTATGGAACTATTTCCACCACACTACTCATGATAAATTACTCAGACCCAAAATATTCACAACTAAAGTGACAATGATCCTCCATATTAGTTGACAACCAAACTATCACATCATTCTTTTTTGTGCCACACTGATTTATCAAAAAACATTGAGTGATTACTCTTGATCCACCAATTCATATCTTCTAATTAGCATATTGCATCTCCAACATGTGCTAATCATCATATTATATTCATAAACAACTTGGTCACACACCATCCAATGACCAATCCACAAACCCAACTCAAAATACCATGAGTTGTTCATCCCCAAAACTAGGGATGAGCTCTGATTCAAGTAGTTGAATGAGACGCCTTGTCCACCAGCCTCAACATGCATAAATTTCCCTTAAAACATCTTCTGACACCGAGAACATTATCTTATTTTATAACTACTCACATGACCACCTGCCTCAGAGTGTCATTACATCTTCATAGGTGACCATCCTTAGCTGATTAAAGATCGTCCACATGATTGGATGTCACCAGGTTCCATTCAATTCATAAGCATCCACCTATTCTATAATTATGGCGTACAAGTGTGTTCATCCCATAGGACTAGGTGTCATTATGGTCCTATAATTTGGACCATACTTAGATTCCTAAAGTCAATACCATAGGGTTATTATCACCAAAATCTCATAAAACTTATTATGAACCAGTTTTACAAGACAAAACATATGCAACAACTGGGTAATCCATTTAATGGGCCACCATCAAAAAAACTCCAAAACACTAACCTTCTTGGGTCTAATTCCAAAGTAAGGGCCTCTAGGTCTTCCACCCAACACTATCATTCAAGTCTCATAAAATCCACTAGGTCTAATCACTTAGTCTACAGGTTAACCTCTTATAAGGTCTCAAATCACCAGGTATCAAGCATGCTCTCGTCCCTATGCCACATGAAATCAACAAGTGATGATATTTACCTCCAGGGTCTCACAAACAAAAGGAATCAAAATTATAACTAACTAGCCACAACAATGGTTCCCAACCTCTCCAAGAACCTTCACACTAGACTTCTCCCTATAGGACAAGGTGACACATCTTAAACAGAAAAAAAAACTACCACCAAGGGGTCTAAAGCATAGGGACCACAATCCACACCGAAATTATAGGGACACAACATCACCTGTGAAAATGAAAAATCTATCATCCTCATAAAACATCTCAATATAGATTCAAAAGACATGAAGTCAAAAAATACATACACAAGTCATCCCAGCTAAGTATAATTCCACCATTCATTGATACACATAAATACCATATGAGAAAATTTTCAAACAATAAGAAATTATTCCTATTTCATCAGTGAAATCGAACACTAAAAATCATATATATCATGTAAATCTTATTTTCCTGATATGATGCATGAGATTCCTATTGACTCTATCAGTAAAATTCAATATCAATTAATGGGTATCTTGAAAAATTTTCAATAATAATAATATATTCATCATAAACCAAAACATCCAAATAACATGTTCATCGACCAATGAGAAATTAAAATAAAAATGTCAGAATAAAAATATGAACAACATCTCTATACCCTAGTAGAATGAACTTACCTCCTGAATGAGTTTTCACAACACACCAGATGACCTCAATCATAGGCTCTGACACATTTTTGAATCTTCAGACTTCTAGATCCCAAAATCATAAGATAAGAGAAAAAATATCTCAATGATGCGAATTTGTAATGTCCCTCCCTAGCACACTATAAAATCAGTGGCAAGGCTGGTACTACACAAGACCTTAGACATGCCTCTAGGCACTCATGAGGCTTCCGAATAGTAGTAGGGGTGTAATATGGTATAGTGAAAATATTATACCACATATATTAGAGTGTGAAAATAATAAATAAACAATGAAATATCATTTATGGAGATAAAATACCATGTTACACATAAATTAATAACATCTAGTAAAAATACGTGGAATGTGGTAATGGTCTAAATTCCCATAATGGAACATAAGAAAAACTCTCATTGGGATGAACATAGATACACGCTAAAATAAAACAACAAAACAAAATAAATACTCAAATAATTGACTGATTAGAAACTCATTCATTCTCCTAATACCATCCAAGCTATCCTACTTGACCATGATTACCTAAGGTCTATCCTAACCTACGAATTCAATAAATATGTAAGTGATTCTTGGGTACCAAAATGAATTGAAGGGCCAAGTGGGGTGTGAGTAAAACTAAGTAGGTTAACACCATTGTTCCAAGTCAAATCAAGTTTGGTTATATAGCTCAAAAAATAATATTATAAATAGGGGTATATATTTATAACTAAATTTGAACATCAAATAAACATGTTGACCCTCGAGATATAGGTTGACACCTAAGGTTAGCCAAAATGGCTTTGAAACATTACTGTATATCTGTGAGCATGTCGAAGGACTAACTAAACCATAAAAATAATCATTGTCACCTACATCAGCATGATACAATTTTTCAATATCACGTGGAAGATCCTCCTACATTAAGATGAATCACCCATGTTTATGGAAGATTCTCCTGTTAAGGATGAATCACATGTATCACATCACATACAAGTAGTCCCTACCCCCAATTAATCAATAATATCTTCCTAAGGCATAAAATATAAACAGAATCATCTCCCTTAAGAATCAAGTAAACACGAATTTATCCCTCTTGTGGTCTTACAATACATCTAGCCCTCAGATGGTCAATACCATGCATCTAAACCTCAATAAGTATGCCCCCATGCATCTAGACATTATCCACCAGCATTAATAAGGATTAATATCAATAAAAAAACTAAAAAGGTTCATGAAACATCCTTCCCTTAGGCATCAATCATAATAGATTCATCTCAAAAAAGAATGCTAAAAATTAGTTCACATGACCAAGCACAAAGTAAAATCAGTATGTCATCATAAGACATAATGGTTAGTTTATCAAACTAGCATTTACCTACCATTTCAATTCTATAAAGTAAGGTTACCAATTATCATAATAATTTTAACTTATTTCGTTCATTTATCATCTAGGATTAAATGTTTCTAACATTCCAAAAAATCATTTATCATAATGTTAACACCTCAAACCAATTACACATCATTTAACCATTTATATCCCATGTGATTAAATTTCAAGAAACCACCTAAATTTATTTATTATTCTAGGGTAGTAGTTTTTTTCCAATTATCAAATGACAAGGCTAGAATCAATGAAAATCAATTTATCAATTATCAAAAAAATTATAATTGTTCCATTTCTCCAATCATTAAGAAATAAATACTATTACATGTATCATCATATAAATTTTTTATCAATTACTTATAAAAATTCCAAGTGAATTCCATCTTACCACTTCTAAGAGAAATTATTTACTCACAACTCGAACATCACAATTACTATGTAAGTAAAAATCCATGTTTATAAAATTTTTATATTTACATACCATACCAATTTACATGGATAAACAAAAATAAATCAAGACTCACTTTTTTAAATAGACCTATGTTTTTTCAATTCATGTTCAAAAAATTATTCAAGGGTTGGAACACCCTTTGGGTTACTGTAGGTGCAGGTCATAACTCCAAAGGCCCGATAGGGTCCATGAGAGGTCTATGAATATGTGTATTCTCCTCAAATTTTTTATTTTCAATTTCACTAGGTTCCATGAATGGAGTTCCATTGAGATCATACATATTTAATATACAAGGATAATTTAATATACCATATGGTAGTATTTACTGATGGCCTACCATTTACTTAGGATTTTCCCACTTTGATGCTAAGGTTCGGCATTATCTGCTATAGCCTTCCAAGCTTTTCTATCCTCACTCTTGATCAACCGATCTTGTCCCTAAGCTCTTTGTTCCTAAATCATTACAAGTAATTATAAGTGATTAATTATAGAAATTATAATTAATTAATTAAATTAAAGTGTTTTATATTTACTATTAACACAATAGGTCATTTCTCAATGCCAAAACCAACTCTAGTGGGGTGTGTTCTACTGTAGATGCACCACCAGATTTAGGATGCAAAAAATACCCAATCAATTATTCAAATTCAAAATCTTGATAAAATTTATTTAGTGAAAAATATTTTTGAAAATTTAAATGGATTTATACCTCAATTAATCTAAATTAAAACATAAGAGGACTTCATCTTGATATCCCCTCTTTGTAGGATGAGTGAAATACCTAATAGAAATGGTTGATTTCACCATACTTTGGTTAAATATGAATGTAAACCTAAAATAAAAATCTCAAGATTTGGAAACAATGAAAGAGAGACAATGTAGAAGGATGGTGGGGAAATATCTTACTATATAACACCATCAAGTTGCACAAAATATCTCCAAGAACATCGGTGAATCGATGTAGAGTAGATCCACATGAACACCTCTCATGAAATCTATGCTCAACCAATGAAAGAAAACGGGTAAATCCCTATATAAAATAAAAAAATATATGGCCTAAACACTTTCATGACTTGAAATAGTGTTTTTAGTGTGAATTTTAGAGATAGATCATATGATACACTTTTTACGTTCAGTACTCCTTGGTTACACCCCATGAAACCATTTTATATCATGAATCATATTCATGGTGTGAATGGCCTATGGGAGATACTTTCAGTAGTAATCATATCCGTTACTCCTTCAGTGTTCACCTGAACCCATGAGACATCCATGATAACTAAAAACACATCCAAAAAACAATAATTATGGATGTTTAATAACCTAGAACCTCATAATGATATCTTCATTTCAATAAGGTCCATCCACTAGTTGAGAAAATACAAATTTCCACTGAATTTATGACCGATTCAAACATGGTTTCTTACACTAGTATTCAAAATATAGAGACTCGAGAACACACCTAGAGTCTTTTGGTTCTCTAGCTAGTACAATATGGTCATGATTGAGTAAAAATATTTTAAATTTAATATGTGATATTAATTCCATGTTTTTCTAGGATTTATTATTTATAGTTCACAAAAGTGAACTTGAGACACTTAAATGAATATGTATAATGACCCTATTCAAATACACATATTATTAAATCATTTTTAATGTAAATATCTATAAAAATTATAGAAACCTATAGGTCCAATATCTTTGGGATAATAGCTACATAATACCTGATGTTAAAAACTAGACTACATACTCTTTTATTTCCATCTTCATAATAGGTTCATAGAGCTCATCATAATTTTATCACTATGGGTAATATATAGGGTGAATTCATAAAAATGTGATCTATAAAACCTGGTAAGGGGATAATAAACCTTGGAATGAAATATACAAATAAATAAAAAATTGGATATCCAAAAATTAGAGGACCATAAAAAACTCACATAAGAATATAGAATAAGAACAATGGAATCATAGGAACATAGAAATTATGTGAATCACAAGAATTTGGCACAAACTTAAGACATGTAATAATAAACATATGTCAAGGATCACTACCATGACAATATAATATTATGTGTTAGACTCACTACTGATGCACCATACATAATATGTCATGATATTTAAGCATTACCCAACTGCTTGGGAGGATAAATAATTCTAATCCCACCCATATCATCATAATATTTCATGCATATGAGTTTAAAAAATGAAAAGAAACATACATAAGTTATGAAATAAAAAAAAGATGAAATGGATAATATAAGGATTTCATAAATGATAAACCTTTGATTTAACATGTAATTTATTGAAAAAAAGGTATTATTTCATACTAGTCATTAATAAATAAATAAATAAATATATTCCATGGAATGAAGAATAAATATGTAAGAAACATCATAAGAATAATCAATGGGAGGTTTCAAAAATATTTTCCTTTCTAAAATCTTTGTAAGTGGGCATGGATTTATAGAATGGTGGTAAAGGCTTGAATATATAGAGAATAAAGAAAGTTAATGTGAATGAATTTATATTTAGAAGGGATATACATATAATTTATAATAATCATAGGAGAGAAATACCAAAATTTATAATACAAAAAAAAGTAATAGTTCAAGAGTTCTCTTTCCTTAATTCACTGGTTTCTTGAATGATTCATTAAAATCCAAAATTGTAAAATTAGAAATATTAAATAAATACTATATATCCTTATTAATTTTCATATTTTATATTATAATCTATTAATTATCATATGTTATTCATTTTTTAGATTTATCTTTCTCATGTAGACTATTTGAGGTTGTTTGGTCAATTACTTGAAAAATGCATCGGTTTTTTCAAATGAGTATAGGTGTTGTAAAATGGTATCATACTCAACATATTTTTCTGTATATTGATTTTTTATTATTCATAATGATGTGAATTTTTTTAGTCTAAAATATTATCAATAATTATCTCAAAATAAGAAGCATGTCTCGATATGGTTATATTAAGAGGTATAAATGTTCCAAATTAATTATTTATACTATATTTATTAAGAAGATATATTATCATTACAAAAAAAGAATACGATTTAAATTTATTATTAGTATCATAATTATATATTAATTTCATTTTTATAAATAATTATGACATTTTCTAATAAAACCTATGTCATTTACATCGGTGGTATGAATACACCATCATGTGAATGGTGTTTTTAAAATTTATTAATGAGGTGAAACATAGAAAATATTTGGATTAAAAAATATATATGATTATAAATATTTTAATAATTTATTTTAATTAGATTCATAAATTATATATATAGTGGTAGGAGAAGGATGGAAATAAATGTTTAAGGATGGGATGTTGTTACCTTATCTTTGGGATACCCTCTTTTTAACACCCCTCAAGGATTCTTTGAATGGACTTTTGAACATAAGATGCCATCAAAAACATGGTAAGATATGTGTTACATATACTGAGGTGTAGTTTTAGTTAGAGATGAAATTTTTATGTAAATAGAAATAAGTGGCAGTGGGTTGTATATATAGGTGAAAGAGAGAGTTTTTTATTAAGATATTGATTGTTTTATTAATATTTTTCTCATTACATTAATAGTTTATATTTTTGTACATAAAAAAGTGCTTTATTATAAAATAAATATTTCCTTATGTTTAAATACTTCAAAAAAAGAATGGTATCATTTTCATATTTAAATAAAATTAAATAAAAATAAATAATTTCTTATTAGAATAAAATACAATTTAGACTATAGAAATTTATTTATTGTTTTGGAAATTAAAATTTTAATTTTTAGATAAAATAATTTACTCATTAAAAATATTTTACACCATTCAAATTTTTTCGTAAATTATTGATTCATTCTAACATCATACTGATATCATAACATAAATAATATATGGAAAATAATATTTTTACTAGTCAATAAAAATTCAACTTAAAAATAAAATAAAATAAAATAACCCTAATACATTTTCAACATGATCATACAAAAAATGAGGTCCATTTCATCAAAATAAATTTCCAGATTAGTTATTTTTAATATTTAATTTTTAATATAAAAATAAATGTATCTATTAAATATGTTAAAATATACAATATTTAAAAAATTTAAGTTTACACACATTATGATATAAAACTTGAGAAATTATTTTAAAATATTATAATATTAACATTTAAATGTTTTATTCATTTTAAAAATTACTTTTTATATATTTTACTATTCTCAATGATTAGTTACAATTCCAATGATTAGTTATTACTTCAATTGGAATCTGTTATACCAAAAATAAATTATGATTCAAATATCCATTCAATACTTATACATAATATTAATACTTATTATTTAAAAATTATTTCATTCAATTAGATTTATATCAAGGTTATATATTCTTTAATTATAAAATTGTAATCATATTTCAAATGTTTTTTTTATAGTTTTGTTTATTACTGTAATATTTCTAGGAGATCAATACTATTGACACTGCGATTTTTCACATGGGATTAAAATATTTAATGAAAATTTCCTCAAGTATTAGAGAGGTCAATATCCCTAAGAAGGATCAAGGGAACTTACCTAAGTCAGCCTATGCACACCCAAACTATGCATTATAAGGCCTACATATACCCACCTACACAACCCATATGAAACATCCACCCTTGTGCATAACACCTACACTGAGTACCTACTTCATGTACTTGTGAAGGTAACCTCCTTTGTCCAGGGTCCCATTTTTTCCTACAAATATGACCATGGGGATCCTCATTTATAGGACTGAGGAAACAGAATAATCATTAGTTATCTGGTCATGAAACCCCTTCCCTTAGGTCCTCATAAATACTTCAAGTATCGCTATAAAACCCAATAGACAAGGTTTTTTAGGGGATATTTAGATCAATGTGTCTACGGGGCCTAAAACACAAGACACCTATGAGTGGAACCCCCTCCCCCTAGTTGACAAGAACTAGAATGAAGGTTACTCCCCAAATACAGGAAAAGCATGAAACCCTTTTAGGGACACATGAAGAAACCCTAGGGTTCTAGAGAAAGGAATCACCTAAGTGTTATTTCCCAAATTGTGTATTTCAAAAAACATCTTCAGATCACACAAGAATACCCATCACTAATCACTTCCAGTTCCTCTTTGGTCTACCCTGCATGAAGCACCTTCTTCACGCCATGAACTGAACTAAATGATACACCTTCTATGCCCTCTTTCAAGTCACCAATGGTAGGGATCCTCTTCATTTGGACCAATCATCTAAGGGGGGCCAAATAAATTCATTCACTGAAGCCTCCAGAATTACATGACCATAGAGGGAGACACACTAATGCATCTCCCATTTAGTTATGAATTCCTTCAGTCAGAGGTTCCTTCACTTGTACCACATTATGGGTAAGATCCTTGGGGTGTATGTAGTTATTAATCCGATCATCCATGAGGACCCCGACCCTAGGGGTAGTGTGTGGGACCCCCTAATATCATACATGATGTTTATAAACTTTCCCTTACCTTATCATCTCCAGGACCAGGCACCCTCAGTTCTAGATGGGGAGGGAGAGGATAACACATTCTTTTACCTTTGATGGATATTAGTGTCTTATCCTACTCTCTTCTCTAGAACTGGGAAAATGGAATCCCTCATGGGGTAAGCCCTTGTACTTTATGATAGGATGTAACTAGGTGGGTATTATGATGTGTCTATTATAGTTACCAAAATAGGAGAGCAAACATGCACATCAAAGACATTACTTCTTATCTCATAGCCTTGACCTCTTCTACTAGTAGAAGAACTATGGAGTTTTCTAGATATTATGATTCCTCTTATTTCTCAAATTTTAGAATCAGTAATGTGGGCTTAGAGATTAGCTATGATCATGAAATCCACATGTATGTATGATTTTCTCAGTGGATAATATGTTTATAGATCTTCCTATATTCTACCTTCAGAGAGCCACTATATGTATGGGTCCTCAAATCTATGAATCCAACCCGTAGGGAATACTTATAAATAGTGTAAGCCCCAAAATCATTATTTAATCCTCCCAAAGGGCAAAATTCCCTATGAGACAAATATTTCAAGGGCCTATATAGGTGTAGTTCTTCCAAACTAAACTATGTGGGAATTGATTCCCATGTAAATGGGATACGTATGAAGCCTCCATGAGGTCCAAACCAAACACTCAAAATTCAACTATAATGCTCTATAAGCTACATTTCCTATAGGATCATGTCTAACCTGGGATCTCGAACACCATATAGGTTCCTTGGGCCTCCTCAGTATAAGTACCACACAAAACAATGTCTTGGAACCTTAATCCTAAACATCCATGTCACATGTCATCAAACTATATGGTTTGGTCCTCATTCATGAACTTAAAAGGTATGATTTTTCCTATTAAGTGGAACCAAACAATGTGGGTTAGGATTCCATTAAAAAGAATATATAGAAATCCCATCTTATGAGTCTGATTCAGACATAAAAAAATCCCATTTCCCTATATGATGATAAAATTCATAATTATCCTCTACGTGGCTTAGAACTAGCATCATAGTAATAAAAAACCAAAGAATATTCAATCCTCTAATAA
Organism: Viscum album; assembly: GCA_963277665.1. Lineage (NCBI taxonomy): Eukaryota > Viridiplantae > Streptophyta > Magnoliopsida > Santalales > Viscaceae > Viscum > Viscum album. The sequence goes on from OY728155.1 coordinate 392,111,870, forward strand.
AAGGAAACCATTGATGGATACCTTCAGATAAATATAGATACCTCCATCAATGAATATCCTTAGATACATATATATGATTCAAAATTTCATGCATGATAATAATTTATTGTTAACCTGAGGGTGACATATGTTATACTTCGGAATAGATAAGGGATTCACAAATATATCTTCAATATTTAAGAAAGAACGGGAGTGGGAAAAAATACCCCCCCAAAAGGATGTGATGAGACAAACCTTCCATTATTATGACCAATGTGAGTCCCTAAGATTCATTGGAATCATTTCACAATGAAAACACGCCTATGGAATGTGTAGTCATGAAACATCTTGAATAAGGGAATTGTTTGGGTGTTTCCATCTCCACAAACAAAACCCATTAGAGGAAGTTGAAAAATAGTGAACTCTATATGAATGATTGTATGAAATTTTTAATCCCCACAATCATACCATCAAATAAACACACAAAAAAAATTTTGGAAACAAAAATGGTGAACCCGATGTGAATCCTTATCCAAGATGATGGTGTCTCCCACATGTCTAGACCATTTCACTCTCAAAATGAAAGAGTTTCATACAAGAAAATCAATGATGCATCTATTATTTTATCGACATACTTTTTTAAAGGATTTTTCTTATTTTTTCACCTATGTTATATGAACTTTAAACTAGATCTCCCTTCGATCCAAATAGTGTCATACCAGTTCTACAAGGTGTGCAAATCGACTACATCATAAGATAGGTCCTAAACCAAATAGAGGGCACTGTCACCCACCCAGTGTCTTCAAGACTGGTTGTAAAATTCATTTTTTTAGGAGTACCACAAAAATGAAACACTCCCAACACTATAGGTAGCTCAAAAATCCCTCCAGTTTGTGAAGCCCCTCCAGTAATATGTTCAACGATGGTTGGAGGTCCGAAAAAACATGGAACCAATCACCATCTCAAACTATTTTGGGAAATTATCCTCAGAATGTAGAAATAATCTCCTTTTTTACCTTATATAGGTATATAAAGAGGCTAAAACAGCATTACCTAGAAGAAAAATTATTTCTTTTAGAGGGATTATTCTAGTAGTTAATGCCACCAACAATGCATGGTAGTGAACCCTTAGCCTGATGAGGGAGTAGTCCTTAGGATTCTTTCCCAAGTCATCCAGACCTGACCACACAAGATGTTCTGCCAAGGACAAAGAGTGATTAATAAAGAATATGTCTACACCTATGTCCCCAATAAGAAATCATGCAAAGAAAATATGGAAAAAAACAATGAGCAGGCATAAAAACATGCTCGTACTAAGAAAGCTCACATGTCAAATTTAGAGGCAAAAACCGAACAGGAACAAACACATGCCCACATCAACCAATATTGCTAGTATCCTCATTTGGAAGTATCCAAAGAAGCTTGTTGGTTAAATTTAGTGGAAAACCACGACCAGTAAAACAAACCTACTTACATCAATCAAGTCCTCCCATCAAATTTTGGGGCACACTGAGAGAATGCCCATGAACCTATCCATATCCATTAATATTTTCATAAGCCTTATATGGAATTAACTAGAGAAATAATCAGGAAAGTCCTAGTAAAAATATGGTGGTAGACCCAAATATTTTCTTCTATAAAAGAGTACTGTCAGGATCCACTAATAGGAAATAGAGGACAATAGTAGGCACACACCCCTACCCCATCCACATATTGTACATAAATCCCCATTCCAGCAACTAAAGTTATAGACAACATCTTGAAAATGGTGAAAGTGAAGACCAAAATTCCTTCCCATATCTTAAAAATATACCAAAACTTAATAACAACAAGAATAGTGATAGAGCGGTGGACACACCACTCTATCCAAAAAATTGGTGTGGAATATCAACATGTCACTCAAGGGAGAACACATAAATCCTTCCCCATAATTGGGGTGACTCATCACTATGTCACTTCATAGAAGACACACACCTATTTTCCCACCCAATAGGGTTGTGGGACAAATCCCCCGTGATATACAGACGAACAGATCGGGTCCATACCCTTGTTCCAACTTTAGGTAATCGACCAATTCCAATGGCCTCTTAGATGTAGGCACAAAACTTTACTAAAATTTTATAAATATTTTGGAAAGTTTTGAAAGTAATATAAAATCTAACCAAACAAGATTCAATATATGAAAAAAAACATTCTCCCATCAAGAAGCCCCATTCACTCACAAGAAGGCATCAAAAAATAATCCAAACCAGAGATGATTAAAAAACTAAGAGTCGATATAAGATCCAAATCTACTTTATGTTATAGCCATTAAATCCCTTATATTTTTATATTTGGTAGCTCAGGGTAAAACTATCCCATTACCAAAATATTTTAATAATAGCGTCCTTTTTGTAGGTCCTCCATGGATACCTCACCATGAATAATTTCTTCATGTCCATAATTTGACTAATCTCATTAGACATAACCTAATGAGAGCTATGACAACCCTCTATATGGATAGAAGATCAAACAACAAGAAGGTCCTCCCCTTACTATCATCTACCCTGAAGGTCCTACTTAGGGTATATTATACAGTAACTCTCCTCACAATCAAACATCAACCCATGATGGTATTCCTCCTTATGACATCATTTCACTTCACCATGAAGGTCCTCCCATTAGCGATTTAATGATGAGAAAGCCCTCATACTAAGGGAACATGGGAAAATGAGGCTACTCATATGATATTACTTTTTATTAAGAAGTTAAATAATTCATTAGACAAAATATATCTCAAGGTGATGGTTACTCTCCAAACCACCCTTGGATCCCTTTCCTTTTAATGTGATAGAGGATAACCCTACCAATATTGTTGTTTGTAGTAAAATAGAAGGAAAGTGCCCACATTGGTCAGACCAGTTTGAGGAAACTCTAGAAAAAGATTAATAAGACATGTTAAAAATGAGTAGATAGTTGGATAAAGGCAACATACTAGTCATGTTATGGATTTTAGCCACTCCACGTTATAGTATTCTTGAGGTGTTGTCAGAAGATTGTGTGCATGTCATCCACTTCAATATATAGAGAAATATTCATCACATAAGATAAAAAGTATTACATTACAAAAAATATCCAAGATACATAAAAGTAATATAAGGGATACACCACTAAATTTAATTAGTGAAATTCTTAGTTTCATGACACCCAAAAGTGGAAAAACAAAAATGAGCCCTTTAGTGCACATGTATCAGTGTATGTAAGGAATTATGTTAGCTGATCATATATTCCCCATATTCTGTTCATATTAGAGTATTTGGTGAATAAGTATTATTTCATTTCACTGTTCTCCCCAATCAGAAAATCCCACAAAATGTGACATCATAAAATGTTATAGCCTTAGGATAACTACAACCAATAAATAGTGTTCACGATAGATAGTACACTCATCATAAGCCCTCTCTTTCTGACTCTCATAGATGTTGGGACAAAATATAGAAATCCATTAAAATAATTTTTCATCAAGAGTCTAAGAATACTGAGTATGCCATCAACTTGAGGTAGGTCAACCATCTGATAACACAATTGTCATAAATAATGAAAACTATTTCAGAGGTAGGAAGCTCAGGTGTAGGTTATACCATGCATCCATCCCAAGTTCTAACAAGGATCCATATAATCAAAAGGAAAGTTGTGGAATTATATTCCATGGTATTACAGGAGCAACCCCAACCACCTGGGATGGTATCTATTTTAACAAAACCTTAATGGTCAATGAAAAAGTCTAGAAATATTGTGGAAATATAATGAGATTATCACTATCCCCCAAGGCTTGGGGAATTTTTACCACAATTTCCCCATCCTCAGTGGAAGTCGATCATACCCTAACCAGGGGGAATACTACATAATTATTATTCCTAGTCTGTCCCATCCCGTATCCTAGCTTCCTTATAAGTAACTTGAAAAACAAATATTTTTGGTGATCCCTTTCATATTACCACCTACCAAAATGTCCTAAAAGGGGAAATGGTGGAGAGGATGATGCCTTATGGAGGGAATAAACATAGGCATCCATGAAAAGTGTCTAATGAAATTATTTAAATGCACTATACATTTAGGAATATTAATAACACCACCGTTGAAGACCCTATAGAAAATGAGGCCATGTAGAGTAGTATAAGGAGGAAATGTTGGTTCATAATACGTTCTACACCAAAATGATTAAAGGTGACATGCATACCCAAAATCAAAAGATTTCTCTAAATTTGGGAATTACGTCAACAAATCCAATATTAAATACTTAGAGGGTATACACCAATGAAAATGGTAAAGGTAAGGTTTCACTTCACCAATATCCCAAAAATGTCGAACCCCTCACACTCAAGGAATGATTTTATATGGAAGAGGAAGAGATGAAAGAGCTGAGAAGACTCAATGCAGAACTACTATGAGGAAACATTCCCAACAAATATGGTCTATAAACAAATACTCAAATATAATTCCCAACAAGTGTACCTCAACACAAAGGGTTCTACCATGTAGCTAAAATAGAGATAGAACATCTTGTTAATGTACATGACCAAAGACTAGTACATTTAGACACCAAAGTAGTAAGAAATAAGTAGTTACCTACCTTGGGAACACAACCAAGTTTATATTAGACACATCCTCATAGATGAGCCCCTACAGGTTACCCAACATGGGTATCATTAGAGCCTTCAAAGTTGGATTTAACTACGGATTTCTCTTCAAAATATTCTATTCAACTAGACATCCATCAAGTTATCCTCAATAATATTGAATCAATTATATATATATATTGTAAGATACGGAAGAACCGTGTTCACCTTTAGAACTAGAAAATATACCTTACTTTAAATTGGTGAATCTGACCCCTCTCTGATTAAACTCTAGGAACCCCACATTTCAAATTTTTAATGGTTCAGGGAATCCATAGTAGAATTTGACATATTTCATATCCTAATGTGATCCCATGATGCGGAACCTTATACAAAAATATGCAGTGAAACTCAGATTCTTCATACAAACATGGAAATAAAAATCTTTCATATGGTACAACAGTTTTCTAGATCGGTCAATCACTGAATGGGTTGACCTCTTTTGATATTTTCTCTTTTAGTTCAACTCAACACCATAGAAGAAAACATTACAATACCTCTCAAAAATTAAATTATGGGAGAATAATAGGCTATCATATTTCATTAATCAATTTAAATGATTGACATACTCGCTAAACCTACATCTTCTCTAGGAATACTTTCTATCTATCTACATAGAGAACCTCCGCAAAAAGTTGTGTACACCACTCATCCCTATAAAATACATAAGAGGGTTTTGGGATCTCATAATAGTAGCTTATAAAATGTTTGATTCTTTCTTGCGCACCAAGGTCATGTCCCGAGTAATTCCAATAGCTCAAGGGAAGAGAACAGGGAAATAATAGGATGTTGATGTTAGGCTTAAGCAAGCCCTGACCCTAGATCTAGCTCCAAAACCTACACCATATTGAGTAGTGAATTTCCCTAAGTGTTAGAATAAATGACTGACTCATTAGGATATTTTAAAGTATGAAAGGATAAACCAGTTTTAGGAGTTAGATAATATGTCTTACTCATTCCATGATGACGAAGTCCCTAGATACTTTATCGAAGACATTAAAAAAATATACACAAGTTTCCAAATCCCAAGAGGACTGGATAGGCTGGTCTCAAAGATATCCCAAACAATTTCCCCTCCCATAGAAAATTGGGGAACACTATTTAAGAATTATTATTTTTTTCAAAATACATTCTGCAAAAAATGGAGGAATCTGGATAGGTAAAGCAAGTCAAGATTCCCACATAAGTAGCATGTGTTTCTACCTCTGATCGAGAGGGAGAGGGTTAATGTTTGGAAGTTACATTGAAATTTAAACCGAATATAAATTATTGTATGGTAATAAATGTGATCAATGAGACTCATGATATCCTATGATAAATATTGAAACATCCAACTATTCCCTTATCCACTTTCTCTACAACAAAATTTGATCCATTGACGCCATATCCCTCTAAATACTAGTCTTCCAAGAAACGAATTGGAAAAAATAGTGGGAAGAAAGAAAGAGAATACAAACCTACTCCAAGGACAAATATTTATTTTACTCAATCATACTTCAGGCCTTCAATCCAAAAATAACAGGCACCACCGCAACAAATGATACAATAGGATTCGACACGCCAGATGAATTCCTCATCAGATAAGAAGTTGATCTTAAATTATGTTAATGTTATTCATTTAATGGATCCTTTATTTGATTATGATTGTGAATATAAACCCAAGTTATCTACATTTAGTTTGGTAACAATGGGGATAGGCCACAGGGGTTGAGGACACATGGTAAGATGCAATGTCAGAAGAAGCCAACACTACAACTACATCCATGCTCAGACCGTCTACATAGAAAAAACTTATATGAAATCCCTCTAGTGAGCTTAGAATGAGAAATAATTTTTCCTCACACAAGACAAAGTTTTCCCTAACCTGATCATTATTGATTATCTAATATAGGATTCATCATCTCCAAATTAGCCTTAGTGTACAAGCAGACCTAGTCTACCCTACCCACTAAGGACGAAAGCTCCTTAAACTCTTGTCCCATGGGTCAATCCTTCTACATAAAGTAATTCAGTTCATAAAGGTCCTAAAAATTACCATCCCCTTACTGGGAAGTGAAGAAATTTAGCTCATAAGTATTATTTTATAAATCAATTTTCCATAGTGTTGGGAAAGTTTTCAATCAAATATCCTCTAAGTCTATCATGAGACCTCTAGGAAGCACTTATATAGGCTTGGATAAGCCCACTGGAATTTGAAGTGGATGCTAATGCTGCTGAAGTATACCATGTAGTGATAGATCCTATAGAATTACACATGGTCATCTCTTTTATAGATAAGGATAAAGATGTCATCACACAAGGAAATTTTAGAAATTTTTATATATATTGAAAGAGAAATGACGTTGAAATCTGATGAGCTTTCATTGAAAATGGCTCAAGATTAAACCTCATTTTGGTCCAAATTCTTCACTAACTGGGTTACATCGGGGCTCCCCTGTCCCCTTATGCTATGATTCTACAGGGTTATGACAAGAGATGTAAAAATCCTCTTAGAGGAACCAAGATCAAGGCCCAGTTTGGGGACTTGGTATCTGTTTCATAATTTGTGGTTGTTTGGCATGATACAAATTTCAATGTTCTTATGGGAATATTGTGGTTGCAGTATAATGAATTAATATCCTCATCATATCTTCAATTCCTCAAATACTACATTAACAAGAAAATTGGTACATTTTATGGTGATAAATCCTCATTCGGATCCTATGAAACCCAGTACATCGATGCAGGGTTCTACCAGAGGGAAAGAAAGAAACCCATGACCAATAGTGTTGCTTAGGTCATGAACCCAAATAGTATATAAATAACCCATAAAAATCTCTTAAAATAGACCAGTGAAGAATATGTGTTGCCTAAGCATCAAGTTGAAATATTGGGCCAAAAATCTGGTACATATTCAACAAACTTCATGATATCAGTCATGAAAACTAAGCTTGGCAGTGCTGATAAATTCATGGAACCTCCAAAAAGTAGTAGAGTTTTGGAAGAAAATTCCAATGTTCCAACCAAGGATCCCCAATAGATCATTGACTCATAAGCTAGTCCAAAAGAGGATAAAGAGACTCTTTCCCTTTCCCTCACTCCACCCACTTCATAATTTCAAAAAGACCCCACTTTTTTAATGGGATCATAGAGATTTCCTTCATCTTCTAGATGTCTAAATGTTGAATCCCCTCTTAACTCTGTGGAGACTCATTCATTACCTAATTTACCTCATAGTGAGGTAGTATATGAGGATAAAGAGGACGAGTAATAAGAGGAGGACCTCATGGATTCCCCAACAAAATTTGAGGAAGTGTTCTCTACCACAATTAATGAACTCATATAAATAAATCTTGGTACTGAAGAAGATCCATGGCCCACATTAATCTGTGAAATCAGGTCATCAAAAGAAAAATAAGAATAAAACAACTTTATGAAGCATCATCAGGGAATGTTACTCTATAATTAAATAGAGATTCAATGCATTTATACCAAGGTGTCCAATAACCACATGGGCTTGTAGAGAAAAACAAATGTTACAAATAAGCATCTAGAAGGATACACCTGACTCATGCCACCAAAATTAAGGCTGAAGTTGATAAGATTATGAAATAAAATTTCATTTGGCAGGTTCTGTATCTGACATGGATAGCCATCATAGTCTTTCTAAATAGGAAGAATGGGTAAATCATGGTATGAATCAACTTTAGAGATCTCAACTGATACTTTCTGAAAGATGATTTCCCTATCTTGATCATTGGACTATTGATTGATAAAAAACCCCAAAATATCAATCCCTCTACTTCATGGATGGTTATTCGAGATATAATTAAATCTGAATAGACTATAAAGATGAAGAATACATTACCTTTAGGGACCCCTAAGGAACATTCTCCTATTGGGTAATTCCCTTCGGCTTGAAAAATGTTGGAACCATATAAAAAAGTTCCATGCATCAAATTTTTAAACCCTTATTGGGGAATTTTGTTGAAGTTTACAATGTAGACCTGGGGGTTAAGTCTTGATAGGTTTATGATCACTTAGTTGATCTTGAGACTATCTCCAATAAACATTTAAAACCTAAAGATGAACCCCTTGAAATGTACTATTGGGGTCACCTTAGGAAAATTTCTTGGCATAATCGTACACCATAATTGAATCAAATTAGACCATGATAAGACAAGGTATATCCTCAATAATTAACCACCTTGGAAACTAAAAGAGTTTAGGGTTTTATAGGTTCACATTGCTTACATTCGGTTCTTTATAGATAATATCATAGGCATGTTTTTTCCCTTCACCAGGATGATGAAGAAAGTTATCACATATCAATCTATTGATAACTTTCAAGAATTATTTTAGAGCCTCAAAAAATACCACTTGATTCCACTAGTGTTTATGCCTCCTGTTGAGGGTAAACCAATAATTTTGTATGTGGAATCCCAAAACCGATCACTAGGAACTTTAATTGAAAAAAGTGATACCTAAAATGTAAAAAACAATTATTATCTCCGACGAACCATTCTAAACATTGAGGCTCATTATTCAGATATTGAGAAGAGATATATGGCATTAATCTTTGTGGTCTAAAAATTGAGGCACTACCTATAGCATTACAAGATCTATTTAGTCTCTTGAAATAAATAGTTTGAATACATTATCAACCATCTTATGTTTACAATATATTTAGAATTATGGGTGGTTATCCTGAATCAGTTTAACATAAAGTTTGTTCCTTAGAAAGTTGTGGAAGGATGGTATTTGAAAAAAATTATTGAAGAACACCCTACTATAGAAACAATGTCATTAAATACAGAATTTATTGATGAAAATATCTTTTCTATTAAAGATGAACTCTAGACAATTGAAAGATATTTTTACGACACATCCAAAAACCTAATAGGGAAGAGAATTGAATACCTTAAGCTCAAAAAATTCAGGTTCAGAGTCATGCTCATCTCTCCAGTAATGGAAATATTTCCTTACGCCTTCCTATTTTTAGAAGGATTCATAAACAATGTGGTAGAATATACATCCCTTATTACAGGGCTATAACTAGACCTTCAAATGAAAAAGGACCATGTAGAGTTAAAAAGATATTCTGATTTCGTAATCCAAAAGATCAATGGGGATTATTCTACTAGAAAAGAAGAACTAATAGCCTCTATTGATTATGTCTAAATTCAAATGGAATATTTCTCCTAGGAGGAAACATTATCTCAATTCCCACAATCACATAGTGCTCAAGAAAATGCATTACAGAATATCTTCACAACCCTAGAAGATCTAGATCAGGATGAAACAACCATAAAAAATTTGTCATCACTGAATGGTCTCCCCTTTTGTTAATGTCGGCATGGAAGAGATCAATGAGGTTAGTCCCATCCCCATACTAGAATGTATTATAGTTGGTTGGTTAATAACCTTTGTGGAGTATATTCAAAATTGAGTAATCTCATCAGATAGAGCTGGAAAAGAGAAAATATGACGACAAGTGACCAAGAAGTGAAATAGGATTGTATAAAATTCACCAAGAAGTTTCATTCCTTAAAAGTTCATTCCAACTTCATTCTTCAACACTTGGGGTTGATACATATGGCCAAATACTCTTGGACATTTTCTTGTGGGTAATGGATGTTGTAGGACTGTATCATTCAGATATAGTCATGTAATTCAAACACATCCTTAATACTACATAATTCTTCTAAAAATCGGATGAGGTAATACCCTTCAAAGTAGTTAGGACCAAAGACATCATCAGCTTCATGAAACCCAACATTAACACCAAATTTGGTGTCCCTCATACAATAGTGATAGAAAATGACACCAATTTCTATTCTGAGTAGTTGGAGAAGTTGTATTAGGTGTATTATATAAAATCTAACCACTCATCCCACTATAATATGGAAGATAATGGATAGATAGAGGCATTCAAAAAGACCCTGTAAAACATACTCTATATGATAGTGGATAAGGATAAAAATTCTTGACATGATAATCTCTTTAATTTACTATGGGATTATCAGAATACAACCCATTCTACCATGCGGGCAACCCCATATTCACTCATTTATAGAAAATAAGTTATCCTTCCCATTGAGGTTTAGTTTACATTTCTCAGAATTGCCATATGGGATCATCTATCCATAGATGAGCAGTCCCAAAAAACTACTGGATGAATTGGAGTAACTCAATGATAAAGGACTGCATTTCTTGCATCACATGGAGTTCTATAAAAATTTCATAATACAATATTTTAATAGAAAAGTATTCCTTTGTTCATTACTTCAAGGACAAATTGTACTAATCTTTATGAATTTGATGATACTAGGAAATAATTCGTATAATCTTGATCTAATGTGGGAGGGACCTTATTCCATACATGAGGTCCTCTCTAATAGAGGTTATTTATCAATCTCGATGGATGGAAAGATCATTAAGGACCCTACCAATGCAAGGTTTATCAAGAAATACGTTATACGATAAAAGATCTTTGATATTATCAGTTGCATGAAATTAAAAAATATAGTAATACTTTTTTTGATGAGCTTAAAAAGCACGAAATTTCTTCCATGTCTCAAGATGATAAAATTGTATGACACCAAAAACCTTGTTTTATGAAATTAAACTTTATAGCATCATGGTAGTAGATAAAAAACCTTAAAAGGAATCGAATATGATCCTCATCATATGAACCGAAACTGAAATACATCATATTCAAATCTATATGACTTAAACTACATAGGTTAACATCCTAGTCACATGATATTAAACTGTATGACAACTTCATTACTGCATGACATAAAACTACATGGATCATGTCCTTATTTCATGATGTGAAACTACATAACATTTCAATTCATGCTTTAGTGGATCATAATATTTGATGTTGGTATCCCACCACACCTTTATTCAAGAAATATGTGTGGCTTTATTCTTATCATAATAGAATACATAGTGACACTCGAATCTCTAATATTGATCCCATCAGAAAAATAAAAATGTACCCCTCCATATGTACATGTCATACCTGTATAGGCATCCTTATAGGAACTTAATGTGGCTTGATTGTCATTCTCATGAGATAAATAGTGATGACTTGAACCTATGTCCTAAGCCCAGTCACGAAGAAAAAAAAGTCCCCTATCCTATAGACACAAAAAAGATCTATATAGGAGACCTTTAGGTTCCATCATTTTGGATCCCTTCATGGAAATAGAAACATTCATCTCCCTTATATAGAAAACAAATATCTATTCTAGGGAGCTACACAATGCATGGCCAATGCTGGTCAAAATTACTACTTTGTGCTCAAACATGTCCCTTTGCACGTCATACTCCTTTTCTTGGGAAACATTAGATCCCTATAAGATTTACTTGGAAATCAGTGATAGAATATCAAATTCTTATGTATTCCTTTTTCTAACTATGTTGTAATACACCCCATTTTTTTATTCATAATTTTCCCACAAAAATATATTATATGCTAGAGGATTCCACTATTTGATTGTGTAGTAATACACCCTAGTTGTCTTTGAATAAATCACCCATCAAAAGGTCCTGTCAACTGGAGGTGCGTTTATCCTCAAAAGAAATCTCTTCTATCCCTGTAATACCCTATGAAATCTTCATCCCATATCAAATTTTGGATCATAGTACCCCCATGATCATGGTTTATGACTTCCTCCTTCACATCTAATACATTTTAGAGCATCCTTGGCCCAATATGACTTACATAACTCATTGATTCCATGAATGAAATGGTCTTATCCATATGAAATAATAAAACAAGACACCATTGTCCTTGCCACATGATGTTAAACTACACAGCTGATGTCTCCTCTACATGACACTAAACTATACAGTTTTCAAGAACAACATATGACTTTATTCTCATATTGAAGATATATGTAGCAATGCATGAATCCCACATCGTGGTCTGGCCACCCCCCAAAAAATCCAAATGTCCATATCCTTCATTTTTATCTCCTTTGTATGGTGGATAAAACCATTTACACTCCTTTCTTATCACACCAATCATAGATTATGGGGGCTTATGATTTTTGAAGAGGATTACCCACATGCTCATGAAATATTAATTTTTATGGTTCTGGTCACAAGACCATAAATGGAACAATAAAAATCCTTAACACTTGACTTTAAACTACATTGGTGATGTCTCCTGTATGGAGAAAATTCAAGAAATATGCGTGTCTTGATTCCTACCACTGTAAGATATGTGGTGACACCCAAGTCTCTAATCTTCAGTCCAGCAGTAATGTTTCCTTTTCATGTTGGGAAACCATGTCCTTTCTACTTGATATTAAACCACATGGTTCCATAAAAACTACATATTCTCATTCCCACAAGATATATAGTGATTCCTGAATCCTATATTCTAGTCCATCAGCAATGTGGTAAATTCCCCCACTGTCTTATGTATGAGTCAGATCTTCATAAGAGGATCAAAAATGGGTTCTCACCCCATTAGTGAGTCTGTATTAAAAAAAACCCCTTCCCCACACAAGAATTCAATAGGTATGGGGAATATTCCCTAGAACTATATGTGGATTGATTCTCACCCCGAATATATATAGAGAAAATCCTGGGTCTCATTTAATATCCTAGATGCAACATAAAAAAGAATATCCTTTTTCCTTCATATGGGTTTGGCCTATATAGGGAAATGATTTTTCTGCACTCTTTGTAATTTTAATACAAAGTGCTCCTCCCATATTCATGTACTTTCCTCCTACAAACCAAACTTTGTGTCTGGGAAAATATGAATCTCGATAAGCATCCACCATCCATCAGTACTGGAATGTCAGATTCTAGAGGACACTTTTTTTTTAACTATGTAGTAATATGACCTATTTTCCTTTGTATAATTCACCAATCAAAAGGTCATATCATCTAGAGGCTTCCACTAGATATTCATGTAGTAATGCACCCTAGTTGGTTATTCATAAGTTTCCCCACAAAAGGTCATATCAACCAGAGGTGTATTCCTCCCTAGGATAGACCTATTATATCTCTATAATCCCCAATGATGTTTTCATCCCATATTACTCTTCGAATATGGAAACCCATAGATTACTGCTTACAACCCCCATCATACCTAAAAATTATTGAAATTTTTTATAAATATTACCATTAAATGGGAAAATTGATAATATTTTGGTCATAGATAAAAAACTGTAAACTATAGCCCCAACATCCATACTATAAGATGTTAAACTGAATAGTCCATGTCTTCATCCCATGACATTAAACTACATGATGGTTCAATATTTTTCAGATAAGGTCCTCCCCCCAAAAATTGACCATCTAATAGAATTTAACCTACTTTACACAAGAAAAAATCATATACGATTGGTATCCTATTCATCCATATATTCACAAACTAATAATCCATCTATAATGGAATTTCATATTCTTAAAGAAACCTTTTTCTACCTATGTAATAATATTCCTAGTTGGTTATGCTTAATTTTCCCACCAAAAGGTTCATTCATCCAGAGTATTTCACTATTTAACTATGTAGTAATATACATAAGTTGGATTTTCACAAGTCACCCACATAAAAAGTCTTTTCAACCAGAGGTATATTAATCCTCATGAGAGACCTCTTATATCTCCCTAAACCCTAAATGAAAACATCATGATGGAAACCACTTTTCAAATATGGTCCATCTTATTTTGTTACATGTTTTTATCACATAATGTTTTAGATCATAAAATCACAAAATCATGACTGAAAATTCCCATTCACATATCTAAAAATTTCTAAAAAATTCTTGGCCAACAATACTTGTTTGATTCGTCATTCCAAAACTCATGGTCAATGCTATTTGACCTAAAACACCAATCAAATTACTCATCTTTCAAGAATTTAGACTCCCCACAAAAAGAGACACAATACTTTCTTGGTGGAAAACCTAGAAAGGGAACCCTATGTAAAATTTTAGTCTCTTATTGCTAAACCTATGATCTACATGGTTTAGGAAAGAATCAATCAATGAAAATATTATTGGCACAAAACATGTTAGGCTGAAAACTCATAATGGGTGAACAAATAAAAATCCATGTCTCTCCTTCTAAATCTTATTCAAATCAGACTTAGTAAAAAAAATATGATGACAAAAAAGACACAAAGTTTGAAAGGTGTTCCATGTGACCCAACCAACTATCCAACTATGCTTGACAGGTTCAAATACCTAGGAAAAAAATTAGAGGAATCCTTCACCCCTTTTTATGTAATTATAATGCAAAGACACCCAAATAGGCCATTTTCAGTGTTATATTATGATTACGATGAAGATAGGAAGTCATGAATAGATGATTGAATAAAAAAATACTTTTAATTAATGTTATATTATTTTAATTAACATCCACATATTATATCTTTTTTGCTAAAAATTTACAGGTTCGCCTCAACAAAGGCTTTGAGTTATAGAATTGTGACTCGGGCATTATCTTCAATTTTTCTAAACCTAACCAGTTGTGTGGTGATTGAAACATTATCATTACAAAGTTTCTCTTTCTCCACAAGAGTAGAATATTTTTCTTATCTGAAGTCCCCTTTCAAGCATTAGTTGGGTTGGCCCATATCTCCCTTTATATAATCTAGTTCTTCTTGATGAAGGATCATTCAATGTGATTTATCATCATCACAGTGATGATATTCATCCACCTCCTTGGTATGATTCAGATCAACTTGTGATATATCATATTGAGATCTTCAAATTTCCCTACTAGATACATTTCATCCCGCTATAATCATTTCTCTTCATATCATCACTGGATTATTGAATTTACCGCATGTTGTATCATATGGCAATAAAACCCACTATACCATAAAAATGAAAACATGGTTGGATGTCAATGAAGTTGTGATGTAAAGTTCTCAAAATTTTTCTCTGATACTATATTATATATGTAATGCCAAAACATATGGAATGTGGGGTGGAAGGAAACCTATGACTCTAATTCTAATTCATATCAACTCTTAGAGGGAGAGATATAATCTAAGATTATACCACTCAATAATTCATCTTGTTCTGCTCCATATGAAATAGTTTCCGTTCCACCTAACTATATTGGCTGAACTATCGTGAAATATCCCCTATCAGGCTCGAATGCCATAGTTTATGGATTTGGATACTAAATTACACCACTTTTCAACATCAAGAGGCTAAAAGACAGAGAAGGTTTTCAAGAAACCAATTCAATGAACATCACTCAAAAATTCCAAGATCAACTATTGGGATTAATGATTCACCAATACTATCATCATTAGTACTATAATTAAGAGCCTCCTAAGATGGAATATTCCCCTATATTTTCCTAGAAACAGGGATGGAGGGACCTTGGGGATCTCCAATACAGACATTCTAAGCTATTACTCCCTAAGACATATAATTAAGATGGAATTGGAGGCCTTGGTCATGAATTTCCTTGGAAATATTCTCTATAGACAAAGATGTATATGTTGAGCTATGGTGTAAGGTATCAAATTAAAAGAGGTCAAAAATATTTGAAAATGAATGAAATAGAAAAATAATTTTCATAAAACTACCTATTAAGTTCCTAGAACTCCTCTGGAGAGGTGAGAATATTGATATTTTTTAATGTATCCTCAAGTTATTTTATTTCCTTAGGTCACATAGCATACTCACCAGTAGGGGTATCAGAGATGTGTAGCTCTAATCCCTAATTGGATCCGTAGTCGATTCTATCTGCTGACCTATTAGAAGGAACAACATAATTGAACCCCATAGGGTCAAGATCAGCATCGAAATCATAATCATACCATCTAGGATCTTTACCAACCCCTTTTGGAGTGGAGAGAGGGTCCATAGTGGTTGTTTTTGGGTCCTCCAATGTAATTGGTAGATCTGAAATATCACAATGTATAAATTTAATGACCAACACATGAAACCTTATGATATAAATATTAAATTACAACGACCTTCTATACTAACTATAATAATAAGGGTAGACATAGATGCATCTCATGGAACTACAATTGTCAAAGGGATGAGTTCATCAACAAGAGTTTGGGCCTCCTCTAGGATGACCCATTCGATCCTCAAAGGATCACTCCCAGGCCCCTTAAGGTAGTAATGTGAAGAATATGCACAAAAGAAAAGAATAATCAAATGGGTATGTTAGGAAATTCTTGAGATGAAATGATTGTGAAAATAATTATTACGATGCATATGCCAATCCAAATTATACACCCTATTCTATTTCTTTTATTTAGATGGTGAGGGACTCATATTGGTCCTATCAATCATAGAAACATGGTGTGGGTTTCAATAAGACCCTACAACCATTTCTTCTACTATCATCCATTTACCTAATGATAGTTCTAAGGGATTGAGAGAATAAACCACTATATTGATAGGGGTGCCTATGGGTCCATATTTCGGTGAATCTGGTGCCATTCATACAACTTCTTCTTCTATGAGTCCAAACTAAAAGATAGATCACATAAAAATTAATAATAATGGATAAGAGAGGGAAATAAGAAAGAAAAAGAGGTATATACCACATCAATTTTGATATAGTCATCCCATTCCTATTTAGGTCGATCAGATATCCCACTTAGTGGATGTGATCCGATCATCAGTGGCATATATTAACATTTCAAGCTCCCAAACATATTTCCCCTCCACATTCAAATTTTTTTCAAGGAAAATATCAGAGGTTTCTCGGATATCCCATAGCTCCAAAATGTGTATTATATCCTTTAGAAATACCCAAATCTCTCTAATGTCAACCTTAATTCCCTGCTATTCTTAGATCACCTTGGGTCAAACATAATCTAATGATAATGCATCTATCTATGAGGAAGACCCCATATCTTTTGACTATGAAGTTATTTATGCCTCTATTCTCTTATAAGGGACTCGTTGACTAGAGCTTGGGTATCCTCTTGGAAGTTATGACTATACTATATCATCCTAGAATCTATTTTCTTTTCGGCCCTATCCTTCTTCATGGATCGTGATTGAGACTTCTTTGAAGTCATCATAGATTCAACGTTGTCACACTCTAGATGAAACTTTCTACCACGCAAGCCATTCCCAATCGTTTTCATAGTGGTGACTCAAGGGATTATTTTCATTAATTACACATGGTGTTTGGAAGAAATTTAAGTACTCGATCACCCAGAATCTAACCTAATCGATGCACCCGATAGAGGAAGCTTGAATGACATTTGGGACACCTATAAGGCCATAATGATCCAGAATTATTGGGAATACATTAGGGATTTTTCAAGAAGAACATGTGGGGGGGGAGAAACACTTGGATATTACAGACACATTAATTGGAAGGTAAATTGATATGGAGCATATGCCTCACATATGACCTCATTGTATGTAGGGGTAGCTAGTACAGTGTCACTGAATGAAATCTTATACGACCTGATATATTAATCATATTTCCCATTTTTAGTGAATTTTTTGGTAGGAGGATCACCATATGAGAATAATTTTAACTCCCCTAATATTTTAAGAATCCTATATACTTCTTCATGCTTCCAGGACAAAGGTTGGATACAAGAAAAATCCTAAAAAAATGGGATAAAATAGACTTTAAGGATATGAACTCCACATATCACAACATAAGAGATGAAGTGTGCTAAAATACACCCCCACAAAACTTGAAATAACCTTTAAATTATGAATGGGGCCTTCCTAGTGTACACATATAGTGAGGTGGGGCATCCCATAGGTTGATGACAATTGGGACCTTCTCCTTCTGGCTCAAGGAATGACTTCATCCATACTATATGATGGATGTATCCCCTTGGACAAGGGTCTTTCTTCTTAACCTTTCTATCCACCTTAAATAGCTCATGGGACCAAACTAGTGTCCTTTCAGCATCATAAAAAATTTATTTTGGTGGGATAAACACATTGTACATATCCCAGAGGATAGGCTCTATAGAGATCTTATAGGAATCCCACATGCTAATGAAGACTTTACCATGAATAAGATAAAAATAATTTGTTCAAGGGATCCATCTGATTAGAAGTTCATGGAAGATGCTTGAGTTCTTATAAACCTACATTTTCCCCACTCAAACATCCTAATAAATGTTGACCTCTTTCAAATTAGTCTTGAATTTTGCACAAGTGTGGTGCACCCAGAACAACCACATCCATTCAGTCCTGACATCCCCTCCAGATAATAATTCCCAATCCTTCATCCAATCTTTTGGTTGGTCCATCTTGTAAGTGTGGAAGGTAGACTCATAGTAGTGAGTTTTCAACTCTTCAATGAGAGGATTCGGGTCATGGGTACAACAACTATGGTACATTAAACATAAATTATGGATTGTTACTTACTTCAAGAATACACCTTTGGAGGAGATGTTGGTGACAGGATAATTGGTATGTTTCATGAACCAAGACTTTGGAAAGTAACTATGATACTTCAATATGAGAGTGTCTCTCAGATGACCATGATTATACAGAGGAATATATTCACTTCATAGATACTCGCTATGGTACTGCATCAAGTACTTTTCTAATTACGGGAGATTGGATTCACACATTTCATAATAATCCAACATAATATCTTTAATAAACAATAAAGCATGTGAAATATATTTTTCATGGTAATACCACAGAGCACCCATTGAATATCTAGAAGGAAACATCAAGATTTTTCATTATAGTAACAATAACAGTTTCAAAAAATTCATAAATTTTGGAAAAGGAGAAGACCTTACATAGGTTAATCATGCAAGAGATGAATGGAAGTGACCTTGTGTAGGTCCCCGAACGAGGTGACCGCATACATGCTCCTTCCCTAGTGATCTATGATTCATAGAAAAGGTCATTCTGAGATCTTTCTTGAGGTAGATTCTTAGAAAGAATTCAAAAATGAAAAATGTGGAAAGACTGCATGGTAGACTTGTGTGGTGGGAGTAGATGAACATGAAAGTTGAAGTAGAAATTCACTAGATGGTCAATGGTATTTATACACACAACTGACGTATGGGAATGACCTATATAAAAAACTTATGTGGTAACCCTGTGTGGGAACCTCATGTGGGATACCTATGTTATCTTGAGTATATTTTCCTCCCACTACCTTGGTAACAAACCCACTTATTCCGATCAGATGAAATCCTAGGGGGGAGTTATGACACTCCTTTTTTTCACATGGTAAGAAAATATTTTACAAAAATTACCCCAAGTATTAGAGAGGTCACGAACCCTAATTAGGATCAATGTAACTTTCTTATGTTGGCCTGTGTGCAGCCATTCTATTGGTCAGAAGGCCTGCATATGCCCAACTATGAAACCCAGAAGCTGAATCCACCCCTATGCATAACACCTATATTGGTAACCATTTCCAAATACATATGAGAGATAATTTCATTAACCTGGATCCCATGTTTTCCCTTAAATAAGACCCTGGGGAACCTCTTTTGCATAACTAGAAAAATGAAAGAATCCTCAGAGCTTGGGTCGCACTTCCACTTGACCCAGTACCTCAAAAATCATCATGACAACCTTAAAAAATATGATAGAAGAGGTAATTAAGTTGTATAGTGGGATCAATGTCTTTCTATGGTCTAAAACATAAGAAACCTTCATGAGGACTCCTCCCCCTAGTTGGCAGGAACTAGCACGAAGGTCCCTCCCCAAATCTGGGATCTTCCTAAGACCCTTCCAAGGACACATAAGGAAACCCTTAAGGAATATATAAAGGCCTCACCCAAGTATTGTTTCCTAGGAATTAAATCTCGTAAATATTCTCTAGATCATGTAGGTTGACTATACATAAAGCACATCCTAGTCCTCCCAAGTCTACCCTATGGGCAGCACCTTCTTCTTGCCAAACATTGACCTTTGAAAGGAACCTTATAAGACCTATTTCATGACACCATTGGTAGGGATCCACTTATTTTAGATCCCACATCTGAGGGGGAATAAATTGAATCCTCCAACAAAGCCTATGGACATGAAATAACATGGAGAGACACACACCAGAGTGACTCCTATTAAGTTCTGCATTCCTTTGGTTATAGGTGTCCCATACTTGTACCACATAATAGATAGGGTCCTTGGGGTGTACTAAATCATGAATCCCATCATTCACAAGGACCCTAAACCTAGGAGAAGTTCTAGGTACCCCCTAGTATCATACATGAGGGATAAGTCCTTTCTCTTCCATTATTGTCTCAATGATCAAGGACCCCTTGTTCTAGATATTGAGGGAGGGGGTCAAACTTGATTTTCCCATTGATGGGGATTAATGCCTTGTCATACTTTATTATCTGGATTTAAGACCAGATAATCCTTCTTGGTGTAATCCCCTAGCCTATCTTATGGGTTTTAGTTAGGTGGGTAGTCAGACATGACTATCTAGGTTACCAAAATAGGAGAGGAAAATAGCACGTCAAATCCTATTCTTCTTATCTCATAGACCAAGATCCTTCCACTAGTGGAAGGACTACGTGGTTTGATAAATCTTTATATTCTTATTGTTTCTTACATTAAATCACAATTCATGTGGTATTAGTTGTAATGTCCTGGATTTTTCCATGAATTATTTTAATATTATATGTGAATTAATTCAACACCAGGCTCTGAGACGACGTGTAGTTTTGAGACCCGGTGAGCCCGGAACAAATTTTTGAATTTAATTTAATAACGCGCAAATGCAGTTTTTCTGAAAAAGTGGAATAAATTTCGAAAGGGTGCTCGGATCAGAAATCTGAGGGCACTGTTGCATTCGGAAAATCGATTTTACCTTACTCGAGGCCTAACATCGGCCGGCGCAGGTCAGTGGTGAAATCTAGTTTTTGGGCGTAATAGTAATAAAATATTTAGTACAAATATTTTATTCTACAGCGAGAGTTTTTTTAAATCTGTTGCAGCGGTTATCTTTTATCTTTTTACACTAGAGGCTTACGCAGGGGTCCAGGGTTACAAACCTCATAACCCTGAAACCCTTGGCAGCTCTGGAGGCTCTGGAGAAAAGCTCCCAACGTGGAGATGATGAAGCGACGACCAGATCTTCACCAATGAATGCCGCAGATCCAGGTAGGATGTTTGGTTGATGATTTCTTCCCTGTTTTTTATTTCCACGACGAACACGGACTAATCCACGAATAGATTATCCAGCGGATCGATCACTCTAGTGGGATGGGATTTTGAAAGAGTCTTGGGGATTTGATTCTTGAAATTATTTTGGTTTTTTTCAACCTCCTAACGGTGACGGACCAGGATCTACATGTACATCGATCGAGGTTCGTCCCTCTCGATTTGTTGTGTTCTTCTTCCCCAAATTCTCATGTTCTTCGCTGGGTTCTACGACTTCTTCATGGGGATATTAAAAACAGATAGTTCCTCACCCGTTGTGCAATGCAACAATCCCAAATTGAAGATTTGGCATCGGTACAAAACTACGGAGGTGCGGCTGCAGTGGCGACGGACGGATCGAAGCGGATTGGAAGATTTCATTCTTCGAACTATTTTCGCATGGGTGACCGGAATCGGATTTCAGAGCCGATCGAAGGCCCTAAACCCACAGATTTGGCATCGTGACATCGAGGTGACCCTTGATCTTGAGTTTCGTGGAAAACGGACCAGAGAAACGCGATCTGGAAGATCGGCCAAAGAACGAGGAAGAAGACGGCATTTCTGGAAATTTCCCGACTACACGCCATGTAGTATGGGCTACACAGTATGTGTTCATCAGCGGACCACATGGTGTGTACTCTGGGAGTACACAGACACGGGTTGGGTACATGTCCAAGGACACGACATGTATACCCTTTCCCGGCCAGACCCATCCAGATACACGGGATACCTCGTGTACTAGTACACGGGTAGGCGACACAGACACGGACAAAGACCGTGTATGGGCACATGGCCAGCGTACATGGAGCGAGCCCCAGGTGCTCAGACACGACATGTGACTCTTCTACACGCCGTGTAGTTTCTTCCTATCTGGCAATCCAAATGACACAGGCCATTTACACGGGCAGCACCTGGAGTCAAGGAACACGGCGTGTGATTCTTCTACACGCCGTGTAGTTTAGTTTTACACAAATTGGATGGATGACACGGGCCGTTTACACAGGCAGTACCCAGGGTCAAGGAACACGACGTTTAACCATACTACATGTCATGTAACCAATTCTTCATGGCTTGAGCCACTTGTCTTCTGTGACGTGGACTAGTCTTCTTAGGGTTCGTACCCTTGGTCTTTTCCCTAAAGGTTCTGGTATCATTTCCTACATACAAGAGTATGATCCCTTCAGCAGGACTTTCTGAATACATTTGTTGGAATCCCCTCTGTGAGACTTAGAGCCAGATCCTCTATTCATTTCGGGAACCCTAGGTAGAGTTCTTGGTATCAACGTGTCCAACTTTACCTGGGTGCCGATCCTCTTATTAGCGGATTAGCTCAGACTGAGTTGTCAGAATCACCCCATGACTTGGCTGTGATCCTCATCTGAGCATCATGTTCTCATAGTACTTGTGGAGTGTGTTCTCCCGGAATGATTACTTCATATCTCTCTCTTCAGGCCTAGGAGTGTGTTCTCTTGGTTGCATGCCTAGGGGAATATTCAAGTTGGATCCTAGTGGCGGTATCGCGATAGTTGATCGTGTATGAGTATATATGGACGCTCTTGTTATATGTTCTATAGACATATATTGTGTGGAGCTGACTGTATCTTTCCTTTGTGGTATTTACCTTGTTGTATTTCCTTTGTTTTTTTGGGGTGTCCTACTTGGTATTGTTATACTCACCCCTACACGGGCTTTGCCCGCACGTGACGTGTCTTGTGTAGACGAGTGATCTTTTGACAGGATTCTAGGCAGACCAGGACCGGACGGTACTCAGTAAGATCAGATAGGCCGAGGTGTGTTCCTACGGCTACAAACTAAAGTCCCAGCACCAGTCTTTACAGGTTGGACTTTGTTACGGACTCTCTATTGGTGGGCTTGTACTTTTGGCCCAGGGTTTTACTTTCTTGTACTTTACTTTCCTGTCGTACTCTGTTGGTTGGGTTTTAGTTTATGCATGCATCTTTTCCTTTTTTTAGTTTTTACTTTTCATCTTTGTGGGCCTGGAGATATGTGTGCATGTGTACAGGTTTATAGGCAATGCCTCCCATGTTAGTAGCATGCCTACTCGGTGCTAGTCACCAGCCTCTGGCCTATTAGAGGCGGTCTTGGGGAGTTGCGGCTCGGGCTCCACTGGGACGGGTCGTGATAGAGTGGTATCAGAGGTGGTCGGTTCTACCTTAGGACCAAGAGTCTTTGAGTTGGTTTGGGGAAACAGTGTTAAGTGTTTCGAGTTCGGCTTTCAGGACAGGGACCCCAGTGTTGATGCGGGCGGCCGACGTATCCATACACCAGGACTCTGATAACTTGCTTTTCGACTCGGAACATGAGAACACTAGTTTCAGGGGAAAATAATGGTACAAGAATCATATAGGAATGGGTTGTGGTTTCCATGACCTTCTTGAGTCAGCTCTCTAGATATACTCACTGACTGAGATACATCTTGTTTTATTACAGGATGACTCCACGACGTGCACCCGCTAGGATCCAGCAGCTCGATCACGAGGATGACCCCCTCAGTGATGAAGCTTCGATATAGGGACCAGATCCCCCAGTTTTACCATCAAGTGGTGTGCTAGTTATCCTACCACCTGTGGAATAGTGTTTAGTGCCTACTGTACCAGTGGAGGAGGAGCGCAGGCTGAGAGCACTCCACGAGTTTCAGAGACAGATACCCCTCAGGTTTTGAGGTGAGCCTGATGCTCAGGCAGCAGAGGACTGGCTTGAGGTAGTGTCCAAAGTCTTCCATTTTGTCAGGACACTAGCAGACCAGATGGTGATCCTGGCAGCGAGCCTTCTGCAAGGCTCGGTAGGATGATGGGGGAGTTTGGTTATCCAGACCCACGACGAGGCGACTCTTGTGTGGTCAGAGCTTGAGAATCTCTTCAGAGAGGAGTTTTCACTGGTTACCCTGAGATCGGTATGTATACAGGAGCTTCTTCAGCTCCAGTAGGGAACCATGACAGTGACTGACTATTCATCGAGGTTTACCGACCTCTCACAGTACTCGATGGATATGGTCAGAGATCAGTACTTCAGATCTTGGAATTTTGAATGAGGCTGTGAAGAGATATTTGATCTAGCATCGTCCCTATGAGCATTCCTACTTATGCTGGGGTTCTCGAGCGGGCTTTGGTGGTTGAGAGTTTCTGGTCAGAGCAGAGACAACCAGCAGTTGTCAGTGGCGAGTGAGCTAGAGCAGAGACCTCAGCAGCAGGGAGCCTACGTCAGGGACCCAGGCATGGTAGATGTTTTCAGAGGAGACCCCAGGATAGGGGATCTGACACAAAGGGTTCGTAGGGCGCATCCAGAAAGCTCGAGAGAGGTGATACTACTCATGTGATGGTAGGGGACATCTCGCTCGAGATTGTACGACCCGCCGTACTACTGACATGGGAGCAGTGGATGGACCACCGAGGCAGAGGTAAATTCTGGAGCAGACAGATCCGCGGGGCGGCAGACGTGGTAGGGGAGCTAGGAGAGCAGCTGGAGGTGGTCTACATTTTGACCTAGTACCACCACCACCCCCATGAGGTCCACCCTAGGATCAGGGTGCTGGTGGACAGAGGCAGGGATAGCTGCAGGCGGCAGAGGCTTATGACCCAGGTACTCCTGGAATGATTAGAGGTACAATCTGTGTCTTTTCTACATTGGTTTTTGTACTGATAGACACAGGTTCCAGTCATTCCTTTCTAGCTGTTTATCTTGTTCGAGACCTTGAGATTCCAGTTGAGCCGTTGACTCGACCCTTACGCTTAGAAACACCGACTGGAGAAGATTTAGAGATCACACACCTCTGTAGACAGTGTGGCATGACCCTTGGAGGTGAGAGTTTCGGTTGGAACCTCTTGGTGGTAGTGTCGAGGCCTTACGATGTCATTCTTGGTATGGAATGGATATCCACAGTTCATTCCCAGATCTACTGTTTTAGGCGAAGGGTGTGGTGTGTCCACAGTGATGGAACGAGGTTCTCTTTTGTTGGTGAAAGAGAGACCCAAGCAGCGCAGGATGGACTCGTGCATAGAAAGGCACAACCGATTTCACATCAGTTGGCTAGCCTATCCCTTGGCGCAACAGGTGTTACGAGTTTCCAGTTTCCAGCAGTAGTGGCTGAGTACAAAGACATCTTTCCGGAGGATGTCCCCGGACTACCTCCCCATCAGGAGATAGATTTCTTCATTGAGTTGCAACCCAGGACGACACCGATATCAGCATCAGCATATCAGATGGCTTCTACAGAGCTTCGTGAGCTGAGGGTGTAGTTGGACGACTTGCAGAAAAAGGGCTTTGTGAGACCCAGCATTTCACACTGGGCGGCCCAGTGCTATTTGTCAAGAAGTCAGACGGGAGATTGAGGCTATGTGTGGATTACCGGTGCTTGAATTAGGTGATCTTGAAGAACTAGTATCCACTACCGAGGATCGATGACCTCTTCGACCAATTGAGGGGGGTGCGATGGTTCTCGAAGGTTGATATGTGATCACGCTATCACCAGTTGCAAGTATGGGATGAGGATGTATCGAAGATGGCTTTCAGATGTCGCTACGATCACTATGAGTACTTGGTGTTTCCCTTCAGCATGAAAAATTCCCCGACAGTGTTCATGGGACTCATGAACCAGATCTTCCAGCCCTATCTAGATCGGTTCGTAGTAGTCTTCATCGATGATATCCTTGTGTACTCTGTGTCTGAGGAGGAGCACGCGAGACACATAAGGATGGTTCTGGACACACTCTGAGAGCACCATTTGTATGGGAAACTCTCGAAGTGTTAGTTCTGGATATAGGAGGTCCACTTTCTGGGACACGTTATCTCAGCAGATGGTGTAGTAGTTGACCCAGCCAAGTTAGAGGCAGGGTTATCACGGGATCCACCACATAACGTGATGGAGGTGCGGAGTTTCCTTGGGTTGGAAGGCTACTATTGGAGATTCATTCTTGATTTCTCCAGGATTTCAGCACCCATGACAGCTTTGACCCAAAAGGGGCAGCCTTTCGTGTGGACAGAGAGATGCCAGCAGGCTTTCCAGCAGTTTAGACAGAGTCTGATGAGCACCCTGATCTTGAGATTACCAGAAGAGGGTGTCTGTAACGACCCAAAGTTTCATTAATGGAAAATCCCTCTTGATCCAGTTAAATGTCTCTTTATAAAAAAAATGTTTTTATAAGATGTCAACTTCTTTGGTTTTATGATAAGAGTTGTGACCGTTAATTTTATAGTCGTTGAACAGTGATCACATGATTAGTATAAATATAAGGCTTTAACGAACCCAATTTTACTCAGACAAAGGAAGCGATGACCTCATCCAATAGAATTGCCCCATACGAAGCCCATTTGTCGGAGCTCAGAAAAGAGGTGGCATCCTTGGGCTTCGCCCTTGACCAAGCCCAAGATGAGCTTCATTATGTCAAGCTCGAACGTGACCGTCTACGGGAAAAGTGGAAGTTGATTGAGATTACCACTCGAGCGATGTTATCCGAGCCGCCCCAAGAGTCTGTCACCATCGCACACCTTACCCTTAGGTCTTGTGCGGCTATTTTAAGGGGTTATGTAACAAATAAGTAGTACTATGTTCATGTACATTATTTTTTTTGTATATAATAATGAATATAATTTCTATTCATTTTTGATACATTGTAAATAGTTTTTAAAGGACAAATGGTTTTTTAGTTATTATTTAATAAAGAAATCCATTTTATTAAATTAAGGGATTTTTGAATTAAATAATATTTTAATAAAATAATAATGTTATTATTAAATTAATTTTTATTAAATATAAATGATCTTATAATTTTATGAATGCAATTAAAATGTTATATTAAGGTTTGAAAGCCATTTCTGTCAAAACCCGTGAATTTTCGATAAATGTTGGTTTTTATTTTAAAAGTGAAAATTAACATATTTAGAAGTTTTTTTAGATAAAATAAATTTCATTTCGGGAATCAGGACGTCGAAATTATCCAACGGTGAATTTTTTATAATTTTCTGGGACAGTCAAATTTTTGGGTAAAAATTAAATACCATTTAAATATATAATGTGTTTTATGACATCATAATGACCCAATGGTGATGTAATAAAATACCATAATCCTTATGTTCGTCCAATATATATTTTAACATTAAAATAATGTGATTTTGGGTTTGTTTGACTTACTTTTCAAAGCATTAATGAACCCCTCAAGACATATTCAACACTTTGCCTTTTTAAATTAATTTCCATGGGAGTGTGACTCACCCCCACATAAGCAACATTATTATTTTAATAAGTTCGGACCTTGGCCTTGTAAAATATTGTTTTCCTCTTTCCTTTTCCATAAACCATGGTCAAAAACCATGGTATGGTTTGTGGTATGGATTAGTTTAATATAAGGGGTCCCAAAAATAAATAATAAAGAATTCTCTCACCTTTCCTATATATACCCACCCAAGATCCCACTTCCTCCTCACTAAAATCCCTTGGAGTTCGTCAAACCTCTGCCCTACTCTCTCTAGAATCCTCCCATGGTTCCCCAAGCTCCCAAGAAGCCTCTCACAATCCTCTCTCTAGCCTTTGGAAGCACACTTCCAAGTAAGGGTTTTTTCTTCCTTTCTCATTTTTGTCAATTTTCATTAAGTTTTATTGCCCTTTTAATTTAAATTATGAATTTTGGGGTATGGTTCCACACCTCCCCCATACTGCCCTCTTATTTTTTGAATGATGGGAGACCCATTTCTCTCTCATTAAATGCCTCCCATGTACACCCGTTACTATGCCAAAATTCTGAAAGGAACTTCTCTCTCTTCTTTTACATTCAAGCAATACTTTTGTATCATGAATCTAAATTCCTTTTCAATTATTGGGACATGTATCTATATGACCTCCTTACTTTCCATTACATGTAAATATGATGAGTAACCCCTTTCTATCTCATCAACCATCTTTATGAATTCCTATGTCACGCCGTTACGCTGCCGAAATCGCACCGATTTTCTAAGCCAATGTCATTGTGTAGTGAATACCATGCCCATTTCTCCATCAAGGGTATTCACCTTTATGCACATTTACTTATTTATTATAAAGTTTCATGTATGAATTCCACATTCCTTTATCGTGGAATAAATGATTATGTTTTATGAATCCATGTTTTATGATCCATGTGGCACACTTATGCATGAAATGAAATGTTTAAGAAGGGTGCGCCCTTATAGTGCTCCAATGAATTGGGTAAAGTATAGTATCATGATAATTCATATGCAATGAGTGTTGACTCATGCTAATTCAATTTCTACGAGGGTTTACTTGTGCTTCATGTGCAATGAGGGTTTACTCATGCTCCATGTGCAATGAGCCTTGGCTCATGCTAATTCAATGTTAAGTGTTGTTGCCACATTTCCATGTTATGATTATCATGCTTTATCATGCCTTTATGTTCATGTTTCTTTTATGCTCTATTGATATGCCTACTATCTAACATGTATTGTACTCCTCATGTTATTCCATGTGTACTCCCTTACCGGGCTTTATAGCTCACCCTTTTCTTATGCATGTCCTCAGGTTATCCCATGCAATGCTAAGTACGAGGGAATGTAGTGGTCATGTAAAGGAAGTTTTCCATAAAGATGTTGTATTTCATGTTTTATGTTTTTATGTAATGATCCTAAGCCCCAAAGACACTAAACCTCTAGATCTTCTTTGTTGTATCAAGTGAAGTTTTATGTAATGAATCATGTTTAAGTTGTAATAAAAAGTAGGGTTGTCATAGTGTCAAGTACGTAGTGTTCTGTGATGCATAAGGAACTGAGATTGGTTGTGTCTTGATGAAGATTAAAGCGGTGATTGCCTATGGCTCACGTCATTTGAGGCCGCACGAGCAGAACTACGTGACCTATGATCTTGAGGTGGCAGCGGTAGTCTTCACCTTGAAGATGTAGCGACACTACCTGATGGGCGAGCGGTTTACCGTCTACTCTGATCACAAGAGTCTCAGATATATCTTTTCTCAGAAATATCTAAATTTGAGACACGGGCGATGGCTTGAGTTTCTCCAGGATTATGACTTTGAGATCGTTTACACACCTAGGAAGGGGAACGTTATGGTAGATGCTCTCAGTAGGAAATCTAGTTCGTAGTTGCTGGATGAGGCGACGAGGAAGTTGGCCTCTTTACAGTTATCCTTTGTAAATAGAGATGAGGGAAATTACTTTCAATCAATGGTTGTTACCCTTCCACTCTTATAGCAATTCATGGAAGAACAGTGCGAGGATGCTAGCTGTGAGACTCTACGTGCTCAGATATCCACAGGTGTTGCGGCTGATGGATATTCAGAAGGTGGGGAGCACGTTGTTCTTTTGAGAGGATGTATAGTAGTACCAGTGACATTGAGGGAGGAGTTTATAAGAGATTTCCATACATCCCCTTTGGCGGTGCATCCAGGAATGGCAAATATGTATCAGGACCTCCGACATCAGTTCTGGTGGCCAGGAATGAAGAAGTGTGTGGCAGAGTTTGTTTCTCGGTGCCTTACTTGTCAGCAAGTAAAGGCTGAGCACCAGGTGCCAGTAGGCTTGACTCAGCCCCTTGAGGTTCCAGAGTGGAAGTGGGACAGGATATCCATGGACTTTGTGACGGGTTTACCGTATACTTCCAGGGGACACGATGCCATCTAGGTGATCATTGATTGACTCACCATGTTGGCCCACTTCCTAGCCATACGAGAGAAGAGTTCAGTAGAGAGCCTGGGACGCCTCTACGTGCAGAAGATAGTCCAAATTCATGGAGTTCCATCCATGATCGTCTCAGATCGTGATGCTCGTTTCACATCCCAGTTGTGGAAGGGATTGTAGGAAGCTTTTGGGACTCAGTTACGCTTGAGCACAACGTTTCATCCCCAGAATGATGGTCAAACAGAGCGAACCATCTAGGTCCTGGAGGATATGCTTCGAGCTTGCACACTTGAATTCAGTTGTAGTTGGGAGGATCACCTACCACTGGTGGAATTTTCTTATAACAATAGTTATCATTACACTATTGGTATGGCACCATTCGAGGCTCTGTACGGGCGACCTTGCAGGTCACCACTTTGCTAGACTGACCTTG
The DNA here is from genome assembly GCA_963277665.1 of Viscum album. NCBI lineage: Eukaryota > Viridiplantae > Streptophyta > Magnoliopsida > Santalales > Viscaceae > Viscum > Viscum album. The sequence goes on from OY728155.1 coordinate 392,142,667, forward strand.
GAGAGTCAGCACTTATGGGCCCAGAAATGGTGAGAGCTACTACAGAAAAGGTGCAGGTCATCCAGGAGCGAATAAAGACTACATAGAGTTGGAAATAGTCTTATGCCGACAGGAGGCGGAGGCCCTTGGAGTTCGAGGAGGGAGACCATGTGTTCCTTCAAGTCTCACCTCAACGGGGATTGCGAAGATTTGGCCGAGGTGGCAAGCTATCTCTGAGGTTCATCGGCCCTTTTCAGATTCTTAGTAGCATTGGAGAGGTGGCGTATCTCTTGGATCTACCTCCTCATATGGACTAGGTATACAATATCTTCCATGTGTCGCAGCTACGGAGGTACGTGCCTGATCCATCGCACGTCATCAACTGGGGCGAGCTGGACATCGATGATGGAGAAACCTTTGTTGAGTACCCAGTGGAGATTGAAGATCGCAGGAGAAGATCCTTCATGGGTGATCTATTCCCTTTGTGCGTGTCTGGTGGCAGCACAAGAATCTCCAAGAGAGCACGTGGGAGCAGGAGGCTCAGATTCGCATGCAGTACCCACATCTTTTTGAGTAGCCTTTGTTTTGGCTTTTTGGGGACGTAAAATCCCTAAGGTGGGTGTGATGTAATGTAATGGATTTTTCTAAGTATTATTTTAATATTATATGGGAATTAATTTGAGACCAGGCTCTGAGACGGCATGCAGTTCCGAGACCCGGTGAGCTCGGAACAAATGTTTGAATTTAATTTAATAATTTAATAACGCGCATGTGCGGTTTTCCTGAAAAAGTGGAATAACTTCCGAACGGGTGCTCAGATTAGAAATCTGAGGTCACCGTTTCATTTGGAATAGGTATTTTACCTTAGGCGAGGCCTAACATCGGCCGGTGTAGGTCGGTGGTGAAATCTAGTTTTCGGGCGTAATAGTAATAAAATATTTAGTACAAATATTTTATTCTGCAGTGAGATCTTTTTTTTAAATCTGTTGCAGCAGTTATCTTTTATCTTTATAAATTACAGGCTTGCACATGGGTCCAGGGTTACAAAACTCATAACCCTGAAACCCTTGAAGGCTCTGGAGGATCTGGAGAAAACCTCCCAACGCAGTGACGATGATGCGGCGACCAGATCTTCTCCAACAAACGCCGCAGATCCAAGTAGGATGTTTGGTTGATGATTTCTTCCCCGTTTTTGATTTCCACGACAAATGCGGACTAATCCACAAATAGATTAGCCCGAGGATCGATTGTTCTAGAGGGATGGGATTTAGCGGGAGTCGTGTGGATTTGATTCTTGAAATTATTTTGGTTTTATTCAACCTCCTAACGGTGATGGACCAAGATTGACACGAACATCGATCGAGTTTCATCCCTCTCGATTTTTTGTGTTCTTATTCCCCAAATTCCTACTTTATTTGTTGCATTCTATGTGTTCATCATAGGGATATGAACAATGGATCGTTTTGAACCAATTGTGTGATGCAACGATCCCAAATTGAAGATCTGGCATCGGTACAACCCTACGGAGGTGCGGCTGCGGTGGCGAAAAATGGATCGAAGCGGATTGGAAGATATCGTTCTTTGAAGGATTTACACATAGGTGGCCGGAATTGGATTTCAGAGCCAATCGAAGGCCCAAAACCCACGGATTTAGCATCGTGACGTCGAGCCGACCCTTGATCTTGAGTTTCACGGTAAACGGACTAGAGAAATGTGATCTGGAAGATCGGCCGAAGCGCGAGGAAGAAGACGACGTTTCTGGAAATTTCCCGACTACACGCCGTGTAGTATGGGCTACACGACGTGTGTTCGTCGGTGGACCACATGGCGTGTACTCCGGGAGTACATGGACACAGGTTGGGTACACGGCCAAGGACACAGCATGTATACCCTTCCCCAGCCAGACCTGGCCAGATACACGGGATACCCCGTGTATTGGTACACGGGCAAGCGACACGGACACGGAAAAAGACCGTGTACGGGCACATGGCCAGCGTACACGGAGTGAGCCCCAGGTTCTCGGACACAATGTGTTACTCTTCTGCATGTCGTGTAGTTGCTTCCTATTCGATAAGCCAAAGGACACGAGCCGTTTACACGGGCAGCACCCGGATTCAAGGAACACGGTGTGTGATTCTTCTACATGCCGTGTAGTTTAGTTTTACACAACTTGGACAGATGAAACGGGCCGTTTACACAGGAATTACCCAGGGTCAAGGAACACAGCATGTAACCATACTACACGCCACATAACCAATTATTCATGGCTTGATCCACTTGTCTTTTGTGACTTGGACTAGTCTTCTTAGGGTTCGTACCCTTGGTCTTTTCCCTGAAGGTTCTGGTATCATTTACTACATACAGGAGTATGATCCCTTCAGCAGGACTTCCTGAATAGATTTTTCGGAATCCCCTCTATGAGACTTAGATTCGGATCCACTATTCATTCCTGGAACCCTGGGTAGAGTTCTTCATATCGACGTGACCAACTTTACCCAGGCGCCGATCCTCTGCTTAGCGGATTAGCTCAAAATGAGTTGTCGGAATCACCCCATGAATTGGTCGTGATCCTCATCTGAGCATCATGTTCTCATAGTACTTGTGGAGTGTGTTCTCTTGGAACGAGTACTTCATATCTCTCTCTTCAGGCCTAGGATTGTGTTCTCCCGGTTGCATGCTTAGTGGAATATTCGAGCTAGATCCTAGTGGCGGTATTGTGATAGTTGATCGTGTTTGAGTATATCTGGATGTTCTTGTTATATGTTATGTAGACATATACTATGTGGCGCTGACTGTATCTTTCCTTTGTGGTATTTACATTTTTTTATTTCCTTTGTGGTTTCGGGGTGTCCTACTGGGTATTGTTATACTCACCCTTGCATGGGATTTGCCCGCATGTGACGTGTCTTGTGCAGATGAGCGATCCACTAATAGGATTCTAGGCGGACCGGGACTGGACGGTACTCAGTGAGATCAGACTGGCCGAGGTGTGTTCCTACGGCTACAGACTGCAGTCCCAGCACCTTTCTTTACAGGTTGGACTTTGTTACAGACTCTCTTTTGGTGGGCTTGTACTTTTGGCCCAGGGTTTTACTTTCTTATACTTTACATTCCTGTCGTACTCTATTTGTTGGGTTTTAGTGTATGCATACATATTTTCATTTTTTTAGTTTTTACTTTTCAGCTTTGTGGTCTTGGAAATGTGTGTGCATGTGTACAGGTTTATAGGCAATGCCTCCCAGGTTAGTAGCATGCCTACTTGGTGCTAGTCACCATCCCATGGACTATTGAAGGCGGGCTTCGGGAGTTGTGGCTCGGGACCCACTAGGACGGTTCGTGACATTAGTGGTTAGATAAGATCACGAAATCCATACAGTTAGATGCTTGTCTCGGTAGATAATCTTTTTCCAGATCTTATTCTCACCTTCTTTTAGAGGGCCACCATAGGCGTGGGTCCTCAAAGCCATATATCAAACATAGAGGGAATCTTGATAAATGGTTTAAGCCTGAAAATAATTCCTTAATCCTATCAAAGGGCCACAATATATATGAAAAAATCCTTATAGGGCCTCCATTGTTGTGGGTCCTCATAACCGAACTACGTGGGCTTTGATTCTTGTCCAAATAGGATATATAGGAAGCCTCTATAAGGTCAAAACCCAACACTCCAAATTAAAACCTAATACTCTTTTTCCCACATTACTAGTTGGGTTAGGTCTAAAACGGGATCTTAAAACCTTTTTGGGTTCCTTGGGTAGCCTTGGAATAAGTCCCACACCAAATATTTTCTAGGAACCTTTCTCTTAGACATCCTTGCCACATGAAGTTAAACTACATGGTTTGGTAGACTTCACATGACCTAAAAAGTTATGATGTGTTTCATTAATTGGAAATTAACTATTTGGGTTTTAATTCTTTTCTCAAGGATACATAGAAGGCTTGTCTTATGGGTCAAATCCCAACATCAAAACAACACCGATCTACTTGGATGATGATAAACTATAGAGCACCCCACTACGTGGATTAAAATCGACATCATAGTAATAAATGAAAAAAACATATCTAATACTCTCATAAAAGGGTACCATTTATATAGAAATTTGGATACATATAGATGCCTACATTGATGACGAACCTCATACACATATAGATGATTCTAAATTCAATGCATGTTAATAATTGATTTTTATCATGGGGGTGACACATGTTATATTTATGAATTAATGAAAGATTTATGAATATGTATTAAATATTTAAGAGAGTCCTAGAGTAGGAAAAATTTCCCCCCAAATGGGTTTGATGAGACCGAACTCCTATCCTCTAGAAAAATGTTTTTCACTAAGTGTTATTAGAACCATTTCTAAATAACCACCTTCATTTGGAAAGTAGGTTCATGAAATATCTAGAAAAAGGAAACCATTGGGTATTTCCAGTTCCCCAAAAAAACCCATTGGAGTCCATATGAAAATATAGAACTTCATATGAATGATTATAAAATCATTCAAACCCCCACAATCATACCGTTGAACAAAACACATAAACGTTTTCATCAGAAACAATAGCCCTATAGATTTCAAAATTATACTCATTTCTTTTTTTCATATTGTACTATTTTTTTTCTTTTGTTTAGTGTATATATAATTTATATGCAGTATTACATTTTGAATATAGCAAATAATGTTAATTTTTTCTTTTTTTATTGCATATATTTTATAAATTACTCTAAAATGTGACACACATGTATATTAAGGAGTAAATTTCTATTTATAAAAGTTAAAGTCATTAAATTATTTCACCTTTTAAAAATTTCATCCTATAAATATTAATTAATAATCTATGATAAATATATATAAGGGTACTTCCATTTCATCACACACTCATGTTTTCATGTTGCCTCTTCATACTTATGATTTCACAAAAGTTACTTTAACAAGGTGAGTTATCCTATTTTGTAGAAAATTGTTTATGTATAACAATATCATCATAAACTACTCCCCGAAAAGTTATCATGTATCAAATAAACCACCTTTATATTTAGAATATGTGAGGTATCTGTTATGTACTTCCTCTATAGGGTTGTATAGGACACATTATGTACATGAGGTGGGTTTAGTGGAAGGGAAGTCAATTAGTCATAACTCTAACATGATTAAGAATCTAAATGAGTATACTATATCTAAGACTTATATTTACCTTCTCCCAGAACCACATCACTCTCTTCCATAGAGATATATAAATTAATAATTTATCTATAACCTTAAACATTTGGTCTTATTGAATATTTTTAACATTGTTATTCTATCCACTATATGATTCTATTGGAACCCAAAAAACGTGTTCCATTAAATTTTCTATGATGTACATAATATTTTCCTCACATAGATGATATGATTTGGGTTTAAGATGATGTAGTTTCAAACTTAATGAACTAGACACAAATGGGGTTTTCATATGTTGCATGACTTCTCACACACCGAGGGGTGGAGACCCTTTAAAAAATATTTTCCAAACTAGTAATAAGGTGATGAGAGCCTCCCACTAGGAGTAATCCATGAATATCATACATTATTAAATAAAATGATGCTATAGGATTAATATCAATATTTAGATCCATTTCATTCCTCCATTTCCCTTTGAAGACACTAATTAAGGGAAAATATTATAGGGAGGAGTATACCACATTCTTCGATTGGATAACTCCTTTCTCCAAAATGGACTTCTAGATAATCTGTTATGGTTTTTTAATGTTCAAATGGGTTTTTTTAAAATTTTTCAGTTTTTTCCTAGAATTTTTCATGTGTGGCCTACCTAGGAACTCACCCAATGTCCTACTTTAGTCTCCATAGTTTTCATTTCATTTAATCATGAACCCTTTTACTGAGAGGTTTAATTTACCAATGTAGGAACCCATTAAAACTCTATGCATGATCCCAGAGGTACTCAGGCATTTCATGAAGCTATAACTTGGTTCTTATAATGGTTATGGGTGGTTATAAACCCCTAAATGAGCACCCAATTTAGGGTATACCAATAAAGGAAACACCCTTCCTCCTATCCTGAGATGAAACCTTGACAGAAAGCACATGAGCACATGGAGATCCTATCACTAGGAACAATTATTCATAAAAACCCTCCTTCTAGTGGTTTTTGAATAAAAACCTTAGGACATATGATATAAATGTATGTTCCTAGGACCTATAAATTAGAGTCATTCCCATTATATATCAAGAGACACTATGGAAAATTTTTATGTTGGGTTAAACACAATTTGGTTTGTGATACCCATAACCCCAATCATGATCCTAGAGAATACCTTGGTCCAAGATACTCTTCTTGGTTTCCTTGTATTCCTTGATTAGTGATAACCCTCTTGATTTCTTCAAATTATTTGTGTGATGATACTCCTCTTGGTTTCCTCATATGACTTGAGTCAAGATACTCCTCTTAGTTTCCTCATAAATCTTCATCCAAGATACCCAACTTGGTTTCTTCAATTAGTGTGTGTCATGATTCTATTCTTGGTTAATTTAGTATATTCACGAAACACATTTTTTCGGATAAAATGGAAAGGTTTACTAGTGTATATGTACCACACCAACCCATTGCTAAGTACTTTTCTCCTAGTAGACCACTATAAATGATTGTAAATTTCTTGAATGTTTCCATTGATTCCCAACCATAAAAGTTTCTTCTATGGTCCTTGTAACCCAACCATAAAAGATCATACTTGTCCAATTAAGTCGCACTAGACTATATGGTTTCTGATTCCCTTCATAGTTATACCTAGGAATCCCCTATCATGGGATTAATCCCAAATCTACAAATCCTTATGACTCTAATAACTATAGCCTGGCACCTTCTTGGATAGAAATTAATTAATTAGTACCTTTCTATATATAATTAAAATATAAAGAAACCAATGATTTTTATCAAATGAGAAATTTTATAATTCACATGTTTATTTTCCCCTAACATTCATGTTTTTAGTTAATAAATTTCATAAAAAGTGTAACTAGTGTTGTTTCTTATAAGAATTTCATGAACATGTAATAAATATAAAATAAATCCCTAGAATAGGTAACAATACCCCTTAAGGGATAAGCTAATATCACATACTATCATCTGATAAAAGGTTACATCTTCACCACCCCAGGTGACCTAGAGGCCTCATAGCTTTGGAAATCAATAGAGTTTCTTGATATACAAAACAACAAAAATAGTCCCGTGAAAAAGGAAATCATAAAAACAACTAATATCATATTTTGTTGAATTAATTGATCAATCACTGTCTTTTATTTAACCAGTTATAGTCCTTATAGATTATTCTCTCAAACATTGTCACAATATTTTGGATTTATAAACTTATTCCCATAGATGGATTTAGTATGATCCATCTGAATACTGGAGAAAATGTTATTATTTCCTCATAACACTACTACATGAAGTTTATTTAATCCTCATTTAATGTCTTTAAAGAATGAATTGAGAATTTCTTATGGAGTTTTAATAGTCATTTTAGATTTACCATATGTTTGTGGGTGTTAGGGAATACTAAAGATCACCTTTGTATTAAATAAATTTTAAATGTTTTCCAAGATCATTGAATTGATCATTGGATATCAATCAAAGATGATTAATATTGGTGTTCCATGAAATCACACCACTTCTCTTATGTATTTCATTTTAATTTATCCAATGTTACAAATTCACAAATAGAGTCTATGTGAGTAGTATTTATAAGATAATCGAATATGACCCATATATTATTGTTGCTTTTAGACGATTTTAAAACACACATGATAAAATTCATAGTAATTTTCTTTAATTTCTATAATAGTATGGTTAATGGATACATAATAGCCTTGTATTTCATTAATTATCCATTATATTTTGGTATACTAAGCACTTTGATTTATATTACATGAACTATAACATCATATTTTCCAAAAAAAATGTTCTCTCAGATATCTCTAAACATATTTTTGATTATTTTGAGGATAGAAATTGTTGATATATTATAATTGTCTAATAGCTCCATATTTATCTCAATATATAATGGTATACATAATTATGTCCAAAATTTTAGAACAATATCTATATCAACATTAAACTCTAATATTTTCCCCATAATAATAATATTCACCTTATTTTATATCCCCAAATCATCCCATTGTGAGACCTTAGTATTTTCGAGGATAATTGGTTGAGAAATCATTTGATAAAGGTATTATGTTGTGCCATTTATTATAATTCCCTTGATGATACTTTATATTCATAAGAATATTGGATCCCTTTTAATCCCCATCATGGATAAGGTTGTATGATCATTGATCTTAGAGAATTTTCCACCTCATTTACCTTTTTTTAAATGAATTATGTATTCAAAGTCTCTGATTAGCTCTAATAATCTTCATTAGCACATTTTATGATACTTATTTATGAATATTTATTTTAAACTATTGTGATAATTATATATGATTTCACCAATTAAATGGTCTGTTATATATAAAAAATGATTATGGCCTAGTATAATTATTTAAGTATTTCCCTTATATTATGGGTATCTTAAACCATGAGGAGTATTGTTATAGACGTGGGTATCCTCGCCACATTTTAGTAGTGTTTATTGTGTCATGGGTGTGCTTTCAAAGGAAGGACCATCTCATAACATTTAGTTTGTGTCATGGAGGGTAACTATTTTTTAGTGAGTGGTTCTTCCATGATGGGTTCAAATTTTTGGTTGAGGGTAAAGGCTTCATCATAGTGGGGTGCTCTATGCTAAAGTGGTTGTATTGTAGGCAAGGTAGCTTCATGGAATACAATATTATAATATGGTGGTCTGGTGGCTTAGGAAACCTAACCCAAACCCATATAGAGGCCCCAAATCATATCCTATAGGGAAACTACACAAATTTTCATGGGTAGGGGAAACATTACAGGGCAAGATAAGTCATTCCATAGAGTATTGTGTCCATTTTTTATAGTGTTAAATTAATTTTTTACCGCTATCAAGTTTTACCCCATTAAATTTTACCACCTTTCTCATTAGTTTCCCCTCATTCATGGGACCATAAAATCCCTTATGTTAATTTATTCTCCTCCTTTATCTGAAGTTATTATTCTTGGATTTTTTAGATATTATTCAAGTTGAATCCTTTTTCCATTATGATTTTATTCTCTCTTCATGTTTCCCCTACTCCAAACTTTTTCTTTCCATATAATGGTTATGGATACCTAGGTTTCCATGATAATTTTTTTTTACATGGGATTTTAAATGTTACAATTTATCAATGTTCTCTAGGGTTTCATTCCCTTTTAATCTAGTGGAATATCACCTCCAATGTCAATGAAATCATCAATTGATAGTTGGTTACCCTATATTTTTTAGTTATAAAAACATAGATTCTCTCAACTTTTAAATGATGTATACTATAACATCCCACACTCCCAGAACCCAAATATAGTATTTTTTACCTAATTGGTAAAATGTTCAAGATTTTTCAATGGATCAAACCATTTCATCATCTTGTAAGACTAGATATATCGATAAATTACACTTGAAAAACATGAGATACAACATGAATATATTTCAATAGTTTGATTATCCCTTCTATCACATCCCTTGAAAATTACACATAGTCATCCTCTATGTTTCATGAGGAAAGGAAAACAAATAAAGGTGATATTGGATGGTTAGTAAGAAGTATAATAAAAAATAAGCTTACATAACATAAACATTCCATATGTTTTATGAAAATAAAATATGAACAACATGAATCCATAGTAAACTAAAATATAAGGCATACTATATCCATTAAAATTAATGAATACATGGATAAATGTAATAATTGATCTCATATTGATGGAATGGATAACGCAGGAGATTAAAAACTTTTTTTTAATGCCTTGTGGTAAGAAACTTTCTTATCATTGGAGGAGGAATACACCAAAAACCAACATATTTTATCTGATATTTTTTTTAGATTTATAATGGGGAAATATAATTTTGGGCCCAACCTCTCACTTTCTTAAGCCCAATGAAATCATCGTAAGAGTCATCAATACCATTCATATCTCTACTCGATGCGATTATTGTTGAATAAAACATTGATATTTTTATATTGAGATATAAATACATTAAATACTTCCTCATATAATTTAAAAGTGTGGATGTATATGATAATATCACTTAATCATCTTGGAAGATTTGGGGTATCATTAAAGTAACATGAACTAAACTTATAAAAGAAATATAGTGGAGAGGATACATAAAATTTTCTAGGTAGTATATAGAATAAATTAATTGGATTTAGTAGATTTCTTTGGTAGGTGACCAAGGAAATGGTAAGAAAAATCCTTCATCATGGTTTATTGAGGGCATGTGAATATTTAAAATCGAATTTACTAGGAGTGTTTTACCATGTGTCAAGTATTAAGACAACTCATTATAAATAATGTTTATGACTGATTCAATGCTAAGACAACCCTTTTCAAGGTGATTACCCCTAGTTTCATCTATGCCACTACTACATCCACATTTTATTATCTATAAAAAAATTTAAAAAAAAGTACACACACTTTTACTTTACCAAAAAATAGGATGATTCCAGCATATAATAGGTAACCCTTAAATTAAATGAATATGAGAGAGATATACCATTATAGACTTGTAAATCCATTACATTTTCTTGATTAAAATGGAAAAATTCTTCCATTATAATTAATTGACCAAAAATAAAATAAAATAGGTTGTGATTGTAACATGAATCCCAATGAATGAAAATTAAGAAGGGAAAACCCCATTTATGGCTTGGGTAGAAATTCAATAATAACTTATTTGAATAAATGGATTAAAATTAATATTAAAATAACATTAGTAAATTAATTTCATGAAATAACATCTCAAACATGTATTATATACACCACATAATGGAAATGAGGTTCATAATACCAAATATGACATAGAGAGTGGAATTTGAGATGAAACACCCTTAAATATTTTTTGAATTCCTAGAACATACTTTAACCTCCTCTATAATAAATATTATTGTCTTAATGAATTAATTAAAAAAATTACTAATATCTATTTTGGATCATAATCATCTGAAATGTTCATTCTCTACATGAATTCTTCTAATTTCATGAATTAATGCTTATAATTTTGATCATTTGTATAAGTTTTATAATTTTAGTGCTCCTATTTATTACTATTCAGAAGTGTATTATTAATAAGATATTAATTTTATTGTTATTAATTATATAAAATAATTTTTTATGTTTCAAATACATTTCTTGAGTGTTTTCGATATTATCCTTCATGATGGAGTTAATAAAAATCACATTTTGGTGATTTTTGACGAATGAAGCGTGTTTCCTAAATTGATAAATTAGATATTCAAATAAAGTATCCAAAACAAAAAAATATTATCTACACATTTATTTCATATTATATTAGTAAACAATTTTTCATAGTCATCCCTTGTATAAATGTATAGTATTGTTCAAGTATGTGGTTAAACCGAAACAAACATTAAACTACCATGATTAGAGGATGATTACGAGATGGTTTAGTTTTAATATCCTTACATAATATATTAATTATCTTATTTATATATAATAATTATAAGGCCTTATAATAAAAATTTATCTATTTGTAAAATTACTCAATTTGAATGAAACATTATCCTCATTGTACACTTATTTTAAATGATCAAAAAATAATGACTATTTGTTGTTCATATCATTACTTGGATATTAAATTTATCACAATATAATGATAATGATATCAAGAAAATAAAATTTATCCTTTAATACCATCCTTATTCCCAAAATTGTAATATAGTGAAGGAAAATGAAACACATTACATGTAGAGGTAGTAGTATGCACATTGTATGAAGAACAATTTTTTTTCTTAATTGATGGGGTATATAAATAAATAATGATAATAAACTAAATATAGTAACATTAAATTATTTAAATTATAATTATATAATTTTATTAGTTTGTATAGAATAAATTTGAATTATGATAATTAAGAAGATAAATCAGTAGTTGATAATACTCACATTGGGGACTTTATTTCTCCTTGGAAGTATCAGTTAATTTAATGGAATTAGGATAGGTATAAGTAAATATGGGATTATATTACTAAGATATGGTTATTGGAAGATAATTTTTTAGAGTTTCAAAGATAAATTAGAATGGGAGGTGTGTCTTGAATTAGTAAAGGTGTTCCCTTTTAGATGTGAAGGGAGGGGTAGTTTTTGGAACACCTTTTCTTTTTTCAATAATGAAATGGAAATATTAAAAGGCCATTGTCTAAAAAATGGGAAAAGTAGGGGACATAGTTTTTGGTTAAAAAAATGCTACAACATTTAATTATATGAATTTTTTAAATTTTTCTTAAATCTTTTACACTAGGTTACACTCAATTTATACCTTTTTCTTTTACCTTGGTAATTAATTTAATTTAAAAATAGGATTATTAAATATTGTATCAAATCTAATAATTATAATTTTAAATGTGAAAATAATTTTATCTATTAAAATTTATAATGTTTTGAAATTTTAATTTTAAAATAAATACATTTAGCGGCGGTTTAAACTACCGTGAAACGGAAAAAAACCGCCATTAAATGCCTTTTTTGTCGTAGTGATTACAGAGGTTATTCACCCAGGTATGGTAAAACTTGTCATCTCTAGAGATTATATTCATTACCCAATGAATTGAAGCACTATTAAGGTGTACCCTTTATATGTCATAATTCATGTGATATATATAGATCATAATAAATCATTTAATTACTAAACCATGGAGAATAAATAATAGGATTATTATCAAAATCATGGCATACAAATGATCTTCAAAACATGATAATTGAATCATTATTAAACCAAGAAAAGGGAATGTGTATTTCATATATGTAAATAACCGAATTAATATATCATGTTTTCATCTAGGTTAATACCCATGGAAAAGGAAGACGTTTGTGTATCCACACAAAAAATAGGAATTTCACATGTAAGAGAAATAAATTCGGCAGCAGGATAGATAAAAAAACATGGAACAAAGAAAGATAAAATGAGAGGGAACAAGGGTATACCATTGATAAAAGACTATTATTATAGTAATGAGAATAATATAAAGTGGATATAAATATATTATATTAACAATTAGAATATATACATCAAAAGGGATCTTGAATGGAAAAGAGAAGTAGAGAGCACCCTTACCTTGACGACTTGATCCTGAAATATGAGGATGGAACCTTAAGGGACTAAGAACACCTTTTGGGGACTCTTTATGATAAAAATGAATAGATATTTAGGGATTGTGGACTTTTAGTGAAGTTTAATGGAGAAATAGTTGGGTATTTACAGAAAAAGTGGAGAAATTGTTTAATAATTTCCCAATATATGTCTTCGAAATCTAGGCTATGAAAAATGAAAAACCATTTCCTTACCCATGGGTTTTCCCATGGTTTTTGATATTTGAGTCTTATTTTATGATATTTAAATCCATTATAACTGAATATCATTTTAATAATTCTTTGGACATGGAAAAGTAAATTTTCCACAAAGTAATGTTTTTAAAATCAAATTTTCCATTTTAGAAATTGGAAAGTCACTTGAAGGTTTAGAAATTTATTAAAAACTATTAAAATAATTAATATTAATAAATTAAATTATTTTAGGTCATGTGTTTTATTAATTATTAAATTATTATGAAATAAATATTAATTCATAAAACATACTAAAAACCCAAAACTGTATTTTTTACTATTCACTAAAAAATAAAGTATTTTAAAAAATTATAAAAAACACCCCCAAACTTAATTTTGTCATGATGATTTAAATTATAATATTTATTTTATGAAAATAATTATACAACATGAATTTTTTAAATTTTAAATATAAACAGCCCTTTTTATTGAAAAATAGATGTTTTTAAGACATATCCAAACTTTGGAAACCTATAAAAATTTTATAGGACATTATAAAATTATTTTATCATATATATTTATATAATAGTGTTTTAAAATAATATTTAATTTAAAAAATATTATTTATAGTACATTATTTTTTTATAAAAGTGTATATATTTTCTAAAAATACAATATTGTTTTATTTTGTCCAATAATCAACTTATCAATCTCATCTTACTTAAAAATATATTTGATTAAAAAAACTATTCATAAAATGTTATTGATCCAATAATTGTACTATTTATGAAGATAAAGCTTCACTTTATGTAACTATGGCCTGGATACATAAAACCCTTATTACACCCATGTACGCCCAAAGGGTAAGGTGTCTGATGGTAGCAGTTTCATGGGGTGGCTTGGATAACATTGACTGAGCTATAATCTTCATTGAATTGAATATATACCATAGGATATTTCATTCAAGCCTAAATAATTAGAGACCGACATGGTCTTAGTCAAGGGTAAACCCCCAATGATGCTACTTCCCTCCCATGTTTTGAAAAAATGGGCTTAAAATGGTATGAATCTACAGGCTGAGGCTATCGTTTCTATTTCTGCATAAATTATACATCATCATTAAGAATTATAGCCACAAATTATAATGGTAAAATTATTATCAATGGGTATAATTTCCAATAATCAAATATACTAAAGGATATATTTACTATTGGTCATAAAATAATTCCAATGGTCAAATTTATCCCTTTAAATAACACTTAATTCATTCAGTAAAAAATCTCATTAATTTCTCCAAAGGTTATATTTTTATTTTAAAATATGTTGATTGGTTTTCTATTATTTTGATTCATTTTTATAGTTTTGGTCGTGGGGGAATTTATTTTAGAATATTTTGATCATCCATATTTTTCTATTTTATATTTTCTATTTTATATATTTTCTATAATTTTAATGTTTCCCATTTTCATTGGTTTCATAGATGACCAATGTAATGATCTTAATTAAAGAGATAATTTTTTTTTGGTTTCTCTATATTTTGTATGTGTGCAATTTTATATAATAGAACACACATTTTTTATGAAACATATATCATGTAAAAAAGTTTGGTTCATTATATTCAAAATTATATATTTAAAAATAATATTTACTTTATCAAAATAATTCTCCACATTTAATAATTTACAATTCTTAAATCATATTATTGATTTATTGAAAAAAACTGTTTTTTATAATAATAGTTTTCTGACACTTATTAATATTATATTTGACTTTTTAAATTTATATTATAATTTATTTTTGAATAATTATTATTTAATAATAATATTTAATTAAACTAACATTTTTTTATAAAATTAACGAATTCATTAAAAAAGAGTGTATAGACTGAAACTTTACATTTCTGAAAAATATAATTTGAGTTTCATCATATCAAAATAAAAAATTTATCAGACTCATTATTTAATATTTAAAAAATAAAAAAAATTATATAATCATTATTTATTAAAAGTAAAAAAATAAAAAAAATCACATTGTTATGGTTTGGATACATAACTCCTTATTATACCAATGTATTCTCTGAGTGTAAAGTGTGTGATAGTTACAGTTTCTTGGGGTGGTTCAGTAAAAATGGTTTGGACCATGATCTTGATATACATGAACTTATCCTATAAATGGTTTCACTCAAGCTTTAGGAATTGAATCTCTACTTGCTCATGGACAAGAAGAAAGCCCAGTGATCCCATCTCGCTCATATGCTCTGATAAATGGGCTTTATTATGTATAATCCTACTAGTCAATTCCATTTCTCCTTTCTCCTATTATAATTAGACTTTATCATACACCTTGATATATTAATGACAATGGTCACTGTAAGATGGATATATTTTCAATGGTTATGAGAAATAATGATATTTTAAATCTAATAGAATATATAATGGAAAAATAACCAAATTAGTGTATGTTTTTTATAACTACATTACATAAAAATGAATTTAGTCATTCAAAAAGGGAATTCCATTTATAAAAGTTTAGGCTATTACATTCTTCCCTCCTTCAGAAATTTCACCCTTGAAATTTTCATTTCATAAAATAAAATAGATGAGGGAACTTATTTTTCATCAATGATTCTAGTTCCCATGTCACTTCTTCAAACTTGTGGTTTCACCACAACACATGAACAATTGAGTTGTATTGTTTCATAGAAATTTGTCTCCATGATCTGTGATCTTCACTGGTTACTCCTCCTATAAAAAATCATTCTTCATAAGTACTTAAACTTTATTTAGTACATGTGAAAGATCAGATATGTACTTACTTAATTGGGATACATGGAACACATTATGTACATGAGAACGTTTAGGTGGTACTGCATATCGACATGCCACTGTTATGGTGAAATCAAAGATCTCAATGTGGGTTATGTATCTAGAACTAATCTTTACCTTCTTCTCACACCTCATGATATTATTTCATTATGATATATAAAGGAACACCTTTTCTCTATCCTCAAACACTATATTTTATCAATGATTTTCTACATAGATTTTATAACTTCTTTTTGTGTATTTCCTATAACATTGAATTATTTAAACATTCTTTATTATCTATTGGAAAATAGTATGTCTAATAAGAATCTAATATCCAAATTTATACTAGAACGTCAGATTTAGACATCTATTCCCATACAAAACATCATAAGGTGTCATTTTAATACTAGAATGGAAATTATATTCATATGAGAACTCTACTAGGTAAAGGTGTTGATCCTAACATCCTTGGAAATATATTGAACATGTTATTATAATATCCCATATATTTTAAACGGTTCTCTCAGATTAACCATCCATTTTAGAAGGTTAAGAAGTACTGAAACTCAACTCAGTATCCACTGATTGTTTAAGGATTTTCTAGAACCATGAGGCAAACCTCATATCTCAATCAGATAAAATAGAGAGTATAACTCCATGAATTCTTACCATTTCTCTTATGTACATCCAATTGAGTTGGTTGAGAGAGAAATTTTACTTGATAGTAATGAAATGTTATTAATTTGTAAGGTTATAGAGTAAAACCTAGATGGTGTTACTTCCTATAGGTGTCCTTAGGAGTACTGCAATGAAATCTATGGTTATGTTTTCCCATTTCCATACTGGTATGTACAATGGTTTCATTTTACCCATATAATTTTTTCATTCATCTTTGAATTATTAGCATACCACACATCATGATAGAAATTATAAAATTTCCCTCTTCATATTATCTAACCATTATTATTTCATCAAATATTTATACACCTTAGTGATTCCAAGAAGAATAGATTTGTATGAGATATGAGAATCGTCTAGAAGATACCTCTCTGGTTTTGGTTTTGATAGGACACGTATCTAGGTTCCAAAAATTATAACTCCATATTTAGAAAATTTGAACTTCAAAATACTCCCTATCCTTTTTTATAGTATCTCATCATCTTTCTAAGACTCTTTGAACCTCTAAATAATGGATTTTTGATCCATTATTTGATCATGGGAGGATAAATATCCTTTTATTATTCCTATGTCCATCTATTTCATTTCAAAGAAGATTGGATCCCTTCAAATCCTTATCATGTATATGGTTGTCAGATCATTTATACTCAGAGTATCTGCCACTTTATTCACCTTACCTGGATGGTGATGGATTGATCAATAATAATCCTTGATCAGCTATAACAACATTAGTTGGCACATATTAGGATAATTTTGTGTGATTATATTCTTCAGTCTTTTTTGACATGTATATATTTAACACTTCACCTTATAGAGATAATGTTTCCAAATATTCAACATTATGATCATTGTGACCAATTATAGACAATGTGTTAAGTAGTTCAACTCATGGATCCTTAATTAGTGGGAGGCATAGGATATATATTTTTCATCCTTCATGAGTACAAAACCTAATCCCTTTTTGGACACATCACTGTAGATAAAAATTCATTTCATGCGGGTGGGTAATGTGATCATAGGTTTAGTGATTGGAATCTTCTTAAACTCTTTGTATCTCTACTCACATTCAATAGTCTATAAAAACTTGACCCCCTTCTGAGTTAACTTGGTTATTGGGATTGAAAATCATGAGAAGTTTCTCACAAATTGATAATAATATCAATCTAATCCTAGGAAACAATGGATTTCTATCATAGAGGTTGGTCTATTCCATCCGTTAATTTCCTCCATTTTTTGAAGGATATATAGATATCCCCTTTATGGTGGTAACATGCCTTGGGTTAGTTACTTTCTCTATCTAGAACTAAAATTTAATGTACTTTGTAAATAACTTTTTCCTTTCCCTAATCTTCATTACTTAATTCAAATTATCTTATTGTTCCTTTTTTTCTTTTTAAGTATATAAGAATATTTTCTATAAAGTATTCCAAAAAAAATTTAAGGTAATCCCTAAAGACTCTATTTATCTTGTCCAAAAATAATTTTAGACAATTAGAGTAACTACCTGAACTATTATAAATAAAATTACCCTTTTGGATTTATTTAAATGTCTCATAATAAAATATGGTTATTGAAAAAACATGAACTTATTTTTTTATTATATCCTATTGGATTTAAAATAATGTTCAGTATTATTATCATTGATAATATAGTCATTGAACATTGATCACCTGATTAGTATAAATATAGGGTTTTAAAAAATCCAATTGACATAAACAAAGAAAGTGATGACATCAACCAGTAGGATTGTAACCTATTGTTTCGTCGGGTTTGGATGGGACATGGAATGGTTTCCCCTAAATGGTTTGACTCAGGAATATTTTAAGGCATCACTTAATCACATGAATTAGGTTCTCCATATGTATAATCTCCCCTAGAATCTCCGGATGTTTCCCTTATCCATAGCTACGTACGAACCTTCTTTTAAAAGGCCGGTGGAAATTTGGTTTTTTAGTCCCAAGGACTCTTGGGGACTCACATTGGTCGAGATAATGAGAGGTTGGGCTCATCACACCCTCTTTTGTGGGGGAGGGGGTAATTATTGCCTACTATGGGAATTTCATAAAGATTGAAGACATGTTTTTGAATCTATTCCAAATCCCGGTGTGGGATCAGTTACCCTAACAAAAAGATTCTGGGTTAATTATATTTTGTATGCAACATACTGGGATTTATTTGGGGAATCCATATGTATATATCTGAGGTCATTCATCATTTTCCGGTAATGAGTGATTGATTAAAATTTGAAACCATATGACCAAGTGTTTTGGGATCTTCTTCTATATATGGAGGTAGTGGATATATCAAGGGTGGGATTGATCCATTACAAGGTTTCTTACATATCCTGGTTCTTATAGGAATCTAAACCCATGTAGTTTGTTTGTCTCACACAATTTAATGCCATGAAGAGAAGACTATGTTTGGGTATTGTGATACCATATATTCTAGATAAAGTCTTGAGGATATGTCCTATGTATATTGGTTGTGATAGGAATCAGAGTCATCATATTTCAGTCACATTGGGGCTTTTATTCCAAAGCCTCAATCACAAACCTGGGTAAATGGTAAAAATTTCCTGACCAATGTGAATCCCTAAGTCCACGTGAGCCATGATCATTGTGAGAAACAATAGGTAGTACTTGATCACTACAATTTCTTTGGGTATAGGGGGGATTATATATCTATATTTCCTTGGGTAGTCAATATGGAGTTCAAACCTCAAGGAGAGTTGGCCAACGTATCTCGAATATGGAAAGAATTAGAGTCGTCTTAGTTCCTTTTGTGTTGGGTCATATACATCGAGGTTTCCCTGATGAATGGGGATATGGTGCCTAATAAGGTGTTCATTGCATCCCCCAAAATCGTGAGAGCCATGATTGTTGTGAGAAATAAGGGGGAGTGCATGATCAGCCTCATGGCATATGGTTATGAGACCTAAATATTGGGGAATTCCTTAGGGTGTTTGATATGGAGCTCGAGCCTTTAAGGAGGCGTCCTACGTATCCCGATTATTGTGAGAATCATAGTAATCACAATTTTTGTGTTAGGGATTTTACACTGAGGCTTCCCTGATGGATGGGCCTTCTTATCTAGAAGTTGGCACATGACCCAGCTAGCATTCCCTGAAATTCATCGCGTGACTTGGCTCAACACATATGAAGGGTGTCACGGGAGCCCTAGAATCCTGGTCTGAAGGGTGTTACATATATGGGATAACACATATAGAAGACATCGCATGACCAGGCCGACATGTCTAGGTGGGTGTTTCATGTCCTGGATGACACCTATGGAAGACATTGTGAGACTAGGATGACCTATACAAGGGACTCCATGGGTCTCAGATGATTCATCCAGGGGGTGCCATGAGAGATGGGTTGTCATGTCCATATGTGTTGGAAAGATTCTGTTGACATGAGAGGTCGCCACTATATGATTCAAGAGGTATATCTAAAGGGCATCATGAGTCTAGGGGGACACACCCAAAGGGTTTTCATGATCCAAGTGGTGCTCACGGGAGGTTTATAGGACTTTTCTTGACATGTATGGAGTGATATTCATGTCCCTAGTGACATTTAAAAGGGCTGCCATGAGATCCGGGTGAAACAACATGGCACCATAGCATATCTTTGAGTGAAACCCACAAAGCATACAGAGGTCCAGGATAACGCCTTCCAGTTGAGACTTCCACTTTGACTCCAAAATTTTTACCTTGTCTTATATGTTCTTTGGCTTGATTCAGTGTCTATTTTTTTGGGTCTCACGTGATATGGAAGACATGCAATAGTGTATTCACATGTCTCCCCATAAGTCCTTCACATGACCTTTTATTGATCATGCAAAGGGCTTTATGCCGGGGGAATGAAAACTCTGGTATTCTCCCGATGTATTACCTGGTATAAAGTCAACTAGTCACATGATCAGTAGTGTGCAGAAGCCCGGAGTCTGAACACTGATGAGAATAGGAGCGTCCTGGGTCCAAACTTCTAGAATACAACCAAACAACCCTTTATTTGAGTTGGAGTAGAGAATTTTTAGGCATATCCATCTGCGTACTCACCAGTTTGTGCAGGGAATCTGGCATGAGTCTAGGTTGGAGTCGACACATTGTTTAGAATTATGTGGTTTCGTGAGTCTCTCTAGTGGAACAGGTCAAGGGCACTGACTTATTTTCAGTATTTGCAATTTGATCAATCCTTTATCGGATTATTTCCAACTTTTGGGGACTTGTGCTTAGAAGGACTTCTATTTCATGATGTCAACATGTACAAGGGTCTTCATGAAATCCAAATGACTGTTAGAAGGCATTTTTGATTCCTTGGATGGATTTTCTTGGGGTCTCGTGGGAAAGTATTGAGGGTGAACTGGGTGCATTGCATGCCCCTCAGCGACCGCGAACCCTACTCGCCTCTTCCTTTACTATCCCCTTAACTTTATTTGATGAAGGTTTGGAGTCATGTAGGATTGAAAATATGGAGTTGAGGGTATTTCCGCTATTTTTTTATGATGTGTCGCATGACCAATGTGGGTCTCATGGTGGTGCATGAGCATTCCATGGACAAATATATTCATTTTTCCTTAGTTAATTGTAATGTTTCCTATAAATTCACAAGGCCTTCCATGAAGCGAGGCTGAAAATACATAGAGACCTCATGAGATGCACTAGAAAGGACTTCAGGGACTCGCAGTGAATCATGTTTCGCTCGGGGTGTGCGTTGCATGTCTTTTAGCGGCCACATACACCAGTCACCTCCTCCATTTTGATTCCCTTTGTTTTATGTGACTATAGTTGGGTGGTATGCATGTTTTCTTGAGTAATATCAATGATTTTTACTTGATTTTATAGTGGTGTCTTGTGTTATTAATATGGATCATATGAGAGTGCGCTAGTATATTGTGGAAAAAACAATGCGTCTGTTCTTAGAGCACTGTGGAGCTACTCGGACATTCCCAAGGGCTTCCATGTGATGAGGAAAATAAGCCAAGGGGTTGTTGTATGATCAATATGACTTGTCCATGGGCTATCCCATGACCATGGTGACATGTCGAATGGTTGTCACGAGATCTGACCAACTTTTCTAAGGCTTGTCTTGTGATCAACATGGCATGTCCATGGTTGTCTAAGGACATCGCAAGACCATCTAAGGGTACCACGAGTGTTCTTAGGGTCTTGATCTCATTCAATTTTCACAAGTTCATATCCAAAGGGATTATGTCTTCAGATTTATGGGAGCCATATGATTCCGAGTTCTCATGTTGAAGGTGCATACAGTAGGGTTTTCATGGAAAATGTAGGTCTTATCCATATGCTCTTGCGTTCACTAAGGTGACATTCGCATGATACCCATTTGTTCGCGTGATTCACATGAGCTCAATACAGGCTCATGAAGAAGTCTTTGGACATGATTAAAGGATTTTTAATGACACCACAAGGTTGGGTGGGGCTTCTTGGTGCATATAGAAAATGGTTCTCCCATTGGATAACATGCACACAAGGTGGTGTCTTCATGATATATCATGATTCTCACATACTTGCAATCCACATTATCTTTATGAGGTCTCGTGATGAACTTCTACGATGATATGTGAGAGATTGTGTGTGTCAAATCATTCACATGCATGGGTAAAGGCATGCATTGCATGGTGATGTGTGCGTGACCCATGGGTCACACAACATCAATATTTATCCTTTCTACTGAGGGTGTCTACTGGGATACTCCATGTCGAGGAGGCCATCTCTAAGGCCGAAAGCAGACGTTGTGGGCCACGTGAGTTTCTTGTGTGATCGTGAATGGGGTCTTACGATAGGTCTTACCATCAAGTGATGGGGGTATATCCCGAATCCTCTGCATTTATGGGTTAGGGGAGGATTTTCACAGCATGGAACATGGAGTACACATCCCAAATCATGTGGGTTTGTATTTGTAAGACCAAATGTGTGTGTCACATGATCCTTCTGCATATCGTATGATCAATCATGCAAGTGCACAATCTCCAAAGGATCATGATAGGGACTCTACAAGCATGTATAAGGGATGTATCATGGTTTGCAAAGAATGATGCATGGATGAGGATCTGCTTCATACCAATCCTCCTGGGAGTTAATGTGACTACTATCCACTGAATTCCCACTACTCTCATGACCTCGAATGGGTCTTGCGATGGACTCCCTGACCCTGAACGGGTATGCACACTGAATCTACATATACTAGGGAAGATGTATATGCGGAACCATAAGAGGTCGACATGGTCACGTGTCTGAAGGTGCATGAGGGAATCGTTGGTGGGGGAGACCCATATCAGGGACTATCCGTCTCATCTATCGAAAGCTAGAGATACCATTTCATGTGATTGTGGGTTTTTGAAACCCTGAATCCCTCATGTTCATGCAGTTATCATCTCTTAAACAGAGAATCCCATGATGGTTTCTTTATTATTTTGAGGGATTGTGGGAGGTGTTCGGATGCCAAGATAATCATGTCCAGGGGTTCATATGATCTCCACAAGATAAGTACACTCATGGTATTCACGAGATTGGGGATCTCATATTCAATGGTGCATATATGTGGGCACTATTATGGGTGCCTCATGCATTCCAGGACTCATGTCGCAGGAGGTTCCTGTGGGTTCCACTCCTATTTTAGGAGTCTTGTTTGACGACAGCACCTACTCAGGCGGCTGCGGATTCTCTCATGGTGGGAAGCAGGTCACTCATGGTTGGCAGCCGATGTGGTGGACTACAGCAGGTGGCAGGAAGACTTATCAAGGGTAGCTGAACTACCCACCAACTGAGAGAAATCTGGTTTTGGTTTCCTATAAAACGGGATGAAAATCCCAAGGCTGTAGTGGTGTTTTCTGTGGTGTAATTTTTGTGTTCCTCCGATGAGACCGGAGAGATAATAGAGATAGGTTATGTTTCTTCTGTGGATGTAGGAAACTCGATGAACCACATTAAATCTCATGTATTACTCCGTTTGCTTCCTTTTTGTGTGGTTGAGGTACCACGCACCTCCGATGCGCCCCAACAAGTGGTATCAGAGGCGAGTCGGAGCAAATGGAGATGAACCAGCGAGGCGACGACAAGTTTTCTAGTGGCCGGAAAATTGAAAGTGGTCAGAAAATTTTTCCAAGGCCAGATTCATGAAGAGGATGGCAAGATGATTCCAACGGTGCAAGCGGCGATGAAAACGGAGTTGAAACGAGCCTGGTAGGCTCGGTCAAAGTTAGGTCAAACTCGAGGGTGAACAGTACCCCCATGCCGGAGAAGATGGCACTGTTCACGCCGCCGGGAAAAATTCCAGTGAGATTCCAGCAGGAACTCCGGCGTGCCATGTCATCGCCACGTCAGCGCCACGTCAGCGGGTGATCTAGATCGTTGAACGTGTTTTGACCATATCTCGGTCAATTGGTGTCCTATTTTGGCAATCCATGAGTCGATTCCAACTATTTAGACCATTCCATACGCATCTGTATGGTTATTTTTTAAAAATTCGCACTCTATAAGGTGGTATCAGAAAGGTGTGACATTGATGGTGGTGATCTTGTTTTGCGACAATGACGATGATGGGTGGAGGAACACTACCAAGATTTGATATTGAGAAGTTTGATGGTAGAAATAATATCAGCTTGTGGAAAAGCACGGTGAAGTAAATTTTGGTGCAGCAGGGCATGATCAGACCGTCGATCAGAGAAAAGTCCAAGAAAACTAGTGTCGATGATTGAGAAGAACTCGAGATGCGGGTCGTCAGCACAATTCTACTATGTCTAGAGAATGAGGTAAAATACTCGGTGTTGGACGAGACCTCACCGAAATAGATTTGGAAGAAGTTGGAGCAGCGGTATATGGCGAAGTCTCTGACCAACAAGTTTTTCTTAAAGAAGAAATTGTACCAGTTGCGCATGGACGAGGGAGAAATTTTTTTGGATCATACCAATGAATTAAACAAGATCCTGACATAATTATTGGGGATCAGTGTGAAGGTTGGAGAGGAAGACAAAGAACTTTTTCTTTTGTCATCCTTACCAAGATCATTTGATGGTATTGTGACTGCATTGCTTGTGGGGAAGGAGACATTGAAGCTGGATGAGGTGATGGCGTCGCTTTAAGATTAGGAAGCATTTTGAAGACCCATGATTCATTCAGATGAGCAAATCATAGTGATGCGAGATGATCAGCGTGGGAGGAGTCGACATCGACAGTCAGGAGGTAAAGAATGGTGACCAAAATCTAGGGGGCGTGATCCTAGAGAAATCATGTGTTTTTGGTGCGAGAAGAAGGGTCACTGTAAAAGTGATTGTGGAGAAAGAAAAAGGTATGTTGCTGGGAAGAATAAAGTTAAAGAGGAGGATGTGAACATCACGAGATTATCATTTGATGATGAAATATGCATGAAAATAGGAAGCTTTCACTCATATGGTAGAGTTGAATGGGGAGAAGTTCAATGTCATTACTGCAAAAGATATGGGCACATGAAGCGAGAATGCTGATTTCTAAAGAGGAAGAACGAACGGGCTCAAAATCCAAAGGAAGACGGATGGGTTCTGGATTCGGGGAGCTTGTAACACATATATACGATGATAGGTACATTTGAAACTTTTCACCAGGTGTGAGACTCGGTGACACTTGGTTATGGGTCAACATGCGAGGTTCGAGGTGTCGGGATAGTGAAATTGAAGACACCCGATGGAGGAGTCTGCAAACTGGCTGATGTGAAATTTGTTCTGAGGATGAGACAGAACTTGATATCATTGAGTAGTCTTAATGCAAAAGGGTTCAATATTTCCATAGCAGGTGGAGTGTTGGAAGTATCACGTGGGGATGCAGTGATGTTTACTAGGAAGGAGTCCCAAGGGTTGTATCATTTTATGGAGACCGCAGTCATCCCAAGATCGAGTGAAGATGGTGAAAGTGCCACGTCATCTGGCGTGAAGAAGCGTGTTCGATTTGCTGATGAAGTTTTCGACACCTACAAGGAGACTACATGTCAAGCTTCTACCCCAAATTGGTCGTGATGGGGAGATTTTTGGGGGCCACTCCCATTTTGGGAGTCTCCTTTGACGGCAGCACCTACTCGGGCGGATGCAGATTCTCTCATGGTGGGTAGCAGGTCACTCATGGTTGGCAGCCGACGTGGTGGACTGCAGCAGGCGGCGGGATGACTTATCAAGGGTAGCTAAACTACCCACCAACCAAGAGAAAGCTGTTTTTGATTTCTCTATAAAACGGAATGAAAATCCCAAGGCTGTAGTGTTGTTTTCTGTGGTGTAATTTTGGTGTTCCTCCGACGAGACCAGAGAGATAATAGAGAGAGGTCTTGTTTCTCCCATGGATGTAAGAAACTCTCCGAACCACGTTAAATCTCATGTGTTTCTCTGTTTTCTTATTTTTTGTGTGTTTGAGGTACCACGCATCTCCGTTGTGCCCCAACAGTTCCATAGCTCATGTGATCATGTGATTTGAGGGGTGGCCCTATAGGAGTTTTTGAGAGCAATTATAGGGGTCCAGTATGTAATCATGTGATCATATGAGGATCATGGGATGGGTTATGCCAAAGAAATACTATGGACGGATTCTCACGATGGGGGGGACCTCTTTTATTACCTAGAAGAGATCCCTGATAGTGGAGGCTGGTGAATTTGTTCCTTCGGTGTTTTCCTCTCTGCTACCCCTTGTATTTCCGAGCTCTCTCCTTTATCCCCATTGAATGTGTATTACTAAAGAAAATGGGATTATATTGGCCATGTGAGGCCCAGGGTATTGTAACTTTTTATGGGATCAAGGACATGTTTACATTGCATCACATTTCCTTCCCTTGTGATGGCATTGTGTGGCCCTAAGAAATCTGAATAAAATTAGATGAAAATACATGGATGTGAAAGGGCTTTATAGTCGTAAAAGGAGTTGTGATAACCCATTGGTATTCTTCATTTTGTTCTCATAATAAAATGATGATCATACGATGTCTTCGAGTTCAGCTGGGGGCACTCACAACAGACTGGTAGATCTTATGGTGGCTTCTCTAGGTTGTCCTTGGTTTGGTCACATGATCGAAGAATGATCATGTGATAACTTTGAGTGCTATCAGGGAGTCTTGTGAGAGTAAACTAGGGTTTTTGGAGGTCTCAGTTGATTTCTTTGGACTCGTGTGGATATTGGTGAAGTACAAAATAGGTGTCATCAATAAGGGGTGAGATCCAGGTGTGCGTCGAACCAGGGTGTCGATATGTAGAAGGTGATGGTCATATGGTGCACGTGCTTGGATGGTTTGAACATGTGATTGGAAAGATTGAGATGATGGTTAGGATTAGGGGCAGTGAGATCGGATGGTGCAGATCATCGAACGGATTAATCATTCAGCTCTAGATTGATCCCATAGATAAAATTACGTCCTATATTGAATTCTTGTTCCTTCCTCCGTTTGGTATAAAAGCCTTTTGTTGGCTGCTTCTTGTTCAAGATAGTAATGGGGTCAGCACCCATGCCATCTACATCACCTCCACCAAGAGTGACTCAACGCACCTATGTGTGTGTGTGAACCCGTGGTATTTCACACCATGGGCCATATACACGAGGCCATCCTTGGGATTTCACACCTTGGTCCATACACACGAGCCCAGCCTACTCCTTGCAAGAGATATTCTCCCCCGCTGGTTCACTAGTTAGCTTGGGCTGACTCCTTTCGGCATGTTTGACCTAGTATCACATGGGCCTTGGTTTAATTGGCCCAACTGTCTTGTGGGATATCCATATTTTCTTGGCTAAGGGTGGAATTAGAGACTCTTAACTACTAAGATTAAAATTCTTAGTAGAATTTTGGGTCCAAGATATGTCTCTTTAAACCCTAGGCCTTCATGTTTAACCTCTTCCATGTATTAATCCATAATTTGGAAAAGTTATTAGATATTTTGAGGTTAAGTGGTAAATGCACAAGTATCAGTGCCAACAAATCCCCCCCCTTAGAATTAGATTCGTTCGAATTGAAAATAGTCAGGTTCTAAGGTAACCGTAGAGAACCGTTCTACATATCTGAATATCTGATGATTCAAGATACTTAACGTCCTAAGGGGACCTATCCTGTATATGTATGAGGAAATCTCAAGTGTTATAAAGATGATATATTTGGCCACAATTTATTGGATGGATCAAAAATGAAACAGGGTTTGGGTGGAATGTGATTTTTTGGTTGGATCCAAAGTAAAGCACGCAGATATCCCTATGTATCCCATAAAGATGGTAATCAAGCCACATGTAATTCTGAAGTATATCACTATACATTTAAAACTCATTCATAAGAGACAAAGGTTCATGAATAAATAAACCTCTGATGAATTTCCATACTTAGATCTGACTCGTACATAGGAGGGGGATGTCACTATTTTGTGATAAAATCCCAGGCAGAGAACCATGTCTTAATGGAGATGATGATCAGATAATACACTATAACTGTACTTTGTGTGTAACACCAAATAGATCCATTTTCCTAGGATTGATTTATTTAATTGCAATAGGTTTCTCTTCGAATAATGTTCATGAATTCCCACTGACAAGAAATCATTCCTTGATGCTACGACTACAGTAGTCTTGAGATTGTTTGTTTTATGAGGAAAACCTGGGCATTGCATCCTTCCCAATTTGGGATGATATAAATTTTTACCTAAGTGAAGGTACTTACAGAGAATAGCTTGATTTTTTAGAAGGACATATAGGGGACCCACGATCTTTGTATCAAATCCATCTATCTTTTCCCTAACTTTTGCCTAAAATTCATATGGTGGAAGACTTTGCAGGTATGGACATGGATTTTTCTCAGGCTTCCCTTCATGGGTTTTAAACTAGAAAATTTTCAAGCCTCTTCAATTTTATATATTCTCACTATTTCTAGGATCACACTAATTATTTTTCTAGCAAGCAGGAACTAGACTTTTTCCCAATATGCCCTTATCAGGTTTTCACCTCAGCAAGCATTATGTCTCCTACTGTTTTAAGGTGCTACAAGTTATACCATCATTGTGCTATTTTTTAGGGTCTTCTATATCCAACCATTGGGATTCCTCGTCATTTAATTTATTTCCACAAGGACTTTGGTGTGCCATGTAGTTTAAAGTCTTACCACTAAGACTTTGGTGTTCCATGTAGTTTAAAGTCTTACCGCTATGACTTTGGTGTGCCATGTAGTTTAAAGTCTCACTGATAAGAATTTTATGGAATATGGGTCTGGAAAACTAGAGATAGCTCAAAACATTATGGGGTACTGAGCTCGACCATTGTACTTATATGGTTCACCAGGATTGGAGTTTCTTATATGCAAAGGGGGGATTCCTTTAACTGGCAGGTTAAGTCCCTTATGCATCAGTAGCATGGCCAACAAAATTTGATCTACACTCTTTTCCAAGGGCTACAGAAGATCTATGGAGAAGATATGGTTAATGGTGAAATTATAGGGAAGCTAGCCCCACCTAGGTAGTTGGGATGTGGGTGATGTAAATCACAACCCAGAAGCTTGATCCAAGTGATATGGAATGGGGTAAACATGTCAGTTATGTCCCTTGACCCTATGGGATTTTATGTTCCACCACGGTGCTGTTGAGGCTCACAAGGATTAGGAGACCCTTTATGTTGGACCAAGATATCCAGATTCGGTGGGTCTGAGACCATCTGCATCCTTAGAATGGTGAAATGGATAGATCTCTTTTTCTTTCCTAGGGCTATAAAATATTAATGAAGGCTAAAACATTGAGATGATGAAGTTGTGTATAGAAGGGAGGCTATCTAGGAAGAGTTTTGACATCCTAGGGAAACATATCTCTTAAATGAATAGATTGAATCCTACTCTTTTTGGATTCAAATCATGAGGTGTGATCGATCAAAATGTTCAAGAATGAAGGGTCTCATTTCGCCTTTGAGAATGGGTAAAAAAACATGGTGATGCAACATTGAGGATATTAGATCCACTTGGATAGTCTAATATTGAAACTGTAAATCACAGTCTTAAGTGCTCTGGTCATGAAGAAGGTATGTGACAATCATTAGGGGGATACCTATAACATAATGGGGTGATGGGTTCCACCTTGGTGATGTCAGGATCAAAAGAATCAGAAATCCCTTTATGTTGAGCCAAGATGTCTCTGTTTGGTGGGTCTGAGCCCTTGTATCAATAACATGTCCCAATAGAGACATATATTTTCCTCTTTAGAGGTAATGAAATATTTGCAATGAATTGATACACTTTAGATCATTTAGTAGGATATATTAAAAATGAAATATCCAAGAAGGGTTTGAGCACCCTAAAAGTTGCACCGCCACCTGTCGAACATATTATCGCATCAAAGAGATGTTACGAATCAGTGGTATTATTTTTTCCTAGAACATGGGGTCCAACAAGCATATCTTGGATTTTATTAGGGATATAGAATAGACCCTATGAGATTTATGACTTATTTACTTGTGCCCTAATTTTTTCCTAAACTCTGGAGATGATGAGTTTAGTGGGTGATTACCCAACTTTTTCTCAGGTCTCCCTTTTTAGGTTTTCATCCTGATGAGTTTTGTGTCTATTTCATTAGAAGTTTAGGGTCTTATGATTGGGCCATTGTGTGCTATATTTTAAGGTCGTATAGATTTGTCCGAGGTATGAGTAGTTTTAGTTCATGCCACACAGACCTAGTATGGGGATGTTATGCAAGAGGATCATTAGGATAACTAGGGACAAGAGTACTCCAACATCCCTCAGAGAGGGTGGAGGAGATGTTGTAAATCATGGATCAAGGTTCTCAGGACAAAAGTGATGAACTGGTACAATAATTATGGGGATAACCAATAACACAATGGGGTGCTAGGTTCCACCTTAGTGACGTCAGCCTCACTAGAATTAGAAAGCTTTTTATACTAGGCCAAGATGTCTCTGGTTTGTGGGTCTAAGCCCTCATGTCAATAGCATGGCCAAATAGGAAGTTATCTTTTCCTTTTCCAAGGTAAGTGAAAGGTTTTTAATGACCTAAGACACTTGAGACATGAAGTTTAGAGTATGTATTGATGTGATCAAAAAGATAATGGAAGAAATTTGTTCTCTGGTTGGTCGGGATAGGCTATTGTGGGTTTTTTATAAGGAACGGTGATGGATGAAGACCTGCATAATTTATTGTCATGTAGAGGGGATGTGCTTCTATGTATTTTAATGTCATGCGATTAGAATGTACTTCCATACGGTTTAACATCATGATGTAAGGATGTGGGAACTGATGTGAATTAACAAGGATATTGTGGTTGGACCCAAGAGTGTAGGTTTGTGTGACACTACATATCTCATAAGGATGAGAATCAAACCATATTTAGTTATATACGGACTATTTAGTTTAATTTCATGTGGAAAGGAATTATTTCTATGTAGTTTAATTTCATGAGGTAAGGATGAAGGTTGGAGAATGCAGTCCTGAAGGAAATGTGCATAGCATGATAAAGCAAACCCAACATGAATGAGGGCCAAAAAGATCCACATCATGCCATGCATCCTCGAAAGGGGCTCAGGCCAAGAGGCCAAAAGAAGGTAGGATTTGTGGTACCTAGGGATGGACCTAAAGACTAAATGTATAGGTGTT
Organism: Viscum album; assembly: GCA_963277665.1. Classification (NCBI taxonomy): domain Eukaryota; kingdom Viridiplantae; phylum Streptophyta; class Magnoliopsida; order Santalales; family Viscaceae; genus Viscum; species Viscum album. The sequence goes on from OY728155.1 coordinate 392,174,166, forward strand.
CCTACATATCCCACAAGGATGGGAATCAATCCACATGTAGTTCTAGATGGACCGTGTAGTTTAACATATTGCGATAAGGATGTGGGTGACCCGGTGCGTATGGAGGTGGATATCATATATCCAAATAGTTTTATGTCATGCAGTGGACATTGGATACCCTTTATTTCCTTGTATGAGTTCATCCCAAGCCTTCACTCCCTGATTTGTGTAAGGAACCCCATATCAGAATTCTTAAGCCCGTATGACCTATGTTTGGTGCGAGAAAAAAGGAATGATAAGGGTCCATTTCACCATTCAGAGGCAATGGAGGATATGATAGGAGTATTTTATGATGTGCGGTGGCTGGTACAAGATATAGGATCAATGTTTCCCTAAATATCTCATTGAAAATGATAATCAATCCATATGTATTTATAGAGAAGGAGATACTCTACGTATGTCTGGCCCATACATAGAGGTGGTCGTTACCTCCCGCTGATAGTTGCAGTTGAGTCCAGGATTGGATATCCAAGTGTCACTACATGTCATGTGATGATAGGAATCAAGCCACACAAAGTTCTTAGAGAACCATGCAGTTTAATGCCATGTGGTAAGGATGAATGTTGGACTTACACCAATGTAGATGCCCTTTTACTGGCAGCTACACAAAGGATTTCTTGAGAAATATTTCAATGGTGGGTGGTGTGACACGCTCCCCATCCAAAGTGGCTAGATAATAAGATCCATTATGATAGACATTATGTATGATGTAAGGTACCTACCACTAGGGTTACAAATTTGGGGGATTCTTCCCCAGTATCATAGGGGTTCTAAGAGCTAGTACTGGTTCTCCTTTGAGGAACGAATAGAGGCAACCCATTTTTATTGAAGGCCCATGCTATCTGGTTATAGTTGATCTTGAGTTTGTGTAGTGTGGGGAAAATCTTTTCATCCATTTACTCCGACTCATCAAGACTTTTCTTCCTTGTTCTTTATCTAAGATTTTTCCACAAATGACTATTTGAAGTCAAGGTAATTGGACCACTGTGGGTAATAATGCCTCAATAATATACTCTAGTGAGTATGGTGTTTATTGTGTAACAGTGTATGTGGTGATACGGTAGGCCCATAGATCATGGGGGAGTTTTTTTGGCCAGAAATTATTATCCTTGTTTACTATATTATGGAGTATATTTGATAGAGTCTTATTGAGGGCCTCTATCTATCGATTTCCTACCACATGATAGTAAGATGAGTGATTGGATTTGATGTTATACTCCTAGTAAAACATCTTCAACTTTGCATAACTAGAGTTTGTTATGTTTTCCATCAATATCATGTGACAGAATCTGAACCTGGTGATGATATGGGACTCTACAAAGTTGATGATATTCTTCACTCTGACTTCCTTGAGGGGTATTGCCTCAGCCCATTTGTAAAATAAGTCGATATGAGTAAGGATATACTTGAACTTCTTTGCGGTGGCTAGGGGATATGGACCCAAAACATCCACCCAAAAAATGGAAAATAAACAAGAATATTTGGAAGTATACTGTAATTAGGAGGGCAGATGGATGAAATTTTCATGAATCTTGAATTCATTAAATTTCCTAGTGAATTCCACATAGTTCAGTATCATGGTCTGCCAGTACTATCCCAACATTTTGATCTGGTGGGATACTCAGATCCCATATTGGTGGGAAATGTAGGAGCCTACATGGATTATGTTATTAATATTTTCATAACTTATTATATACTCCCTTTATTGATTTTATATTAAATGTGTATAATTTGTGTGAAATATTAATGTTTAAACATTAAATATAATTTTAGAGCACTATTACAATTCATCCTGATTCAAGTCTGTTTAATGTTTTAATTATATCTATCACCCTACTTATACAAATCCAATTATTCCTATTTTTATGGTTCCTTACTCATATTAAAACATTTCATTAGAAAGGACATTTGGTCAAATCGTCCATTTGGAGGGTCATATGCTCCACACAAGAAGACCCAAAGAATCTGTGAAGAAACTAGACCAACCATGACGATTGAGTTACTGGTCTAAATCCTAAAGACGAAATTTTATGAAACTCCCCCATATGTTCCTGATTATCCAAAAGAAAAATGGATAAAAATTTCAGGGCCCAAATCCAAGAAAAATATTCCCAGATGAAGCTCTAAAGTCCAGACCAATGTTCTGTCTAGGAAATGAAATCAGAACACCAAAATTGAAGTTTCTCATCATCTATTCATCAAATAAATATGTGAATTTTTAGTATGAAAGAGGACATATAGGCGGCCTACTTAGTTGAATAAACCATTCAGATTTTAAGGAATCTTCATATTACAAAATCCATTCACATTTAGGCCATTAAAAACGTTTGGATTGAAATGGACAGATTAGTATTGTTTAATAAAACGGCTATAACTTTGGCCCCATAAGTCAAAATGCCTCCAACTTTTGAGAGTAGTCGTCCAACATTATTATCTAAAACTTTTAAGAAGGATATATCTTGAGATTAGGCTATATAGATGTCCAAATCGTCAATCCAATTGGAGGGGTAGTTTTGGAATGCAAACAGTCCACCACCTTGGGCTATAAATACATCCCCTCCTCTCTTTTCAAAAGAGTTGGCATTTCATAAGTGAGGAGCATATATTGGCACGACCAAAGCCTTTCCAAGGGCTTGGGAGGTGTATAGACCCAATCTTGACATACATAAACATTAAATTACTTTTTCAGAATACTTAATACATGACAAAAACAGACGCCCAAAAACCGTATTAGTTTAGTGTCTTTGGAAACTTGGAACATAATCTTCTAATCGTGGTGAAAGATCTTTAACATATCCCATAAAGATCTTCACCTTTTTTTTCTTACCCAAAACCTTTATTTATAACCTGGGGAAAAGAAAACATAAAAATTGTGAGCTCAAATGCTCAGTAAGGGCAAACGTGGAGAAAATAAAACAAACCATATACATTAGAACTTAAAAACATGAACATGATGTTTAAACATCAAAATCTTCAGCAATGACATAAAACATGGAAGTACGTAATGAATAGATCATAAAGGAACTTTAATCATGATAAAATATAATGGGAATAAAACATGTAATTGTGTCAAACCATTAATCACATGTTATGATTTCCATAGTAGCCAAAACATTGCTGCCAAGACCATCATAGTGGACAAAGTCCATTACTGAACCGGGTTTACTTACCGTTCCAGCCCTGTATTACTGAACCAGATTTTACTTGCCATTCCAGCCTTGTCTATCTCATGAGATATAAATATTTACCTAATTCATTATATGGATATATAGGTCCCACCCATCTCAAAATTAAATCATTCTTTCGTATGCCACAAAATAAACATAAATCATTCATCATAACCCAATGAATAAAATGGGTTTCATATATGCTATCCCATCATAACATAATCCATATAAAACAATGGATATAATTTCATAATAAACAAAATAAAACCATGTAAATAATAGGGACATTATACATGAAGCATATCCATATTAAAAAATGTCATCTTAGATGGAAAATAGTTTGGATAATACACTTGAAATGAATTCTTGAGGAAAATATTCTTTCTTCTTCAAAAGCATTTTCTTTTCACAAAATGCCATGAAATTTTAAAATAAAAGAATTTTTTTGAAAATAATAATGAAATATTTTAAAGTAAGATTCATGAAAATAAGGCATTATGAAATGTTAAAAATCCGTTCATGTCGTATAAGTTAAAAAACTTTATCCTCGTACTTTTAACAGAAAAGTCAAAAAGTACCCCGTATGGTAAACAAAAGAAATATTCCTTCCATAACACAAAGTAAAAGTCAAAGTTGGGTAAAAATGACTTTAAAAATACATGGAAGAATATTAAACACTTTATAAAAAACATTTTTATGGACATGGATGAAAAATATAACCCCAGTAAATACTTATGAATTAAAAAATCTCGGATAAGAACGAGATTGGAATAATTATCCCTTACCTTATGTCCAATTTCTTTCGTACATGTCTGAAACTCCTGTATACTGGGTTTAAACATATTATTAACTTGTAATAGAACCATAATAATATTTATGATATCATATATGATTCACTTACGACTTTATATTACCTGTTCATTTGTCAACTCCATGTTAAAGCAGTGTTTTGGGTAAAATTGTTTCATTTATCGTACGTGTTTGGACTTGTTGTTCTTGATATTATTACTTATATCATGATTTACTTAATTCCATTATTTAAAAGATTATTTATATATAATATATATTCAGCATATAAATATATATGATATGTGGATAAATGGAATGAAATACACCGTTCATGGAGACGGTAGGCCCTACGTACACATGAATGTAGTTTTCATTTCCTTATTGAATGGAATTAAGTAAATGAAACATATATGTACATAAATCCAGTATCATTATTTTTTAATATCTTTCATGATTATTTATTATATATACTTTATAATCATTCTTGAATGGTTAATCATGGAGAATGAATCTCATCGCGTCGTGGAGACGGTAATCCGTACGTACGCACGAGCGATGATATCATTCCCATAATTTTTGAATGGAATTGTAGTGGATGATATAATTTATCAGAATCAGTATTATGTTATAATAAACATATATACTTATTATTTCCACCATTATACCCATCCATGTAAGGTGGTGGTGGAAAACAGATTACACCACGGTGTGGAGACAGTATTTCATACGTACGCACGTGCGATGATTTCGTTTTCTGTAGGATGGATAGAGGGTGAAATATGGTTCTTTAATATTTATAATAAAATATCATTATATGAGTGATACTGATGTTATTGCTTTATAATGAAACAAATAAATAAGAGGAAGTATAATAAGAAATAAATTTGAAAGAATCGGTAAAGGATATTACCTCTTCTTCGACGCGACTCTTCTAAACCTCCTCTTAGGGCACTAAAGTTGGTCTCCGAAGAAGATAAGGACCTATATAATGTTTCTAGGGGAGTGGATAAGGTAAATGGGTAGGTTTTTTCCGAGATTTAAGGCTTAAAAATGTTGTGAAGAGGAGAGGGAGGAGGTGTCATTTCATAAGAGAGGAGAGGGACACTTTTGGAAACCTTTAAAATGTTAATTTATAATAAAATCAAAACCCACATAAAAACCTCCAAAAATCACTCAAATCATAATATTAGATGATATAGGGTTGTAATATCATCAACCAATAATATTTATACATGTTGGGAATTTATTTTAAACCTTATGAACTTGATTTATCCTTATTTAATCTATTAAATTTTATTTGTGGTAATAATATTCTAAATTTTAAAGTATTATAAATAATTACTTATGTATCATGAATTGTCCATAATTGGATACTTTATGACATTTTATACCATATAAATTTCAATTCATAAATTTTAAATATTTTTATGATTTTTAAACAGTTTTATAATATGTTATTTTTATAAAATAACAATAGTGTCAATTTTAACACTATTCATTTATTTGAATTTAAATAAAATCCACATAGGGGATATATTCAAACAAAAATATTTAATAGATTCACAACATGTCATATTTATCTATAAAATTCGTTGACCACATTAAATAGTTTATATAATAATTATTTTAATATTTTTAAAACTATTTATTTGACATTTCAATCAATAAAATGATTTCTACATCACTATTGTGACATCATTAATGATAATTATTTAATCCCTACAAATTATAAATAAATTTTCATGATTTAGATAATTTTATTAAATTTATGGATAATATTTATATTTGAGTTTTTATGAAGTTTATCTCTAAATAAAAATTATTACACTTATAAGATATAAGAGAGTGACATGTTGTCACTTTCTTTGGTTTTAATAATAATTACATCATTTTGATGGTAAAAAGTCCATTAAATGAATCTATTTCGACCCTTAGGTGATATGGATAGACTTTTATTCATAAAATAGAAGTTTTTAAGGTTTTAGGGTAATTTTATAATCTTATTTTTACCCTTAATTACCCGATTTACCTTTAACTGTAGTAAATAAAATTTACCATAGTTACTATTCATAATGGCTAAAAATAAAAAGTAGCCTATTAAAAAAATTTGGACCTAATGATTCCAAATATGGAATCCATTTTTTCAAATTCAAAACACATAATTTGCAGTATTTAATTTAAAATTAATCCTGCTCTTGAGAAAACATGTTTTAAAAGTTAAAACATTGCAAAAGATTGAAATGTTTTTACCTATGAATTCAATGTAAAATTAATGATAATTACTTGAATTATATTAAATGGTAAAAATATATTTTATTTATACTTTAAAACCATTTATTATTATAATTTATCTATATAAATTATCTTGATGAAAATGGTTGTTTTTAATTAAAATTTAGTGTATTTTTATTATTCATCAAAATATGAAAGTTAACAGAAATATATAAAAAATTTATCCAAAGTGAATTTCTATATCCATATTTCAATGAATAAGTTTATTTTTTATAATTTAACTTATAAACATGTCAAAAACTATATTTAAAGTGGGTGCACCATCAAAAGGAGGCAAAAATGCAATTTTTGAAAAATACTTATTTTACCCGAAAAATTTATTTTGTTCTCATACCATGTTTTAGAATATGTGTAAGATGAATTATTATGTAATAAAATTAAAAATATAGTTAATACTATTCATAACAGCTAGTTCATAACAATATATCATTGTTTAGTGAAACTCGGTATTGCGTACAACACAAGCTATTGAGGAAGGTCTCTCTTGAGTGAAACACAAGGCTAGAATAGTGTTTGTATATACTACAAGCTAATATGGTGTTATGTATAGCACAAGCTAATCTTGGTGAAGCATACAACACAAGATGTCAAAGAAATTAAAAAGAATATTTCTCATAAAATCTCAGGGTGTTACATTCTACCCCCCTTAAAATTAATTTCGCCCTCGAAATTCGTCGGGGTTATAAATCATTTACTACTTGAAAGTTTCTTTAATAGAAACGCACATCATAAAAAGGAATTCTAAAACTTTATTTTAAAAAGGAATGTTAGAAACATAACGAACACCCAAAGTAACTCATCACTAGGTTTCCACATAGGAGAACATAGGTGAAAACATGGATATGGAAGAGAAATATAACCATCATGTTTTGATGAAGTGTGGTAGAGAACATGGATATAAAAAATACAAAAATCACAAAGCCATAAATTTGTGATGATCTAAGGTACCATCTGATTCATCGGATATGAGGGTACTAGGACAGCTTTTTTTGGTTTTCAATATCATTTCCCTAAAGTTGAAAATTTTGAATAAGAAGAAATGCTTACTTGATTTTGGTACAATCTCACTATTGGTCATTCCTTGAAAAATTTCCACTTCATATCTTAAAGAAGTGAAGTTGACCTTTTTATTCATGAAGTGTTAGTAGATCATGTGATAGAATGACAGTTCATTCCATCTGTCTCAAACAAAAGGTTTGCAAAAATTATCAAATATACATAAGTCCATATATGGTGAGGTTAATTGTATATGATTCCAAAAATGGACTTAGACTTCAAAAATCATACTGGTTAATAAAATAAAACTAATTTCTACTAACTAGGGACTTCCTGTAGGCCAGTGGTAGGTGATAAAGGCCTATCACACTTCATTTGTGGGTTCAATTCCGGCATCCCTGTCCGACACAACGGGTTGTCGCCCATCCTTCGAGTTTTCCTTTTTCTAAAACTATACTATTATAAAATTTTAGATATAATATCAAAAAATTATAGCCTTAAACAATACTATCTGGTGTACAAATTAATCCATTCCATTCATTAGGCTTATGCAAAATACTTATATCCAATCTCATAATATAAATAAAATGATTACAAAAAAGGTCATCTAACAAGAATGTGAATACCATCATTTATCCCCCATATATCATAATATATATCTTGTTGGTCATATTCCAAACATGTGAAGACCTTAATCATGTATTCTCTTGAATCATTAATTACCATAGAACCTTAGTGAAAACATGAATACTATCAAAAAATAACTCTTTCCACATACCAAAATCCCAAAATTTCTATATACTCAAACCATGATATCACTTTGTCCTTATATCAGTCATGAGCTCATTAATACTATCAATCATATTATTTTCTCCGAATCCATTCATTATGAACATATCATATGATTTCCAAAAATATCTGAATAAACTTTCATGGTTACCAGTACCATTCAACATATACTTTCATATACTTTCAGAAAAACAATAGTGTAACAATCCTTAGATGTTTCTTTATTTCATAGTACCATTAAATTACCTACAAAACATAACTCTTGATAAACATACAATCATTACACTACCTTATTAAACCATTGACTGAGCTTTATCATTTTATTCCTCAACACTTCTTTCATCTCATATATCCTTTTTATTCTCTTCATCATCATCAACAAAAATACTACCCATACGACCATGCTGATTCTATTCATGATATTTTCCCTTAGGGAATTGGTTTTCATAATGCCCGTACATTCCACATTTAAAACATTTAACTATTATTGATGTCTTAGGAAAACCATTATCCTTGTCCATAGTGTTAACTGAACCCTTTCCTTTGCAATTACTAGCTTTGTGTCCTTCTTTTCCACACCCAAAGCATCTTCTAGTTCCTTTGAAACATTATCCTCGATGCCTCTTCCCACATGATTTACATGAGGTAAATTGAACTTTCTTTCCTCTATGATCATCATGAAACCCCATCTTCCTCTTATTATCCAAGTCAAGAAACTTTCCAAAGTTGAGATTATTGATCATATTATGAGATTGCTGATTAGGCATTATAATGATGTTTTTGAAGGTTCCGGGCATAGCGGAAGCATGTGGGTGGATGTGCCCACTTGTCTTTTTGTCATTAGAAATGATCAATCAGGGATCAATATGATGATAAATGCTAGTCTCCACGAATCGAATCATAGAAAAAGAAAGAGAAGATGGTTTGTCCTGAAACCACAAACAAGGATCATTATAGGTTGATTATAGTTAATTTAATTAATTATAAAGAAATACCTTTTGGGAGTTCTTTCTTCATTGATGTTCTCGATCACGTTTTCGATGTGATCCGTCGTTGCGTCGTAGAATCCAAGTGTAGACTCCCTCTAGCAATGATCCACATGTGTACCTTGTATCTCTGGACGTCGCCAAAGGATTCTCTGGGTGCTAGCGTGGAGAATCCTTTTCTTGTGTTGTCCGCCTTAGATCATCTTGATCTGATAGAAGAGGATCTCTCTCGGTCTTGAGAGCATTCTTGGAGGAAGAGGTTCTTTCGGTCTTGAAATAATTCTCTAGAGATGTTGTGCACAACGATTCTCTTGTGTAGGAAAAGAGTTGGGGTTGTAAGGATATTTATAATCGAGTTTGAGGTTGTAGAGTCAGGACAATAAATAAACGCGTTACGCGTTTCATTTATTTCATTAAATCTTATTGAAAACCCCCATGTCGAATAATTAATTCCTTTACATGTGATCATGCTGATTATAATAAATATCATTTAATAAAACGATATTATATCCTCAAAATCCCGACTGGAAAAACTACACGACGTGTAATAATAAATACATGACGTGTACTTGTTTCTTATTGAAAACTATATGGCGTGTACATTAAATGTACACGGCATGTATATCTTTTTTTCATTTATTCATTTACTTTCCAAAATAAAACTACATGGCGTGTACTTGTTTTATTTTATTTTTCCTCCATAATTTAAAATAACTTAGGCATCCTTGAATAATTATTAAACAACGTACATGAATAATCTTTATTCAACTTGAGATACTTGGATACACTTAGTGGGTGACCCTATAGGCCTCTTTCTCTTTGGCATTAGGCAGGCTTGCCTAAAGTCCAAGATTACTGTCTATCAACGGGTCAAGGCACCCAAGAGAAAGAAGTTGACGCCGCATTGACGTATCACCTCATACGAACACTTACTGTGTAATTTAATCCCCTTGTCTTGATATCTCATCAAGCAGGTTTCATGGCAGTGTCATAAACCTATATGCTTTATATGTCTTTCTTTGACTACCTGAAATAAACTCGTCGTTTACACCATGGCCATGGAATTTAATGCGACAGCTCTATTTCAATCAAAGGGCTGAGATATCAACTTCCATAAATGGAAGGGAAAAATCCTTCCTTGAATTATCCATTAACAACATGTCACTTGTGACGCACCAAACGTACCCTACTTCTTGCCAACTATCTGCGTGACGGTTTTCATCAGTAAATCTAAGTGCGTGAGTCATGACATGAGTTAATGATAATCTTTCAGTCTAAGGACCATTACACATGCTCGCAGATAGCAATATATGATGACACCAAGACATGCAGAATTACTACTGGCGGGTCTGTTCTCATAATCTCCCATCTTGGAGATTACCAAGTGCGAACTCCATGAGAGAGAGTCTCATCTTCTTATGAGTACTCGCACATGCCGGTCTGTATACTATGTGTCTTATCATAGAATGTCATCCAAACGCAGAACTTTATTTAAGAATATTGTTATAGCATTTCAAGGTTCTCATCATAGCGAGGATCTGCTCGGTACAACATCCAGCTCTTGGACAAAGCTTCGCATCCATACTGCTTCTTTAGCTGCCTCAAAAGCTGCGATATACTCAGACTCTGCTGTAGAATCTGCCACCACACTTTGTTTTGAGCTCTTCCAGCTCACTGCACCTCCATTCAAACAGAAGATGTATCCAGTCTGCGACTTCATGTCATCTTGATCAGTCTAGAAACTAGCATCTACATGTCCTCTGATGACTAGTTCCTCATCTCCTTTATAAACTAGGAACATATCCTTAGTACGCCTCAGATACTTAAGGATAGTCTTGACTTCTATCCAATAGCGGTCTCCTGGATCAGCTTGATATCTGCCTACCACACTTAATGCGTAAGAAACATCTAGCCTCGTACATAGCATATCATACATGACTGACCCAATCGCGGATGCTTAAGGGATCCTTGCCATCCTCTTTCTTTCCTCATGTGTTTGAGGACACATTTTCTTGGAAAGATGAATGCCATGTGACACTGGAAACAATCCTCTCTTGGAATGTTCCATACTAAATCTCTTCAGTATATTGTCAATGTATGTACTTTGACTCAGGCCCAGCATTCTCTTGGATCTATCACGATGGATCTTGATCCCAAGAATATATGCTGCCTCTCCCAAGTCTTTCATGGAGATGAATTTATTCAACCATGCCTTAACTGACTGTAAGATAGGTACTTCGTTTCCAATTAGCAATATGTCATCAACATATACTATTAGGAAAATGACTACACTTCCACTAAACATTTTGTAGACACAAGGCTCACATTCATTCTTAACAAAGCAAAATTCTATAACAGCTTCATCAAAACAAATGTTCCATGACCTTGATTCTTTCTTTAATCCATAAATGGATTTTTGCAACTTCCATACCTTGTTGGAATCCCTTGGAGTCACAAACCCTTCAGGTTGTGTCATGTAGACATCTTCCTAGAGGTTCCTGTTAAGGAAAGCTGTTTTAACATCCATTTGCCAAATTTCATAGTCATGGTAAGCAGCAATGGCCAATAGGATTCTGATGGACTTCAGCATTGCAACCGGTGAAAAGGTTTCATCATATTCAATTCCTTGACGTTGTCTAAAACCTTTTGCAACCGTCATGCCTTGTAGGTGCTGAATTTCCCCTCCATGTCCAGTTTCTTCTTGAATACCCATTTATTACCAATAGGCTTTACATCAACTGGAGGATCTACCAAAATCCAGACTTGGTTTTGGTACATGGAATCCATTTCAGAATTCATGGCTTCTTTCCACTTGGCAACGTCTGTGCCTTCAACTGCTTCCTTGTAGGTAAGAGGATCATCATTGTCAACCAATAATGAGTCACCATCCTCGGTGACAAGAAGACCATATCGTTCTAGTTCTCTCACCTCTCTCATGCTCCTACGCAGTTCTTGTGTCTCTGGAACAGATTGTTCTTCCACAGGGCTTTGTGGAATCTGTTCTTGTACCAACTCATGTTTATCTTGAGCCTCGACTTCATCTAAGTCTATCTCACTCCCACTATCTCTTTTGGAGATGTGCTCCCTCTCAAGAAATATGGCGTGTCTTTCTACTGTGGCCTTTTTGTCTAAGGGTTTTTATAGGTAATATCCCCTTGTTTCCTTGGGATATCCTATAAAGATACACTTTGTGCCTCGGGGTGCAAGTTTGTTACCTGAAGAGGCCTTAAAAAATGCTTCACTACCCCACACATGTAAATTCAATAACATGGCTTTGCGTCCACTCCATAATTCATATGGAATACCATTTATCGATTTAGTTGGTACTTGGTTTAGTATGTGCACTACTGTTTGTAATACATATCCCCAAAAGGATAATGAAAGACTCGCATGACTCATCATTGATCTCACCATGTCCAACAAGGTGCGGTTGCTCCTTTCACTTACACCATTCCACTGTGGTGTGTAAGGAGGAGTGAGTTGACATAGAATCCCAAACTCCCGTAAGAAATCAATGAAGTCTTGATTAAGATATTCTCCTCCTCTGTCTGAGCGGAGTTTCTTAATCTTCTTACCAAGCTGGTTCTCAACTTCATTCTTGTATTCTTTGAACCGATCAAAAGAATCTGACTTATAATTCATTAAATAGATATATCCATATCTACTAAAATCATCAGTAAAAGTTATGAAGTACAAGAACCCACCCCTTGCTTCAACTGGAAATGGTCCACACACATATGTGTGAACTAATTCTAGAATCTCTTTAGCTCTTTCACCTTTCCCACTAAATGGGGCTTTGGTCATTTTGCCTTGTAGACACGCATGACATACACCAAGTGGTTTTAGTTCGAAAGAATCTAAATACCCATCTTGATGTAATTTTGTCAAACGTTTATCATTGACATGACCTAGCCGGTGATGCCAAAGTTGGGTGTGGTATGAGTCATGTTAATTAACTTTGTTATTGATTGCCATTACTTGGTTTGTGTAGTGTAACACATGAAGGCCGTTATATAAATGTGCCCTACCAAAACAAATGATATCTTTATAAAAGTAGCAACATTCATTTCCAAACTTGAATATGAATCCATCAGTATCTAATATGGATATTAAAATAATGTTTTTAGTAACAGAAGGCACATAATAACAACCTTTCAAAACCAAGACCATCCCGGTAGGCAATGTGAGGTGGTAGTCTCTGACAGCTACAGCAGCGAGTCTGGATCCGTTGGCTACTCGTAGATCTACCTCCCCTCGATCAATCTTCCTGAATCTACTTGGTTTCTGTATTTGTATACAGATGTGAGCACCATAAGCAGTATCTAATACCCAATTAGTAGAAACATATAGATTGCATTTGATAACAAACGCACCTGAAGCTTCCCCTTTCTTCCTTGGCTGGGTGCAGTTTTTCTTCTAGTGGCCCTTCTTGCCACATGCGAAACAAACAGCATCCTATTCCTTTGCCTCCCCTTTGATCTTCCTTTTCTTGGAAGGCCTTGAAGATGCTTTGGGCTCAAATCTCTTCTCCTTCACTTTCCTTTTATTCACCATAAGGAAAGAAGGCTTTTCACGCTTCATGTCATTGTCCACTTGGAGAATAAGGATAAGAATATCATATAGAGACTTCTCAATATTGTTCATGTTGAAAATAATAAAAAAGTTTGAGAAGATCTGGGGGAGTGATGCGAGAATGAGATCGGTACCCATTTCTTCAGGGAGTTTAAACCCTATAACCTCTAAGCGCTCAATGTAGACAATGAGCTTGACTACATGAGGCCCAGCTGGGGAACCCTCTCCAAGATTGCTCTGAAATAGAGCCTTGGAGATCTCAAACCTTTCCTCTCTTGCTCTCTCCTGGTATAGACCACGGAGGTGCTCGAGCATTCTGTAGGCATCCATGTCTTCATGAGAATTCATGAGCTCACTAGACATAGATGACAACATCAAACATTGAACGTCGAGAGCATCGTTCAAATATTGATCATAGACCATGAAATCTTCATCACTCGCCCCTGGGGCAGGGGAATTTGGAAGTGAGGACTCCAGCACGTAAAACTTTCGTTCATGGCGTAAGATAACCCGAAGGCGCCTAAACCATTCCTGAATGTTACTGTCGGTGAGGATATTGTCTTTATCCGGTATTGATCACAGAGAAAATGTGGTTTACGAGTTTGTCATCTTGATTCTACAATTTAAAAGATCATATTTATTAGTACTTTCTTGATTACATTTTTATGAGAAATAATAAATTTTATTAATTCTCCCACTATTTTATCAAGTCCCAATGGCCCTCACCATTGAACTTGGAATGTCCAGTTGCTTTTACATTCTAGTGTCAAGGATCCATATTCCCCTTCGCATAACCCCAATAAGGGTTGGTCAAGCTATTTGAAGGTATTTAGGTAGGCAAGTCTTTTCCAACTGTGAGCTTACAGTTCCTTGATCTGTTGAGTGGACTCCCCAATCCTGAAATCCTGACTTGGATTTCCTCAATTCTTGCCTCCAATATTACATCAAGTCTAACAAGGGATACTTCTCTTGATTTAATATGGTTAAGTCAACCCGAAACCTTTCATAAGGGCTTCCTTTATAAATGAAAGTGTCCCAACAAGGGTTGGTCAAACACATAGTTTTATTGAGTCTTGCCCTTAATCAAGTAACGGAAGGCTTGGTCTGACTTAATATGGTATTTGAGGGATTTTATTCTTTATGTGTATCTTTTCATTATCACATTCTTGTTAATATTAAGTGATGTTTGCTTAAGTAATTAACCATGTTTCGATAATGTTTACGCATAGTCGGGTTTTTAGTTTATTCCATCTTTGCATGCTTGTTCATTTTATTAATTATGTGATCACGACAACACATACATAATAAATAAACCATGCAATCAGACAGAAATAAAATAAGATGGCATGATCATGAGCTTCTATTTGGTTAGCTTATCTAGAAGTTTTGATAAGCTAACCCTAACCTAGGGAAAACACCTTGAACCTGATGGTTCATGTTTTGCATCTCCCACCTGTCCACCTTTGTATCTTCTTGTGTCAGTTTCGCCTCGGCTTCGGGATTTGAACCGTCTCCTCTGGCTTGGGAGATCCTCCATTACATGTGTTTACATTAAGGAAACCATGGGCACGCAGGCCCTACATTTTATTGGAAGAAGGCTCGCAGGTCAAAAAAATTAAATTAAATAAATTTAAATGAAACTATACACATACAAAGGGTCTTTCGTCTAGCTCATGATCATCCATAGTATGCAATGACATTTACGCATATCTAGAATTCAAATTCTTTCAATCGTTCTTTTATTTAGGATAAGATGCGCTCGAATTCAATTAATTAGGATCTTATAATTAATAAATTCTTTATCTTAAATTCCTTTCTGAATTTCCTTTCGATTCTTCTCATCCATATTCCTTGTACGGGTCTTTGTACATTGGTGGAAACCTGGTGAAATTCCATTTCTGGAAAGTACACGGCGTGTAGTTTATAATTACATGGTGTGTATTTTTCTTTTCACCATTTATCCAAAGTACATGTCGGGGCTTTAGCGTGTTTTTTTTACTTTGTAAATTTTAGAGTACACGGCGTGTAGATGAATCATACACGGCATGTACTTCCTTGTTACGCGGTAACCATCCTGGTGATCCCATGTACGTGGTACGCGGCTTATCTTTGTACATGTTTTCACCTGGGTCGGAACGGACTACACGGCGTGTTGTTCCAACATACACGCCGTGTATTCCGGTTTCCACGCGCCGTTCTATTCTGGTCAACACGGCGTGATTAAAACTTAGGCATAATCAATTCACACGACATGGTTTGGCAGACCTGTGCCGGTTCATTGAACCTAAGTACACAGCATGTAGTTTTAATTACACGCCGTGTAATCCCGTGTTGTACAAACAGAAAGAGCATATACTCCAGATGATTTCCTCATTTTTATTTTAATTAAAATTAAAATTAAAAGGTCGTTTCTGTGATATGAATCAAGAAACGAAGGAGGAAGAATAGATCTCGTTAATTCAGATTTATAGAATTATTTATTTCGAATTGAATCAAATATGAATGCGTAAATTATCAATGAAAATTAAATAACTATAATCAATGTTGTAACCTCTCTCTGATACCATTTTAAGGTTCTGGGCGTAGCGGAAGCGCGTGGGTGGATGTGCCCACTTGGCTTTTTTTCATTAGCAATGATCAATCCAGGATCAATACGACGATAAATGCCAGTCTCCACGGATCAAATCACAAAAAAAGACAAAGAAGATGGTTTGTACCGGAACCACAAACAAGGATCGTTACAGGTTGATTATAGTTAATTTAATTAATTATAAAGAAATACCTTTTGGGGGTTCTTTCTTCATTGATGTTCTCGATCACGTTGTCGATGTGATCCGTCGTTGCGTCGTAGAAGCCAAGTGTAGACTACCTCTAGCGGTGATCCACACGTGTACCTTGTATCTCTAGACGTTGCCAAAGGATTCTCCGGGTGCTAGCGTGGAGAATCCTTTTCTTGCGTTGTCCGCCTTAGATCGTCTTGATCCGATGGAAGAGGATCTATCTCGGTCTTGAGAGCATTCATGGAGGAAGAGTTTCTTTTGGTCTTGAAAGAATTCTCCAGAGATGTTGTGCACAACGATTCTCTTGTGTAGGAAAAGATTTGGGGTTGCGAGGATATTTATAATCGAGTTTGAGGTTGTAGAGTTATGACAATAAATAAACGCGTTACACGTTTCATTTATTTCATTAACTCTTATTGAAAACCCCCATGTTGAATAATTAATTCCTTGACATGTGCTCATGCTGATTATAATAAATATCATTTAATAAAATGATATTATATCCTCAAAATCCCGATTGGAAAAACTACATGGCGTGTAATAATAAATACACAGCGTGTACTTGTTTTTAATTGAAAACTACATGGAGTGTACATTAAATGTACACGGCGTGTATATCTTGTTTTCATTTATTCATTTCCTTTCCAAAATAAAACTACACGGTGTGTACTTGTTTTATTTTATTTTTCCTCCATCATTTAAAACAACTTAATATTCCTTGAATAATTATTAAACCACGTACGAGAATAATCTTTATTCAACTCGAGATACTTGGATACACTTAGTGTGTGACCCTCTAGGCCTCTTTCTCATTGGCATTAGGCAGGCTTGCCTAAAGTCCAAGATTACTGTCTAGCAACGGGTCAAGGCACCCAAGAGAAATAAGTTGATGCCGCATTGACGTATCACCTCATACGAACACTTGCTGTTTAATTTAATCCCTTTGTCTCGATATCTCATCAAGCAGGTTTCATGGCAGTGTCATAAACCTATATGATTGATATGTCGTTCTTTGACTACTTGAAATAAACTCTTCGTTTACACCATGGCCATGGAATTTAATGCGACAGCTCTATTTCAATCAAAGGTCTGAGATATCAACTTCCATAAATGGAAGGGACAAATCATTCCTCGACTTATCCATTAACAACATGTCACTCGTCACGCACCCAACGTACCCTACTTCCCACCAACTGTCTGCATGATGGTTTTCGTCAGTAAATCTAAGTGCGCGAGTCATGACATGAGTTAATGATAATATTTCAGTCTAAGGACCATTACACACGCTCGCAGATAGCAATATCTGATGACACCAAGACATGCGGAATTACTACTGGCGGGTCTGTTCTCATAATCTCCCATCTTGGAGATTACCAAGTGCGAACTCCATGAGAGAGAGTCTCATCTTCTTACGAGTACTTGCACATGAAGGCATGTATACTATGTGTCTTATCATAGTATGTCATCCAAACGCAGAACTTTATTTAAGAATATTGTTATAGAATTTAAAGGTTCTCATCATAGCGATGATCTACTATGACCTTATTAATGCAACAAATATTCCAGGACATTATTATATTATAGTCATGCAGAACAATGAACAATATATAATAAGTGAACATTTATGTAATCAAAGTACAAAATAGTTGGTTCTGAGGACACCAACCCTTATAGTTTTGCCTTCCAAATACTTTTTCACTTGGTTTCTCATGAAGAATATCATTCCATTGTCCATCATATTCTCCATTAATATGAATCTTCCTGTTTTCATCCATTTTCTAAAACCCAAAAAGAATAGTGTGAGAGGCAAAAATCATGCTAGGAAAATAACATAATAAAGGGGGAGTACCTTCAATATCTAACATCTTATTTGTAATTTTATGATCGTTACTGTAATTCTATGACTATAACCTATACTTATACTTAACCTTAGGGTCATCCCTAGACATAGCTTAGAAATATCTCTAGGGATCTCACTAAAGTTTTCACATCCTAGTTTCCAAAGGTTGACTAAACCTTCGCTCTGATACCAACTGTAGAGACCCAAGCTTGACGTACATATAAATTACATTACTTTTTCATAATACTTAATACATGAAAAAAACAGACGCCCAAAGACTGTATTAGTTTAGTATCTTTGGAAACTTGGAACATAATCTTCTAATCGTGGTGAAAGATCTACAACATCTCCTATAAAGATATTACCCTTTTTTTCTTACCTAAAACCTTTCTTTATATCCTGGGGAAAAGAAAACATAAAAAGGGTGAGCTCAAATTCTCATTAAGGGCAAACATGGAGAAAATAAAACAAAACATATACATTTGAACATAAAAACATGAACATGATATTTAAACATCAAAATCTTGAGCAATGACATAAAACATGGAAGTACGTAAGGCATAGATCATAAAGTAACTATAATCATGATAAAATAGAATGGGAATAAAATATTTAATTGTGGAAATACATTAAGAAAATGTTATGATTTCCATATTAGCCAAGGCATTGCTGCCAATACCATCATAGTGGAAAAATTCCATTACTGAACCGGGTTTACTTGCCATCCCAACCCTGTATTACTGAACCGGATTTTACTTGTCAGTACAACCATGACTATATCATGAGTTATAAATCTTTACCTAATGCATTGGAGGTAGATATAGGTCTCACCCATCTCATAATGAAATCATTCTTTGGTGTGCCACAAAATAAACATAAATCATTCACCATAACCCAATGAACAAAATGGGTTTCATATATGTCATCCCATCATAACATAATCCATATAGAACAATGGATATAATTTCATAATAAACAAAATAAAACCATGTAAATAATAGGTACATTATACATGAAGTATATCTGTATTAAATAATGTCATCTTAGATGGAAAATAGTTTGGATAAAACACATGAAATGAATTCTTGAAGAAAATATCCTTTCTTCTTCAAAATCATTTTCTTTTCACAAAATGCCATGAAATTTTAAAAGAAAAGGATTTTTTTTAAAATAATAATGAAATATTTTAAAGTAAGATTCATTAAAATAAGGCGTTATGAAACGGTAAAAGTCCATTCATGCCGTATAAGTTAAAAAAACATTCTCCTCGTACTTTTAACGGAAAAGTCAAAAAGTACCACGTATGGTATATAAAAGAAAGATTCTTTCCATAACACAAAGTAAAAGTCAAAGAGGGTTAAAAATGAATTTAAACATACATGGAAGAATATTAAACACTTTAGGAAAAAAAATTTTATGGACATGGATGAAAAATATAACCCCAGTAAATAATTACGAATTAAAAAATCTCGGATAAGAACGAGATTGGAATAATTATCCCTTACCTTATGTCCAATTTCTTCCGTATGTGTTAAAAACTCCTGTATAATAGTTTTAAACATATTATTAACTTTTAACAGAACCATAATAATATTTATGATATCATATATGATTCACTTACAACTTTATATTACCCGTTCATTTGTCAATTTCAGGTTAAAGCAGTGTTTTGGGTAAAATTGTTTCATTTATCGTACGTGTTTGGATTTGTTGTTATTGATATTATTACTTATAAACTGATTTAATTAATTATATAATTTAAAACATGATTTATATATAATATATATTCAGCATATAAATATATATGATAAATCGATAAATGGAATGAAATACACCGTTCATGGAGACGGTCGACCGTACGCACGCATGAACATTGTTTTTGTTTCCTTATTGAATGGAATTAAGTAAATGAAACAAATATTTACATAAATACAGTATCATTATTATGTAATATCTTTAATTATTATTTATTATATATACTTTATAATAATTCTTGAATGGTTAATCATGGAGAATGAATCTCATCGCGTTGTGGAGACGGTAATCCGTACGAACACACGAGCGATGATATCATTCCCATGATTATTGAATGGAATTGGAGTGGATGATATAATTTATCAGAATCATTATGATGTTATAATAATCATATATAATTATTATTTCCACCATTATACCCATACAAGCAATTTTGTGGTGGAAAACAGATTACACCACAGCGTGGAGACGGTATTCTGTACGTACGCACACGCGGTGATTTCATTTTCTGTAAGATGGATAGAAGGTGAAATAGGGTTGTTTCATATTTATAATAACATATAAGTATATTAGTGATACTGATGTTATTACTTTATAATTAAACAAATAAATAAGAGGAATTATAAGTAGAAATAAATTTTAAAGAATCGGTAAAGAATATTACCTCTTCTTTGACGCGACTCTTCTAAACCTCCTCTTAGGGCACTAAAGTTGGTCTTTGAAGAAGACCAGGACCTCTATTATGTTTCTACAGGAGTAGAGAAGGTAAATAGGTAGGGGTTGTCCGAGCTTGAAGGCTTAAAAATGTTATAAAGATGAGAGGGAGGAGGTACCCTTTTATAAGAGAGGGGAGGGGCACTTTTGGAAACCTCTAAAATATTAATTTATAATAAAATAAAACCCCACTTAAAAACCTACAAAAATGACTAATATAGGAGTTTTCACCAGTTACCCTGAGAGAAGTATGTATACAAAAGCTTCTTCAGCTCCAATAGGGAACCATGACAGTGACTGACTATTCATCGAGGTTTACCGACCTCTCATAGTACTCGATGGATATGGTCAGAGATTAGTACTTCAGAGCTCAGACTTTTGAGTGAGGCTTGTGTAGATATATCTGAGCTAGTATCGTCTTTATGAGCATTCCTACTTATGTTGGGGGTGCTCGAGCGGGCTTTGGTGGTCGAGAGCTTCTGGGAAGAGCAGAGACAGCCGGCAGTTGTCAGTGGCGAGTGAGGTAGAGCAGAGACCTTAGTAGCAGGGAGCCTACGTCAGGGACCCAGGCGTGGTAAATGTTTTCAGAGGAGATCCCAGGATAGGGGATCTGCCACACAGGGTTTGTAGGGCGCATCCAGTAAGCTTGAGAGAGGCGATTCTACTCATGTGATGGCAGGGGACATCTCGCTCGAGATTGTACGACCCGCCATACTGCTGACATGGGAGCAGTGGATGGACCACCGAGGCAGAGGAAACGTGTGGAGCAGATAGATCCGTAGGGCGGCAGACGTGGTAGGGGAGCTGGGAGAGAAGCTGGAGGTGGTTGGCATTTTGACCTAGTACCACCACCACCCCCAGGAGGTCCACCCCAGGCTCAGGGAGCTGGTGGAAAGAGGCAGGGATAGCTGCAGGTGGCAGAGGCTTATGACCTAGGTACTCCCGGAATGATTAGAGGTATAATCTGTGTCTTTTCTACATTGGTTGCCGTACTGATAGACACAGGTTCTAGTCATTCCTTTCTGGATGCTTATCTTGTTCGAGACCTTGAGATTCCAGTTGAGCCGTTGACTCGACCCTTACGCTTAGAAACACCTATTGGAGAAGATTCAGAGATCACACACCTCTATAGACAGTGTGACCTGACCCTTGTAGGTGAGAGTTTTAGTTGGAACCTCTTGGTGGTAGCGTCGAGGCCTTACGATGTCATTCTTGGTATGGACTGTCTATCCACAGTTCATGCCCAGATCGACTGTTTTAGGCGAAGGGTGCGGTGTGTCCGCAGTGATGGAATGAGGTTCTCTTTTGTTGGTGAAAGAGAGACCCAGGCAGTGCAGGATGGAATCGTGCATAGAAAGTCACAGCCGATTTCACATCAGTTGGCTAGCCTAGCCCTTGGTAAAATAGGTGTTACGAGTTTCCAGTTTCCAACAGTAGTGGCTGAGTACGAGAATGTCTTTCCGGAGGATGTCTCCGGACTACCTCCCTGTCAGAAGATAGATATCTGCATTGAGTTGCAACCCGGGATGACACCGATATCAGTATCAACATATCAGATGGCTTCTTCAGAGCTTCGTGAGCTGAGGGTGCAGCTGGACGACTTGCAGAAAAAGGGCTTTGTGAGACCCAGCGTTTCACCCTGGGCGGCCCAGTGCTGTTTTCCAAGAAGGCATATGGGAGATTGAGGCTATGTGTGTATTACCGGTGCTTGAATCAGGTGACCGTGAAGAATCGGTATCCACTACCAAGGATCGATGACCTCTTCGACCAGTTGAGAGGGGTGCGATGGTTCTCGAAGGTTGATATGCGATCACGATATCACCAGTTGCGAGTACGGGATGAGGATGTATCAAAGACGGCTTTCAGATGTTTCTACGGTCACAATGAGTACTTGGTGTTGCCCTTCGGTGTGACAAATTCCCCGACAGTGTTCATGGGACTCATGAACCAGATCTTCCAGCCCTATCAAGATCGGTTCATAGTAGTCTTCATCGATGATATCCTTGTGTACTCTGTGTCCGAGGAGGAGCACGCGAGACACATAAGGATGGTTCTGGACACACTCTGAGAGAATAGGTTTTATGGGAAACTCTCGAAGTGTTAGTTCTGGATACAGGAGTTCCACTTTCTAGGACATGTTATCTCAGCAGATGGTGTAGTAGTGGACCTAGCCAATTTAGAGGCAATGTTATCATGGGATCCACCACAGAACGTGACGGAGGTGCAGAGTTTCCTTGGGTTGGAAGGCTACTATTGGAGATTAATTCTTGATTTCTACAGGATTTCAGCACCCATGACATCTTTCACCCAAAAGGGGCAGCCTTTCGTGTGGACAGAGAGATGCCAGCAGGCTTTCCAGCAGTTTAGACAGAGTCTGATGAGCGCCCTGATATTGAGATTACCAGAAGAGGGTGTCGAGTACGTAGTGTTCTATGATGCATTAGGAACCAGTCTTGGTTGTGTCCTGATGTAGAGGAAAGTGGTGATTGCCTATGGATCACGTCAGTTGAGGCCACACGAGCAGAACTATGCGACCCATGATCTTGAGGTGGCAGCGGTAGTCTTCACCTTGAAGATGTGGCGACACTACCTGATGGGCGAGCGGTTTACCTTCTACTCTGATCAAAAGAGTCTTAGATATATATTTTCTCAGAAAGATCTGAATTGGAGACACGGGCGATGGCTTGAGTTCCTCCAGGATTACGACTTTGAGATCGTTTACACACCTGGGAAGGGGAACGTTATGGCAGATGCTCTCAGTAAGAAATCCAGTTCGTAGTTGTTGGATGAGGCGACAAGGAAGTTGGCCTCTTTACAGTTATCCTTTGTAAATAGAGATGATGGAACTTAACTTCAATCAATGGTTGTTACCCTTCCACTCTTACATCGAGTCAGGGAAGAACAATGCGAGGATGCAAGCTGTGAGACTCTACGTGCTCAGATATCCACAGGTGTTGCGGCTGATGGATATTCAGAAGATGGGGATCATGTTGTTATTTTGAGAGGATGTATAGTAGTACCAGTGACATTGCGGGAGGAGGTTCTAAGAGAGTTCCATACATCCCCTTTGACAGTGCATCCAGGCGTGGCAAAGATGTATCATGACCTCCAAAATCAATTCTGGTGGACAGGAATGAAGAAGTATGTGGCAGAGTTTGTTTCTCGATGCCTTACTTGTCAGCAAGTAAAGGCTGAGCACCAGGTGACAGTGGGATTGACTCAGCCCCTTGAGGTGCTAGAGTGGAAGTGGGACGGGATATCCATGGACTTTGTGATGGGTTTACCACATACGTCTAGGGGACACGATTCCATCTGGGTGATCGTTGATTGACTCACCATGTTGGCCCACTTCCTAGCCATACGGGAGAAGAGTTCAGTAGAGAGATTGGGATGCCTCTACGTGCAGTAGATAGTCCAAATTCATGGAGTTCCATCCATGATCGTCTCAGATTGTGATGCTCGTTTCACATCCCGGTTGTGGAAGGGATTACAGGAAGCTTTTGGGACTCAGTTACGCTTGAGCACAGCGTTTCATCCCCAGACTGATGGTCAAACAGAGCGAACCATCTAGGTCCTGGAGGATATGCTTCGAGCTTGCACACTTGACTTCAGTCGTAGTTGGGAGGATCACCTACCACTGGTGGAATTTACTTATAACAATAGTTATCATTCCACTATTGGTATGGCACCATTCAAGGCTCTGTACGGGCGACCTTTCAGGTCACCGCTTTGCTGGACTGACCTAGGAGAGTCAGTACTTATGGGCCCAGAAATGGTGAGAGCTACTATAGAGAAGGTGCAGGTCATCCAAGAGTGAATGAAGACTACATAGAGTCGGGAAAAGTCTTATGCTGATAGGAGGCGGAGGCCCTTGGAGTTCGAGGAGGGAGACCATGTGTTCCTTCAGGTCTCACCTCAATGGGGATTGCGGAGATTTAGCCGAGGTGGAAAGCTATATCCAAGGTTCATCAGCCCTTTTCAGATTCTAAGTAGTATTGGAAAGGTGGCGTATCGCTTGGCTCTACCTCCTCATATGGACTAGGTACACAACGTATTCCATGTGTCGTAGCTACGGAGGTACGTGCCTGATCCATCGCATGGCATCAACTGGGGCGAGCTGGACATCGATGATGGAGCGACCTTTGCTGAGTACCCAGTGGAGATCGAGGATCGGTAGGAGAAGATCCTTCGTGGGAAATCTATTCCCTTGGTGTGTGTCTGGTGGCAGCACAATAATCTTCAGGAGAGCACGTGGGAACAGGAGTCTCAGATTCGCGTGGAGTACCCACATCTTTTTGAGTAGCCTTTGTTTTGGCTTTTTGGGGACGTAAAATCCCTAAGGTGGGTGTGATGTAATGTAATGGATTTTTCCATCTATTATTTTAATATTATATGGGAATTAATTCGAGACCAGGCTCTGAGACGACGTGTAGTTCCGAGACCCGGTGAGCCCGGAACAAATGTTTTAATTTAATTTAATAATTTAATAACGCGCACGTGCGGTTTTCCTGAAAAAGTATAATAACTTCCGAACGGGTGCTCAGATCAGAAATTTTAGGTCACCGTTGCATTAGGAATAGAAATTTTACTTTAGGTGAGGCCTAACATCGGCCGGTGCAGGTCGGTGGTGAAATCTAGTTTTCAGGCGTAACAGTAATAAAATATTTAGTACAAATATTTTATTCTGCAGCGAGATCTTTTTTTTTAAATCTGTTGCAGCATTTATCTTTTATCTTTTTAAATAACAGGCTTGCGCATGGGTCCAGGGTTATAAACCTCATAACCCTGAAACCCTTGGAGGATCTGGAGGCTCTGGAGAAAACCTCCCAATGCGGCGACGACGATGCGATGACCGGATCTTCTCCAAAAAATGCCGCGGATCCAGGTAGGATGTTTAGTTGATGATTTCTTAACCGTTTTTGATTTCCACGAAAAACGCGGACTAATCCACAAACAGATTAGCCAGCGGATCTATCATTCTAGCGGGATGGGATTTAGCGGGAGTCGTGGGGATTTGATTCTTGAAATTATTTTGGTTTTATTCAACCTCCTAATGGTGACGGACCAAGATCGACACGAACATCAATTGAGTTTCATCCCTCTCGATTTGTTGTGTTCTTCTTCCCCAAATTCTTGCGTTCTTCGCTGGGTTCTACGTGTTCTTCATGGGGATATGAACAATGGATCGTTGTGCACCAATTGTGTGATGCAACAATCCCAAATTGAATATCTGGCGTCGGTACAACCGTACGGAGGTGCGGCTGCGGTGGCGACGGACGGATCGAAGCGTATTAGAAGATATCGTTCTTTGAACGATTTCCGCACAGGTGGCCGGAATCGGATTTAAGAGCCAATAGAAGGCTCAAAACCCACGGATTCAGCATCGTGACATCGAGCTGACCCTTGATCTTGAGTTTCACGGCAAATGGACTAGAGAAACGTGATTTGGAAGATCGGCCGAAGCACGAGGAAGAAGACGGTGTTTCTGGAAATTTCCCGACTACACGCCGTGTAGTATGGGCTACATGGCGTGTGTTCTTCGGCAGACCACATGGCATGTACTCCAAGAGTAAACAGACATGGGTTGGGTACACGGCCAAGGACACGACGTGTATACCCTTCCCCGGCCAGACCTGGCCATATACATGGGATACCCCGCGTACTGGTACACGGGCAAGAGACACGGACACGGACAAAGACCATGTACGGGCACATGGCCAGCGTACACAGAGTGAGCCCCAGGTTCTCGGACATAGTGTGTGACTCTTCTTCACGTCGTGTATTTGCTTCCTATTCGACAAGCCAAAGGACACGAGCCGTTTACACGGGCAGCACCCGGAATCAAGGAACACGACGTGTGATTCTTCTACACGTCGTGTAGTTTAGTTTTACACAACTTGGATAGATGACACGGGCTGTTTACACAGGCAGTACCCAGGGTCAAGGAACATGGCATGTAACCATACTACATGCCGTGTAACCAATTCTTCATGGCTTGATCCACTTGTCTTCTGTGACTTAGACTAGTCTTCTTAGGGTTCGTACCCTTGGTCTTTTCCCTGAAGGTTCTGGTATCATTTCCTACATACAAGAGTATGATCCCTTCAGTAGGACTTCCTGAATAGAGTTTTTGGAATCCCCTTTGTGAGACTTAGAGTCGGATCCTCTATTCATTCCTGGAACCCTGGGTAGAGTTCTTGGTATCGACATGACCAACTTTACCCGGGCGCCGATCCTCTGCTTAGCGAATTAGCTCAGACTGAGTTGTCAGAATCACCCCATGACTTGGTCGTGATCCTCATCTGAGCATCATGTTCTCATAGTACTTGTGGAGTGTGTTCTCCCGGAACGAGTACTTCGTATCTCTCTCTTCAGGCCTAGGATTGTGTTCTCCCAGTTGCATGCTTAGTGGAATCTTCGAGCTGGATCCTAGTGGTGGTATCGTGATAGTTGATCGTGTATGAGTATATATGGATGTTCTTGTTATATGTTCTGTAGACATATACTATGTGGAGCTGAATGTATCTTTCCTTTGTGGTATTTCCATTTTTGTATTTCCTTTGTGGTTTTGAGGTGTCCTACTGGGTATTGTTATACTCAACCCTGCACAGGCTTTGCCCGCACGTGACGTGTCTTGTGAAGACGAGCGATCCATTGATAGGATTATAGGCGGACCAGGACCGGACGGTACTCAATGAGAACAGACAGGCCGAGGTGTGTTCCTACGTCTATAGACTGCAGTCCCAGCACCTTTCTTTACAGGTTGGACTTTGTTACAGACTCTCTTTTGGTGGGATTGTACTTTTGGCCCAGGGTTTTACTTTCTTGTACTTTACATTCCTGTCGTACTCTGTTTGTTGGGTTTTAGTGTATGCATACATATTTTCCTTTTTGTAGTTTTTACTTTTCAGCTTTTTGGGCATGGAAATGTGTGTGAATGTGTACAGGTTTATAGGGAATGCCTCCCAGGTTAGTAGTATGCCTACTTGGTGCTAGTCACCATCCCCTGGCCTATTGGAGGCAGGCTTCGGGAGTTTCGGCTCGGGACCCACTGGGAAGTTTCATGACATTAGTGGTTAGATATGATCATGAAATCCATACAGTTAGATGCTTGTCTCAGTAGATAATATTTTTCCAGATCTTATGATCACCTTCCCTTAGAGGGACACCATAGGTGTGGGTCCTCAAAGCCATATATCAAACATAGAGGGATTCCTGATAAATGGTTTAAGCCTGAAAATAATTCCTTAATCCTATCAAAGGGCCACAATATATATGAAAAAATCCTCATAGGGCCTCCATTGGTGTGGGTCCTCATAACCGAACTATGTGGGCTTTGATTCTCATCCAAATATGATATATAGGAAGCCTCCATAAGGTCAAAACCCAACACTCCAAATTAAAACATAATACTCTTTTTCCCACATTACTAGTTGGGTTAGGTCTAAAACGGGATCTTAAAACCTTTTTGGGTTCCTTGGGTAGCCTTAGAATAAGTCCCACACCAAATATTTTCTAGGAACCTTTCTCTTAGACATCCTTGCCACATGAAGTTAAACTACATGGTTTGGTAGACTTCACCTGACCTAAAAATTTATGATGTGTTTCATTAATTGGAAATTAACTATTTTGGTTTTCATTATTTTCTCAAGGATACATAGAAGGCTTGTCTTTTGGGTCAAATCCCAATATCAAAATAACACCGATCTACTTGGATGATGATAAACTATAGAGCACCCCACTACGTGGATTAAAACTGACATCATAGTAATAAATGAAAAAAAATATCTAATACTCTCATAAAAGGGTACCATTTATATAGAAATTTGGATACATATAGATGCCTACATTGATGACGAACCTCAGACACATATAGATGATTCTAAATTCAATTCATGCTAATAATTGATTTTTATCCTGGGGGTGACACATGTTATATTTATGAATTAATGAAAGATTTATGAATATGTCTTAAATATTTAAGAGAGTCCTAGAGTAGGAAAAAGTTCCCCCCAAATGGGTTTGATGAGACTGAACTCCTATCCTCTAGAACAATGTTTTTCACTAAGTGTTATTAGAATCATTTCTAAATGACCACCTTCATTTGGAAAGTAGGTTCATGAAATATCTAGAAAAAGGAAACCATTGGGTGTTTCTAGTTCCCCAAAAAAACCCATTGGAGGCCATATGAAAATATATAACTTCATATGAATGATTATAAAATCATTCAAACCCCCACAATCATACAGTTGAACAAAACACATAAACGTTTTCATCAGAAACAATAGCCCTGTAGATTTTGAAATTATACTCATTTCTTTTTTTTCATATTGTACTATTTTTTTTCTTTTATTTAGTGTATATATCATTTATATGCAGTATTACATTTTGAATATATCAAATAATGTTAATTTTTTCTTTGTTGATTGCATATATTTTATACATTACTCTAAAATGTGACACACATGTATATTAAGGAGTAAATTTCTATTTATAAAAGTTAAAGTCATTATATTCTTTCCCCATTTAAAAATTTCATCCTATAAATATTAATTAATACTCTATGATAAATATATATAAGGGTACTTCCATTTCATCACACACTCATGTTTCCATGTTGCCTCTTCATACTTATGATTTCACAAAAGTTACTTTAACAAGGTGAGTTATCCTATTTTGTAGAAAATTGTTTATATATAACAATATCATCATAAACTACTCCTCTAAAAGTTATCATGTATCAAATAAACCACCTTTAGATTTAGAATATGTGAGGTATCTGTTATGTACTTCCTCTATAGGGTTGTATAGGACACATTATGTACATGAGGTGGGTTTAGTGGAAGGGAAGTCAATTAGTCATAACTCTAACATGATTAAGAATCTAAATGAGTATACTATATCTAAGACATATATTTAGCTTCTCCCAGAACCAGATCACTCTCCTCCATAGAGATATATGAATGAATAATTTATCTCTAACCTTAAACATTTGGTATTATTGAATATTTTTAACATTTTTATTCTATCCACTATATGATTCTATTGGAACCCAAAAAATGTGTTCCATTAAATTTTCTATGATGTACATAATATTTTCCTCACATAGATGATATGATTTGGGTTTAAGATGATTTAGTTTCAAACTTAATGAACCAGAAACAAATGAGGTTTTGATATGATTCATGACTTCTCACACACCGAGGGGTGGAGACCCTTTAAAAAATATTTTCCAAACTAATAACAAGGTGATGAGAGCCTCCTACTAGGAGTAATCCATGAATATCATACATTATTAAATAAAATGATGCTATAGGATTAAGATCAATATTTAGATCCATTTCATTCCTCCATTTCCCTTTGAAGACGCTAATTAAGGGAAAATATTATACGGAGGAGAATACCACATTCTTCGATTGGATAACTCCTTGCTCCAAAATGTACTTCTAGATAATCTGTTATGGTTTTTTAATGTTCAAATGGGTTTTTTTTTTAATTTTTTCAGTTTTTTCCTAGAATTTTTCATGTGTGGCCTACCTAGGAACTCACCCAATGTCCTACTTTAGTCTCCATAGTTCGCATTTCATTTAATCATGAACCCTTTTACTAATAGGTTTAATTTACCAATGTAGGAACCCATTAAAACTCTATGCATGATCCCAGAGGTACTCAAGCATTTGATGAAGCTATAAATTGGTTCTTATAATGGTTATGGGTGGTTATAAACCCCTATATGAGCACCCAATTTAGGGTATACCAATAAATGAAACACCCATCCTCCTATCCTGAGATGAAACCTTGACAGAAAGCACATGATCACATGGAGATCCTATCACTAGGAACAATTATTCAGAAAAACCCTCCTTCTAGTAGTTTTTGAATAAAAACATTAGGACATATGATAGAAAATTTTGTTCCTAGGACCTATAAATTAGAGTCATTCCCATTATATATCGAGAGTCACTATGGAAAATTTTTAGGATGGGTTAAACACAATTTGGTTTGTGATACCCATAACCCCAATCATGATCCTAGAGAATACCTTGGTCCAAGATACTCATCTTGGTTTCCTTGTATTCCTTGATTAGTGATACTTTTCTTGATTTCTTCATATTCTTTGTGTTACGATACTCTTCTTGGTTTCCTCATATGACTTGAGTCAGGATACTCCTCTTAGTTTCCTCATAAATCTTCATCCAA
Source organism: Viscum album (assembly GCA_963277665.1). NCBI lineage: Eukaryota > Viridiplantae > Streptophyta > Magnoliopsida > Santalales > Viscaceae > Viscum > Viscum album. The sequence goes on from OY728155.1 coordinate 392,205,085, forward strand.
GATACCCAACTTGGTTTCTTCAATTAGTGTGTGTCGTGATTCTATTCTTGGTTAATATAGTATATTAACAAAACACATTTTTTCGGATAAAATGGAAAGGCTTACTAGTGTATATGTACCACACCAACCCATTTCTAAGTACTTTTCTCCTAGTAGTCCACTATAAATGATAGTAAATTTCTTGAATGTTTCCATTGATGCCTAAACATAAACGTTTCTGATATGGTCCTTGTAACCCAACCATAAAAGATCATACTTGTCCAATTAAGTCGTACTAGACTATATGGTTTTTGATTCCCTTCATAGTTATACCTAGGAATCCCCTATCATGGGATTAATCCCAAATCTACAAATCCTTATGACTCTAATAACTATAGCCCATCACCTTCTTGGATAGAAATTAATTAATTAGTACCTTTCTATATATAATTAATATATAAAGAAACCAATGATTTTTATCAAATGAGAAATTTTATAATTCACATGTTTATTTTCCCCTAACATTCATGTTTTTAGTCAATAAATGTCATAAAAATTGTAACTAGTGTTGTTTCTTATAAGAATTTCATGAACATGTAATAAATATAAAATATATCCCTAGAATAGGTAACAATACCCCTTAAGGGATAATCTAATATCGCATAATATCATCTGATAAAAGGTTACATATTCACCACCCTAGGTGACCTAAAGGCCTCATAGATTTGGAAATCAGTAGAGTTTCTTGAGATCCAAAACAAAAAAAATAGTCCCATGAAAAAGGAAATCATAAAAACAACTAATATCATATTTTATTGAATTAATTGATCAATCACTATCTTTTATTTAACCAGTTATGGTCCTTATATATTATTCTCTCAAACTTTGTCACAATATTTTGGATTTATAAACTTATTACCATAGATGGATTTAGTATGATCCATCTGAATACTGGAGAAAATGTTATTATTTCATCATAACACTAATACATGAAGTTGATTTAATCCTCATTTAATGTCTTTAAAGAATGAATTGAGAATTTATTATGGAGTTTGAATAGTCATTTTAGATTTACCATATGTTTGAGGGTGTTAGGGAATACTAAAGATCACCTTTGTATTAAAGAAATTTTGAATATTTTCCAAGATCATTGAATTTAACATTGGATATCAATCAAAGATGATTAATATTGGTGTTCCATGAAATCACACCAATTCTCTTATGTATTTCATTTTAATTTATCCAATGTTACAAATTCACAAATATAGTCTATGTGAGTAGCATTTATAAGATAATCCAATATGACCCATATATTATTATTGCTTTTAGATGATTTTAAAACACACATGATAAAATTCATAGTAATGTTCTTTAATTTCTATAATAGTATGGTTAATGGATACATAATAGCCTTGTATTTCATTAATTATCAATTATATTTTGGTATAATAAGCACTTTGATTTATATTACATGAACTATAACATCATATTTTCCAAAAAAAATGTTCTCTCAGATATCTCTAAACATATTTCTGATTATTTTGAGGATAGAAATTGTTGATATATTATAATTGTCTAATAGCTCCATATTTATCTCAATATATAATGGTATACATAATTATGTCCAAAATCTTAGAACAATATCTATATCAACATTAAACTCTAATAGTTTCCCCATAATAATAAGATTCACCTTATTTTATATCCCCACATCATCCCATTGAGAGCCCTTAGTATTTTCGAGGATAATTGGTTGATAAATCATTTGATAAAGGTATGATGTTGTGCCATTTATTATAATTCCCTTGATGATACTTTATATTCATAACAATATTGGATCCCTTTTAATCCCCATCATGGATAAGGTTGTATGATCATTGTTATTAGATAATTTTCCACCTCATTTACCTTTTTTTAAATGAATTATGTATTCAAAGTCTCTGATTAGCTCTAATCATCTTCATTAGCACATTTTATGATACTTATTTTTGAATATTTATTTTAAACTATTTTGATAATTATATATGATTTCACCAATTAAATGGTCTGTTATATATAAAAAATTATTATGGCCTAGTATAATTATTTAAGTATTTCCCTTATATTATGGGTATCTTAAACCATGAGGAGTAATGTTATAGACGTGGGTATCCTCACCACATTTTAGTAGTGTTTATTGTGTCATGGGTGTGCTTTCAAAGGAAGGACCATCTCATAACATGTAGTTTGTGTCATGGAGGGTAACTATTTTTTAGTGAGTGGTTCTTCCATGACGGGTTAACATTTTTGGTTGAGGGTAAAGGCTTCATCATAGTGGGGTGCCCTATGCTAAAGTGGTTATATTGTAGGCAAGATAGCTTCGTGGAATACAATATTATAATATGGTGGTCTGGTGGCTTAGGAAACCTAACCCTAACCCATATAGAGGCCCCAAATCATATCCTATAGGGAAACTACACAAATTTTCATGGGTAGGGGAAACATTACAGGGTAAGATAAGTCATTCCATAGAGTACTGTGTCCATTTTTTATAGTGTTAAATTAATTTTGTACCGCTATCAAGTTTTACCCCATCAAATTTTACCACCTTTCTCATTCGTTTCCCCTTATTCATGGGACCATCAAATCCCTTATGTTAATTTATTCTCCTCCTTTATCTGAAGTTAGTATTCTTGGATTTTTTAGATATTATTCAAGTTAAATCCTTTTTCCATTATGATTTTCTTCTCTCTTCATGTTTCCCCTACTCCAAACTTTTTCTTTCCATATAATGGTTATTGATACATAGGTTTCCATGCTAAATTTTTTTTACATGGGATTTTAAATGTTAAAATTTATCAATGTTCTCTAGGGTTTCATTCCCTTTTAATCTAGTGGAATATCACCTCTAATGTCAATGAAATCATCAATTGATAGTTGGTTACCATATATTTTTTAGTTATAAAAACATAGATTCTCTCCACTTTTAAATGATTTATACTATAACATCCCACACTCCCAGAACCCAAATATAGTATTTTTTACCTAATTGGTAAAATGTTCAAGATTTTTCAATGGATCAAACCATTTTATCATCTTGGAAGACTAGATATATCGATATATTACACTTGAAAAACATGAGATACAACATGAATATATTTCAATAGTTTGATTATCCCTTCCATCATATCCCTTGAAAATTACACATAGTCATCCTATATGTTTCATGAGGAAAGGAAAACAAATAAAGGTGATATTGGACGGTTAGTAAGAAGTATTATATGATAGAATCTTACATAACATAAACATTCCATATGTTTTATGAAAATAAAATATGAACAACATGAATCAATAGTAAACTAAAATATATGGCATACTATATCCATTAAAATTAATGAATACATGGATAAATGTAATAATTGACCTCATATTGATGGAATGGATAACGCAGGAGATTAAAAACTTTTTTTCAATGCCTTCTGGTAAGAAACTTTCCTATCATTGGAGGAGGAATACACCAAAAACCAACATATTTTATCTGATAAGGTTTTTAGATTTATAATGGGGAAATATAATTTTGGGCCCAACCTCTCACTTTCTTAGGCCCAATGAAATCACCGTAAGAGTCGTCAATACCATTCATATCTCTACTCGATGATATTCTTGTTGAATAAAACATTGATATTTTTATATTGAGATATAAATACATTAAATAATTCCTCATATAATTGAAAAGTGTGGATGTATATGATAATATCACTTAATCATCTTGGAATATTTGGGGTATCATTAAAGTAACATGAACTAAACTTATCAAAGAAATATAGTGGAGAGGGTACATAAAATGTTCTAGGTAGTATATAGAATACATTAATTGGATTTAGTAGATTTTGTTGGTAGGTAACCAAGGAAATGGTAAGAAAAATCCTTCATCATGGTTTATTGAGGGCATGTGAATATTTCAAATCGAATTTACTAGGAGTGTTTTACCATGTGTCAAGTATTAGGACAACTCATTATATATAATGGTTATGATTCATTCAATGCTAAAATAACCCTTTTCAAGGTTATTAACCCTAGTTTCATATATTCCACTTCTACATCCACTCTTTAGTATCTATAAAATATTTAAAAAAAAGCACACACACTTTTACTTTACCAAAAAATAGGATGATTCCAGCATATAAAAGGTAACTCTTAAATTAAAAGAATATGAGAGAGATATACCATTATAGACTTGTAAATCCATTACATTTTCTTGATTATAATGGAAAAATTCTTCCATTATAATTAATTGACCAAAAATAAAATAAAATAGGTTGTTATTGTAACCTGAATCCCAATGAATGAAAATTAAGAAGGAAAAACCCCATTTATGGCTTGGGTAGAAATCCAATAATAAATTATTTTAATAAATGGATTAAAATTAATATTAAAATAACATTAGTAAATTAATTTCATGAAATAACATCTCAAACATGTATTATATACACCACATAATTGAAATGAGGTTCATAATACCAAATATGACCTAGAGAGTGGAATTTGAGACGGAGCACACTTAAATATTTTTTGAATTCCTAGAACATACTTTAACCTCTTCTATAATAAATATTATTATCTTAATAAATTAATTAAAAAACTTACTAATATCTATTTTGGATCATAATCATCTGAAATGTTCATTCTCTACATGAATTCTTCTAATTTCATGAATTAATGCTTATAATTTTGATCATTTGTATAAGTTTTCTAATTAAGGTGCTCATATTTATTACTATTCATAAGTGTATTATTAAAAAGATATTAAATTTATTGTTATTAATTATATAAAATAATTTTTTTGTTTCAAATACATTTCTTGAGTGTTTTCGATATTATCCTTCATGATGGAGTTAATAAAAATCACGTTTTGGTGATTTTTGATGAATGAAGCGTGTTTCCTAAATTGATAAATTAGATATTTAAATAAAATATCCAAAAAAAATATTATCTACACATTTATTTCATATTATATTAGTAAACAATTTTTCATAGTCATCCCTTGTATAAATGTGTAGTATTGTTCAAGTAGGTGGTTAAAACGAAACAAATATTAAACTACCATGATTAGTGGATTATTACGACATGGTTTAGTTTTAATATCCTTATATAATATATTAATTATCTTATTTATATATAATAATTATAATGCCTTATAATAAAAATTTATCTATTTGTAAAATTACTCAATTTGAATGAAACATTATCCTCATTGTACACTTATTTTAAATGATCAAAAAATAATGACTATTTGTTGTTCATATCATTACTTGGATATTAAATTTATCACAATATAATGATAATTATGTCAAGAAAATAAAATTTATCCTTTAATACCATCCTTATGCCCAACATTGTAATATAGTGAAGGAAAATGAAACACATTACATATAGAGGCAGTAGTATGCACATTGTATGAAGAACAATTTTTTTTCTTAATTGATGGGGTATATGAATAAATAATGATAATAAACTAAATATAGTAACATTAAATTATTTAAATTATAATGATATAATTTTATTAGTGTGTATAGAATAAATTTGAATTGTGATAATTAAGAAGATAAATCAGTAGTTGATAATACTCACATCAGGGACTTTATTTCTCCTTAGAAATATCAGTTAATTTAATGGAATTAGGATAGGTATAAGTGAATATGGGATTATATTACTAAGATATGGTTATTGGAAGATATTTTTTATAGAGTTTCAAATATAAATTAGAATGGGAGGTGTGTCATGAATTGGTAAAGGTGTTCCCTTTTAGATGTGAAGGGAGGGGTAGTTTTTGGAACACCTTTTATTTTTTCAATAATGAAATGGAAATATTAAAACACCGTTGTCTAAAAAATGGAAAAAGTAGGGGACATAGTTTTTGGTCAAAAAAATGCTACAACATTTAATTATATTATTTTTTTAAAAAAAAATTCTTAAATCTTGTACACTAGGTTACACTCAATTTATACCTTTTTCTTTTACCTTGGTAATTAATTTAATTTAAAAATAGAAATATTAAGTATTGTATCAAATCTAATAATTATAATTTTAAATGTGAAAATAATTATATCTATTAAAATTTATAAAGTTTTTAAATTTTAATTTTAAAATAAATACATTTAATCATGTAAAAAACCATTTTTATAGAAACATAATTTTATAGCTTTGAATTTATATATAGTGTAAAAATGAGTGAGTTATTAATATTATTTACCTAAATTGATTTATTATAAGATAAATAAATGTTATGAGTCTTTCGATGTAATAAAAAATCAAATCTCCCTTGAAAATATTACATTTAACAAAAATACCAAAACATGGTTTTTATATTATAATATAATTTTAATTAGTTCTAATTTATTTACATAGGTTTTTTATGTTAAAATAATATTTTAAAATGTATAATTTTATTACTTAAGTTCATATTTTATCACATAAATCGGTTTCTAATATTATTGTTCATTATTATATAAAAATAATATGATATAAATTAAAAGTTCAGTGAAAAACAAAATTTTAAACTAAATTAGGCCTTTTTAGAAGAATCTAAAAAATTCATACTAAGATGATTTCAATATGACTAATTAAAAAATTCAATTAGTTTGGTCAAATTAAATTGATAAAATTTAATATTTAAATTATGTATTGAATAATGGTTATTTAAAGGGTGCATCTATGCAATAATATTAGAAAAAATCTATGAAATAAAAGAATGCAAAAAACCATAATCAAATAATGTATTAATATATATTAAAAATACATCAAGTGTAAATCACATCACTTAATTATCATGATCTACTATGGAGATAGTGATTGTGAATTCCTTTCCTTATTCCCCTAGTTTGGGAGGTTTTGGGCATATTTTATTCATTAAATCAAGGTTTGGAGAAATTATTTGTATAATTCCCAAACTCTTTTCAATTGAAACAGTGCAGTTTGGGTAGGTCATTAGTTGTGACCTTCTTCTTTTATATTATATTAGTCATCCACTTATCCTTTCGCAATTGTGGGATCATTTTCATACATTACCACACATAAAACACTTCTCTAATCCTTCAATACAATTACCCAAGTGCTTCTATGACAACCCATATCTTTAATACACCTTAATTCTTGATTTATTACCTAATGATACTTATAATACAACCATATCAGATCGAGAGGCCTTGTTTATTTGGAAATTAGGCACATGAAATGATAAATTATAACATGGGTACAACCTAATTATTTAAGAACTCCAAAACATGCCTTTGTATTCCTTAGGTCTTTTAAAATTGCATGGGATAACATGGAGATGTACCTAAGAAAGGGGTGATACATGAAGCCTAAAATGGTAATAATCAAATCATATAATGATGGAAGAAATATATATTTTTCAATAGTAATATCATTGAGACATTAAGGGTTGAGAATCATAAACATGAATATGACAGTATGGAATAATATAATAACATGAAGGAAACATAGGAATATGGAAACAACATAAAACATGACATCAAAAGAATAAGTCAGGGATAACCTATATGACATAGTAATATAGTGTACATAGGATAAACTCATATGCAACATACATGGAATATCATGAGATAAAAATGTTACCCAATTAATTAGAGAGCTATATAATTCTTATCCCACCCATCAGATTCATATCATGTACATGAATAAGTGGTCCACATAGATAATTCAATATATGATCATATTTCAACAAATTTAATCACATGATTAAGTAGTGTGGGTTAATAAATGGAATTACATAATCATTGAAGTATAGGTACATCTAGGTGAATACCATTTCGTGGAATTGGGTATGGTTATTCAAAATATAAATTTTTGACATGGAAAATCATACGATTATTTTAGCAACATAACAGTTGTACGTGAAGATTCATAGAATGGATAGATAAGAGTGACAGTGGTCTCTAATCACTTGGGAATCACAAGGACAGTAATAATAATATGTAAAAACATATAAAAATATGATAATTTGTAAAAAAAATAATACGAAGAAGGTTCTTGAATAAAGAGGAGAATGACATGATTACTTACCTTGAGAGGGTGATTCTAAAATCTTGGGGGACTTATTAGGAGATTGGGAAAAACTTGGGAGGGATATATCGAGGGAAAGGTAGAGTAACATCATGATCTAAGGGTTTTTAGTGAAGGGGAATGGGAGGTTGGGTGTATTTATATACAAAAAGAGAGTTTAGTTCTATATTAACTTCTAAACATAGATTTTGGACTCTCTATAACAAATTATTCAAAACCAAAAACCATCCCATTTTTTTATCCTATGGTTTCATCCAAAATTGGAGTTGATTTAATTATTATATAAGTCCAACTAAAAATCTCATTAAAATGATAAACTTGGTGATGTTGAAGTAATTCATGTTTATAAATAATTGATTTTAAAAGCTTAGAATATAATATAGGTTTTGGATAATTCTTTAAGGGTTAATAAAATTATTCAAATAACTTCAAAAACACATTATGTTATCGTTTAAACATAATTTTAGGAATGGATACTCTTTATTGTGTATATTAAATTAATTTTGGGATTTTATGATGTCATATTGCATACCATATATTTATAACATGTTTAATTTTAACCTAAAAAATCATCAATCATATAAAACTAATAAAAATTCACTACTGAATAATATTTATATGGGATCCTACCTTTTTATTATTTAAAATTTTCATTATATGGAAAAGATATAGGATGTTTTAATTTTTAGATTCATGGAAATAAGGAAACTAATACATGAAAACACAAAACAATCATCCAAAACCACTTGAAAGGATACTTCATGGGTTTATCCAAAGTTACTTTTACTGCATCTCATATCCTCGGGACATACATCAAAGCAAAGGTGTGAACATAAATCCCATTAAGGGAATAAGAAAGGGATACATTTACAATGTGATCATTAGGAATATAAATAATAACATTATGTACGAAAATATATCATTAACAAGATAACATGAGGAATTTCATAATAAATTAACATGAATTATAACATAGAAATGTGTCTAGAGTATAAAATGAGACATTTATAAGCATATCATAACGGTTTTCACCAGGGCATCATAAATGAAAATTACCAGGTTATTCACCAAGGTATCATAAAACATGTCATCTTTAGATATTAAATTCTTTATCAAATTCATTAGATTTATATCCGAGTGAACCCTTCATATGCCTTCATTCATGTGATCTATAGAGATCATAATAAATCATTTCATTAATAACCCATGGAGAATAAAGAATAGGTTTATAAACAAAATTATGTCCTAAAAATTGTTTAAGGAGATGATCACTACATCATACATAACCCATGAAAAGGTAATTTGGTATTAATATATGTAAATACCTGAATTAACAAATCATTTTTACATCTAGGTGAATACCCACAGAACAAGAAGAGTTTTGGGTATTCATAAAAAATTAGAATTTCACTTGTAAGAAAAATAAATTATACAGCATTATAGGTAAAAACATAGAATAAAGAAAGGGAAATTTAGAGTGAACAAATTTATTCCATTTATAAAATACTATTCTTATAGTAATGGGGTAATAAAATCTGAAAAAAAAAGAAATTTGTTAAACAATTAGAAGGAATACCACAAAAGGTACTTGAATATGAAAGAGAAGTGGAGAATTCTCTAACCATTAATAGTTTCTGCTAAAACATGTGGAACAAAACTTAGAGGAATAAGAAAAAATTGGGGGGGCACTATAAGAGGAAAAGTGAGTATAAATTCTTGTAGGATGGATTTGGAGTGAAGGGGAGGTTGAAATGTTTGGGAACTTACAGAAAAATTGGATTAATTGTTTAATAATTTCCCAATATAGGACTTAGAAATATATGTTATGGAAAATAAAAAGCCATTATCTTAACTATAGTTTATACTCACAGTTTTAGACATTTGAGTCATATATTATTACATTTTAATCTATTTTAACCAAAAATAATTTTTAATACTTCTTTGGACATGTAAAATTAAATTTGACATAAAATAATGTTTTTAAAATATAAAATTACATTTTAGAATTTGGAAAGTTACCTGTAGGTTCAAAAATTAATTAAAAACTATTAAAATACCTAATATTAATTAATTAATATATTTTAGGTCTTGGATTTTGGTTAATTAGTTATTACCTCATTATAACATAAATATGAATTCATAAAACATAGTGAAAACCCAAAATTGTATTTTTATTATTCATTGAAGAATAAAGTATTTTAGAAAAGTATAAAAAAATATCCAAACATAATTTTGATTTATTGATTTAAAATATAATATTTATTTCATCAAAATAATTCTCTAAATATGATAATTTTAAATTTTAAATATAAACATCCTTATTTATTATAAAATATAAGTTTTTATGACAATTTCAAATTTATAACAGATATAAAAATTTCACAGGAAATTATAAAATTATTTTATAATTTATACTTATATAAGAGTTTTTTAAAATAATTTTTCATAAAAAAATAGTATTTATAAAACCTGAGTTTTTTATAAAAGTGTATATAAATTATAAAAACACAATAATGTAATATTTGTGTCAAATAATCAATTTATCAAATTCATCTTACTTAAAAGTAAATTTTTTTAAAAAAATTATTCTCAAAATGGGATTGATGGAATAAAAATTTTGTTTATAAAAAATAAAGTACACTTTTTTTGTAACTAAGTCCTAGATTCATAACCTCTTATTAAATTCGTGTATTCCCTAAGGGAAAGGTGTGTGATAGTGGTTTTTTTCTGGGGTGGCTCGGCTAACATTGGTTGATTGGTAATCTACACTAACTTTCACTTCTCTCATAAGATACTTAATTCAAGTATCACTTTTTGATGCTGGGCTTGTCCATGGTCAAGGGAAAACCTGAGTGATGTTATCTCTATCCCATTTTTTGAAAAATGTTCTTTAAAAAATATGAATCTACTGGTTGAGGCCCACATTTCTCTTTTCTTAATCAATTATCATTTTTCATTACTACTTATAAACACTGATCATAATAATAAAATTTTTACCAATGGGTATAGTTCTAAATGATCAAATAGACTAATTTTTATATTGACCAATGTTCATATTTGACCAAAGGGCGTATTACTATTCCAACAATCACATTTCTCTCTATAAATACCGCATCATTATTTCACTCAAAAATCCATATAATTCCTCTTAAGGTTATAGTTTTATTTTCAAATATTTTGATTATTTTTCAAATATTTTGTTTCATTTTTGTAGTTTTGTTCATGGGGTAATGATTTTGGGTAGATTATAATGATTGATATTTTCCCATTTTAGATCTTCTATTATATATTTTTTTCCAATTATAATGTCTGGAATTTTTATTTGATTATTAGATAAATAATGTAATGATATTTATTAATGAGATAATTTTTTGTTAGTTTCTATATATTTTTTATGTTTATAATATTATATAACATAACAAAAATTTGATCTGGAAATATATATCACTTAAAAAAGTCTGGGTCATTACAGTCTTCCTCCTTTGAGAAATTTCATCCGTGATATTTCAACTCATTCTATCAGTTAGAAAAGGGTGAGAGAACTTCTATCTCATTATCTCCTCTAGTTTATCACTTTTCTTCTTCCTATTTATGGTTCTTACACAATAAATTTTCAAAGTTATTTGAATTTTGTGTATATCTTTTCCTTTATATTCCAAGATCTCCAATGAATATTCCATTAAATTGAGCTCATGTTCCAGTTGTACCACCTCCATATTCAGTACATATAAGGGATCATGTATGTACTTCATTAAGATAGATACATGGAATACATCATTAAATTGATACATATTTATTGTAAGTTCTAGTCAATTATACATTCCACCTATGTGATCAAGTATTTCAAAGGGTCCAATGTACCTAGGACCAAGCTTCCATTTCTTTCCAAATTGCATGAGTATCTTCTATGGAGATATTTGAAGGAATTTTTTTTCTATAAAATTAAACTCTAAGTCCTTTTAACTATTTTTATCATAGGAAATTTTTAAATAGGAATGGAATTTCTATATTTTCGGATTCCATTAACCTTATTTGTCATCTCTTGCACAAGATCAGGCCAAAGTATCATTCTCTCGCCAACTTCATCCAAACAAGTAGGGGTTCTACATTTATTCAGTTATATATATTCATATAGTGCCATTTTAATACATGAGTTGAATCCATTGGTGTATGAGAACTCAATTAATGGGATGTGTTGATCTCATTCACCTTTAAATTACATTGATCATGTTCTCATCATGTCCTCAATTTTTGGATTATTCCTTTCAGACTGGCCATCATTTTGGAGGTTGTAGAAAATACTAAAATTCAATTCAATGTTCAGATCATGTTGACAACTTCTCCAGAATTTAGAAGTGAGCCTTGGATCATGATCAGAAATGATTGAAAGTGGTTCCCCATGTAGACTCACCACTTTATTTACCTATATCTTTGATATTTGGTCAAGAGAGAAATTCTCTCGAATAGCAATGAAATAGGAAGTCATGGTGAGTTAATCCACTATAACCCATATCACATTGTTTCCTTTGGATGTCCCTCAAAGACCAATGATGAGTACAATAGGGATATTATCCCACTTCCATGTTGGTATGTGTATTGGTATCAATACACCTTTAGGATGATGTCATTCCACCTTCAATTTTTGGCACACTAATAACCTTACAATGTATTCAGAAATATATGTTTTCACATTATCCCACCAATAATGATCACGAAGGTCTCTATACATTTTAGTGCTTTGGGGATATATGGAGAATGTATAGATATGAGTTTCCACTAACAACTCCTTCTTTATATCCAGGTTATATGGGGCACATATCTCTACATGAAATATTAGTACACCTTCTTGATCAATATTGAAATCAGGAATCTTCTCATTCTTCACATATTCTATATTATTGTGTATCAAATGATCATCTATTTGATCTCTCTTGATCATATCTAGTAATAATGGTTGTGAAATAATTTCAGATAAGATTGATGATATCCCTTCCCTTGTGATTCCCATGTCTAACCATACTAGTTACTTGATAAATGGATCTTCTTGAATCTTCATCATTGAAATCACAATAGGGTATTTCCTACTTAATGCATTAGTGAATTTTTTCCATATTCTAGGGTTATATTAAATTAAATCGTCATAGTTTTTATGAAGCTCCAACCCTCTACTTTGTCTCATGTTCAATTCATTTTACATGAATATATACTTCACACTTTGTTGGTCTGTGCATATATCAAATTTCTTGCAATAAATATAGTGCCTCTAAATATCTAGAAAAAATGACTATAATTAACTCTAGGACATTCATAAGATAATTACACTTATAAGGATTTAACTATCGAGATAAATTAGTGATATCCATGTCTTATTCCATGAGGACACACCCAATTCCTTTTAGAGATGCATCAATATAGATAAAAAATATCTATGATAGAGGTTAGAGTTAACACAGGTATAGTAACCAATCTCTTCTTCATTTTTTGGAAACATTCCCCACACTCCTTTGTCTAGATGAACTTATCTCATTTTTGAGTTAAATTTGTTAGTGGGTTATAAATTTGTGATATTTTCACGAACCTCCTATAATATCCTGCTAAATCAAAGAAACATTGAATCTTAGTTAGTGTTGTAAGATTTGGAAACTCTTTTACATCATTTTTGTTGGAAAGGTCAACCAGGATTCCTTCATTGGTTACAATGTTCCCAAAGAATGAAACTTGTTGAATTTCCTAAAAAAACTTCATATTTCTTATAGTTTTCAATATAACCCTGTTATGACCCTCATTCTCCTCAAAACATTTAGAATATATCAGAATATCATTAAAAAAATTGTTACGAATTTATCAAGGTAGTCCTTAAAGACTATATTCATCAAATCCATAAATATTACAATAGAATTAGGCAAGTTTAAGGTCATAAAAATAAATTCATAATTCCCAAATCTTGTTCAGAAGGTATTATTTCAGACATATTATTTATTCACTATAAATTTATGATACTCATATCAAAGGTAAATCTTAAAGAAGAATTGATCCCCACTAATCTTGTAAAATAAATTATCAATACTTAGGAGAGGGTACTTGTTCTTCATAGTGATCCCATTAAGTTCTCTATAATCAATGAGTAGCCATATTGATCCATCCTAATTCTCTACATAGAGGACATGTTCTTCCCAATGACAGACACTTGATTGGGTAAATCCCTTCTCTAAAAGATCTTGAAGTTGTTTCTTTAATTCCTCTAACTCCACATTTTTTATTCTATATGCGGTCTTTGATATCATCTTGTAACTAGGTATGAGTTCAATGGAGAACTCTACATCTCTTTTAAGATGAAGTATATATAACAATTAAGGAAATGTATCAATGTATTTCTGAAATATGGGAGCACTTTCTATCTTTATACTTTCATTTCATTCTCCCTCTTCACTAATATTTTCCATAAAAAATGATATGGGAGGTGCTTCTAGACAAAGTTCATGTTTGGATATCTCTCCTTTGAAAATAACTATAGGTTTTCCATTCAATGATACTAAATTATCCTAGATTCTATAGTTGATCATAGCATTATACATTGAGATCTAGTCTATCCCTTGTATAGTTTCTAATTATACTGTGGGAATAACTGGTAGATTTACGATTAGATTGTACTCATCAATGTTAATACTAGAGTTTCTATACACTTTTGATTCTAGGATAATCTCTCAAGAAGTATTGAGTGATAAATCTATTTCTAGAAGCTCGGGGAATAACTTTTTATTATTTTTAAACTTTGATAAAATAAAGGAATTCATATAACTTGAATCAACAATGTACATTCTAGATTTAAGGGAATAATGAGTATACTAGACACCACATGATTCAAAGCCTCTACTTCTTCCATCATGATTGAAAATGATGAAAAAATCCACCTTGTCTTATACTAAGGTCGGTGGTGTTTCCCTCCATTATCTTCAGATTTAGAAATTGATTGTGAATGTTCCCAAGATGTCAACACATGAAGAATTAAACTTCAAGATTGTCCTGCACCATCTTCCCTTTGTTTTCAGTGTTGATAAGTTGAGGATTTACCTCACTATGATAGTTCTGATCTATATGGACACTATCCCACACTTTCATCACTTTCCACTACTATGAAAGTAGTTCCCAGAATGCATCTTCCCATAATTTTTTCACACGGGATGTTTGGTATCCTTTCTTCCTCTTCCATGATCAAAAGTATTCCCTGATATTGTCTCTATTTATCACTTATTTTCATTTGACTATGTGGCCAATGCATCTCTACAAACTCCAATTAAACATTAATTACACTCACCATTATCTACTCAAAGCTTTCATAGTCTCGATTTTTCAAATTCCTCCACAGATGGGGTCTTGGACTGCTAAATAATCTATCAAATTTTTCCTTAAGATCCATAACAAAGCAATAGGTGTACCAAGAAATCCTTGTAAAGTTTATTTCATAGCTTCCCATTGATTAATTTTCCTTTCCATCCAACTCTTTTAATTACTTATCAATTATTATTCAAATAAAATAGGTAAAATATTTATTGAAAAATATTCCCCTAAACTCTTCCCACTCCACACCATCAATCTCCCTTCATGGTTTCTCATTTTAATCAGTTTCCAACACTGATCAGCTTCACCTTTAAATTTTTATAATACCGTGGTGATTTTCTATATCTCTAAACACCATATTACTGAAAATATTTTTTCTATAGAGGTAATCCATTGTTCATCAATAAATTATTGGTTGATCCACTAAAAGAAGGTCTTTGTTGACACATGAAGGGATCAATGGAATGTGGTTCCCTTCAAGGTGAATCTAGTTGCTCATCATGATTCATGTTATTCCTCATAACATGAGATAGTTGATTCATCATCCTCTTTAATTTTTCCATTCTATCATAAATAATGTTAGGAAGGTGTCCAATTCATCTACCATTGCACTCACAATTTACACGGTTCCTCCTATTTCCCACCATTTTTCTAACAGAGGAAAACTTTAGTGAGTAATTTGTTACTTTTCGGAATCTGTTAAGTCTAAGGGGTTTTTATGTCTTAAAAAATCATACATAAATAGGTTATTCACTAATCTAATCTAATAATAATAAAATTTTCCATATAAAACTAATAATGGATAATTAAAATCCTATTATTAACCAAAAATATCCTTGGGAGTGTCAAACCAGGTGTAAATCAAAGTCCATTATCATGTACTAATTTCTGATTGAGTCTAGATAAATACAACATTTTAGATGTTATTACCCCCATGTATCTTTGTTCCAAGACCACATCCACTTGTAGTATCCAGATAGTGATTTAATTAATTGGGAACCATTTACTAAATAATTATCCAGAATTTTAGGAATTCTTCCAATGTTTAGATATATCCCTAGGGTTATTACTAAAGGTTTCAAGCCCTAATTTCCACAAATAACTAAACTGTTCTAAAAACATGATCATTTAAGGTTTATTTTCTTAGATATTAGCAACATAATTTATGATAACATAAAAATAATCTAAATACCCTTGAAATACTTATTCATTGGTCCAACCTAAGTTAATTTTATTACATAACATATCCTGAGGAAATCCATCAAGGGAAAGGGGTGACCATGAACCCCAATATTAGAGTATGAAAGGGAGACATTTATCATCTGATCATGATGCATATGAATATGAACATGTTGTATAACAATATATAATTAACTAGTGAACATGAAAAATGTCATAATAAAAATAACATGAATCATAGAATGGAAATTTGGTTATAACATAAAATGATACATTCATAATACTATCCCTATGGTTTATTACCAAGGTGTTTTAAATGAACATTCACTACAAGAAAACCGTCGTTTGGTGGCGGTTTTTAAACCGCCGCGAAATGCCAATTTTTTTTTAAATTTTATTCGAGGATTATCGGCGGTTTTTTAAAAACCCTCCGCGAAATAGCGGCGGTTTCGGTAAAACCGCCGCGAAATGAAATGAAAAAATAAAAAACATGAGAAACCCCGAAATCACTAAAACGACCATAACTTTTGATCCGGGCATCCGTTGAAGCGCCATGACCAGTCAAATCGAAGATCATGAAGAGATATAGAGGTACATATAATCAAAACAGTGAGACAGTCTAAGGTGTGGAAGATATTAGAGTTATAAGAGAGTTGAAAAAAGTTCTATAACTTCAAACGACCATAACTTTCGCTCCGGGTGTCCGTTTGGGCTCTACCACATATCAAATCGAAGCCAGCGAAGAGAGCTACGCACTAATTTGACACAAGCAAGATTGTCTTGTGTTTTTCGACCCCAAAAACTCCTCCGAAGGCCTCTAAAACCCTATTTCCGTCACCGGTGTCCCGTCGAACTTGTCTTCAAACAGACCTAACTTTCGATCCGCGTGTCAGTTCGGCCTCCTCCACCTGCCAGATCATATCTCGTTCCATGAGCTTTAGTTTGACTGGTCATGACACCCACATGCACTCTTAGATCATATGTTATGGCCTTTTTAGTGGGTATCGGGTTTGTTATGTTTTTCAATGCCTCGTTTCTAGCACTCGTTCCCCGTCAGCTTTTTTTCAAATGGTCGTAACTTCCGATCCGCCTGTCCATTCAGACTCTTTCACCTTTCAGGTCGAAGATCGTTTCAGGATCTTTGATTTGACAGGTCGCAGATCTAAAACGGACTCTCAGATCATAAGTTATCTCCGTTAATGTGAGTCCAATGTTTTTGTCTCTTTATGACCGTTTTGACGGGTTTTAACGATTGCTCCATTTATTACTGTTTATTTGGGTTTCCATGACTTGTTATCTTTATCAATGGTTTTTTGTGGGTTATTATGATGATTATGTTGAATTATTAAGGAGTTTTCCAAAGTTGTCACGAGTTTTCATGCGTTCTCATTCTTTCTAATGTCTCATTCTTCATATGCTTCTCCATCCTTTTTTCATGCGTTTTCATGATTTTTCATCACTTATCACGTATTTTCATACTTTTTCATGTGTTTCCTTTATTATTTATTATTTATTATTTATAATATACTTTAATTTATTTATTATCTATTATTTGTAAGTGGTTATTTATTATTTATTATTTATTATTTATATTTATATATTATTTATTATTTATATTTACTTATTATTTATTATTTATTATTAATATTTGTTATTAATATTTATTATTTATATTTATTATTTTTATTTATTATTTACTATTTATTATTTATATTTATTTATTATTTATATTTATTTATTTTTTATATTTATTTATTATTTATTATTTATATTTATTTATTATTTATTATTTATATTTATTTATTATTTATATTTATTTATTATTTATATTTATTATTTATTTATGATTTATTATTTATTTATGATTTATTATTTATTATTTGTTATTTATATTTATTTATTATTTATATTTACTTATTATTTATTATTTATATTTATTATTTATATTTATTATTTATTATTTATATTTATTTATTATTTATTATTTATATTTATTAATTATTTATATTTATTTATTATTTATATTTATTTATTATTTATTATTTATATTTATTTATTATTTATTATTTATTATTTATTATTTATATTTATTTATTATTTATTATTTATTATTTATATATATTATTTATATTTATTATTTAGTATTTACTTATTATTTATTATTTATATTTATTTATTATTTAATGTTTAAATTTATTTATTATTTATTATTTATATTTATTTCTTATTTCTTATTTATTATTTATTATTTATATTTATTTATTATTTATATTTATTTATTATTTATTATTTATATTTATTTATTATTTATATTTATTTATTATTTATTATTTATTATTTATATTTATTTATTTATTATGTATTATTTATTATTTATTATTTATTATTTATTATTCATTATTCATTATTTATTATTTATTATTTATTATTTGTTATTTATTATTTATTATTTATATTTATTTATTTATTATGTATTATGTATTATTTATTATTTATTATTTGTTATTCATTATTTATTATTTATTATTTATTATTTATTATTTATTATCTATTATTTATAACTATTATTTATTTATTATTTATTATTTATATCTATTATTTATTTATTATTTATTATTTATTATTTATTATTTATTAATTATTTATGTTTATTTATTATTTATTATTTATTATTTATTATTTATTATTTATATTTATTTATTATTTATTATTTATTATTTATATTTATATTTATTATTTATTATTTATTTATTATTTATTATTTATTATTTATTATTTATTTATTATTTATGTTTAATCATTATTTGTTATTTATATTTATTTATTATTCCTTATTTATTATTTATTATTTATTATTATTGAGTTTATATATTTTATTTATGTATTATTTGTTTTTTCAATTAATATATATAAGTATATTAAATTCTGTTTATTAATCACATGGTGAGCTTGCTGGAGTGGTAAAACTTGTCATCTCTAGAGATTATATTCATTACCCAATGAATTGAAGCACTATTAAGGTGTGCCCTTCATATGTCATAATTCATGTGATACATATAAATCCTAATAAATCATTTAATTACTAAACCATGGAGAATAAATAATAGGATTATTATCAAAATCATGGCATACAAATGATCTTCAAAACATGATAATTGAATCATTATTAAACCAAGAAAAGGGATTGTGTATTTCATATATGTAAATCCCCAAATTAATAAATCATGTTTTCATCTAGGTTAATACCCATGGAAAAGGAAGACGTTTATGTATCCACACAAAAAATAAGAACTTCACATGTAAGAGAAATAAATTCGGCAGCAGGATAGGTAAAAAAACACAGAACAAAGGAAGATAAAATGATAGGGAACAAGGGTATACCATTGATAAAAGACTATTATTATAGTAATGAGAATAATAGAAAGTGGATATAAATATATTATATTAACAATTGGAATATATACATCAAAAGGGATCTTGAATGGAAAAGAGAAGTAGAGAGCACCCTTACCTTGACGACTTGATCCTGAAATATGAGGATGGAACCTTAAGGGCCTAAGAACACCTTGTGGGGACTCTTTATGATAAAAATGACTAGATATTTAGGGATTGTGGACTTTTAGTGAAGTTTAATGGAGAAATAGTTGGGTATTTACAGAAAAAGTGGAGAAATTGTTTAATAATTTCCCAATATATGTCTTCAAAATCTAGGCTATGAAAAATGAAAAACAATTTCCTTACCCATGGGTTTTCCCATGGTTTTTGATATTTGAGTCTTATTTTATGATATTTAAATCCATTATAACTGAATATCATTTTAATAATTCTTTGGACATGGAAAAGTAAATTTTCCACAAAATAAGGTTTTTAAAATCAAATTTTCCATTTTAGAAATTGGAAAGTCACTTGTAGGTTTAGAAATTTATTAAAAACTATTAAAATAATTAATATTAATAAATTAAATTGTTTTAGGTCATGTGTTTTATTAATTATTAAATTATTATGAAATAAATATTAATTCATAAAACATACTAAAAACCCAAAACTCAATTTTTTACTATTCACTAAAAAATAAAGTATTTTAAAAAATTATAAAAAACACCCCCAAAATTAATTTTGACATGATTATTTAAATTATAATATTTATTTTATGAAAATAATTATATAACATGAATTTTTTAAATTTTAAATATAAACATCCCTTTTTATTGAAAAATAGATGTTTTTAAGACATAGCCAAATTTTGGAAACCTATAAAAATTTCATAGGACATTATAAAATTAGTTTATCATACATATTTATATAATAGTGTTTTAAAATAATATTTAATTTAAAAAATATTATTTATAATACATTATTTTTTTATAAAAGTGTATATATTTTCTAAAAATACAATATTTTTTTATTTTGTCCAATAATCAATTTATCAATCTCATCTTACTTAAAAATATATTTGATTAAAACAACTATTCATAAAATGTTATTGATCCAATAATTGTACTATTTATGAAGATAAAGCTGTACTTTATGTAACTATGGCCTGGATACATAAAACCATTATTACACCCATGTACGCCCTAAGGGTAAGGTTTCTAATGGTAGCAGTTTCATGGGGTGGCTTGGATAACATTGACTGAGCTATAATCTTCATTGAATTGAATATATACCATAGGATATTTCATTCAAGCCTAAATAATTAGAGACCGACATGGTCTTAGTCAAGGGTAAACCCCCAATGATGCTACTTCCCTCCCATGTTTTGAAAAAATGGGCTTAAAATGGTATGAATCTATGGGTTGAGGCCATTGTTTCTCTTTTCTGCATAAATTATACATCATCATTAAGAATTATAGCCACAAATTATAATGGTAAAATTATTATCAGTGGGTATAATTTCCAATAATCAAATATACTAAAGGATATATTTACTATTGGTCATAAAGTTATTCCAATGGTCAAATTTATCCCTTTAAATAACACTTAATTCATTCACTAAAAAATCTCATTAATTTCTCCAAAGGTTATATTTTTATTTTAAAATATGTTGATTGGTTTTCTATTATTTTGATTCATTTTTATAGTTTTGGTCGTGGGGGTATTTATTTTAGAAGATTTTTATCATCCATATTTTTCTATTTTCTATTTTCTATTTTATATATTTTCTCTAATTTTAATGTTTCCCATTTTCATTGGTTTCATATATGACCAATGTAATGATCTTAATTAAAGAGATAAGGTTTTTTTGGTTTCTCTATATTTTTTATGTGTGCAATTTTATATAATAGAACACACATTTTTTATGAAACATATATCATGTCAAAAAGTTTGGTTCATTATATTCAAAATTATATATTTAAAAATAATATTTACTTTATCAAAATAATTCTCCACATTTAATAATTTACAATTCTTAAATCATATTATTGATTTATTGAAAAAAACTGTTTTTTATAATAATAGTTTTCTGACCCTTATTAATATTATATTTGACTTTTTAAATTTATATTATAATTTATTTTTGAATAATTATTATTTAATAATAATATTTAATTAAACTAACATTTGTTTAAAAAATTAACGAATTCATTAAAAAAGAGTGTCTAGACTAAAACTTTACATTTTTGAAAAATATAATTTGAGTTTCATCATATCAAAATCAAAATTTTATCAAACTCATTATTTAATATTTAAAAAATAAAAAAAAATATATAATCATTATTTATTAAAAATAAAAATATAAAAAAAATCACATTGTTATGGTTTGGATACATAACTCCTTATTATACCAATGTATTCTCTGAGTGTAAAGTGTGTGATAGTTACACTTTCTTGGTGTGGTTCAGTAAAAATGGTTTGGTCCATGATCCTGATATACATGAACTTCTCTTATAAATGGTTTCACTCAAGCTTTAGTTATTGAATCTCGACTTGCTCATGGACAAGAAGAAAGCCCAGTGATCCCATCTCGCTCATATGCTCTGATAAATGGGCTTTATTAGGTATAATCCTACTAGTCAATTCCATTTCTCCTTTCTCCTATTATAATTAGACTTTATCATACCCCTTGATATATTAATGAAAATGGTCACTGTAAGATGGATATATTTTCAATGGTTATGAGAAATAATGATATTTTAAATCTAATAGAATATATAATAGAAAAATAACCAAATTAGTGTATGTTTTTTTATAACTACATTACATAAAAATGAATTTAGTCATTCAAAAAGGGAATTCCATTTATAAAAGTTTAGGCTATTACATTCTTCCCTCCTTCAGAAATTTCACCCTTGAAATTTTCATTTCATAAAATAAAATAGATGATGGAACTTATTTTTCATCAATGATTCTAGTTCCCATGTCACTTTTTCAAACTTGTGGTTTCACCACAACACATGAACAATTGAGTTGTATTGTTTCATAGAAATTTGTCTCCATGATCTGTGATCTTCACTGGTTACTCCTCCTATAAAAAATCATTCTTCATAAGTACTTAAACTTTATTTAGTACATGTGAAAGATCAGATATGTACTTCCATAATTGGGATACATGGAACACACCATGTACAAGAGAACATTTAGGTGTTACTGCATATCGATATGCCACTGTTATGGTGAAATCAGGGATCTCAATGTGGGTGATGTATCTAGAACTAATCCTTACCTTCTTCTCACACCTCATGATATTATTTCATTATGATATATAAAGGAAAACTTTTTCTCTATCCTCAAACACTAGATTTTATCAATGATTTTCTACATAGATTTTATAACTTCTTTTTGTGTATTTCCTATAACATTATTATTTAAACATTATTTATTATCTATTGGAAAATAGTATGTCTAATCAGAATCTAATATCCAAATTTATACCAGAACGTTAGATTTAGACATCTATTCCCATACAAAACATCATAAGGTGTCATTTTAATACTAGAATGGAAATTATATTCATATGAGAACTCTACTAGGTAAAGGTGTTGATCCTAACATCCTTGGAAATCCATTGAACATGTTCTTATAACATCCCATATATTTTAAACGGTTCTCTCAGATTAACCATCCATTTTAGAAGGTTAAGAAGTACTGAAACTCAACTCAGTATCCACTGATTGTTGAAGGCTTTTCTAGAACCATGAGGCAAACCTCATATCTCGATCAGATAAAATAGAGAGTATAACTCCATGAATTCTTACCATTTCTCTTATGTACATCCAATTGATTTGGTTGAGAGAGAAATTTTACTTGATAGTAATGAAATTTTCTGAATTTTGTAAGGTTATAGAGTAAAACCTAGATGGTGTTACATCCTATAGGTGTCCTTAGGAGTACTGTAATGAAATCTGTGGTTATGTTTTCCCATTTCCATACTAGTATGGACAATGGTTTCATTTTACCCTTAGAATTTTTTCATTCATCTTTGAATTATTAGCATACCACACATCATGATAGAAATTATAAAATGTCCCTCTTCATGTTATCTAACTGTTAGTATTTCATTAAATATTTATACACCTTAGTGATTCCAAGAAGAATAGATAAGTATGAGATATGAGAATCATCCAGAAGATACCTCTTTGGTTTTGGTTTTGATAGGACACATATCTAGGTTCCAAAACTTATAACTCTATATTTAGAAAATTTGAACTTCATAATATTCCCTATCCTTTTTTATATTATCTCATCATCTTTCTAAGACTCTTTGAACCTCTAAATAATGGATTGTTGATCCATTATTTGATCATGGTAGGATAAATATCCTTTTATTATTCCTATGTCCATCTATTTCATTTCAAAGAAGATTGGATCCCTTCAAATCCTTATCATGTATATGGTTGTCAGATCATTTATACTCAGAGTATCTTCCACTTTATTCACCTTCCCTGGATGGTGATGGATTGATCAATAATAATCCTTGATCAGCTATAACAACATTAGTTGGCACATATTAGGATAATTTTGTGTGATTATATTCTTCAGTCTTTTTTGACATGTATATATTTAACACTTCACCTTATAGAGATAATGTTTCCAAATATTCAACATTATGATCATTGTGACCAATTATAGATAATGTGTTAAGTAGTTCAACTCATGGATCCTTAATTAGTGGGAGGCATAGGATATATATTGTTCATCCTTCATGAGTACAAAACCTAATCGCTTTTTGGACACATCACTGTAGATAAAAATTCATTTCATGCGGGTGGGTAATGTGATCATAGGTTTAGTGATTGGACTCTTCTTCAACTCTTTGTATCTCTACTCGCATTCAACAGTATATAAAAACTTGACCCCCTTCTGAGTTAACTTGGTTATTGGGATTGAAAATCACGAGAAGTTTCTCACAAATTGATGATAATATCAAGCTAATCCTAGGAAACAATGGATTTCTATCATAGAGGTTGGTCTATTCCATCCTTTAATTTCCTCCATTTTTTGAAGGATATATAGATATCCCCCTTATGGTGGTAACATGACTTGGGTTAGTTACTTTCTCTGTCTAGAACTCAAATTTAATGTACTTTGTAAATAACTTTTTCCTTTCCCTAATCTTCATTACTTAATTCAGATTCTCTTATTGTTCCTTTTTTCTTTTTAAGTATATAAGAATATTTTCTATAAATTATCCCAAAAAAATTTTAAGGTAATCCCTAAAGACTCTATTTATCATGTCCAAAAATAATTTTAGATAATTAGAGTAACTACCTGAACTATTATAAATAAAATTACCCTTTTGGATTTATTTAAATGTCTCATAATAAAATATGGTTATTGAAAAAACATGAACTTATTTTTTATTATATCCTATTGGATTTAAAATAATGTTAAGTATTATTATCATTGATAATATAGTCATTGAAAATTGATCACCTGGTTAGTATAAATATAGGGTTTTAAAAAATCCAATTGACACAAACAAAGAAAGTGATGACATCAACCAGTAGGATTGTAACATATTGTTTCGTCGGGTTTGGATGGGACATGGAATGGTTTCCCCTAAATGGTTTGACTCAGGAATATTTTAAGGCATCACTTAATCACATGAATTATGTTCTCCATATGTATAATCTCCCCTAGAATCTCCATATGTTTCCCTTATCCATAGCTACGTACGAACCTTCTTTTAAAAGGCCGGTGGAAATTTGGGTTTTTAGTCCCAACGAATCTTGGGGACTCACATTGGTCGAGATAATGAGAGGTTGGGCTCATCACACCCTCTTTTGGGGGGGGGGGGGGTAATTATTGCCTACTATGGGAATTTATTAAATATTGAAGACATGTTTTTGAATCTCTTCCAAATCTCGGTGTGGGATCAGTTACCCTAACAAAAAGATTGTGGGTTAATTATCTTTTGTATGCAACATACTGGTATTTCTTTGGGGAATCCATATGTATATATCTGAGGTCATTCATCATTTTTCGGTAATGAGTGATTGATTAAAATTTGAAACCATATGACCAAGTGTTTTGGGATCTTCTTCCATATATGGAGGTAGTGGATATATCAAGGGTGGGATTGAGCCATTACAAGGTTTCTTACATATCCTGGTTCTTATAGGAATCTAAACCCATGTAGTTTGTTTGTCTCGCACAATTTAATTCCATGAAGAGAAGACTATGTTTGGGTACTGTGATACCATATATTCTAGATAAATTCTTTAGGATATGTCCTACGTATATTGGTTGTGATAGGAATCAGAGTCATCATATTTCAGTCACACTAGGGCTTTTATTCCAAAGCCTCCCTCACAAACCTGGGTAAATGGTGAAAATTTCCTGACCAATGCGAATCCCTAAGTCCACGTGAGCCATGATCATTGTGAGAAACAATAGGTAGCACTTGATCACTACCATTTCTTTGGGTATATGGGGGATTATATATCTAGATTGCATTGGGTAGTCAATATGGAGTTCAAACCTCAAGGAGAGTTGGTCAACGTATCTCGAATATGGAAAGAATTAGAGTCGTCTTAGTTCCTTTTGTGTTGGGGCTTATACATAGAGGTTTCCCTGATGAATGGGGATATGGTTCCTGATAAGGTGTTCATTGCATCCCCCAAAATCGTGAGAGCCATGCTTGTTGTGAGAAACCAGGGGGAGTGCATGATTAGCCTCAAGGCATATGGTTATGAGACCTAAATACTGGGGAATTTCTTGGGGTGTTTGATATGGAGCTCGAGCCTTTAAGGAGACTTCCTACGTATCCCGATTATGGTGAGAATCATAGTAATCACAGTTTTTGTGTTAGGGATTTTACACTGAGGATTCTCTGATGGATGGGCCTTCTTATCTAGAAGTTGGCACGTAACCCAGCTAGCATTCCCTGAAAGTCATCGCATGACTTGGCTCAACACATATGAAGGGTGTCGCGGGAGCCCTAGAATCCTGGTCTGAAGGGTGTTACATATATGGGATAACACCTATAGAAGACATCGCATGACCAGGACGACATGTCTAGGTGGGTGTTTCATGTCCTAGATGACACCTATGGAAGACATCGCGAGACTAGGATGACCTGTACAAGGGACTCCATGGGTCTCAGATGATTCATCCAGGGGGTGCCATGAGAGATGGGTTGTCATCTCCATATGTGTCGGAAAGATTTTGTTGACATGATAGGTTTCCACTATATGATTCAAGAAGTATACCTGAAGGGCATCACGAGTCTAGGGGGACACACCCAAAGGGTTTTCATGATCCAAGTGGTGCTCATGGGAGGTTTATAGGACTTTTCTTGACATGTATGGAGTGATATTCATGTCCCCAGTGACATTTCAAAGAGCTTCCATGAGATCCGGGTGAAACAACATGGCACCATCGCATATCTTTGAGTGAAACCCAGAAAGCATACAGAGGTCCAGGATAACGCCTTCTAATTGAGACTTCCACTTTGACTCCAAAATTTTTACCTTGTCTTATATGTTCTTTGGCTTGATTCAGTGTCTATTTGTTTGGGTCTCACGTGATATGGAAGACATGCAATAGTGTATTCACATGTCTCCCCATAAGTCCTTCACATGACCTTTTATTGATCATGCAAAGGGATTTATGCCGGGGGAATGACAACTCTGGTATTCTCCCGATGTATTACCTGGTATAAAGTCAACTAGTCGCATGATCAGTAGTGTGAAGAAGCCCGGAGTATGAACACTAATGAGCATAGGAGCGTCCTGTGTCCAAACTTCTAGCATACAACCAAACAACCCTTTCTTTGAGTTGGAGTAGAGAATTTTTAGGCATAGCCATCTGCGTACTCACCAGTTTGTGCAGGGAATTTGGCATGAGTCTAGGTTGGAGTCAACACATTGTTTAGCATTAGGTGGTTTCGTGAGTCTCTCTGGTGGAACAGGTCAAGAGCACTGACTTATTTTCAGTATTTTCAATTTGATCAATCCTTTATCAGATTATTTCCAACTTTTTGGGACTTGTTCTTAGAAGGACTTCTATTTCATGATGTCAAAATGTACAAGGGTCTTCATGAAATCCAAATGACTGTTAGAAGGCATTTTTGATTCCTTGGATGGCTTTTCTTGGGTTCTTGTGGGAAAGCATGGAGGGTGAACTGGGTGCATCGCATGCCCTTCAGTGACCGCGAACCCTGCTCGCCTCTTCCTTTACTATCTCCTTCACTTTATTTTGATAAAGGTTTGGAGTCATGTAGGATTGAAAATCTGGAGTTGAGGGTATTTCCTCTATTTTTTATGATGTGTCGCATGACCAATGTGGGTCTCATGGTGGTGCATGAGCATTCCATGGACAAATATATTCATTTTTCCATAGTTCATTGTAATGTTTCCTATAAATTCACAATGCCTTCCATGAAGCGAGGCTGAAAATCCATAGAGACCTCATGAGATGCACTAGAAAGGACTTCAGGGACTCGCAGTGCATCATGTTTCGCTCGGGGTGTGCGTTTCATGTCTTTTAGCAACCACATACACCAGTCACCTCCTCTATTTTGATTCCCTTTGTTTTATGTGACTAGAGTTGGGAGGTATGCATGTTTTATTGAGTAATATCAATGATTTTTACTTGATTTTATAGTGGTGTCTCGTGTTATTAATTTGGATCATATGAGAGTGCGCTAGTATATTGTGGAAAAAACAATGTGTCTGTTCTTAGAGCATTGTGGAGCTACTCAGACATTCCCAAGGGCTTCCATGTGATGAGAATAATAAGCCAAGGGGTTGTTGTATGATCAATATGACTTGTCCTTGGGCTATCCCGTGACCATAGTGACATGTCGAATGGTTGTCACGAGATCTGACCAACTTTTCTAGGGCTTGTCTTGTGATCAACGTGGCATGTCCATGGTTGTCTAAGGACATCGCAAGACCATCTAAGGGTCCCACGAGTGTTCTTAGGGTCTTGATATCATTCAATTTTCACAAGTTCATATCCGAAGGGATTATGTCTTCAGTTTTATGGGAGCCATATGCTTCCGAGTTCTCATGTTGAAGGTGCATAAAGCAGGGTTTTCATGGAAAATGTAGGTCCTATCCATATGATCTTGTGTTCACTAAGGTGACATTCACATGATACCCATTTTTTCACGTGATTCGCATGAGCTCAACACAGGCTCACGAAGAAGTCTTTGGACATGATTAAAGGCTTTTTAATGAAACCACAAGGTTGGATGGGGATTCTTGGTGCATATATAAAATGGTTCTCCCATTGAATAACATGCACACAAGGTGGTGTCTTCATGATACATCATGATGCTCGCATACTTGCAATCCACATGACCTTTATGAGGTTTCGTGATGAACTTCTACAGTGATATGTGAGAGGTTGTGTGTGTCAAATCCTTCACATGCATGGGTAAAGGCATGCATTGCATGGTGATGTGTGCCTGACCTATGGGTCACACAACATCAATATTTATCCTTCCTACTGAGGGTGTCTACTAGGATACTCCATGTAGAGGAGGCCATCTCTAAGGCCGAAAGCAGACGTTGCGGGCCACGTGAGTTTCTTACGTGATCGTGAATGGGGTCTTATGATAGGTCTTACCATCAAGTGATGGGGGTATATCCCGAAGCCTCTGCATTTATGGGTTAGGGGAGGCTTTGCACAGCATGGAACATGGAGTACACATCCCAAATCATGTGGGTATGTATTTGTAAGCCCAAATGTGTGTGTCACATGATCCTTCTGCATGTCGTATGATCAATCATGCAAGTGCACAATCTCCAAAGGATCGCGATAGGGACTCTACAAGCATGTATAAGGGATGTATCATGGTTTGCAAAGAATGATGCATGGATGAGCATATACTTCATACCAATCCTCCCGAGGGTTAATGTGACTACTATCCACTGAAGTCCCACTACTCTCATGACCTCGAATGGGTCTTGCGAGGGACTCCCTGACCCTGAACGTGTATTCTCACTGAATCTACATATACTAGGGAAGATATATATGCGGAACCATAAGAGGTCGACATGGTCACGTGTCTGAAGGTGCATGAGGGCATCGTTGGTGGGGGAAACCCATATCAGGGACTATCCCTCTCATCTATCGAAAGCTAGAGATACCATTTCATGTGATTGTGGGTTTTGAAACCCTGAATCCCTCATGTTCATGCAGTTCTCATGTCTTAAATAGAGAATCCCATGATGGTTTCTTTATCATTCTGAGGTACTGTGGGAGGTGTTCGCATTCCAAGATAATCATGTCCAGGGGTTCATATGATCGCCACAAGACAAGTACACTCATGGTATTCACGAGATTTGGGATCTCATATTCAATGGTGCATATATGCAGGCACTATTATGGGTGCCTCATGCATTCCAGGACTCATGTCGTAGGAGGTTCCTGTGGGGGCCACTCCCATTTTGGGAGTCTCCTTTGATGACAACACCTACTCAGGCAGCTGCGGATTCTCTCATGGTGGGCAGCAGGTCACTCATGGTTGGCAGCCGACGTGGTAAACTACAGCAGGTGGCCGAAGGACTTATCAAGGGTAGTTGAACTACCCACCAGTCGAGAGAAAGATGGTTTTGGTTTCCTATAAAATGGGATGAAAATCCCAAGGCTGTAGTTGTGTTTTCTGTGGTGTAATTTTGGTGTTCCTCCGATGAGACCGGAGAGATAATAGAGAGAGGTCATGTTTCTTCTGTGGATGTAGGCAACTCGTTGAACCATGTTAAATCTCATGTATTACTCTGTTTGCTTCATTTTTGTGTGTTTGAGGTACCACACACCTTCGATGCACCCCAACAAGTGGTATCAGAGGCGACTCGGAGCAAACAGAGGTGAACCGGCGAGGCGACGATGAGTTTTCCGGTGGCCAGAAAATTGAAAGTGTCCAGAAAATTTTTCCAAGGCCAGATTCATGAAGAGGACGGTGAGATGATTCCAATGGTTCAAGCGGCGATGAAAACGGAGTTGAAACGAGCCTAGTAGGCTTGGTCAAAGTTTGGTCAAACTCAAGGGTGAAAAGTACCCCCATGCCGGAGAATATGGCACTGTTCACACTGCCGGAAAAAATTCCAGCGAGATTCCAGCAGGAACTCCGGCGTGCCATGTCAGCGCCATGTCAGCGCCACGTCAGCGGATGATCTAGACCATTGAACGCGTTTTGACCATATCTCGGTCAATTGGTGTCCAATTTTGGTGATCCAGGAGTCGATTCCAACTATTTAGACCATTCTGGACGCATCTGTATGGTTAGTGTTTCAAAATTCGCACTCTATAATGTGGTATCAGAAAGTTGTGACATCGACGGTGGTGATCGCGTTTTGCGACAACGACGATGATGGGTGGCAGAGCACTACCAAGATTTGATATTGAGAAGTTTAATGGTAGAAATAATTTCATCTTGTTAAAAAGCACGGTGAAGGATATTTTGGTGCAGCAGGGCATGATTAGACCGGTGATCAGAGAAAAGTCTGAGACAACTAGTGTCGATGATTGAGAAGAACTCGAGATGCGGGTCGTCAGCACAATTCGACTATGTCTGGAGAATGAGGTAAAATACTCGGTGTTGGACGAGACCTCACCAAAATAGATTTGGAAGAAGTTGGAGCAGCGGTATATGGCGAAGTCGCTGACCAACAAGTTGTTCTTAAAGAAGAAACTGTACCAGTTGCGCATGGACGAGGGAGTGAATTTTTTGGATCATAACAATGAATTCAACAAGATCCTGACACAGTTATTGGGGCTTGGTGTGAAGTTTGGAGAGGAAGACAAATCACTTTTTCTTTTGTCATCCCTACCAAGCTCATTTGATGGGCTTGTGACTGCATTGCTTGTGGGGCAGGAGACATTGAAGCTGGACGAGGTGATGGCGTCGCTTTAAGATTCAGAATCATTTCGAAGACTCGTGATGCTTTCAGACGAGCAAATCATAGTGATGTGAGATGATCAGCATGGGAGGATCCAACATCGACAGTCAGGAGTTAAAGAATGGTGACAAAATTCTAGGGGGCGTGATCCTAGTGAAATCACGTGTTTTTGGTGCGAGAAGAAGGGTCGCTATAAAAATGATTGTGGAGAAAGCAAAAGGTATGTTGCTGGGAAGAATAAATTTAAAGAGGAGGATGTGAACATCATGGGATTATTAGCAGATGATGAAATCCACGTGACAACAGGAAGCTTTCACTCATATGGTAGAGTTGAATGGGGAGAAGTGCAATGTCATTACTGCAAAATATACGGTCACATGAAGCGAGAATGCTGATTTCTAAAGAGGAAGAACGAACGGGCTCAAAATCCAAAGGAAGACAGATGGGTTCTGGATTCGGGGAGCTTGTAACACATATATACGATGAGAGGTACATTTGAAACTTTTCACCAGGTGTGAGACTCGGTGACACTTGGTTATGGGTCAACATGCGAGGTTCGAGGTGTCGGGATGGTGAAATTGAAGACACCCGATGGAGGAGTCTGCAAACTGGCTGATGTGAAATTTGTTCTGAGGATGAGACAGAACTTGATATCATTGAGTAGGCTTAATGCAAAAGGGTTCAATATTTCCATAGCAGGTGGAGTGTTGGAAGTCTCACGTGGGGATGCAGTGATGTTTACTGGGAAGGAGTCCCAAGGGTTGTATCATTTGATGGAGACCGCAGTCAGCCTGAGATCGAGTGAAGATGGTGGAAGTGCCACGTCATCTGGCGTGAAGAAGCGTGTTCGATTTGCTGATGAAGTTTTCGACACCTGCAAGGAGACTTTATGTCAAGCTTCTACCCCAAATTGGTCGTGAGGGGGAGATTTTTGGGGGCCACTCCCATTTTGGGAGTCTCCTTTGATGACAGCACCTACTCAGGCGGATGCGGATTCTCTCATGGTGGGTAGCAGGTCACTCATGGTTGGCAGCCGACGTGGTGGACTGCAGCAGGTGGCGGGATGACTTATCAAGGGTAGCTAAACTACCCACCAACCAAGAGAAAAATTGTTTTGGTTTCTCTAGAAAACGGGATGAAAATCCCAAGGCTGTAGTGTTGTTTTCTGTGGTGTAATTTTGGTGTTCCTCCGACGAGAC
Source organism: Viscum album (assembly GCA_963277665.1). NCBI lineage: Eukaryota > Viridiplantae > Streptophyta > Magnoliopsida > Santalales > Viscaceae > Viscum > Viscum album. The sequence continues at coordinate 392,238,137 of OY728155.1, forward strand.
ATGAGAGATGATAGAGAGAGGTCCTGTTTCTCCTGTGGACGTAGGAAACTCTCCTAACCACGTTAAATCTCTTGTGTTTCTCTATTTTCTTCCTTTTTATGTGTTTGAGGTACCACGCATCTCCGCTGTGCCCCAACAGTTCCATAGCTCATGTGATCACGTGATTTGAGGGGTGGCCCTATAGGAGTTTCCGAGAGCAATTATACGGGTCCAGTATGCAATCATGTGATCATATCAGGATAATGAGATGGGTTATTCCAAAGAAATACTATGGAAGGATTCTCACGATGTGGGGGACCTCTTTTATTACCTAGAATAGATCCCTGATAGTGGAGGCCGGTGACTTTGTTCCTTCGGTGTTTTCCTCTCTGCTACCCCTTGTATTTCCGAGCTCTCTCCCCTATCCCCCTTGAATGTGTATTTCTAAAGAGAATGGGATTATATTGTCCATGGGAGGCCCAGGGTAGTGCAACTTTTTATGGGATCAAGGACATGTTTACATTGCATCACATTTCCTTCCCTTGTGATGGCATTGTGTGACCCTAAAAAATCTGAATAAAATCAGATGAAAATATATGGAGGTGAAAGGGGTTTACAGTCATAAAAGGACTTGTGATAACCCATTGGTATTATTCATTTTGGTCTCATAATAAAAGGATGATCATATGATTTCTTCGAGTTCAGCTGGAGGCACTCACAACAGACTGGTAGATCTTATGGTGGCTTCTCTAGGTTGTCCTTGGTTTGGTCACATGATCGAAGAATGATCATGTGATAACTTTGAGTGCTATCAGAGAGTCTTGTGAGAGGAAAATAGGGTTTGTGGAGGTCTCAGTTGATTTATTTGGACTCATGTGGATGTTGGTGAAGTACAAAATAGGTGTCATCAATAAGGGGTGAGATCCAGGTGTGAATCGAACCAGGGTGTCAATAGGTTGAAGGTGATGGTCATGTGGAGCACGTGCTTGGATGGTTTGAACTTGTGATTGGAAAGATTGAGATGATGGTTAGGATTAGGGGTAGTGAGATCGGATGGTGCAGATCATCGAACAGATTAGTCATTCAGCTCTAGATTGATCCCATAGATAAAATCACGTCCTATATTGAATTCTCGTTCCTTCCTCCATTTGGTATAAAAGCCATTTGTTGGCTGCTTCTTGTTCAAGCTAGTAATGGGGTCAACACTCATACCATCTACATCACCTCCACCCAGAGGGCCTCAATGAACCTATTTGTGTGTTAACCCATGGTATTTCACACCAAGGGCCATATACACGAGGCCATCCTTGGGATTTCACACCTTGGTCCATACACACGAGCCCAGCCTTCTCCTTTCAAGAGCTATTCTCCCCCGCTGGTTCACTAGTTAGCTTGGGATGACTCCTTTCGGTGTGGTTGACCTAGTATCACATGGGCCTTGGTTGAATTGGCCCAACTGTCTGGTGGGATAGCCATATTTTCTTGTCTAAGGGTGGAAATAGAGAATCTTAACTACTAAGATTAAAATTCTTAGTAGAATTTTGGGTCCAAGATATGTCTCGTTAAACCCTAGGCCTTCATGTTTGACCTCTTCCGTGTATTAATCCATAATTTGGAAAAGTTACTAGATATTTGGAGGTAAAGTGGGGAATGCACAAGTATCAGTGCCAACAAATCCCTCCCCCCTTAGAATTAGATTCGTTCGACATGAAAATAGTCGGGTTATAAGGTAACCGTAGTGAACCATTCTGCATATCTGAATATCTGATGATTCAAGATACTTAACGTCCCAAGGGGACCTATCCTGGATATGTATGAGGAACTCTCAAGTGTTATAAAGATGATATATCTGGCCACAATTTCTTGGATGGATCCAAAATGAAACAGGGTTTGGGTGGAATGTGAATTTTTGGTTGGATCCAAAGTAAAGCACGTGGATATCCCTACGTATCCCATAAATATGGTAATCAAGCCACATGTCGTTCTGAAGTATATCACTATACATATAAAACTCATTCATAGGAGACAAAGTTTCATGAATAAATAAACCTCTGATGAATTTCCATACGTAGTTCTGACTCGTACATAGGAGGGGGATGCCACTATTTTGTGATAAAATCCCAGGCAGAGAACCATGTCTTAATGGAGATGATGATCATATCATACACTATAACTGTACTTTGTGTGTAACACCAAATAGATCCATTTTCCTAGGTTTGAGTTATTGAATTCCAATAGGTTTCTCTTCGAATAATGTTCATGAATTCCCACTGACATGAAATCCTTCCTTGATGCTCTGACTCCAGTAGTCTTGAGATTGTTTGTTTTATGAGGAAAACCTGGGCATGGCATCCTTCCCAATGTGGGATGATATAAATTTTTACCTAAGTAAAGTTACTTAGAGAGAATAGCTTGATTTTTTAGAAGGACATATATGGGACCACAATCTTTGTATCAAATCCATCTGTCTTTTCCCTAACTTTTTCCTAAAATTCATATGGTGGAAGACTTTGTAGGTATGGACATGGATTTTTCTCAGGCTTCCCTTCATGGGTTTTAAACTAGAAATTTTTCACGCCTCTTCCATTTTATATATGCTCACTATTTCTAGGATCACAAAAATTATTTTTCTAGCAAGAAGGAACTATACTTTTTCCCAATATGCCCTTATCGGGTTTTCACCTCAGCAAGCATTATGTCTCCTACTGTTTTAAGGCGCTACAAGTTATTCCATCATTGTGCTATAGTTTAGGGTATTCTAGATCCAACAATTGGGATTCCATGTCGTGTAATGTCTTTCCACAAGGACTTTGGTGTGCCATGTAGTTTAAAGTCTTACCACTAGGACTTTGGTGTTCCATGTAGTTTAAAGTCTTACCGCTATGACTTTGGTGTGCCATGTATTTTAAAGTCTCACCGATAAGAATTTTATGTAATATGGGTCTGGAAAACCAGAGATAGCCCAAAACATTATGGGGTACTGAGCTCGACCATTGTACTTATATGGTTCATGAGGATTGGAGTTTCTTATATGCAAAAGGGGGATTCCTTTAACTGGCAGGTTAAGTCCCTTATGCATCAGTAGCATGGCCAACAAAATTTGATCTTCACTCTTTTCCAAGGGCTACAGAAGATCTGTGGAGAAGATATGGTTAATGGTGAAATTATAGGGAAGCTAGCCCCCACCTAGGTAGTTGGGATGTGGGTGATGTAAATCACAACCCAGAATCTTGATCCAAGTGATATGGAATGGGGTAGACATGTCAGGTATGTCCCTTGACCCTATGGGATTTTATGTTCCACCACGGTGCTGTTGAGGCTCACAAGGATTAGGAGACCCTTTATGTTGGACCAAGATATCCAGATTCGTTGGGTCTGAGACCTTATGCATCCTTAGAATGGCCAAATGGATAGATCTATTTTTCTTTCCTAGGGCTATAAAATATTTATGAAGGCTAAAACATTGAGATGATGAAGTTGGGTATAGAAGGGAGGCTATCTAGGAAGAGTTTTGACATCCTAGGGAAACATATCTCTTAAATGAATAGATTGAATCCTACTCTTTGTGGATTCGAATCATGAGGTGTGATCGATCAAAAGGTTCAAGAATGAAGGGTCTCATTTGGACTTTGAGAATGGGTTAAAAAACATGGTGATGCAACATTGAGGATATTAGATCCACTTGGATAGTCTAATATTGAAACTGTAAATCACAGTCTTAAGTGATCTGGTCATGAAGAAGGTATGTGACAATCATTAGGTGGATACCTATAACACAATGGGGTGATGGGTTCCACCTTGGTGATGTCAGGATCACAAGAATCAGAAATCCCTTTATGCTGAGCCAAGATGTCTCTATTTGGTGGGTCTGAGCCCTTGTATCAATAGCATGTCCCAATAGAGACATATATTTTCCTCTTTAGAGGTAATGAAATATTTGAAATGAATCGATACACTTTAGATCATTTAGTATGATATATGAAAAATGAAATATCCAAGAAGGGTTTGAGCACCCTAAAAGTTGCACCACCACCTGTCAAACATATTATCACATCAAAGAGATGTTACGAATCATTGGTATAATTTTTTCCTAGACCATGGGGTCCAAAAAGCATATCTTGGATTTTATTAGGGATATAGAATATACCCTATGAGATTTATGACTTATTTACTTGTGCCCTGATTTTTTCCTAAACTCTGGAGATGATGAGTTTAGTGGGTGATTACCCAACTTTTTCTCAGGTCTCCCTTTTTAGGTTTTCATCCTGATGAGTTTTGTGTCTATTTCATTAGCAGTTTAGGGTCTTATGATTGGGCCATTGTGTTCTATATTTTAAGGTCGTATAGATTTGTCCGAGGTATGAGTAGTTTAAGTTCATGCCACACAGACCTAGTATGGGGATGTTATGCAAGAGGATCATTAGGATAACTAGGGACAAGAGTACTCCAACATTCCTCAGAGAGGGTGGAGGAGATGTTGTAAATCATGGATCAAGGTTCTCAGGCAAAAAGTGGTGAACTAGTACAATCATTATGGGGATAACCAATAACACAATTGGGTTCTAGGTTCCACCTTAGTGACGTCAGCCTCACTAGAATTAGAAATCTTTTTATACTAGGCCAAGATGTCTCTAGTTTGTGGGTCTAAGCCCTCATGTCAATAGTATGGCCAAACAGGAAGTTATATTTTCCTTTTCCAAGGTAAGTGAAAGGTTTTTAATGACCTAAGACACTTGAGACATGAAGTTTAGAGTATGGATTGATGTGATCAAAAAGATAATGGAAGAAATATATTCTCTGGTTGGTCAGGATAAGGCTATTGTGGGTTTTTTTATAAGGAACAGTGATGGATGAAGACCTGCATAATTTATTGTCATGTAGTGGGGATGTGCTTATATGTAGTTTAATGTCATGCGGTTAGGATGTACTTCCATACGGTTTAACGTTATGATGTAAGGATGTGGGAATTGATGTGAATTAACAAGGATATTGTGGTGGGACCCAAGAGTGTAGGTTTGGGTGACACTACATATCTCATGAGGATGAGAATCAAACCATATTTAGTTATATAAGGACTATTTAGTTTAATTTCATGTGGAAATGATTTATTTCTATGTAGTTTAATTTCATGAGGTAAGGATGAAGGTGGGAGAATGCAGTCCTGAAGGAAATGTGCATATCATGATAAAGCAAACCCAACATGAATGAGGACCAAAAAGATCCACATCATGACATGCATCCTCAAAAGGGGCTCAGGCCAAGAGGCCAGAAAGAAGGCAGGATTTGTGGTACCTAGGGATGGACCCAAAGACTAAATGTCTAGGTGTTCCTACATATCCCACAAGGATGGGAATCAATCCACATGTAGTTCTAGATGGACCGTGTAGTTTAACATATTGCGATAAGGATGTGGGTGACCCAGTGAGAATGGAGGTGGATATCATAGATCCAAACAGTTTTATGTCATGCAGTAGGACATTGGATACCCTTTATTTCCTTGTATGAGTTCATCCCAAGCCTTCACTCCCTAATTTGTGTAAGGAACCCCATACCAGAATTCTTAAGCCCGTATGACCTATGTTTTGTGGGAGAAAAAAGGAATGATAAGGTTCCATTTCACCATTCAGAGGGAATGGAGGATATGATAGGAGTATTTTATGATGTGCGGTGGCTGGTCCAAGATATAGTATCAATGTGTCCCTACCTATCTCATTGAAAATGAGAATCAATCCATATGTATTTATAGAGAAGGAGATACTCTACGCATGTCTGGCCCATACATAGAGGTGGTCGTTACCTCCTGCTGATAGTTGCAGTTGAGTCCATGATTGGATATCCAAGTGTCACTACATATCATGTGATGATAGGAATCAAGCCACACATAGTTCTTAGAGAACCATGTAGTTTAATTCCATGTGGTAAGGATGAATGTTGGACTTACACCAATGTAGATGCCCTTTTACTGGCAGCTACACAAAGGATTTATTGAGAAATATTTCAATGGTGGGTGGTGTGACACGCTCCCCATCTAGGGTGGTTAGAGAATAAGCTCCATTATGATAGACATTATGTATGATGTAAGGTACCTCCCACTGGGGTTACAACTTTGGGGGATTCTTCCCCAGTATCATAGGGGTTCTAAGAGCTAGTATTGGTTCTCCTTTGAGGAACGAATAGAGGAAAACCTTTTTTATTAAAGGCCCATGCTATCTGGTTATAGTTGATCTTGAGTTTGTGTAGTGTGGGAAAACTCTTTTCATCCATTCACTCCAAATCATCAAGACTTTTCTTCCTTGTTCTTTATCAAAGAGTTTTCCACAAATGACTATTCGAAGTAAAGGTAATTGGACCTCTATGGGTAACAATGCCTCGATACTATACTCTAGTGAGTATGGTGTTTATTGTGTAACAATGCATGTGGTGATACCGTAGGCCCATAGAGCATGGGGGAGTTTTTTTGGCCAGTAATTATTATCCTTGTTTACCATATTATGGAGTATATTTGATAGAGTCTTATTGAGGGCCTCTATCTATCGATTTCCTACCACATGATAGTAATATGAGTGATTGGATTTGATGTTATACTCCTAGTAAAACATCTTCAACTTTGCATAACTAGATTTGGTTATGTTGTCCATCAATATCATGTGACAGAATCCAAACCTGGTGATGATATGGTACTCTACAAAGTTGATGATATTCTTCACTCTGACTTCCTTGAGGGGTATTGCCTCAGCCCATTTGTAAAATAAGTCGATAGGAGAAAGGATATACTTGAACTTCCTTGCGGTGGTGAGGGGATATGGACCCAAAACATCCACCCCAAAAATGGAAAATAACCAAGAATATTTGGAAGTATACTGTAATTCGGAGGGAAGATGGATGAAATTTTCATGAATCTTGAATTCATTAAATTTCCTAGTGAATTCCACATAGTTCAGTATCGTGGTCCACCAGTATTATCCTAACATTTTGATCTGGTGGGATACTCAGATCCCATATTGGTGGGAAATGTAGGAGCCTACATGGATGATGTTATTAATATTTTCATAACTTATTATATACTCCATTTAATGATTTTATATTAAATGTGTATAATTTGTGTGAAATATTAATGTTTAAATATTAAATATAATTTTAGAGCATTATTCAAATTCATCCTGATTCAAGTCTGTTTAATGTTTTAATTATATCTCTCACCCTACTTATAAAAATCCAATTATTCCTGTTTTTATGGTTCCTTACTCACATTAAAACATTTCATTATAAAGGAAATTTGGTCAAATCATCCATTTGGAGGGTCATATGATCCACACAAGAAGACCCAAAGAATCTGTGAAGAAATTGGACCAGCCATGATGATTGAGTTACTGGTCTAAATCACGAAGACGAAATTTTATGAAACTCCCCCTATGTTCCTGATTATCCAAAAGAAGAATGGATAAAAATTTCAGGTCCCAAATCCATGAAAAATGGTCCCAGATGAAGCTCTAAAGTCCATCCCAACGTTCTATCAAGGAAATGAAACCAGAACACCAAAATTGAAGTTTCTCATCATCTATTCATCAAATAAATCTGAGAATTTTCAGTATGAAAGAGGAAGTATAGGAGGACTACTTATTTAAAGAAACCATTCAGATTTTAAGGCATATTCATATTAAAAAAATCCATTCACATTAAGGCCATTAAAAAAGTCTGGATTGAAATGGACAGATTAGTATTGTTTAATAAAATAGTTATAACTTTGGCCCCATAAGTCAAAATGCCTCCAACTTTTGAGATTAGTTGGCCAAAATTATTATCTAAAACTTTTAAGAAGGATATATCTTGAGATTCAGCTGTATAGATGTCCAAATCATCAATCCAATTGGAGGGGTAGTTTTGGAATGCAAACAGTCCACCACCTTGGGCTATAAATACATCCCCTCCTCTCCTTTCAAAAGAGTTGGCAGTTCATAAGAGAGGAGCATATATTGGAACGGACAAAGCCTTTCCAAGGGATTGGGAGGTGTATAGACCCAATCTTGACATACATAAACATTAAATTACTTTTTCATAATACTTAATACATGAAAAAAATAGACACCCTAAAACCGTATTAGTTTAGTGTCTTTGGAAACTCGGAACATAATATTCTAATCGTGGTGAAAGATCTTCAACATATCCCATAAAGATATTCACATTTTTTTTCTTACCCAAAACCTTTATTTATAACCTGGGGAAAAGAAAACATAAAAAGGGTGATCTCAAATGCTCAGTAAGGGCAAATGTGGAGAAAATAAAACAAACCATATACATTACAACTTAAAAACATGAACATGATGTTTAAACATCAAAATCTTGAGCAATGACATAAAACATGGAAGTACGTAAGGCATAGATCATAAAAAAACTTTAATCATGATAAAATAGAATGAGAATAAAACATGTAATTGTGGAAAACCATTAATCACATGTTATGATTTCCATAGTATCCAAAACATTGCTGCCAAGACCATCATAGTGGACAAAGTCTATTACTGAACTGGGTTTACTTGTCGTTCCAACCCTGTATTACTGAACCAGATTTTACATTACATTCTATCCTTGTCTATCTCATGAGATATAAATATTTACCTAATTCATTAGATGGAGATATAGGTCCCACCCATCTCATAATTAAATAATTCTTTTGTATGCCACAAAATAAACATAAATCATTCATCATAACCCAATGAATAAAATGGGTTTCATATATTCCATCCCATCATAAAATAATCCATATAAAAAAATGGATATAATTTAATAATAAACAAAATAAAACCATGTAAATAATCGGGGCATTATACATGAAGCATATCCATATTAAAGAATGTCATTTTAAATGGAAAATAGTTTGGATAAAACACTTGAAATGAATTCTTGACGAAAATATTCTTTCTTCTTCAAAATAATTTTCTTTTCACAAAATGCCATGAAATTTTAAAATAAAAGGATTTTTTTGAAAATAATAATGAAATATTGTAAAGTATTCTTCATGAAAATAAGGCATTATGAAACGTTAAAAATCTGTTCATGTCGTATAAGTTAAAAAACTTTGTCCTTTTACTTTTAACGGAAAAGTCAAAAAGTACCACATATGGTAAACAAAAAAAATATTCCTTCCATAACACAAAGTAAAAGTCAAAGTTGGGTAAAAATGACCTTAAAAATACATGGAAGAATATTAAACACTTTATAAAAAACATTTTTATGGACATGGGTGAAAAATATAACCCCAGTAAATACTTACGAATTAAAAAATCTCAGATAAGAACGAGATTGGAATAATTATCCCTTACCTTATGTCCAATTTATTTCGTACATGTCTGAAACTCCTGTATACTGGGTTTAAACATATTATTAACTTGTAATAGAACCATAATAATATTAATGATATCATATATGATTCACTTATGACTTTATATTACCTGTTCATTTGTGAACTCCATGTTAAAGCAGTGTTTTGGGTAAAATTGTTTCATTTATCGTACGTGTTTGGACTTGTTGTTCTTGATATTATTAATTATATCATGATTTAATTAATTCCAAAATTTAAAACATGATTTATATATAATATATATTCAGAATATAAATATATATGATATATCGATAAATGGAATGAAATACACTGTTCATGGAGACGGTAGGCCCTACGTACGCATGAATGTAGTTTTCATTTCCTTATTGAATGGAATTAAGTAAATGAAAGATATATGTACATAAATCTAGTATCATTATTTTTTAATATCTTTCATTAATATTTATTATATATACTTTATAATCATTCTTGAATGGTTAATCATGGAGAACGAATCTCATCGTGTCGTGGAGACGGTAATCCGTACGTACGCACGAATGATGATATCATTCCCATAATTATTGAATGGAATTGAAGTGGATGATATAATTTATCAGAATCAGTATTATGTTATAATAAAATTATATAGTTATTATTTACACCATTATACCCATCCATGTAAGGTGGTGGTGGAAAACAGATTACACCACAGCATGGAGACAATATTTCGTACGTACGCACGCGCGGTGATTTCGTTTTCTGTAGGATGGATAGAAGGTGAAATATGGTTCTTTCATATTTATAATAAAATATCATTATATTATTGATACTGATGTTATTACTTTATAATGAAACAAATAAATAAGAGGAAGTAGAAGAAGAAATAAATTTGAAAGAATCGGTAAAGGATATTACCTCTTCTTCGACGCGACTCTTCTAAACCTCCTCTTAGGTCACTAAAGTTTGTCTTTGAAGTAGATAAGGACCTCTATTATGTTTCTAGGGGAGTGGAGAAGGGAAATGGGTAGTTTTTGTCTGAGATTTAAGGATTAAAAATGTTGTGAAGATGAGAGGGAGGAGGTTCCATTTCATAAGAGAGGAGAGGGTCACTTTTGGAAACCATTAAAATGTTAATTTATAATAAACTCAAACCCCACTTAAAAACCTCTAAAAATGACTCAAATCTGAATATTAGATTATATAGGGTTGTAATTTCATCAACCAATAATATTTATACATGTTGGGAATTTATTTTAAACCTTATAAACTAGATGTATCCTTATTTAATCTATTAAATTTTATTTGTGGTAATAATATTCTAAATTTTAAAATATTATAAATAATTACTTATGTGTCATGAATTGTAAATAATTGGATACTTTTTTAAATTTTATTCCATATAAATTTCAATTCATAAATTTTAAATATTTTTCTGATTTTTGAACAATTTTATAATATGTTATTTTTATAAAATAACAATAGTGTCAATTTTGACACTATTCATTTATTTAAATTTAAATAAAATACACATAGGGAATATATTCAAAAAAATATATTTAATAGATTCATAACATGTCATATTTATCTATAAAATTCGTTGACCACATTAAATAGTTTATATAATAATTATTTTAATATTTTAAAACTATTTATTTGACATTTCAATCAATAAAATGATTTCTACATCACTATTGTGACATCATTAATGATAATTATTTAATCCCTAAAAATTATAAATAAATTTTCATGATTTAGATAATTTTATTATATTTATTGATACTATTTATATTTGAGGTTTTATGAAGTTTATCTCTAAATAAAAATTATTACACTTATAAGATATAAGAGAGTGACATGTTGTCACTTTCTTTGGTTTTAATAATAATTACATCATTTTGATGGTAAAAAGTCCATGAAATGAATCTATTTAGACCCTTAGGTGATGTGGATAGACTTTTATTCATCCAATATAATTTTAGAGGGTTTTAGGGTAATTTTATAATCTTATTTTTACCCTTAATTACCCAATTTACCTTTAACTGTAGTAAATAAAATTTACCATAGTTACTATTCATAATGTCTAAAAATAAAAAGTAGCCTATTAACATAATTTGGACCTAATGATTCCAAATATGGAATCCATTTTTTCAAATTCAAAATACAGAAGTTGCAGTATTTAATTTAAAATTAATCCTGCTGTTGAGAAAACGGGTTTTAAAAGTTAAAACATTGCAAACGATTGAAATGTTTTTACTTATGAATTCAATGTAAAATTAATGATAATTACTTGAATTATATTAAATGGTAAAAATATATTTTATTTATACTTTAAAACCATTTATTATTATAATTTATCCATATAAATTATCTTGATGAAAAAGGTTGTTTTTAATTAAAATTTAGTGTATTTTTACTATTCATCAAAATATGAAAGTTAAATATATAAAAAAATTATCCAAAGTGAATTTCTATATCCGTATTTCAATGAATAAGTTTATTTTTTATAATTTAACTTATAAACATGTAAAAAACTATATTTAAAGTGGGTGCACCATCAAAAGGCGGCAAAACTGCATTTTTTGAAAAATACTTATTTTACCCGAAAAAATTATTTTGTTCTCATACCATGTTCTAGAATATGTGTAAGTTGAATTATTATGTAATAAAATTAAAAATATAGTTAATACTATTCATAACAGCTAGTTCATAACAATATATCATTGTTTAGTGAAACTCGGTATTGAGTACAACACAAGCTATTGAAGAAGGTCGCTCTTGAGTGCAACACAAGGCTAGAATAGTGTTTGCGTATACTACAAGCTAATATGGTGTTGCATATAGCACAAGATAATCTTGGTGAATTATAAAACACAAGATGTCAAAGAAATTAAAAATAATATTCTCATAAAATCTCAGGGTGTTACATTCTACCCCCCTTAAAATTAATTTCGCTCTCGAAATTCGTCGGGGTTATAAATCATTTACTACTTGAAAGTTTCTTTAATAGAAAACCACATCATAAAAAGGAATGATAAAACCTTATTTTAAAAAGGAATGTTAGAAACATAACGGACACCCAAATTAACTCATCACTAGGTTTCCACATAGGATAACATAGGTGAAAACATGGATATGGAAGAGAAATATAACCATCATGTTTTGATGAAGAGTGGTAGAGAACATGGCTATAAAAAATACAACAATCACAAAGTCATAAATTTGTGATGATCTAAGGTACCATCTGATTCATCGGATATGAGGGTACTAGGACAACTTTTTTTGGTTTTCAATATCATTTCCCTAAAGTTGAAAAATTTTGAATAAGAAGAAATACTTACTTTATTTTGGTACAATCTCACTATTGGTCATTCCTTGAACAATTTCCACTTTATATCTTAAAGAAGTGAAGTTGAATTTTTTATTTGTGAAGTGTTAGTAGATCATGTGATAGAATGATGGGTCATTCCATCTGTCTCAAACAAAAGGTTTGCAAAAGTTATCAAATATACATAAGTCCATATATGGTGAGGTTAATTGTATATGATTCCAAAAATGGACTTAGACTTCAAAAATCATACTAGTTAATAAAATAAAACTAATTTCTACTAACCAGGGAATTCCTGTAGGCCAGTGGTAGGCGATAAAGGCCTATCACACTTCAGTTGTGGGTTCAATTCTGGCATCCCTGTCTGACGTGACGGGTTGTCGCCCATCCTACAGGTTGTCCTTTTTCTAAAACTATACTATTATAACATTTTAGATATAATATCAAAAAATTCTAGCCTTAAAAAATACTATCTGGTGTACAACTTAATCCATTCCATTCTTTAGGCTTATCCAAAATACTTCTATCCAATCTTATAGTATAAATAAAATGATTACTAAAAAGGTCATCTAACAAGAATGTGAATACCATCATTTATCCCCCATATATCATAAGATATATCTTGTTGGTCATATTCCAAACATGTGAAGACCTTAATCATGTATTCTCTTGAATCATAAATTACCATAGAACCTTAGTGAAAACATGAATACTGTCAAAAAATAACTCTTTCCACATACCAAAATCCCAAAATTTCTATATACTCAAACCATGATATCACTTTTTCCTTATATCAGTCATGAGCTCATTAATACTATCAATCATATTATTTTCTCTGTATCCATTCATTATGAACATATCATCTGATTTCCAAAAATATCTGAATAAACTTTCATGCTTACCGGTACCATTCAACATATACTTTCAAATACTTTCAGAAAAACAATAGTGTAACAATCCTTAGATGTGTCTTTATTCCACAGTACCATTAAATTACCTATACAACAAAACTCTTGATAAACATACAATCATTTCACTACCTTCTTAAACCATTGACTAAGCTTCATCATTTTATTCCTCAACACTTCTTTCATCTCATACATCATTTTTAGTCTCTTCATCATCATCAACATAAATACTACCCATACGACCATGCTGATTCTATTCATGATATTTTCCCTTAGGGAATTGGTTTTCATAATGCCCGTACATTCCACATTTAAAACATTTAACTGTTGTTGATGTCTTAGGAAAACCATTATCCTTGTACATAGTGTTAACTGAACCCTTTCCTTTGCAATTACTAGCTTTGTGTCCTTATTTTCCACACCCAAAGCATCTTCTAGTTCCTTTGAAACATTATCCTTGATTCCTCTTCCCACATGATTTACATGAGGTAAATTGAACTTTCTTTCCTCTATGATCATCATGAAACCCCATCTTCCTCTTATTAGCCAAGTCAGGAAACATTCCAAAGTTGAGATTATTTATCATATTATGAGATTGCTGATTAGGCATTATAACGATGTTTTGCCTTCCAAATACTGTTTCACTTGGTTTCTCATGAATAATATCATTCCATTGTCCATCATATTCTCCATTAATATGAATCTTCCTATTTTCATCCATTTTCTAAAACCCAAAAAGAATAGTGTGAGAGGCAAAAATCATGCTAGGAAAATAACATAATAAAGGGGGAGTACCTTCAATATCTAACATCTTATTTTTAATTCTATGATCGTTACCGTAATTCTATGACTATAACCTATACTTATATTTAACCTTAGGGACATCCCTAGACATACCTTAGAAATGTCTCTAGGGATCTCACTAAAGTTTTCAAATCCTAGTTTCCAAAGGTTTACTAAACCTTCGCTCTGATACCAACTGTAGAGAACCAAGCTTGACGTACATAGAAATTACATTACTTTTTCAGAATACTTAATACATGACAAACATAGATGCCCAAAGACTGTATTAGTTTAGTATCTTTGGAAACTCGGAACATAATCTTCTAATCGTGGTGAAAGATCTACAACATCTCCTATAAAGATATTACCCTTTTGTTTTCTTACCTAAAACCTTTCTTTATATCCTGGGGAAAAGAAAACATAAAAAGGGTGAGCTCAAATGCTCATTAAGGGAAAACATGGAGAAAATAAAACAAAACATATACATTTGAACATAAAAACATGAACATGATGTTTAAACATCAAAATCTTGAGCAATGACATAAAACATGGAAGTACGTAAGGCATAGATCATAAAGTAACTATAATCATGATAAAATAGAATGGGAATAAAATATTTAATTGTGTAAAACCATTAATCACATGTTATGATTTCTATATTAGCCAAGGCATTGCTGCCAATACCATCATAGTGGACAAAGTCCATTACTGAACCAGGTTTACTTGCCATCCCAGCCCTGTATTACTGAACCAGATTTTACTTGTCAGTACAGCCATGTCTATCTCATGAGATATAAATATTTACCTAATGAATTGGAGGTAGATATAGGTCCCACCCATCTCATAATGAAATAATTCTTTGGTGTGCCACAAAATAAACATAAATCATTCCCCATAACCCAATGAACAAAATGGGTTTCATATATGTCATCCCATCATAACATAATCCATATGAAACAATTGATATAATTTCATAATAAACAAAATAAAACCATGTAAATAATAGGTACATTATACATGAAGTATATCTGTATTAAATAATGTCATCTTAGATGGAAAATAGTTTGGATAAAACACCTGAAATGAATTCTTGAAGAAAATATCATTTGTTCTTCAAAATCATTTTCTTTTCACAAAATGCCATGCCATTTTAAAAGAAGGGGATTTTTTTGAAAATAATAATGAAATCTTGTAAAGTAAGATTCATTAAAATAAGGCGTAATGAAACGGTAAAAATCCGTTCATTCCATATAAGTTAAAAAAACATTCTCCTCGTACTTTTAACAGAAAAGTCAAAAAGTACCACATATGGTATATAAAAGAAATAATACTTCCATAACACAAAGTAAAAGTCAAAGAGGGGTAAACATGAATTGAAACATACATGGAAGAATATTAAACACTTTATGAAAAACATTTTTAGGGAAATGTATGAAAAATATAACCCCAGTAAATACTTACGAATGAAAAAATCTCGGATAAGAACGAGATTGGAATAATTATCCCTTACCTTATGTCCAATTTCTTCCGTACGTGTTAAAATCTCCTGTATAATAGGTTTAAACATATTATTAAATTTTAACAGAACCATTATAATATTTATGATATCATATATGATTCACTTAAAACTTTATATTACCCGTTCATTTGTCAATTTCAGGTTAAAGCAGTGTTTTGGGTAAAATTGTTTCATTTATCGTACGTGTTTGGACTTGTTGTTCGTGATATTATTACTTATATACTGATTTAATTAATTACAGAATTTAAAAATGATTTATATATAATATATATTCATAATATAAATATATATGATAAATCGATAAATGGAATGAAATACACCGTTCATGGAGACGGTAGGTCGTACACACGCATGAACGTTGTTTTTGTTTCCTTATTGAATGGAATTAAGTAAATGAAACAAATATTTACATAAATATAGCATCATTATTATGTAATATCTTTCTTGATTATTTATTATATATACTTTATATTCATTCTTGAATGGTTAATCATGGAGAATGAATCTCATCGCGTTGTGGAAACGGTAATCTGTACGAACGCACGAGCGATGATATCATTTCCATGATTATTGAATGGAATTGGAGTGGATGGTATAATTTATCAGAATCATTATGATGTTATAATAATCATATATAGTTATTATTTCCACCATTATACCCATACAAGCAAGGTTGTGGTGGAAAACAGATTACACCACGACGTGAAGACGATATTCTGTACGTACGCACGCGCGGTGATTTCGTTTTCTGTAAGATGGATAGAAGGTGAAATAGGGTTGTTTCATATTTATAATAACATATCAGTATATTATTGATACTGATTTTATTACTTTATAATTAAACAAATAAATAAGATGAATTAGAAGTAGAAATAAATTTTAAAGAATCGGTAAAGGATATTACCTCTTCTTCGACGCGACTCTTCTAAACCTCCTCTTAGGGCACTAAAGTTGGTCTTTGAAGAAGACCAGGACCTCTATGATGTTTCTAAAGGAGTGGAGAAGAGAAATAGGCAGGGTTTTTCCAATATTTAAGGCTTAAAAATGTTGTAAAGATTAGAGGGATGAGGTACCCTTTTATAAGAGAGGAGAGGGGCACTTTTGGAAACCTCTAAAATATTAATTTTATAATAAAATCAAACCCCACTTAAAAACCTAAAAAAATGACTCAAATAAAAATATTAGATGATATAGGGTTGTAATATGATAAACCAATAATATTTAGACTTGTTGGGAATTTATTTTAAACCTTATCAACTTGATTTATCCTTATTTAATCTATTAGATTTTATTTGTGGTAATAATATTATAAATTTTAAATTGTTATAAATAATTTCTTATGTGTTTTGAATTTTACATAATTGCATAATTTATGACATTTTAGACCATATAAATTTAAATTCATAATTTTTAAATATTTTTGTGATTTTTATACAATTTTATAATATGTTATTTTTATAAAATAACAATAGTGCCAATTTTGACACTATTCATTTATTTGAATTTAAATAAACTCCACACAGAGGATATATTAGAAAAAATATATTTAATAGATTCATAACATGTCATATATATCTATAAAATTCGTTGAGCACATTAAATAGATCATATAATACTTATTTTAAAACTTTTAAACCATTTATTTGATATTTGAATCAATAAAATGATTTCTAAATCACTATTGTATCATCCTTAATGATAATTATTTAATCCATAAAAATTCTAAATAAATTCTCATGATGTAGATAATTTTATTATGTTTCTGGAGACTATTTATATTCTAGGTTTTATTAAGTTTATCACTAAATTAAAATTATTACACTTATAAGATATAAGAGAGTGACATGTTGTCACTTTATTTGGTTTTAATAATAATTAATCATTTTCATGGTCAAAAGTCCATGAAATGAATCTATTTAGACCCTTAGGTTATATGTGTATACTTTTATTCATCCAATAGAATTTTGGAAGGTGGTAGGGTAATTTTATGATCTTATTTTTACCCTTAATTACCCGATTTACCTTTAACTGTAGTAAATAAAATTTACCATAGTTACTATTCATAATGTCTAAAAATAAAAATTAGCCTATTAAAATAATTTGGACCTACTTATTCCAAATATGGAATCCATTTTTCTAAATTCAAAACATAGGATTTGTAGTATTTAATTTAAAATTAATCTCGCTGTTGAGAAAACGGGTTTTAAAAGTTAAAACATTGCAAAAGATTGAAATGTTTTTACCTATGAATTCAATTTAAAATTAATGATAATGACTTGAATTATATTAAATGGTAAAAATATATTCTATTTATACTTTAAAGCCATTAAATATTATAATTTAACCATATAAATTATCTTGAGGAAAAAAGTTGTTTTTAATTAAAATTTTGCGTATTTTTACTATTCATCAAAATATGAAAGTTAACAGAAAAATATAAAAAATTTATCCAAAGTAAATTTTTATATCCTTATTTTAATGAATAAGTTTATTTTTTCTAATTTAACTTATAATAATGTCAAAAACTAGATTTAAAGTGGGTGCGCCATCAAAAGGCGGAAAAACTGCAATTTTTGAAAAATACTTATTTTACTCAAAAAATTTATTATGTTCTCATACCATGTTATAGAATATGTGTAAGAGGAATTATTATGTAATAAAATTAAAAATTTAGTTAATACTGTTCATAACGGCTAGTTCATAACAATATATCATTGTTTAGTGAAACTTGGTATTGTGTACAACACAAGCTATTGAGGAAGGTTGCTCTTGCATGCAACACAAGCCAAGAATAGCGTTTGCATATACTACAATCTAATAAGGTGTTGCGTATAGTGAAAGATAATCTTGGTGAAGCGTACAACACAACAAGTGAAAGAAATTAAAAATAATATTTCTCATAAAATCTCGGGGTGTTACAGGAGGACCTTCCATACTCAAGTTTTCACTTGAAATACCTTTCCTCCTCTTTTGGTTTTCATTTACTTTTGTGTACTTCATTTTTGTAATTGTGTAAGTATCTTTATTTCTAATTATGTTTTAATGAAAGTATCTTCTTAAATATCTCTTATTATCATCCACCTTCTATAGTTTAATATTAATGTTCTTAAATTAGTTTAAATACAGTTGAATCCTCTTCCCTTCTTTTTCTTTCTCATTCAATCTAAAGTCAGTATTTAATTCCCTTCATCATTTGTGTGTGTGTTCGACGCACCACTCTTTTCTTATCCCTTTATTTTTATTATCTTCTTAATTTTTTATCATAATAATTATAAACATATTACTAATCATTTAAATGGTTGAGTAAATATATCATTGGGGTGAGTTATAATTTAGGGATATTGAGTGATTGAGATCCCTTGCTCGATGAGTATTCTTTTGATTTAATATTGTGTATGTTGAACTTTATATGTCATGGATTAATGTCATGTTTTGTTTAATATGTGGATCCCAAGGATTATTGGAACCACAAATACACTACCATAAACAAGTAATTATAATGATTAGAACCCTGAGATAAGTTACATATTGGGTTAAAGATTTAAGACTTGGGAATTCCGATCAAAGTCATCTTGTGAAGTGGGTATTAATTTAATGCAATATAAATCAAAGATCAAGGATATCATAATCTTAAATACCCAATAATTAAATCACCCCAATATTTATCAATTTTTTAAATCAAACATCATCCATAAATTATTTCATAATCTCTACAAACAAACCCCCCCCCAATCATAATACAATTAACTAAAAACAACCGACTATTAAAAAGTATCATCATCGAGGATTCAACCCGAGTGATGATATACACATTAACAGAGCACCAGAACCTTGAATGATCGATAGGTGACAATCAGTCGTGATTTCAAATGGAGTCTTTTCCAAGGATGATTCTTTAAGTAGTCATTAGTTTCTAGTTATTGTAAAAAAACACTAAAAACACAAAATTTTAAAAAAAACTGAAAAAAAACACAAAGAAAAACTCATCTTCCTCTTTCTTCCAAAATCTCTATGAATTCACTGTAGCCTTCCAAAAAATCCCTTGGATTTGTTTCATTCTAAAATTGATTGAACACTTCACCAACTTAGGATGAATATAAGAGATAATAAAATAATTCAAGAACCATTCATTGTCCAACCAGTTGAATTAGAAATGGCCAATCTTAGGGAACAATCCCTTAAAGAATTCACTGCCCCTGATATAAATTACCAACCCCATGTTATTCAATATCCAAACATATAGGATGAATTTGAACTCAAATTGGGTTTGATTTATCTTCTCCCTCATTTCCACTGGCTAGCCGGTGATGATCCGCATCTCCACCTTAAAGAGCTCAAAGTGGTGTGCTCTACCATGATGCCTCAAGGGGTTTGTGAGGAACAAATAAAACTTAGAGCATTCCCTTTCTCCCAAGCTGACACTGCTAAGTCATGGCTCTACTACCTTCCTCCTAGTTCTATAACCACATGGAATGACATAAAGCGACTCTTCTTAGAGAAATTCTTTCCTGCTTCTCGTACTGCTTCTATCTGGAAGGAAATAAGTGGTATCTGTCAATTCCCAAATTAATCACTCCATGAGTACTGGGAGAGGTTCAAAAATCTTGTTGCAACCTGCCCACACCGCCAAATCCCTGACCAACTCTTGACCCAATACTTATATGAGGGGTTATTGGCTATGGAGAGAACCCTCATTGATGCTGCAAGTGGCGGTGCTCTTATTGATAAAACTCCCATAGATGAAAGATATCTCATAAAAAATATGACTAAAAACACACAAAAACTCCATACCCGAGCACATTATCAAGTCAAATAAGCCCAATATAATCAATCAATAGATCCGAACAATATGAAAGAGTGGATGAGTGAACTTACAGATCTTGTGCGACAACTAGTCGTGGCTACCAAATCCCCAACCTCATCTTCTCCGTAATCAATGTTTCCTGGACTTGTCAAAAACTGTGGAATATGAAACTCTCCATCTCATCCAACTGAAACATGTCCACAACTTTAAGAGGATCAATCTGATTCATCTAGACCAATGGACATTAATGCAGCATATGCTCAGTGGAAACCCAACCCTCAACAATTAGTTCAGTTTGTTAGAAACATCAACCAACCCCATTCTGAGCCTTTCTCTTCTACATATAACCATAACTTGAGATATGGTAATCCCATTTCTCACCCCCCTCAATACCCTCATCAAAACCCAAACCAATTCCAATATGGTCATGGTTTTTGTAACTTCCAACAACCTTACCCTTTTTTTCCTCAACCTCAAAGGATCAATCCTCCTCTTGAATTCCACTATCCTAGTGAGCCTTCCCAAATACCAAACCAATACAATCTCTTTACCAAGAACCAAAATCAAGGTAATCCCAATTTGGGACAAGCCTCTTCTTCCAATAAACCATGGGAAATCACTGTTGAAGATCTTTCCTCCTTCACCCATTCTAGTTTCAAGAACAATGAAACCCAAATTGGTCAACTTGCATCCCACCTGAGCCAGTAACAACAATCAAATTCTTCCCAACTCCCAGCTCAACCATTACCCAACCCTAAGGGTAATGTAAGTGAAATTGCATTTATATCATGAAAGAAAATTTTTATTCCTCATGTTGAGTCCTCCAACCCTCCTTTGAATTTTCACCTAGGAAATGAAAAGAAAAAGAAATATGAAAAGTAACCTGAAGTCATTCCATCACCTCCTTCCATTCCACTTAAGAATCCAATTCCTTTTCCTCAAGCTATTTCTAAGCCAAATAAGTCCTTTGAACCTGATCCTGAAATGCTCGACATGTTTACACGTGTTACAGTCAACATACCCCTCTTAGATTCCATAAAAAATCCCTAAGTATGCCAAGTTTCTTAAAAAATTGTGCACCCACAAGAGGCAACTTAGAACCTTTGAAAATGATTCCACCCAGCAGTCTATTCCCATAAAGTTCAAGGATCTAGGGACCTATACAGTTCCATGCCAAATTGGAAGTTCCAACTTCAATGATGCACTCATAGACCTAGGAGCATCAATTAATGTCATTCCCAAAACTATCTTCACCAACCTTGGTCTAGGTCCCTTATATCCAACGGGTGTTGTCATTCAATTAGTCAATCGATGAACTGTTAGTCCTGAGGTTATAATCGAGGATGTTCTTATTCGTGTCAATGATCTTATCTTCCCTACCAATTTCTATGTCCTTGACATGGAAGGTGAGATGAACTCTTCTCGATCTCCCCTAATTATAGGAAGACCATTCCTTATGACTGCTAGAACCAAAATTGATGTCCATTCAGGCATCTTATCCATGGAATTTGGGGACCAACTTGTCAAGTTTGACAGTTTCCAATCCATACGATACCCATCTGGGGATCACTCTGCATTTTCAATCCAATATTTTGAGGGCACTTCTGTGAATAAATTAAACCCCATTCCATCATGTTCATCATGTTCTAATGAGAAAGGATCTTGCGAAATTTTCACCATGATTAACCAGGTTATAAATGGTGAAGTTGATGTTGACCTCTCATTCATAGATTCCATAAATCTAGAGAAACATGAAAACTCTCTTGAATCCCACATCAAATCTGATATCTACTACTCTACATTAGACAATATCAAGGTAAATGAATCTGATGCAAATGAAGTCCCTTCCTCTATTCCTGAGTTGTATAACCCACAAATGAATGATGAGACTGATCTGAAACCTCTTCCTACACACCTGAAATATGCATTCCTTTTCCATGATCACTCATATCCTATCATTATCTATGCTTCACTTACTGAAACCGAGGAGTCCAGACTTGTTCAGGTGTTATAGGAAAACAAAAAGGCCCTAGGTTGGACCCTAGATGACATACCAGGAATCAACCCTTCTCTTTGCATTCATCACATCCATCTTGAAGAATCATCCAAACCAATTAGACAACCACAAACAAAACTCAATCCACTCATACTTGAGGTAGTTAGGGAAGAGATCACCAAGCTTCTTCAAGCTGGTATTATCTATCTAATTTCTGATAGTGAATGGGTTATTCTAATTCAATTTATACCTAAGAAGGGTGGGATAACTGTTGTCACAAATGAACATGGGGAGGTAGTCACAACTTGAGTGGAAAACAAATGGAATGTGTGAATTGACTACCAAAAATTGATTGTTGAAACAAGAAAAGATCACTGCCCTATTCCATTCATTGATCAAATGATGGAACGATTAGTTGGAAAGTGACACTATTGCTTTCTTGATGGATAAACTGGATACTTCCAAATCCCAATCGCACCTGAGGACCAAGAAAAGACCACTTTCACATGCCCCTTTAGAACATATGAATATAGAAGAATTCCTTTTGGACTTTTCAATGCTCCTGCAACATTCCAGAGGTGTGTGATGAGTATCTTTTTTGAATTCATTGAACATTTCATGGAGGTCTTCATGGATGACTTTACCATTTATGGTGATTCATTTTAATGTTGCTTGAATTCACTCTCACCAGACCTTCAAAAGTGTGTCAAGTGTAACCTTGTTTTAAATTTTAAAAAATGTCACTTCATGGTTGAAAATGGGATTATTCTAGGGAACATAGTTTCAAAAGATGGTATTAAAGTTGATCCTACCAAAATTAAAGTGATCCAATCACTTCCTAAACCCACTTCTGTTCAGGACATCTGTTCATTCCTCAGTCATGAAAGTTTCTATCAGTGATTCATCCATAACTTCAGTAGATTTCCCTCCCACTCACTCAGTTTCTCTAAAATTATATCACATTCCATTTCGATGAGGTTTGCAAGAGAGCCTTCATTGAACTCAAAACTGCTCTTACATCTACCCCGATAATCCAACCCCCAGATTGGTCTTTACCCTTTGAGTTAAAGTGTGATGCTTCTGATAGAGCCGTTGGGGCAGTTCTTGGTCAAAGAAGGGAAAATAATCCTCATGTCATCTATTATGCCTCAAAATCATTGGATGAAACTCAATCTCACAACACTGTCACTGAAAAGAAACTTTTAGTAGAGGTTTTTTCCTTAGATAAATTTAAACCCTATCTGTTAGGTGCCAAAATCATCATCTACACAGAGCATTCTTCTATAAAGTTCTTACTCAATAAAAGTGATTCCAAACCAAGGCTAATAAGATAGATCCTAATTCTCCAAGAGTTTGACCTTGAAATCAAAGATATACTAGGAAAAGAAAACCCTATTGCTGGTCAATTGAGTAGAATTTATAATTTTTCTCATTCTGAAATAATTGATCCAGAATTTCCAATTGAGCACATTTCATCTCTCACTCCAAAAATACCATGGTATGCCCCAATTGTGAATTACTTGGTTTCTGGTGTTTTTCCTAAATTTTTTTTAAAATAACAAAAAATGAAGTTGAAAAGTGATTCAAAATACTATTTTTGGGAAAAAATAAACTTTGTAAAACTGGGGTAGACATGGTAATTAGAATATGTGTGGATGAGGATGAACATTCCCCCATCATAGAATTTTTTCACTCACTTCCTAGAGGTGGCCACTTTGGACCACAAAGGACCTCCCAAAAGGTTCTAGACTCTGGATTCTTTTGGCCTTCACTCTTCAAGGACTCACATGAGTTCTGTCAATCATGTCCCACTTTCCAAAAGTTTGGCACAATTTGAAAGAGAAATGAAATGCCCCAAAAGCCTTTAATTTTCTATGAGATCTTCGATGTTTAGGGAATTGATTTCATGGGACCATTTCCTCCTTACAATGGATTCTCATACATCTTTCTTGAAATTTATTATGTTTCAAGGTGGGTCGAGGCCAAACCCACTAGAAAAGATGATTCACATACTGTTAGTGAGTTCCTAAAGAAACACATCTTCCATATATTTGACACACCACTTTCCTTGATTAGTGATTAAGAACCCATTTTTGTAATAAAACCATGGAATTTATTTTGAAAAAGAGTGAGGTTGTACATTAAACAGAAACTACATATCACCCCTAGAAAAATGGAATGGATGAACTATCTAATAGAGAAGTGAAAGGTGTTCTTGAGAGAATTGTAAAACCCACCAGGAAAGACTGGCCTGAAAGACTTGGTGAAGCACTTTGGGATTATATAACTGCCTATAAAACACCCATTGGGATGTCTCCCTTTAGGCTAGTTTTTGGAAAAGCATGTCATTTACCAGTTTCAATCTAACATAATTCTTTTTGGGCTATGAAAACCTGTAATTTTGATTGTGAAAAATCTGGTGAAGAAAGATTGTTGCAATTGACTAAACTGGAGGAGATTCGACTTGAATCCTAGGAGAATTCAAATCTGTACAAAGAAAAGGATAAGGTACTCCATGAAAAACACATCCTGATAAAGATATTCCATGAAGGTGAAAATGTATTTCTTTTCAACTCTTGATTTCAGATTCACCCAGGTAAGCTTAATTCTTGTTGGGAAGGTCCTTTTATTGTTTCTCATGTTTACCCATTTGGTGCAGTTCAAGTCCAAGACCCCTCTTCCAAAAGGACATTCACGATTAATAGACATAGATTAAAGCATCACCATGAGAGTACACACAATCCTAGAACCACATCAACTTCCATCGAATCCCCAACTTTTTCATTTGACCCACCACCGGATGGAGACGACGACCCACCAAATCCAAACCAGGGGCACCTCTTTCCCTTTAACTCATCTTCTCTCTCTATCTCTCTCTCTCTCTCTTTCTTCTTCTTATTCCTCCCTCATTATCATTTTTTTACCACTTTCCTCATCACATTTTTTATGTACTCTTTCCTTTTTTTGGGTGTGTCTTTATAAAAAATTAAAAAAACCTAAAAAACTAAAAAACAAAAGAAAATCATTTAAAAAAAATATATGAAAAAAAAGATTCATACTTACTTTCCATATAGTTTTGAAATTTTTTCCAACCATTTTGGGGAGTTAAAAGACATGTTTTCATCTCAAAAATCATGTGTTTTCATCATAAATTTGGATAAAAAATATTGTGTCAAAACAAAAAAAAAAATTGAATGCTAAATTTTTGATTGGGAAGATGATTTTCCCCACCCATGAGAAACAACATTAGATTTCATTCCAATGCCACCTAGGTCCATCTTTTCAAAATGTGTGTTTTTTAACCCCATTTGTGAGTCTGGAGTTTGTGGACCTTCAAGCTGAATTTCCTACTTTAGTGTGCATTAATATGATAGAGGCATTTTTTGAACCACATGAGAATCACAATATCCAAATAGCCTCCCATTTCCCTTACATTAATCCTACTATTGAAATCCCCTTTAAGACTATGAAAACCTTTTATTTGACAGCCACATTAAAATCCCAATACCTTTTCTCAACCAATATCTACATGGATTTCAATTGCATAATTTTTTTAAATTTAAGTGTGGGGGGAATGGATTTCATTTTGGGTACCCTTTTTTGATTTCACCATTTTATCATATGCTTGAGGGAAAGAATCCATTTCAGTGTGGGGGATAGGTTCTCCTTCAGTGGTGTTTGGGAATGTATATATTTTTATCTTGTATAATTGAAAAGTTTTCAAAAAAATAAAAAAAAATATCAAAAAAATTAAAAAAAAAATGAAAATAAGAATGGGTTTTGACTTGGGTGGGTCAAAAATAACTCTTCCTCAACTTTTGATCTTGTTATAACTATTAAAATTAGTGTCATGATGAGATCAATTATGGGTTGGGAGATGAGTGCGAGATCTATTTCATGTTCAACTTTTGAAAAAATGCATAAAAAATGATGAACACTTATGTCATTGGGAGAAGTTTTGTGTTTTGTATATATTCCATCTTATCATTACCTTAAAATTTTCTTCCAATTTTGTGTCTTAATTTATACAATTATTCCCTTGTAAATATGTTCTTCAATTCCATTCCATGTCACATTTCAAAAAAAGTGTTCATTATTTTTTCCATGTTGTTGTTTTACCCCTTTTTCTATCTTTTGGATATCATCTTCCTACCGTCCCATAGCCATAGAAAAACCCCTAAAAAGACCTCTTGATTTTTGAGCACTTTATTATATGGAGTGTAATATGAAGCTCTTATAAACTCTAATATTTTCACTTTTGGTTGGTGAATGAGTGAAGCTCCATAAATTAATTTTATCATCTTGAGAGGAGTAAGTTTTGTGTGCCACCATTATCCATTTATAAGTTTGAGAATGAAAAAATGAATTGTTTTTGGAACATTGTTTCTGTAAAAACTTGTGTAGGAATTCAATATGGATGAGTGAAATTGTCTAAACCTCCCCTGAGTGGGAAAACAAAATTTTAATATTTGTTGGCGAGTAAAAATGATTTTGTCATGTATTTATATTTGTTTCACATGAGGAAATGCACAAGACTAAGTGTGGGGGATTTTATGTTATTAATATTTTAATAACTTATTATATACTCCCTTTACTGATTTTATATGAAATGTGTATAATTTTTGTGGAATAATAATGTTTAAATATTAAATATAATTTTAGAGAACTATTTGAATTCATCCAGATTCAATTATTTTTAATGTTTTAATTATATCTCGCACCCTTCTTATCTGAATTGGATTATTCTTGTGTTTTATAGTTCCTTAATCACATTAAAACATTTCATTAGAAGAGACCTTTGGCCAAATCGTCCATTGGGAGGGTCATATGGTCCACTCAAGAAGACCCACAGAATTTGTGAAGAAACTGGACCAGCCATGATAATTGAGTTACTGGTCTAAATCCCGAAGCCCAAATTTTATGAAACTCCACCATATGTTCTTTAATATCCAAAAATATCATGGATGAAAATTTCTAGGCCCAAATCCAAGAACAAGGGGCCCAAATAAAGCTTTGAAGTCCAGCCCACCATTCTGTCTGGGAAATAAAATCAGCGCACCAAAATTGACTTTTCTCATCATCTAGTCATCAAATCAAGCTGAGAATTTTCAATGTGAAAGAGGAAAAATACGATGCCAACTTTTTTAAGAAACCATTTGGATTTTAAGGCATATTCATATTACAAAATCCTTTCACATTTAGGAAATTAAAAAAGTCTGGATTGAAATGGACAGATTAATATTGTTTAATCAAACAGCCATAACTTCGGCCCCATAAGTCAAAATGCCTCAAAATTTTGAGAGTTGTCGTACAACATTATTATATACAACTTTGAAGAAGGAGATATATCGAGATTTAGCTGTCTGGATGTCCAAATCGTCGATCCAATTGGAGGGGTTGTTTTGGAATGCAAACAGTCCACCACCTTGGGCTATAAATACATCCCCTCCTCTCATTTCAAAAGAGTTGGCATTTAAGAAGAGAGGAGCACATATTAGAAAGACCAAATCCATGAAAAGGTATTTGGATGACCTTCCATACTCATGTTTTTAATTGAAATACCTTTCCTCCTCTCTTTTTTTTCATTTACTTTTGTGTTCTTCATTTTTGTAATCTTGTAAGTCTCTTTCATTGTAATTTTGTTTTAATATAAGTTTCTTCTTAAATATATCTTATTATCATCCAACTTATATAGTTTAATATTAATTATATTAAAATAGTTTAAATAAATTTTAATCCCCTTCTCTTATTTTTCTTTCTCATTTAATCTAAAGTCAGTATTTAATTCCCTTCATTGTTTGTGTGTGCGTTCGACGCACCACTCTTTTCTTATCCCTTTATTTTTCTTATCTTCTTAATTTATCATCATAAAGATTATAACCAGATTACTAATAATTTAAATGGATGAGTAAATCTACCATTGGGGTGAGTTATAATTTGGGGATATTAAGTGATTGAGAGCCTTTGGTCGATGAGTATTCTTTGAGTTAATATTGTGCATGTTGAACTTTATATGTCATGGATTAATGACATGTTTTGTTTAATATGTGGGTTCCATGGATTATTGGAACCAAAAATACACTACCATAAACAAGTAATGGTAATGATTAGAACCCTAAGTTAAGTTATAGATTGGATTAAAGATTTAACACTTGGGAATTCCGATCAAAATCTTCTTGTGAAGTGGGTATTAATTTAATGAAATATAAAGAAAAGCTCAAGGATATAATAAGCTTAAATACCCAATAATGAACTCACCCCAATAATTATTAATTTGTTAAATCAAACATCATCCATAAATTATTTCATAAGCTCTAAAAACAAATCCCCCAATCAGAATACAATTAACTAAAAACAACCGACTATCTAAAAAGTATCATCGTCGATGATTCGACCCGAGTGCTACTATACACATTAGTAGAGCACCAGAACCTTGACCGGTTGATAGGTGAAAATTGGCTGCACTTTCAATTGAATTCTTCCATGATGGTGAGAAATTATCCCTATGCTATGCACCTAGGGATAATTCAGTCAAAGCCATACTTGTATAGGATTTTTTGATCATTTGGGCCATCCTACAAGGTGAAGTTTGATAACAAGTGAAGAATCTATTCTTTCCAATGTGATACTCTAGGAGAGTCCCCTCCTAAAGATATATGATTACAGGCTCCATCCATCTAGGGGTGGTCACTAGTTTGTCTCTCTTTGGGGAGGCACTGACCTGATTTATCTCCTTCATATCACATATAACGATCGATGAGACCATTCTTCGATGTGTTATATGGATGTTTTCCTCCTCTAGATTAGGGTCGTCCAATATGACGACTACATTATCCTGAATGGCCTAAATGTCCTAAAATCCTTCATTTTTTTTGATAATCCACCTTCCAAGGGGTGAGGTGGAACCCTTACAAGGCCTGAAGTCTCAGAGACAATTAAATGACCTATAGATCTTTAGAGGGAATCACCCAGACAAGAAAACTTAAAACTGCTCCTTCCCAACACATGTCATGATATCAACACTCCACCTTCACAGGGTTGGTCAGCTAGCTATTCTGTGTAGAGATGCACAGGCCCTCTATTGATGTAAATTCTATACCCCCTCATTCTTCCAATTCTGGTTAGCTCTACTCTGGTGAATGCGCCTGCTCTGAATCCTCATCTAGAGCCTTGTCCCTTGAAGTCTGACTGGTAAATCTACATACTGACGTGGTCTGAAGGACTTGGGGTGTCCCAAATGCCTTGATATGGCCCGAAGGCCTTGAGATACAACTGTCTTGAAGGCCTTGGATGGCCTAAAATCCTTACAGGACCCAAGGACCAAACCGGTGGCCTAGAGGCCCAGATAGATGAATAGTTTCAGGTGATACAATACCAAGAATTACCTACTACAATATTGATATAGTATCTTATAAATATGTCTCTACCTAGATTTGATCTTGTATCCCTTGGATGAACTTTCTAAGTCCCCACCAACCAGGCTAAGGCTCATGTGCTGACTGCATTAGCCAGTGCATCGGTATGGGCATTCTGTGATTGGGGGATATAATACAATTTGGGATCAAAGGGGAACTCCACCATTAGTCCCCTGACATAGCCATTGAGGGGGGACAGTTATTCCTTCTTGATGTCATATTCACCACTGATCTACTTTATCACCAGTTCTAAATCCCCTTTGATGTTTAGGTAGGCTATGTGCAACTATAGAGATATTTCCAACCCATCGAAGAGGGCTTGATATTTGGCATCATTATTTGTGCAGCCTTTGGATAATGAGAAAGAGTATGGAAAAACTGTTTTTTCTAGAGAGACAAATATAATCCTCAGACCAAACCAGTTGAGCTTTGGGTTCTCCATCCTTCTGCCAAATGGACTCTGAGATGAGCCATAAATGTATAACTCCCGCATATGGGTAGTGTCATGGATGTAGAAGACCTCTTTATCGGGGAGTTCATTGTCCTCTAGTGTATTTCCTGAAGTAGGGTTTGTTTCTAGGAAGTCGTCCAGGGCTTTTCCTTTCACCAACTTCTAAGATATAAACTAGATGTCATATTTCTACAGAATGACCTCCCATTAATACAAGCACCCAATCAATATAGGGTAGCAAATAATGTACTTGAGTGGGTCAATGTGAGAGACTAGGTGGACCTCATGGTACTGCAGGTAAAACCTCATCTTTTTCACTATGAAGATGAGTGTAAGATAGTTCTTTTCGACATCATAATATCTCATCTCGGTACCCATCATTGTCTGAATGAGGTATTAAAGATTGTTCTCACTCACTATGTCATTATTCTGCACGAGGAAGGCGGCCAATGAGTGTTTCATGACAGCCTTATATAAGATGAGTTGCTACCCTTCCTCCAACAAAATAAAAACTTGTGCATGAAATAGGCATTTATTGAGGTTTTCAAAGACTTTTTGACACTGATCTTCCCATTGGTAAGTTAATTCCTTCTTAATTATCCTCATGAAGTGGAGATATTTTTTGACCCAGTTAACTATGAATCAATGAATGTAGGCGAGTTTCCCTTAGAGTCCCCTTATTTATTTCAGATTTTTGAGGGGAGACACTGCTAGGGTAGAAATGGTATTCTATAGGTCCACCTCAATACTACCGTGGCATACCATAAAACCAAGGAATTTTCCTAATGTTACCCAAAATTTTCATTTTAGAAGATTCATCTTCATATCATGTTGTCACAACTTGTCGAAGATTTCTTAAAGATCCACTAAGTGATCACATCACTGTCAAGATTTGAAGACCTAGTCATCAACATAACTCTCAACTAATCTTACCAAGAATGGCTTAAAAATGAGATACATGATGTGTTGATATACGGAACTGGCATTCTTTAATCCGAAGGGCATGAACTGGTAGCAGAAGATCCCCTGGGGTTCCCTAATGGTGGTGGCTTCTTCATTCTCAGGGGTTATAGTGATCTGATTGTACCTCAAATACCCATCCATAAAGGAAAGGTTATGGAATCCAGTAGTCACATATATTAGGATCACTATTATTGTAGATGTGAAATTGACCTTTGGGCAATGTCAATTAAGGTCTCTAAAATCAATGCAGACCCTAATCTACCCATTATTTTTCTTGATGGGGATGATGTTGGCAAGCCATTGTGGGTATTGAACTTCTCAAAAGAAGTTGTATTTGATAAACTTGTTAACTTATGCCTCCACATTTGTAGAATGATATTTTTTTATTCTCTTGGATGCCTCCTTGAACCCCCATTCTCTTCGGGTAGTCTGAGATAGTGTGTTTCCATATCTGGATTCAATCTGGTCATTTCTGTATAGTTCTAGGAAAACACATATCGGTGTTGCATTAGGAATGATATATACTTCTCCTACTCTTTGGGAGGAATGGCGATGATAATCGAGGTAAGTTGTGGGTTTTCTTCTATCCATATGTTTATC
Source organism: Viscum album (assembly GCA_963277665.1). NCBI lineage: Eukaryota > Viridiplantae > Streptophyta > Magnoliopsida > Santalales > Viscaceae > Viscum > Viscum album. The sequence continues at coordinate 392,270,199 of OY728155.1, forward strand.
TACCAGAGCTCATCTATTGTAGTATAAACACCTTCATAGAATGCAAGAGTGTTGTTTCTGAGATTATCCTTATCTTCTTCCATTTCTGATTCTCTAGGGGAAATTTCATATGAGGATGGATGTTTGGGGCCTCTCCATCAATATCAGGGTGAGGGAGGTCATCAAAACAAATATCATCATCTCTTGTCATCTAATTTGAGGCATAGTGATACTGAAGATGATTATCACTAAGGATAGGAGGGGCCTAGAACTCAGGGAATGGGTATCCTATTTCAACCATATTTATGGGGAGCATGTAATCCTCATTGAGCATGATCCAAGAATATTTAAGGTTGATCCCTAAACCATTGGGAACAACAAAATGTATAACATCATCCATCATCTTCTATTTTCTCCCCTTATTGTAGAATTCTTCTTTAGCATATATGGATCTTTAGGTCTTGAAGGGGGTGTTTTTGCCATTATGTATGCCGACCATGCCATTTATGGGGTACTTCAAACATTGATGGAATGTTGATGTCACCAATGAGTGGCTATGAAACCAGGTCCTTACAAGCATGATATTATATGTGGTGTCCTGTTGGATGACCATGAACTTGGCCTCAGATGTGAGCTCTCCAAATTGGGTCTCTAGATTAATCTTCCCAAGGGGCCTTTTCTCATTCTTATCATACCCCTGGATGGTCAACATCATAGGGGATTGTTCCCCTTTACTATACCCCAAATTTCAAAGAGTTTGGGAAAGGATGATATTGATCCTAGATCTATAGTCGATCAACACCCTTTGGATATTGATGTTATTGAGTCTCCCTGAGATTTATAAGGTTCTGATGTGTCCCATAATGGACTCTTCTTGATCTTGATCATTGAATGAGATGGCTACATGACATCTTAGGGACATGGTATCCACTTGATAGAACTCGTTGACAATAAATTCTATTTCAAACTCATGTGGGACTCATAGGGATTCAACAAGTGCCTCCCTATGTTTTCTTGGAATATTAAGAACATAAAGAATTGATATCTTGGATGGGACCGTAGATAGCTGTTTCAGAACATCGTACTTTTTCACAAAAGGTCACCGCTTCCCAATATGGGGTTGCTATGGGGCATGCAGATCGGGAGTTGGAGAAGCTGAGGTCAATGGAACCATATATTTCATAGAGGATGAGGGAGTATCTTCTTCCATTGGTACATGTTGTTCTGGAATTCCCCATTTCCTAGGTTGATCTGGTTGAACCCCCACCAAGTGGTCAAGCCAGAAAATTGGGTGTGGGTGACTACTGGAGGGCATTGAATAAACTCTAATATTCCTTTGAGTCTACTAGAATTATTTCCCATGAGTCCTTGCTACATTTGTGTCCTCTTTGAGGATATGAATGGGATAATGACTCCGTCCATATCCTCACTGTCCCCGGTATCCTCAGCTTTAGTGCATGCATCCCCATGTTCTGCTATTATAAGCAGGAAAACCATATTTTGTGGAATTATCATCATCGGAGAAGGTGTTCATTAAGTGTATTGTGTTTAAAAACTGAATATGATATCCTCATGTGAGGATTATTCTGTTTGGTAGGGCAGTACCCATGCTACAAATGTTTTAGGGAAGATATCATCAAGAGTTAGAGTATACTTTGGAGTATAGTATTACTCTTACTCTTGTATTTCTTCCTAATTCTTGTGGATATGACCACCCCTAGGAGGTACATCTGACTTATCCTTTTCGGGTGGTGGATCTATTTTGAGTTTGCACAACTATGACATCAAGGCACCATGAGCTCGATCAACTATAGTACGAGTCATCTAGTTGTCAAAATTTTGTGCTTTCCTCGTAGGAACTTTCTTCCATCCTTTCTCTTACTATAATTGGGAAATGGTTATACAAGACACTTGTTTTGGTGGATCGTCTAATGTCACATGTCCATATTCAACCATTCCTTGAAGGACATCCTTAAATATGAAAAAGTTCTGAATATTATGACCCAAACTTCTTTGAAAAGGGAATTAATTAGGATGATTGGTGAGGTTGAATTCATCAAGATTCTTGGGTAGCTGTTGCATGAGAAGGTTGTTGTCCATTTTTTTTAAAAAAGGTTGGGGCCAAAGCCTCAATTTATTATTAAAGAAAATAACTCTTTAGACTGGGTAGAGGGTGACCCATTACATAGCTCGAAGCCCATGGCCAAGTGGCCTGCATACAGGGCTAGAAATCCCATTTGTTGGCCCAAACAACCCCTTGGTGAACAGTACTACTACAGTACCCGCACTGCTACAGCACTATCACCGCTACAGTACCTGCAACAGTTCCTCTGGTACTACAGTGTTGTTGCTACTACAGTCCGCCGCTACTACAGTACTGCTACAGTGACCTGCTACAGTGCCCTGCTACAGTAACTTAGGAATTCTCCCATGCCCAGATTTGATCCTGGGTCTTTTGGATGCCAAGTAGGAGCCTGAACCACTAGGGTATAGGCTCGTTGGCTTGTTGTCTATGGCTACCAAGAAGTAGACCAAGACCAACTCATTTATTAAGAATTACTCCTTGTTCATTCATTCATCAAATCTAGGGCATCCCTGGTTTCTCAATGCTTTTGACCAAGGGCAGTTCTGTGGATTCTGTCAGTCAGTCGGAGTTGCTAGGTGGTTTGGAGCTTACATGTGCTCTTAGACTATTACAGGATTGAGGGTGATAGTTTCATCTTCCACTCTTGATGGATTTTCCCCTTGTGCTGAGGGTGTGAGCCAATACTTGGATTGGGTTCACTGAATAGCATATTTAAGACATTGCATTATTTCAATGAACTCTAAGAACTTTCCCGGATATATCATGGGGATTAGGGGTGTTTGTAGCTCTTTCCTGATATTTTTAGCATAGATCTCCAATAGTTTTTTTTTGGTGAGAGAGGGGTGCTGAGAAAATTAGTCAGACCCTTCCACTTGGATATGAAGTTAGACACCCTCTCATTCCCGCGCTGATTTCTGTTCTCCAGGTCAATGAACACTATCTTCCTATGTGTTGAACTGAACTGGTAAAGGAACTAAGGAATAAGGTCTTCCTATCCTATGATGGGTCATGCAGGTAGAAAAATATACATGTTGAAGGCAGGCCCTATCAGTATCTGTACAAAACACCTTAGCTTGTTCACCTCCTGCTGATCTTGAGGGACCATCATTGGCCCACATCAAGACACGAAGTGTGCGAGATGATGCTCAAGATTTCTTGCACCATTGAAGGTGGAAAAGGTAGGATTACTAAAGTTGGATGGAGGTGGGGTATCATCTATCCATTTGGGATATGTATTCTTCCTAGGCTGCAATAGCAAGCGCCTCCCTTCTATGGCTTCCATTTGAGTAGCCATGGATTAAATGGAAATGAGAAACTTTTGGGACACTACTGTATAAGCCCCCCCTCATCATTAGGGAGAGGGTGGGGGCGATGAGGTTTCCCAACATTCATCTCCTCTTGATCATAGATTTATCCAATGACTGAAGTGTTACCCTGGTGAGGGTGAGGTTGTTGTCGGAACAGACGGATGTCCCGATCGTTCCAGGCTTCCTTATTTATATAGACATGTTTTCTAGACCCGACACTAATATGTTACTCAAATGCTAATCTGGTTTGAATATCCATCATTTGAGGGATAATATTCACCTCTAGCTAAAGATGATACCTAGTGGAAATTTTTTCCCTGAGTAGCTCATCATTGTGGTGCCGGAGAGCTCATGTATCACTCTCATATTACAAAAAATTCTCTTCCAAATATTGAAACCTAGATGTGGTTTCTTATCTTCCATTATATTGGGAGTTGTTCTACTAAGGAGGTGGAAAATAATTATTTCATGGTGCCAAATTCCAGAGCCTTCTTTGGTCCTGAGTGAGCGTAACCACATTTTCATGTTGTGTCCTTTTATGTATCGATCTTGATCCACTTCCACCACATTGGAAGCAATGACTTTCATAGAGACTCATCAAGTAATTGTGGTTGTTCCATTGCTTTATACATAGAGAGATGGTTCTGTACGACATTCAATAGGGTTGTTATTTGATCCCTTATCCTTATTGGGTCATTTCAGCTTACAACCCCGGTGGGGCCTGATTGTATTCACCATATGATCCAATACACTTGGTTCATGAATGGTGACCTTGAGGGAATTTCTAATTTGGGGTTACCAAATGAGTTCCAACCAACAGAGGTTTGTCTTATGGTAGGAGGAACTAGTGGGACGCTGACCATTGATCTGTTCCTCCCAACCTAGAGAACAATGATTCTCTCTATGGTGCTAATGATGATGTACTTTCTTCAAGCCCTATGTACTGTGGTTTATCTGGGGATTATATTGGGCATGAAGATAAAAATACCCCCATATTGTTGGGATTTAGTTGATATGGAATGTCCACTGATTAATCCTAGGATCATTCTGAGGATAATGAATTTGGAGATGGTGATTGAGATATAAATTCCCCAACCTTGGGGGTTGGGGGTCACCTATGACTACTGCAGGAACATTCTAAATTCTCTCAGGAACTAATGACTCGAGGGGTGGAGGCGGTGGAAAATTTTCTCCTAGCCTAGGGGGTTTTGTCCTCTCCTGTAATACCGCTATGGAAGTTGCTACTATGGTCTCCGTGATGTGGCACAGTTGTGATTGTGTGAGAGTTGGGTGCAATAGTAGCCCATGATGTAGATCATTCCTTGAAGGAAGTTATCCAAGTGATAACAACTTCTATTTCTGTGTTGGGAATGTCCTTCAGCTATCTTGAGGGGCCCAGTTTGAAGTCTATTTGTCTATCCTCTCTCCATGTCTGTGATGTATGGGCATCGCTAGAGTAGGGGCATTCTATTGTAGTGAACAACTAGATTGAGCGTTATCTGGTCCCCTGATCTTGTCAGAGGTTATAAAATTGCAGGATGCCATGTCTGAGGGGATTTGTTGTTCCAAGGGATCAGTGAAGTGTAATGATCCATATTATCTCAATACCTGAATTTGGATGCCTGATGTGGCTTTGAAGATCTCATTTCGAACTGTCATGATGCTATGTCGAAAATCTTATTGCAAATTTTCACTGTGATTTTCCAATTTTGGATCATAGTTCATAGGGATAACATCATGGTAGAGCTGGTAACAAAGTATCCTGATGGTCTAAAGGTGACACTCATATCTTGGAGAAAGGAGATATCGATCCTTAATTTATTGATGAGTCTCCCACATATTTCGGCGTAGATAAGGAATGCACTACTGTTAGGAAAAAATCCCTCAAGTAATCATTGAAGCATTTTTTAGGTGATTGTGTTTGTTGACAAAGTGGACATATGTGTTGTGATTGTTGACAAAGAAAACCATGCCGTAAAAATTTGTTGAAAAGGGGGATTTATTTGTGGCATGTCGAGTTCAAGGGATGTGGTTAACAATCCATGTTTTATTCAAGAACGTCGACAAAGGAATGGATGATATGGAGGCGGTACAAAAAGAGCAGATACAAGGTGGCAGCGTTTTCCAGTGTTTGCCAAATTTTTGGGCCTGAAAATCGACAAATGGAGAAAAGTGGTTTTGTAAAAAAAAGCCTTGTGCGCTGTTGAATTGAAGGAGAGGAAACTTGTGTGCCATATTTTTTTTCAATATCAGAACATCCAAATATGGAAAAGGGAAAATGGGCGCCAAGTTTTAGGGTTGGTCGCACAAGTGGCTTACGTGGAGGAGACTTGCGCGCCGAGACTTGCGCGTCGAGGGGAGAATTGCACGCCGTTGCGTAGGGTGTAAAAATTACTATAAATATAGGTTAACCCCTCCTCATTCTGTATGAGTTCAACACTTAGATAAAATTAGAGCTCCCGTCATGCAAGTGTGGTGGTTGCGGAAGTGGTGGTGGGTCGCGAAAGTAGAAGTTGTGCGCCAGTTGTTTGTTGCACGCCCAAGGTGGTTTGGACGAGAAAGGAAGGGAGTCGCCCAAGTTTTGAGTTGAAGAAGGGGGTGTCGCACAAGTGATTTGGTGACACTTTCACACCAAGTTTTGAAGAAGTGTGATAGTTGGTGGTTGCACGCCAATATTAGTTTGGGCGTAAAAGGGTGTGAGTGGTGAAAGTTTGGAGTTGTAGAAGCTTATGTTGCGCAAGTGGTTGAGGTGGACTTGCGAGCTAGTTATAACTTGCACGCCAAGACTTGAACATCATATTAGAGAAGGGTTCCAGGTAATGTTGAAGCACGACAGTGATTCAGGGCTGCGTGAAAGCTAGACGATTTCCTGATACCTTCGGTGCAAAGTGAGATTCATCTATGGGTGAAATTTTGACTTCAACAAATCATCTACATACAATAGAGGATGTATTCATTAGTGATAATGAAGAGACATATAGGTCTATAAACTGTGAGTGGATCCTTTCTAGATCAGTGAGAAAAGGAAGAGGAAGAAGGTGATCCCCTCCACTGGCAGTGAGCCAAAGAGAGAGAAACAGGGAGTGACCCTTGAGAAAGAAATGAGATGACCCTAAACCTTGTAAAGGTAGTGAGAATGGGCATAGAAGTGATCTATCCTAAACCTTGTAAACAACAGTGTGCTTTAGTGGATTTGGTACAGCGGAACATCATCGTTGTATTCTCCTTGGACGTAGCCCAGTGAGGGTGAACCAAGTAAAAAGCTCTGTGTCTGCCTTCTTACTTCCCTGCATTTCATTTAAAGATTCATCATCAGATAAAGAAGAAAATAAGTGGTCATAATAAACACACAATTGCAAACAAAGTGACCCTTGTAATAAAGAGGTCAAGATCCAGTGGGGCAGGAAGAATTTTGAAAAACAGTATCCATACCCTGATTCACCCCCCTCTCAGGGTATATAGGCCCCTATTGGTCCTAACAACTCCTTATCTAGCTCACCAGGAATCTCATATCTAGAACTAGAAATGGTCTATAACATGATTTTGAGGTTTTTTTTGAATAAATCTCTCCATATATTAATGTTGGCCTCTTATTTTTTAGAAATACATTCCTCCATATGGTCAAACCATAGAATATGGCTCTAGTGGTCACCTTTTGATGATAATAGAGGGTTACTGGATGCTGGTGGGGAACCATATATAGTTGAACCCAGTGTTTTTAGCACCTCTATATATAAATTTGTTGGTTCTTGGTTCACCTCTCTATATGGTGGTGTATGTGCAAAGGGATGATTGCCTTTCCCATGGGATATATCATCACAGGGAGGTTAACCATGGTGGATTTCATGAGTAGAGTCCCTGCAATCCATCTCCACACTACCATGAGGAGGATTATCATGGTAATAAACACCTTCTACTTCCTCTTTTATAGAAGATACGCTAACTATTATGGTGTTGAGAATCTATCTCGAACAACCTCAAGGAAACTGACATTGAGTATATTAGAAATATGATCCATGTTCTATCTCATGGATGGAATATAACGACATGAATTTCATTGTTCTTCAGGGATATGAGCCTATTGTACATTGGTTTCTAGAATTTGTATATAAACACCCAGTGATATGGGAATTTGATCCCACTACTGAGGAACTTTCGTAATATACTGATAAGCAATTTTATTGTTGACAGGGATATGATCCTGTCTTGAGACGTGCACCACTCTCACTTGGTGAGCCTTAGTCATGAACGGGGTATGGTCCCAATCTTGAGCCTTTGGGATATTCTGCCATTCTTTGCTGGAAGAAGTATAAGCCTACCCTGAGGCATGTTCCTCTCTCACCTGGTTGGATCATAAATATACACATGGTTCGAAAATTCATTCCCTATCAGAATATTACGATAGACCTCCAGAATGGGAGAAGAAAAATGAGCCTCCTCTTGTATTGCCTTAGAAGGATACTGGATTAGTTTTTCATTGGTGGAAGTAGGAATATTCACCTTTCTTCTGTGATATGTTGGAATATTCCAAGAAGATTCACCGAACAGAATATGAACCTGCCCTGAGGCTTGTGCCACTCTCACCTGGTTAGCCTCAGCTAGGATAGGGATATGGTTCTGATCCTGGCCCTCCAAATTATTCCATAATACTTCTTTGATAAAAATGTTCCATTATCCCAAGGTGTGTGTCCCTCGCACCTGGTTGTCCCAAGTTGGAACGAGATTATGATCTCATTCCGATGTATCACCCTTCATTGGGATATGATTATAATCTTTTCAGGTTGGAGAAAGAATGTGAGCTTGCTCTAGCATGACCACTTGATCATTATGATCCTAGTGTTGAGTCATCCTGGATATAGGGATGGGGGTATGTGCCTATCCCTTGATCTGTAACTATGTTGGGATATGCCGATGGAGCTCTTTAGTTTTTGCTAAAATGTATTGGGATTTTTATAAAGTGTGTGCAGGGAAATGAGTCTGCACCTTTTCCTTCTCCATGACTTGTTGACAGATATTTTCTATTAAAGTGGGTATATGATCCAACTTTTTTACTCCATGCGCCATCGGGATATTCCAATGGTATTCGTTCATGGGGGTAGGATTATGAGCCTTCCCCGTGTTTTCTATGGGGATATGTCCATAGAATTGTTCTGTGTGAGCAGGGATATTAGCCTACTGGATATACCCTGCCGGAGTATATTGGCAGGCATTGTCAGCAGGAGTAGGGATATTATCCCTCTCCTAGTCATTTAATTATTTCTTTCTCTAATGAATATCCCTTAGTGGAGCCCAGGCATGGGTGTCCTAGGTGGATGTATGTTGGGAGGTACCCTCAACAGGTGGCTGATAGGTACTCGTATGATGATGCTGGCAAGGATGATTAGCAAGCACCCTACTTGGCAGTGCCTAAACCACATGGAATATGAATCCACCCCTTGATCCACCTTCATCGGGTATGGAAAGTGGTGGTTGTCATGCTCTAGGGACAAGAACTCTAAGCGATTAGTCATGGCGATGGGGGCCATCGGATTAGCAAGAACCTTCATCGAGCAATGTGGACTTGCCAACTATTGTTCCTGCAGAATCTCATGGGAAAATTTCATTGTCAGGATCATACCATATCTGTGGTACTCTTGAATAATCATGTTTTCTTCCTACTTTTGGAGTATTTTGGAAGGTGATATCACATTATGACCCATAGGGGCGGTGTCAGTGGATGATGTACTGAAAAAAGTGATGGAGGATGAAGACATTGTCTCAAATTGGGAGTCTCAAATCATGCATACAAAAATGAACAAGGCCCCCAATCAGTTCTATAACATAGGCATAATAATTCTCAATCAGATATGCATCGTAAACAAAATTTTCCTATATTCCCTTTCTGTCCATTCTGGTTGTGTGTGATTTTCATCCTGAGGATAGACTTACACGAATCCTGGTTTATGACGGTCTTACTAATTTGCTTGTGTACAGTTTACAAAAAAGAGTTTCATAAGAGGTTCACATTGAGCCTATGAATATTGTTCATATATTAAGGGAAAGAAACATGGGATTGATCCATATGGAAGCAGTGAATATCTCAAAGTTGGGATTAAGCCATTATAAGGAATCCTACATATCCTAGTTAATATAGGAATCAAAACCCACGTAGTTCTTTTGTCTCACAAAATTTAATTCCATGCCAAGAAGAATATGTTTGGGTAACTAGTCAACATATATTCAAGATTGATTCTTGAGGATACATCCTACGTATTCTAGTTTTGGAAAGAATCATAGTCATTGTAATTTGGTCACACTGGGGCTCATATTTTGAAATCGCCGCACAACCCAGGGTAAATGGTGCAAATGTCTAGAATGATATGAATCCCTAATACCATGTTTTCCATGCTAATTGTGATAAACAAGGGGTAGCAATTGATCACTACCATTTCATTGGGTAGAGGTGTCATTAGAAATCAGGATTGCCTTAGGTACTTAATATGGAGCTCGGACCTTGAGGAGAGGTAGCGTACATATTCTGAATATGAAAGGAATATGAGTCTTCATAGTTCCTTTTGTGTTGGGGCTTATACAATGAGGCTTCCTTGATGAATGGGGATCTGGTGCCTAATGAGGTGTTCATTGCATTCCACTAATCCCATGTGAACCATGCTCTTTGTGAGAAACAAGGGGGAGTGAATGATCAGACTCATGGCATATGGTTATGAGACCTGTGTATTTGGGAAGTCCTTGGGGTATTTGATATGGAGCTCAGGCCTTCAAGGAGGCATCCTAAATTTCTCAGTTATGGAGAGAATCATAGTTCTCATAGTTCTTATTGTGTTGAGCCTTATACACTGAGGAAACCCTAATGAATGGGCCTTATTATCTAGAAGGTGCCACATGAACCAACTGTCATTCCCCAAAACTCATCGCATGACATGGATCGACACATATGGAGGGATTCATGAGATCCAAGATGGTATGGTTCGAAGGGTGTCACATGTCTTGGCTGACACCTCTGACAGACATTGCCAGACCATGACGACATGTCTAGGGGGTTTCATATGTCTTTTTTTACACCGACAAAATAAATCTTCATACCAAGATAAAATGTACATGGTATTTTATTGGCTCCAAAATCTGAGCCTTAAAATAAATCAGAAAAGGAAAAAAGATAAAATTTCCAAAAAAAAGGGGCACCCCATGAATATCTTCCAGAAATCTACAAAACTGATTGGCAGAAGCCTCTGTGCCCACTGCGGGGTAAGGGATGGAATCCTATGTGAGTCCAAAGAACCTGATGGGAGGTGACAGCCTCTACGACTACCACGAAAGAAGGGAAAAACATCTCTTCAATTCTGAGGAACTTGATAGGAGGCAACCGCCTCTGCACCCACAGTGGAGGGAGTGACAGAGTCCTCTTCAATTCTAAGGAACTTAAAGAAAGTCGGAAGCCTCTGCGACCTCTGCGGAGGGAGTGACAAACTCATCTATGACTTTGAGAAACTTGACGGATCAACCTCCGCCTGTGAAGCATGAATTTCTTCACAGAATGCCCTTAAAAAATAACTCCCTCCTAGAGCCTATAAATACCTATATCCCCCCACTCCAAAATATCGACACCCTGACCTTTCTCCTTCTTAATTCTCAAATCTCAAACCATCTTCTACTCTATGATTCATTGAAAAAATGAATCATATGAGGTACTTGAGCTTTTCAAAACCACTTTTCCCTTACCCTATTTTACCCTTTCTTTAAGTGTGGATGCCCTTGGAAAATCCTTTTGGCCATCACAAAAGAAGAACACCCCTTTGGGCACTAGGAACTTCATGAATCACTCAGTCTTGATGAAGCACCCTCCAAGTACATATAGACTCAACACCTTGGATGGGTCACTATGCATCGCAAAGAACCCTCCTTTGTGAAGCCCCTTCACTCAGTGAAGCACTGGAACATTATGAAGCCCTTCTCTATGAGGACTTCTTCTTCGTGAACCCCTCTTCCATGAAACCATCTTGGAAAGTATGTTGTGATTTCATGGTTTCCTAAGAGGTGTTTCATAGTGCATTTCCCTACCTCATTCTTCTTCTCATAGGAACACTAATGACTATCACTAATTTTCATAGCCACGCTAACGTGGACCCCTGAATATATCACTTCAGAACCCCTTTAACCAACAACATTTTTGTTTCCTTATGTTCACTGATGTTTAAAGTGTTCTAGTTATGTAAGTTCTAGGGGTGAGGAGAAAATCCTCATCGTCCAAGCTGTAGGATGTTAAACCATCAAGCCCTCTCTTCCTCAACACATGATGTTAAATTGTGATCACCACTCAAGTGACATGCCCTGAGAAAATCATGGAGGATATGGGAACCAATTCCCTCTCACTCCCCTCTCCCTATACGCTTTGTCTTCATGCACACATCAGGAAGTCTCTACATAAGCCCTGACCTAACTTGATAGGGTTCTCCTTATACAAAGACCATATAATCCTAATACAAATTAACATCATCCTTAGGCTTCCCTCTCGGAGTAAGCCCATGTCTCCTCTTTGGGTTTCTAGTCATGCATAATCCCCACACAATCCCTCACAGACACACCTTTTGCAACACAATCGTAAAGTCAATTTTTTCCTCTTATTTCTCACACCGAGCATGAATCACATGGCCTTAGAGTAATAATCGACAATGAAATCCTCTTTGGACCACTTTAACATGTAATCCACATCCCCCTCTACACCAAACTGCATGGACTTTGATCTTTTCCCCTTTTGAGTGTGGTATGTCAAAAGCCTCCCTGAGGTTCAAGCCCATCACCCATTTGTCCCAACCATATTCACATTGGTTCATTATCATCCTTCATGAAATAAAATTGTATGCCCATTTTTTCCCACATGAAGTTAAATTACATGCTTTTGAACTACATGGGTTTTGATCCATCTCTCAAAGACATGATATTTAGGAAGCCTCCCTGAGGTTCAACCCCAAACACGTGTAAACTTTGATGTCCTATTTAAGGGACCCACTTCCTCGGTCCGCCCACTTTGTGGTGCCAGACCTGTTCCTGGGTAGCTAAGAATGAGTAAGCCCCAAAATCAACCCATACTCTTCTAACCAAGAGTCTCCCTCTTGTGATGGGAAGCTAACCACATGTAATCCCCCATCATATCTTCAGGCTATTGTCCTTTGTGTACACCCCGAGTCTATGCCCCATTTCTGAACTACGTGGACTTTGATCTATTCCCATTTTGAGAAAGGGACATAAGAATCCACCCTGAGGTTCAATCCCATCTCTCATGTCCTATCCTGGTCTCTCCCTCAAGCCTTCATGTCTCGGAAAGATCATGCCTTAACCCGGGGTTGTACTTCCTTTGGGTCCCATCCATGCATCCATCCTCACGAGCAGCCTCCTCAAGTGAATCATCACCCTAATTCTAGAACTATATGGACTTTGATTCCCCACCACATGGATACATGGGAAACTCTTTTGAGGTTCAAGCCCAATACCATCACCTTCACACCAATTTTTCATTCCATCCCCATTCATTCTATACTTCATCACTCAACCTGTGTCCATCAAGTTTTTAACCGAGCCTCTACATCCTGGTGAAATAATCCCATCCATTTGTGTAGCTAACCATGCATAATCACCAACACACTCAAAAGTTGTTTTCATTTTTGTAAACCATGATTCTATGCCCCACCCATTCAAACGATGTGGGTTTTGATCTCTATCTTCTACCCAGGGTACATAGGAAGCCTCTTTGAGGTTCAATCCAAGCTAGTGGTAAAACTTGGTGTCCCCTTTGAATGGAACCATATTCCTCTATGATCCACCATTTTTGGAATCTAAATTAGTCTTCACAGTGTGAAACCATCCCTTTTTGGGACATTCTGTTCAAGGTCTATCCACATTGGGTGTTATGATCCATCCATCTAGTCAAATGTCTAGGAGCTCCCACCTAGGGATGTAACCATCTGATCCACCCTCATCAATGTTCCAATCAATATGATTTGTCTCCTCTAAAAATTAAACTTACAACATACCCTTTTTTAAAAATGGTAATCTGAGGAAAACCTTAGGGACATGCCTACAACATATAATTCCCTACATTCGATGTGGTATTCCTAAGGCTTCTGCACCCTCAAGAAGCCCTCAGATAAGGGGAAACCCAGGTGTACCAGTGTTTCAGCATCAAGACACATCAACGATGCCTCAATGTGAATAATTTCTTAACCAAAGTATGCTTACCTAACTTGAACCCTTGGAAAGTCCCCATGAAGGCATTTTAATTAACCAGCATCCACAAAGATATGGAACCAAGAAGAGTTTCATGATCAATGAATTAATCTTTAAGTGTGACCCAGACTATGCAATGAATTATGAGGAGGAATACATATATGTAGAGAACGATATAACGTCATACTATTTTTATCAAGGAGAAAACATATATGAAGAAGTGATGAATTTCACCTGCCTTTATGAAGTAGGAATGGGGAGAAACAATTAGTGCATCCTCACAAATGATGCACGCCCCAAAAAAATTGTTGGAAATAGAAATGGTTAGTATGATGTGAAATTATTCTCCCCAATATGTGGATTAGTATTGTTTAGGGAATTAGCAGATGTGCATGTCACCAGATCCAGTTATCTAGTGTCAGGTCTCGCCAAGAAAATAGTGGTCCTGACGTGAAACTCACCCAGATTTAGGGCACTTAAACATTGGGAATCTCAATCTACGAAGTTCTCGGTGTGGATATTTCTATTCATCCATGGAAGACAGAATGATGTTGGGACACTAGGCATCACTTTCCTATTACCTGTACGGATGGCTGCATCTTCTTTTTTTTAGGACCCAAGCTATAGCTGTATGAAATTGATCACCTCCCAACCACAGATGTAGGGGTAGGGGAAATACAAGTGCAGGAATCACGCACAACTTCACCTCTTCGATGACAACCCCCATGACCAAAGCTACTAGGCACCCACAACTCATCTCACAGTCTGAATTTATTCAAAGAAGGGTGATTGAGATGCTTGTTCAATCATATGAATAGAAGGGGATCAACCCGACAATGGATATGGAATTTCAATATTTGGAGGCTTCAGTGACCCAATGATGCCACCCCCCAAGGGTCGCATAGGGATCCATCACTCCCCACTCTAACCCTTAATCATTTCAGGAGTCACTCCTATGAACTCTCTTATGACTCAATCCCATACGACGATAAAGTAAGGGGTGTTTGAGTCCTCCTAGATGAGACTCCATCCATGGGACCACCAAGCAGGGCTCCCACTAGGACATAGAAATTCCACTAGCTAGTACTGTAGACTAAAGAACAGATGGTCTAAACCACTTCACAGCTAACCCTATCTTGGTTGACTCGAAATCAATGTCTGGTGCATGCTAAGGAGGATGCCCGCTAGGGGGAATCATCTTCTATGAATTAAGTGTCCTGAGTGACCACTATGTGTATTACTAGCTCCCTGTTACTATAGAGTAGGGGGACCACTATGCCCGATCAGGGTTGAGATCCCAACCACCCCCTAGGCAGGTTGGGTTGACTTTTTCGGACTCTGGTGCAAGCAGAAGCCATCCTGGGCTGACCTATGCTAAGGACATTCTTTATGGAGGCCCTCCCCATACCACCACCATTTAGGTTCCTGGCGCAGCGGAAGCGCGTTGGTGGGTTTTCCCAACTTTAATCTTAACATTTAAACAACGTTCAATCCGAGATCTATCATGATGTAAAACGCCGAATCTTTGGAATGGAACGAAGAATGAAAAACGTAATAGGGAATCCTAGAACCACAAATATAGGATCATCATATGTTGGTTATAATTAATTTAATTAATTCACAAGAATTACCTTGGTGGAATTCTTTCTTCGTTGATGTCTCCGGTCACGATCCTGTGATCCGTCATTGCGTCGTAGAATCCAAGTGTAGGATTTCTCTAGTGGTGATCCACATGTGTGCCACGTATCTTCGAACGTCGCCAAAGGGATCTCTGGGTGCTAGCATGGAAGAACCTTCACTTGCGATTTCTGCCTTTGATCGCCTTGGTCTCTCGGTCTTGAAAGCATTCTTGGAGGAAGGAGTTCTTTCAGCCTTGAAATAATTCTCCAGAATTGTTGTGCACAATGATTCTCTTGTGGAAAAGTGTTGGGGTTGGGAGGATATTTATAATCGAGTTTGAGGTTATAGAGTTATGACTATAAATAAACGCGTTACGCGTTTTATTTATTTCATTAACTCTTATTGAAAACCCCCATGTCAAATTATTAATTCCTTAACATGCGCCCACGCTGATTATAATAAATATCATTTAATAAAACGATATTATATCCTCAAAATCCCAACTGGAAAAACTACACAGCAAGTAATCATTAATACACGGCGTGTACTCATTTTCCATAAAACTACACAGCGTGTATATTTAATATACATGGTGTGTACTTTTATTTTACACTTTCCTTTATTTCCTTCACCATATTTATTAGTCCTTGAGTAATGGTTATTTATTTCTTAAATAAATGTAACAGCATTACTCGCTAATAAATGTATTATTTCGCCAACAATATATTCTCTCGAATAACTAGTGTCAGAATAAACGAAATCGGGCATCCTTAAATAATTATTAAACCACATTCGGGAATAATTTTTATTTAACTTGTTAAATTAATATTTAACTAAGATACATGGAAACACTTAGTGTGTGACCCTCTAGGCCTCTTTCTCATTGGCATTTGGCAGGCTTGCCTAAAGTCCAAGATTACTATCTAGCAATGGGTCAAGGCACCCAAGAGAAAGAATTTGATGCCGCATTGACGTGTCACCTCATACGAACACTTACCATGTAATATAATCCATTTTTCACGATATCTCTAATCAAGCGGGTTGCATGCTAGTGCCATCAACCCATGTGCTCGATCATTCTTTCTTTGAATTTCTGGAATTGAACTTTCCCATTCCTTACCATGGCCATGGATTTACTTTGGCTATATCAATTCCATCAAAGGGCCCGAGATATCTACTTCTGTTATGGAACATAAGGGACAAATCCTTTCTCGCATTATCTATTAATGCAGTATTACTCGTGACGCACCCAACATATCCTACCTCGCTGTGAACAATGTGTCGTAAAAAAATTTTTCAATACATCTAAGTGTGCGAGTTGTAATACCCATTAATAATAATCTTAAATTATAAGGATCAATACACATGTTCGCATATAGGAACATCCAATGACACTATGAAATGTGGATTTCCTACTGGCAGGTCTCATTCTCATAATATCCTCTCAGATATTACCAAGGGTGCACACCATGAGAAGGTGCCTCAAAGTTTTATGAGTCCTCACCCCTAATGGACTATATTATTTGCGTCCTTCAAATAACATCATCCGTCCATAGAACATATATTCAAGAACATTGTTATGGAACTTTTGGGTTCTCATCATAGAAGGGATCCTCTATAACCAATTAATGCAACAGCTATCCTTAGGACATTATCACATGCATTGTCATGCAGAAGAACAATCAAGATGTGATACGGTATTTATTAATGAATAAATTACAATGTAGTTGGTTCTAGGCCACCAACTCCAAAAGACTCCCACTTGGACTAGAGCCAACTGCTAAGAAATTTTAACCCGCTAGCTCTCACATGATATTCATGCTTCTGCTGAGATAGGCCTTTCGTCATGGGGTCTGCCATGTTCTCTTCCGTGGACACTCTGCTCACTGCAACTTCACCCCTTTGATAGAAATCCCTCAAGAGGTGATACTTCCAGAGTATGTTCTTTGTCCGTTGATGTGACCTTGGTTCTTTTGTAAGAGCCATCGATGTAGTATTATCACAATACAATGTAATGGGATATTTACTGCTAGGCACCACATCAAGCTCCAGGACAAAGTTCTGAATCCATACGGCTTCCTCGGCTGCATCATAAGCCGCTATATATTCGGACTTTGCTGTAGAATCAGCGACAACTGGCTGCTTTGAACTCTTCCATCTCACAGCTCCTCCATTGAGACAGAAAACATATCCAAATTATGACTTCAGATCATTTTGATCTATCTGAAAACCAGAATCAGCATACCCTCTAATGACAAGATACTCTTCTCCTCTATACAACAAGAACATATCCTTAATTCTTCTCAGATACTTAAGGATAGTCTTAACAGAAGTCCAATGTTTTTCTCCTAGATCTACTTGATATCTTCCTACCATCCTCTGTGCATAGGAAACATCAAGCCTGGCACATAACATGGCATACATGATAGATCCTATAGCTGAAGTGTATGGGATATAACTCATTATATCTTTCTCTTGTTGTGTCTGAGGACACATTTTCTTAGAAAGATGTGGGCCATGTGACACTGGAACCAATCCCCTCTTGGATTGTTCCATACTAAATCTCTTTAGTATCTAGTCAATGTATGTACTCTGACTTAGTCCAAGTAGCCTCTTGGATCTATCACGAATGATCTTGACCCCTAGAATATAGGCTACTTCACCCAATTCCTTCATGGAGAAACACTTGTTCAACCATTCCTTAACTGACTGTAAGACTAGTATATCATTTCCAATAAGCAATATGTTGTCAACATATACTACTAGGATAACGATCGCATTCCCCTTAAACCTCTTATAAACACATGGCTCACATTCATTCTTAATGAACCCAACTTCCTTTATGGCTTCATCAAATCGAATGTTCCATGACCTGGATGCTTGCTTTAATCCATAAATGGATTTTTGCAACTTGCAAACCCGTTTGGCTTCACCTGGTGTCACAAACCCTTATGGTTGTGTTATATAGACATCTTCCAGAAGGATCCCGTTAAGGAATGTTGTTTTGACATCCATCTGTCATATCTCATAGTCATGGTAAGATGTTATGGAAAGTATGATTATTATGGATTTAAACATGGAAACTGGCGAGAAGGTTTCATCATAGTCAATTCCTTGACGCTATCTGAATCCTTTAGCTACTAGCCTTGCTTTATAGGTGCTAACTTGACATTCCATGTCTAGTTTTCTCTTGAATACCCATTTTCATCCAACATGCTTTACATCAACTGGCTCATCGACCAGAACCCAGACTTAGTTCTGATACATGGAATCCATCTCAGAATTCATAGCTTCTAGCCATCTTGCAACTTCTGAGCTTTCTACTACTTCCTTGTAGGAGAGAGGTTCATCATTTTCCAACAATAATGATTCACCATCCTCAGTGACTAGGAAACCAAATCTCTCTGGTTCCCTTACCTCTCTTGAGCTCCTATGCAGTACTTGTGCTTCTGGAACCTCTTCCACGGGGACCTATAGAACTTGTTCTTATACCAACTCTTGTGTATCTTGAGCATCAACTTCGACGAAGTCAATCTTGCTCCCACTATCCTTCTTGAGGATGTGCTCCCTCTCAAGAAAGACGGCTTGTCTAGTGAAAATCACTTTCTTATCTGAAGGGTTATATAGGTAATATCTTTTCGTTTCCTTGGGATATCCTATAAAGATACACCTCGTGCCCCAGGGTGCTAGTTTTTTTTCTAAGAAGGCCTTAACAAATGCCTTGCATCCCCATACACGTGTGTGCGGCAAAGTGGGTTTCCTTCCATTCCATAACTCGGATGGAATTCAATTTTCCACTTTAGTTGGTACTCAGTTTAATATGTATGTTGCAGTTTTTAATGCATATACCCAAAAGGATAATGGAATATATGCATGACTCATCATCGACCTCACCATGTCCAACAAGGTGTGTTTCCTCCTTTCACTAACACTGTTCCACTATGGTGTATAAAGAGGAGTGAGCTGAGATAGAATCCCAGACTCCCGTAAAAGATTAATGAACTCTTGGTTCAGATATTCTCTACCTCGATCCGATCGAAGTTTCTTTATCTTCTTACTAAGATGATTCTCTACTTCATTCTTGAATTCCTTAAATTTCTCTAAGGCCTCTGACTTATAACTCATTCAGTAGACATAGCCATATCTACTCAAATCATCAGTAAAAGTAATGAAGTAAGAATATCCACCTCTAGCTTCTACTGGAAATGGTCCACAGACATCTGTGTGTATCCATCCTATAAGCTCTGTGGCCCTTTCACCCTGTCCACGAAAAGGAAGATTGGTAATCTTTCCTTGTAAACAAGAATGACATCTATCAAGTGGTTTTAGCTTAGTAGAGTCTAAATAGCCATCTTGGCAGAGCTTTGTCATGTGCTTCTCATTCACATGACCAAGACGGTGATGCCACAACTGGGTGATGTATGAGTCATGTGAGTTTGTTTCGTTATCGATTTCCAACACGTGGTTTTCGTAATTTAATACATACAAACCATTATTTAAATGTTCCATACCATAACATACGTTGTTCTTATAAAAGAGACAACCCTTATTTCCAAACATGAAAATAAATCTATCCATATCCAAACAAGATACAGAAATTATGTTCTTGGTAACACTAGGCACATAATAACAGTTATGTAAAACCAAAATCATTCCATTAAACAATGAGAGGTGGTAATCGCCAATAGCCAATGCATCCAGCCTTGCGCCATTGGCAGCTCGAAGATCCACCTCTCCTCTAGCAATCTTTCTAAATCTACCTGGTTCCTATATTAGAATACATATGTGAGCCCCACAAGCTATATCTAATACCCAATGTGTAGAAATAGAAAGATTACAGACGATAACGAATGCACCTTTAGCATCCCGACGCTTCTAGGTTCAGTTCCTCTTCTAGTGGTCTTTCTTTCCACATGAAAAACACATTGCCTCACGTTCCTTTCCCTGCCTCTAGATCTTCCCCTTCTTGGAGGTACGGTGCTTGGGGGCTTCAGACCGTTTATAAGTCTTTGGCCCCATTGCCTTGTCCTTCCTCTTATTCACCATAAGGACTACGGGTTTGTCACGCCCCATGTCCTTATCTACCTGGTGAGTTAAGGGAAGAATTTCCGATCTTTGCGCAACTGGAATAAGCTATTCTAGCACATACAATTTCCTCTCGTGGCAATGGATGACGCGTAAACTCCTATGCCACTCTTGGAAATTGGTGATGGTGAGAAGGTTTTCCTTCTCAAGTATGGTGCGTAATGATATGTTTGAAGTCATTTTCTTGCTTTTTCTAGAAATTAAGATGAGTAAAGGTTTAGTACTTTATTACAAAAATGAGACAAATAAATAAATTAATACTTATTAGTCTCCCACTATTTTATCGAAATCCAATAGCCCTAACAATTGACTTCGGAATATTCTGTTTCCTGGATATTCTAGTGGAAAAGATCCATATTTCCCTTTGCATTACCCCAACTAGGGTTGGTCAAGCAACTTGAAGGGTTTTAGGTAGGCATTCCAAATGCCAAATGCATTAACTCGCAGCTCCTTGATCCGCTGAGTGGACTCCCCAATCCTGAAATCCTTTTATTTTGGATTTCCTCAACCTTTGTCTCTTGGTCACATAAAGTCCTGATGTGGCAGTCAACCCTTAATGTGAACCAAGTCAAGTCAACCCAAAACCTTGAATTAGAATTCACCAATAATTGAAATCACCCCAACTAGGGTTGGTCAAGCACTTTGAACTATGGTTCGATTCTAACCAATATTATGGAAGGCTACACCGAATTAATATTTCTTTTGAGGGATTTTATCCTTATACGTATATTTCCATTTTATTATCTTTGATTACATGATTGTTAATATTAAGTGGGATATACTTAAGTGATTAAGCATGTCTAAGATAATATTTACGCTTAAGTCGGTTTTATTTTAGTTCCATCTTGCATGCTTGTTTAATTCATTAATTGTGTGATCGTGACAACACACCCACAATAAATAAACCATGCAACTGACAGAAATAAAATAAATGGTATGATCATGAGTTTTTCTATTGGTTATTTTATCTAGAAATTGATAAACTAACCCAAGACCTAGGGGAGAAACACATTGAACCTTTCAGGTTTGTGTTTATAGCTTTCCACCTGTCAGCCTTTGTATCTCCTTGGATTGGTTTCGCCTTTGCTCCTGACCTGAGCCGCCTCCAATAGCTTGAGAGCTCCATCCATTACATATGCATTTATCTCACATGCAGGTGAGGGGTAAAAAGGGTTTTTTACATAAAATAATCCTTGGACGTGCAGGCCCTACATATTAATGAGGAGATGGATCGCAGGCCAACCGATTTAAATAAATAAATTAAAAGAAACCATTCACATACAAAGGTCTTGTTCTAGCTCATTATCATCCATACATGCAACGATATTTATGCATAAATAAAACTAGAATTCAATTCTTTAATCTTTCTTTCTTAAGATAAATCACGCTCAAATCAATTAATTATCTTTAATTAATCAATCTTTTTATCTTAAATAATTTTTTGATTTTCCTTGAGATTCTCATCCATCATAATTTTAAACAAATAAATTCATTTAAAATTATCCTTGTACGTAACTTGTACCTTGGAGGCAACCCGGTGAATTCCCATTTATTACGCAGATGTTAAATTAAACACATATATATAAAACACCTATCATGTATTGTGCCTCAACTTTATGCTTGCACTATGGTATGTGTCTCTAGGGTTTGTATAATATAATAATAAATTTTAATAAATCTGCGTAATTTGGGTGAGTACACGGCGTGTAGTTCTGACTACACAGCGTGTAATTTTTCTTCATCGTCCATCTGAAGTACACGCCCGGGGACATGGCGTGTAAATTTACTTCAGAAATTTTCGGAGTACACGGCATGTTTAGTGGGACACACGCCGTTTAGTTTTCGTGTTACACGTTTTCCAGCCGAGAAAACCATGTACGGGGTACATGGTCCAACCCTAACCCGAAGGGAATACACGTCGTGTTCTATTGGACCACACAGTGTGTAATCTTAAAACCATGTGCCACCTGTTCCTGATCAACACATGATGTTATAAATGACTTAGGTAGGATCAATACATGGCCTGATTTGGTAGACTAGTCCAATGCATGAACCTAGACTACATGACGTGTATTTCTGAATACACACCGTGTATTCTGGTGTTGTATGGACAGAAACATTTGTCTCCTCCGGATGAGTTCCTCTATTTTATTTTAATCAAAAATTAAAAGAAAATTTCGTTTCTGTATGGTGAACGAGAAGCGATAGAGGAGGAACAGATCTCAAGATTCAGATTTAAAGAACGATTAACTTGAATTGAAACAACTAAATTATTTAATGTGTAGATCACCAATGAAAAACTAAATAATTATAATCAATGATATGACCACTCTGATACCACTTTTAGGTTCCGGGCATAGTGGAAGCGCATCGGTGGGTTTGCATAACTTTAATTTTAACGTTTAAACAACGTTCATTCCGAGATCCATCACGATGTAAAACGCCAAATCTTCAGAATGGAATGAAGAACGAAAAACTTAAGAGAGAATCCCAAAACCACAGAGATAGGATCATCATATGTTGGTTATAATTAATTTAATTAATTCACAAGAATTACCTTGGGGGAATTATTTCTTCATTGATGTCTCCGGTCATGATCTTGTGATCTGTCGTTGCGTCGTAGAATCCAAGTATAGGATTCCTCTAGAGGTGATCCACATGTGTGCCACGTATCTTCGGATGTCACCGAAGGGATCTATGGGTGCTAGCGTGGAAAAACCTTCACTTTTGATGTCCACCTTTGATCTCCTTGGTCTCTTAGTCTTGAAAGCATTCTTGGATGAAGGAGTTCTTTTGGCCTTGAAATAATTCTGTAGAATTTTTGTGCACAACGATTCTCTTGTGGAAAAGAGTTGGGGTTGTGAGGATATTTATAATCGGGTTTTAGGTTATAGAGTTATGACAATAAATAAAGGTGTTACGTGTTTTATTTATTTCATTAACTCTTATTGAAAACCCCCATGTCGAATTATTAATTCCTTGACATGCGCCCACGCTGATTATAATAAATATCATTTAATAAAACGATATTATATCCTCAAAATCCCAACTGGAAAAACTACACGGCATGTAATCATTAATACACAGTGTGTACTCATTTTCCATAAAACTACATGGTGTGTATATTTAATATACACGGTGTGTACTTTTATTTTCCACTTTCCTTTATTTCCTCCACCATATTTATTAGTCCTTGAGTAATGGCTGTTTATTTCTTAAATAAATGTAACTGCATTACTCGCTAATAAATGTATTATTTCTCCCACAATATATTCTCTCGAATAACTAATGTCTGAATAAATTAAATCAGGCATCCTTAAATAATTATTAAACCATAGTCGGGAATAATATTTATTTAACTTGTTAAATTAATATTTAACTGAGATACATGGACACACTTAGTGTGTGACCCTCTAGGCCTCTTTCTCGTTGGCATTAGGCGGGCTTGCCTAAAGTCCAAGATTACTGTCTAGCAATGGGCCAAGGAACCTAAGAGAAAGAAGTTGACACCGCATTGACATGTCACCTCATACGAACGCTTACCGTGTAATATAATCCCTTCGTCAAGATATCTCTAATCAAGTGGGATGCATGCTAGTGCCATCAACCCATGTGTTCGATCATTCTTTCTTTGACCTTCCGGAATTGAACCAGCCCATTCCTTACCGTGGCCATGGATTTACTTAGGATATATCAATTTCATCAAAGGGCCTGAGATATCTACTTTTGTTATGGAACAGAAGGGAAAAATCCTTTCTCACATTATCTATTAATGTAGTATTACTCGTGACGCACCCAACGTATCCTACCTCGCTGCGAACAGTGTGTTGTCACAGTTTTCGTCAATACATCTAAGTGTGCGAGTTGTAATACCCATTAATAATAATATTAAAGTCTAAGGACCAATACACACATTCGCAGATAGGAACATCCAATGACACTATTAAATGTGGATTTCCTACTGGCGGGTCTCGTTCTCATAATATCCTCCTGGATATTACTAAGGGCGCACACCATGAGAAGGTGCCTCAAAGTGTTATGATTCATCACCCCTAATGGCCTGTATTATTTGTGTCCCTAAGATAACATCATTAGGCCATAGAACATATATTCAAGAATAGTGTTATGGAACTTCCGGGTTCTCATCAAAGCATGGATCCGCTATGACCCATTAATGCAACAGCTGTCCTTATGAAATTATCACATGAATTGTCATGCAGAAGAACAATCAAGATGTGATAATGTATTTATTAATGAATAAAGTACAAAGTAGTTGGTTCTAGGCCACCAACTCCAACACGCCAACCAGATTGGAGGTCCTCCCCACTACCATGTTTAGTATGTAGGTCCTCCCCATACTATTATCATCATTCTAGGTGGAGGTCATCCCTGTCTTGTTGACCCTTGACATGAAGGTCCTCATCATGCTCATGGTATCAGGTGGGGATGGCCTCCCTATCTTTTTGACCCTTGACATGAAGGTCCTCTTCATGTTTATGGTCTTAGGTATGGAGTTTCTCCCCATATTTTAGGCTGTCAACGCGAGGTTCCTCCTCGCATAATCACCAACACAATCGGAGGCCCTCCCCATTCCAACATTCCCAAACATGGTGGTCCTCCCTGTATTCCATTAAACATATACCCAGTGACTCTTCCCACATCAGCTAATCAAAGAAGATGTCCTCCCCATGTCAAATATCTACCCTTTCCAAAAGAAACATCCTAGGATAGAAGGGAGGGTCATCGCCTCCAGAGGAAGAACCCTAAGAAACCTCAGATCTCAATCAAGCTCGTCTGCTTTTCAGAATCTAAAGCGGAGTGCGACTCGATGATGGAACCCTCAACTTGATCTTATGTATCAAGAATGACCTATTAACCATGGTTTGAATCCTGAGTCAGAGCTAAAATGTTTTTGGTACATTCTCATAGTGGACCATTTCCCTGAGATGTTCTAGCCGATGGAAACTGCAAGATTTAATATTCCAGAGTCCCTCACCTTGAACAGGGTTATGTGCTTCTGAAAAACCTTAGGGAAAACATATTTTCATTTTTTTCATCGACAGTTTTCTTACCCAAAAATTCAGGAACACTTCGACGACATTAGATAGTAGTACCTCCTAGTTGAGTTGGCTGAACACCCTATTTCTCATCACCCTGCACCACCTGGTTATCATTGTACCCTCTGGAAATGATGCGTTCAGAGCTTCACATTTCTCCGTAGAGTTATTAAGGAGGCTTCCCCACATGTCTAGATCTATGGTTGGGGGAAGTACGCTGCCCTATATTTCATTCCTATCCTGTGCTGACTTGGTTCACCCGGTGATATCAAGGATATACCTTTGGTCATCGTCACGGTAAATATGGTCATTCTTGAGATATATCTGGAAGGGGGCATCGACACAGGGCCTTGAGAAGAATAAAAACTCACTTGGGTAGTACAATACCTAGGATACCCTTCGTATGTCCACACCTACCAACAAAGGTTTACAATTGGCCTTAGATAACCCAATGAGTTGTTTCCTCTTGGTCAAGACCCCAAAAAGGGTAAAGAGCATGCCATGACCTTCAAACCCCCCAAACCATATGACTTAGTGCATAATATGTAGGATGATCAAGAAAAAGATGTGTTTCATCAACAAATTACTAAATGGAAACATATTATTGATGAACTCATTACCGAACGCATGGCGGAGTGGTGACCAGATTATGGTAACCCTCATCTGGGGCAGTTGGGACATGAATAGTTCCCCCAGGAGAGGTTCCTCCTAGTGATCTCTACAACCTTTCCCATCTAGATCAAGTAGAAGATTGATTTTATGGAAAGAGAGAATGATATGCATCACCTAACCCACCTAAGATACATGAAAAAATTCCTTAGGACCTGACCCAGGTTCTGTCAGTAACTCCAAATGTTCTACAGGTCGCTCCGCATGTTCCTCCAGTGGCCCCTTGGGTCATCCCACTAGCTACTCCATGAGCCACTCAAATAACTTACCATGTTGAAGAATCTACCAATGCATTGGTGATCAGGGACCCTTTCCAAGATTGGAATCATCATCAAGATGATATGATGGATTCCATTATTGCTCGCCTCAAGGCAATTGAAACTTGACAGGTGGAAATCCCGCCTGATGGTAAGTCGTATCCAGCATGGGTGGACAATATGCCAAAACTCCAAGGTTTTGGAAATTATACTTTCTCCTCATTAAATGGGATAGGCGGTCTTCTGAAGCATCTGACCCACATTATTTCAAGGTGTGGACCCTTGCTGGTAACTCTAGTACAACAGAAGGTCAGTAAGCTCAATTATTTTGTATGGACACTGGAAGGCCCCACATTATTCTGGTACAACTAGTTACCCATTGGGTCCATGACTATTTGGGATGATCTTAAAAGCAAGTTTCTCTAAAATTTATATTCCACCGCCCAAAATACTAGTATTGTTGAACTTTTCAAGTGTAAGCAAAGGTCAGAAAAGTTAGTTATAGACTTTTTCACCAGGTGGAAGGTCCTCGAATATTCACTTGACAAGACACTAACTTAGGGACAACTACTAATGATGGGAATAAGGAATGTGAAGAATGAATTGGTCCCTTCTCTCATCACTCAAAACATCCCAAGTGGATTTCGGTATTTCTTTGACAACTCTCAGCATCTAGAAGAAGCATTGCATGAATCTAAGTTGGCACACCCTTTTCCACCCTTGGATCTCACAAGAAGATCCTCCAAGGATGAAACTAATGTTGTCACATATATAGAGGCCCCAAGATATCTGGAATTATTACTAGAAGAGACACCTCCACATCCTTGCTGAGATCCACCTTCTTAGGCTCATCCTCCAACTCAAAATCACCCACCTAAAAATCGATAGACACAGCTGCATAATGCACCGCTGCCGCCAAGGTGAGACTACTGGGTTCCACCTCTTTGTCAGGCTCCTCCAACCCCTTATTAAGGTTAGGCTCACCGAGACCCTTTCCCAGATCGAAGAAACCAGACCTACTCATTCAATGAGGATCAGGTCCCTGACTATTTTCGGAGTGCTTTGGATCATGGAATCCTTTGATTTCCATAATGCAAGAGGCCCAAAGAGGTAGATCTCATTGATTTCCCCAATTATTTCCCCAATCACTAGTTCCTTTGACACACTCTAAAGTAGTGTTATGTGTTCAAATATTGGATCCAGGACCAAGTCTATAACAACATAGTTATGTTGGTTCTGGTCCTGGTACAGGTGGCATGCGTGTCTGCAAAGCATGATAGTGACCGTAAGGGTGAGTGGCAGTAGGTTTCTAGCCACATGTCTCAAAATTATGACGATTGGATAGCTCGCAGGGCATTCACCCATGCCCATGGTATTATCCGTGCTTGTTTAAATTGACCCAATCCTTCAAAAGTCACCACGCTACCTTCAGATACCACCTTTGTGTCAACGTCTTAGCATGTACCCTCTTAGAAGAGAAAGCGTTGATGACATAAGGGAAAATAATTCCATCCACTGGTACCAAAGTCATCATGTACTGTTGGAAAATTCATTCCCTTAGAGAAGGGGATTAACCCCAGAATATACCCAATAATGGGGAAATCTTCTAGTGATGACCATGAGTGTAAATATGTGAATACTATCGAACTAGTAAACCCCTAAATAGTTCCTGATAACGATGAGTTCTAGTCAGATATTCCTAATGTTCTTATTCTATGCCAGCATCGATGAAGGCATGGATATGTGAATTTTTAGAATTTATTAACCATTTCATCTAGCCAATCCTTGCATGCCACTGAGACAAGATATTAGGTCGGATGCAGAGTTCAGCATATACAGCCTTCTCATCCTTTTTTTCCAGATTCACCCACATCGATGTTCATATAACTTGATATGGAAGAGATTCCATGATCACGCCATGATAAGTAGTTTTCAGTTACAGACATGCCTCATTCATCTAGTTTTCAGACGGTGGACACTCTGCATGAACCAATATATGAGTAGTAGGATATCACTAGCACAAGCCGGAATCCCGCGGTTCACCCTGTAGTGTCTGTTATACCTCCTGTCACGGAGAAACCTCTTAGCTGTAGATGTGTGCACCTCACATGGAAGTAAAATGTACTTAATCACCTTTCCAGTATTCCCACAAGGATCTCAATCTGTGAGGCTCTACACCTATCTGCATAAATGTGTGGAGCTCTCATAGAGTCTTTAAGAAGACCCCTCAAGTTTAAGGTAGATGTAGAATCCACATAAGCCTTCCTTGCTGAAGAAGTAGAGCATGTAGAATGTCATACCATTTTTTAATTCTCTTAGGAAGATGAGGGTTCCCACATATAGGGGAACATCTTACCACTCTACATCACTGGCCAGTTTAATGTAGTGGAAGTCTATTGTTGTCTTGTCAACATGATTTCTAGGATCAATCTCATCTCAACTCAAAAGCTCCGTAATATGGGACTGTCTGAAGTAGATCTGAGTCCCTCTGACATGAAGATTCAAGGTTATGATAGGATGGATTAGACACCAGTTGGAAAGATACACCTTAATACCTAGTTTGGTGGACAATTTTCTAGCACTGAGTTCATGGTTCTCTCATAAGATACCACTTACAACGCATTGATGGGTAGGCCATGGATCCACATGCACGTGGTAGTCCCTTACTCGTATCCCCAATTCCTTAATCACTCTCTCAAAGTTTGAGTGGGAATTATTCAAGTTTATGTGCCTCCCTTTTCTTCTTGGGAAGCCTGGTACTTAGATGTCAACTATTATAAGAGAAATGAAAAGTAGGTTCAGGACAATGAGGTTTAGAACACTACTGATGCAGACGACCCATGGATAGACTTGGAAGATGCCTTCATTATCCCAATCCATTAGTTAGAGGCCACAAACCTAGACTTGGGGAACTGCTTTGTCATTTTTGGAAGAAGTTAAAGGTGTGTTACTAGGCATAAGGAATGCCAAATGGTCATTTCATATTCTTACACAAATCAAGATCAAGTGATTCCAGATCCCCTTACCCCAATAAGGTATCAGGATGTTCACCCCATGGAAACAATAATACATCCTAATTTCTTGTTTCACCAGGAATGGTTAAACTATCTCAAGATGACACACAACAACTACTTTTATATTATCAAGAATCGCCTATTGTGACGAAGTCCTAATGGAATCATATCAAAAACTTTTTTGTCCATGGTTTTACTATCACATGGGTCCCCCAATGAGGATTCTACCACTACTCAGGCTAGAACCAACATTCCTTCAGGATTAGAGAACTCAGAATAATTTCCCTCTACCGATGATCATTTTTCTACAGATGATGAAGAGGATTTGGAAGACACTCCTCCCACATTCGAGGAAGTCTTTTACACCACCTCTGATGACTTGGTATAGGTGACACTCGGTACCGAGATAGATCTAAGACTGAAAATGATCAATGGAAAAAATCCTACAGAATAGCAACAAGAGTTTTTGGATTTCTTGAAGTAGCATTGAGATGTATTTTCCTGGAGCTATGATGAGATGCTAGGACAAGATCATTAGGTTGTCGTCCACCACCTTGGTCTCCCAATAAACCATCATAGGTTCAAAAAGACTCCCAGAAATATGCACCCCTCTCATAGTTCCATGGATGAGGATGATATTGATAAGTTCATTAAATACTACATCATCAAGGAATTCCAGTACCTAAGATGGTTAGCCAACATTGTGCCCATTAGAAAGAAGAATAGACAGATCAAAGTCTACATAGACTTTTGGGATCTCAACTGTCACTATCCAAAGGATGATTTCCCCTTCCTGCGATAGAGCTATTGGTCAATGCTACTGCTAGATTCCAAGATCTCTCCTTCATGGATGGGTATTCCATATATAATCAAATATGAATGGACCCTGAGGATGAAGAGTCTACCGCTTTCAGATCACCACAGGGAACCTTTTATTATCAGGTGATTTCTTTCAGTCTGAAGAATGAAGGTTCCACCTATCAGTGTGTCATGCACCACATATTGAAACTGATCCTTAAGAAATTGGTGGAATGATACATACTTGATTTGGTGGTCAAATACTACCAGTTCCAAGACTATCTCAGAGATCTCAATAAAGTGTTCGGCTTTATCCACTCCCACCATATGAAGATTAACCCCTTGAAGTGTGCCTTTGGGGTTAACTTTGGAATTTTTAATGACTTCATCATCGGATATAGAGGCATTGAGATTGATTTGGAGAAGGTCATGGCTATCTACCTGATACCTCCTCTGAGAAACATTCGTGATCTCTAAGGTTTTCAAGGCCACTTAGCCTATATATGCCAATTCATCGTAAATCTAGCTGGCATGTGTAATCACTTTTCCCAGTTAATGAAGAAAGGTATCAATTACCAGTGGGATGAAGAGTGTGAGGATAATTTTTAAGAGATCAAGAGGTACCTGCTAAAACCTTCAGTTCTGATTCCACCCATTTTTGGAAAGCCTCCAGTTCTTTATGTGACTATTCTGGAATGATCTATCAATTCCCTTCTCATCCAAATGAATATTGAGGGAATCGAGAAAAATTTATACTATATAAGAGAAATAATCCTCAATACATAGACTAGATATTCCTATGTTGAGAAGAGATAGATTACACTGGTATTCACAGTCCAAAAGTTGCAACATTACTTGCAGCCCCATGAGATACAGCCAGTGTCCTGTGTGGATCCACTGAAGTACATTCTAAACTGCCCATGTTAATAGGACATCTAGATTTGTGGGTAGTGATACTTTAATTGTTTGACATTAATTTTGTCTTCCAGATATATATCAATGGATAAGAACTGGAAAAATTCTTTTCTGCCCATCCGACCCCCACAGAGCAGTCTCTAGATCATGATTTCCCAGAAGAGGAAATACTCTAATTGGATCAATCCATTCCATGTTGGAAAATTCACTTCAAAAATTCCTTGTGGTGCCATACTGGTAGGCGATTGAATTATTACAGACTCAATAGAGTAGGCATGGGTATTTTTTTCATCACTCTTGCACAAGATATACTGCCCAATTCATTCTTATTATTAGAAGGATGCACCAAAAATAAGGCTGAGTATCAGGCCATCATCACTGGTCTCAAGATAGACCATGAGATTGATTTTCCCTACCTTCATGTGAAAGGGGACTCCTAACTATTCATCAATCATATCAATGGTGACTAATTAATTAGGAATCCAGAGCTTGTACCCTTTCTAGAGCACATTCTCCAGTTGATGGCTCAGTTTTCTTCTCAACCAGAAGTTATTAATGTATATCAATTGATGCCTTAGTTTTCCTTGCCACATCTCTTGAAGATGCTGACCAGGATGATTTGATTATCCATGTTGTGCATCGAAGGGTCATTACTACCATAATTCCAAATGATGATGATAGCCAACAAGTAACTCATCTCACCATCGGCTCGTCCACATAGGGACCCACGTCTCCCCCTATCACAGTAGTGAAGAACCCTGGTGGGACAACTCCCTTTATCAAGTATCTCCATCATGGTAATCTCCTGACAGATTGAGCTGAATGTGAGTAAGTCCGTCAGTGCGCAGTGCAGTTCACCCTCTAGTGTGGTCCCAGTCTTGAGCAGATCCTCTATAGACATGGGTTTGAGGGGATTATCCTCTGTTGCATTAAAGGAAATGAGATTCCCCAGGTTATATAGAAATTTCATGCCAGCTTCTATGGATCTCATCAGGAAGAGCCAAAATTATCTCATCAAATCCATAGGTTGGGCTACTTTTGGTCCACCATGGTCCATGAATGAATCGAGTTTTCACAAAGGTTACATGCATGCCAGATCCATGATAATTTTGTGCATCATCTTCCAGAGCCTCTTCATACTTTCATGTTGTCTAGGCCCTTTGTAGTCTGATGACTTGATGTCATGGGACCATATCCACCAGCAACAGATCACAAGTGCTGGTTCATACTAACCACTAAGTATTTATTTTTAATGTGGGTAGAGGTAATTATACTCAAGGAAGTAAAGGCCCGTTCTATTATTGATTTTTTGATCTCTAATATCATCCACCTATTTGGATCCCCTCACACCATCTTCACTAATTACAACACTATCTTCCAAGAATAAAAACTGAATAAATTATTCACCAAGTATAATATCCATTATAATCATACCTATCTCTATCATGTGCATGAAAATGGGTATATTGAGGAATTCAACAAAAACCTATCTAAAATCTTGAAGAATATAGTTTTTTAGAACAAAAAGAGTTGTCCGAACAAGAACCCTAATGATCTCTAGGGTTACCAGACAATGAATCATAATTCCACCAAGGTTACTTCATATTCCCATGTGTACGGAACAAAGGTAGTCCTTCCCATCAAAATTCAGCTACCATCAATCAACACAGCCATCTATGATCATCAAACATTGGACAAGGTAGAAAAGGTATGTATGGCTAAATTGGAATCCCTCAATGAGAATAGGCTTCGTGCCTTTCACAATCTATAGAGACATCAGAACAAGATTTCTAGAGAGTTCAATAAGAAATTTCGTCTCCATTCTTTCCTTCATGGTTACACTGTACTAGCCCTAAGAACACCAATGATACCCATTAGGAAGTCACCAAAGTTGGAGAAAAAATGGGAGGGAACTTATATCGTTCAAAAGTTTTACCCCAATGGTGCACACTCCCTAGTCACAATGGATGGTGAGTGTATCACTCCTTCACCAATGCGAAATTCCTCAAGCAGTACTTCACATGAGTATTCCCTATCATCCTGCATGACGATAAACTGCAAATGGTCTAAGATCTATGACCTTAAACTAAGATCTCTTTCATGCTGAATGACAATAAATTCTAAGTTGTAAACCTACTTCCTGTTCTGAGCTCTATGACCATAAACTAAGATCTCTATCATCCTTGCTACAACATGTTAAATAGGATAGGTACCTCCACCCATCACGCATACCTTCATTTGGCACTTCATCAAATTTCACATATAAAATGACCCTCTAGTGGCCTGGTATCAGGCCACCTTGGCTCACCTACCATTCTGAGACAACGTCTCGAAGGATCTTGAACAAAAATTTGATACAAGTCATGTGGTATGAATATGGCCAGTTGTTGGTACTCAATTGTTTGTTCCCATTTCAGGTCAAATAATATGGATATTTTGTAGAAAACATGGTCCGTAGTTATCCTCTATCATTATATCTATCCCCATGGTGTTCCAAATATCGGGTGTGGTGATTCAATGTTTCATACCCTTCTTTCCCATGCACACAACATTAAACAAGTCATCAATGGTCCGAGATCTATGACTTTAAACTAAGATATTCTACATCCTTGCCACATGATGTTAAAATACATGGAATTTCCAAAAATACATAAGTCTTGATTCCCATCTTTATGGGATACACAGGAACACCCAAACACTTTGTCTTTGGGTCCACCCCCAGGTCCCTTGACCTTTCCGACCTCTTGGCGTAAGTTCTCTCTTACGATTGTGCAATGTGCTATGGACACATTGTCCTTATTCACATCAGGATATTTTTTTTTTCATGTCACACACATCCCCTTGATACACCATTTCATCTACATCCTTACCACATGATGTTAAACTAAATGGAATTTGAAGAACAATTTTTGGCTTGATTCCTTCCCTCGTAGGATACGTAGCAATGCCCGGACATGTTGTCCTCAAGTCTAGCCTCAGGTTCTTATATTATTTCTCTTGGCCCCATGTCCTGTAGTTCCCCCTAGGGATTGTGTATGATGTGGTGTGGACTTATCCTATCCACATTCACATTGGGTATGATTTATCATGCCATGAAAATCCCCTTTAGAACCTTGTTCTTCCATATGTGTCCCTACTTTATGATGTTAAACTACCCAAAATTTCCAGAACTATGTGAGGATTGAATCCTACCATTGCAAGATACGTAGGAACTCCCGTACATTTCATATTTGGGTCAATACCTATGTTCCAAAACCATTTATTCCCTTTCATCCTTATCCTATGGTCCGTGTTATATGAACTTAAACTAATATCTCACCCTCCCTATATAACCACCATACTCATTATTACACACTTAACATAATTTAATACATAAAACCTTAACTTGATACAACATTGAAGATCGAAAGGTCTAGTGTATTTGGGGATTAGGAACACTACATATAAACTTAAAACCTAAAACACAAAATCTTATTGAAAACTTCCTTTACATGACCACTACATTCCCTCATACTTATCATTGCATGGGATAACCTGAGGACATGCATAAGAAAAGGGTGATCTATAAAGACCAGTAAGGGAGTAAACAAAGCATAACATGAATATTAAAATACATGTTAGTCAATATTCTTATCAATGGATCACAAGAGAAACATAAACATAAAGGCATGATAAAACATGATAAACATAACATGGAGATGTGGAAACAACATTTAACATGATATTAGCATGAGCCAAGTCTCATTGCACATGGAGCATGAGTAAAACCTCATTGAACATGAAGCACGATTAGAACCTCATTGCACTTGAATTATCATTATTCAACACTCATTTCAAATGAATTATCATGATACTATAATTTACCCAATGCATTTGAGCGCTATCAGGGTGCACCCTTCATAATCATTTCATTTCATGTATAAGTGTTCCACATAGATCATAAAACACGGATTCATTAAACATCATCATTTATTACACAATAAATGAGTGTGTAATTCATACATGAAACTATTTAAACAATAAGTAAATGTGAATAAAGGTGAATACCCTTGATAGAGAAATGGGTATGGTATTTACTACACAATGACTTTGGCTTGGAAAATCGTGGTGCAATTTTGGAAGCATAACAGCGTGACATAAGAACTCATAAAAATGGTTGATGAGAGAGAAAATGGTGTATAATAATATTTACAAGAAATGGATTGTAAGGGGGTTATATAGATACATTTCCCAACAATTTTAATGTAATTTAGATTAATGATACAAAAT
This sequence comes from Viscum album, assembly GCA_963277665.1. Lineage (NCBI taxonomy): Eukaryota > Viridiplantae > Streptophyta > Magnoliopsida > Santalales > Viscaceae > Viscum > Viscum album. Next base: position 392,305,476 of record OY728155.1, read on the forward strand.
AATTACTTGAATGTAAATGAGGAGAGAGAAATTCCTTACAGAATTTAGACATGGTAACAGGTATACATGGAAGGCATCGATGAGAGAGAAAGGATTATCTCATTATTAAAACATAAATAGGATAGTATGGGGAAGGTGAAAAATCATACCCCAACATTTATAATTGAAAATAAAAAGGTATAACAGTATTAAGAAACTTGGATAAAAAGAGAAAGGAATGAATCCCTTACTTGGAAGTGTGACCCCAAAATCTTGGGAGAGGCTTGAGAGAGGCTTCTTGGGAGCTTGGGGAGCCATAGGAGGATTTTAGAGAGAGGATGGAAGAGATTGGTTGAACTCCAAAGGATTTTATTGAGGAGGAAGTGAGAGCTTGGGTGGGTTTATATAGGTAAAGAGAGTGAATTATTTATTATTTAGGTTTGGGACACCACAAATTAAACTAATCAAAACAAAAAACCATACCATGGTTTTTGAAAATTGTTTTTGTCAAAGGGGTGGAATTTTTTTTAAAAGGACAATGTTATAAATTCTTAAAATAATAGGGTTTCTTATGTGGAGGTGATTAACAATCTCAAGGAAAACAATTTAAAAAGATAAAATGTTTTTTAAGTCATGGGGGGTCCACTAAGGCATCATAAAATTAATCAAAAAAATATTAAATCGCATTTTTTAAGGATGAAACATATATAGGCAGAACATATCATTTAAATTATTTTATTAAATCACTATTGGGTCATTATGATGTCATAAAACATATTATATATTTAAACGACATTCAATTTTTACCCAAAAATTCGACTGTCTTAGAAAATTATGAAAAATTAACCATTGGATAATTTTGATGTCATGATTCCAAAAACATATTCATTTTATCTAAATAATTTTCTTAATATGTGAATTTACACTTTTAAAATAAAAAATTATATTTATCAAAGAATCATGGGTTTTGAAAAAAATAACTTTCAAACCTTAATAAAAATTACAATTGAATTTATAAAATTATAAGATCATTTATATTTAATAAAAAGGAATTTAATAATAATAATAATATTTTATTAAAATATTATTTAATTCAAAAATTCATTAATTCATCAAAATAGATTTCTTTGTTGAAAATTAACTAAAAATACTATATGCGCTTTAAAAACTATTTACAAAGTAACAATAATAAAATGAATGTATGTTCATTATTTTATACAAAAATAATTCACATAATCATAGTGCTAAGGTATTGTAACATAACCCCTTATAACACCCACATAAGACTGAAGGGTAAGGTGTGCGATGGTGACTGAATCATGGGGCGGCTCGGATAACATTGCTCAGGTAGTAATCTCTATCGACATCCACTTCTCCCATAGGTAGTTCTGTTCGAGCTTGAAATGTTGAAGCTTGGCTTGGGCTTGGTCAGTAGTGATGCCCAATGATACCACCTCATTTCAGAGCTCCAGCAAATGGGCTTCATATGGGGAAAGTCTATTGGATGAGGCCACGTCTTCTTTTGTCTGAGTAAATTGGATTTGTTAAAGCCCTATATTTATACTAATCATGTGATCACAGTTCAACAACTATATTTGAAATAGTCAAAATTCTTAAGGGTATTTTAAAATCCAAAACATAATACCAAATAAGTGCATACATTTTACATAACCATAATAAGACATTTAAATAGACTAAGAGGAATTTTCATTAATGGATTTTTGGGTCATTACGATCTTCCCCCCTTAAGAAATTTCACCCTAAAAAACTTCCTTTTCCCACACTAAAATAGATGAAGGTAACTATGCTTCATCACTTCCTATAATTTCCACGTCGCTTCTTCAAACTTGGGGTTTCACCACAACACCTTAACGATGGGCATTATCTTATTTCATAAAATTTTTCTCCATGATTTAAGATCATCACTGGTTGCTCCTCATAAGAAAGATCATCCTCTAGCTATACTACCTCTGAAGAGAGTACATGTGAAGGGTCTGATATGTACTTATTTAAGATGCATACATGAAATACATCATGTACTTTGGAAATGAAAGGTGAATGTGCTAGTCGGTAGGCCATGGCCCCGACACGATCAAGAATCTCGAAGGGGTCGATGTACCTAGGACTTAACTTCCCCTTCTTTTAAAACCTCATAACCTTCTTCCATGGAGATATGCATGGAAAGACCATGTCTCCAACTTTGAACTCAATGTCTCGTTGATGGTTATCTGCATAACTCTTATGTTCACTTTGGGATGCCTTGATATGCTTCTGAATGGTTTTCACCTTCTCCACTATTTCTTTGACCATTTCAGGTCCAAGAATCTTACGATCACTAACTTCATCCCAACATGCCAGTTTTCTACACCTTTTCCCCTAAAGGGATTCATATGGTGCCATTTAGATTCTTGAGTGGAAACTGTTATTGTAGGATAATTCTACCAATGGAAGATGTTGGTCTCACCATCCTTTGAAGTCCACATAACATGATCTTAACATATCTTCTGGTGTTTGGATAGTTCACTTAGATTGGCCATCAGTTTCAGGATGATAGGCCGTAATGAAGTTTAGTTCAGTGCTTAGAGAATGTTGGAGACTTTTCCAAAACTTTGAGGTGAATCTTAGATCACTATCAGATACAATAGATATTGGTACTCCATAAAGACTTACCACTTATTTGATGTAAATCTGTGCAAGTTGATCTAATGATAAGTCCTCTCAAATTATGATAAAGTGATCTATCTTCATAAGACGATCCACAATGACCCATATAGCATTGTTTCCTCTGGATATCCTTGGAAGTCTAGTGACAAAGTCCATGGTAATGTTGTCCCACTTCCATGTTGGTATAGGTAGTGGTTGCATCATCCCCTTAGACTTTTTCCTCTTAGCCTTCACTTACTAACATACTAGGAACTTTTATGTATATTCAGCAATTTCCCTTTTCATATTGTCCCACAAAACGTTTTCTCAGAGATCTCAATACATCTTTGTGCTCCCTGGGTGAATAGAGAAGGTTGAGCTATGTGCATCATTCAGAAGCTCCTTATTTATCTCTGTATCAAATGGTACACATAATTGTGACCCAAATCTCAAAATTCCATCCTTTTCAACCATGAACTCTGAGGATTTCCCATTTCTGATAGCTTCCACCCTTTTCAGAATTTCCACATCCTTTCTTTGATCATCCTTTATTTTCTCCAAGAGCGATGGCTGAGAAATCATTTGAGAAAGGATTAATAATGTTCCTCCCATATTGATTCCCATATCCATCCTCTATAAATATAAAAATATTGGATCCTTTTCAATTCTCATCATTGATAAAGATGCAGGATCTTTTCTACTTAGAGCATCTTCCACCTTGTTTGCCTTACTGGGATGGTACTGGATTGAGAAATCATAATCCTTGATGATTTCTATCCATCTTCGTTGGAGTATAGTAAGCTCTTTTTGTGTGAATATATATTTTAGGCTCTTGTGATCAGTATATATCTCACACTTCTCCCTATAGAGATAATTCCTCCATATTTTGAATACAAAGATCATAACCGCCAACTCCATATCATGTGTGTGATAGTTTTTCTCTTGGATTTTTAGCTGCCTTGAGGCGTCGACTATCACTTTATCATTCTGCATCAACACTCAACCTAGGACCTTCTTCTAAGAATCAATAAATACAACAAAATTTCTCCACTCGTGGGTAATGTGAGAACAACCGTAGTGATAAGCCTTCTTTTCAACTCCTTGAATCTCTCTTTGCATTCATCACTCCAAGAAAAATGTACTCCATTCCGAGTTATCTTGGTAAGAGGGTTGGACAATCGTGAGAAATTTATCACAAATCGACGATAATATCCATCTAACCCCAAGAAGCTATGGATATTCGTTACTGATGTTGGCCTCGGCCATCCATAAATTGTAGCTATCTTGGAGGGATCCACTGATATCCCATTGCTTATGATGATGTGACCCAAGAATGAGACCTTATTCTACCAGAACTCACACTTGCTGTACTTTTCATAAAGCTTCTCCTTCCGTAAGGTCTCTAGTATAGTTCTTAGATACTTCTCATGATCCTCCTTGGTTTTGGAGTATATTATAATATCATCTATAAATACTACCAAAAATTGGTCAAGGTAATCTCTAAAGACTCTATTCATCAAGTCCATGAAGATTTATAGAGAATTAGTGAGTCCGAAATGAATTACTATGAATTCATAGTGCCCGTATCTTGTACGAAAAGAAGTCTTGGGATACCTTTCTTTTTCACCCTTAATTGTTAATATCTTGACCGCAAATCTACCTTGGAGAAGTATTGTGCTTCATGTAGCTGATCGGACAAGTCATCAATTCGTGGTAGAGGATACTTGTTCTTAATTTTGATTTTGTTAAGCTCATGATAATAAATGCAAAGCTGCATTGACCCATCCGTATTTTTAATGAAGAGGATTAGTGCACCCCATAGAGAAGCACGTGGGCATATAAACCCTTTATCCAGATTCTTATGTAGTTGTTTCTTCAGCTCCTCAATCTCCACAACAACCATTCTATACAGAGTCTTGGATATTGGAAATTCCCTAGGTATAAGGTGAATTGAGAATTCAACATCTCTTCTAAGAGGAAGACCAGGAAATTCCTTGAGAAACACTTCAGTGAATTCCCTCACAATAAGCATGTCTTCAAGGATGGTTTCTTCCTTAGACTCAAGCATCTGATCTAGATACGCGTGATCATAGGGTAGTAAATACCAATGCTTGAGATGATGGAACTAAAGAAGATTCATCCTCCTCCTTGCACTTGTATAGAATCGGGGGTCGATTCTGCACATGGAGAGTGATTTCCCTCTCACAGCAATTTATGTTGGCTCTATATAAGGAAATTAAATCCATGCCGAGAATTGCATCAAATTCAACCAGAGTGAGTATGATGAGGTTCAATGGAAATTTAAATCCACAAATTACAACAGGGGAGGAGTTATATTCATGGGATGCAATGATTACCCCATTTTTCGTACTCACTGGCATCTTTACTTCCATGATTTGTGGAGGTATTGGGATTGTTCTACTAATCTTTTGGTATATAAAATAATTCATCGAACCATAATCAAAAATCATGTTCTCTATTCTTTATTGAATAACCAGCGTACCTTTCACCACTCAATTTTCAGGGTTCACTTCGGTGTTAGTCATGGAAAAATCTCACCCTTGCTACCTTGGAGGTTATTGGTTGACTCCGAAAACCCTTTACATAGGGCACTTATTTTAAAGGTGCCCTAATTATTTGTAGTTGAAGCAATGAATAACATGTTGAGAGTCGAATGGAGTGTTCATATCCTCTGTCACAGCCGCAGGTTTTTCTTTTCAGCAATTAACGGCTAGGTTCCCTTCTCTTCCACACCTAAAGCATTTTCTCACCCCCTTTAGAAAAATTCCAAGGTGCTTCTTTCCGCACCTTTGGCAAGTGGGGTGTTGGATTTTTTTAGCACCATTGGATTTATCCATCGGACTGCCAAAATTGAAGGCCACCTTACACTTTTTATCCCCATAATACCCCTGAGATTCTCCGATCTCTATTTTGACCTGGAGGGCACATCAGACAATTTACTCATAGCTTTCAAAGTCACAAATTTCCATGTCTTTCCACATGTTAGGTTTCAGCCACCAAAGAAGTGGACAACCATGTATTCAAGGGTAACAAAAAATCTAGAGTCATATCATGCAAGTCTTGTGATGTTTTCCTGATACGCTCTGATAGATTATTTGTCTTTTTTCTGGAGGGAAAGGAAGTACCTTTCCATCTTAATCTGGAGGGTGCACATAAAATATTTATCAAAAAGCATCTTTTGGAAATCCTTCCATTCCAATGCCTCGATCCCCTTATCAAGCTTCATATTTTTTTATCAATGTATACCATTGATCAGCTTCACCCTGCATAAGATAAGCAGCCAGGAGAACCTTATCTTGTTTGGAACCTTGAAGGATGGAGAATATATTTTCATTGGAGTTGATCTATTGTTCATCAATTGAGGGATTAGATGATCCATTAAATATAGGAGGCCTTTGTCTCATGAAAATCTCGATAGAAACTTTTTCTTTCTTGGGGGGTTTGAATGTTCCTCTTGACCCATGTTCCTATTCAACACTTGAGTTAACTGAGAGAGTATCACGACAAAGTTTTTGATTCCCACTCCCATCAGATTGGGCATCTCATTAGAACAGTAATAACATTGATCTTTACATCAGTTGTTAGCCCGAGTCCTTCTATTACCGGCCATTGGCTGGAATAAAAGGAAAGTTAGGGTTAACACATAAAGGGTAATCCAAAGACAAAAAATGGATGACTTATAAATTACTTTTATTTCCGTAACTTATGAATCTATAATCTTTAATCTATGTTATCTATGATCTAATTTCTAATGTGTATCTTAGAGGCGTTTTTAAAAAAAAATCCCTTAATAATGGTTCATACTAATCTTGTTAATTTACCAACGCATATCCCTTGGGAGTGTTGTAACCAAGAGTGAATCAAGGCTCATTTTCATGTACCAGGATACCCTGGGTAAAGCCCAAAACTCCATGTCAGAGTTTTCACTCCTAGGTACATATATTCCAGAGCCACCTCTACCTGCACGTATTCAGAAAGGGATGTATTTTCTTGATAAACTAATTACTAAATACTCACCAAAACATAGGGATTATTTTTTAATACTTAGTATAGTCTCTAAGGCTTCACTGAGGTTTTCTATTCCTAATCCCAAAAATAACTAAACCTATCCTTTGATACCAACTATAACAACCCTACTCTTTATTACACACTTACATAATTTATTACATAAAAACTTCACTTGATACAACATAGAAGATAGATAGGTCTAGAGTATTTTGGGATTATGAACATTAAAAAAACAAATTAAAACATAAAACACAACATCTTATTGGAAACTTACATTACATGACCACTATATTCACTCGTACTTAGCATTGCATGGGATAACTTGCAGACATGCATAAGAAAATGGTGAGCTATAAAGCCCAGTAAGAGAGTAAAAAATCATAACATGATGATTACAATACATGTTAATCAATAGGAATATCAATGGATCACAAGAGAAACATAAACATAAAGTCATGATAAAACATTATAAACATAACATGGAGATGTGGAAACAACATTTAACCTGATATTAGCATGAGCCAAGGCTCATTGCACATGGAGCATGATTAAACCCTCATTGCACATGCAGAATGAGTAGAAACTCATTGAACTTGAATTAGCATGAGTCAACACTCATTTCACATGACGTATCATGATATTATACTTTACCCAATTCATTGGAGCACTATTAGGGCACACCCTTCTTAATCACTTCATTTCATGCATAAGTGTGCCACATAGATCATAAAACATGGATTCATTAAACATCATAATTTATTCCATGATAAAGGAGTGTGTAATTAATACATGAAACTCTTTAAACAATAAGTAAATGTTCATAAAGGTGAATACCCTTAATAGAGAAATGGGCATGGTATTCACTACACAATGACTTTGGCTTGGAAAATCACGATGCAATTTTGGCAGCGTAACGGCGTGACATAAGAACTCATAAAAATGGTTGATGAGAGAGAAAGGTGTGTATCATCATATTTACATGAAATGGAAATTAAGTGGGTCATATATATACATGTCCCAACAATTTTTATTGAATTTAGATTAATGATAAAAAATAATTACTTGAATCTAAATGAGGAGAGAGAAATTCCTTACAGAATTTCGGCATGGTAACATGTTTACATGGAAGGCATCGATGAGAGAGAAAGGGGTATTTTATCATTCAAACATAAATAGGACAATATAGGGGAGGTAATAAATCATACCCCAACATTTATAATTGAAAATAAAAATGCATAACAATATTAAGAAACCTGGATAAAAAGAGAAAGGAATGAATCTCTTACTTGGAATTGTGATCCCAAAAGATTGGGAGAGGCTTGAGAGAGGATTCTTGGGAGATGGGGTGCCTTTGTAGGATTCAAGAGAGATGAGGGAAGAGGTTGTTCAAACTCAAAGGCTTTGAGTGAGAAGGAAGTGGGAGCATTGGTGGGTTTATATAGGAAAGGATAGGGAATTCTTTATTATTTTGGTTTGGGACACCACACATTAAACTATTCAAAACCAAAAACCAGACCATGTTTTTTGAACATGATTTTTTCCAAAGGGGAGTGGAAATAAATCTTTTATAAGTCCAATGTTTGAACTTATTAAAATAATAGGGTTTCTTATGTGGAGGTGAGTCACACTCTCAAGGAAAACAATTTTAAAAGATAAAATGTTTTATGAGTAATGGGGGTACACTAAGGCATCATAAAATTAATCAAACAAATATGAAATCACATTATTTTAAGGATAAAACATAAATTGGCCGAAAATATCATTTATAGTATTTTATTACATAACTATGTGGGCATTATCATGTCATAAAAGACATTATATATTTAAACAACATTTAATTTTTACCCAAAAATTCAACTGTCTCAGAAAATTAAGAAAAATTCACCATTGGATAATTTCAACATCCTGATTACAAAAATAATATTAATTTTATTTAAATAGTTTCATAAATATGTAAATTTTCACTTTTAAAATAAAAACCAACATTTATCGAAAAATCATGGGTTTTGACAAAAACAACTTTCAACCCTTAATAAAAATTACAATTGCATTCATAAATTTATACGATCATTTATATTTAATAAAAAGGAATTTAATGATAATAATAAAATTTTAAGAAAATATTATTTAATTCAAAAATCCATTAATTCACCAAAATAGATTTCTTAGTTGAATATTAACTAAAAATACTATTTGTGCTTTAAAAACTATTTACAAAGTAACAATGATAAAATGAATGAATATTCATTATTATATACAAAAATAATGCACATAATCATAGTACTAAGGTCTTGTTATATATCCCCTTATAACACCCACATAAGATCGAAGGGTATGGTGTGCGATAGTGACAGACTCCTGGGGTGGCTCAGATAACATCACTCGGGTGGTAATCTCTATAAATTTCCACTTCTCTCGTAGGTGGTTCTATTTGAGATTAACATGTTGAAGCTCGTCTTGGGCTTGGTCAAGAGTGAAGCCTAATGATGACACATCCTTTCCGAGCTCTGGAAAATGGGCTTCATATGGGGCAGGTCTACTGGATGAGGCCATCACTTCCTTTGTATGAGTAAATTGGATTTTTAAAGCCCTATATTTATACTATTCATGTTATCACTATTCAACGGCTATATTAGAAACAGTCACAATTCATAAGGGTATTTTAAAATACAAAACATAAAACCAAATAAGTGCATATGTTTTACATAACCATAATAAGACATTTAAATAGACCAAGAGGAATTTTAATTAATGAATTTTTGGGCCGTTACACCCTACATGGAATTAAACTTCTCTATCCCGCTTTCAAGTCATTAAATAGTAGAGAATTCACGGACCTTTCAGCATGAACTTAAAAGGTAAGTACCCCTTTGTCCAACATGATGTTAAACTACATAACACATAGAAAAAAGTCCCTTATTACATACCCTTGGCTTGAGTCTCCTCTTGGGAGTTCATGGTGTGGTATGGGGCTTCCTTATCCTTATTCGTGTCAAGCTATTGTTTCCATGCCAAACTCATTCCATTTGTGAGATATTCCTTTCATATACATACTTACTGAAAGACGTTAAACTACATGTAATTTCAAGAACTAAATTTAGCTCGATTCCTACCCTTGAAAGATACATAGGAACGCCAAGACATATTGTTCTCGAGTCCAGCCTCAGATTCTTTTATTCCATTTCCTGGGCCCTTGGCCTTGGGTCTATCCTGGGATCGTGAATGGTGTGATATATGTACTTATTTAATCCTAATTCATGTTGGGTTATTCTTCCATTCCATACACAATTCTCTCTTGAGAAACCTCTATCCCTTATTTCCTTACCACGTGATGTTAAACTTCAAGGAATTTCAATAACTATGTATGACTTGATTCTTTCCCTCGTAGGATACGTAGAAATGCCCCAACATTTTTCCTCAGGTCCAGCCATGGGTTTACTAACCCATTTTTACCCCTTTCCTCAACTCTCCTTCCTGAGTTGTCCACCCTTAATTGGGCCCCTCAACCATTTATGTGCTTCATCAGTGTGCTCATATGCACTGTGGTTTAGAACCTAGAGTGTTGGGTCCTACTTGAACATTCCTTTGTTCTATCTCCAGGTTTCATGTATCCCTATATTTGGGTCTCCATCATTTCCCACATCTGAAAGGACCCCCTAGCAGTACAGATTCTTGGACTTTTGGATCACCTACCATTTTGGGCCAATGTCCAAGAGGATCTCAAAAAACATTTGAAATAGGTCCCGCATTGAGAATATGGTCAGTAATCGACCCTGACTTTTCTTCCCATCCTAGGTCACATGATTTGGATGGCGTGCTTCGAATATGGTCATTAGTTATCCACCATCGTTATAACAACCCCATTATGTCATGAATACTAATTTCATGATTCAAATCGCTTTCCATTTTATCATGTTCAGACATAACATCGACACCCACAGGGTTATCCCCCCATGCACCTTTGCGTGCTGAGAGGATTAACCAGTGTCATGGGGTCATCATTGAACCTGCACCTTCATCCCCTATCATGTGATTCCATGTGTTGTAAAGATCTTCTTTTCCCTTTTTCCCAATGAAGATCATGGCTCATGTGGGCTTATGGATCTGGTTAAGGTTTATTCATACATGGAAGAGTCACACTTCCTTTTGGTTCAAACTATATTACATTAAACTAGGAGTTTAAGTCCCCTAGTCCAGGAATTATGACATTAAACTATGTGGGTTCTCTTGGAAAATTTTAATACAGTGCAGACTACCTCATCCTCATTCACATCAGGTTTATGTACCACACCACATATCTCTCCCTTGGGGTTCCCATTCCCTTCAATGCATGACCTTAAAATGCAGACCCACCCTAGATAAGTTCAACATGACCATAACAATTATGGGATGTTTCAGTTTCCTCACTAGAGAGGTTTACCACCACCAGTGTAGGTTTCTAACCTCACTGTAATTCAATAATTATGTTCGGTTTGATTCCTTCCCTCATATCATATGTAGAGACACCTAAGCATCTTGCTTAGGGCCCAGCCGTAAGTTCATTAACCCTTTCGGCTCTTCACCCCTAATTACATTCCAAATTATATGATCCTTAATTAGGAATCCCTAGTCCATGTAACATGTATTTAGAATTTTAACTAGGGTCCAAGTAGTATAACCTTAAAATATATACAACGTTCTGTTTATATGACATTAAACTATTCCTCATATCGTCCTCATCGTACGTTGCAAAACTACGCATCTATCTTCCTCATTGAATGATGTAAAACTGCAAGGCATTCTTGTCCCTCACCAAAGAAGTCCTGTTTGGGGTAGATTGGAAAATTTTTCAGAACGATATGCTCACCCAATGTAATTTCATCATTGTGGTGTAATTTCAAGAGTGTTGGACTTTATTAGAACAATCCATCATTCCATCATCACGCTTTGCATGCCCTCTATCTCAGATCCTCATTCCCTTTCATGTTTGAAGGAACCCCCTAACAGTTAGGATTATTTTCCTTAAGGCTCTCCTTCCATCCTAGGTCCATGTTCTGGAGTACATTGGATGACACTTCGAGTTTGGCCCTGGGTTTTCAAATTTAGTCAGTGTTTGGACCTCGTTTTCTTGTTCCCATTTTAGGATAACGTTGTGCGGATGTTGTTTTTTAAATTTGGTAAATAGTTATCCTCCATCGTTATGTCACCCACATTGTGTTCTGAATTTTGGGTATCACAATTCAAACTTACCATTCCCCTTCATTTTAGTTTATTCCAATTCCCCTGGCATTGTCCCATTTGTGTAATAGAGAATGTTGGGAAAGAGAATTTTGTCTGATTTTAGAACTATATTCTCTAACTACAGATCCCTTGTTTCCTCCCAGAAACTCGATGTGGTCCTTTAGACCCTGGATGTCCGATGATGGGTTGGAACTCCCATATTCAAGGTGAATAGTTACATAGTCATCCCTTGTTTCTCACACTGAGTACGACCCACATGATCTTAGGGATTGATCACTGATCATTTCAGAGATACGATTGAGATGCAATAATTGAAGTAGATAAAAAGACTCATGAACACAACCAAAATAAGAAACCAAGAATGAAAGTATGTTTGTGAATTCGTATGAATTGGAGCCCCTATGGATTGACCCCTATGATATATGGTTAAACCTATTAAATGGAGAATCCCAGCTCTACCACTCTCTAGATTATGGCCTCCAGGATCTAATGCCACCTATTAAGATCCCTCTTTTTTTTTCTGGCTACTGGGCAAAGTTCATCGGCCATGATTTGTACCTAATCTTCATCAGCTCAAATGTTATACATCTCTTGGGATGCTCACCTCATCTGCTCCTCGGCCTCTACCAATTGTTCCTCAATCACGATATGAGCTCTGGTTGTGCATTGATGAAGTCATTGTGTTCTTTGACCTGCGACCTCAAGAATTTGATTTCTTGTTCAGCCTCCGAAAGTTTCTTGATATTGACAAACATCCACCGCTGCTAGAAGACACCAAGGCCATGGCCGTATTACCATATATTATATTCCATGTAATATAGAAGGATCATATGAGGGAGTTATGAATACACTCCACCATTTAATAGTTCACATAGCTGGGAACAAGGTCTCCCCATCTGGTTTACCCACTCTGTTTGTGGGGTATTGATCGCACCACGATTCACTGTTTCATTTTCACCCTTACACCACTATTATAAAATTTTTTATATTGAAAATTATAAAAATAATAAAAAATTTAATTCCATGTTTGAATAATTTATTTTATGTTTATCACTATTTAAAGGGTAAATGTTACTTTTTTTTATGATTCCATTGTAGGAGGAGGTGATTTGGAGGCCCCAGAGATGATCCAGAAGGAAAATTGCCAATACTGCATGGGTTCCATGAACACTATCCACTGTTGGGTAGAGTATGAAAACTCCTTGAATCCAAATGGGCTGAGATTTTTTTACTAGTCCAAAATGAAATTTTCTATAACTCTTATGAAGACAACCAATCCCCATTTGACCATTAAGGGTCCCAACCAAAGTAATCTGTATAGGCCACCAAATCTGCATGGAGTCAAAAGTTGTGTGCGGTGTTCTGTCCATATATAGAGTTTTATGCATCAAAGAGAATCCAAACTTTCAGTGGAGATATAAAATACATGTGGAAACAACTTTATAGTTTTTTCAAAAGTGTCTGAAGACTGTATGGAGGCTGAAAACAATGTGAAAAGTGGTTTTACATAATCTATGTTCCCAAAACCACTTCCCATTTTTGGTATAAAAAGAGCACCATGGGTACCTCATTTGGAGAGTTCAAACTAGGAGCCAAGCTCTGCAATTTTGGAGTTCTAGATGAGTATCTTCATCATCATATAATTTCTAGAGGCCCCTATCCTCATATGGTCATCAAGAATGAATAAGGAGTTCCACCTGAGCCTCCTCCTCCTCTCGATGGAGAGCTAAACGGTGGATGATCATTTCGAGGGAGCTACAAAAAATTAGGAGGGAGTTCCAACACATGTTCTTATATTGGTTTTGTATAATTTTTGTGCTGAATATTTCACATATTTTTTATCTTGACATTCTTCTCTCCTGATAACATTTCATTTGATATAATTAAGTGGAATACTTTTTATTTCAACACCGATTGGGTTGAGATTTCACGTGGGAATCTTGGGTTGTTCCGATTGGACAAAAAAATAATTATATTTATCCCACACATACATAATATTTAAGTATGATTTGGAAGACCTTTTACTCTATTATTGATAACCAAATCTTGGAAACTTGATTTTTTGTGTCAAGGGGTGGTTCTTTGAGCATCATTTGAAGAGGCAATAGGGGAGTCAAGATCTTGACAACCTTCAATCAAAGAATTAAAAAAACCATGTTAAATTTTCAGAACAATGAACTATCCAAGATGTGTAGGGAACTTGAAATGATATTATTCTCTCATAATTATTAAAACACCACCTTTATTTATCAACTATTTAACTCTTTAATTAAGTAATTTACATAAATCTTTTTTCAAAACAACCCCCCTCTTTTAGTACTTCTTATTAAAAATACATTCTCTAAAACTATCAATTATCCTTGAGAGATGACCTTAGTTATTCCCTATGCTATAAATTTATCTTCAAATCATAATCAATTTGACATGTTATGACAACGCGGTTAATTTTTTGCGCCATTTCCGGGGAGCTCTTTGGTTTTAGTGCGTGTTTTTTATAAGTTTTTTGTAATTTTTTGGAATATTTATTTGTTTTATCTTATACCTTTACATTTATTTTTGTGTTCTAATTTATTTATTTTGTAGGTTCTATGTATGATGCGTTCTACTCTGGGATACTTACCATATTTCGAACCCAAACCGGAGAGGATCCTATATCAGTGACCCTGAGATACACAAGAGGAACCTATGAAGGAGGACGCAGAAAACATCAACACTCATCTTGATCCTTCTTCTTCTTCTTCTTCAAGAACACACATTAAAACTGAAATCAATGTGAATAACATGGCTGAAAACAATCAAACACAAAAATAACTAACCTCGCCTGATGTTCATATCCAACCCACCTATATTCAATTACAAGGCGAGGCACCCAATTTTGAACTAAAATCTGGTTTAATTCATCTATTAACAAGATTCCATGGACTTCCTAGAGAGGATCCACCTGTAAATATGGATGAAGAACAAGTAAAGATTAGAGCATTCCCATTTTCTTTAGAATACACAACAAAATATTGGTTATATTATGTTAATTCCCCAATAAGAGGTTGGGTGGACATGAAACGCATTTTCCTTGAAAAATATTTCCCAGCCTCTCGAGCTAAAAAAATAAGGAATGAAATTTGTAGGATAAGACAATCTCAAGGGGAAACATTACATGAATATTTTGAACTCTTTAAAAGGTTATGTTCAAGTTTCCCACTCCACCAAATAAGTGATCAACATTTAATTCAATATTTTTATGAAGGTTTAATCCCTATTGATCAAAATATGATTGATGCTACTGTAGGTGGTGCGCTAGTTGATAAGACCCCAATTGTTGCAAGAACCCTGATTGAGAACATGGCACAAAACAGTCAACAATTTGGTTTATGTTCTAATGTACCGATTCGAGGTGTCCATGAGATGAAAAGTACTGAATTCGATAAGAAGTTGGACACAAAGTTCGAAGAGGTAAGTACCCTTGCTCTTTCCCAAGGGAAATCCCAATCTCCTCCTCCCATCCATTGTGGTATATGTTCTTTTGACACCCACTACTCTGAACAATATGTTCAATTGAGGAAAAAATCTGAGATTTGTGAGGTAATATTTCCAGACTGACCCTATAACCAACCCTTTAGGCAATAACCTTACTATCTATCCAACCCTAGGTGGAAGGAGAACCAAGCCTATAGGCAAGGGGGTATTCAAACCAACCTCAACCATAATGTAACCAACTGGGGCAGAGTAGTCATCCACCACCACCACCTAGAAATCCTCAACCACACTAAAGGTCTTTCCAAAAAACCCCTCAAAAACACAAGCCTATCCTAGAAGATATGAAGAAACAAATGGCTTCCAACAATATCCAATTCAAAAAAACCACTTAGGTAGCCATACAATACATCAAAACCCAATTAGGCCAACTAGCTAACTCAGTGGGTGAAATTCAAAGTCACGGGTCACGTAAACTTCCCTCTTAACCAGTAGTTAACCCTAGGAATAATGTAAATGTTAGTGCCATCACCCTTAAGAGTGGAAAACAACTATAAAGTAAAATGAATCCTCAATTAGAGCCATCCCATCCTGAGAAAACCCTCATCCCAACTATTAAAAATGTTCCAAATGTTGAAGAAACTTTTCCAGAGAGAATACCTTCCAAAGGAAAGAGTGTGTATATTGATGAGAAACCTAGCCCAACCATTCCTATTCCATTTCTTCCAAGGGCCACCCAACCAATAAAACAAAAGTAAACTGAACTTGATAAGAAAATATTGGAAATTTTCAAGAAATTGCATGTTAACATCCCATTGATTGATGCTATGACGCAAATTCCACAGTACGCCAAGTTTCTAAAGGAGATGTGTACACACCGAAGGCAACTTCAAGGTGATGAGAAAGTGATATTGGGGAGGAATGTTTCAGCATTGATAGAGCCATCACTTTCCACCAAGTGCAATGATCCTGTAACATTCTCAATTCTGTGCACCATAGGGGAGTATTTCTTTTCTAATGATATGTTTGATTTAGGTGCCTATATAAATGTGATTCCTCACTCCATTTACACTACAATGTAGGTCAGGGAACTGAATCCCACTGGAATTGTTGTTAAATTGGCCAACTGGAGTACCGCATTCCCCTCTGGTGTGTTAGAGGATGTTCTTGTGAGGGTTCAAAATTTAATTTTCCCTACTAACTTTTATTTTCTTTAAATGGAGGATGATATGATGAATTGAAATGACCTGATTATATTGGGGAGTCCCTTATTGAAAACCACCAAAACCATAATTAATATTCATAATGGTACATTATCTATGGAGTTTGGTGGTGACATTTTCCACTTCAACATCCTTGATGCCATGAAGCACCCCTCAAAAGAACATTCCTCTCTCTATGTTAATTCAATTGATGTACTTCCTTCCCCTGAAAAAACATCATTTCTTTCCCCTGATCCCCTTTCTGAGTTTTCATCATTAATTTAAATTCTAGGTAATGAATCATGCATCGATTGTTGTAGTGGTCTTGAAAAGTCATGCATGTTTATTAATTGATAATTTCTTGAACACTGAGGATCCAATGACCATCGATGGTATTACTAAGCTTGTAAAAGCCCATTCCTCATATGAGGATGATACCATTGATCATTTAGATGAGATTAGTGACCTTTAACTTTCACACACACTCCCATAAATCTGAAATCCACCTGAATTGGAACTGAAACAACTGCCTCAAGATTTAAAATATTCATATATTGAGAATGGAAACAAGTTGCCTGTCATCATTTCTAGTTCAATCTCTCCTGAGCATAAATTGTGACTACATGAACTATTAAGGAGTATAAACAATATTTGGGATGGAACCTTCCTGATATTCCTAGTATTATCCCATCAATTTGTATGCATCATATTTTGTTAAATGATGATGCTAAACCAGTGAGGCAGGCACAACGTCGACTGAACCCAAACCACCTAGAAGTTGTGAAAAAGGAGGTAACAAAATTATTGGATTCTGGAATCATTTAACCCATCTCTGACAGCCAATGGGGCAGTCCCATTCAAGTAGTTCCTAAACAACTAGCCTTACAATAACCAAAAATAAAAATAATGAATTGGTTCCAACTCATGTGTAGAATAGTTGGTGTGTTTGTATAGACTACCATTGACTAAAACAACACACTAGGAAGGACCACATCCCTTTTCTATTCATTGACCAAATGATAGAGAGGATAGAAGGTAAGTCCCATTACTATTTCCTTGATGGGTATTCTGGATACTTTCAGATCCATATTTCCCCCAAGGATCAGGAAAAGACAACCTTGACTTGCCCCTTAGGCGCATTTGCCTATAGAAGGATGAAATTTGGTCTGTGAAATGCTCCGATTACTTTCCAACGATGCATGGTTAGTATTTTTCTGGATTACGTAGAGAATTGCATGGAAGTATTCATGGATGATTTCACTGTTTATGGATCCTCTTTTGATGAATGTTTGAGTAGTCTTTCTTCAGTCCTAAGTCGTTGTATTTAAAATAATCTCGTATTAAATTATGAGAAATATCATTTCATGGTGCGACAAGGTATAGTTTTGGGGAATGACATTTCTGGGGATGGTATCCAAGTAGATTAATCAAAATTGGATGTCATTTCTTCCTTACCATTCCCCAAAAATGTACATGATGTGCGGTCTTTCCTAGGAAATGCGGGATTTTACCATTGTTTCATTCATGACTTCAGTAAAATTTTACTCCCCCTCTCTCGATTACTCCAAAAAGTAAAGGAATTTTTTTGGATAAAGAATGTGAGGAAGCTTTTAATAAGTTAAAATGGAGTCTCACGCCACCCCTGGTAATCCAACCAACTTGGTGGGATTTACTGTTTGAGCTCATGTGTGATGCCTCTAACTATGTCGTTGGGGTAGTCTTGTCACAAAGGGTTGATCAAGATCCACATTTCATTGCCTATGCCTCACATACTTGGGACCCTACCCAAGAAAACTACACCATAACTGAAAAATAATTCATTGCCATTGTATTTTCCTTGGACAAATTCAGGTCATACCTTTTGGGGTCCTAAGTCATTGTGTTCTGAGACCATGAAGCCCTCTGATATCTCCTTAAGAAACCAGAAGCCAAGTCACATATCATTTGCTAGATGATCCTCCTTCAATAATTTAATCTAGAAATAAGTGATAAAAAAGAAGTAGAGAATGTGGTGGCTGACCATATTAGTAGGATTCCACCATTCTCGGACATTAATTCATCCCCCTGTATTCTTATAAATGATATGTTTCTTGATGAATAATTGTACCGAGTGCAAGATGATATTATTTGGTATGCTGAAATTGTAAATTATTTGGCATCATCTTGCATTCCTACTGATTTTTGTAAAAACCAAGCTAGTCGTCTAAAACATGAGTCTCACTGGTACATTTGGGATGAACCCTACCTCTGGCGCACATGTAGTGATCAAGTCCTTAGGCGTTGTGTTCCTGATAGTGAGTTTCATTTTGACCTTATATTCTTTCACACTCTTGCTTGTGGGGGCCACTTTGGTCCCTAACGTACTGCTCGCAAGGTCCTCGATTCTGGAATTTTTTGGCCAACACTTTTTTGGGATGCGCATGATTTTTGAAAATATTGTCCTCATTGTCAATTAATGGGGAATGTATCTAAAATAAATGAAATGCCACAACAACCATATCTCTTTAATGACATTTTTGATGTTTGTGGCATTGAATTTATGGTTCCATTTCCCAATTCCTTTGGAGACTAGTACATTATTCTGGCAGTCGATTATGTGTCAAAATGGGTAGAGGACCGATCCACAAGGACAAATGATTCCAAAATAGTTGTGGAATTTTTAAGAACTCAAATATTTTGTCAGATTGGATTACCTAGGTTCACAATCAGTGACCAGGGTTCTCATTTCTACAACCAAACAATGAAATCACTTTTGCATCGATATGGGGTTGGTCATAGAGTGTCTATTACATATCATCCACAGACCAATGGTTAAGACAAAGTGTTAAATAGATAGGTAAAACATATTCTTGAAAAAATGGTTCAACCCAATAGAAAAGATTGGAGTCTTCGACTTGATGATTCATTATGGGCCTACCATACTGCTTTCAAAATGACCATTGGAATGTCACCATATCATTTTGTGTTTGGAAAGAGTTATCACATTCCTGTTGAAATTGAGCATCGGGCCTACTGGTCCATCATACAATGAAATTATAATCTATTTGGTGTATGTTCTCAAAGTAAGTTGCAAATTTAGGAGTTGGAAGAAATGAGAATAGATGCATATGAAAACACCAGGATTTATAAGGAGTGAACCAAGGCTTCCCACAACCGTCTTATACTTCATCATCAGTTCCATATTGGGCAGAAGGTCCTCCTTTATAATGCAAGGATGAAGTTGCATCTAGGTAAGCTTCATTATCACTGGTTTGGACAATACACTATTATTAATGTATCTTTATTTGGTTTTGATCAGGTTCAAAATGAAGAAACCAAGAAAACCTTCAATGTCAATGGGCAGTGGCTGAAGCACTTCCACGAAGCCCTTCCAGTGTTCCTGATGGAGGAACTACATCTTCAAGAAGCAACATACTAGTGAAACACACCAGGTTTTATCATTCCTTCTCACCTTCTCAATTATTACAGTGAGGACACTACACATTCTAAGTGTGGGGGGATGGGTATATTCCTAGGTTAGATAGGAATTTTCATCATCTTTTTTCTTTCTTCTCTTTTTCACCTTCTTTATGGTATTTTTATTTTTTCCCCCATCAAAAATTTTAGAGTTCCATGATTTTGTGACCATAAGGGAGGGAAAGTAAAAAATACCACAAAGAAGGTGAAAAAGAATATTTGTATGAATTTAACATCAGGGAGTTATTTTTAGTGAATT
Source organism: Viscum album (assembly GCA_963277665.1). Lineage (NCBI taxonomy): Eukaryota > Viridiplantae > Streptophyta > Magnoliopsida > Santalales > Viscaceae > Viscum > Viscum album. The sequence continues at coordinate 392,325,735 of OY728155.1, forward strand.
GGTTCTATGTCAATGATATAAATAGTTGTATAATTTTGAAACCTTTGAGAAGAATGGTACCCCTTTTGTGAATAGTTTAAGGGAAAATTGTGTCAAATAATCTCTCCACACATTTTGTTACACAACCATGATGTGTGAAAATTTCTTAGTTAATGGAAAGTAAATATTGGTTAAGTTTATCTTTACATACTTTCCAAAATCATTTTCCTATACATTTTTTCCTTATCCAATCTATTTCATTACTGTACCAAATTGACCTATGCATGTGTACCTATTATCTGACTATTGTACGCCCTAAAAAAAAACAAAACAAAAAAATGGGTTTTATATAGGGCATATCAAAAACCACCCTCCATCAACCTTTGATATTGTTATAACTATTACAATTAGTGTCGTTATGAGATCAAACATGGGTTGGGAGAAGACTGTGATATTTGTTCCAAGTGCAGCTTTTGAAAAATTAATAAATGAGGGGAGTGATGAAATGTGCAACGTATGAGGATATCTAGGTTGGGAGATTATGGTTTGACTTCTGGGAATTCTTAAGTGAGTGGGTCTTGAAATTTGATTGCAAAGGATGTGTAGCAAGTTCAGTGGAAATGATCTTGTAAGTAGAAAATTATTAAAATAACTTGTATTTACTCGATAGAAAGTGGAAAGAATAGCACTAAATGGTTGTCACACACACACGTGGAGAATTAGTGACATGATTAACTTTTGAATTATTTTCTTTGATTGGAATCAGGCATCTCTTGGAATTTCATTTGGATATAATTTTTGAGACGTCTTTTTCCATGATCACTGAGAATAACTCCTTAGTATGATTTTTTCTTTGGTCACATTTATATCAGGAATTAAATTTTTATTGACTGTTAAATCTTTATAAAGTTGGAAATATCTACATGCATAATTTTTGGAATTATGGCTTTGACCAGGAGTGAAAATTCTTAGGGGTGGGGGTGTGATTGCACTGCGATTCAGTATTTCATTTTCACCCTTACACCACTGTGCTAAACTTGTTTTATATTGAAAATAAAAAAAATAACAAATTTCATTCCTTGTTTGAATCATATATTTTTTGTTTATCACTGTTGAAAGGGAAAATGTTACTTGTTTTGATGATTACATTGCAGGAGGAGGTGATTTGTGGGATGGTACAAAATGAAATTGTCTACAACTCTTATGAAGACAACCAAGCCCCTTTCAGCCATTAAGGGGACCAACTGCAGTGATATGTCCTGGCCACAAAATCTGCATGGAGTCAAAAGTTGTGTGTTGTCCATATCTAGAGTTGTAAATGTCCAAATTAAGCCAAAATTTTGGGGGAGATAGCCAAGAAGTGTGGAAAAACCTTTATAGTTTTTTCAAAATTGATTGAATATTGGGTGGAGGCCGAAAACAATGTGAGAAGTGGTTTTACACAATCTGTGTGCCCAAAACCACTTATCATTTTTATTATAAAAGAGAAACATGGGTAACTCATTTAGAGAGTTCGAACCAGGATCCAAGATCTACCATTTTGGAGTCCTAGAGAAGTATCTTCATCATCCTAGAAGTTCTGGAGGCCCCTATCCTCATAGGGGGATCAAGGATGAAGGAGTTCCACCCGAACCTCCTCATCCTCTCGATGGCGAGCTAAACGATTGACGATAATTTTGAGAGAGCTATAAAAACATGGTAGGGAGTTCCAGAACATGTTCTTATACTGGGTTTTTATAATTATTATGTTAAATATTTCAGTTATTTTGTATCTTGACATGCTTCTCCCTTCATTACATTTCATTTGATATAATTAAGTGGAACACTTTTTATTTCAACACCGATGGGGTTGAGATTTCAAGTGGGAATATTAGGTTGTTCCAAATGGGCAACACAATAATTCTATTTATCTCACACATACATAAGATTTAAGTATTCTTTGTTATAAATTTTATTCTATTATTGATAACCAAATCTTGGAAACATGATTGTTGTGTCAAGGGGTGGTTCTTTAAGCATCATTTGAAGAGGTAAGAGGGGAGTCAAGATCTTGACAAACTTCAAACAAAAAATTAAACAAAAACATGTTAAATTTTCAAAACAATGAACTATAAAAGATGTGTAGTGAACTTGAAATGATATTCTTCGCTCATAATTATTAATACACCACCTCTATTTATCAATTATTTAACTCTTTAATTAAGTAATTTACTTAAAACTGTTTTCAAAACCACCCCCTATTTTAGTACTTATAATTAAAAATATATTCTCTAAAACTATCAATGATCGATGAGAGATGACCTATGTCACATCCTAAACTTCCACGATTTGTTTCCCTTTGAATAATGCAATAGCTTGCATTGTATGCAACTTCGAGATTCTAACACATCGTGACCAATCAAACTAGCCCTTATGAATAATAATACCCACTTTTTAAAATTTTACCAATTTTATCTTTCAAAATGGAATTCATTTTTGGGTTTGGAATATCAAAATTAGATTAGGGTGAATTTTTCGTATTTTTCTGAAAACATTCAGTTTTTGATGAATAGTGAAAAATACTAAATTTTAATTAAAAACAACTTTTTTAATAAAAATAATTTATAGTGCTAAATTATACCATTGAGTGGTTTTTAAGTATAATTAGATTAAATTTTTACCATTTAATCCAATTTTTGTCATTGGATGTAATTTCATATTTAAACTGGTCTTAAGCAAGTGTCAATCTTTTGATAGTCATTATTTCTTAAAAACACACTTTTTGTTTTGACAACGAGAATTAATTTTTAATTAATTTCTGCCACTTATGTGTTTTTAATTTAGAAAAATGGATTCCATATTTAGAATAAGGAGGTTAAAATTGTGTAAATATGTAAGTTTTATTTTTAGATATTTTGAATAATTACTTCGGTAAATACTTTATTTACCATGGTTAAAGGGTAAATCTGATAAATAAGGGTAAAAAAATAATAATACTATAATAATATTAAATTACCCAAACACGTTTTCTAACCCTATTGGTGGATACATTTCCAACCACGTTCATCCTTGGGTCGATTTTGGGACCCCATGGAGCCACTTATAAGTGATAATGACACTTTATATTAATTAAGATAAAGTAAATACAAAAATGAAAAAAGCTTATATCTTTTAGTAAAACAATTTTTACATAGAGTTATATATGATATATATTCAACTATAAATATTAATTAGAAATATAAAACTATTACCTATATTATGGTATTTTATTTATAATTTTTATACATTGAATAATTAAATTTATTTATGACACAATGATGACATAGTATTTTCTTTATTAATGAAAGAATCAAATAAATAGTATTATAGATGTTAAAATAAATATAATTTGAAAGTTTTGATGCCATCCAATAATTTACAAGGTTAATGTGACATGTTATTATTTATTAAATGATTTTATTTCTAAGTAATAATGTTTTTAGGAATTTAACAAAAACAAAATATAAAATAGTGTCAAAATTGACATAAAAGATTTTTTAAAACAAATATTATATTATTAATTGATATTCTATTCCAAAAAATCTAAGGTTCAGGAAAAGGTCTTAAATAATATTATATATGGAATTAATGAACCACTTGATATTCTCTTGGAACTTTATAGTAAATTTATTAACCATATAATATAAAAATACAAAGAGACATGGTAAATGTCAAACTAATTAACTAAGAGTTAAATGTAGAAGATAAGGTTAATATAGTGACCCAAACCTGTCTAAAACCTATTGGTTGAGTGGTTTTCGACCCATACCTACCTTATCCTAGAAATAAATCATTTTTGAGCCATTATAAACCGAAAATTATTTTATTATAAAATAATATTTCAATCTTTTCCTAAGGTTCCCCCCACCCCTCTTATAAAATGGCACTTCCCCTTCTCTCAAATTCACACCATCAAAGCCATTTGTATCGGCCAAACCCTGCCCAAATATTCTCTCACCTATCCTACCTTAATTATAGAGGCCTTAATTTAGTAATAAAGCCAACCTAAGGAGCCCTTTTGATCAAATCAAAAGGAAGAACCCGAATAAGAGGTCAATATTTCATCACCTCTTTCAAGTTCTTTTCATCTTCCACTTCCTCTTTCTTTGTTGTTTCCATTATAAAATAATAAATCTAGTATCTTATATATAATATGATTTTATTATAAAAATGGTACAACCATATTAATTATTTTATCCATCCTATGAATGACATGTCACCATACGTGTATACGTACAACTTACCGTCTCCACGTCGTGGTGTAGTTGTTATTCAATACATTATTATTTGAATGGATATAATAATGATGTATAATTGATGTAAATAATAAATATAAAATGATAATGATTATGTATATATGATATACCATCCAATTATATATTATTTTAATATCAAATGAATGATATTGTCGCTCATGAGTACGTACAGATTACTATGTCCACAAACAAGATGAGATTCATTCCCCATCGTATCCATTCAAGAATAATTTTCATTTGATTATTAAAAATAATGTTTAAAGACATGATATAATTCTGGATATAGATAAGATACATCCCATGAATAAAAAATATGACTCACATAATAAATAATATAAAGGAAAACGAATCAGTTAACACCTGAAATAATGATAATACTAAAATATTATTAACAAAGCAATATTAGAAGATCATATATGATATCATATTTATTTATATGGTTATTTTATAATTTAATATCAATGATTTAACTATTATATAGGAGTTTAACATACCCTCGACCAAGGAAATGTACAAGTTAAGGGTTAATTTTACAATCTCTTCATTATTCGAGGTTGTTTATACGTAATTATCTACTGGGACCTCGTTATCATCCACATACATGCTTATTAAAAATGTATTTAAAAACATTTTTACTATTTACTAGACAATGGGTTAAATTAATTTATACCCTTATTTTACCTTATATGTTCTGAAAGGAATCTTTCCATCATTTTCCAAAAAATTTACTTTATGACCTTTTCGACAAAATTAAGGTATGAATTTTTTTAACATATACGGCGGTTGCGACTATTTCCCACCGTTATAACATCATAAAAGATTCCCTTACAAGATTATAAGAATATTTCCAAAATAAATGTTTTCTTTTATAATTATATAAATTTTAATTGATTTCAAAATAGAAATAGATATATCTCTAAAAAAGGTTTTGATTTCATCTATTTCAACATCCTTTGATAGATTTTAAGCTTATTTGAAGTTGATTTATTATGATAAAAAACTTCCATATTATATTGAATGTTTTGTGATATGTTTGACTATAGATGTGTTATTTTTACACCATTCATGGTTTATGGATGAATTATTGACATTTTTTATGCTAGTTTTAATACGAATGTTTATGTTATGTTTAAACCTTTTCATATGAGAAATGAATTGGACTTAGTATATAACAGGTGGAGCCCGCTATAGCTCCTCGATGTATCGGTAGGTCTCATGAGACAAACTAGTGTCTTAGCACAAGGCATTGAAAAAATCTTATTTGTAGTCTTGGCACAAGGCCTTGACTATGAGGTTTTGAAGTCTAGTATTATGCATTCCATCATTATGAAAGTGGATATTGATATTGCATGTGATTATTAGACTAGTATAATATCCATGTGAATAAGTAAAAGGAATTATTTGATTTTATATTTTCCATATTATTCTGAAGTTAAAGTTTAAAAGGATTTTGTTTTAGACTTATATATTTCCTTAAATGTTTATGCTTATTTATGAAAGTTTCCGCTATATTTTTATCCTTACCGAGCATCTGAGCTCACCCCTTTCTATGTTTTATTTTTCCCAGGATGCGAAGAAGTATTTTATGACTGACCTGTAGGGATAGTTTGAGGGGATATGATTGTGGTCTATGGAAACAATTTTGTTGTAGTTTTTCATTTTATAATGTAATGTAAAACTTATGAATGTATCTATTATTCCCAAGGCTACTAAATTGATCGGTCTTTCGGGACATGATTTCCTTGTATCATGACAATGTTATATAATAATTCACTAACTTTGGGTAACTAGGTTTGGGGTGTTATAGATAGTATCAGAGCAAGTTTAGTACAAACCTTTGAATCTATATTTAGGTGAACTATGATTAGAGCACATTACCCTGAGATAAACTTTGAGGATTGGTATAAAAGAACTACCTAAAATTTTGGGTTTGTAGAGATTTTGTGAGTATTTCAAGCAATAAATCCATGTCTAGATACGAGCAGGTAGAGGTGGCTCTAGAACATATGTACCTAGGGGTAAACCCCAAAAACACCGCTTTGAGCTAGACTTGAACGGGAACTGGTGCATGACAATAGGCCTTGCTGCACTCTTGGTTATGACACTCCCAGCAGATATTCTTAGGAAAATTCTAATTTTTTTTAAAAATCATTATGATGGGTTTATGAGTATATACTTCCTCAAAAAAAACATTTTTATGATTATGGATTATATCCACAAACTGTTCAGTTTATGTTAAGTGTTTTACAAGTTTGGAATTATGTATTTCGATTCATAAACTAATCTAGTTTATGCCATTGTTTAGAAATGGAACCTAGTAAAAGGAATGGAAACCATATCAGTGCATGTAATCTATGTAGGTATTTCCCTCCTAATCAAGATAATTATAGTGGAGCTGGTGAAGCAACTGGTTCTGACCAGCTTATCACCATACTGGGACAACTTTCTCAGGTTATGAATAATAACCTTACCCATATGGAGCACCCTAATCCACAGCGTCGAGGATCAATGTTAGATCTCTTCATGAGGCAAAAACAACCGACATTAAATGGGAGTACAAATCCATTATTAGCTGAGCAATGGATAAATTCCTTAGAGAAAATATTCCACACCTTGGGGAGTAGTTAAAGGGAAAAAGTTATCATGGCAGTTTACCGACTCACGAAAGATGCTGATTAATGGTGGTCATTATTTCAAAATACAAAGGAAGATGATGAAGTATCAAATATGGAATTGAGGGAGTTTAAAGAGATTTTCATAGAAAAATACTTTCCTCATGACCATCGAGCAGATATGGAAAGACAATTTCTGAGTCTGAGGCAAAAAAAAGGATGAGAATGTCGCAAAGTACAAAGCTAACTTTACAAGGTTAGAAAGGCATGAAACGGATTATATACGTAACCCAAGAAGTAATATTGATAGTTTTTTTGATGGGTTAAAACAATTTATCCATCAGGGATTAGTCTCACAGTCCTTCTCATCATACGAAGATATTGGCTCATGTTCTATCAAGACAGAAAAGGAATTCTCTAAGTCTTATGACTTTAAAGAAAAGCAATAGAAGAAGAGATCTATAGAACACTCTGCAAATGGAAATAAGGGGAAGAAGGGAAAAGTTGAATATCCATCATACAATAAATGTGGGAAGAAACACCCTAGTACTTATTTAAAGGGAATGGGATTCTATTACAAGTGTGGTGAAAAAGACCAACAATCTCGTGATTGCAAGGGGAAGAAAGTGGCAGTCAATGTTGAATACTGCAATTGTAGAGAAAGGGGGGATTATGCAAATGAATTTCCTAAGCTCCAAGTAAACTTACCTCAGAAAAGGCCAAGGGATCAAGGCCAATATTATGCTATCACTACTGCTGAGGTTGAAGCTCCGAAAGACGTGGTGGAAGGTAATTTAATGGTTTCCTCAAGTTTAAAAAATGATTTATTTGATTCTGGATCACCGCATTGTTTCATATCTTCCTAGTTTGATAAGAAAATTAGATATTTCCAAATTTATTTAATAGGGGAGTTGTCATTCAAAACTCCTAGGGGAAGTATCATTGCAACAAAGTTTTTTGAATCAGTCCCCATTAGGGAATATAAATGTTCTTTATCTACTGATATCATCATCATACCCATGATTGAATTTGATATAATCATCAGTATGGATTGGATTTTAGACCATGATTCCAACATTTATTGTAAGAAGGAGGTTATAATTTTTTTATAATGATAAGGAGTATCTTCTCTTTAAAGAAGAAACGTCACCATCTGATTCTTATCTAGATCCACCCCCAGTAGCTCAACTAAATTCAATTATTGGGGAGGAATAGAATGAAATAACTGTGTGTGAGGAAATTAATGTTCAAATAGAATATGTACCTATTGTACAAGAATATGTTGATGTGTTTCCAGAATATTTACCTTGACATCCTCAAGAATGATAATTTGAGTTTTCTATTTATTTAATTACTGGTTCAAGGACCATATCAAAGACCCCTTATAGAATGGCCATTGTGGAATTAGTGGAACTAAATAAACAACTAGAAGAATTGAGTAACAAGGGATTTATTCAGCCTAGTGTTTCTCTATGGGGAGCCCCTTTCCTTTTTATTAAGAAGAAAGATGGATCTATGAGGTTGTGCATTGACTACAGGGAGATCAATGCTATAACAATAAAGAACAAGTATCCCCTACCTCAAATTGATGATTTATTTGAGAAACTTCAGGGATCTCAATATTTTTCCAAGATTGAACTTTGATCTGGATACAATCAGTTGTGCATGAAGAAGGAAGACATTTCAAAGACATCATTTCGAACCAGGTACGGGCATTACGAGTTTACAGTAATGCCTTTTGGGCTGACTAATTCACCCTCTATTTTCATGGATCTAATGAATAAGGTTTTTAAGGAATATCTTGATGACTTTTTAGTGGTATTTATTGATGATATCTTGGTATATTCCAAAATCTACTAAGATCATGAAAATCACTTTCACATTATCATGAATACTCTTAGATGAAATGAATTATATGGGAAGTTTAGCAAATGTGAATTCTGGATTCAATAGATTTCTTTTCTTGTCCATATTGTCTCTAATTATGGAATCTCAATTGATCCTTCTAAGACAAGAGCAATCCAATAATGGCTGAAACCAATGAGTATAACTTAGGTACACAGTTTTATTGGTTTAGTAGGTTATTATCGGTGTTTCGTCCAGAATTTTTCCTGATTGGCTAACCCGTTAACCAAGATCACACGTAAAGGGGTTAAATTTGTTTGTAAAAAATAATGTGAAGAATGTTTTGAATAATTGAAGAGAATATTATTCAATGATCCTATCTTAACTCAGCCATCGGGGAATGATGGGTTTGTTATTTATAGTGATTCTTCAAAGAAAGGACTTGGTTGTATCCTTATGCAGAATGATATAGTTATTGACTATGCATCACGACAGCTGGAAATTCATGAACAAAACTATCCTACTCATGATCTTGAGTTAGCTGTTGTAATCTTTTCTTTGAATATATGGAGACACTATCTATATGGTAAAAAATGTGAGATTTATATTGATCACAAGAGTTTGAAGTATATTTTATCACAAAAAGAACTTAATATAAGTCAAAGGTGATGGCTTAAACTACTCAAGGATTAATATTTCACTATACACTACCACCCAGGGAAGGAAAATAAGGTGGAAGATTATTTGAGTAGAAAGAATCATGGAGTTTTTGAAAAATATGAGAGTTGAAAAGGATCCTATATACATGGATCTAGTAAATATGAATATGAGAATAAACATAGAAGGTGAACCATCATTTCCTTTTCAAATGGTTTCCAAACCATCTTTACTAGAAAGGACAAAAAGTTCTCAGGCTAATGATGAGGAGTTTCTAAAGAAGATTAAATCTTTTAATGATGGGATATTGAGTGAATTCATATATGAAGATGAGATTTTAAAATTTGGGAGGAGACTTTTTGTTCCTGATATACCTGATCTAAAAAGATAATTTTTGAATGATGCTCATAGCTCCAATTTCTCTATACACCCTAGGAGCACCAAAATGTATAGATATTTGAAGAAACATTTTTGGTGGGACAACATGAAGATGGAGATTGCTGATTTTTTTTCAAGATGTATGGTTTGTAAATAAGTGAAAGACGGAAGACAAAATCCTGGAGAAGTCATGCACCTCTTCCCATACCTGAATGGAAATGGGATAATATTACGATGGGCTTTGTCATGGGACTACCAAGGAATCCTAGAAGGAATGATGCAATATGGGTCTTTGATTTTATTACCAAGTCAGCACATTTTTTTGATATAAGAGAAGATTTACCACTTAAACTTTTAGCAAGACTGTATATTAATGAAGTTGTAAGACTTCATGGAGTACCCCTATTGATTTTTTCTGATCGTGATCCTCATTTTACATCAAGATTTTGGAATAGTCTTTAGAAATCCATGGATACTGAACTTCATTTGAGCACTGCCTACCACCCTCAAACTGATGGACAATCCGAATGGACTATTCAAACCTTAGAAGACATGTTGAGATCTTTCTCACATGACTTTCAAGGTATGTGGGATCAATATTTACCTCTAGTAGAATTTTCCTATAACAATAGCTTCCATTCAAGTATTCAGATGGCACCATATAAAGCGTTATATGGAAAGAGATGTCGCACACCAACTTTTTGGGATGATATTGATGAAAGAAAACTCATAGGCCCAGAACATGTTGAGGAAAGAATGGAAAAGGTGAAGGTTATCCAAACCCACATCAAAGCAGCTCAAAGTAGGCAGAAGAGTTATGCCGATAACTGAAGGAAGGATTTGGAATTTCAGGTAAAAGATCATGTTTTCTTGAAGGTATCTCCATGGAAGGGAGTTATATAATTCGACAAGAAGGGTAAATTGAGTCCCAGGTACATCGGACCTTTCGAAATTCTAGAATGAATTGGGTTTGTAGCTTACCATTTAGAAATGTCGCCAAGTCTCTCCAAAGTTCATGATGTGTTCCACATATCACTGTTGAGAAAATACATGCCTGACCTTACCTATGAGGAATTAGAACTAGAAACTAATCAGTCTTATTGTGATGAGTCTGTAAAGGTTCTTGATACAATAGAACAAGTGTTGAGAAACCGGACGACTCGTCTGGTAAAAGTTCTATGGAGAAACCATAAGATGGAAGAGGCAACGTGGGAACCCAAGGAACTTATGATGAAGAACCACCCGAATCTTTTTATTCAGTAATATTCTATAAATTTTGAGGAAGAAATTATTTGAAGGAGGGGAGAATGTAACACCCCAAGATTCCACAATACGTTTCCCTTTGAATAATGAAATAGCTTGCATTGTACGCAACTTCGAGATTCTAACACATCGCGACCAATCAAACTAGCTGTTATGAATAGTAATACCCACTTTTTTAAATTTTATCAATTTTATCTATAACAATGGACTTCATCTTTGGATTCATAATATCAAAAATATCTTAGGGTGAATTTTTGGTATTTTTCTAAAAACATTCAGTTTTTGATGAATATTCAAAAATACTAAATTTTAATTAAAAATAACTTTTTTAATTGAAAATAATTTATAGCTCTAAATAATACTATTGAGTGGGTTTTAATTATAATTATATTATATTTTTACCATTTAATCCAATTTTGGTCATTGAACATAATTTTACATTTAAACTAGACATAAGCAAGTGTCAATCTTTTGATTGTTATTATTTTTTAAAAACACGCTTTTTGTTTTGACAACGAGAATTAATTTTAAATTAATTTCTGCCACTTCTGTGTTTTGAATTTAGAAAAATTGGATTCTATATTTAGAATCAGGAGGCCCAATTATTTTAAATAAGAAACTTTTATTTTTATACATTTTGAATAATTACATCAGTAAATATTTTATTTACCATGGTTAAAGGGTAAATTCGATAAATAGGGGTAAAAAAATAATATTATAATAATATTAAATTAACCTAACACATGTTATAACCCTATTTTCCAATACATGTCTGACCATGGGAATCCTTGGGTTTATTTTTGGACCCCATGGATCCACCTGTAAGTGATAATGACAATTTATATTAATTAAGTTAAAGTAAATACAAAATGACAAAAGCATATATCTTTTAGTAAAAAAAATTTTACATAGGGTTATATATGTTATCTCTTTGAATATAAATATTCATTAGAAATATAAAACGATTCTCTATATAATGGTATTTTATTTATAATTTTTAGACAATTAATAATTAGATTTATTTATGACACAATGATGATGCAGTTTTTCCTTATTAATGAAAGAATCAAATAAATGGTATTATAGATGTTAAAATAAATATAATTTAAAGTTTTGATGTCATCCATAAATTTTATAGTTTAATGTCACATGTTTGGATTGATTAAATAATTTTTTTCAAAGTAATAATGCTGTTAGGAATTGAACAAAAACAAAATAGCGAATAGTGTCAAAATTGTCATAACAGAGTTTTTAAAACAAATATTATATTATTAATTGATATTCTATTCCAAAAAATCTAATATTTGGACAATGGTCTTAAATAAGATTATATATGTCATTAATTAACCACTTTGGGTTCTCTTGGAAGTTTATTAACCATATAATATAAAAATACAAAGAGACATAGTAAATGTCAAACTAATTAACTAAGAGTTCAATCTAGAATATAAGGTTAATATAGTGACTCAAAACTATCTAAAACCTATTGGTTGAGTGGTTTTAGACCCATCAACACCTTATCCCCGAAATAAATTATTTTAGAGCCATTAGAAACTGAAAATTATTTTATTATAAAATGATATTTCAATCTTTTCCTAAGGTGCCCCTCACCCCTCTTATAAAAGGTCACTTATCCTTCTCTCAAATTAAAACCTTCAAATCCATAAGGCTCGGACAAACCCTACCCAAATATACTCTCAACTATCCTCCCTTAATCTTAGAGGCCTTACTTTAGTCATAAATCCAACCTATGAAACCCTTTTGATCAAATCAAAAGAAAGAATCCGAAGAAGAGGAAAATATTTCATCACCTCTTTCAAGTTCTTTTCTTCTTCCACTTCCTCTTTCTTTATTGTTTCCATTGTAAAATAATAAATCCAGTATATTCTATATACTATGATGTTATTATAAAAATGGTACAACCATATTCATTATTTTATCCATCCTATGAATGACATGTCACCATATGTGCGTACGTACGACTTACCGTCTCCACGTCGTGGTGTAGTTGTTACTCGATACATTATTATTTGGATGGGTATAATAATGATGTATAATTGATATAAATAATAAATATAACATTATAATGATTCTGTATATATGATATACTATCCAATTATATATTATTTTAATATCAACAGAATGATATTGTCACTCATGCATACGTACGGATTACCGTCTCCACGAACGCGATGAGACTCATTCCCCATCGTATCCATTCAAGAATAATTTTCATTTGATGATTAAGAATAATGTTTAAAGACTTTATATAATTCTGGATATAAATAATAAACATCCCATCTATAATAAATATGACTCACATAACAAAGAATGTAAAGGAAAACGAATCAGTTAACACATGAAACAACGATAATACTAAAATATTATTAATAAAGAAATATTAAAAGATCTTATATGATATCATATTTATTTATATGGTGCTTGTATAATTTGATAACAATGATTTAACTATTATACAAGCGTTTAACGTACCCTTAACCAAGGAAAAGTACAAGGTAAGGTTTAATTTCACAATCTCTTCATTATCTGAGGTTGATTATACGTAATTATCTACTGGGACCTCATTATCATCCACATCTATACTTCTTAAAAATGTATTTAAAAACATTTTTACTATTTAATAGACAGTGGGTTAAATTCATTTATACCCTTATTTGACCTTGTATGTTTAGAAAGGAATCTTTCCGTCGGTTTCCAAACAAGGTACTTTATGACCTTTTCGACAAAATTAAGGTAAGAATGTTTTTTTACTTATACAGAGGGTGCATCTATTTTCTATCATTATAACATCATAAAATCTTCCCTTCAAAGGTTATAAGAATATTTTCAAAATAAATGTTTTATTTTATAATTATATTAATTTTAAATTATTTAAAAATAGAGAGAGATATTTCTTTAAAAAATGTTTTGATTTCATCTATGTCAACATCCTTTGATGGATTTTAAGATTATTTGATGTTGATTTATTATGATACAAAAATTTAATATTGTATTGAAGGTTTTGTGATATGTTTGACCATGGATGTGTTATTTTTACACCATTCATGGTTTATGGATAAAGTATTGAAATTTCATATGCTAGTTTTAATACGAATGTTTATGTTATGTTTAAACCTTTTCATATGAGAAATGCTTTGGACTTAGTATGTGACGGGTGGAGCCCACTATAGCTTCTCGATGCATCGGTAGGTCTCATTAGACAAACTAGTGTCTTGGAACAATGCATTGAAAAAATATTATTTGTAGTCTTGTCATAAGGCCTTGACTATGTGGTTATGAAGTCTGGTATTATGCATTCCATCATTATGAAAGTGGCTATTGATATTTCATGTGATTATTCGACTAGTAGAATATCCATGTGAATAAGTAAATGGCATTATTTGATTTTATCTTTTCCATATTATGTTGAAGTCCAAGTTTAAAAGGCTTTTGTTTTAGTCTTATAGATTTCCTTAAATGTTTATGCTTATTTATGAAAGTTTTCGCTAAATTGTTATCCTTACTGAGCATCTGAGCTCACCCCTTTCTATATTTTATTTTTCCCAGGATGTGAAGAAGTATTTTATGACTGACCTACTGGGATAGTATGAGGGTATATGAGTTTGGTCTATGGAAACAATGATTTGGTAGTTTTTTATTTTATAATGTAATGTAAAACTTATGAATGTATCTATTATTTCTGAGGCTACTAAACTGATTGGTCTTTCAGGACATGATTTCCTTGTATCATGAAAATGTTATGTACACTACTGGGAATAATGGCATTTGTGATGGGGCATTTGCGTCAGGATCCCGTTGCTAATAGACTTTTGCGACGGGGGTCCGTCGCAAATAGCCCGTTGCGGAAAACGGCGTCGCAACAACAATTATTTGCGACGGCCACGTCGCTAAAAGTATTAGTTGCGATGACGATCCTTCCTGTCGCAAATATTAGTCCGTATATTTATAAAAACTCTTTAAAATAGTAATTGCGATGGGCCCATCGTAATTACTATTTTAAAAAAATATTAATAAATTATTTCAATTAATATAATAATAATACTATTTGCGACGGGCATAGTATCCCGTCGCAGATACTATAAAAAAATAAAAAATAATAAATTATTAATAAATTATTTTAATTAATATAATAATAATCCAATTATAATTCAAAAATAAAAAAATATTAATAAATGATTTTAATTAATATAATAATAGAATTATAATTCACAAATAAAAATAATAAATTATTAATAAATTATTTTAATTAATATAATAATAATAGAATTATAATTCAAAAATAAAAAATAATAAAATATTAATTAATGATTTTAATTAATATAATAATATTAGAATTATAATTCATAAATAAAAAAATATTAATAAGTT
The DNA here is from genome assembly GCA_963277665.1 of Viscum album. Lineage (NCBI taxonomy): Eukaryota > Viridiplantae > Streptophyta > Magnoliopsida > Santalales > Viscaceae > Viscum > Viscum album. Next base: position 392,341,132 of record OY728155.1, read on the forward strand.
ATTTTAATTAATATAAAAATAATAGAATTATTTTACATTCAAATATTAAAATAATTCAAATATTACAAAAAAATATAATTAAATTATAATATTATAAAATTTAAATATATATATAAAATTTAAATTTATAAAATATAAATAATATTTATATTTATATTAATATTATTATTTCAAAATATAATATTATTAATATTTTATAATGAGACAGAAACTACGAATATAAAAAAATTCATATTTTGATTTAACAAACATTATAACATAAAAACAAACTCTAATATGAATGAGGGGGGAGGGGGAGGGGGGTCTGCAGATGCTGGTGGAGGAAACTCCATCCCTAAAGCATGAGTGAGTCGGCGCATGTACTCCATCTTCTCCTGCTGCTGCTGTTGCCACCGACTCATCTGCTACTCATATAGCTGCTACTGGCGTCAACGCTCCTCCTCATGCTGCTGCTACTGCTGATGCATCTGCTCCTGCTCCTGTCGGAGACTCTCTATCAGTGCAGTATGAGATCGCAACTGATCCTCATACTATGTAGCAGAAGAAGATGCACGAGCTCCTCTCGAGTTGGATGCCGACATCGCAGCACTGCCATAATAATCTCTGAGAGTCAGTCGAGAGCTGATACCAACTACCCGACCCTTCTCGAAGGCATACTGGGTGGCCTACATCCATGCCGCCTCATCAAACTGACGGCCAGTGGTCTGATCTGATGACTCGGCCTGACTCTCAGGTCGGGTCTGTGACGTTGTGGCCTCATATGACTCCTGTAGTTTCAATTTAAAATTAAAATTGTGAATATATTATATACAGATAATTTTTAAACTCGAAAACAAATAATACTGACCACGATGTGACGCTGATGATCACCTCTGAGCTCCCCAGTAGCATGATCACTATACATCCTCCGATATACGTCGTACTCCATAATATCGGGGTGCTCGACAGCCTATAAGAATAAAAAATAAACTGTTAATATTTATAGTTATATAAAATATTTATAAATAATGTACGTACCAGAAGCTGTCTATGAGTACTGAAAGTACGACTCCCAGCTCGATGAGTCACCTCCTGTCTCCCCCAATTCTGCCTCCCCACTGATGATCTCCTATGAAAGGCATCACTCAACCAGTGCGCACATAATCCATCCCATACGTGGGATGAAATGTACTCTGGTCGGTGTGCTCTACATGACTCGTCAAAATCTGACACTCCTGCTTTCTTCGTGGCAGCTTTTCTTAAATTGTGCAAAAACTGACGAAAGCGATCACGCATGGCCACCTCCCATGCCTCGTGGATGGCGTCACGCATGGTATCCTCGATCGGATACCATAAACCCTACAAATAAATCAAAATATCAAGTTAGAAATGAAATAATTTTCAAAATAAAAATTATTTATTTATGTACGTACCAACCAATGGCCGAACATGGCCGGCTGCACATCAATGGGAATCTGCTCCCATGTGGTCCAAGGCTGAGTGAAATAGTTTCGCAAAATAGCGCTTCCCTATCTGACTGCTATATGCGGAAAACTGAAAAAATAATAAACATTTATTATGTGAATAAATTAATGAAATATTAGTCAAATCCACAGGTTATCACATAGGTTATCACACCTTTGTGTGCGTGGATCAAACCCAAGACGTGGACGTCTCTCAGGGATGGGGTAAGGAATCATCAATCGTGCAAGACCGCGCCCCCTTCGTGTACTCCCTGAAGTGCCTGCAGGCTGAGGTTCATCTGCCAGCAACTCATCTGCATCGAAAGGCATGTCAGCATCCGCCAACTCACGAAATGCGTCGTCGTCCATCTGAAACAGAAAATGTTAATGTTGTTAGAAAATAATTGATAATTATGATTATATATACATATATATTAGTTATGATTGTATATAACTACCATTGAATTCTATCTGTGTTCATCTTCATCATTATCTTTATATATGTCAATGTCATCTTCATATTCCTCCTCAACATCATCGACATCCATTCGAGTTCCAGTTGCTTCATCTCTTACCATTTCAAATTCATATGTTACATCATTAACATCATCGTCATCACCAACTCTTAAATGTGGGGTGTCGTCATCGATACTCATGTCTCTTTGTAAAAAAGATTGATTTTGAGTACTCTCTTGAAAAACTTCAATTCTTTTCACATCAGTGAAAGCACATTCACTTTGACTAAACTGGTTGTCTCGAATTTTGATTTTTATTATACTCCACCAATCAGTCAAGTCTCTTGATGTAGCACAGTACTTTGCGTAATAAACTTGATATGCCTGTTGAGCCAATAAGAATGGTTCATTTACTGCGAGAACACTTTTACATTTAATATCGATGATTCCATGAGTCGGATGAACACGCACGCCTCTCTCTGTATCCAACCACCGACATTTGAACATGGCTATGTAATGTTGTCAAAGATAATAGAGTTCAATGATTTTATCAAGTATGCCATAAAAGTCAACTTAATTTTCTCGATGATGAGATCCTCTCAAGCTAACTCCACTGTTCATTGTTTTTTTTGATTCCCCATATACATGTGTGTGAAATCGAAATCCATTCACCACATATGCATTATAAGTTTTAACAAGTTTGGAAGGTGGGTTACTCAATATACACAGCCGTTTGTCAATTTTTTTAGCATTTTGAGACAACTGAAAATTTGTTAAATAATTATCAATATAGTAAACTATACATTGAATGAGTTGCTAAAAGATAAAGAATTTTTGTTACCAATTTTTGAAACCACTGAGAGAAATTTTTCTGTCGGCGTTCTTCGAGAGCAGCTGTTGTAATTTGTGGAATTTGTTTCTTGATATGATTATCATACAACCTATAAAAAAAAGTTATTTACTGTAACATAAATGATAGAATAAGTGATATAAACACTTATAGTAAAACTGATGTCATCTCTTCACAGTTGAGCAGAACATACGTATGAGCTCTGTGATGTTCATCATCCGAAAGCCAGCGTTCATAAACTCCACCAAAACCAAGATCTAGCTGGTTGAAAACAGATAATTGATTGTCGATTTCATCAATATTCCTCTCGTTCCATCCCATTCGGTTGTGTTTTGAAGGATACTCATATTCAAAATAATGGGAGCAGAAAAAAGATATTTCCTCTTGCAAATAAGCTTCTACAATAGATCCTTCAACAGATGCTTTGTTACATACTTTTCTTTTCAATTTTTGCATGCATCTTTCAAATGGGTACATCCATCGAAACTTTACTAGACCTACACATTTGTCTTCATATGGAAAATATAACATCAAATGTTCCATTGAGTCGAAGAAAGACGGCGGAAATATTTTTTCCAGTTTACATATAATTACAAAAACATCTTCTTCAAGTTTGCATAGAGTATCATAATCTATTGAAGCCGCATAAATGTCCCGAAAAAAAATGAGACATGTCTGTTATGGAATCCCAAATCATAGAATTCAACAGACCTCTTAATCCAATGGGTAGATGTCTTTCCATTATAACATGACAATCATGACTTTTTAATCCAGTAATATGACCATTCTTTACACATCTACCCAAATTGGAAGCACAACCATCTGGAAGTCTCAAATCTGCAATCCACTGACAAAATAATAAATGGTTTTTTTAGATAGTGTATAAGCTGCTTTTGGTTTCAGTAACCTTTCTGTTCTGACATTCTCAAATAGTTCCAATTCTGGACACTTGCAAATTTGGGCAAGATCTAAACGTGCATTTACATTGTCTTTGCTCTTTCCTGGCGTATCCAAAACTGTATGAAAAAAATTATCAAAACAGTTCTTCTCAATATGCATGACATCCAACATGTGGCAGACCAACAAATCAGACCAATATGTCAAATCCCAAAATATGCTACGTTTAATCCAATTGTGTTCTTTCCCAAAACCAGAAATTTTCTATTGGTTTATTGTGGGACCAAAAGTGATGGGAGGTAATGAAAATACAACTAATTTTAACTCCGAACCTGATAGCATTTTTGGATGTCCATCCCTTTCAACTGTTCCTTTTCTGAAATGAGATTTTTTTCTGCGAAAAGGATGATCAGCTGGAAGAAATCTGCGATGATAGTCAAAATAACAAGGTTTATTTCCATGAATGAACATAAATTCTTTGTTCTCTCCCATACAGTAAGGACATGATTTCTGACCATGTGTACTCTAGCCAGATAACATCCCATAAGTCTGGAAGTCACTAATTGTCCACATCAATGCTGCTCTCAGTATGAAATTTTGTTTCGTAGCAACATCATATGTACTGACACCAGTACTCCACAATAAACTTAATTCATCAATCAATGGTTTCAAATAAACATCAATATTCTTCTTCGGATGTCCTGGAATTAGTAAAGTCAAAAAGATATATGGCTTCTTCATCAACATCCATGGAGGTAAATTGTATGGAGTTAAAAAAATAGGCCAACATGAATACTGACTACCATAAGATCCGAACGGACAGAAACCATCAGTGGAAAGGCCCAGTCGAACATTTCTAGCTTCTAAAGCAAAGGATGGATGCACTCTATCAAAATGTTTCCATGAATCACCATCGGCTGGATGATTCAAGCTTTTATCGGTTGAAATATTTGCTTTATACCATGACATCATTGTCGCTGTATTCTTAAACATGAATAAACGCTGAAGTCTGGATATAAGCGGAAAATATCTCAACTATTTTACCGGAATCAAACCAGACTTCCCATGTTTCCCTTCTTTATATCTCAGTTGCCCACATGTGGGACAACTATCCAACGACTTATTCTCCCCAGAATATAAAATGCAGTCATTTGAACATGCATGAATCTTGTGACAAGTAAGTCCCAAATTTCGAACCATCCTCTTACTCTCATAGTAATTTGCAGGCAAAACATTTCCTTCGGGTAACAGTGTTTTAAGCAAAGAAAATATCTGGTCAAAACAGGTGTTTGACATTCCGTTATCTGATTTGATAGCCATAAATTTTACAACTGCTTCTAATTTGCTCATCTTGCATCCAGGATATAATGCATCCTCAGCAGACCTCAACAAATAATAAAATTCAGAAGGTGCCAACTCAGGATTTGAAGCTATATCAACCGGAGTTTATGTATGTTGAACAGAGGAACCTGTAACATCATGTACTAAATCTTGAAACTGGGATGGATCCGGAATCAAGTTGGTATCACCTACTCTGGAACTGCATTCACCGTGTTGATAACAAAAAACATAATCTGGTTGAAAACCAAAATGCAAGAGATGTCCCCCCACTTTGTCAAACGTGTCAAACGTTCTCAATGCACATTTTCTACAAGGGCATTTTATTTTGCCTTCTGAAACAAATTCTGGATTTGATGCCGCAAATGATAAAAAAGTCTCCACACCCTCTATATATACTGGATTTAAACCAGAACCATTTGGATTTCTATCTTGATTTATCCATATGCGGTCATCTAATAATGATTGTTAACGACCTCGTTGTTCCATATTTTTCTATAAAATATAAAAGCATTACTGGGTTTTGAATAATTTGTTAGAAAAAACACTCAAGCAAGGATAATTATAGAGTTTACATCATACACGACTAACGCAAACTTTTTATTGAGATAGACCTAAAAATTTACCCTTTAAGAATTGAATATGTTGAGAATAAAGCAAAGTCTGTTACAAATATTGATAATTTTAATATTATATAAATTTTTTATTATTTTAATAATACTAATATTATTTTTTCATAAATATTAATTATATAATAATAAAATTATTACATTATTAGTATATTTTATTATTAATATTAAAATAATATAATTTTCTATATTATATACAATTCTCCTTTCATCTGTGTGTTTAACATTCTATCTCCACATGTAATATTTGCATTCACTTTCACCTCTCCATTGGTGAGTAGGTTGATAATTTTGAAAAAGAATGCAAATATTACTTGTGGAGACAGAAAACACACATATGAAAGGAGAATTTTATATAATATAGAAAATTACATTATTTTAATATTAATAATAATATATACTAATAATGTAATAATGTTATTATTCATAATTATTGGTAATTATTCCTAATTATTGGTAATTATTCCTAATTATAAGTAATTATTCCTAATTAATGGTAAATATTGGTAATTGTTGGTAAATATTGGTAAATATTGGTAAATATTGGTAATTATTGGTAATTATTGGTAATTATTTGTAATTAATAGTAATTATTGGTAATTATTAGTAATTATTACTAATTATTCCTAACTATTGGTAATTATTCCTAATTATTGGTAATTATTCCTAATTATTCCTAATTATTAGTAATTATTCCTAATTATTGGTAAATATTCCTAATTATTGGTAAATATTGACAAGTATTGGGAATTATTGGTAAATATTGACACTATTGGAAATTATTGGTAATTATTACTAATTATTACTAATTATTACTAATTATTACTAATTATTACTAATTATTCCTAATTATTGGTAATTATTCCTAATTATTACGAATTATTACTAATTATTGGTAATTATTACTAATTATTGGTAATTATTACTAATTATTACTAATTATTGGTAATTATTGGTAATTATTGGTAATTATTACTAATTATTGGTAATTATTAAAATTATTACTAATTATTGGTAATTATTACTAATTATTACTAATTATTACTAATTATTACTAGTTATTACTAATTATTAATAATTATTGGTAATTATTGGTAATTATTAGTAATTATTACTAGTTATTGGTAATTATTGTTAATTATTACTAATTTTTTGTAATTATTACTAATTATTAATAATTATTACTAATTATTACTAATTATTATTAATTGTTTGTAATTATTGGTAATTATTGGTAATTATTACTAATTATTGGTAATTATTCCTAATTATTACTAATTATTAATAATTATTACTAATTATTACTAATTATTAATAATTATTGGTAATTACTAGTAATTATTAGTAATTATTACTAATTATTGGTAATTATTACTAATTATTGGTAATTATTACTAATTACTGGTAATTATTGGTAATTATTGGTAATTATTACCAATTATTAGTAATTCTTGGTAATTACAGGTAATTATTACTAATTAATGGTAATTATTGGTAATTATTTCTAATTAATGGTAATTATTGGTAATTATTTCTAATTATTACTAATTATTGGTAATTACTACTAATTATTGGTAATTATTACTAATTATTAGTAATTATTGGTAATTATCGGTAATTATTGCTAATTATTACTAATTATTAATAATTATTACTAATTATTACGAATTATTCCTAATTATTGGTAATTATTCCTAATTATTACGAATTATTACTAATTATTGGTAATTATTACTAATTATTGGTAATTATTACTAATTATTGGTAATTATTCCTAATTATTACGAATTATTACTAATTATTGGTAATTATTACTAATTATTGGTAATTATTGGTAATTATTTGTAATTATTACTAATTATTGGTAATTATTTCTAATTATTACTAATTATTGGTAATTATTACTAATTATTACTAATTATTGGTAATTAGTGATAATTATTGCTAATTATTACTAATTATTGGTAATTATTGGTAATTATTACTAATTATTGGTAATTATTGGTAATTATTACTAATTATTGGTAATTATTGTTAATTATTACTAATTATTACTAATTATTACTAATTATTACTAATTATTACTAATTATTACTAATTATTACTAATTATTACTAATTATTACTAATTATTGGTAATTATTACGAATTATTGGTAATTATTACTAATTATTGATAATTATTACTAATTATTACTAATTATTGGTAATTATTGGTAATTATTAGTAATTATTACTAATTATTACTAATTATTGGTAATTATTACTAATTATTACGAATTATTGGTAATTATTATTAATTATTACTAATTATTGGTAATTATTTCTAATTATTACTAATTATTGTTTATTATTACTAATTATTACTAATTATTGGTAATTAGTGATAATTATTACTAATTATTACTAATTATTGGAAATTATTGGTAATTATTACTAATTATGGGTAATTATTGGTAATTATTACCAATTATTGGTAATTATTGGTAATTATTACTAATTATTGGTAATTATTACTAATTATTGCTAATTATTGGTAATTATTACTAAATATTACTAATTATTGGTAATTATTGGTAATTATTACTAATTATTCCTAATTATTCGTAATTATTACTAATTATTACGAATTATTACGAATTATTGGTAATTATTACTAATTATTGGAAATTATTACTAATTATTTGTAATTATTGGTAATTATTGGTAATTATTACTAATTATTGGTAATCATTACGAATTATTACTAATTATTAGTAATTATTGGTAATTATTTGTAATTATTCCTAATTATTGGTAATTATTACTAATTATTGGTAATTATTCCTAATTATTGGTAATTATTCCTAATTATTGGTAATTATTCCTAATTATTGGTAATTATTCCTAATTGTTGGTAATTATTCCTAATTATTGGTAATTGTTCCTAATTATTGGTAATTATTCCTAATTATTGGTAAATATTGACAATTATTTGCAATTCTTGCTAAATATTTGTAATTATTGGAAAACATATTGACAAATATAGACAAATATTGGCAATTATTGAATATTGGGAACTATTAGTAATTATTACTAATTATTAGTAATTATTACTAATTATTGGTAATTATTATAAATTATTACTAATTAATGTTAATTATTTCTAATTATTATTAATTAATTCAAATTAATTTTAATTTTTCATAATTACTGCTAATTAATTGTAATTACAGCTAACTATTTTAAATTAATTAGTGTTTAATTGTCTCTAATTACTGTTAATTATTAATACTTATTCATAATTATTTCTAATTAGAAATCATAAAAAAAAAATCTAAAAATTTAAACTAGATAAATATAATAAATAAAATAAATATTAAATTAAAATTCAGATAAAAACCTTAAACTTGATGTTATTGTCGAGCCACTGTAATTGTAGAACACGACCAACTGAATCCTCGAAGTCGGAAAAAAAAATTTACAACTGAATGTCGTAAAAGATTCAGAGTGGAAAAATTGGAACGGTTGAGAGTTGAGAGTGGGAAAATTGTAATGGTTGGCAGTATTTATAGGTTAGATTAATTGCGACGGGCTTTTTTGCGACGGAAAACCCGTCGCAAATAACGATATTTGCGACGGGACTCATCGCGAATAACCCTGACCGCATTTAATTATTGGCGGCATTAAAACGGTTATTTGCGACGGGGGTAGAACCCCGTCGCAAATAACCCTGACCGCATTTAATTATGGGCGGCATTAAACACGGTTATTTGCGACGGGACCCGTCGCAAATAACCCCTGCCGCCTGGGTATTTGGGACGAGACTGCAGCCCCGTCGCAAATAGTCTTTAACCGCCACCGGTTATTTGCGACGGGGATAGAACCCCGTCGCAAATAACCTTCGCGCGGTTTGGCGCGCATTTCGCTCCAAACTATTTGCGACGGGTAAAAAAACCCGTCGCAAATACGCCTTCGCGAAAGGTATTTGCGACGGGAATTATTCCCGTCGTAAATACCCCGTCGCTATTAACCATTTTTCCCATAGTAGTAATAATACACTGACTCTGGGTAACTAGGGCCAGGGTGTTACAACCTAGGTTCTTCCCTAGTCTATAAATTTATCTTCAAATCATAATCAATTTGATGTGTCACGACAACCTGGTAAGGTATCCTTGATGAAGTGATTGATCTATTTCCATGACCGATGATGGAGAGCCTTGATGTCCTCATCATCTGAAGCAGTCTTGTCGAGCTCTTCGGGGTCAGTAGGTTCATATTCTAGGAACACCTCCAAAAATTCATCAGTAGGTTCTACCTATTGAATACCATCAGATAGGTTGGGATCCATATCATGCGGGCGATATTCATCGCTAGATTCCACCTCGATAAACTCTTGTTCCACCCTGCCAGTCACCATACTTGTGGCTGTAGCTACCCTGATTTATTTATCTTGGGGATCCATGTCCACAATAATTGGCATTCCCCTTGGGAGAGGAGCACCAGGAGCCCCGACCATCCTCCCTAGTATGACCCATGCCATTTTAAGAACAGTTCAAACCAAAATACGCAAAGGTAAGTTGGCATAGTTCAACAGATAACAGTAATGGATTCTGTGAGGGAGAGGTCTTATAGAGATAAAAAATTGGTCTCTCCCTTGATTTATTTCCTTTAAAACCCAAGGATGTGCCCCCCTGTATATGGTTAGAAGATACAAAGGTTCCAGAAGGGTCTACTAGGTCATCGCAGCCCTGCTGGATTCTATGCTTACCATCATCCGAGGTTTAGACCCTGAAGCTACATCCACTATCTTGTGGGAATGGGTCTTGCATATAAGGTTATCCTGTAGAGGAAAAGTGTTATTCAAGAAATACTGGATGACCTAGTTAAGTGTCACAGTGGAATGGTTTGAAGTTTACCTTGAGAGTCTCAGCAAACTCTTCTAGCTACAAGGTCGTAAACTCACCTTCCTCCAAAGGGATCCCTCTGTTAGCCTCTTATCCCCTGGAGGACCCCTCAGATTCTTCAGGTAAAGGGAAACATTCCCTCAAATCAGTAGTAGATAGTTGGGGTGGGATTGTTTGATCGAGCAGTACTTTCACTCAGTCCATCAATGGACATAGAGTACCCTGAGAATGCACGAAGTACTCTAGCTCTCTGATGAATTGATCCCCTTCCGCCCGAGACACCAGGAATCCATCCTTAATAGGGATGATCTCTAAAAGATCCATCGAAAGATTGTTGTGGTGGTCCCACATCTTGGAGGACTGATAAATTGTCTGTTTTTGTCCTAGGTGTCCCAAGACATCAGAAAAGAGGCATATGCAGGCATGTCTATGTGGAAAAACAGCTTCCCAGAAGCTTGAGTGGATATCCCATGGAACCCCATTGGTGGAATTCCTTCGTGTCGGATCTTCTCATCTGGGATCACTGGGTCCAGTACTGTCGCTTCCCTCCCACTGGGTGCAATCCCTAAAATTGTTTGACTTGTCACTTCCACAACTCCACCATCACGACATGTTATTTTCATTTTTTGACATTGGACTCGAAGTTAACGAGGCACACTATCATCAACACGGACGTTTTGTCACTTCAACATTTCCCCTTGGTAGAATACCTCCTATATATTTTCATATTCCTTGACTAGCCCATAGATAACTGTGGGCATAGACAACTCATTCTACATTTTTCCATCCTCTTGTGTAAACATGAGCCACATTTTCCTCATCACGCATGAATGATCCTTGTGGAATACCCCTAGCCATACTTTCGGGACCAACATCTACATGAACCATAACTACCTCTCAAATCTGTGCTGGGTGTATGGCTCACATATGGGCTTGCGGTCCACTCGTGCCACAAAAACTCCACCCGAGAAGGCCATGAGATAGGATATATGCTCCTCAGTTCCTTGACCATCATTAGTGAATACCCCTATCTGTAAAAGAAACAAATGGAAGTCGAATTCATCCAGCTTACAGAATATGTTAAACACCAAAATTCTAGTAATCATGTTCAAATAAATCCCCACCACATTTAGGATAGCTGGTCAGAAGTCTGACCCCAGGGGATAAATAGGGTTCAGATATTCGTAAACACCCATGTGTGAAACAATCCATCCATACAAAAAAATTGAGCAATCCGCACACAATTTTTGGTTTCTTCCCCTCGCTGATGTGCCACAACACCTTGTAGAGTTTCTCCAGCACCAAGATCCCAAGGATGACATGTTCCCCCATCACCATCATGTGAACCATAAAAATGTGCTCAGTAATATGCCAATGTGTGTATCCTTGGTTGGAAACATCCATCCATAAATAAGTGAAGAGATAAATCTGTCCATCCTAACCACCGGTTGCTGCTCGGTGTTGACATTGTACCCCCATAGCTTCCACTGGATATCTTATAGAATTCTCTTTTAGGAATTTTCTTTGTTTTGATGAGCTCCCTTGGGATAGGCGGTAGGCTATACCGGTAGCTTCTTAGTTTCCTCCCCTACTTTAGTGGCATGCTTTGGTGGGAAGTTTATGAATCGTCCAAACCACAGCCTAAAATGGATATCCCTCAGAGATTATTTGTCTCTGCCCAACACTAAGTCCATTAGTGTTGTTTCCAGCTGTGACATCTACTCTGGATCCTCCCATTTTTTCTCCTCAGGGAGCAACTCATCATACATCAACCTCAGAATGGGAATCCATGAGACCTGATGGAGATCCCAAGGGTTGATGACAACCACCCCATAATGAAGATATGAAGTGTTGGTCCTCAATGACCACCTACATAGAAACTCTATAATCATATGTTTCAACTGGTAGATATGGAATTGGAAATCCCCCAAAGCTTCATACAGGCCTACCCACTTCATCTCTACCCTGAATTCCTCATAGGATGCAAAAAACCAATAGGCCTAGGCCCAGTCATCTGTGAAGTTTCCGCCCCGGCACAAGTCCCCATAATCGGTCCAACCCTTCTCTGAGTTCCCTAAATCATCATTGAGTATGGTGTGGAACTATGGGGGAGATACCTCTGGTTGCATTTCCTTCCAATCAACAATGTTGACATGGTTTTATAGGCAGCCCACATTGACAAGCGTGTGGTCTTCCCATGTATGACCATCAGTATCCATGAACCACTGGCACTGACATGGCATACTTCTGAACCATCAAACTGGTTTATCCTAACTTGCTTCAGGAATGAGAACACAATCCATCAAAACAAATCCATATAATAGGAGTCTCTTGCAAAATGGGTAGTTCTTTTTCCCTTCCAACAGTAATGCCACCAGGGAGTTGTGATCAGAATGGATTCGCCCATATTCCAGGATCCCTAGATTTTCCACCATCTCTTTCCTTCGAGCAGCATCTGTGAGGACCTCCCAAGAATCTTCTTGGTTAGCCATTTTCGTCCCAAAGACAGTGTTATTTTTATTTCCTAGTCGCAGAGCTCGGTCACAGAGATTGATTGTGGATACCGATCATAGAGCTATCTCATAGAGAGCATTCACAAAATTGAGACTCACAGAGTGCATAGTCGTAGATCCTAAGGAATTGCAGCATGAAACAGAGCCAGAAGGCATTGAAAAGCTTAAGGACTTGCCGAGAGCATTTTTAGAGTTCTGGAGCTTCACGAATCAAGATCTCAAAACATGAGTTCATGGGGAGAGATAGGGAAAAAATAGGGGTCCTCACACTCTATTTATAGGTGATGAACCCATGAGATTTTCGTAACTCTTGGCCGCACTGAGCTTCACAGATCTCTTAACCCACACTCTGCCTCATCGCATCGCGACTTCACTTCGCGATCTACCTCATTTTGGCGATCTACCCTCAGAATATGACCCTCATTTTCTCCCCAGCTCCCATTCTGAGGGGGGTCATTTGTTGGAACCAAAATCCAAGCCTTAAATAAATCCTCAAAGAACAAGATAATATTTTCAAAAAAAGGACACCCTGCGAAGCTCCTTCGCAAAGCCTCCAGTGCCTCAAGGGAGAAAACCCACTTGGAGGTAGCCTTTGCGACCACCATAGAGGAAGGGACATACTCCTCTTCATGTATAAGGAACTTGATGGGAGGTGGTAGCCTCTGTTAACACCATGGAGGAATGGACATACTACTCTGCAAGTTTGAGGAACTTGACTAGAGGCAGAAGCCTCTGTGACCACCACAGAAGAAGTGATGGACTTCTCTACGAGTCTGAGGAACTTCAAGGAAGTTAGAATCCTTTGTGACTACCATAGGGGGAGATAAGGAATCCTCTATGACTCTAAGAAACTTGGCGGATTGACCTCTAAAAGTGAAGCATGAATTGTTTCGCATTGCACCCTCTGCACATCATGCCCCCATGTTCCAATAAATACTAAGATCCCCTTACTACAAAAGATCGACTCCCTGGACTTTCACCTTCCAAATTCTTGAATTGTGAAGTATCTTATACTATGAAATTCATTGAGGGAATGAATCATCCGAGGTACTTGATATTTTCTAAACCTCTTTCCCCTTGTTCCATTTTCCCCCACTTCAAGTGGGGATTCCCTTCGCAAATCCTTTTGGCCATCACAAAGGAATAAGACCTTTTGGGTACTTATCACTTCGTAAAGTACTCAGTCTTTTCCAAGAACCCTCCAAGTACATGTAGACTCCATGGCTAGGTTGGGTCACTATGATTCACAAATCACCCTCCTTCACAAATCCCCTTCACTTCATGAAGCTCCTCTCTGTGAGGCCATATACTTCATGAACCCCTCCTCTGTGTGGCCCTCCATAAATGTACCCAGTGATTTCATGGTTCCCCAAAAAGTGTTTCATGATGCATTTCCCTACCTCATGCTTCCTCATATAGACACGCTAATGGATACAACTTCTTCACATATCCATGCTAATGTAGACCCCCGATGGATCACTCCACAACCTCATTAACCAATGAAATTTCTGGTGCCCTCCCTTCACCTAGGGTTAAAGTGAGCCAGTTATGTTAGTCATAGGGGTGAGGATAAAATCCTCATCATCTGAGCTGTAGGATGTTAAACTTCCAAGAACCTATGTCCTCAATAAATGACGTTAAACTATGATCACTGTATAAATGAAAAGCCCTGAGAAGACCATGAGGGGATTGGGCACCAGTTCCCTCTCACTCCCCTCTCTCTATGATTTGTAACAATGCACACTTCGATAAATCTCTGTGTAATCCTTGAACCAAAATGATAGGGTGATCATTGTACAAATACCATATACTCCTCATACATTTGGAAATCCTTATAGGGGTTCACTATCAGAGTAAGGCCCTGTATCCTCTTTGGGCTACTAGCCATGCATAATCCCCACACCATCCCTCACAGACGCACCTTTTACGATGCAGTCATCAAGTCTATTGTTGCCTCTTATTTCTCACACTAAGAATGAATCACGTGGTCATAGAGTAAGAATCGACCATGAAATCCTCTTTGGGCTGCCTTAGCATGTAATACCCATTCCCATCTACACTGAACTATGTGTATTTTGATATTTTTCCTTTGTGAACAAGGTACATAGGAAGCCTCCCCGAGGATCAAGCCCATCACTCATCTGTCCCGACCATCTTCATGTTGGTTCATTATTTTCCCACATGATGTTTAACTGTATTCCCCTTTCGTCCCATAGAACATTAAACTACATGCTCTCAAACTACATGGGTTTTGATCCCTGTCTACTAGACATGGTATGTCAGAATCCTCCTTGAGTTTCAACCCCAAACACTGGTAAACATCGGTGTCCTCTTTGTGGTGTCAGACCAGTTCCTGAGCATTTAACCTTGCATAATCCCCACAATCAACCCATACACTTCCAACCTAGAGCGTCCCTCTTGTGATGGGCTGCTAATCACACATAATCTCCCAACATGTCTCCAGGTTTCTTTTCTTTGTGTACACCCAGAGTCTGTGCCCCATTCCTAAACTACATGGACACTGATATTTTCCCCTTTTGATCAACGTATGTAGGAAGCGTCTCCAAGGTTCAAGACCATATACCATATCCCATCCTAGTCTCTCCCTTGAGCCTTTATGTATCCAGAAGATCATTACTTAACCCAGGGGTTCTACTTCCTTCATGTCCCATCCATGCATCCATCATCATGAGTCACCTCCTCAAGTGACTTGTTGGCCTGATTCTAGAACTATATGGACATTGATTCCCTACCATGGGGATATGTAGGAAACCTCTTTGAAGTTCACGCCCAGTACCTTCACCTTCACACCAGTTTTCGGTTCCATCCCCATTTATTATATCCTTCGAAACATCACCCATGTTCATTTTGATTTTACCCAAGCTGCTACATCCTAGGGAAGTCATGCCATACACATGGGACGCGAACCATGCATAAGCCCCAACATGACATCGAGTTGTTTTCCTTTGTGTAAAACATGATTCACTTCCCCACCCATTCAAACTATGTGTTTTTTGATCTATGTCTTCTACACAGGGTATGTAGGAAGCCTCTTTGAGGTTAAATCCCAGCCAATTGTAAAACTTGGTGTCCCCATTGTGTGGACTCATCCTCCTCTTTGATCAGCCCTTTTTGGCATCCAAATTAGTCTTCATGGTGTGAATCCTTCCCATTTTGGGACATGCTATCCAGGGTCCATCCACATTGGGTGTTACAATCCATCCATTTGGAAAACATTCTAGGTGCTGCCTCTTAGGGATGTACCCATGTAATCCACTCTCATCAGTGTTTTGATTAGTCCAACACATCTTCACTAGATGTTAATCTCACAGCATACCCCATGTTAAACATGGGAAGTTGAAGAAAACATCGGAGACATGCCTCTGACATATAATTCCACGCACTCGATGTGGGATTCCTCAAGCTTTCACACCCTCAAGAAGCCCTCTAATAAGGGAAAATCCAGGTTTACCAATGTTTTAGCATCCAGACATGCCAGCGATGCCCCAACATGACTACTCTCCTCACTGAAGGATGCTTCCTTGACTTGACCCCTAGGAATGTCTTGAAAAAAGTAATATAATTAACCTACATCCATAGAGATTTGAAACCAGGAAGAGTTTCATGAACAATGACTTAATATTTAAGGGAGACTTGGAATAGGTGACAAATTATGAAGTGGAATCCATGGAAGGAGAGACCAACATCCCATCATCCTGTTTCGATCAAGAAGAAAACTTCTCTGAAGAAGGGATGAATACTGCCTGCCTTTGGAAACAGGGAATTCATGGAAATAATCAGCATGCCCTCACACACGATGCATACCCTGGAGAAAGAATCAGAAATATATGCCATGGGTCTCAGATTATTTTTCCAGTGGGGGCGCGAGAGTTGGGTTTTCATGCCTAGATGTGTCGGTGATATTCAGATGACATGAGCAGGTGCTGTTATATGACTGAGGTGGTATATTTGAAGGACATCACAAGTCTAAGGGGACACACCCAAAGGTTTTGATAGATCCAAGTGGTTCTCACGGGAGGTTCAAAAGACTTGTCATGATATGTATGGAGTTCCCCTTATGTCCCTACTGACATGTCAAAGGGTTGCCATGAGATTCGGGTGACGCAACTTGGCACTATCACATATATTTGAGTGAAACCAACGAAGCAAATGGAGGTCCGTGATCATGCCTTCCACTTTAATCTTCATCATTGAATCCTAACTTTTTCCCTTGTATTGTGTGTGCCTTGGCTTGGTTTAGTGTCAGTTTTTTATGTCTATTGTGATCTGGAAGACATGTGATAAGGTCTTTGCATGTCTCATCAAAAATCATTAGTGGGACCTTTGATTGATCACGTGAAGGGATTTATGCCTGGGTCATGACTGCTCCAGAGGTACACCGGTGTATTACCTAGTGGAAAGTCAACTATCCACATGATCAGTGGGGTGCAAAATCCTGTAGTCTGAACGTCGATGTGCGTAGTAGTGATCTAGGTCCAAATATCTAGCATCCAACCATCCAACCCTTTCTTCAGGTTGGAGTAGATAATTTATAGGTGTATTCATATACGTACTTTCCATTTTATGTGGGGTATCTAGTGCGATTTCAGGAAGGATTCAATGTGGGGTGTAGAATTACACGGTTTCATGAGTCTCTGTGGTGGACCACATCAAGGGCACCACTTTATTTTCAGCGGTCTCAAGTCCATCTGTCCTTTATTGTATTATTGCCTACTATTGAGGACTTGTGCTTTGAAGGACTTACATGTCTTCATGTCAACATGTCTAAGGGTCTTCATGAGATCCAAATGAATTTTATAATGAATTGAAGATTCCTTGGATGGCATGTCTTGGGGTCTCGTGGGACCGTGCCAAGGGTGCATTGGGCGCATCACATGCCCTTCAGCGACCACAAACCCTACTCTTCTCCTCATTTCTTATCTTCTTCACTTTAAATGATGATGTTTGAGAGTCATGAAAGATTCAAAATATGGTGTTGATGGTATTTCATCTATTGTTTGGAGATGAGTTTCATGACCAATGTTGGTCTCTTGGTGGTGTATGAGCATTCCATGGAAAAATTTATCTCATTGTCCTTAGAGAACTAAAAAATTACAGGGACATGTGCAAGGAATTACCTTCAGTGAGGCTGACATTCCAGAGGGACCTCGTGAGATGCACCATATAGGTTATCATGGATTCACGGTGCGTCGCGTGTCATTCGAAGTGTGTTTCGCATGTCTTTTAGTGACCGCAGACACCACTCACCTCCTTCATTTTGACTTCATTTGTTTTATGTGACAAGATTTGGGAGGTATGAATGTTTAATTGAGTAATATCTAGGATTTTAACTTGATTTTCCAGTGGTGTATCACGTGATTAATATGGATCATATGAGTGTGCACAAGTATATTGTCTAAAAAACCATGTGTCTGCACTTAATGTGCAACTGAACATCCCAAACATAGCTGAGGGCTTCCATGTGATGAGGCTAACAAGCCAAGGGGTTGCGGCATGATTAATCTGACTTGTCCTTGTGATGTCGTGTGGCCATAGTGACATGTATAAGGGTTGTCGCGAGACCTGCCTAATTTTTTTGAGGATTGTCTTGTGATAAACATGACATGTCCAAGGTTATTTAAGGACATCGTGAGACAATCAATGGGTCTTGTGAGTGCACTTAGGGACTTTCTCTCATTTAAGTGACACAAGTGCATATCCAAAGTTATTATTACTTAAGTTGTATGAGACACATATGCACTTAATAGATCATGCTGAAGGCACACACTATAGGATTTTCATGGAAAAGGTAGGTCCTATCCATAGGATCCTATGTGCACTAAGGGGAGATTTTCATGACACCCCTTTGTCCATGTGATTCTCATGAGATTGACACTAGCTCGTAGAGAAGTATGTGGACGTGATCAAAGGCTTCTTGATGACACCAAAATATTGGGTGGTGATACTTGGTGTATACAGACAAGGGTTCATCCACTGGATTACATGCACACTAGGTTTTGTCTTTATGGGATAATTTGGCATGAGGGGTGTTTTTTTAATGGGTTTAGGGTGAAAAAAATTAGGGAAATGGGGCATTTGAGCGCCACATGAAGTGGTGCTCAAAGAATGAGGAGGTCGAGCGCCACTTCAAGTGGCCTTCGGCCATTTTGGCCAACCAAATCTACAGAGCCACTTGAAGTGGCGTTGAAGGAATATACTACCAACGAGCAGCGCCACTTCAAGTGGCGCTGCTCCTTTGATCCCTCTTCATTCAGCGCCACTTCAAGTGGCGCCGAAACCTTCCCCTGCCTATAAATAAGGCCGCTCGCCCTCCCCATTTCCCACCTCCTCACTTCCCCCCCTCTCTCTCAAAGTTATTATCTCTCTAAAAATCTCCGGTTGCTCTGCGCTTTGCCTCTCTGGTCACTCTGCCTGTGTAGTTACGTCTCCATAAATTTGAGGTAAATCTTTCTTTAAATTTATTTAATATTTTGATTTAATAATTTAGTTGTTTAATTTATAGAACTAGTTTATAATATTTGTATTATATAAATAGTATAGTTTTTTTTAAATGTAATTATGTAATGAAATGATTATAGTTAGTTAATTAATTAAGTAATTATAATTATGTAATTAATTAGTTATAATTAGGTAAATAATTAATTATAATTATGCAATTAATTAAATTTAATTAGGTAATTAATTAATTATAATTTGGTAACTAATTAATTCTAATTAGGTAATTAATTAATTCTAATTTGGTTAATAATTAATTCTAATTAGGTTAATAATTAATTCTAATTAGGTTAATAATTAATTCTATTTAGGTAATTAATTAATTCTAATTAAGTAATTAATTAATTATAATTATGTAATTAATTAATTCTAATAAGTTAATTAATTAATTCTAATCAGGTAATTAATTAATTATAATTGGGTAATTAATTAATTATAATTAGGTTATTAATTAATTATAATTAGGTAATTAATTAATTATAATTAGGTAATTAATTAATTATAATTAGGTTATTAATTATTTATAATTAGCTAATTAATTAATTCTAATTAGGTTAATAATTAATTCTAATTAGGATAATAATTAATTCTAATTAGGTTAATAATTAATTCAAATTAGGTTAATAATTACTTCTAATTAGGTAATTAATTAATTATAATTAGGTTAATAATTAATTATTACTAGGTTAATAATTAATTATAATTAGGTTAATAATTAATTATAATTACGTTAATAATTAATTCTAATTAGGTAATTAATTAGTTCTAATTAGGTAATTAATTAATTCTAATTAGGTAATTAATTAATTATAATTATGTAATTAATTAATTATAATTAGGATAATAATTATTTTTAATTAGGTTAATAATTAATTATAATTAGGTAATTAATTAATTCTAATTAGGTAATTATTTAATTTTAATTAGGTAATTAATTAATTCTAATTGGGTAATTAATTAATTATAATTAGGTTAAAAATTAATTATAATTAGGTTAATAATTAATTATAATTAGGTAATTAATTAATTCTAATTAGGTAATTAATTAATTATAATTAGGTTAACAATTAATTATAATTAGGTTAATAATTAATTCTAATTCGGTAATTAATTAATTCTAATTAGGTAATTAATTAATTCTAATTAGGTAATTAATTAATTCTAATTAGGTAAATAATTAATTCTAATTAGGTAATTAATTAATTATAATTAGGTAATTAATTAATTATAATTAGGTAATTAATTAATTATAATTAGGTAATTAATTAATTATAATTAGGTTATTAATTACTTATAATTAGGTTATTAATTAGTTATAATTAGTTATATTAATCAGCGAAGTAGTTATATTAATCAGCGAAGTTGTTATATTAATCAGCGAAGTAGTTATATTAATCAGCGAAGTAGTTATATTAATTAGCGAAGTGGTTGTAAATTGATTATGGAATATACCTTTTCATTACATTCTAGGTATGATAATGAATTTAGTTTTCAATCTACCTTGACCTCGATGTCTAATTGAAGTTATGAACTTGAATTTAGTAGTTGAATATATTTTTTGCATATTAAGTGTTAGAGTTGTCATGAATTGATTTCTCTCTTGAGTAAAGTATCCCTGGGTAGAGGGGTTTTGGGTCAGACCACCTACATTCCTGGAGGCTTGCCTTGTCTTGGAATGTGAATGGGGTTGGGTATCTGTCGCTCTAGGATTACTCATGTGGTGATTTTCAATTTCATATAACTCTATGATTTTACATGACATGTTCATGTACCTCATGCATATAATGAATGTGGATATGTATGAATATATTTGACTTCTATTTTTGGGTAAGTAACACAAACTTGTGGGTCGTGTAAATAGTTACACATCAATATTGTTTGAACATATTGATTTGGTGGAGGGATTAGGATTCAAACCTAAATTACTAGAAGCATGCATACATAAATTGATTCTTTAATCATAATTAATTAATAAAAATGGTTTCTTTTAGATAAAAAATATGGTCGATGCCTATATTTATTGCGACGGTCAAATAATTGAGACAGAACAAGGATGTAGTTATAGTATACATCCAGAAGCTGGGGTTACCTATCCATGGACATGCAGTTATGGATGCCAGTACTGGCGATTGGGCTGCAGTCATACAGAGGCTGCTAGTCATTGACATCATCGGTGCACGAGGTGTCCTCCAGGGTTCGCGCTTGTGCATGAGGTGGCTTGAGCAGAATTTCGACGTCATTCCTGATGATGCAGATGAAGAGACACTTCTTCAGCACACGCGTGCATACATTTTGCAGCTACTCGGAGGCATGTTGTGCATCGACTACTCCACCGCTTTGGTACACATGATGTACCTCCCATTACTTGAGGATCTAGATCAGACGACTACATACAATTGGGGGTCAGTTGTATTAGCACATCAGTACAGATCTCTCTACACCAGTTGTCAGGACGATTCACATCAGATTGCAGGTTGAATGGTGTTAGTACAGATGTGGTCCTGAGATCGTTTTCCGCACATCGCTCCTCGATTTGTCGCACCGCTTGCACCAGAGCTACTTCAGGACTGTCCTCGGGGACGATGGTATGTCTACATCATTACTTTTAGTTATTTAGTACTTTTGTTATTGTTTTTTATAAACATACCGTAGATTACTCTTTTTTCACCAGGTGGAGTCAGTCACAGAAGTTTGCACATACTCTAAGACATAGTGGGAATAGCTTCCGACAGATATTTGACGCCATAGTGCCAGCTGATGTAAGTTAAACGGTACTTTTTTGTAGGCAAATTTGTTTTGTTATCACTATTTTAAGTTATTTCAATATAATCTCAGTAACATTATCATGCTACTATATGACTTATTTTTTGAGTTTGCATTTCAGGTTTCATGGACTCCTTATACAGGTTATGTCTACGCATCACTTCCACTATACTGAACAGCTATGGTTGAAGATCATGCTGTAGTGGTGTCACTCATTCACTTCCACATCATTGAGTGACACCAGCCAGACCGGGTCATGTTCCAGTTTGGTTTTATATAGTATATCCCCATAGCACCACGATAGTCTACCGAGTTACATTTGATTGTGCTTATAGGTAGATAGACGACAGACTAGCACCAGAATCATGCATCTTATATCGAGCTTTGGGACAGGCATGCCCGATTCAGTATATTTCTACATGGATATACCACAACACACTCTCAGTTATCTGATCAGGGGGATTATGCACACCGGTATCGACGTCACACCATCATGCACCTTACACGTCAAGGGGTTGACATTCAGCAGTTGGTTTGTTTACTAAGATTTATTATTATTTTTAACTCATTTTTTATATTAATTTGAATGTTATTTCATTTGTAGGAAGACGCCATTGGTCATCTTGCACATTCCACACAGCCTCAAGAGCATGCATATATTCTGTGGGATGTTGTTCATCAGGATGTGGTGGCTCTATTCGATCATCTCTGGTTGATACGTGACTGTTTTTTATGAGGAGCCACATATATATCCTGATCCATATCTTCAGGCTGAAGCACCTGAGGATGACGATGTCTCTGTTATGCCTGCTGAGGAGGATGCACCGCTGTCGCCGCCGCCAGCTGGACGATAGAGACGAGAACATCCGGAGGGGTAGAGGCGACAACATCGACATCTGAGAGCGGCTCCTGCAGATGTCGCCGCACCACAGAGAGACGATCCGACCCAGCCGACTGATGATTTTGCACAGCAGGGAGATGCTTATATACCACATATGGCGTCACTACTGGAAAAATGATTATTTGCGACGGGTTATTTGCGACGGGAAAAAAGCCAGTCACAAATAACCCGTCCAGGAAGGTATTTCCGGTGGGGAAAAGTGCCCGTCCCAAATAACCAATTATTTGCGACGGAATTTCGTCCCCCGTCGCAAATGGTTTGGCGCGACTTGCGTGCCAAACCGCGCGAATATCATTTGCGACGGGGAGATGTCCCCCCGTCACAAATAGTTTGGCGCGACTTGCGCGCCAAACTACGCGGCTTCCGCACCAAACCGCACAAGGGTATTTGCGACAGGACCCGTCGTAAATACCCGGCGGTGGTCAATAACTTTTTGCGACGGGATGTTATCCCCTCGCAAAAAGATTGTCGGCAGGTACTATTTGCGACAGGACCCGTCGCAAATAACCTTTTAACCGCCGACAGTAATTAATGCGGGCGAGGTTAATTGTGACGGGCCCCGTCGCAATTACCACCATTTGTGAAGGGAAGCCCGTCACTAATAACCCCGTCGTAACTAATCTAACCTATATATACCCCCATCTATTTTTTCTCCAAATCATTCAGATTTTGGCCTCTCTCTCTCTCTTTATTCTTCAGTTTTAAAGAAATTTTTTTAGGAGAATCTTTTTATACAAGAGCAATCAGAGAGCGTCAATATCCTCAGAATATCAATGTTTAAGGTATTTATATTTTATTTTTTTATATTTATTTTATTTTTTTAAGTTAATTTTGATTTTTGTTTATTAGTTCTAATTTAATTATATTTCAATTGATTTTTATTTATATTTAGTTTTACTAAGAAATTGATATTGTTAGTTATAATTATAAATAATTAGTTATAATTAATATTAATTAGATATAATTGGGAATAATTAGTTATAATTAATATTAATTAGATATAATTAGCAATAAATAGTTATAATTAGCAATAAATAGTTATAATTAGCAATAAATAGTTATAATTAGCAATAAATAGTTATAATTAGCAATAAGTACATATAATTAGCAATAAGTGCATATAATTAGGAATAAACAGATATAGTTAGGAATAACTAGATATAATTAGATATAACTAGATATAATTAGGAATAACTAGATATAATTAGGAATAACTAGATATAATTAGGAATAACTAGATATAATTAGGAATAACTAGATATAAATAGATATAACTAGATATAATTAGGAATAAATAGATATAATTAGTAATAATTAGATATAATTAGATATAATTAGTAATAATTAGACATAATTAGTAATAATTAGATATAATTAGATATAATTAGATATAATTAGATATAATTAGTAATAATTAGATATAATTAGTAATAATTAGATACAATTAGTAATAATTAGATATAATTAGTAATAATTAGATATAATTAGTAATAATTGGATATAATTAGTAATAATTAGATATAATTAGTAATAATTGGATATAATTAGTAATAATTAGATATAATTAGTAATAATTAGATATAATTAGTAATAATTAGTAATAATTAGTAATAATTAGTAATAATTAGTAATAATTAGTAATAATTAGTAATAATTAGTAATAATTAGTAATAATTAGTAATAATTAGTAATAATTAAATATAATTAGTAATAATTGGATATAATTGGTAATAATTAGTAATAATTAGTAATAATTAGCAATAATTAGCAATAATTAGCAATAATTAGCAATAATTAGCAATAATTAGGAATAATTAGGAATAATTAGGAATAATTAGAAATAATTAGGAATAATTAGGAACAATTAGGAATAATTAGGATTAATTAGGAATAATTATGAATAATTAGGAATACTTAGGAATACTTAGGAAGACTTAGGAATAGATAGGAACAGTTAGCAATAGTTAGCAACAATTAGCAATAGTTAGCAACAGTTAGCAATAGTTAGCAACATTTAGCAACAGTTAGCAACAGTTAGCAACAGTGAGCAACAGTTAGCAACAGTTAGCAACATTTAGCAACATTTAGAAACATTTAGCACCACTTAGCAACACTTAGCAACAATTAACAACAATTAGCAACAATTAGCAAAAATTAGCAACAATTAGCAATAATTAGAAATAAAAAATTATATTATTAATATTTATGAAAAAACAATATTAATATTATTAAAATAATAAAAAAAAATTAAAATTTTAAAATTATCAATATTCGCAACAGACTTTGCTCTATTCTTAACATGTTCAAATATCAAAGGGTCGCCAATTATCAGGTCATGCGCAATAAAAAGTTTGTGTCAGTCATGTCTAATGTAAACTCTATAATTGTCCTTGCATGGTTGATCACCTCGCAAGTAGTGTTGCAATTGGACAAATCAAGTCATTCCTTTCTTATCTATAAGAATTATCTTACATGAACCTTTAAATAGACCATTATTCCTTGAAAATTTAAGGGAAAAATAATGATATCCCCTCAAATTTTTAAGGAAGAATGATCTATTATGCAAAGTACTGTGCTACTTCAAGAGACTTGAGCGATTGGTGGAGCATAATAAAAATGAAATCTCAGGAAAATCAGTATACTCAAACTGAATGTGGTTCCGCTGAAGTGGAATGAATTGAAATTTTTCAAGAGACTACTCAAAATCCATCTAATTCACAAAGAGACGTGAATATCGACGATGACACCCCACAATTAGGGATCGATGATAATGAAGATGTTAATGTTATTAAAAATGAATTTTAAATGACAAGAGATGATGTAACTGAAACTCATATGGATATTGATGATGCTGAGGAGGAAGATGAAGACATTGACATTGACAGTTATGGAGAGAAGGATGAAGATGTACATTGAAACAGTTAAATGATGGTTATAATCATAACTAATATATATCTATATATAATATTTATTTTCAACTATCTGCTAACAACAATCATTTTGTGTTTCAGATGGACGATGATTTATTTCGTGAGTTGCAGGAGGCTGAGCTACCTTTGGATGATGAGGATGTGGGATCAGCTGGCCCTCAACCTACTGGTGGTTCAGGAGGTACGCGGAGGGGGCGCGGTCTTGCGTGACTGATGATTCCTAACCCTATCCCCGAGCGACGTCTACATCTTGGGTTCGATCCACGCACACAGAGGTATGGTAACCTATATATTTTAGTTATATTTAATTAATTAATTTTTATATATACTAATTTTTTGATTATTTATTCTTTTTTCACAGTTTTCAGCATGTATCTATTGGACAGGGGAGCGCTATATTGCGCAATTATTTTTCTCAGCCATGGATCACATGGGAACATATTCCAGTTGATGTCCGATGTGACATGTTCCATCATTGGCTGGTACGTAAATAAATAATATTTATTTTGAAATTTATTTTATTAACAACTTGATATTATAAATTATTTGTAGGGTTTATGGAATCCTATTGATGATAGCATGCACGACGCTATCCACATGGCATGACAGGTTTCTATGTGTGACTGTTTCTTCTAGTTTTTGCACAATTTGAGAAGGACAACCATTAAGAAATCAGGGGTGATAGAATTTGATGAGTCATGTAGAGTCCACCGACTAGAGTACGTTTCATCTCATATTTGGGATGGATTATGTTTACACTGGTTGGGTGGTGGATTTCAGAGGAGATCTTCAGTGGGATGACAGAACCGGGGGAGACAGGAGGTGATGCATCGAGCTAGTAGTCGTACATTCAGTTCGCATAAAGAGCATCTGGTAAGTATATTTTTAAAATATTTTATATAACTATAAATATAAACTGTTTATTTTATATTTCTGTAGGCAGTCGAGCATCTCGATATTACGGAGTTCGATGTTTATCGGAGGATGTACAGTGATCCAGCCACTGGAGAGATTAGAGGTGATCACCAGCGTCAGATTGTGGTTAGTATTATTTTTTCAGTTTAACAATTAAATTCATATAATATTTTTATAATTTTAATTTTAAATTGGAATTGAAGGAGTCATATGAGGCTGCGACCTCTCAGACATATGCTGAGGGTCAGGACGAGACGACTGAGCATACCAGTGTTCACCATTTCGATGAGGTGGCATGGATGCATGCGACTCAGTATGGCTTTGATAAGGGAAAAAGTAGTTGGCATCGGCTCTCATTTGACTCCTGGTACTTATTATGGTACTACTGCGATGTCGGCGTCTAGCTCGAGAGGAGCTCGTGGAGAGGCATCATCTTCTGGCTCATAGTATCAGGAGAAGTTGAGAGCTCAGGCTGAGCATATAGATATTTTGAAGAAGCAGCAAGAAGAGATGTGTCGGCGGCAGCAACATGAGGAGGAGATGCTTTGATGGCAGTAGCAGCATCATGAGCAGATGGAGTACATGCACCGTCTGACTCGTAGTTTTGGGATGGAGTTTTCTCCACCAGCTCCTTCAGCTCCTCCACCTCCTCCAGAAGATGACCCCCAGTGATTTTTTTATGTTACAAACATTTGAATTTAACATTGTAATATGAATTATTTAGATTTTTTGTATTTTATATCGATGCAAATATTACATAATTTAATTTGTAATATTTTATTATATTTTATTATTTTTTTGTGAATATCGAGAATTTTAATATTTTTTATTTTTTTATTGTTTTAATAATAGTAATATTATTTTTTTCATTAATCATAATATTATTAAATTTTATTTTTTTTTAATTAATTTATTATTTGTGACGGGACCTTTTACGACGGGACCCCGTCGCAAATGGTCTAACTAAATATTTTTAAAGCCTATTTGCGACGGGCAAGTAGTCTCGTCGCAAATCATTTGTTGCGATGGGCCCGTCGCAGAAAGTTTTATATATATTTTTTTTTGCGACGGGGCAAGAGTCAGTCGCAAATAGTTTTTACGACAGGCCCATTGTGAAAATTTATATATATATATAATACATATAATCGGAGGCTTATTTGCGACGGGCCCGTCGCAAATAATTGTATTTGCGACCGCGTTTTCTGCAACAGGTCATTTGCGATGGGGCCCCGTCGCTAATTCCTATTTGCGACGGGATCCCATCGCAAATAGACCATCACAATTACCAAGAATTCCAGTAGTGCGTCTCCGAAGACTACTATGGACTTCGATCTGGGTGAATTCAAATAGCTTATGGTGGCTCTCTCTCCTCCCGACGAGGCCTTCTTCAATACCCCATTTCTACCATTTATAGGAGCTTTGGAGCCATATGGCATCCCATATGATTTTGGGGCATCCTCCTCACATGGTTTTGGTCAGTCCTCTACACAGCACCATGGGGAGGCACCAGAAGCACTGGAATAGGAAGAACCTGTAGATAGGACACCAGAGTGACACGGACATCGGACACGGAGAGGACATGAGATTCAGACTTCGCGTTGTGGTACCGGGGGGCATCGTTGTTGATGTTTTTGGATGTCATGTTGTATATATTAAAAAACTTATTTACTATGATAAGTAATTGTTGTTTACGACAAATAACAAGAAAATCAAAAATATAGTAAATACAAAATGATTTAAATTAACTCTTACATTATAAAGTACAAGTAAAATATAAAAAAAATTTCACACATACTATACATATGATAATTTTTTAAAAAATGAAAATAAAAACATACATATAGTAAAAAAAATATTTTACATGACTACTTAAATATTTAAAAACATTACATTTATAATTATATAATAATAAATATATTTATAAATGTAAATTAATAATTAGTAATTAATTAATTAATAATTAACCATTAATAATTAATAATTATAATAACGAATAATAATTAATAATTATATTACTAAATAATTAATTATTGTATATTTAATAATTATATTTTTTAGGCTTTCAAATTCACATACTTGAATCATTTTTAAGTTTCAAGTAGGTGGTTTTGAAAGACTATAAAATATTTTTTATCGACATTGTTTATTTAATTTTTTTAATTTCATCTATTTAGTATATGTTTAATCCATGTTTTAAGTTTCATTTATACTGGTCATATAGCTTATATATTATAGGATTTCAAAGTCACATACTTGAAACATTTTTAAGTTTCAAGTAGGTGGTTTTGAAAGACTAAATTATTTTATAGCGACATTTTTATGTAATTTTTTTATTTTAATCTATTTATTATATGTTTAATCCATGTTTTAATTTTTATTAATATTGGTCATATAGTGTATATTTTATAGGCTTTCAAAGTCACATACTTGAAACATTTTTAAGTTTCAAGTAGGTGGTTTTGGTAGACTATAAATTATTTTTTATCGACATTTTTTACATATTTTTTTTTTATTTTCATCTATTTAGTATATGTTTAATCCATGTTTTATGTTTCATTCATGTTGGTCATATAGTTTATATTTTATAGGCTTTCAAAGTCACATACGTGAAATATTTTTAAGTTTCAACTAGGTGGTTTTGAAAGACTATAAATTATTTTATATCGACATAGTTTACATAATTTTTTTAATTTCATCTATTTAGTATATGTTTAATCCATTTTATAAGTTTCATTTATATTGGTCATATAGTTTATATTTTATAGGATTCCAAATCCACATACTTGAAACATTTTTAAGTTTCATGTAGGTGGTTTTGAAAGACAATAAATTATTTTATATCAACATTTTTTATGTAATTTTTTTTATTTTCATTTATTTAGTATATTTTTAATCCATGTTTTAAGTTTAATTTATATTGGTCATATAGTTTATATTTTATAGGCTTTCATAGTCACATACTTGAAATATTTTTATGTTTCAACTAGGTGGTTTTGAAAGACTATAAATTATTTTTTATCGACATTTTTTACGTAAATTTTTTATTTTAATCTATTTAGTTTATGTTTAATCCATGATTTAAGTTTCATTCATATTGGTCTGATAGATTATATTTTATAGGCTTTCAAAGTCACATACATGAAACATTTTTAAGTTTTAACTAGGTGGTTTTGAAAGACTATAAATTATTTTATTTCGACATTTTTTATGTAATTCTTTTATTTTCATCTATTTAGTATTTTTTAATCCATGTTTTAAGTTTCATTTATATTGGTCATATAGTTTATATTTTATAGGATTTGGAAGTCACATAATTGAAACATTTTTAAGTTTCAAGTAGGTGGTTTTGAAAGACTATAAATAATTTTATATCGACATTTTTTACGTAATTTTTTTATTTTCGTATATTTAGTATATGTTTAATACATGTTTTAAGTTTCATTTATATTGGTCATATATTTTATATTTTATAGGCTTTCAAAGTCACATACTTGAAACATTTTTAAGTTTTAAGTATGTGGTTTTGGAAGACTATAAAATATTTTTTATCGACATTGTTTACGTAATTTTTTTAATTCCATCTATTTAGTATATGTTTAATCCATGTTTTAAGTTTCATTTATATTGGTCATATAGTTTAAATTTTATAGTCATTAATAATACTGTTGTTATTACTAATTTATTATATGGTTAATAATATTTCAAATTTATTTATAAATAATTACTTATAACTATATAAACATAGATTAGTAATTATAGATTTAAAATTATATATATGTGTAAAAATATATAATTATAAATATATAAGTATAACTATAATTACAATATAATTCTAAATATAATTATAAATATAATTATATATTTATATTTATATTTATATTTATATATGAATTTTAAATATATTTATAAATAAATTTTAAATATATATGTAACGATATTTTCATAATTATATATTTATAAATATATTCATATTTATATAATTATAAATATTTATTTATAAAGATTAGTTTATAATTATATAATTACAAATGTATTTTTTATTTAAAAAATATATATAAATAGATTTATATTTATAAATATTTATTTTTAATTATATATATACATAATTATATTTATACACACATATATATAACTTTTTATAATTGTAATATTTATAATATTTATATGTAAATATATAAATAAAACAAACAAATCGGAAAAAAACCCTTATATTTTATATAATATAACTATATAAATATAAATAAACCATATATTTTTAATTTAATACATATTTTTTATTTACAAAATTATATATAAATTTATAAATTTATATAAATAATTATATATAAAGTTTATTTGATTATTTTATTATATAATTAAATGAGTTTTATAACTATCTAAATATAAATTTATAATTATAGAATTATAAATATATTTATAAATATAATTATAAATAAGTTAACATTTTAAAATATATATTTATAAGTATAGTTTTAAAATTTTAGTTATTTATTTTGTAAAAAGGAATGGGGTGCAAAAAAAAAAACAAAACAAAAAACAATAAAAGGGAGGGGTGTAAAACAAAAACAAAAAAAAAATAAAAGGGAGGGGTGAAAAACAAAAAAAAGGTGGAAAAGCGCCACTTGAAGTGGTGCTAGCCACCCGAAATGTTGAGCGCCACATGAAGTGGCACTCAACTGACCCATTACCCTAATTAATTTCACCCTAAACCCATTAAAATTAAAAAAAACCCTTGTGGCCAAATTTGTCGTCTTTGGGATATCTCATGATTAGCACATACTTTCGATCTGCATGATCTTTATGTGGTCTCATGATGAACTTATATGGTGACACATGAGAGGTTGTGTGTGTCAAATACTTTACATGAATGAGTAAAGGCATGAATTTCTTAGTGATGGTTTCATAGAACATGGGTTGCACACCCTCAATATTTATACGAGGGTGTCCTCAGGGATACTCCATGTCCAGGAAGCCATTTTTAAGGTCACTTACAGATGTCGCGAGCCACATGGGTTAATCATGTGACCATGAATGGGGTATTGTGATAGGTCATGCGGTCATGAACTAGGGTCTATATCCAAAATCCTCTACACATATGGGTGGGGTAGGCTTTGCACTGCATGGAACATGGAGTAAACATCCCAAAGCGTGTGGGTTTGTCTCTGGACAGATGAATGGGGGTGTCATGTGATCCTTCTACAAGTTGTATGATCAATCATGAAAGCGCATGATCTCTAAAGGATAATGTAACAGATTCCACAAGCACATATAAGGGCTGCATCCTAGTCTCCAAAGAAGGATGCACGGATTAGGGTCTGCTTCATACTAAGCCTCTCAAGGGTTTTTGTGACTATTCTTCATTGAATTCCTACTACTCACATGACCTCGAGGGGGTCTTGCGATGGAATCCCTAACCATGAATGGGTCTGCTCATTAATTCTTCAAATACTGGGTAAGACATATACGGGGAACCATAGGAGGCCGACATGGTCAGGCATCCGAAAGTTCATGAGGGCATCATTGGTGTGAGACACCCATGTCGGGGACTATCTATCTCATCCATCAAAAGCCCTATATTTCATTCTGTGTGGTCATGGGTTTGCAAAAACCTGAAGACCTCCTGGTCATGTAGTTTGCATGTATTTAATAGAGGATCCCATGATGGTTTCTTCATCAGGACCAGGGCTTGCGGGAGGCATTCTCATGCCAAGATAATCATGTCCAGGGCTGCATATGATTGCGACAAGACAAGTACGCTCATGGTATTCATGATATCGGGGTTTATATATTCACTAGTGAATATCTTTGGGCACCAGAATGGGTGCCTCGTGCATTTCTGGACTCACATCTCATGAGGTTCTATAGCTCATGTGATTGTGTGATATGAGGGGAAGCCTTGCAGGAGGTCCCGAGAGCATTCGAAGGGGTCCACTATAAGATCACATGATCATATAAGGGATAATTTTTTTTTCTGGGTTTAATTTTTTTTTTGCCTAAATGTGTTAGGGTATAAAATATTTTTAAAAATAGGTCCAAGATGCGTGAACCCCGTTCACACATCACTGACCCCGGGAAGATGCATGAATAGGGTTCACGCATCATAACCGCACTAAAAGATGCTTGAACCACGTTCACACATCCTACAAAAACTTTTTTTTACAATTTTTTTTAAATTTTTTTTATTTTTATTTTTATTTTTTGTTTTGTTATATATATATATAAACAAAACAAAAAATTCAGAAGAATTTATCTGCTATTTAATATCCAGTAGTACTGCCATTACAACAGTCTGGATTCTGACAGAAACCCTCACCCATGGCTCTCTTTTATAAGAGGGCTTGCCCAGGAAATCATTCTGCATTTCTGATGTGGGATTCAGGTTCTCTTTTTTCCTGTGCAGAACATTCTGCATTTCCGATGCGGTATTCTGTTTCAAATACGTGACTTTGAAAGACTGTAAAATACAAACTATAAAACTAATCTAAATGAAACTTAAAACAAGGATTAACCATATAAGAAATAGTTTAAAATAAAAAGAATTTTGTAAAAAGGGTTGATGAATAATAATTTATAAGCTTTCAAAACCACCAACTTGAAACTTAAAAGTGTTTCAAGTATGTGAATTTGAAAGACTATAAAATAAAAACTATAAGACCAATATGAATGAAACTTAAAACATGGATTAAACAAACAATAAATTGGTGAAAATAAAAATCATTTCATAAAAAATGTTGAAGAATAATAATTTATAAGCTTTCAAAACCACTAGCTTGAAACTTAAAAACGTTTACGTGCCTTTGAAAGCCTATAAAATACAAACTATAAAACCAATATAAATGAGAATTAAAACATGGATTAAACATATAAGAAATAGTTAATAATTAATTAGTTAATTAGTATTATAATTATTAATTAGTTAACAATTAATATAATTATTAATTATTAATTAGTAATATACAATAATTAATTAGTTAATTAGTAATCTAATTATATAATAATTAATTAGTTAATTAGTAATCTAATTATATAATAATTAATTAGTTAATTAGTAATATAATTATTAATTGATAATTATTTAGTTAATTAGTAATATAATTATTAAGTATAATTATTTATTATTTATTATATAATAATTAATCAGTTAATTAGTAATATATTTATTAATTATAATTATTTATTATTTATCACATAATAATTAATTAGTTAATCTGTAATACAATTATTAATTATAAAATAAGTAATTAATTAATTAGTAATATAATTAGTAATTATAATTATTTATTATAATTTTTGATTTTTAATTATTAATTAGTAATTATTAATTATATAATAATTAATTAGCTAATTAAAAATATAATTATTAACTATTAAAAATTAATTAGTTAATTCGTAATATAATTTTTAATTATAACTATTAAATATTAATTAGTAATATAATTATTAATTATAACTAGTAATAATTATTATATAATAATTAATTAGTAATATAATTATCAATTAATTATCAATTAATTAATTAGTTAATTACCAATATAATTATTAATTAATAATTATATTACTAATTAATTTTTAATAATTAATAATTACTAATTATAATTAATAATTATATTAATTAGTAAGATAATTAGTAATATAATTATTTATTAGTAATATAATTATTAATTAGTAATATAATTATCAATTAGTAATGTAATTATTAATTAGTAATATAATTATTAATTAATTAGTATAATTATTATTAATTAGTAATATAATTAATTAATTAGTAATATAATTATTATTAATTAGTAATATAATTATTATTAATTAGTAATATATTTATTATTTATTAGTAATATAATTAATTATTATTAATCAGTATAATTATTATTAATTAGTATAATTATTAATAATTAGTATAATTATTATTAATTTGTAATTATTATTCATTAGTAATATAATTAATTAATTAATATAATTAATATAATTAATTAGTAATATAATTATTATTAATTAGTTTAGTATAATTATTATTAATTAGTAATATAATTATTATTAATTAGTAATATAATTATTATTAATCAGTAATATAATTATTAATTAGTAATATAATTATTAATTAATTAGTATAATTATTATTAATATAATTATTAATTATAATTATTAATTATAATTATTAAATTTTACTTAGTTAATTAGTAAATATTAATTATTAATTAGTTAATTAGTTAATTATATTACTAATTAATAATAATTATATTACTAATTAATAATAATTATAATATTAATTAATTAGTTAATATAATTATTAATTAATATAATTATTATTAATTAGTAATATTATTATTAATTAGTAATATAATTATTAATTAATTAGTATAATTATTATTAATTAGTAATATAATTAATTAATTAATTAATATTAATTAGTAATATAATTATTAATTAGTAATATAATTATTAATTAATTAGTTAATATAATTATTAATTAATATAATTATTATTAATTAGTAATATAATTATTAATTAATTAGTATAATAATTATTAATTAGTAATATAATTAATTAATTAATAATTATATTACTAATTAATATTTAATAATTATAATTAATAATTATATTACGAATTAAATAATTAATTTTTAATAGTTAATAATTATATTGGTAATTAACTACTTAATTATTATATAATTATAATTACTAATTGTTAATTATAATACATAATTATAATTACTAATTATATTACTAATTAATAAATTACTTATTTTATAATTAATAATTATATTACAAATTAACTAATTAATTATTATGTGATAAATAATAAATAATTATAATTAATAAATATATTACTAATTAATTGATTAATTATTATATAATAAATAATAAATAATTATACTTAATAATTATATTACTAATTAACTAAATAATTATCAATGAATAATTATATTACTAATTAACTAATTAATTATTATATAATTATATTACTAATTAATTAATTAATTATTGTATATTAGTAATTAATAATTAATAATTATATTAATTATTAAATAATTAATAATTATAATACTAATTAACTAATTAATTATTAACTATTTCATATATGTTTAATCCATGTTTTAATTTTCATTTATATTGGTTTTATAGTTTGTATTTTATAGGCATTTAAAGGCACATAAATGTTTTTAAGTTTAAAGTTGGTGGTTTTGAAAGCTTATAAATTATTTTTCATCAACATTTTTTACGAAATTATTTTTTTCAGTTATTTATTATATGTTTAATCCATGTTTTATGTTTCATTCATATTGGTCTTATAGTTTTTATTTTATAGTCTTTCAAAGTCACATACTTGAAACATTTTTAAGTTTCAAGTTGGTGGTTTTGAAAGTTTATAAATTATTATTCATCAACATTTTTTATGAAATCATTTTTATTTTCAACTATTTATTGTATTTTTAATCCATGTTTTAATTTTCATTTATATTGGTCTTATAGTTTCTATTTTATAGTCTTTCAAAGTCACGTACTTGAAACATTTTTAAGTTTCAAGTTGGTTGTTTTGAAAGCTTATAAATTATTATTCATCAACCCTTTTTATGAAATTATTTATATTTTCAACTATTTCTTATATGTTTAATCCATGTTTTAAGTTTCATTTATATTGGTCGTATAGTTTGTATTTTACAGTCTTTCAAAGTCACGTACTTGAAATAGAATCTCGCATAGGAAATGCAGAATGTTCTGTGTAGGAAAAAGAGAACCTGAATCTTACATCGGAAATGAAGAATGATTTTCTGGGCAAGCCCTCTTATAAAAGAGAGCCCTAAGTGAGGGTTTCTATCAGAATCCAGAGTGCTATAATGACAGTACTGCTGGATATTAAATAGTAGATAAATTATGCTGATTTTGTTTTGTTTTGTTTATGTATATATATATATATATATATATATAACAAAACAAAACAAAACAAAAAAAAATAAAAATTTAAAAAAAATGTAAAAAAATGTTTCTGTAGGATGCGTGAATGAGGTTCACGCATCGTTCAGTGCATGTATGATGCGTGAACCCCATTCACGTGTCTTACCGAGATCGGTGATGCGAGAATGGGGTTCACGCATCTCAGATCCATTTTTAAAAATACCCGTAACCCTGTCCCTTTTGGATAATTTTTTTACCCAAAAACCCAGAAAAAAAAATTATCCTCATATAAGGATCATGAGATGGTTTATTCCGAATACATTTTATGGAAAATTATCATGAGGGGGGGACCTCTTTTATTACTTGGAGTTGATCCCTGATGTCGGTGGTCGACCACTCTATTCCTTCAGTGTTTTCCTCTCTGCTGCCCCTGGTATTTCGGAGCTCTCTCCCCTCTCCCCATTGCGTGCATTTTTATAAAGGGAGTGGGTTTATATTGGTCACATGAGGCCGAGGGTGGTGCCACTTTTTATGGGATTAAGGACATGTTTGTATTGAATCGCATGTCCTTCCCTTGCAATGGCGTCGCGTGACCCTCAAAAATCCGAATTAAATTGGATGAAAATATGTGGAGGCGGAAGGGGTTCATGGTCATAAAAGGTCTTGCGACATCCTGTTGGTTGTCTTTATCTTAGTCACATGATCAAAGGGTGATCATGTGATGAATTCAGGTTCATCTGGAGGCACTCGTGGCTGACTGGTAGAGCTTGCGGTGGATTCTCCCAGTTGTCCTTAGTTTGGTCACATGATCAAACAATGATCATGCGACGACTTCAAGTGCTTTCGGGGAGTCTTCTAAGAGGCCACTGGGGTTAGCGAAGGTCTCGATTAATTGCTTCAGACTTGTTTGGATGTCAGTGAAGTACCATAGAGGGTTTTCATTTTAAATGGGCTTGGAAATTTTTTTTTACAAAAGGGATAGGGTTTTTAATATTTTTAAAAAGGGCTCTGAGATGCGTGAACCCCGTTCATGCATATTCTGCCGAGTCTAGGATCCATGAACGGGGTTCACACATCCTATAAAAACTTAATAAAGGATGCATGAACCCCGTTCACACATCCTATAGAAAGTTTTATTTTTATTTTTATTTTTCTAATTTTAAAATTTTTATTTTTATTTTTTTGTTTTGTTTATATATATATATATATATATAAAACAAAAAATTTCAGCAGAATTTATCTTCTATTTAATATCCAACAGTTCTGTCGTTACAGCAGTCTGGATTCTGACAGAAACCCTCACCCATGGCTCTCTTTTATAAGAGGGCTAGCCCTGGAAATCGTTCTGTATTTTTGATGTGGGATTCAGCTTCCCTCTTTCCTGCACAGAACATTTTGCATTTCTATTGTGTGATTCTGTTTCAAGTACGTCACTTTGAAAGACTAGAAAATACAAAATATAAAACCAATATAAATGAAACTTAAAGAATGGATTAAACATATAAGAAATTATTGAAAATAAAAATAATTTTGTAAAAAATGTTGATAAATAATAATTTACAAGTTTTCAAAGACACCAACATGAAAGTTAAAAATGTTTCAAATACGTGTCTTTGAAAGACTATAAAATAAAAACTATAGGAAAAATATGAATGAAACTTAAAACATGGATTAAATATATAAGAAATAGTTGAAAATAAAAATAATTTCATAAAAAATGTTGATGAAAAATAATTTATAAGATTTCAGAACCACCAACTTGAAACTTAAAAACATTTCAAGTACGTGGCTAAGAAAACCTATAAAATAAAAACTATAAGACCAATATAAATGAAAATTAAAATAGGGATTAAACATATAATAAATTTTTAATGATTAATTAGTTAATTAGTAATATAATTATTAATTAGTTAATAATTAATATAATTAATATAATTAATAATTATTAATTATTAATTATTATTTACTAATATACAATAATTAATTAGTTAATAAGTAATATAATTATATAATAATTAATTAGTAAATTAGTAATATAATTATTAATTGATAATTAATTAGTTAATTAGTCATATAACAATTAATTATAATTATTTAATATAATTATTCATTATTGATTATTAATTATTAATTAGATAATAATTAATTAGTTAATATGTAATATAATTATTAATGATAACTATTAATTATTTATTATATATTAATTAATTAGTTATTTTATAATATAATTATTAATTATAAAATAATTAATTAATTAATTTGTAATATAATTAGTTATTATAATTATTTATTATAATTATTCACTAT
Organism: Viscum album; assembly: GCA_963277665.1. Classification (NCBI taxonomy): domain Eukaryota; kingdom Viridiplantae; phylum Streptophyta; class Magnoliopsida; order Santalales; family Viscaceae; genus Viscum; species Viscum album. The sequence continues at coordinate 392,380,366 of OY728155.1, forward strand.
AATTATTATTTATTATTTATTAATTATTAATTATATAATAATTAATTAGTTAATTAGTAATATAAGTATTAATTATACAATAATTAATTAATAATATAATTATTAATTATAATTATTAATTATAATTATTAATTAATAATTATATATTAATTAATTTGTTAATTAGTAATATAATTATATATTATAATTAGTAATATAATTACTAATTATAATTTGTAATTATTAATTATATAATAATTAATTAGTTAATTACTAATATAATTATTCATTATAATTTTTAATTTTTAATGGTTAATTTTTAATTATATAAAAATTAATTTGTTAATTAGTAATATAATTATAAATTATATAATAAAGAATCAATTATTTAGTAATGTAATTATTAATTATAATTACTGATATAATTATTGTTGGTCAGAGTGGATACTCAAGAGGGGGTGAATTGAGTTCCAATAAAAATTTCTGTTAAAAATATTTCTCTTAAAATCCCCTAATTTAAGATCAAAGTTAAACTGTAGTAAATTTATACAGAGCGTAAATGTTCAATCAGTTTCTCAAAGATTGATTAGGTCTCAGTTAACTTAATCTGATGATTAAATTAACTTTTGAAAAAAAATTAATGATCTACAATAAGTATAAACACTTGTTAATTTAACTATCAAAGTGGCTTTAAAATAGTTTTTTATTTCAGAGTAATAGTAGTGGAATATGATATCTATATAGTATACTTAAAGACTTAAACTAAAAAGAATAGCAGAGGTAACCAAGAGGTTCAGTCTCAAGCTGAGACTTAGTCCTCTCAACAATTTATATAAATTGACCCACACCCTGGATCGGGGGTAAACAACAGTACAATACTGTCCAGGTCCAAAGACCTCTACCATATTTCTTCGTGGAAAAAACAAACAATAGTACACAAGTTGTCCAGGTCTTACTCGACCTCTACCACTATCCTCAGCGGGAAATAGAGAGTTATGGAGTTTGAGTGAGGATTTAAGAATCCTTCAGTTTAGCTTAGGAGACAGTGTGTGTGTAAAATAAACAGGGTACTCACACTGCTCAAAATGTAAAGATAGAATCACTAAAGAAGGTGAGAAAGAGTTTAGAAAAGCTTTAGTGATTGGCAGTGCAGCTCTGGACTCGTTTTATTTGTCAGATAAGTTTATGAGTCCTTCTCTGGTTTTTGTTCTCAAAACAGAGTGTCATTTTCTTCCTTGGTTTCAGGTTCAACTTAGCATCCTGAGTTCATGAAGTGTTTGTTGTAGTTCTTCACTCAAGGTCTAGCTTGTGTTCTCCTTGAAAATGAGTAGCTTCGTGTATATCCAGTGTTCTTGGAGTATGGATTTATCCTTGCATGAATGCACCACATTTGAGTGATGTTCAGCCCTTTTCTTTTTCACACATGTGCCTTCTTAGTTTTTTGATGCTTGCCGTATGCACACCCAATGTTCTCTACTTCTCATCATGCTTTCCAGCTAGTTCTTTATCTTCCCTTTTATAGCTTTCAGATCCGGTAAATGGGAATGATTACCTTTTTCATGGGTACTAGGTACGGTTCCCTGACATGGCAACAAAGATCATTAAATAACATTAACTACATTAAAAACATCAAATGTAATCATTAGATTAATAAATAAATAGTATTGAGAGTATAGAGTTTGACTGGTTGGTCAATCATTAGTAGCCTTCAGTTGGTAGATGTGTACGGTGGATTTTGTTTAGCAGTCCTTCCATCGGTAGCTCTTTGAACTTGCATCGGTAGCTTGTTGGTATCTGTAGCTCTAGGTATCAATAACTCCTTCTATCGGTAGACTTACTCTATCGGTAGCTCAAAGTATCGGTGAATCTCTACTTGTATCGGTAGATTAGTAGCTCCTTGAATCAGTATCTATTGGGCTATCGATAGCTCGATGTATCGGTAGACTTACTCTTATCGGAAGACTTCTATCGGTAACTGTCTGTGAACTGATTCTATCGGTAGACTTCTTCATATCGGTAGCTCTGTACATATCAGCGATCAAGTGTATACTAGATGACTTGGGCATATCGGTATATCTGTTCTATCGGTAGCTCGGTTTCTGTCGGTAGCTCTTAATCCATCGGTAACATTAATGTATCAGTGACTTTGTCTATCGGTAGACTAAGTCTATCGGTAGACTGAGTACCGGTAGCTCTTCATCAGTAGCTATACGCAGATCAGTGACTTTTTGTTTTATGCAAAACACATCCGATTGGGTTAGAATTACTTCAGAATTTATATTAACACAGACAAACATTGATTAACATATTTCAGAGGCTATTTTAATATTATTATCATCTTGATAAAAATAAATTGGGATTATTGAAGGTATGTAAAAGCATAATTGGGATTATCAAAACAGGTGAGGTCAACAATATCCCCCTTTTTGATAATCACAACTTATGATTTTATTATTTTAAAATAGTGAGAAATTGTATCAGAGGATATATCATTAAATGCAATTATCTCAGAGAAATAGTATGTTATAGAACATAATGGATCAGAGGTGGAAGGAAAATGTGATAGTATTAGAGATAAAATTAAATGCAATGATATCAAAAGTAGAATTTAGTGGTATCATAGAGTTAGAGAAAATGGTATCAAAGAATGAAATGTAACAGTATCAGAGGGGTAAAGCATGATCGCTCTTTCTTAGATAAAATTTATCCCCCTTTGAGACTGTCTCCCAATTATTTATTCTCCCCCTGGGTAAATATCTCTCCCCTTTATAGAATCTTGATAAAATATTTCTCCCCCTTTGTGATAACCAAAAAGTGGGAAACAATAAGAAATAGAAAAAGTAGCACAATGAGAAATAAAGTAAAGACAATTATATTAGATGTTGCAAAAAGGTACAGAGACATAAAACAAAAATACAATGGATTCCTAGAAAACAGTCTAGACACTTGTTTAATCCACATCCTCAATGTGAGACTTTGCCTTTGGATCAGAAGAGGGTTCAGGTGGTGTGGATTCAGGTGAATGCTTAGGAATTCTAGAAATGATAATAGGAGGCTGAGCCAAAAAAACTGTTCCTGGTCTGTAATGAGGAGTTCTCTGAGTGATCATAGGTGCAAGGCTTCAAATGGCTTGAGCCAGAGTCATCTGAACTGGAGAAGTAGTAGAGGCAGATGCAGGTAAGGCTGGAGGTATAATCACTAGCCTGGCATCAACATGCAGGAAAGGCAACAACAGATTTCTGAAGTCCGTAATTATTCATCCTCCTCTCTCCATAGTAGAGATTAAGTCATCCTTGTTCTTCATGAACTTGTCCAATGCTAGAGTCAATTCCCTTAGCTTACTAACTTTCTCTCTGAAAGATTGATTGACAGGAGGCAGCTTCATATTCTCTATCAGAAGCTTGAATTGAATGGTCATTTGGTTCTTCGTGTAAATCTTTTGGAAATATAAGTCTACTTTCTCTTTCACTTATTTCTAAGAGGCAGATGCTTCTCTCATATAGTCTTGGACTATCTTCATTATTTCTCGAGCTAAATCTCTAGTAGAAAGCACAAATTTTCTCAGTTCTGATGAGTCCACAGAGCCACTGGTTGAAGGGTGACCAAGCTCCTCCTTCATCACAACTCAAATTTGATTCAAATCCACTAAGGGTTTAGTTGAAATAGAACCAACAGAGAAGGTTACTGTTTCCTTGAAGTTCTTACTCAACCCACTAATAAGATTTTGAACTTGAGAATCCTGGGTTTTAACATGATCTTTCATGGAAGTTTTAAAACCATAAAACACTGAAACCATCTGACTTACAACACTTTTGACATAGGCTAAGTCCTTGTCTACTTGAGATTTTGAGCTCATGTAGGATTCCAAAGAGATATACCGATTTCTTTAGAGTTTCAAGATCTGCTTCTATTCTAGATACTTGAGTCTGGCATTCTTTAACTTCTTCCACTATTTCTCCCATAAAGGTTGATAAATTAAAACCTAGAGAGAGTTCAAAAGATCTTTCCAACATACTCATCTCTTCAACAAAATAGTGCTTCATCTCACTAACTGAGGAATTAAAAGACTATTTCAGCTCATCCTTTAAGGATTCCAGATCAGCCCTGGTGATCATATCAGCAGATGTAACTGCAACAGATGCTCTTTCAGATGCTAAACTGACCACTGAGTCAGTCATGATCAATTGAACTGAAGAGACCAGAGAAACTTCCATCTTGTTTAACTCTTCCACAAAACTATCCTTAATCTTTTTCTTCAAAATATCCAGGTCATGCATTCTGACCACATCTTCAGGTATCAACTCAGTTTCAACATCATAAACGATCTTTGGTCTATTGAGAGACACTTCATTGTCAGAATCAGTATAGTCTAAACCACAAACTACAAAACCTGGGTCTTATGCCCAGTCCTCAATATAAATAGCCATTGTAACACTTACAAACTTTGTTTGATGCTCCCCCTCAACTGGTACATCCTCAAGAAAAACAACAGAATTTTCAGCATTTTCAGCAGCATTGTCAACAGGTCTTCCTTTCTCAGGAGAATCTTCCACTATCAATTCTTTCTCTGCAATAGCTGGAGAGTCTTCCAAAATAGGAAAGGTTATGTCAACTTCATCTGCATCCTGAGCAGGCACTAAAGATTGTCCAATCACTGGACTAAGGCTCAAATCAGCTGACAGATATGCTTCACTTTCATGAACATCTTCTTCATTCTATACAACAGCCACTTCAACATCCTCTACAACAAATTCTTCCTTATCTGATTTATGTTGATCTTGATTTTCAGGAGCTGGGCTAGGAGGTAAGTCAGGGTATCCTCCTTCATTAGCATAGGACTCTTCCTCTTCTGAATCATCACTATATTCTGGCTCCTCTTCATCAGGTCCCAGACCTGGATCCCTCACATCCTTTGGTCTTGAAGGATGATCCACAGGATTGAACTTATCATACACCTTATTATCATCAGTGACCCATTATCCTTTCCATGGGTTCCAATTTATTTTCATGTATTTGAAAACTGTACTGGTGACACAAAAATTGTTCCTTACTACCGCTGTCTCATCTTGAGACTCAGTTATTCCTTTCACTTTGATCATTACTGAGATCAACTTGGCAAAGAAAAAGGAATTAGTTTTTTACTTGGGTCTAATCATATCCTCCATTTGAGTCATCAGAAATCTGCATAGATTCACCTTAACTCCATGTCTCAAAAGATGCAGGAGATAGATATCCTAATATCTTAAATTTGCAAAGTCTCCTCTCCTCGGTATTAAGACATGCTGAACATACTTGAACAACAATCTGTTCTCTCCAACCATTTCAGTAGCTACTACTTGTCTTTGATTTCCATCACCAGTGAGCTCCTCCAAGGCAGTCTCATAATCAAATATATCACTGGTAGGTGGTATAGCTCTCGAGAAATATCTAGATACACCTTCATGCAGAACCTTTAGACATTCAGCCCACTCAGTCAATGAAAAAGAAAACTCCTTTACATTCACAAACGAAGACACTCAGTTCTCAGTTTCAGATCTCTCAAAACATACAAAGTCATAAAATTTCTTTACCAACTTCGAATAGTAGGGGCCATTGTTGTTCGAAAAACAATCTACCCATTTTTGATCTTTCAGTACCTCGAGTACTAATGATTTTATTGTCAGCAGCCATTCCACACACAGATCTTTTTAGATTACAATCACTCTATTCTGTAAATGAATATTTACTGGTCGTATTCCTGATCTTATTCTACTAGCACTGCCACTTTCTTCTGGATCGTACTTCTGCTTCTTTGCCTTAGGGTCATCAGCAACATCTATAACAAAACCGAGTTTGGTTTTTTCCATCTTGGATTCGAGGGATTTAGGGTTCTCAAAAGATCGGGAGATAAGGTTTGATGGTAAGGGTTTGAGGCTCGGTGGATTGAGAAGTAGCTCAGACTTTAGTTTTATCATTTAGGAATCATAAAATAAATAAATAAAATAATATAAAGTAAAAACGATTCAGATTCTGGCAGAAGACAGAAGTTTAAAACAGCGCACTCATCGATAGGGTCTATCAGTGGGAATTCCTATCAGTGAGGTTATATCGGTGAGAATATACATCGGCGAGGTTACATATCGATGAGGATACACATCAGTGAGGATACATAGGTGAGAATTTATCGGTGAGGATTTATCGGTGAGGATTTATCGGTGAGGATTTATCGGTGAGGATTTATCGGTGAGGATTTATCGGTGAGGATTTATCGGTGAGGTAGGTACCGATCAAGGTTAATCATACCTAACTCATGTCTAATGTAACTTAACCTATCCGAACTCAAAGGTTTAGCGAAAACGTCAGCTAATTGATGTTCAGTACCAATAAATTCAAGATTAATATCACCCTTTTGGTAATGATGTCTCACGAAATGGTGTCTTACATCAATTTGTTTGGTCCTAGAGTGAGATACATGGTTCTTTGAAATGTTTATTGCACTAGTGTTGTCACAGTTGATTGAAACATGATTAAATTCATATCCATAGTCCAAAAGAGTGTGTTTCATCCACAAAATTTGTGCACAGCAACTACCAGCAGCTGTATACTCTACTTCGGTAGTGGAAAATGCTACAGAATTCTGCTTCTCACTACACCAAGATACCAAGGATTTTCCCAATAAATGACATGTTCCTGATGTGCCTTTTCTATCTAACTTGCAACCAACAAAGTCAGCATCTGAATAACTCATTAACTCAAAAGATTGTCATTTTGGGTAAAACAAACCTAAGTTTACCGTATGTTTAAGATACTTAAAATTTTTTTTAATAGCAAGTAAGTGAGATTCTTTTAGATTAGCTTGAAATATTGCACACATAAATACACTAAACATAATATCTGGTCGACTAGCAATAAAGTAAAGTAAGCTTCCAATCATACCTCTGTAATTGGTTTGATCCACTGGTTTCCCAGTTTCATCTGTATCCAATTTACAAACAGTACTCATAGGAGTATCACTTTCCTTAATACTATCCAAACCAAAATGTTTTAAAAGATCCTTTGTATATTTACTTTGATTCAAAATAATACCATTTTCATTTTGGAAAACATGAAATCCAAGAAAATATTTGAGTTCTCCCATTAAACTCATTTCAAATTCATTTTGCATACTCTTTGAAAAATCAGTACATAAAGAGTGTTTAGAAGATCCAAAAAAATATCATCAACATAGATTTGAACTATTAAAACATCTTTATAAATTCTTTTAATAAAAAGAGTTGGATCAGCAATCCCTTTAGTAAAACTTTTTGAAATAAGAAAATTACTGAGTCTATCATACCAAGCTCTTAGAGTTTGTTTTAAACCATATAAAGTTTTAGAAAGTTTAAAAACATAATTTGGAAAATAAGGATTAGTAAATCCAGGTGGTTGTTCAAAAAAAACATCTTAAATTATAAAACCATTTAGAAAAGCACTTTTGACATCCATTTGATATAACTTGAAATTCAGATGAGCAGTATATGCAAGTAAGATCCTAATAGATTCTAATCTAGTTACAGGTGCAAAGGTTTCCTCATAATATATACCTTCCTTTTGACTATATCCTTGTGCAACTAGTCTAGCTTTGTTTCTAACTATATTTCCAAATTCATCAACTTTTTTTCTAAAAACCCATTTAGTGCCTATTGTCAAAGTGTCCTTAAGTTTGTCAACTAATTCCCAGACTTTGTTTCTTTCAAATTGATTTAACTCTTATGGCATGGCCATTACCCAAAATTCAACATTGATAGCATCATTGACATTTTTAGGTTCTAGCTGTGAAAGAAAGGCTTGATGTTTAACCTGGTTTCTTAGAGAAACTCTAGTTTGTGTCCCTCTATCAAGATTACCAACAACAGAATCCAAAAGATGATTCTTTAGAATTCTATTTGATCTAGTAAAGGTAGGACTATAAATTTTAGGTTCATCTCTAAGCTTGGGTTCAACAGAAGAAGATTCTGGAATATGTCTAGAACTAGATATTTTTATAGAAGGTTCTTTAGATTTATCATTAAGGTCCAGAACAGTCAAATATTATTCAAGATTTTCAAGTGAGGTTTTAGGCTCATGTGGATCAGTTTCATCAAACTTTATGTGAACAGATTCTTCCACAGATTTGTTTCTTTTGTTAAAAACTCTATAGGCTTTTCTAGTTAAAGAATAACCAAGAAAAATTCCTTCATCACTCTTAGAAGCAAACTTGTCAAGATTGTCTTTTGTATTAAGAATAAAAACTTTGCAGCCAAAGACTCTAAAGTAACTAACTTTAGGTTTTTTATTGTTCCATAACTCATATGGGGTCTTCTTAAGAACATGTCTGATCAAGACTCTATTTATTATATAACAAGCTGTATTCACAGCTTCAGCCCAAAAATAAATAGGCAGGTCATATTCATTAAGCATGGTTCTAGCTATTTCTTGAAGGGTTCTATTCCTTCTTTCTACAACACCATTTTGCTGAGGTGTCCTAGGAGTAGAAAATTTGTGACTATAGCCATTGTGTGAGCAATAAGATTCAAAATCTTTATTTTCAAACTCACGGCCATGATCACTTCTTAGGGTTTTAATCTTAAGTCCACTAAGATTTTCTACAGATTTGGAGTATTTAACAAAGTAAGATCAGACTTCACTTTTGTGAGCTAATAAGTATACCCAAGTATATCTAGAAAAGTAATCTACTAGGACATAGACATAGTTCTTCCCATTTAAACTAGAAACTCTTGAAGGTCCAAACAAGTCCATGTGAACCAACTTGAGAGGTTGAGAAGTTGAAACTTCTTTATTTGATTTAAAATAAACTTTATGTTGCTTTCCCTTTTGATAGGGATTACAAACTTTTTCATTTGGGAATTAAAGTTTAGGTAGGTCTCTAACTAAGTTATTCCTAGTCAGTTTTCTAAGTGAGAAGATGTTGCAGTGTCCTAATCTTCTGTGCCAAAGCCAAGATTCTTTATGAAAAGCATTTAAGTAAGTAATATTTTTCTTAGCTAAAGAATTTAAATCATCAGCATAAACATTTTCATTTCTCAAGGCAGAGAATACTAAAACATTTTTTAGAATTAAAAACATTACATGAATCATTTTAAAAGTTCACATTAAATCCATCATCACATAATTGAGAAATACTTAATAGGTTATACTTAAGTCCATCAACAAATAAAACTTTAGAAATTAAAACTGAATCAGTGTTACCAATCTGGCCTAGGATGATGATTTTTCCTTTAGAATTATCACCAAAGGTGACATGGCCTCCATCAACCTTTATTAAGCTTTTAAAGCATGAATAATCTCCAGACATATGTCTTGAATATCCACTATCCAAGTACCATACCTTCTTGTGAGAACTCTTCAAACATGTTTCCTACAAAACAGATTTAGATGGAAAATGACTTTGGTACCCATATCTTCTTGGGTCCAGATAGGTTAGCAATCAAAGATTTAGGTACCCATATTTGTCTTATGGGTCTCATATAATTTACAGTATCAATAGATTTTGAAAGATAAACTTTATTTGATCTACAACCATATGAATAACTAGTTGAAGCATACGAATTTCCAGAACTGGAATAAGCAGAATTTTTTCTAGACTTAGGAATAAATTTAGTTTTAGTAAACTGTCTTTTTCCAGTTTGGTATCCCAAACCAGTGGTGTATTTAGGTGAAACTTGATTTCCTAACATTTGATTGAGTGTATCTTTTCCATTTTTGAACTTTTCTAAGTCCTTTATAAGTTTCTCATTAGACATTTTTAATTCAGTATTTTCCTTTAACAGTTAAGCATTCTTTTCCTTTTCTATATCAAAGGCAAATTTAATATTGGCAGTGAGAGCATTGTATTTCTTTAGTGACTTATATTTATCCTTAAGTTCATTACATGTTTCTTCCAGCATATTACAATATTTAGATAATTTAGCCTTAGACATATCTTCATCATTGTCTGAATCACTGTTATTTCTAGAATAATAATCATTCAGCATAGGGGAAACAGGTACCTTGGAGGTATTAGTCATGAATCACATGTTGGCTTGATTCTTCTCAGAGTTAGAAATTTCAGATTCACTTGTTCTGTCTTCTGAAGCACTCCAAGTATCTTTCATATCTTTCTTGTACTTCTTGTCCTTATAATCATGTTTCTTTTTGAATTTTAATTTTGGACAGTTATCCTTGATGTGTCCTTTCCTCTTGCATTCATAGCATACTATATCATCATCCTTATCAGATTTCTTCCAATCCTTCTTCCAATGACCCTTGTTGTCATAATTTACTTTGTAGTTAGATTTTATAAAGAACTTCTTCTTCCTATAAAACTTCTTGAATATCTTGGCTATTTGAGCCATTTCATCATCACTGTCAAAGTCTGAATCTTCACTGGTTGAACTTTCAGTAGGTAAATGTATTTTCTCCTTATCTTTTCTCTTGCAAGCAGTAGACTTGAAAGACACAGATTTTATATTGGGTTCATCATCATCCTCCTTTTTTAACTTAAGTTCTTCCTCATACATCATAAGTTTACATATTAATTCCTTAACAGGGAGTGTGCTGATGTCGCATGATTCTCTAATGGAAACAGAAGTTCCCCTCCATCTTTCTGGTAGAAATCTTAAGATTCTCATGATCTGTTCCTTTGCTGGAACAACCTTACCAAGTGAACTCGTTGTATTAACTATCTCATTGAACCTGAGATACATGTCAGAAATAGTTTCATCAATCTTCATCATAAAATTATCATATTTAATAGTATAAGTATTCAATCTCATTTCTTTAACATTGGTTGTTCCTTCATGAGAAATAGCCAAAGTATCCCAAATTTCATAAGTAGTTTTGGAAGCATAAATTCTATTAAACTCCTCATCTCATAAAGCACAGTACATGGCATTAATAGCTTTACAATTATTATTGTAAGCAGTCTTTGTAGCTTCATCCCAAGTTATTCTTTCAGTTTCTGGAATTTTATATTGTGACTCTATAGCAGTCCAGATATCAAAACCCATACTTTCTAAATGTATTTTCATCTTATGTTCCCACTGGGCATAGTTGGTTCCATTAAAGAAGGTGGCCGGTTAGTAGCAGCACCTTATAGTCTATTGTCCATAGCTAGATTTTAGAAAATATATTTAAAGAGATAAAATTTAGAACTAACAGAAATTTAAGATCTTTAAAGATGCAACTAAAATCACAATTGGAAACATAATGTTTGAAAACTTGTTAAAAAAAGACAATCCTCTGATACCAAATGTTGGTCGGAGTGGATACTCAAGAGGGGGGGGGGGTGAATTGAGTCCCAATAAAAATTTATGTTAAAAATATTTCTCTTAAAATACCCCAATTTAAGATCAAAGTTAAACTGTAGGGAATTTATACTGAGTGTAATGTTCAATCAGTTTCTCAAAGATTGATTAGGTCTCAGTTAACTTAATCTGAAGATTAAATTAACTTTTGAAACTAAATTAATGATCTAAAATAAGTATAAACACTTTCTAATTTAACTATCAAAGTTTCTTTAAAATAGTTTTGTATTTCAAAGTAATAACAGTGGAATATGAAATCTATATAGTATACTTGAAGACTTAAACTAAAAAGCATAGCAGAGGTAACCAAGAGGTTCAGTCTCAAGCCGAGAATTAGTCCTCTCAACAATTTATATAAATTGATCCACACCCTGGATCGGGGGTAAAAAATAGTACAATACTGTCCAGGTCCAAAGACCTCTACCACAGTTCTTCATGAAAAAAAAACAACAACACACAGGTTGTCCAGGTCTTACTCGACCTCTACCACTATCCTCAGTGGGAAATAGAGAGTTATGGAGTTTGAGTGAGGATTTAAGAATCCTCTAGTTTATATCAGGATATAGTGTGTGTGTAAAATAAACAGGGTACACACACTGCTCGAAATATAAAGATAGAATCACTAAAGAAGGTGAGAAAGAGGTTAGAAAAGATTTAGTGATTGGTAGTGCAGCTCTAGACTCGTTTGATTTGTTAGATAAGCTTCTGAGTCCTTCTCTGGTTTTTGTTCTCAAAATAGAGTGTCGTTTTCTTCCTTGGTTTCAGGTTCAACTTATCAGCCTGAGTGCATGAAGTGTTTGTTGTAGTTCTTCACTCAAGGTGAAACTTGTGTTCTCCTTGAAAATGAGTAGGTTCATGTATGTCCAGTGTTCTTGGAGTATGGATTTAGCCTTGCACGAATGCACCACGTTTGAGTGATGTTCAACCCTTTTCTTTTTCACCTGTGTGCCTTCTTAGTTCCTTGATGCTTGTCGTATGCACACCCAGTGTTCTCTACTTCTCATCATGCTTTTCAGCTAGGTCTTTATCTTCCCTTTTATAGCTTTCAGCTCCGGAAAATGGGAATGATTACATTTTTCATGGGTACTAGGTACGGTTCCCTGACATGGCAACAAAGATCATTAAATAACATTAACTGCATTAAAAACATCAAATGTAACCGTTAGATTAATAAATAAATAGTATTGAGAGTATAGAGTTTGACTGGTTGGTCAATCATTAGTAGCCTTCATTTGGTAGACGTGTACGGTGGATTTTGTGTAGCAGTCCTTCCCTCGGTAGCTCTTTGAACTTGCATCGGTAGCTTGTTGGTATCAGTAGCTCTGGGTATCTATAACTCCTTCTATCGGTAGACTTACTCTATCAGTATCTCAAAGTATCAGGGACTCTGTACTTGTATCGGTAGACCAGTAGCTCCTTGCATCGGTAGCTGTTGGGCTATTGGTTGCTCGATGTATCGGTATACTTACTCTTATCAGAAGACTTCTATCGGTAACTGTCTGTGAACTAATTCTATCGGTATACTTCTTCATATCGGTAGCTCTGTACATATCAGAAATCAAGTGTATACTAGAAGACTTAGGAATATCGGTATATATGTTCTATCGGTAGCTCGGTTTCTATCGGTAGCTCTTAATCCATCGGTAACCTTAGTGTATCGGTGACTCTGTCTATCAGTAGACTAAGTCTATCGGTAGACTGAGTACCAGTAGCTCTTTATCCGTAGTTATACACAGATCAGTGACTTTCTGTTTTATGCAAAACACATCCGATTGGGTTAGAATTACTTCAGAATTTATATTAACATAGACAAACATTGATTAACATATTTCAGAGACTATTTTTATATTATTATCATCTTGATAAACAAAAATTGTAATTATCAAAGGTATGTAAAAGCATAATTGGGATTATCAAAACCGGTGAGGTCAACAATTATGAATTATAATTAGTAATATAATTAGTAATTATAATTATTAATTATTAATTATATAATAATTAATTAGTTAATTACCAATATAATTATTAATTATTAAAAATTAATTATATAATAATTAATTAGTTAATTATTATATAATTAATAATTATATTACTAATTAACTAATTAATTATTATATAATTAATTATTAATAATTAATAACTAAAAATTGTATTGAATAATTATAATTATTTATTATATTACTAATTTACTAATTAACTAATGAATTATTATATAATTAATAATTATATTACTTACTAAATACTTAATTATTGTATAATTAATAATTATATTACCAATTAACTAATTAATTATTATGTAATTAATAATTATATTACAAATTAACTAATTAATTATTATATAATTAATAATGATATTACTAATTAACTAATTATTAACTAATTAATAATTATATTTCTAACTAACTAATTAATCATTAACTATTTCTTATATTTTTAATTCATGTTTTAATTTTTATTTATATTGGTTTTATAGTTTTTATTTTATAGGTTTTCAAATCCATGTATTTGAAATGTTTTTAAGTTTCAAGTTGGTGGTTTTGAAAGCTTATAAATTATTTTTCATCAATATTTTTTATAAAATTATTTTTATTTTCAACTATTTCTTATATTTTTAATTCTTTTTTTAAGTTTCATTCATATTGGTCTTATAGTTTTTATTTTATAGTCTTTCAAAGACACGTATTTGAACCATTTTTAAGTTTCATGTTGGTGGCTTTGAAAGATTATAATTTATTATTCATCAAATTTTTTTACGAAATTCTTTTTATTTTTAACAATTTATTATATGTTTAATGTTGATTAAATAAGGTTTTCCTTATGACTTTTACATTCCTTCTTGTTTTGAAAATCAAAAACACCTTATCTTAAAGCAAATCTGATTTTACCCTATATATTTTACTTCTATAATGAAAATTTATTTACCCAAGGAAATCTAACCTTACCTATACTTCATTCCTCTAGTCATAATTTTTCTTAAGTATAAAAATCAGATTCATATCTAAAAACTCGGAATCGTATAATACTTAGACATGAAGCATTCTGTTTTAGGATCCGAATTCCTGTCACGAACTTTTATGAAGCTCTACTCCGAATTCCCTGTTACGAACTTTTATGAAGTTCAACTCTGAATTCTGATTACGAACTTGTATAAAGTTCTAACTACGAATTTTGATGATGAATTCTAATTACAAATTCTCACTATGAATTCTGATGATGAATTATAATTACGAATTCTCATTACGAATTGTGATGATGAATTCTGATTATGAATTCTCATTATGAATTCTGATTACGAATTCTAAAGATGAATTCTGATTACGAATTCTCATTACGAATTCTAATGATGAATTCTGATTACGAATTCTCATTACAAATTCTGATGATGAATTCTGATTACGAATTCTCATTACGAATTCCTACAAAATAGAATATGAATATCTTAGTACTACAGAATCCAAATTCATTTTTTTCCTACATTCCAAACTTTAATTTTCCCCATTCTGAATATCAGTTTTTGGCCATGCTCACACTTGTTTTATTACAAAATGATATCGTGCTTTTAGTTATCAATTAACCGTTCTTTGAGTGACAAGTGTAAAGGTCCCTCCGAAATTCAAGGAAGAATATGACCTTTGGAGGAGGGAGTCGACCATTGGATCTTTGCCTATAAATAAGAGCTCATTTGAAAAGAAGACACAACTTGAAAACTGATCATTGACATCTGTTCTTACATGCTGTTGAAGTGATTTCTAGAGAGAGAGGCTCTTATCAACTCTCAAGCTTCGTGCAGAAAGTTTGAACAACTTGTTCAAACTTTTCCTTGTGCAGATTTGCTTCATGAGACTCCGATTGTTGTTGTGTACAATTGAGGGATTCCGAGGATAGGAAGACAGAGGTTCCAACACCTTGAAGTTGAGGGCTTCCTTTCTAAGGAAGACAGAGGTGTCGACTACCTGATAATTGAGGGCTTGCGGGGATAGCAAGATAGACTCTGATCTTCATATCGAGGGCTTACCCTGGTGGGGGTAAGACAGGCTTTCTTGAAAGTATAAATCAAGGGACCTTTATCCAAGGTTGTTGGATACCCTCCTCTTTGGGATAAAAGAGTTTATACTTGTTACCAGTAGTTTTAACACTCTTTTCTTCCGCTGTATTTGTATTGTTAAGGAAAGTATAATTATCTTGTACTTCTGTACTCTTGTACTATGATATAGTTAGATTCTATACGCTTTAAGGTAGAATCTTCATATTTGTAAACTTTAGTTAAGTTCCATTTCCAAAATCACTTTTCCAGAATTTAGCAAGTGATTAGAACTTATAGAGGTCCCGTGAATTATCTTGTTTAACCTTGTTAAACATAACCATCTTTAAAAGTTACAAAGGAATTTTTAAAAGGTACAATTCACCCCCCTCTTGTATATGAGAATCTAATTATTATTTTGATCCTAAATTTCGTATTATAGAGTATATCATACTCATACATACCATCCTAACAATTGGCATCAGAGCATTTGGTTCAATCTCAATTAATCTCCTGATTAGATTCAGAAGACAATTCTTGGAATTAAATCTTCAGATTCACACTTCCGGATTCATTTTTTTTCGAAATCTGTTTTTTAGAGTCATATAGCTCGGATTCAGTTTTTCTTAGAGATACTCTTGCTATATATTTTTCATTGTTTGGAAACTTTTTCTACTATCAAGTTTTTGTGGAAATACTTTTCTTAAAAATGGCAGGAATCAATGTTGGTTCCATAGAAAATCTCAATCCAACCAGATCACCTATATTTGATGGTAATGATTACAAATATTAGAGAGATAGCATGAAGACTTTCATTATCAACACTAGGGTTGAAAATTTTGTTATGCTTACCAGTGGATACAAAATTTCTGATAAAGAAGTAAGTGCCTTTACAAATCAAGAAAAGCATGAATATCAACTTAATTATAAGGTATGTAATACTTTACTTTGTTCAATTACTAGTAATATATATAGCCAAATTTCATCTTGTGAATAAACAAATTCTATATGGAAGAAACTAGAAGTTACTCACTTTGGAACTTCCAAAGTAATTGAGACCAGAAGGGCCATGCTTAGAGATGAATATCATGGTTTTAGTTTTCCTTATGGTGAACCCATTTTCAAAGTGCAACAGAGATTCATGACTATTGTGAATAGTTTACAATCAATGGGTGAAAAAGGATTGGATGATGAATCCCTTGTTGACAAGATCATCTACATCATGCCAAATGAGTGGGAATCTAAACGGACTACAATTGATGAAAATAGAAAGGTTACGTAGATTACCCTTGATGAGCTATTTGGAACTCTTCTTCAGCATGAGACTAGAATGAAGAGAGTTGCTGATATTGTGAAGAAGAAGAATGGAAATGGCAGTGTAGCTTTTACTACTACTTCCAATCATATGAAATCCAATACTCTTGAGTGAGTTACTAGATCTAGTTATAAGAAAGTTGTTATTCATTCTGAATCTAGTGTAAGTGAATCCTCATAAAATGAATTAGCAAATCTTTCTCGAAGGATAAAAAAGATAGATGGACAGAGGAACTTTCAATCCAGATATAAGAAGAAGGAAAGGAAAGACAAGAAAGATTCAGAAGTTACATGCTATGAATGCAAGAGAGTTGGACACATAAGACCTGATTTCCCTATGATCAAAAGAAAAGAAAGAAAGGAAAGTAATTTTGAGAAAAAAAGAAAGAAGTATTAAAAGTCTAAAGCTAAGAAAGTGTTGAAAGCTAATGACACATGGAGTGCTAGTGGTGGGGATTCTTCGGATGAATCTTCGGATTATGAATCTTCTAGACAGAAGAATCTTAGTCTTTTAGCCAGGCTACCTATTGACAATCATTGCTTGATGGAAAAGGTACACAATGCTGAATCAATGACCAATGTTTCTTTAAATTCTAATGATAGTAAATATTATAACTCTTCGGATGAATAATCTTCTTATGATGAAGATAATACTTTAAACACCTATGAAGAAGTTTCTAGGTTTTCCAAACACCTTGAGAATGAGAATTCAAAACTCATGAAAAAACTTGATAAGAAAAATTCTTGAATAATATTCTTACTAAGGAAATATCAGATCATTCTAAAGATCTTGATAAGAAAAATGCTGATTTTGAAAGTATTTCAAAAAATCTTGAGGAAGTAAGTTCTAAGAAGAATAAACTTTCTAAAGATCTAGAAAATGTAATTTTTAAGAAAAATGTTTTTGAACCTAGCTCTAGTTCAAAATCAAATGTTTTTTAAGACAAGAACTTAGTTATAAAACTCAAATCCGAAGTATTCTCATTGAGGAAGTGTCTGTCAAACTTTACCCTGGGTATAGAAAATTTTGATAAAATGTATTCACAAATCTGATCTTGAAGGAATACTTCTGGTTTTGGTTATACTGGTTCTAAACCACCTTTTAGAAACAACTAATTTGTTCCTCAAAGTGCCCCATTCTGCACTAAGTGTCAATATGGTGGTCACTGGGAAAAGAATTGTTCTCTAAAAAACCCAATCTTTAGGATTTCATAAAGCTTATTTTTCTAAGAAGATGTGGGTTCCCAAAATTTTACTTTCTGAGATTTCTAGATCCAAGCAAGTCTGGATTCCAAAAACCTAACTTTTTCTTATTTTCAGGAAAATAGGGAAAGTACCAACATCAACACATGGTACATGGATAATGGATATTCCCAAAATATGACTGGAAACAAAAAATATTTTTAAAGGATTATCAAGACAAAAATAGATATCATTATTCAATTCATAGGAACGCAAGATCAACTTGCTGATATTTTCACAAAATCTTTACCTACCGATAGATTTGAATACATTAAACAGAAGTTAGGAATGACAACTGTGAGGTAATATTCCTCCATTAACTTTCTATTGAACCAATCTCCATACAGTAATAAACTCCTTTTCATAGAGGGAGTACATCTATTGTTGAAGTTTTTCAAAACTTGCATAATAAAATTTTCATAGTTAGTTTTTCAAAATTTTAGTAATAAAATTTTCATAGTTGGTTTTAGAAATTTTCGTAATGGAAATTTTCATAATGGAAATTTTCGTAATGGAATGTTTGGTAATGGAAATTTTCGTAATATAAATTTTCGTAATAGGAATTTATGTACTCATAATTTTCGTAATAGAGTTTTGGTACTCAAACTTTTTGCAATAAAACTTTTAGATCTTAAGTTTTTTCATAGTAAGTTTTTCGTAGTGAGTTTTTTGTAGTCAAATTTTCTTCAAGAAGAATATCACCTATTACGAATAATATTCCTATCCAATCTGAAAGGTATGGTTTCTTTACTCAAGTTTTTGTAATCATTTTTATTTTCTGGTATTTTCTCTTGTATTTTAATTTTTCGGATTCGTTTTTCCTTAAATCTAAATGTTTTTCTTAAAACCTCAAAAGACCGAATTCAAGATTTCCTTGCAGGCATGTTTTCAACCGTCAGATTAGATCAGAGAGTTTCCCAACCATTAGATTGGTTTTGGAAGATGAAAGGTCACTTCTATCACCTATATAAAGGAACCCTGAAGGGCTATCCCACATTAGTTTTTCAAAGATTTTGTGTCTCCAAGCTCTACCTAAGTTCTTAAGCCCATTCCAAATCTCTCAAAGTTCCTCAGTCTGAATGTCTGCAGAAGCCCCTTCTCAGGATATGTCTTCATTCAAGCCAATCTCAGAGTGGCAGATATATATGGAGAGGTTGGTACACCTGAACCTTTTCAATAAGTATGATTCTCTAATTTCCAAAAACATCAAGCTCAATGGATGGGAAGATATATCCATTTCTTAAACTCGATATCAAGATGTGGTGTATCCGGACTTGCTCATAGAGTTTTATGAGTCAGTCAATTTTTTCAAGGAAGATAGAAGGGATAAGTTCTCCTTCAAAAGCTATGGGAAGATGCATGATTTATCCTATACCAAGGCGGCTATCCTGGTTGGAATACCCTATGAAGGAGAGGCATAATTTTTCTCTCATAAGTTGTCAGAGGTTCAGGGTAGTTTTGTTAAGGCAAAGGCTATGGAGTGCCTTGGTCTTTCTCATATCAACACTGCAAAAAAGATCTCCCATATTTCAACCAATAATCAGATTCTACAGCTTTGGGTACAAGGGTTTATCATAACGAGGAAGGGTGATAAGGATACCCTTAAGAAGAGTGACATGTATATTATAGATGTTTTGGTAAATCTAAGTAAGGTGAATCTCATGAGACATATCCTCATTACGATTCAGAACATCAAGAATGGAAATCTTAGAGCTCAGATCATTATGTATCCGGCATTTCTCTCTATGTTGATAGTCTGGTGCCTAGAATCTTTCAAAATCTCGTGTAGCTCCAAGTCGAGAAATTGCAAGGTGATGCTGATTAGTGATGACACCTTAAAGAGGATGAAAGTTGGCTTTTCCAAAGAGACAAGAGAATTCTATGATTTTATAGAGGAGGAGGTAGAACCCATTCTGCAAAATGTGGAAAAGGCTGATCCCTCAAAGAAGGTCGGTAAGAAAAGGAAGTTGAAGGAAGTGAAAGCTGAAGATAAAACCCCAAAATCAAAGGAAGTCCAATCTACACCTCCTAAACCCAAGAAACAAAAATCTTATCCAGATGAAGTGGTTAAAAAATGGAGGGAAGATAAGGAAAAGAGGAAATAAGGGGATCCATAGTTCGTCCTGGTCCTTGCTGAGGCTAAGGCCTTAAAAGAAAAAGCTACTGAAGAGCTTGAGAGGCAAGAAAAAGAGAAAAAGTAGAAGAATAAGATGACAGAGGCCGATATTTTCCAATCCCTTCTGAGGAATGCTGAAATTGCTTCCGAAAACATCCCAGTGCCGGAATATTTCCTTGTGGAACAATTGCCTGAGACTCTAGAAATAGGTTTATGTCACCAGAAAAGCAACAAGAGATAACTTTGGAGGAGAAGAAAGCTGAATAAGAAGTGAAAAAAGTTGAGATAAGTGGTAGCTATGATGATGTAATTAAGCAAGTTGAAGAATATCAAGATAAGGGAACCCCATCCAAAAAGTTGTCAATCCGGACTTCTCAAGCCGGATCCTCAAAAATTTCTACTCTGGGAGTTGATGAGAAAGGAGAAGAAGAAGAAGTGAACAATCTATCTGAAGAAGAAAGTCATAATCACGACTTTATCCAACCTAAGGATGTTGAAGTTGGAGCTGGAAAAGAGAAAGTGGATGAAGATAAGATTGTTCAACTTTCTGGAAGTGAGCATGAATCACCAGATGAGGAAGCCATACCGAAAACCAGCAAGGGTAAGAAAGTTCTTGTTGAAACCCCAACAAAAGATATTATCAGAAGGAAAGAAGATCGAGGAACTTCTAAGAGGATGTTGGTAGTGATAGAGGAAGAACCATCTCAAAGTAGAATGTATGATTTGAAGTCATCTGCCCTGGGACTTGATTTTGTGGTTCAGTCCCTAAAGAAGATGGTGGATACCATTCCGATCTTTCCAGCAATTGAGTCTAGATTCTAGATGCTTCAGTATAGTATGAATCAAAAATCAGACTCTGTATCTATGGTATTGGACAGATGTGTGAAGACAGAGACTGATCACAAAAATTTCCTGATCAACTATGAATCCCACAGGAAATCATGCAAGCACATGACCAAATGGTCTAAGAAAATTATTGAAGATATGGAAGATCTTGATCTGTTTCAGGAAGATATCAAAGAAGCTTTTGGTATCGAAGATTCCAAAATCAAAAATCTTTCAGACAGCCTTCATGAAAATCTAACCCTTGAACAAAATACTCGAACTCAACAGGTGAGAGATCTGAATGGGAAGCTTAACTCTGTTACTCAAAGCTGGAAGGGGGAAAGAGATCTCTGGATTGAGATTGAAGAGAAGCATGTAAAGCAAGATGAATTGCTAAAGGCACAGGAAGAGGCCATGAAGGCTCAGGCAGAGGTTCGGAAGGCTCAAAAATAAAATATAACAGCCTTGTAGAAGCAAGTAGGAGAGGACCATAAATAGTTGAAGAAGTTGAATACCATTGTCAAAATGCTAATTCCCAAGGAAAAAGAAACAAAATAGACCACTCCGATCTTTTGTTGTATTTTTTCCTTTGTACTAATATTTCCAATCGTAATGAAATTGTCGATGCTTTTCTTGTTTGTATGTCTTTACTAATATTTCAGGTACATTATTTCTTTTCCATTCCCTTAAACTCTTTTTAAAAATCACAAAGGGAGAGAAAGGAAAAAGAATTATAAAAGAGAGACGGAAAATCTAAAGGAGAAGACTTCTAAGTATAAGAAGATCATCACTAAGTAGGGGGAGTGATCATTATGAAGATTTCCTCATTCCAGAAATCTAGAATACGATCCTTAGAGTTCCAAAGCCTAAGGGGGAGTTAGTCATATTCACCATTATCCATAAACAAAGGGAGATAAGCTTTAATTTCATAGTTTAGAAATTTATTCTAAGTTCCTACATTATTTTTCTTAAGGATGTTTATGCTTTCCAAAAAGGGGGATATTGTTGAGTCAATAAGGTTTTCCTTATAACTATTCCATTCCTTCTTGTTTTGGAAATCACAAACACCTTATCTTAAAGCAAATCTGATTTTACCCTATATATTTTACGTCTATAAGGAAAATTTCCTTACCCAACGAAATCTAACCTTACCTATATTTTATTGCTCAAATCATAATTTTTCTTAAGTATAAAAATTGGATGCATATCTAAAAACTCGAAATTGTATAATACTTAGACATGAAGCATTCTGTTTTAGGATCTGAATTCCCTGTTATGAACTTTTCTGAAGTTCAACTCTGAATTCTGATTATGAACTTGTATAAAGTTCTAACTTACAAATTCTGATGATGAACTCTAATTAGGAATTCTCATTATGAATTCTGATGATGAATTCTAATTAAGAATTATTATTACGAATTCTGATGATGAATTCTGATTACGAATTCTCATTACGAATTCTGATGATGAATTTTGATTATGAATTTTGATTATGAATTCTGATGATGAATTTTGATTACGAATTCTCATTACGAATTCTAATGATGAATTCTGATTACGAATTCTCATTACTAATTATAATGATGAATTCTGATTACGAATTTTCATTAAAAAATTTGATGATGAATTCTGATTAATAATTCTTATTACGAATTCCTATAAAACAGAATCTGAATATCTTAGTACTACAGACTTCGAATTCATTTTTTTCCAACATTCTGAGCTTTCATTTTCTCCATTCCGAATATCGATTTTTTGTTATGCTCACACTTTTTCTATTAAAAAATAGTGTCGTGCTTTTAGTTATCAATTAACCATTGTTTGAGTGAAACGTGTACAGGTCCCTCCAAAATTGAAGGAAGAATATGACCGTTAGAGTAGGGAGCTGACCGTTGGAGCTTTGCCTACAAATAGGATCTCATTTGAAAAGAAGACACAACTTGAACACTAATCTTTGACATCTGTGCTTACATGCTGTTGAAGTGATTTATAGAGAGATATGCTCTTATAAACTCTCAATCTTTGTTCAGAGAGTTTGAACAGCTTGTTCAAACTTTTCCTTGTGCAAATTTTATTCGTGCGACTCTGATTGTTGTTCTATACAATCAAGGGCTTATGGGGATAGGAAGACGGAGGTTCCAACACCTTGAAGTTGACGGCTTCCTTGCTGAGGAAGACAGAGGTGCTGACTACCTGATAGTTAAGGGATTGCGGGGATATCAAGACAGACTCTGATCATCATTTCAAGGGCTTACCCTGGTGGGGGTAAGACAGACTTTCTTGAAAGTATAAATCAAGGGACATTTATCCAAGGTTGTTGGATACCCTTATTTTTAGGATAAAAGATTTTATACTTGTTACCAGTAGTTTTACTACTCTAATTTTCCAATGCATTTGTATTTTTAAGGAAAGTATTACTATCTTGTACTTCCTTAATCTTGTACTTTGATATAGTTAGATTCTATACGCTTTAAGGTAGAATCTTCATCTTTGTAAACTTTAGTTAAGTTCCATTTCTGGAATCACTTTTCCAAAATTTATCAAGTGATTAGAACTTATAGAGGTCTTGTGAATTATCTTGTTTAACCTTGTTAAACATAACCATCTTTAAAAGTTCCAAAGTAATTTTTAAAAGTTACAATTCACCCACCTCTTGTATCTGAGAATCTCATTCTTATTTTGATCCTACATTTGGTATTATAGAGTATATCATACTCAGACATACCATCCTAACAATTAAT
Organism: Viscum album; assembly: GCA_963277665.1. Taxonomy (NCBI): domain Eukaryota; kingdom Viridiplantae; phylum Streptophyta; class Magnoliopsida; order Santalales; family Viscaceae; genus Viscum; species Viscum album. The sequence continues at coordinate 392,403,907 of OY728155.1, forward strand.
CCATTTTTTAGTTTTCATTTATATTGGTCCTATAGTTTTTATTTTATAGGTTTTCTAAGACACGTACTTGAAATGTTTTTTAAGTTTCAAGTTGGTGGTTTTGAAAAATTATAAATTATTTTTCATCAACATTTTTTATGAAATTATTTTTATTTTCAACTATTTCTTATATATTTAATCCATGTTTTCAGTTTCATTCATATTTGTTCTATAGTTTTTATTTTATAGTCTTTCAAAGACACGTATTTGAAACATTTTTAAGTTTCATGTTGGTGGATTTGAAATATTATAAATTATTATTTATCAACATTTTTTACAAAATTCTTTTTATTTTCAACAATTTCTTATATGTTTAATCCATGTTTTAGGTTTCATTTATATTGTTTTTATATTTTGTATTTTATAGTCTTTCAAAGTGACGTACTTGAAACAGAATCACACATCGGAAATGTAGAATATTCTATGCAGGAAAGAGGGAAGCTGAACCCCACATCGAGAGTGCAGAACGATTTCCGGGGCTAGCCCTTTTATAAAAGAGAGCTCTGAGTGAGGGTGTCTATCAGAATCCGGACTGCTTTAACGGCATAAATTTTGGATATTAAATAGAAGATAAATTCTACAGATTTTTTTGTTATATATATATATATATTTAAAAAACAAAATAAATAATAAAAATTTTAAAAATAAAAAAATAAAATAAAAATTAAAACTTTCTGTAGGATGCATGAACGGGGTTTACACATCCTTTATTAAGTTTTTACAGGATGCATGAACCCTGTTCACGCATCCCAGACTCAGCAGAAGATGCGTGAACGGGGTTCACACATCTCAGACCACTTTTTAAAAATATTGAAAACCCTATCCCTTTTGTAAAAAAAAATATTTAAAAAACCCATTTAAAATGAAAACCCTACCAGAGAGGTGGTAATGAGAAGGGGTGAGCGTTAGGTGCGTCAAACTAGGGTGTCGAGAGGTTGAAGACGACGATCATGCAGCATGCTGGCTTGGAATGTTCAAACTTGCGATCGATGGGATTGAGCGAACAACTGAGATCAGTGGGAGGCGAGATAGGATGGCGCAAATCATCGAACGACTTGATTATATGGCTCTGGTTTGATCTCAAAGAAAAAACTACATCCCACACAAAATTTCCATGCCTTCCTCCCTTTGGTATAAAATCCATTTTGTGGATGCTACTTTCTCGAGCCAGTAATGGGGATGAAAACCGTACCATCTGTATCTTCTCCACCCAGTGGGCCTTGTCCCACCTACAATCATGTGCACCCACATGATTAATCACCTATGGCCCTATAGACATGCCCAACCATCCCCTTATGGGATCTATGCTCCCCCGCTGGTCTACTAGTTGGTGTGGTCGACATGGTCTCACATGTGCCTTTGTTGAATCGACCCAGCTGGCTGGTGGGCTAGCCATATTTTTTTAGCTATGTGTGAAAATAGAGACTCTTAACTAATAAGAATAAAATTATTAGTAAAATGTAGAGTACCTGATATATCTCTTTAAATACCATTCCTTTATCTATGACCTCCTCCATGTATTACTCCATCGTTTGGAATGGTTCTTAAATCTTTGGTGGCAAAGTGGGAAATGCACAAATATCAATTCCAACACCTATGAAGCCCATTTAAGAGATCCTGTTAAGGAGATAGAATTTATAGGATTTTCCCTTGACCAATCCCATGCTGATATCCAACAACGTAAGAATGAGGGAAACCATTTACTGGAGAATTTCAAGATCATTTAGTTCACGACCATAAAAACATCCCATGAAAGTCCCACCATCACACACCTTACTCTTTGGGAGTTTCATGGTGTATTAAAGGGATATATATATCAGGAATCTAGAAAGATTAATTTTTACATTTTTTGTATATAATAATAAATATATCTTCATCATATTATTGTTACTTTCTAATTTTTTTTTATTTTTAATATACAAAATCAAGATTTATATTTTTGGTTAATATTAAAATTCAATCAATCAATTTATGAATTAATAGATTTTTGAAATAAGTAATATTTTAATAAAATATTATTATTAAATAATTTTTATCAAATATAAATCATGATATAATTTTTATGAAGTAAAATGTAATTTTTATAAGTGTTCGAAAATTGTCATAGTCAAAAAACCCATCATTTATTAATAAAATGTGATTTTATTTTAAATGTAAAAATTCACATATTTATAAAATTATTTAGATAAAATGAATTTTATTTTTCAAATTAGAAAATTGAAATTATCCAATGGTAAATTTTTATTAATTTTCTAAAGCAGTCAAATTTTAGGGTTGTTGGACTCACATATTTTGATAATCCCAAATCATGTTTTGATAATCCCAAATCATGTTTTTATAATCCCAAATATTGTTTTCATTTAAGTGAGAACCATGTTTTATTTTTATACTAATTATGTTTCATTAATGTTTCCTGTTTTTATAGAGTAATATTCATATACTCTCAATCTCACTGCTTGATTGGTTAAGCTTACAGTGCAGAATTTATCTAAGTACAAAGGTCACCGATACAAGGTCACCGATACAAAGGTCACCAATACAAAGGTCACCATTACAAAGGTTCCTGATACAAGGTCACTGGTACAAAGGTCACCGATACAAAGGTCACCATTACAAAGGTCACTGATACAAGGTCACCGGTACAAAGGTCACCGATACAAGGTCACTGTTACAAAGGTCACTGATACAAAGGTCACTGTTACAAGGTCACTGATGCAAGCCTACTGTTGATGGTCACCACTAAAGGTTACCTATGGAAGGTTATAGTTGTAGGTTGCTGATGTTCACCTACTGTTGAAGCCTACCAATATGAAGGCTACCGTTACCATTCTACCAATACCCTTCATCAAATTCTTGATATTTTTCTAACGGTCATATTTTCTAACTTTAATGCTTCTGACTTAATTAATATTTTCTGTAGACATATCTGGAGACCATATCTTGACAGTATGAGGTATGAGAAATATTGCACATGATGTACGTACTCCTATTGTCAGACCTCAAATATGAAATAAAAATACCAAAGAAAATTAAGATATATATAGAGGCACAGAGAAAAACAAAAAAACGCAGTGAAGTTCACATGTCGAATGCATAAGGAAGAAAAATGCATTACTAAAGAAAAAGAAAAATAACACTCCAGTGAATATACTGAAAATCCAAAAGCTTCACAAAGATCTTTTTGAAGAACATATTCAAGGCTGTACTGTTGTGGTTAATAGAACCCTTGTACCAATAAGTTTAACATCTCAGTACCTAGAATCCATTACTGAAAGTCGCGACACTCTGTTTTTTGAGGCGACTTGCAAAGAAATACAAAACAATAATTTCCTCAACTCCAAGAAGTCCAGAGCTGATCTTCAAACACACAGAGAATTATAAACTCCATCCTAATTTCTCTGGCTCTACTGTGTTCCTTATTTTACATTTCTGAGCAATGTGTGTTTGTTAGACACACACTATCTCATGTTCTTTAACTGGGGGATACTGAAAATATCCACTCAAAATTCTCTCACCTTTTTTTCCCATGCATAACTGTGGAAAAATCCTTTTTTGGATTGTTTGCTTGTTTTCCCACATATAACTGTGGTAGAGGTTGTAGAACCTGGACCGTTTGTGAAAACTATTGTAAACCTCGATACAAGTTGTGTATCAAGTTTTTATACAAACTACTTGGTGGCAGGTGATCAACAAGTGGAGAGGATTAGGTCTCGACTTGATATTGAACCTCTTGTTTATATTGTTGTGCTAATCCTCATATACTCTATTTTATTTTATCTGTTACTTATATTTTTCAAAGAAAGAAAAATGTTTTTACATTCTCACTAATAGTTAGTTTTGGTTAGTGTGTATATATTCTTAATTCAGTAAACCTGTTTCAAATGTTGAATTAGTGATTTCATTGATTCAACTGAGGACTAATCAACCTTAGAGAAACTTGTTGAGCAATAAAATATATATATCTCAACTGCCTTAATTGACTGGGCTGTTTTGAATTGGGGGATTTTTATCAAAAAAAATTTAATAGAAATTTTAATTAGAACTCAATTCACCCCCCTCTTGAGTATCCACTCCGACTAACATTTGGTATCATAGGATAATATTTTAAAGTGTTCAAATTCTTTTCAACTGTGATTTTAGTTGTATCTTAAAGATCTTAAAATTTCTGTAATATCTAAATTTTTAGTTCTTTAAATTCTAAGTAAATATGGAAAATAGAGTTGAGGGTGTTGCTACTATCAGGACACCTTTTTTTAATGGTAATAACTATTCTCAGTATAAATTAAAAATGAAAATGTATCTAGAGAGAATGGGACGTGAAATCTGGGACACGAATTGAAGAACAACATGTATTGCCTGCTACTGCTAGGGACACATGGTCTCAATTTACTAAATCCACATATAATAATAACTATAAAGAAATGAATGCTTTGTAATATTCTATAGGTGATGAGTAATTCAATAGAATATCTTCTTGTAAAACTGCATATAAAATTTGGGATACTTTAACTATTTCTCATGAGGGAACAACCAATGTTAAAGAAATGAGATTAAATACATATACTATTAAATATGATAATTTTAAAATGAAGCCTGATGAACTTATTTCTGAAATGTATCTTAGGTTCAATGAAATAGTGAACACCATGAGTCTTCTTGGAAGACCAATGGACAGCAAGGACCAAATCATGAGACTGCTTCGATGCCTACCTGACAGATGGAGGGGAACTTCTGTTTCTATTCGAGAATCTTGTGACATAAGCAAGATACCAGTAAAATAAATAATTGGAAAGATTATGATTTATGAATAAGAGATTAAGGTGAATCAAGAAGTAGATGAATAACCAAGGAAGAAGTCAGTAACATTCAAGACTACTACCTCAAAGAGAAAAGACAAAGAAAAAGTTCAAGTTCATGTAGATAGTTCCACTAGTGAAGAGTCAGATTCATACATCGATGATGAGATGGATCATATAGCAAGAAGGTTCAAAAAGTTATACCGAAAGAAGAAATTATTTAGGAAGTTAAACTACAAGGGAAAGTATGATAGTAAAGGAAAATTCAAGAAAGACAAAAAAATGGAATGGAAATTCAAATGAAATAATATTCTATGAGTGCAAATGAAAAGGTCATGTGAAGGAAGACTGCCCCAAGCTGAAATTTAAGAAGAAATATGAAGATAAGGGAAAGGGTTATAAAAAGGATATGAAAGCTACTTGGAGTGCTTTAGAGGACAGATCCAATGGGTCTGATGTTTTTGATAGTGAACAGAACAATCATGCCAACTTATGTTTCATGACAGAAACATTTGAGGTAACACTTAATTCTCCTATACATAATGCCTATTATTCTGCGAATAAGATTGAATAACATAATTATGAGGATATGACTAAGGATTAAATATTTTAATATTTTGAAATGCTTGAGGATACCTTTAATGAGGTCAAGGGAAAATATAAATCATTAAAGAGACAACATTCTTTAAATGAAAATTATAAGTCTGATTTGGATATTGAAAAATAAAAATGTGCCCAGCTATTAAAAGAAAATACTGAACTCAAATTATCAAATAATAAATTAAAGAGAGATCTTGAGAAGTTTACTACTAGTAGAGATACCTTGACTCAGTTTCTAGGAAAAAAATTACACCAAAATATACAACTGTTCTACAATATCAACTAGGACAGAGAAGGATCATTAAAACTAAATTTATTCCAAAATATGGACAATTCACAGCTAATTCAATTTATGGACCATTTCTTGAAAAAAAAATTCTCTAAAGGACCAAACAAAGAGTTTATGTCTCAAAATATATCTGCTGATTATAGGAAATATGTGAGACAAGTATGGGTTCCCAAAGTTTTACTTGCTAACCTCTTTGGACCCAAGAAAATCTGGGTACCAAAGTTTCCTCATGCCTAATATATTTTGCTGGGATGTTACCTAAAGAGTTCCTGTAAAATTTTGTGGTACATGGACAGTGGATGTTCAAGACATATGATAGGAGACTACTCATGCTTTAGGAGCCTAATCAATGTTGATGGTAGACATGTAACTTTTGGTGATAATGCTAAAGGGAAGATCGCCAGCTTATGCCAGATTGGTAACCCTAATGCTGTATTAATTTCAAAATCACTTTTTGTTGATGGGTTAAAATATAATCCATTGAGCATCTCTCTGTTGTGTGATGATGGTTTTAATGTCCAGTTTGGAAATTATGCATGTAATGTTTTTAATTCAAAAAATGATTTAGTATTCACTTCCTGTAGAAATGAAAATGTGTATGATTTTTATTTAAATTCCTTAGACAAAAAATGGTTCTTGCTTAAATGCTTTTCTTAAGGAATCCTAGTTGTTGCACAGAAGACTAGGACAATGAAATGTGAACTCACTTAGAAAACTGATTAGGAAAGGTTTATTTAGAGACCTACCTAAATTGAAATTTCCTCTAAAAAAAGTGTGTAATCCTTGTCAAAATGGAAAACAACACGAAGTTTCCTTCAAACCAAAGAAAGAAGTTTCTACTTCTCAACGGATTGAGTTGGTTCACATGGACATGTTTGGACCATCAAGAGTTTCAAGTTTTAAAAGGGAAAAACTATTTTTATGTTCTTGTAGATGATTTTTCTAGGTACACTTGGGTATACTTTCTAGCTCACAAAAGTGAAGCTTGTTCTTATTTTATCAAATACTCCAAGTCTGTTGAAAATATTAGTGGACTTAGGATTAAGACCTTGAGAAGTGATCATGGTCATGAGTTTGAAAATCAGGAGTTTGAATCTTATTTCTCACACAATGGCTATAATCACAATTTCTATGCTCCTAGAAAACCTCAACAAAATGGATTCGTAGAAAGAATAAATAGGACACTTCAAGATATTGACTAAACTATTCTCAGTGAGTATAATCTATCTATTTACTTTTGGGATGAAGCTGTAAATACATCTTGTTATACCATCAATAGAGTCTTTATTAGACCTGTTCTTAAGAATACCACTTATGAATTTTGTAACAATAGGAAGCCTAAGGTTAAATAATTCAGAGTTTTTGGCTGCAAAGTCTTTATTCTTAACACTAAGGACAACCTTGACAAGTTTTCCTCCAAAAGTGATGAAAGAATTTTCCTAGGTTACTCAATTTTGAGTAAATCTTATTGAGTATTCAATAAGAAAACAAAATGTGTGGAAGAGTTAGTTCATGTCAAATTTTATGAGACTAATCCACATGAACCCAAAACATCTCTTGAATATATTGAGGAAGATATGTTAATTCTGGACCTTAATGATAATGATAGTGAAACCCCTGTAAAAGTAACCAGTTCTAGGAATCTTCTAGAATCTGCAACTGTTGAGTCCGAACCTATAAACATCCATGAGGAGTCTAGTTCAACTCTTTATACAGGTATTATAACTCTCAAGAATCATCATTTAGATGATGTATTAGGTGATTTAAATAGAGGGACAAAAACTAGAGATTCTCTGAGAAACCAGGTTGAACATCAAGCTTTTCTTTCACAGCTTGAACCCAAAAATATTAATGATACTATCAATGATAAATTTTGGGTGATGGCTATGCAAGAAGAATTAAATCAATTTGAAAGAAACAAAGTCTAAGAACTAGTTGAAATACCTAAGGAAACTTTGAAAATAGGCACTAAATGTGTTTTTAGGAACAAAGTTGATGAGTCTGGAAATATAGTTAGAAACAAAGCTAGGTTAGTTGCACAATGATATAGTCAAGAGGAAGGAATATACTATGAGGAGACCTTTTCACCTATAGCTATGTTAGAGGCCATTAAGATACTACTTTGTTATGTAGCTCATCTAAATTTTAAACTTTATCAAATGGATGTTAAGAGTAATTTTTTAAATGGGTACATAGTTGAGGATGTGTTTGTTGAACAACCTCCTGGTTTTAAAAATACCCACTTTCCAAATCATGTTTTTAAAATTTAAAAAGCTTTATATGGTTTAAAGAAAGCTCCAAGATCTTGGTATGATAGGCTCAACTCTTTTCTTATTTCAAAAAGTTTTACTAAAGGAATAGCTGATCCTACTCTCTTCATTAAAAGAATTTCCAAATATGTTTTGATAGTACAAATTTATGTAGATGATATAATTTTTGGATCTTCTAAAAATTATTTATGTACTTATTTTTCAAAAATAATGAAAAATAATTTTGAAATGAGTTTAATGGGAGAAATTAAATTTTTCCTTGGATTTCAGATTTTTCAAAATAAAGATGGTATTGTTTTAAATCAAAGTAAATATGTTAAGGAAATTTGAAACATTTTGGTTTGGATTTTAGTAAAGGTATTGATACACCTATGAGTACCACTTGCAAGTTGGATGCTGATGAAAATGGTGAATTAGTGGATCAAACCAATTACTGAGGTATGATTGGGAGTTTACTCTATCTTACTGCTAGAAGACCTGACATTATGTTCAGTATATGCGTGTGTTCTCATTTTCAATCCAATCCCAAAGATTCTCATTTAAATGTTGTGAAAAGGATTCTGCAATCACATATAAGGACTGCATCCTGGTCTGCAAAGAAGGATGCATGGATTAGGGTCTGCTTCGTACTAATCCTCTGGAGGGTTCATGTGACTATTCCCCATTGAAGTCATACTACTCACATAACCTCGAAGGGTTCTTGCGATGGAATCCCTAAGCATGAATAGGTCTGCTCATTAATTTTTCATATACTATGTAATAAGTATATGGGGAACCATATGAGGCCGACATGGTCATACATTCGAAAAGTTCATGAGGGCATCATTGGCGTGAGACACCCATATCGGGGACTATCTATCTCAGCCATCAAAATCGATAGATTCCATTCTGTGTGATCATGGGTTTGAAAAAACCGGAATACCTCATGATCATGTAGTTTTCATGTATTTAATAGAGGATCCCATGATGGTTTCTTCATCATGCCCAGGGCTTGCGGGAGGTATTCTCATGCCAAGATAATCATGTCCAGGGCTGCATATTATTTCTACAAGACAAGTACGCTCGCAGTATTCATGATATCTGGGTTCACATATTCATTGGTGAATATCTTTGGGCACCAGAATGGGTGCCTCGTGCATTCCAGGACTCACATCTCATGAGGTTCTATAGCTCGTGTGATTGCATGATCTGAGGGGAAGCCTTGCAGGAGGTATCAAGAGCATTCGAAGGGGTCCACTATGAGATCACATGATCATATGAAGATCATGATATGGGTTATTCTGAATACATCTTATGGAACATTCTCCTGAGGGTGGGGGCCTCTTTTATTACCTAGAGGTGATCCCTGATGGCGGTGGCTGACAACTCTATTGATTTAGTGTTTTCCTCTCCACTACCCCTTGTATTTCAGAGCTCTCTCCCCTCTCCCCCTTATATGTATTTTTATAAAGGGAATGGGTTTATATTGGTCACGTGAGTCCGAGGTAGGTGACACTTTTTATGGGATGAAGGATGTGTTTTCATTGTATCGCATGTCCTTCCCTTGCGATGGCGTCGCGTGACTTTCAAAAATCCAAATTAAATCGAATAAAAATTTGTGGAGGCGGAAGGGGTTCGTGGTCATAAAATGTATTTCAAAAACCTGTCAGTTGTCTTTATCTTAGTCACATGATCAAAGGGTGATCATGAGATGAATTCAGGTTCATCTGGAGGCACTCCTGGAAGACTGGTAGAGCTTTCAGTGGCTTCTCCCAGTTGTCCTTAGTTTGGTCACATGATCAAAAAATGATCATGCGACGACTTCAAGTGCTTTCAGGGAGTCTTCTGAGAGGACACTAGAGTTAGAGAAGGTCTCGGTTGATTACTTTGGACTTTTTTGGATGTTAACAAATTACCAGAGAGGTGGTAATGATAAGGGGTGAGTGTTATGTGTGCATCGAACCAGGGTGTCGAGAGGTTGAAGACAACGATCATGCAACAGTTAGGCTTTCCCTGTTCGAACTTGCGATTGATGGGATTGATCGGACAACTGAGATTAGTGGGAGGCGAGATAGGATGGTGCATATCATCAAACGACTTGATTATATGGATCTGGTTTGATCTCAAAGAAAAAACTACTTCCCACACCAAATTCACATGCCTTCCTCCCTCTGGTATAAAATCCATTTGGTGGCTGCTAATTTCTTGAGCCGGTAATGGGGATGAAAATCGTACCATCTGCATCTTCTCCACCCAGTGGGCCTTGGACCACCTAAATGCATGTGCGCTCACATGATTACTCACCTATGGCCCTATAGACATGCCAACCTTCTTCTTATGGGATATATGCTCCCCAGCTGGTCTACTAGTTGGCCTAGGCTGACTCCCTTGGGTGTGGTCGACCTGGTTCCACATGTGCCTTGGTTGAATCGACCCAGATGGCTGGTGGGAAAGCCATATTTTTTCATCTATGTGTGAAAATAGAGACTCTTAACTAATAAGAATAAAATTCTTAGTAGAATGTCGAGTCCCTGATATATCTCTTTAAATCCCATGCCTTTATCTATGACCTCCTCCATGCATTACTCCATCGTTTGGAATGGTTCTTAAATCTTTGGTGGTAATGTGGGAAATACACAATTATCGATGCCAACACCTATGAAGCCCATTTATCAAATCCTATTAGGGAGATAAAATTTATAGGATCTTCCCTTGACCAATCCCATGCTAATATCCAACAACGTAAGCACGACCGAAGCCATTTACTGGAGAAGTTAAAGATCATTTAGATCACGACCATCAAACCATCCCATGAATGTCCCACAATCACACACCATACTCTTTGGGATTTTCCTGGTGTATTAAAGGAATATATATATATCAAGACCCTTGAAAAATGAATTTGTACATTTTTTTGAATATAATAATAAATATATTTTCATCATATTACCGTTACTTTGTAAATTATTTTTATTTTGAATGCAACAATTCAGAAATTATATTTATTGTTAATATTAAAATTCAATCAATCAATTTATGAATTAATGGATTTTTGAAATAATTAATATTTTAATAAAATATTATGAATAAATAATTTTTTTCAGATAAAAATCTTTATGTAATTTTTATGAAGTCAATTGTAATTTTTATAAGAGTTTGAACATTGTCATCGTCAAAAAACCCATCATTTATTAATAAATGGTGATTTTATTTTAAATGTAAAAATTCACATATTTAGAAAATTATTTAGATAAAATGAATATTATTTTTCAAATTAGAACATTAAAATTATCCAATGGTAAATTTTTATTAATGTTCTAAAGTAATCAAATTTTAGGGTAAAAATTAAATATCGTATAAATATACTTTCAACATTATGACATCATAATGAACCAAAAGTTATGTAATAAATATTAGAAATGGCATAAAATAATAATATATTTTTTCTAGTTAGAAATTTGTGATTTTATGTTTATTTTATTTATTTTTTAAAGCCGTTATGAATCCTCCAAAACATATAATATATTTTAAGGTTTTAAAATCCATTCTTTATGAGTGTGACTCACCTCCACATAAGAAAAGAAATTATTTTATTATTTTTAGACCTTGAAATTATAAAATAATTAGAAACAATCCCATTTGAAAGAAACCATGGGCAAAAACATGGGATGGTTTGTGGTTTTGATATTTTATTATGTAGATTCCAAAACCTAAATAATAAATAAATCATCCCCTTTTCCTATATAAACTAACCCATGATCCAATTTATCTTCCATAAAAATCCTTTCAACATGACCATACTCTTCCCTCCACTCTTTAGAGTCCTCCCAAGGCACCCCCAAGCTTTCAAGAAGCCCCTCCCAAGCTTCTGAAGTCACTCACTCAAGTAAGGGGCCTTCCTCCCCTCTTTTTAATTCAAGAAAATTCGTTGAAATTATTATTCTTAATTTCAATTTATTACATTTTTATTAATTTATAATAATTACCTTACAGTCCAATTTATTTTGTATTAATGAGATATCATTCAGATGCTCTCATTTTGACCATTACCTATGTCATTACTATGCTGAAATTCTATAAGGTATCTTCCACTCTCCTCTTTTTATCATGCACTTCTTTTTGTTACATCTCAAATCTCCATATGATTTTATTGGGATATGTTATTACATATCCCCTTACTTTCCTTGTGATGGGTAAATGATTATATCGACCTTTAACTCTTATTAGTCCTCCAATGATCCTTTATGTACATCTGTTACAATGCTGAAATATAGTAAAGATTCATTTCCATATTCATGATTCTTCTTTACCTTATGCCTTGAATTTCTAATTTATAATGTTGTTATACATTTTTTTCATGTCCCTATTACTATCCATTTTATGTTTATGTAATGAGATACCCATTTCTCTCTCATCAAACCATTTTTATTAATCTTTAAGTGATGTTGTTATGCTATCAATATGTCATCGCAATTTTCCATGCCAGAAAAATTGTGTAGTGAATACCGTACCCATTTTCTATCAAGGGTGTTCACCTTTATCAACATATAATTTGTTCCTGGGGACTTAAATGTGTGTATTCCACATTCCATGATCATGGAATAAATTATGATGATGAATTAATATATGTTGTATGATCTATGTGATACACTTAATCATGAGAATGAAATGAATATGATGGGTGTTCCTAGATAGCGCTCTAATGAATTGGGTATTGTTTTGTATCATGATATGTCATGTTCAGATATGGAGTTAACCTTATTCATTTATAGAAATTTTTACACCATGATTTCTTGGTGGTTTTATCCTTGAACCTATTTGTGATTCTGTGTTTTAAGTTGTTGCCACATTTCCCATGTTATGATTATCATTCTATATCATGCCCAATAGTTCATGTTCCTTTTATTACTCATTTATATACCTATTTTATAACATATATCACTTATTCCATGTTTATTTCCTTACTGGTATTTATATCTCTCCCCTTTTTTATGTATGTCCCTAGGTTATCACATGCAATTTTAATTTTGAAGGAGTATTTTGACCATGTTAAAGATTTTATCAATTAAGATATTGTATTCCCTATTTTATGTTGTTATGTAGTGTATATAATTCTAAAAGGCACTATACTAATAGATAATATGGGTTATATTAAGTGTATTATTATGTTATAAATCAAGTATTAATGTAAAATAAAGAGCAGAGTTGTTATAGTTGGTATCAGACAAAAATTTTAGTTATTTTTGGGATTAGGATTAGAAAACTCTAGAAAAATACTTAGGGATAAAACTAAGTACAAGAAAAAAACATAAATTTAATTTAGTATATATTAAGTAATTTATCAAACAAATAAATCCATTTCTGGATACTATAAGTTGACATGGTTATTGCACAAATTCATTTTGTAGTGACAACTCTGATAAGATGTTTTGGGTCTTACTCAATGTAGCCTGGTACAAGATAATAGGCCTTACTACACACCTAGTTTAACACTCTTGTGGGATATGCATTTTTAAATTCATAATCTTATTATAAAACATTATCAAGGGAACAAAAATATTCTCATAAGAATATATGTTAGGAAATATATTATGGATAACATAGATTAAGGCCTAGAAATTTATAATTTAAGAAAATAAATGAAATTTATGAGTTATCCATTTAATGTTATTGGATTCCCCATTATGTTTAATATTTTAAAAATACTCATCCATACTCTTTTCATTTATTCTATCCAATGGATGTAAATAGGAGGAATCAGGTAAACAATCAATGCGATGAGAAATGTGATGAATACCCCAACAAGATTCCCAACCTGATGGGAGTCCGAATAATGAACATTATGATGATACACTCTTATATAACTTAGGTTATGAATTGAAACTTGGATTAATAAGAGATCCCAAACCCCCCTAAGATAGATCAAGACACAATAAAGATTTTCATACAAAATTGGACTTTTAGTTTCAATAGATCATTTGATCCCTTAATCACAGTATAATGGATCAACTCCATTGAGAAGATATTCTGTATAATTCAATGTTATGATTAAGAGAATTACCTATTATATGTTTATCATAAGGATGGAGAAGATGATTATTGGTGGTCCTTGATCAATAAAATGAAGCATGAGGAATAGATCAAAGCAATAGAGTGGAAATAATTTCCAAAAATGTTTTTTGATAAATATTTTCCTTATACTCTCTGACTTAAAATATAAAAGGATTTCCTTGACTCAAGCAAAAAGATAACGCATCTATAAGGGTGTATGAGAAAAATGTCACAAGACTTGCATGATACACCTCTAGCTTTATTGTTACCCCAAAATCCAAGGTTGACTTCTTGTTTGGGGGGATAAAACCTAGTTTGAAAAATCCCTGGAAATCCATGACCTTGATATCCATGAGGATATTGTCTGATGTTACCTCAAAGTTGAAAAAGATATTAGTGAATATCAAGGGTATCATGGGAATAATAAGCATAATGTGGAATTAAATTGTAGTGGTCCAATGGATAAATTGAATGGTTCTAATAAATTTCAACATCCCACTTTTCAATGGTGTGGAAAGAAGCACCCCAAAAATTGCATAAGGGGAATAAAGAAATGCTTTAGGTGTGGGAAAGAAAGATACCTAGATAGTAATTGCTGAGAAAAACCCCACTAATGAAATTGAGGAAATGAATGATCTAATAAACCCTTATAACATTGTTAATTGATTTAACTATAAATAACCGAGGAACTTTTCAAACTAATTCCCCAAGACAAGGGTTTTTAGAGATATGAAACGACCTCCAAGGAAGAAAGGTTGAGATTTTTTCCATCAAAACCGCTGAGGTGGATCCTGATAATAAAGTGGTGATAGGTAAACATATTATTCATTTAAGAATAGAAAATTCACCTTTTATTATGGTTCTATGAATTCCTTCATATCACAAAATTTTACTAGAACTATTCAAACACCACCACAATGTATGGAAGTAGATATGTCTGTGAAAATGGAAAACAAAGAAATTATTTAATCCCAAGTATATATCTCCTCCCCTGTCAAAGTTTGTGGGATGAAATTTCTATAGAACCTTGTGATACTTAATTTGGTGTAATTTTTTTCAATTCTAGGCATGGATTATATTTCCATATATAGAGACAACATAAAATGATGTAAGAAGAAAATCGCTATCCATATTGTGAATCTACACCCGATTCGGTACAAGTGAAAGGAAGAGGATTAATCTTCTTTAGCACCATCATCTCAAGAAGGGATATTATTTCCTTATGATCAAGCATATGTTTCTCAAATGATTGAGTCTAAGGAAATAACCATCATTTAAGACATTTCTATTGTAAGGGAATTCAATAATGTGTTTCCCAATGGATTTTATGGTCTACCTCATAGCTGAGAGGTTGAATTTGAAATCGATCTTATACCTAGGGAACTTACATTATCCAAGACCCCATATACAAAGGATTTTGTGGAACTTGAGGAGATAAATAAACAAATACAAGAGAATTTGGATATAGGGTTCATACACCCAAGTGCATCACCATGGGGTGCACTAGTCCTCTTTGACAAGAAGAAGGATGGGTTAATGTGAGTTTTCATTAATTATCATGAGATAAACAAAACCAAGATAAAGAAAAAGTATCCTCTTCCTTGTATTTATGACTTGTTTGATAAACTATGTGGAGCACAATACTTCTACAAGGTGGATCTTCTATTGGTATATTATCAAGTAAGAGTGAAGAAGGAATATATCCCCCAAACCACTTTTCATAAAATTTATAGGCACTATGAGTTCATAGTTATGAAATTTGGAATTAGTAATGATCCAAAAATATTCATGGACTTTAGTAATAGAGTCTTTATAGATTAACTTTTTTATAGTGTTTATTGATGATATTCTAATATACTCCAAAATCAGGGAGGGGAATGAGGAGCATCTTAGCACTATGCTAAATATCATACAAAAGGAGAATCTTTATGCTAACTATAGAAAATGTGAGTTATGGTTGAAGTAAGTATCTTTCTTGGGGAATATCATAACAATCAATGTGATATTTTTAGGCCCTTCAAGGATGGAATAAATTGAAGGATGGTTGATGCCAAAATATGTGATATATATCTGTAGTTTACTTAGGTTAGGTGGGTATTATCACTGATTTGGGAGAAATTTACTATGATTGGTCAACCCTTTTACAAAGATAACTTGGAAGGGAGTCAAACTTTTATGAAATGGTGAATTTGAAGAGATATTCATAGACTAAAAAATTAGGCTCATCATTGTGCCTATAATCACACTACCCACAAGTGGAGAACTCATTATAGTATTTAATGATGCTTAGAATAAGGATTTGGTGGTGTGTTAATGAATAATAACAAGTTAGTAGAATATTATTCAAGGAAGTTGAAAGTTAATGAGAAAAACAATTTCACACATGATATATAGTTGGTATCTGTGATCTTTGTGTTGAAAATTTGGTGGAATTCTCTCTATGGGGAGAAGTCTGAGATATATATGGATCAAAAAAGAATCAATTATATATTTGCATAGAAATAGATGAATATGAACCAATGAATATGGTTAGAGATGATGAAGGACTATGACTAATCAATCCTATACAATCATTTTAAATCAAATAAAGTGGAGGATTATCTAAGTAGAAAGGATCCACCATATTTATCAATGATGAGAATTGAGAAGGATCCAATCCTATTAGACCTACAAAGGATAGAAATGAGAATCATAAAGGAAGAAACATAATAAATACTTTCACCAATCATTTCTAAAATGTATCTTTTGGAAATAATAAAGGATTATCAAAGAAATGATGTGGAAATTTAGAAGAAGGTGGAATCCATGAGAAAGGGAAATTCATCAGAGTTAAAACTTAATGAAGAAAGAATTGTGAAATTTATTTTATGACTATGTGATCCATCAAATCCTAAGTTAATGAAGAATCTTTTGGATGATGCACATATTTCAACATTCTCTATTCACATAGGAATCTCAAATATGTATCAATGTCTCTATGAGAAATATTATTGGGACAATATGAAGAATGAGATCGCTAAATATACATCAATGTGACTAGTATGAAAACAAGTGAATGCTAAAAGTAATAATTATAAGGTGATGATGTAACCATTCCCATACCAACATGGAAATGGGAGAACATCATCATGTAATTTTTCATCGTACTTCTAAAGACATCCATTGGAAATAATGTTATATGGGTTATTGTGGATCATCTTACAAATATTGACCACTTTATCACATTTTGAGAGGAATTATCATTAGATAAACTTGAATTATGGTAAGGAATCATGGAGTACCACTATCAATTTTACCCGATTGAGATATGAGATTCACCTCCATGTTTTGTAAAAGTCTTAAACATTCCCTAATCACTAAGATGAACTTTAGTATGACCTATCATCCTCAAACTGATGGCCTATCTGAGAAGACTATTTATACACTAAAAGATATATTGTGAGTATCTTCTTTGAAACTAAAAGGAGGATGGGATCATCATATTCCTCTTTTCAAGTGATTGTATAGAAATAGTTTCCACTCAAATATCCAAATGGCTCGCTATGAATCCCTTTATGGGAAGAGGGACAGGACACATCCATTTTGTGATGAATATGTGGAATGAAAACTTATAGGTCTAGAAATGGTTGAGGAAAGGGTGGGAACAGGTAAGAAAATTTAGTGGTAAGAGTAAACCAAAGAGTTATGCTAAAAATATTCGATGAGACTTTGAGTTTGATGTTGGACACATGGTATTCCTCTAAATATCTCCATAGAATAAAACGATGAGATTGGGATGAAGGGAAATCTTATTTCAAGATACATTGTCCCCTTTGAGATCCTTGATCGCATTAGAGCAATGGCTTATCGGCCATCACTTCAAATGAACATATATCAAGTACATGATGTATTCCATGTATCCCTCTTAATGAAGTACATATAGACCACTAACATGTACTCAATCGAGAGGTGGTACCATTGGTTAATGGCCTATCCTATGAAGAGTATCCTATCAAAATCTAAGATCATAGAGAAGTATTTCTACAATATAATTCAATTTATCTTTTTGAAGTGCTATGGAGAAACCAAAAGGTTAAAGAAGAAACCTGGGAACTAGAGGAGGTGATGAAGTAGATTTACCCTCATATTTTTTAGTATGGTAAATAAAAATGTTGAGTGTGAAATTTCTTAAGGGGGAAAGACTGTAACAACCCAAACGGTTACAATTTTTTTTACCTTTTTGATTTATTTAAATGTATCATCTTAAAATATGGTTATAGAAGAAACATGGAATTATTTTGTTTTATTATATACTATTGTATTTAAAATACCATTAAGTATCATTACCATTGATAATATATCTACTGAACATTGGTCACATGATTATTATAAATATAGGGTTTTAACAAATTCAATTAACATGGATAAAGGATGTAATGACCTCAACTAGTAGGATCATACTCTATTAAGCCCATTTATCAGATCTTATGAGGGAGATATAATTTCTGGTCTTTTCCATTGACCAACCCAATGCTTAGATCTAACAACATAAGCATGAGGAAAACCATTTATGGGATAATTTCAAGCTCATCAAGATCATGACCCAAACCATGTTCACCAAACTGCCCCATTAATGTCCCACCATCGCACAACTTACTATTAGGGTGTTTGATGGTGTATTAAAGGGACATATATCAAGACCATATTGATATGAACATGTACATTTTTTATATAATAATTATTTTATTTTAATCCTATTATTGTTACTTTGTAAATTATTTTTATTTTGAATACAATAAATCACAAATTGTATTTTTGGTTAATATTCACATTCAATTAATCAATTTATGAATTAATAGATATTTTAAATTAATAATATTTTAATAAAACATTAGTATTAAATAAATTTTATCATTTTAAAATGATAATATAGTTTTTATAAATTTAAATGTAATTTTTATAAGGGTTTGAAAACGGTTATTGTTAAAAAACCCGTATTTCTTAATAAATGTAAATTGTATTTTAAAAGTGAAAATTAAAATATTCAGAAAAATATTTAGATAAAATTAATATTATTTTTTGGAATTATGACATCAAAATTATCTAAAAATTAATTTTTCTTAATTTTCTAAGATAGATGATGTTTCAGGTAAAAATTAAATATCATATAAATATACTTTGTGTATTATAACACATAATGAACCAAAATTGATGTAATAAATACTATAAAGGGTATAAATTACCTAATATATTTTTTACCTTTAAAATATTTTTATTTTAAGTTTATTTTATTTATTTTGTGAAGCCATTATGAATCCTCTAAAACATATAATATATTTTATGTTTTTAAAATCCTTTCTTTAAGAGTGTAACTCACCTCCACATAAGATAGAGAATTATTTTATTAAGTTCACCCCTTGGAGTAATAAAATACTGAGAACCACTCCCATTTGGAAGAAACTGTGGGAAAAACCATGGAATGGTTCTTGGTTTTTGGATATTTTATCATGTTGAGTCCAAAAACTACATAATAATGAAATCCTCCTATTTTCCTATATAAACCCACCCAAGATCCCATTTATATTCACAAAAAATCTATATAGCACAACTATACTATGACCTAAACTCTATAGAGTCCTCCCAAGGTTCCCTAATCTCTCAATAATCCCCTCCCATTCTTTTTATGTCTCACACTCAAGTAAGGTACTTTCTCTCATCCTTTCAATTCAAGCACATTATTTGAAATTAGTCTTCTTAATTTCAATTTTTTAAATTTTAATTCATTTAAAATCATCACCTTACAATAAAAATTATTTTATATTAATTATAGATCATTTATGCTCTCTCATTTTTACCATTTCTTAATCCATCACTATGCCTAAATTCCATAAGTGATCTTCCACTCTCCTATTTTTATCAAAATATTATTTTTGTTATGTCTCTAAATTTCCATGTTCTTACATTAAGATATGTTCTTACCTATACCCTTACTATAAATTTTATGTGTTAATGATTATATATCCCTTTCTCTCTTATTAATCCTCCCATCATTCATTATGTACATATGTTACCATGCCAACATATAGTTAGGATTATTTTCTTTATTCATGATTTTTCATTACCTTATGCCTTATATTTCCAATTTTTAATATTAGTGATATGTTTTTTCATGTCTTTATTACATCCCATTTGATTAAAATTTCATGAGATACCCCTTCTCTCTGATCAATCCATTTTTATGAATCTTTAAGTGATGTCATTATACTACTAAAATATCACCATGATTTTCCATGCCAAACTAATTGTGTAGAGAATACCATACCAATTTCATATCAAGGGTGTTCAAATTTATGCACATATAATTATTGATTGTGGACATAAATTTATGTATTCTACATTCCTTGATCATGTAATAAATTATTACATTGAATTATTCCATGTTTTAGGGTCTATGTAGTACACTTAAGCATGAGAATAAATTGAATATGATGAGTGCATACAGATAGTGATCCAATGCATTAGGTAATGTTCAGTATCATGATATGCCACATTAGGATAGAGAGTTAACCTAATTAATTTATATATATTTTTAAACTTTTATGACTTGAAGAGTTTAGTATTGAGCTATGTTTATGATTCAATGTTTTAATTTGTTTCTACATTTCCCCTATTTTGATTATCATGCTATATAATGGCTTATTGTCATGTTCCCTTTATTCCTCGTTGATATTCAATCTATCTAAAATGTATCACTTATTACATGTTTATTCCATTAAATTGATTTATACCTCACCCCTATCATATGTATTTCCCCGGGTTATCCCATGCTGTTTTAAGTTCGTAGAATTTTGAGAAAATTAGAGAAGTTTTCAATAATGAGGTTGCATTCATTTTTTATGTTGTTATGTAATGGACCTAATTCACAAAGACACTAGACATCTAAATCATCCAAGTTGTATTAAGCGTAGTATTATGTAATAAATAAAGTATTAATGTGAAAGAAAGAGTAGGTTTTTTTATAATTAATGGGTCCAAATGGAATCACTATGAATTTGTAGTTCCCATACATTGTATAAAAAAAGTGTCAGGGATACCCTCCTTATTCACCTTCACTTGATAATATTACAACCAAAGATATACCATAGAGAGGTACCCAGATCCATGTAGTTGATTGAACAAATGATTATTCCATTATATATGATAATTTCCCTTTATTGTGATTATATTGAGCTCATGATAATTAATGCATATATACATTGACCCATCCTTCTTCTTGATGAAGAGGACTGGTGCACCCCATAGTGAAACACTTGGGTATATTAATTTTTTATCTAGATTCACAAGTAGTTTATTATTAAGGTCCTCAATGTAAATATTTTCCATTATTTATAGAGTCTTATATATTTTTAAATATCTAGGTATAATATCAATTGAGATCACAACCTCTCAACTAGGGGGAAGATGAGGAAATTCATTAGGAAACACCTCACCATATTCCCTCATAATAGGAATATATTCAAAATGGTATTTTTATTAGTCTTAATAAATTTATAAATATATAATTACTCATGGAGAGATGATATCCATGATTGAGATGATGATACCAAATATGGTACGTCCTCCTCCTTTCACTTTTATAGAATCTGAGGACGATTTACGATATAGAGGGTGATTTCATTCTCTGGGAAATTTTTGTTTTATATATATAATGAAATAGAATCCACATCAAGAATTTCTTAAAATTACACTAAAGGGATAATTACATGGTCCACTAGGATCTTTATCCTGAAAAAATAGACAGGGGATGAGTTATATGCTTGGGATGCAATAATTGACTCATTCAACATCTTCACTAATAACTCAACTACCATGTTTTAATTTAGTGTTTGAACAGTTCTACTAAACTTGTGTGATATGAATGAATGCATAGAACCATAATCAACAAGTAAATTTAAAATTATTTAAAAAATAACTAGAGTACATATCACCACTTCATTGTTATGATCTACTTCATCTATTGTGATTGAATAAGATTTCCATTTCTCTCCGAGCCTTGGAGTTTGTTTGAATTGGTTATCATCATGAACCCTTGAATATGTGCATTTATTATCATAGTGTCTCTACTCCTTATAGTTGACACATTTCATAGTAAGATGTGGGTTTACTAGATAGTTCCTTTATTCCCAAACATTAGTGGGTATCTCTCATCGGTAATCGCTAGCTGTAACACCCGAGACTTTTATGTTATATAAATCATCAAAGGAATCTTTTTCTACACAACACATGCTTGGCTTGCTTTATACGCAATCGCGACCTTCCTCGATAGCTTGCGTCGTACGCAATACCGAGTTTCACTAAAAAAAAAACAACAAAATGCTATTAAAACTAGCCGTTATGAATAGTAATAACCACTTTTTGAAATTTTATAAATTTTATTTTTCAAAATGGACTTCATTTTTGGACTCAGAATATCGAAATTATCCTAGGGTGAAATTTTGGTATTTTTCTAAAAACTTTCAATTTTTGATGAATAGTGAAACCACTAAGTGGTAGGTTAAAAACTGAATTTTGCATAAAACTTAATTTTACCGCTTCTGTGAATGGAATTTCAAAAATCCGAGAGACACGGTTAATATCAAGGACTAAAATGTGGTTCAATGAGATGAAAATAATTTTTTGGTGAATAGTAACTTTTTACTATTTTTACCGCGGTTAATAGTAAATAGGGTAACTAAGGGTAAATATGATATTAATATTACCCTAACACATGTCCTAATTCTATTTAACAAGTTTAATTCGACCAAAAACAAACTTAGGAATAAAATATGACCATTTAGGCCCACTTGGATTAGATTAGGACATTTATTATTAATTTATTTAAAGAAGGGTTAAAATAGTTAAAATCAAAGTTTAATAAGTAAATCATTTTTAATATAGGGTTATACATAAGATAAATTCGATTGTAAATATTCATTAGAAATCTAAAACGATTTCCTACATGATGGTATTTTATTTG
The DNA here is from genome assembly GCA_963277665.1 of Viscum album. NCBI lineage: Eukaryota > Viridiplantae > Streptophyta > Magnoliopsida > Santalales > Viscaceae > Viscum > Viscum album. The sequence goes on from OY728155.1 coordinate 392,426,926, forward strand.
TAATTTTTAGACATCAAATAATTTAATTTATTTATGACACAAAGATGATGCAGTAATTATCTTATTAATGAAATATTGACAAAATTGATAATATAAATACCAAAATAAATGTAATTTGAGACTTTTTATGAATTACAATAATTTTCTAGGTTAATATCATATATTAGTATTGATTTAATCAACTTGGTTCGAACATATAATTCTGTTATGACTTTCACAAAAATCATATATCAAATAGTGTCAAAATTGACACAAAATAGTTTTTAAATCAAATATTATATTATTAATTGTTATTTTATTCCTAAAAATCTAAGGTTCGGCCAAATGACTTAGATAAGGATATATATATTAATAATAAAAAATTTGGGGTTCGTTTGGCATGTTATAGTAAGTGTATTAACCATATAGTGAAAGAAAACAAAAAGACACGGTAAAAGTTAAATTAATTAACTTAGAGTTAAATCTAATTGATAAGGTTAAAATAATACCCTAAACTTGTCTAAATCCTATTGGTTGATAGGATTTCGACCCATCCCCACTTTAGCTTCGAAATAAGACCCTTTGGAACCATTATAAACCGATTTTGACTTTAATATAAAATAATATTTTGAGATATTCCTAAGGTGCCCCTCTCCTCCCTTATAAAAGGGCACCTCCTCCCCCTCCTCCTCACACCAAATTGAGCACTCAAGCTCGGCCAACCCCTGCCATTTTCTCCTCCCCACTTCCCTAGAATAGTCCTAGAGGTCCTGGTCTTCTCCAAAGACCACTCTTAGTTCCTTAAGTGGAGGATTCAAAGAGGCGTTCCAAAGAAGAGGTAATATCCATTACCGATCTTTTCAATTTCTTTCGTCTTCAACTTCTTCTTCTTTAGTTGTTTCATGACAAAGTAATAACATCAGTATTACTTACATACTGATATGTTATTATAAATATGAAACAACCCTAATTCACCTTCTATCCATCCTACGGAAAAATGAAATCACCGCACGTGCGTACGTACGGAATACCGTCTCCACGCCGTGGTGTAATCTATTTTCCACCATCACCTTACAAGGATGGGTATAATGGTGTAATGAGTAACTATATATGAATATTATGAAGTAATATTGATACTGAAATAATATATATATACTCCAATACAATTCCACGATCATAGGAACGATATCATCACTCGTGCGTACGTACGGAATACCGTCTCCACGATGTGATGCGACTCGTTCTACATGATCTTCATTTCATAATGATTATATAAATGAATTGAATGAATGAATATGGTATATAATACACTAATACCATTCTGGAAATGAAGTATCTATAACCTAAATATAAGAATAATAATTTATTCGACAAAACACGCATAAGAACAAAAAGTTATAAAGACCCGAGTAACAAGTAACAATGAAATATTACTAACAAGAAGCTAATAATATGACCATATATGATATCATATCAATATGTATGATTCTGGAATAAGTCAATAACATTATTTAAACCATTATACAGGAGCTTCGGACACATACAAGGAAAATTGGACCTAAGGTAAGGGAAATATCACAATCTCATTTTTATCCGAGATTGTTTATACTTTGGTATTTACTGGGGTGTATTTTATCATCCACATCCATGTTCCCTCAATATGTAATATTGTTTCCATCCACTTGCAATGGTTTAAATCCAATTTTACCCTTCGGTGAGTTTTTAGTAAAGAATATGAAAGGAATCTTTTGTCGTTTTTCCGTACGAGGTACTTTTTGACTTTTCCGACAAAAGTACGAAGAATGTTTTTTTTTAACTTATACGGCATGAATGGATTCTTAAAACATTATTTCAAAGAAGCTTCCTTTACAACTTTTCAAGTTTATTTTTAATCAAATTCTTTTAGTTTATAATTGTATGACATGTTAAGAAAAGAAAAGTGTTTTTGAAGAAGAAAGGATATTTTCCTCAAGAATGGAGTTCAAGTGTTTTATCAAAATTATTTTCCATCTAAGATAATAAAGGGTTCTGTTTTTATCCCTATTATTACATTGATTTGATCATGTTGTGATGGAATTATTTTTATGAATTCCTTTATCTTATATGAATTTATTTATGATGTCATGATGTTTCAAGAATCCCATTTTTGTTACATGTGTTATGCAATGATGTATGTTTTATGATTATGTGGCACACATAAGAAAGGATTCATTATAAGATGGGTGGGACCTATATATCCCTCCAATGCATTGGGTAAAGATTTTATATCTCATGAGATAGACATGGCTGGAACGGAAGGTTATTTCGGTTCAGTGATACAGGACTGAAACGAGGAGTGAACTCGGTTCAGAAAGGGACTTTGTCCACTAAGATAGTCTTGGAAATGAGTCATGACTAACAAGAAATGATTTTCCATGATTATGTGTGCATGCCACAAAGATTCAAGTTTTATGTTATGATTATGGGGATCTCATTTTCACTTCTATGATTTATTCCATGTTAAGATATTATGATATCTTTTGCAGGTTTTGATTTTCATAAAGATATGATATGATTTTTATTTCCTTTATTTTCCCTTGCTGAGCATTTGAGCTCACCCTTTTATGTTTTCTTTTCCCCAGGTCAGGAAGATGGATATTAAGTAGAATATGCTAAAAGGGACCCTAGATATGATGAAATAAATGGGAGACACTGTAGAAGATTTATGAACCAGTTGTTTATGTTTCCCCAGTTTCTAAAGACACTATACCTATACGGTCCTTTGTGGTTTTGTCATATGTTGTAATAAGAGTGCTTCAATTTTGAAGTATTAACAATGTATGTAAAGTGTGGGTCGTTATAGTTGGTATCAGAGGAAAGGTATAGTCAACCTTTGGAAACTAGGATGTGAAAGCCTTAGTAAGAACCCTAAGGATAAGTCTAAGCATAGAACACAATCTTAGAAATGGCCATGAATAACCTAGGATAAGACCTTAAGCATGAAAATTTTCTTCTTGAATTATGTGGTTTCCTATTATAATTAGTGTTGATCACACTATTCTTCTTGGTTTTAGTCAATGGCTGGAACCCGAAGGAACCGTGTTAATGCGGAATGCGATGGGCAATGCAATGATTGTCCCCCTGAGCAACCAAACGATATGGGAGCTGGAATGCAAAATCTTGTAGCCATGCTCACACAACTTTCTCAAGCTATGAATCATGCAGGATTTCCAAACGAGCAAAGGAGGGAGCAACATTCTGTTGAATCCTTCATGAGGCAGCGTCCACCTTCTTTCAGTGGGTCTACTGATCCATTAGTTGCTGAACAATGGATTAGTACTACTGAAAAGATATTTTCAGTTCTTCAATGTTCTGAACATGATAAAGTCATCCTAGCAGTGTATCGTTTGGAAGGAGATGCTGATCAATGGTGGAATCTTGTTAAGAATACGAGGCAAAGGGATGAAATTGAGTCTATGGAATGGGACGAGTTCAAGAACTTATTTTTCAATAAGTACTTCCCTCGTATTCTCCGAACAAAGATGGAGAAAGAGTTTCTTGAACTGAAGCAAAGGGATGATGAATCTGTTGGTACCTATGAAGCAAATTTTACAAGACTTGCAAGGTACGCTTCTGTTATTATTATCCAACCTGAGAGTAAGATCGATCGATTCTTTAGTGGCTTAAAACCAAGTCTTCGAAGGGCGTTAGCCATAAGGGACTTCAATAGCTACGAGGAAATCGTTCGATGTGCTCTCAAAGTCGAGATGGAGATTGGAGTAACCCATCAGTCACATGGGTTTGATAAGAAGAGGAAGATGGAATTCAAAGAAAAATCTAAAGAGCACACGGAAAAGAAGATGAACTTTCCCTTATGCTCAAAGTGTGGAAAGAAACATGGAGGGAGTTGTCTTAAAGGGACAAGTAAATGTTTTAAATGTGGAAAGGAAGGTCATCGGGCATTTGAATGCCGTGATAATGGGAAGAAGATGTCTAATGACGCAAACAAAGGAAGGGATACACAGAATGAACCTACTACACTTCAATGTTTCAAGTGCAAGGAGATGGGGCATTATGCCAATCAATGCCCAAATCCAAGGGTTGATGATGATGGTCGACGTCAAAAAAATCTTAAGGCGAAAGACAAAGGAAAGTCACATGCAATTTCTATCAGCGACGTGGAGTACGATAATGATGTGGTGAAAGGTACACTTACCGTCCACTCTAAAGTATCAAATGTTTTATTTGATTCTGGATCCACACACTCTTTTATTTCTAAATAATTTTCTAAGGGTATCACCGTATTACCTCAACAATTAGATGTTGAGTTAGCTGTGACAACACCTAATGGCACATCAATCGCATCAAAAGTTTATAATTCTTCTCCGATCGAAGTTTGTGGGAAAGTGCTTCCTGCAAATCTTGTGATCCTTCCTTTAGTGGAATTTGATGTGATTCTTGGCATGGATTGGCTTTCTCTACATGGAGCTCATATCAATTGCCAAAGAAGGGAAGTCACATTTCATATTCCAGATCAATCTACGATCGTCTATCAATGCAAGGATGAACATAACCTTCCAGTGGAAATTTCTTCCATCTTATGGGTATTGATTCCACTAAATGAAGGTTATTTATCTCAAATGGTTGGTGAGAAACTCACGATTAAGAATATGCCCATTGTACGGGAGTTTGATGATGTCTTTCCGGAGGAATTACCGGGTCTTCCACCGAATCGTGAAGTTGAGTTTTCAATAGAACTCGTACCGGGTGCTTTGCCTATTTCAAAGACACCTTATAGAATGGCCCCAATTGAGTTGCAGGAATTGAAGAAGCAACTCCAAGAGAATCTTGATAAGGGATTCATACGCCCTAGTGCGTCACCTTGGGGAGCACCTGTTCTATTTGTTAAGAAGAAAGATGGATCAATGAGACTCTGCATTGATTATCGAGAACTTAACAAGATCACTATCAAGAACAAATATCCTCTCCCACGCATTGATGACTTATTTGACCAACTACGAGGAGCTCAATACTTTTCCAAGATTGATCTTCTTTCAGGGTATCATCAATTAAGGGTCAAAAGGGAGGATATACCAAAGACGGCTTTCCGTACAAGGTATGGACACTATGAATTTATAGTGATGCCATTTGGTCTTACTAATGCCCCGGCTATTTTCATGGATCTAATGAATAGAGTCTTTAGAGACTATCTTGATCAATTTGTGGTAGTCTTTATAGATGATATTCTTGTCTATTCAAAGAGCAAGGAAGAGCATGAAGATCACTTGAGAATTATATTGAAGACCCTGAGAAAGGAGAAGCTTTATGCCAAATTTACCAAGTGTGAATTTTGGCTTCAAAAAGTTGCATTTTTGGGTCATATAATCTCAAAAGAGGGGATATCTGTGGATCCAGAAAAAACAGAGGTTATCGAAAGATGGTCAAGACCAACAACAGTAACTGAGATCCGAAGTTTTCTTGGTTTGGCTGGATATTATCGACGTTTTGTAAAAGATTTTTCATGGTTATCTAATCCAATCACCAAGTTGACTCGGAAAGGAGTTAAGTTTGTCTGGACAGAGGAATGTGAAGAGAATTTCAAGGAGTTGAAAAGAAGGTTATCCAGTGCACCTGTGCTCACACTGCCATGTAGTGGAGAAAGGTTTGTGATCTACAGTGATGCATCCAAGAAGGGATTGGGGTGTGTTCTTATGCAAAATGATATGGTGATAGCTTATGCCTCACGACAGTTGAAAATCCATGAGCAAAATTACCCAACACATGATTTGGAGTTGGCTGCGGTAATCTTTGCATTAAAGATTTGGAGGCATTACCTTTATGGTGAAAGGTGTGATATTTATACTGATCATAAAAGTTTAAAGTATATTTTCACACAAAAGGAGTTGAATATGCGCCAAAGAAGATGGTTGGAGCTGATTAAGGATTATGACTGCTCAATCCATTACCACCCTGGGAAAGCAAACAAGGTGGCAGATGCATTAAGTCGACAAGACCATGCTAGTTTATCCATGATGAGGATCACAAAAGATCCAATATTTATGGATTTACAAAGGATGGATCTTGGAATTATAATGGAAGGGGAAAAATCTTATCTTTCTCAAATGAATGTTCAACCATCTATACATGTGAAGATTAAAGAGGCACAGAAAGAAGATGTCGAGTTACAAAAGAAGGTGAGAAATGTTCCTGAATTCAACCTTGATTGTGATGGGATAATAAAGTTCAGGAATCGGGTTTGTGTTCCTCCCATCCCCGAATTAAAGAAAGAGCTGCTGGATGAGGCTCATAGTTCTTCATTCATCCTGGAAGCACGAAGATGTATAGGGACCTGAAAGAGTACTTCTGGTGGGATGGCATGAAAAGAGATGTTGCTGAATATGTCTCTCGATGCTTGGTTTGTCAACAAGTTAAAGCTGAGAGACAGAAGTCTAAGGGGATGTTACAACCATTACCCATACCCGAATGGAAATGGGAAAACATCACTATGGACTTTGTCACAGGACTTCCTAAAACATCCAAAGGCAATAATGCTATCTGGGTCATAGTTGATCGTCTTACAAAGTCTGCACACTTCATTGCTATTAGAGAGGATTTCTCTCTAGATCAGCTTGCCAGGATATATGTAAAGGAAGTGGTAAGATTGCATGGAGTACCACTTTCTATTATATCTGATCGGGATCCGAGATTTACCTCGAAGTTCTGGCGAAGTCTTCAGCATACTCTGGATACAGAGTTGAGTTTCAACACTGCTTATCATCCCCAGACAGACGGTCAGTCTGAGAGAACAATTCAAACCCTAGAAGATATGTTGAGAGCTTGCTCTATGGATTTCAAAGGAGGTTGGGATCAACACCTACCTTTGGTGGAATTTTCTTATAATAATAGCTTTCACTCTAGTATTCAGATGGCGCCTTATGAAGCTCTCTATGGAAAGAAATGCAGGACTCCAACTTGCTGGGATGAAGTTGGGGAAAGAAAGCTATTAGGACCTGATCTCGTTGATGAAATGGCAGAAAAGGTCAGATCTATTCAACAACATATAAGAGCAGCTCAGAGTCGACAGAAAAGTTATGCCGACAACCGAAGAAAAGACCTAGAGTTTGAAGTGGGTGATAAAGTGTTCTTACGAATATCTCCCTGGAAGAGGGTTATGAGATTTGGAAAGAAGGGGAAGTTGAGCCCTAGATATATCGGTCCTTTCGAAATACTGGATCGTGTTGGGAAGGTAGCTTACCGATTGGCGCTTCCACCGAATCTCTCTCAAGTTCACGATGTGTTCCATGTATCTCTCCTGAGAAAGTACATACCAGATCCTTCACATGTACTCAGCTCAGAAGTTGTACCGCTGGAGCAAGATCTTTCTTATGAAGAACAGCCGATAGAGATTCTGGATCGTAGCGAAAAAGTCCTACGAAACAAGACCACTCGATTGGTGAATGTTTTATGGAGGAACCACCAACTTGAAGAAGCTACATTGGAGCTTGAGGATATGATGAGGGAGAAGTATCCTCATCTGTTTGTTACAAAGTGACGAATTTCGAGGGCGAAATTCTTTTTAAGGGGGGTAGAATGTAACACCCGAGACTTTTATGTTATATAAATCATCAAAGGAATCTTTTTCTACACAACACATGCTTGGCTTGCTTTATACGCAATCGCGACCTTCCTCGATAGCTTGCGTCGTACGCAATACCGAGTTTCACTAAAAAAAAAACAAACAAAATGCTATTAAAACTAGCCGTTATGAATAGTAATAACCACTTTTTGAAATTTTATAAATTTTATTTTTCAAAATGGACTTCATTTTTGGACTCAGAATATCGAAATTATCCTAGGGTGAAATTTTGGTATTTTTCTGAAAACTTTCAATTTTTGATGAATAGTGAAACCACTAAGTGGTAGGTTAAAAACTGAATTTTGCATAAAACTTAATTTTACCGCTTCTGTGAATGGAATTTCAAAAATCCGAGAGACACGGTTAATATCAAGGACTAAAATGTGGTTCAATGAGATGAAAATAATTTTTTGGTGAATAGTAACTTTTTACTATTTTTACCGCGGTTAATAGTAAATAGGGTAACTAAGGGTAAATATGATATTAATATTACCCTAACACATGTCCTAATTCTATTGAACAAGTGTAATTCGACCAAAAACAAACTTAGGAATAAAATATGACCATTTAGGCCCACTTGGATTAGATTAGGACATTTATTATTAATTTATTTAAAGAAGGGTTAAAATAGTTAAAATCAAATTTTAATAAGTAAATCATTTTTAATATAGGGTTATACATAAGATAAATTCGATTGTAAATATTCATTAGAAAGCTAAAACGATTTCCTACATGATGGTATTTTATTTGTAATTTTTAGACATCAAATAATTTAATTTATTTATGACACAAAGATGATGCAGTAATTATCTTATTAATGAAATATTGACAAAATTGATAATATAAATACCAAAATAAATGTAATTTGAGACTTTTTATGAATTCCACTAATTTTCTAGGTTAATATGATATATTAGTATTGATTTAATCAACTTGGTTCGAACATATAATTCTGTTATGACTTTCACAAAAATCATATATCAAATAGTGTCAAAATTGACACAAAATAGTTTTTAAATCAAATATTATATTATTAATTTTTATTTTATTCCTAAAAATCTAAGGTTCGGACAAATGACTTAGATAAGGATATATATATTAATAATAAACAATTTGGGGTTCGTTTGGCATGTTATAGTAAGTGTATTAACCATATAGTGAAAGAAAACAAAAAGACACGGTAAAAGTTAAATTAATTAACTTAGAGTTAAATCTAATTGATAAGGTTAAAATAATACCCTAAACTTGTCTAAATCCTATTGGTTGATAGGATTTCGACCCATCCCCACTTTAGCTTCGAAATAAGACCCTTTGGAACCATTATAAACCGATTTTGACTTTAATATAAAATAATATTTTGAGATATTCCTAAGGTGCCCCTCTCCTCCCTTATAAAAGGGCACCTCCTCCCCCTCCTCCTCACACCAAATTGAGCACTCAAGCTCGGCCAACCCCTGCCATTTTCTCCTCCCCACTTCCCTAGAATAGTCCTAGAGGTCCTGGTCTTCTCCAAAGACCACTCTTAGTTCCTTAAGTGGAGGATTCAAAGAGGCGTTCCAAAGAAGAGGTAATATCCATTACCGATCTTTTCAATTTCTTTCGTCTTCAACTTCTTCTTCTTTAGTTGTTTCATGAAAAAGTAATAACATAAGTATTACTTAAATACTGATATGTTATTATAAATATGAAACAACCCTAATTCACCTTCTATCCATCCTACGGAAAAATGAAATCACCGCGCGTGCGTACGTACGGAATACCGTCTCCACGCCGTGGTGTAATCTATTTTCCACCATCACCTTACAAGGATGGGTATAATGGTGTAATGAGTAACTATATATGAATATTATGAAGTAATATTGATACTGAAATAATATATATATACTCCAATACAATTCCACGATCATAGGAACGATATCATCACTCGTGCGTACGTACGGAATACCGTCTCCACGATGTGATGCGACTCGTTCTACATGATCTTCATTTCATAATGATTATATAAATGAATTGAATGAATGAATATGGTATATAATACACTAATACCATTCTGGAAATTAAGTATCTATAACCTAAAGATAAGAATAAGAATTTATTCGACAAAACACGCATAAGAACAAAAAGTTATAAAGACCCGAGTAACAAGTAACAATGAAATATTACTAACAAGAAGCTAATAATATGACCATATATGATATCATATCAATATGTATGATTCTGGAATAAGTCAATAACATTATTTAAACCATTATACAGGAGCTTCGGACACATGCAAGGCAAATTGGACCTAAGGTAAGGGAAATATCACAATCTCATTTTTATCCGAGATTGTTTATACTTTGGTATTTACTGGGGTGTATTTTATCATCCACATCCATGTTCCCTCAATATGTAATATTTTTTCCATCCACTTGCAATGGTTTAAATCCAATTTTACCCTTCGGTGAGTTTTTAGTAAATAATATGAAAGGAATCTTTTGTCGTTTTTCCGTACGAGGTACTTTTTGACTTTTCCGACAAAAGTACGAAGAATGTTTTTTTTAACTTATACGGCATGAATGGATTCTTAAAACATTATTTCAAAGAAGCTTCCTTTACAAGTTTTCAAGTTTATTTTTAATCAAATTCTTTTAGTTTATAATTGTATGACATGTTAAGAAAAGAAAAGTGTTTTTGAAGAAGAAAGGATATTTTCCTCAAGAATGGAGTTCAAGTGTTTTATCAAAATTATTTTCCATCTAAGATAATAAAGGGTTCTGTTTTTATCCCTATTATTACATTGATTTGATCATGTTGTGATGGAATTATTTTTATGAATTCCTTTATCTTATATGAATTTATTTATGATGTCATGATGTTTCAAGAATCCCATTTTTGTTACATGTGTTATGCAATGATGTATGTTTTATGATTATGTGGCACAAATAAGAAAGGATTCATTATAAGATGGGTGGGACCTATATCTCCCTCCAATGCATTGGGTAAAGATTTTATATCTCATGAGATAGACATGGCTGGAACGGAAGGTTATTTCGGTTCAGTGATACAGGACTGAAACGAGGAGTGAACTCGGTTCAGAAAGGGACTTTGTCCACTAAGATAGTCTTGGCAATGAGTCATGACTAACAAGAAATGATTTTCCATGATTATGTGTGCATGCCACAAAGATTCAAGTTTTATGTTATGATTATGGGGATCTCATTTTCACTTCTATGATTTATTCCATGTTAAGATATTATGATCTCTTTTGCAGGTTTTGATTTTCATAAAGATATGATATGATTTTTATTTCCTTTATTTGCCCTTGCTGAGCATTTGAGCTCACCCTTTTATGTTTTCTTTTCCCCAGGTCAGGAAGATGGATATTAAGTAGAATATGCTAAAAGGGACCCTAGATATGATGAAATAAATGGGAGACACTGTAGAAGATTTATGAACCAGTTGTTTATGTTTCCCCAGTTTCTAAAGACACTATACCTATACGGTCCTTTGTGGTTTTGTCATATGTTGTAATAAGAGTGCTTCAATTTTTAAGTATTAACAATGTATGTAAAGTGTGGGTCGTTATACTAGCTAGGTGACCTTACTTTATGTGCCAAAATAATTTTTTTTATCCCATATTATAATTACTCAAATGATTCTTCCCACACATTTTCCAAGTGAGATATTGGACTTTCTTCCCCCAATGAAAATTTTCTATCAAACCACCATAATTGAAATCCATTATCTACTTCTTATCTCCAGTCCCACGATACCCTTGAGATTTTATAATATCTATTTTGATTTTAAGGGAACATCATAAAATTTACTCATAGTTTTCAAAGTCCAGAATTTCTAAGGATTTTCATAGTATTGAATTTATCCAACAAAATAAGTGGACAACATTACTTTTGTGGGGATGAAAAAGCTGGAGGCATATCATGAATTTATTTTAATGTTTTCTTCGTACACCCCCATTTATTCCTCATCCTTTTTCTTTAGGATAAAGAAATATCTATGCATTTTATGTTAAAGATTATGATGAAAATATTTAATAAAATATCATTTTCCATAATTCCTTCAACTCCATCACTTAAATCCCCTCCTTAGAAATTCTATATTTTGACTAACATCCACCATTTATCAATATCTCCTTTCATACGGTAAATATCTAACATGAACTTATCTTTCTCAAATAATTGAAAAACGAAGATTATATTTCCAATGGAGTTGATCCATTATTCTATGAATAATGTATTTTAAGATCTATTGAATTTTAGAGGACATTATCATATAAAGAAATCAATTTCAACTAAATTTTTCTTGGGGGATTTGAGTGTTCCTCCATATTCAAGTTTCGGTTCAAAACATGTGTTAATTGATAAATTATTTTTAGGAAGTTCATGAATCGTTCTCTATTCATGTTAAGTATTTCATTTGGGTAGTCATCACATCACCTATCACATTGGTTATTGGCTCAGTTTTTCCTATTTCCATCCATTTACAAAAAAATAAATGGAAAATTAAGGATTATTATTTTTTAAACCATTAAACACAAAATAGGAAAATATGACCATTAAATAGATAAATAATAAATGAAATATAATCTTTATCCTATGAAATTCAAGGTTTCAATCAAGTTTTTTCATGAAATATTTACTAATATGAATTCATATGGGATTTTTTTCCCATCATAATGTTTTGTAAATTTCTTGTGAATTTACCAAATCATATCCCCCAGGAGTGTCAAAATAGCTGTGAATCAAGGATTGTTTTCATGCACCAAGTGGTGATCAACTCCAGTTCAATGTTTCCTTTTGGGGTTATTTCCCATAGGTACAACTATTCATATTTCACATCCACTTGTAGTATCTAGAAAAATATTTATTTTTTCGAAACTACTTACTATATATTTTTTAAAATAGGGATATTTTCCTATGTTTAGTATTATTATTAATTTTATTCATTAGAGTTTTCTAATCATAATCCCAAAAATAAATAGGTTTTCCAATGATAAAAACTATGACAACACATATTTTTAATACACCTTAATTTATGATTTATGATATACACATAATATAAACCTAAAAGATGTTGAGGCCCAGTGTCTTTGAAATATTAGGTATATGACATGATAACTTAAAACATGGGTACAATATAATTAAAAAAATCTAAAACAAGCACTAATAATCAATAGATTTTCTAAAACATTATAGGATAAAATGGGAATGTGCGTAAGAATGTGTGGGATATTAATCACATTATGTGAATAAAAAATCACAATGTGATGAATGAAATACATTTTAGTCGACAGAAATTTCAATGAGAAATAAAATAAACATGAATATTGAATAATTATATAAGATGATAACTTAGAGGAAACATAATAATGTGGAAATAATATAAAACATGAAATAATAAGCATAAGTTAAGTATAACTAGAAGTAAATCATAAAATAGTGTTCTTAGGATAACATCTCATGCCCTATACATGTAATATTATGAGAAAAAACATTACCCAAATCATTAAAAATATATATAATTATGTGCTCACCCATCACATTCAGATCAGGTACATGCATAAGTTTTCCACATAGATTATTCTTTATAGGATCCTATTTAATAACATTTAATACCGTGATTATAGAGTGTGGTTTATATGCATGGAATTACCCAATAAAATAAGGATATGTATGTGTTGTTGAATAACGTTGAGTGTAATGGGGATTGGTATTCACAATAAAAAAGTTTGGAATAGAAAATCACTATAATTTCAGCAACATAATGGGGGTATGTGAAGATTCATGGAAGGTTTAAATAAGAGTGGAATGGGTATCTCATCACCTGGTAATCATAAGGATATTAATAAGGATGTGTAAAACATATTCAAAATTGATCAATTATAAAACAAAAGGGATAATATGAAGAATGTTATTGAATAAGAAGAAGAATGAGAGGATTCTTTACCTTGAGAGGTCACTTTTAAAATCTTGGTTGGAGTTTCTTAAGATAATGGGGAAATTTTTTTAGGGATATAAATAGGAAAAGGTGAGAAAATTCATGATCTAGTGGTTTTTAGTTTAGTGTAATGAGAGGTTGGGTTAGTTTATATATAGAAATAGAGAAGAATTCTTTAATAATTTTTAAACATATGTTTCATACTCTATCACTGGTAGAAAAATCGATTTTAACATCGTTTTTTAAATTTTTATGTCAGTTTTTAACTGACATTTAAGTCACTTATGTAAAAAATATAAGTTTCAATGTTGTTTTTTATAAATCGTTTCCAAAAATTAATTACATTTGTTTTTTGATGTCAGTTTTTTCAAAAATAGATGCCAAAAATACCAATCGGTATCAATTTTGGTATCAGTTTCTATAAAAATTAACACCACAAAGTAAAAAAATAATTTTTTGCATCGTTTTTTAAAAAAAAAATCGACTCTATAAATAAAAAAATATTTTTGGAAGAAACCCACACCAATAATTATTATTTTTTCGTTTATGTATTAGAGAATTTTTTAAGCTTCTATTTGACTGGTCGTGGAGCTAAAACTGAGTTACGGAACAAAAATCATGGGCATTTGAAGTTGAACATATCAAAGTTTCGATTGATACATCTCATTTCAAAGAAAATATAAGAAAAATGAATAAAAATCACATACACAAATTGAAATAAAAATAATAATATTTAGAACATATTTCAATTTTTTTAGGAGTTTCCATCAAAAGGATATGTTTTTTATCATCATAAATTTTAGATTTAGGGTAGAAATCATGTGACACTGAAAACAATGACTGATAATCAATTTTACACCTCATTTAGTAAATCTCATCCAGATGTTTTATATTTTAAACTCTATTATAAGAATAAATCATCATTTTAATCAAGTAAATCAAATTGTTTATAAATGAAGGAAAATAATAATAAAGAAACAAATTATTAGAATAGATACGATGTTCAAATCTTTCAATGAGGCCGCATTGAAAACCTGATTGAATTGAAGATGTCGAAAATGTCCAAAATTATTAATGGAAGTGAAGATGTATTTATATATCATAAATGAAAGTATTTTCAATATTGTGGTATAAAAATGTAGGGGGGACTTTAAAATTTTAATCGCGCGTTGTGAAAAAAATGAAATACTCTCTCAACATATTTGTGAATACTATTTGGCATTGATTTTATTTAAAACCAGCGAAAAAGAGGATTTACATTGGTTTTTTGGCATCAATTTTTTACAAACTGATGCAAAAAATTCCAGTTGATATCATTTTTGGTGTTTTTTTATAAATAAAACAATGATAAAAAGTTAAAAAAAATATTTTATTCAACGTTTTTTTGAAAAACAAATGTCAAAACGTAAAAAAAAATTACATCGGTTTTTAAATAAACTAATGCTAAAATGTAAAATAAAAAAAATTTCACTTCGTTTTTTTAAATTGCTGTGAAAAAGAAAAGAATAAATATTTATTGTGTTCGTTTTTAATAAAATCAACGCCAAAAATTTCCAAAAAAAAGTTTTGGAATTGGTTTTCCTAAAAACGATGCTGAAAATTTAATGTATTTTATAATGTTTTAGAAAATTTATTAATCTTTGATTTGACTAGTCATGGAGCTAAAATGAAGTTATAGATTAAATGTTATTGCTTTTTTAAAGTTGGACTTGTTTAAGACTTCTCTTAGAGAACATCAACTTCAGACATCCATAACTTTTAATCCATAAGTTTGTTTTGGCTCCAAAAATATTCAAATCGAAGCTTAGGAAATAATCTGAAACATAGTTAAAAAATATTTTTGGCATCCATTTTTATGAAAATGGATGTAATTTTTTTTTTTAATTTTGGCCACATTTTTTAAAAAAGTCGATGCCAAAAGGTGAATATTTTTTATAATGTTTTATAAAATTTTATATGCTTCGATTTGATAGGTTGTGGAGCTAAAACAGAGTAACAGATTAATAGTTATGGATTTTGAAAGTTGGACTTGGTTAAAACTTCTCTTAGAGAAGACCAGCTTACGAAATCCATAGATTTTAATCTTTAACTCCATTTTAGCTCCACGACCATTCAAATCGAAACATAGGAAATTTTATAAAACACATATAAAAAAATTAATTTTTGGTGTCAGTTTTAAAAAAAAACGACTCCAAAAATAAAATAAAAGTTTTTGGCATTGATTTTCATAAAAACTGAAATGAAAAAGAAAATATTTTTTTATAATATTTTAAAATTTTTCTTAACATTTGATTTGACAGGTCGTGGAGCTAAAATGGAGTTACATATTAAAAGTTTTGACTTTTGAAAATTGGACTTGTTTAATACTTCTCATAGAGAAGATCAAATTCCAACATCCATAACTTTTAATCTGTAAATTTGTTTTATCTCTACAACCATTTAAGTCGAAGCTTAAGAAATAATATAAAGAACCGTTAAAAAATATTTCTTCTATTGGGTTTTATGAAAACTGATGCAATTTTGTTTTATTTTTGGCATCAGTTTTTAAAAAAACGATACCAAAAAGTATCCACAAACATATTTTACATCATTTTATAAGAAACTTATGTCACGACCCGCCCTCGGGATCCGTTCCGTGACTACCCCAAGCCCGCCTTCCATAGGCCAGGGGCTGGCGACTAGCACCAAGGCGTAAATCCCGGTAAAAAGGGAAGGCATTGCCTTTGTAAAGTAAACAAACACCACAGAGTAAGCAAGCGGAAAGTAAACACTAAACAAAAGCAGAGTACAACTGAAAGTGTGGAAAAGTAAATGGGCCAGTATACAAACCCAAACTGAAAGTAAAGTACAACTCGAAAGGGAAAAAAGCAACTGAAAAGTAAAAGCCGCTACACCGAGCTGTCCACTGGAAATCCCACCAGAAGGGTGGGTACAGATAGCTCCTCTGCTCTACGGGTTCCACCGTTCGCTCCGTGCACATCCCACCCAGTGGTCCACCTCCGGGTACCGTCCCGCTCTGCAAGCCTCAGCTAAGGTCAACGTTGTCCGTCGTCTGCAACCAACACAACGTAGTGCGGGCAAAGCCCGTGCAGGGGTGAGTATAAGCTACTCAGTAGGGACCCCGAGACCCCTGAAGGTCTCTCAAATCCACAAAGGATAAACCATGAAGAAAGGTACAATCACGAAGTAACAACCGACACTGCTTAGGTATATGCCCATACATATACCTAAGTCATCAATTTTCAAATACGCTCCAACCTCCGAGCCCAAGTACAACTCAGTCCACATAGGAAAGTAACGTATTCCACACAAGAAAGTAAAACGTAATCCACACAGGATTGCACAACACAATCCACACAGGAAAGCAACAGGATTCAGCTCACACAGGTATACTTCTACAAAGGACGATAAAGATGATCTCTGATCCATCTAAGTCGTCGGACCCACGAAGGATCGATAGGTAACTAACCCCCGCAAAGACCCACACAAGATCGGGCCCACACAGGACCTGTAGGCGCTGGTTCACACAGGACCGCTGAGCGCAAGGACCCACACAGGATCGGACCCACACAGGATCGGGCCCACACAGGACCTGTAGCACTGACCCACGTAGGATCGCTGAGTGCTGTAGCCGTCGTCGTCGAATCCACACAGGATCTCTGTACTGTCGTCGTCGCAGTCACAGTAGCAGCAGTAGCAGTAGTAGTCACAGTAACAGTCGCAGCCAGCACTAGGGTTCCCGCACACAGCAAGCTCGTTCGGAGGGTCCGCTCCACGAGCCGAGAGGCTGATACATCAACTGACACAAAGTCCAGATTTGATGTATCCAAAAGTTCCGTATCGTCAACAGGAACTCAACGCAACAGACGACGCGTCGATCGGACGCCCGGTCCGAGAGTTATTGGCATTTTCGTCCCCGGGGCCCGGTTGGTTTTTAAGGCAAAACAAACCCGACCGTACTCCACCTGCGTCCAAACCTCGGGCGGAGTATGCCAAAAGATCCGTCTCACTAAGAGGAACACAACACAGCTGACGGAACGTCAATCAGACGTCCGTAGCTCAAGATATGAGCGTTTCCGCTCCGAAGGCCCGGTTGGTTTCGTGAATGAACCAACCCGGCCGAACTCAAAGTAATCCGAAACCTTGAGTGCAATATACCAAAACGACCGCCTCGATCCAAGGATCGTGTTTCCGCAGATGGTTCGTCGATCGTAGGTCCGTGGATCAAGATATGGCCAAAAGACCGAAACCGATTCGAAACGGGGGGTCCGGGTCGACCCGGCCCGACCCCCCCTGGGTCGGCCCGAACCGGGTCGACCCGACCCGGGTCCGACCCGGCTCGGCCGGCCGGCGGTGCGGCGGCGCGGCGGCCTGGCGCCGCACGGTGGCTGCACGCGGGGGGCAAAGCCCCCGCTGATTGGAAGGGGCGGCGCGGCATAGCCGCGCCCTTTGCAGAAAAAACGGCCCCCATGTGGGGGCCGGCTTGGAGAAAAACCGGGGGGCTGCTGCCCCCCCCCCCCTTCATGGAAACCGCCCCCCTCATAATGAGGGGGTTTTGTGCGCTGGCCGGGGGATTAATTTCCCCCGGTTTAATTCCATCCGGCCGGCCAGCTGGCCGGCCGGTTTTCTCCAACGGGACCGGAAAAATCCGGTCCCCTCTTTGGCTTCCGACGCCGGCGGCCCGGCCGCCGGTCTTCTCAATTCGCCGCGGCCCGGAACCGGCCGTGGTGTTCGTCATCCGGCGCGGTGCGACGGCACCGCGCCCCTCCGCCGCACCTCGATTTCTTTCAACGCGGCGCGACGGCATCGCGTCCTTGATGTTTCTTCCATGGTGCGCGCGCGATGGCGTTGCGTAAAATAAACGCACGATTAACCGCGTGGTGCGACGGCACCACGCCACCTTGTTTCCACCCGCAAAGCAATTCAACAAGAACGATGGAGGGGGTTCGGCCGTGTTCATGCGGTCCGGACCCCTCACGTTAAATAATAACACAACTTAAAATATTCAAAAGCCTCACGTTAGACATGCGAGATCCACGATCAAGAATAAAATAATTAAACAATAATCAACAACCCCTACCTCGGGTATAGGTTCGAAGATTTGACAACGTCCGCGGAAGACAACGTCGCGGAGGTCAGGCGTCGCGGTAGTCGTTCGTCAAATCCGATGACGAAGAGGTACGCCCGAAGAGATACGTCGTTGGAGAATCTTTGTACGCCGACGAAGGTTGTCCGAGGAAGAAGTGGCGTTCCCTTTCGTTGAGACGGTAGACGAAGAAGGGAGGAGCGGCGTTCTTCGTCGGAGCTTGAGCGTTCTTCGTCGAGTTGAGCGTTCTTCGTCAAGTTGAGGAAGAAGGAGGAGGAGCTCTCAAAATCCTCTCAAGAACAAAGGAAACCAACCCAACAAAATAAAATAAGCTTAAGCTTATTTTATTACACAACCCTCCTCTTAGAATTTCAAAGGTTTGAAATTTAAATTAACCCTCTTCAATTAATTAAGCCAAGTTGTCAACATTAATTGAAATGGTTTAAAGGGGAGGTTTTGAGAGAATTTGAGGAG
Source organism: Viscum album (assembly GCA_963277665.1). Taxonomy (NCBI): domain Eukaryota; kingdom Viridiplantae; phylum Streptophyta; class Magnoliopsida; order Santalales; family Viscaceae; genus Viscum; species Viscum album. The sequence goes on from OY728155.1 coordinate 392,446,017, forward strand.
TTGGGGTTCGTGTGTGCCCCACCACACTTAATCCTCCCAAGGGAGGTTAAGTGGATGTGGGTCCCACTCCCAACTCCCTTTGGTAGGAATTATCAAGTTAAAATAAAATTTGTTCTTCACAAATTTTATTTAACTTAAACTAAAAACCCTGAAACTAACATTCAACCCGCAACAAACGCAACTTCCGAAAAGGTTTCTTTAAGTGAATATCGGCGCTGCGAGTTCATCGGTGCCCTCAGATTTCAATTCCGAGCACCGGATCAAAAGTTAGGAATTCCCGCTCGTTCGTTCACTGAACGTACCCGAGCCAAACTTCGGAAATTGATTCCGGGCACTCCGGGCCTCGGAATCAGGTGCCGTCTGAAACCGCGCTCTTGTAAAATTCTAAAGAAAATTAAGAAAAAAATTTCCTTGAATTTTACGGGTCTTTACATTACTCCCACCTCAGGGCTTTACGTCCCCGTAAAGATACATCAAAAACTAGGGAAACAAAAGAGGGTATTGAGCACGCATCTGAGCCTCCCGCTCCCATGTGCTTTCCTGGAGATTCCTGTGCTTCCATCTGATGCGCACAAGAGGAATCGATCGCCCACGCAGGACCCGCTCCTGTCGATCCTCTATCTCCACCGGGACTTCCGTAAAAGTCGCCCCATCGTCAACGTCAAGCTCCCCATGGTCAATGATGTGTGTCGGGTCGTGCACGTATCTCCTCAGCTGAGACACGTGGAAGACGTCGTGCACCCGGTGCAACTGAGGTGGTAGAGCCAGGCGATAAGCCACCTCACCAATCCTGCTGAGAATCTGGAAGGGTCCGATGAAGCGCGGAGATAACTTGCCGCCTCGGCCAAATCTCCGAATACCACGTCGAGGTGAGACCCGTAATAAGACGTGGTCGCCATCCTCGAACTCTAGTGGCCTCCGCCTCCTGTCAGCATATGACTTCTTCCGGCTCTGAGCTGTCCTCATCCGCTCCTGGATGACCTGGACCTTCTCTGTCGTGGCCTGGACCATCTCCGGTCCCACAAGTGCTGACTCCCCAAGGTCTGTCCAGCACAAAGGAGATCTACAAGGTCGGCCGTACAATGCCTCGTACGGTGCCATCCCGATGGTGGAGTGGTAGCTGTTGTTGTACGCAAACTCCACCAAGGGCAGGTGGTCCTCCCAGCTACGACCAAAGTCGAGGACACATGCGCGGAGCATGTCCTCGAGAGTCTGAATGGTCCTCTCCGTCTGACCATCCGTCTGAGGGTGAAAGGCTGTGCTCAGACGTAGCTGTGTCCCAAACGCCTCCTGTAACCCCTTCCAAAGCCGGGAAGTAAAGCGAGCATCTCGATCGGAGACGATAGATGATGGCACGCCGTGGAGCCGCACAATCTCCTGAATGTAGAGACGTCCCAAGCTCTCTACTGATCCTTGCTCTCTGATGGGTAAGAAGTGTGCCGACTTGGTGAGTCGGTCAATAATCACCCAGATGGAGTCGTGACCTCTGGAAGTACGTGGAAGTCCAGTCACGAAGTCCATAGATATGTCGTCCCACTTCCACTCTGGAACCTCCAAGGGTTGTACCAAGCCTGCTGGTACCTGATGCTCTACCTTCACCTGCTGGCAGGTGAGGCATCGAGAAACGAACTCTGCTACTGCCTTCTTCATGCCCGACCACCAGTGCTGTCGTCTGAGGTCCTGGTACATCTTCTCCACTCCAGGATGTACTGCCAAAGGAGAAGTGTGAAACTCTCTCAGCACCTCCTCTCGCAAAGCGACTGGTACCATGGTTCGTCCTCTGAAAAGGATGTCGTGCTCTGCCCCAAGGGAGAAACCATCAGGTGCCTGTCCCGAGGATATCTGTGCACGCTGTGTCTCACAGTCAGTGTCCCCACGCTGTGCCTCCCTGACTCACTGCAGTAGTGGAGGAGTGACTGTGAGAGACTGAAGGAAGGCTGCTCCATCTCTATCCACGAAGGATATCTGCAAAGAGGCTAGCTGCTTCGTCGCCTCCTCAAGTAGCCGAATGCCCGTCCTCCTGCTAAGGGCATCGGCTACTACGTTCCCCTTCCCAGGAGTATAGACTATCTCAAAGTCATAGTCCTGGAGGAACTTGAGCCATCGCCGCTGTCTCAGGTTCAGGTCCTTCTGAGAGAAGATATACCTGAGACTCTGATGATCAGAAAAGACTGTAAAGCGCTCGCCCATCAGATAGTGTCGCCATGTCTTCAGAGCGAAGACCACTGCTGCTAACTCCAGGTCATGGGTAGCGTAGTTCTGCTCATGCGGCCTCAACTGACGTGATCCATAGGCGATCACTGCCCGCTCCTGCATCAGAACACATCCGAGTCCGGTCCCTGACGCATCGCAGTAAACTACGTACCCTACTCCCTCCTCAGGCAACCTCAAGATAGGTGCGCAGGTCAATCTCTGTCTCAGCTCCTGGAAGCTCTGCTGACATCTATCTGACCATACGAAGGGTTTCCCCTTCTTCGTCAAAGCTGTGAGTGGTGCCGCAACTCTAGAGAAGTTTGGCACGAATCTCCGATAGTATCCAGCTAGTCCCAAGAAACTCCGAACCTCAGTCACGCTCCTGGGTGGCTCCCAAGCTAACACAGCCTCAATCTTCGCGGGATCCACTGCAACTCCCGCCTCAGAGATAACGTGTCCCAAGAAGTGGACCTCACATATCCAGAACTGGCACTTCGAGAGCTTACCATAAAGCTGGTGCTCTCGGAGTGTGTCTAGTACAACTCGCAAGTGATAGGCGTGCTCCTCCTCTGTCGTAGAGTAAATCAGAATGTCGTCGATGAAGACCACAACAAACCGATCGAGGTATGGCTGAAATATCCTATTCATGAGATCCATGAACACTGCTGGAGCATTGGTTACACCGAATGGCATAACCAAGAACTCATAGTGGCCATACCGACATCTGAAGGCTGTCTTCTGCACATCCTCGTCTCTGACTCTGAGCTGATGATAGCCTGACCTGAGGTCTATCTTCGAGAACCACCGTGCTCCCTTGAGCTGATCAAAGAGGTCATCAATCCTCGGTAGCAGATACTTTTTCCTCACTGTCACCTAGTTCAGGAGACGATAGTGAACACAAAGTCGCAAGCTCCCGTCCGCCTTCTTGGCGAACAAAATCGGGGAAGCCCAGGGTGAAACACTGGGTCGGATGAACCCCTTGCCCTGCAAGTCCTCCAACTGTACCCGCAGCTCTCGAAGCTCGGCTGGGGCCATCCGATATGCTGGAGTGGATATTGGAGCTGTCCCGGGGTACAGGTCAATATAAAAGTCTACCTCTCTGCGAGGAGGTAGCCCTAGAACATCGTCGGGAAAAACGTCCGCAAACTGATCCACCACTGCAGGAAAACCAGGACTCCGCACGTCAACTGCTCCAAGGATAAGACTAGCCAAATGATGAGTGATGGGCTGTCCTCTCATCCGCGGAAGTCCATCCTGTGCTGCTAAGGCTCCCTTCTCGCTGGTGAAGGTGAACCTGCTCCCGTCGGTGCGTACACATCGCACCTTGCACCTAAAACAGTCAATCTGTGCATGGACCGTAGACAGCCAATCCATGCCCAAGATGACATCGTAAGGCCTCGACGCTGCTACAAGAAGATCCCAGCCGAAGCTCTCACCTCCTAGAGTAAGCTCACACTGCCGACACCAGTGCGTAATCATCGAGTCTGCTCCCGTAGGAGTCTCTAGCCGTAAGGATCGAGCCAACGGCTCTGTCGGAATCTCCGAGATCCGAACAAGGGCAGTGGCTATGAAAGAGTGACTCGCTCCTGTGTCTATAAGAACTGCAGCAAGGGTGGAATAGACACAGATAGTACCTCGAATCATCTCGGGTGCGCCGTGGTCGTAGGCCTCTTCTGCCTGGAGCTGTGCCTGTCGCTGCCCGCCAGCTCCCTGTGGTCGGGGTGGACCTCCTGGTGGTGGTGGTGGCAGAGCCTCAAAGCGTCGCCCACCACCGGCTGCTCGTCCAGCTCCTCTGCCTCGTCCGCCTCCTCCCTGCGGACCGCCACGGTCGACCCTCTGCCTCTGCCTCGGTGGTCCATCAATTGACTGCTGCTCCTCGGCACGGTGGGTCGGGCAGTCACGAGCCATGTGGCCCTGCCCGCCGCACGAGTAGCACTATCTGCCTCTCGAAAGACTGGCTCCTCGCTGTGTGCCCCGCACTACTGAGCCAGTGCCCTGAGATCGTCTGCCCGAAGGTCTGGTCTGTCTGGACCCCTGAGTCATCCGTCGACTGCCTGCTGCAGATGACTCTGCCACGTGCCACACTGCGGTGGGTCGCTGTGTTGGTGTAGACTCAGCAAGGAAGCTCTCGATCAGAAGGGCCCGCTCCAGTACTCCTGTCTGAGTCGGTATGCTGAGGGAGATCAGCGATGCCCTGATCTCGTGTCTCAAACCCTGCTCGAAGGTCCAGGCCCGGAAGAATGGGTCCCGTACCATGTCGGTCGAGTAGCGCGAGAGATCGGTAAATCTCGCCGAGTACTGAGCGACTGTCATGCTGCCCTGCCGCAGCTGAAGAAGCTCCTGGATATGCACCACACGAAGGGTGGCTGGGACGAACTCCGAGCGGAAGAGGCTCTCAAAGTCCTTCCAAAGTAGAGATTCCTCATTGTTCACCTGGAGCATCAAGCTCCACCATCGTCCTGCTGCTGCGTGTAGTAGGCTCGCAGCGAGGATCACCATGAGGTCTGCTGGTGTCCTCACTAGACTAAACACTCGAACCACTGCCTCCAGCCAGTCCTCTGCTGCATGGGGATCCGTCTCCCCGCGAAACCTGGGCGGTCGCTGGCGCTGAAACTCATGCAGTGCGCTGAGGCGATGTGCATCGTCAGCAGTTGCTTCTGGAAGCATCGGGGGCTCGGCGGGTAGAGCTACCGCCGGTGCCACTGCTGACAAAGGGCCCTGCACCAAGGCCTCGTCGCTCAGTGGGCTGTCGTCATGCTCGACTCTCGGAACCCTAGTTGGCTGCCGTCGTGGGGCCATCCTGAAAAGGAAACAGGTGTGCCACGGTCAGAACAGTATACCTGGTGAGCTGATATAAGTAATCACAAAGAAAACTTTGAAACACACACGCAATCAATGTTTTCGTGCATTAAGTCGGAAATCAGAAATCAGGGTCCTGGTGTACGGATACGTCGGCCGCCGCACCAACACTGGACTCCCTGGACTGATAACCACACTCAATACGCTAAACATTATTGCTTCACATAGAAAAGATCAGAGTTCGCGGTAGAACCGAACTCCTCTGATACCAATTTGTCACGACCCGCCCTCGGGGTCCGTGCCGTGACTACCCCAAGCCCGCCTTCCATAGGCCAGGGGCTGGCGACTAGCACCAAGGCGTAAATCCCGGTAAAAAGGGAAGGCATTGCCTTTGTAAAGTAAACAAACACCACAGAGTAAGCAAGCGGAAAGTAAACACTAAACAAAAGAAGAGTACAACTGAAAGTGCGGAAAAGTAAATGGGCCAGTATACAAACCCAAACTGAAAGTAAAGTACAACTCGAAATGGAAAACAGCAACTGAAAAGTAAAAGCCGCTACACCGAGCTGTCCACTGGAAATCCCACCTGAAGGGTGGGTACAGATAGCTCCTCTGCTCCACGGGTTCCGCCGTCCGCTCCGTGCACGTCCGGCCCAGTAGTCCACCTCCGGGTACCGTCCCGCTCTGCAAGCCTCAGCTAAGGTCAACGATGTCCGTCGTCTGCAACCAACACAACGTAGTGCGGGCAAAGCCCATGCAGGGGTGAGTATAAGCTACTCAGTAGGGACCCCGAGACCCCTGAAGGTCTCTCAAATCCACAAAGGATAAACCACGAAGAAAGGTACAATCACGAAGTAACAACCGACACTGCTTAGGTATATGCCCATACATATACCTAAGTCATCAATTTTCAAATACGCTCCAACCTCCGAGCCCAAGTACAACTCAGTCCACACAGGAAAGTAACGTATTCCACACAAGAAAGTAAAACGTAATGCACACAGGATTGCACAACACAATCCACACAGGAAAGCAACAGGATTTAGCTCACACAGGTATACTTCTACAAAGGACGATAAAGATGATCTCTGATCCATCTAAGTCGTCGGACCCACGAAGGATCGATAGGTAACTAACCCCCGCAAAGACCCACACAAGATCGGGCCCACACAGGACCTGTAGGCGCTGGTTCACACAGGACCGCTGAGCGCAAGGACCCACACAGGATCGGGCCCACACAGGATCGGGCCCACACATGACCTGTAGCACTGACCCACGTAGGATCGCTGAGTGCTGTAGCCGTCGTCGTCGAATCCACACAGGATCTCTGTACTGTCGTCGTCGCAGTCACAGTAGCAGCAGTAGCAGTAGTAGTCACAGTAACAGTCGCAGCTAGCACTAGGGTTCCCGCACACAGCAAGCTCGTTCGGAGGGTCCGCTCCACGAGCCGAGAGGCTGATACATCAACTGACACAAAGTCCAGAGTTGATGTATCCAAAAGTTCCGTATCTTCAACAGGAACTCAACGCAACAGACGGCGCGTCGATCGGACGCCCGGTCTGAGAGTTATTGGCATTTTCGTCCCCGGGGCCCGGTTGGTTTTTAAGGCAAAACAAACCCGACCGTACTCCACCTGCGTCCAAACCTCGGGCGGAGTATGCCAAAAGATCCGTCTCACTAAGAGGAACACAACACAGCTGACGGAACGTCAATCGGACGTCCGTAGCTCAAGATATGAGCGTTTCCGCTCCGAAGGCCCGGTTGGTTTCGTGAATGAACCAACCCGGCCGAACTCAAAGTAATCCGAAACCTTGAGTGCGATATACCGAAACGACCGCCTTGATCCAAGGATCGCGTTTCCGCAGACGGTTCGTCGATCGGAGGTCCGTGGCTCAAGATATGGCCAAAAGACAGAAACCGATTCGAAACGGGGGGTCCGGGTCCGGGTCGACCCGGCCCGACCCCCCCCCCCCCTGGGTCGGCCCGAACCGGGTCGACCCGAACCGGGTCGACCTGACCCGGGTCCGACCCGGCTCGGCCGGCCGGCGGCGCGGCGCCGCGGGGGCCGCGGCGGCCTGGCGCCGCACGGTGGCTGCACGCGGGGGGCAAAGCCCCCGCTGATTGGAAGGGGCGGCGCGGCATAGCCGCGCCCTTTGCAGAAAAAACGGCCCCCACGTGGGGGCCGGCTTGGAGAAAAACCGGGGGGCTGCTGCCCCCCCCCCCCTTCATGGAAACCGCCCCCCTCATAATGAGGGGGTTTTGTGCGCTGGCCGGGGGATTAATTTCCCCCGGTTTAATTCCATCCGGCCGGCCAGCTGGCCGGCCGGTTTTCTCCAACGGGACCGGAAAAATCCGGTCCCCTCTTCGGCTTCCGACGCCGGCGGCCCGGCCGCCGGTCTTCTCAATTCGCCGCGGCCCGGAACCGGCCGCGGTGTTCATCATCCGGCGCGGTGCGACGGCACCGCGCCCCTCCGCCGCACCTCGATTTCTTTCAACGCGGCGCGACGGCGTCGCGTCCTTGATGTTTCTTCCATGGTGCGCGCGCGATGGCGTTGCGTAAAATAAACGCACGATTAACCGCGTGGTGCGACGACACCACGCCACCTTGTTTCCACCCGCAAAGCAATTCAACAAGAACGATGGAGGGGGTTCGACCGTGTTCATGCGGTCCGGCCCCCTCACGTTAAATAATAACACAACTTAAAATATTCAAAAGCCTCACGTTAGACATGCGAGATCCACGATCAAGAATAAAATAATTAAACAATAATCAACAACCCCTACCTCGGGTATAGGTTCGAAGATTTGACAACGTCCGCGGAAGACAACGTCACGGAGGTCGGGCGTCACGGTAGTCGTTCGTCAAATCCGATGACGAAGAGGTACACCCGAAGAGATACGTCGTTGGCGAATCTTTGTACGCCGACGAAGGTTGTCCGAGGAAGAAGTGGTGTTCCCTTTCGTTGACACGGTAGACGAAGAAGGGAGGAGCGGCGTTCTTCGTTGGAGCTTGAGCGTTCTTCGTCGAGTTGAGCGTTCTTCGTCAAGTTGAGGAAGAAGGAGGAGGAGCTCTCAAAATCCTCTCCAGAACAAAGGAAACCAACCCAACAAAATAAAATAAGCTTAAGATTATTTTATTACACAACCCTCCTCTTAGAATTTCAATGGTTTGAAATTTAAATTAACCCTCTTCAATTAATTAAGCCAAGTTGTCAACATTAATTGAAATGGGTTAAAGGGGAGGTTTTGAGAGAATTTGAGGAGTTGGGGTTCGTGTGGGCCCCACCACACTTAATCCTCCCAAGGGAGGTTAAGTGGATGTGTATCCCACTCCCAACTCCCTTTGGTAGGAATTATCAAGTTAAAATAAAATTTGTTCTTCACAAATTTTATTTAACTTAAACTAAAAACCCTGAAACTAACTTTCAACCCGCAACAAACGCAACTTCTGAAAAGGTTTCTTTAAGTGAATATCGGTGCTACGAGTTCATCGGTGCCCTCGGATTTCAATTCTGAGCACCGGATCAAAAGTTAGGAATTCCCGCTCGTTCGTTCACTGAACGTACCCGAGCCAAACTTCGGAAATTGATTCCGGGCACTCCGGGCCTCGGAATCAGGTGCCGTCTGAAACCGCGCTCTTGTAAAATTCTAAAGAAAATTAAGAAAAAAATTTCCTTGAATTTTACGGGTCTTTACAACTTATGTCATATTTTTGACATTAAAAATCCCTTTTCTACTAGTTTATATAATACATTAATACAAATCACAAACCTTCTCATGGTTTTATCCAAGTTTAATGAAAAAAATAGGTGGATTTGACTCTTTTACATGGTCAAGAATCAAACTCATTAAGGTAATACCCATGGTAATGTGGAATAAAGTCTTGTTTATAAAGAATTGGTTTTAAAATCTTAAAATATAATGTAGATTTTGGGGGATTCTTTAAGGTTTTATAAAATCAATCAAAAAACTTTAAAAACAAATTATTTTAATTGGAAAAAATATTTTCTTGTTGTGGATAATCTTTATAGTATTTATTACATCACTTTTCGATTTTTTATGATTTCATAATACATATTTTATATTTCTACTATATTTAATTTTTACACAAAAAATTGACTATCTTATAAAATTATGAAAAAAACAACATTGGACAGTTTTTATATTTTTATTTAAAAAATAATAGTTATTTTAACCAAATAATCCTATAAATTGTGGAATTTACATTTTATAAATAAAAATATTTTTTATTGACAAATATTGTTTTTGTAAATGACACTGTTAAGCCTTATAAAAATTACATTTGACGTAAGAAAATTATATTATCATTTATTTTTAAATAAATATTATTCAAAATAATATTTTTATTAAAAAAAATTGTTTCCAAAATTCCTGAATTCATCAAAAATGAGTTCTTTAATTGAAACTATTTGTTTTATAAAAATATAATTTGAGTTTAGCCATTTTAAATTCTATTTTTTTTTATCAAAATCGTTATTTAATCATTAAAATAGTAATAAAATAAATATAATAATTATTTATTAAAAATAATTATATATAAATTCATAATGTTATAGTCTGGATACATAACCCCTTATTACATGTTCATATTCCCAAAGAGTATTGTGTGCGATAATGACACTTTCTTGGGGTGGTTCAATGAACATAGTTTGGGTACTAATCTCGATAAGCTTGAACTTCTCTTGTAAATAGTATATCTTGAGCATTAGTTTTTAAATATAGAATTGGTATTGTTCAAGGGAAAATTTCAATGATTCCATATCACTTGTAACATTCTATAAATGGACTTCATAGGGTATGATCCTACTAGTTGAGGCCATATCTCCTTCCTTCTGTGTCAATTGAACTTTATCTCAACCCTTAATATACTAATCTTAATGTTTACTTTACAATGGATAAATTATCATTGTTTATAATTATTAACCGTGTCTTAAATCTAACAATCTATATAATAGTATGATGTAACCAAAATAGTTCAAGTTTTTCCTATAAGTACATTACTTAATAATGCATTTATTCAGTAAAAAAGTGGATTTAGTTGATAAATTTCCGGGTCATTATAGCTTCTTCCCACACTTTAATCAAGTAGGGGGTTGGAATATCTCCCCCCATGTGACTTACCATCAGATTTCTCTTGATATTCCACCTTTATTTTCCTATCCCTGAAATAATGATACTCCCCAATTTCCATCTCCACCATTATCACACATCAAATAATCTCCTCATTAATCCCAAAGTCTCCAATGGATAAAACTCTATGAAGACTTGTTTTTATGCCACCAAAGAAAAATTAAATCTTGATTTTAGGTTAAGAGATATAACCTTATGTATACTTCATTATACTAATGAATTTTTCTTCATACGGTCCAACTAATCATCATCCTTTTCATTCACCTTTGAGAATTCTCACTCCATCATCATATAAAGGGTTCAATGAAAGTGATTAATGAAGAATAATTTCATGAAGTTCCTCCATTTCATGTTTTTTATTTCATACATATCTATTGTATTATTAAGGAAAATACTCTATTGTCCAGTCTCTCCTTCCAAATGATATATAGCCAAGACAACCTTTTCATGCTTCGATCACTAGGGAAAAATATATTTTATATTGCATTGATCTATATCTCAATTATAAGTTTTTTAGACTGTATATTGAATGAGGGTGGAAATTTCTACATGAGAGACTTGATAGAAAGATGAACCTTCCTTGTAGTGTTCAGGTTCTGAACATGGTTTTTATTATTATTCATCGCTTATGACATTCGGTTGATCATTTCTATGAGATTTTTTACATTGACTCACATCCTATTTGGTAGATCATTGGGAAAACATGTCATTTTCCATTATACCAATTTTAACCTAGTTTCTCCTTGATCCCGATATTTAAAAAATATTTATAAGTTAAGGGTAATAATAATTAATTTTAAAAACTATTAACATAGTAGGGATAAATCATAAATGACTTGTGTTCCATAACTTATGATTTTTTTGTCTTTATTTTATGTTATTAATTATAATGATTTATTATGTTCTCTAATAAAAAATATTCAAATACCCCATAATTTTTTATAAATAGATTCTGAATTAACTAAATCATATCTCATATAACTGTGAAAATAGATGTGTAGTTAGGTCTCTTTTCATGCACTATGAAATGACTGATTTAATATCCAACAAATCCTCTTGAGGGTTATTACAACTCGGCAAACATGTACTAGAGAATGAATCCATATATAGTATCTATATAGATATTTTATTACTAAGAGAACCCTACAATCTATACTTTACTAAAACATTTAAATATAATCCTAAACATTGACGTATACATTATAATTTTCCATAAGTTTTTCATTATCATTATATAAACTAATCCACCAAATAACTAAACCCTTATCTGATACCAATTATAGTGACTCAAGCTACAGAAACACATTTATATTCTTATTTTACAAGAACAAACATTCCATATAAAAAATTCTCACACAAACTATATGATCAGGGGATTAGATTCTTAGAAGATTAGATACATAAACAGCTCATTTTATAATACTCATAAACATTTCTTCTTTGTTGGAACATATAAAAATATATTTTAAACTTATATATCATTATAAAAAATCATTCTTATAACTATTGGAATGGAAACATAAGAAATGGGTGATATCAAATGATTAGTAAAGGATGAATAAACATTTCATCAAGGGTGAATTCCTAAGAATAATAAAAAATAAAGACCTTGAGATAAATATAATACAATATAAGTTAGCTTCACAAGATATAATACAAGAACATAATTCCACAAAATATTAATACATAAACATAATAGTAATAAAATGGCTTATAATCATTGATATAAAACCTAAATCTCGAGAGAATATAATCATAAATCATAACATCATTATAATTTGGGACAATCAATAGAATAGTAAAACATTAATTTCAAGAGCCATGCCACTAGCACCCATTATTATGAGTATCTAAAATATACTCATTAACAATATTTTCATGAGATTTCATCTATTATCCAATGCATTAAATAATCATATAAAAATCTAAAAACCAATAATCTATACTTACATGTTCCACTTTAAAATCATTCACTTATCACATCATAAATAACCCATGGAAATAAAATATGTCTCAAAAAAATGAAAATTATTCACTTTTCATAAATAAATCATTTAAATAAAAATGGGTTTCATAAAACATCCAAATGAAAATCATTGACCATTAATATTATAAATATCCCATGAAAATCAAAATGGGTTTCATAATATTTCTAAATGGTATAAAATAATACCATGAATTAAATCGTTTGACACTGAAAACATGCTCCAAAAAAATATCACATAATTAAAGAAAAGTGGAGGGTGAAATATAAAAAATAACCCCATTAGGGATAGATATTTTTTAATATAGAGATGAAAATTAAAACCAGATCACAAAATAACTTTTTGGAAAAAGTTGTTTAGTCATCTATGTAAAATTCACAGCTACAAGTTTCTTTATTAAAAATCAACCAATGTTTTCTAAAAAAAGTGAAAAAAATTAGAGATGTGGATTTTAAATAAAAACTATTCCCCCCATATATTAGATAAAAATACATTTAAAATTGAGTATGTATTTATCAAATCAAACTTATCAAACATAAATATTACATCATAAAATATAAATATTCATTACATAATATAACGATCCATGCAAGAATTGTTTAGGACTAGTGCCTTTGGAAATATTGAAACATAAACAGCTGGTCTATAATTGTGAAATTTCATCTCCCGATAAGTTCTTCATAATTATCACTCTTCTTAAACATATCATACATAATTCATTTCATCATAACCAAGGGAAAGGAAACATAATAATGGTTATTTCAGACTCTCAGTAACGGTAAACAAGGGAGATATAAATTTATTATGAGCATAATGGTTTGAGAACATGATAATTACTTTAAAAACCCTTACCCTATATATCATATATCATAAAATTATGTACATGCATAAATATTGGAAATTTATAAGTCATTAATGATAATGAAATTAATAAACATGATCTATAACAACTATAACTTTGGAATAAGACATAGATTTGTGCCATACACATAAGAATATAAAATTATTTCCTTAGTAGTCAATGATAATTTAAAAAACCTTCATAATGTAATGTATTTACTCCAAAAACCATCGTAGTAGTCATGGATCACTCCCAAGACTATCATAATGATAAAATTTCCTTACTAAAAATGGTTCAGTCCCCATTCTAGTCCTATTTATTTCATGAGATATAATTTTTACGCAATACTTTGGAAAAATATATAGGTATCACATACCACATAATGAAAATAATAGCTACATGATCTATATGATTATAAAACCTTCATCACATCTAAACCCATGAAAATAATCGAGTTTTATAAAACATTTATGATAGAATAACCTAATGAAAAGAAATAGGTTTCATAATCATTTCAACATTTCATCATAGCATAACATGTGGAATAAAATAAAGTGGGTTTCATAAGAATTTTATCACGGAATAACCCATGGAATTGAAATATGTTTCATATACACATCTCTATCATAAAAATAAACCATTTAGATAAAGAAAAAGAATGTTATCCTTGGATCATATCTCTAGTAAATCATATAAAATATCAAATAATGTCATATTATATATAAAATTATTTATAAATATTACTTATAACTTTTATTGAGGAAAATAGGCTTTCCACTTTTAAAATACCTTTTGAAAAATAAAAATTATATATTTTTTTAAAATATGTTTCTTTGAAAATAACATTGTAAACATATAAATTAATATTTAGATCATTGATATGTCATGAAAGTGAAAAATAATATTCATGTACTACATTCTTAAAAAAATATTACTATAATATTTTATTAAAAGTAAAAATCACCTAATTTGGAAAATAAAAAAACGATTCCTTTTAAACAATTATTTAAAAATTAAAAAAAATGGTAAAAATGACCTTAAAAATGTAAAATCCCAGGTAATTATAGAATAATAAATTTTCATATATATTAATATTTATGAATTATATATTATTTTTAGTTTAAATGGGACACTATTTGTGATAGCATACTAGACACTGAATAATGTTTTTCTCTGAAATCTTATCTTGCACACAAGGGAGAGTTATACCGAAAAATAATACAATATTAATATTATCATTTTAAAAGGTAGTTAACGCCTAGAAATTTTATTTGAATGAATGAACAGAAAAAAATATATTATGTTTACACATGTTTACAAATTTTTTTTAATTTAATACAATAAATTTTAGAGGCTTAAAATGAGAATAAATCCAATTTTAACCATAAAATATTCTAATATTTTTTAAAGGTATTTTTACCATCTTTGATGACAAACCCTTTTAAAGTATATTTTTGATAATTTTATATGTTATATTTTATTAAAAAATTAATTATTTATAAGTGGGACATAAAAATTTACATTGGTTTAAATTTTGGCATTTTTCTGATAAAGTTCATATTTTAATGAATAGAGAAAAGTACTACATTTTAATTCAAAACATCTTTTTTGTCTAATTTATTTATATAGTTATATTGTAATTTTAATTGGTTTTAAATTATAATTAGATTATTTTTTTTATCATTTAATCAAAAAAATTTCATTTTAAGTAATTTCACATTTAAATTTGATATAAACAAATGCCAATCTTTTCATGGTTTTTTCTTTTAAAACCTCGTTTTCTCATTTTGACAACAAGGATTAATTTTAAATTAATTAATGAAAATTATGAGTTTTGAATTATAAAAAAAAAATATTCCATATTTGGAATCATAATTTACAAATTTTTCAAATTTTTCCCTTTTATTTTTGGACATGATGAATAGAAACTTTAGTAATTATTTTTATTTACCACGGTTAAAGGGTAAATCAAGTATATAAGGGTAAACATAACATTATAATAATATAAAAATACCCTAAAACTTTTCATAATCCTATTTTATGAGGCATGGATGACCCAAAAAAATCCCTGAGATAAATATTGGGCTTTTGGAAGCCACTTGGGTGTGATTATGACACTTATAACTTTTAATTTAATGTAAAAGAAAATATGTTATAAACATGTATCTTATTACTAAAACAATTTTAATATGTGGTTTAATAAGTGATATTTTTTACTATAACTATTTATTTAAAATATAAAAATATTTCCTATATCATGGTATTTTATTTATAATTTTTTGACATTAAATGATTAAATTTAATTTTGACACAATGATGATGTAGTGATTGCATTTTTATTGAAGAAATCAAATAAATGATATTATAAATATTCAAATAAATAATATTTGACATAATTTATGTCATAAAAGTTTTTTATGGGTGAATATGACATGTTAAAAGACTATTCAATGTTTTTTTCGAAATTATATCTATGTTTAGATTTTATTGAAATTAAATAAAGTGAATCGTATAAAAAATTGACATAATGGATATTTTATTAAAATGATAATTGATTAAATTATTAAAAAATACTGAAAATATTTTATAATAAAAAAGTTACTATTATAATACCTATAATCTCATTAAGTTTCCAATTATATGAAATTTACCCCATATAAGTAAGATTTATGGCCTCTTTATAATTAAAATATTGTTACTACAATTTAAATTAAAAGATAATAATTAAGGGTAAACCGAAAAGATAATGTTTAAAACAAAATAAATATATATATAAAAATTATTATATTAGAGGATTTAGAATTATCATAATATTATCTTAGACATATCTCAAGTTAGAGACATTTTATTTAAAAAAAATTAATTTATAATAATTTTATAATTTAAGAGTCTTCAAGGGTACCCCATCCATATCCTATAAAAAGGTATCATATCTTGTCTAATACTCACACTTCATGAACCATTTGGTTCAGATATTCTCTGACCAAAACTCTTCCTAGAATAAATCCATTAATCCAAGAAGCCTACCTTATGGGAGAAATCCTCCCAAGGAATCCTTTTGGTAAAAACCAAAAGAAGTTGCCTGATTAAGAGGTAACAACTTCTCTCATTATTTTTAGTTTCATTTCCATTATCCACTCCATAAACTCTCATTATTTGATTATTACAAAACAAAAATAGTATTATAAATATACTAGTATGTTTTTGTGATATTTTTTCGATCTAAAATTACACACACCTCCATTTAATGGTTAAAAAACATATTATTTCTGTGTCTGACGAATTACTGCCTCATGAAATGATGATTGTTCAATTTTCCATTACCATCTATCATGGTGGCCATTATAATGGAAAATATTTCTACATATGATATATATTATATTTATATTGTCTCTATGATTTTTTAATTTTTATTTATAACATTACTTTTTTCCTTCCAGGTTGTGTAAATTTGAAAATTTTATTTGAGGAAGTGTGGACTACCGCTCCCTCAAAGTGATATGAATCATTCCCGATATACATGGAACGTATAAAAAATGGTTTCATTAAACATATTAGAAATATATAAAATTATTAAAATACTGGTATTATAATATATATTTATAAAATTTAGTTATTATTCTTTAAATATGAAAATTAAATGAAAGTGGCATTCAGGCGTACGTACGACCTACTGTCTCCATGAACCGTGCATTTCATTTCTTATCTCCAAATATTATTGATTATTATAAATACATATATACTAGATATATATTATATTTAAATCATAAATAATATTCTGAAGATGATGAGATTTTGGCCAAATGGATAATTTACATCAAAACAAGTACATTTTTTACTTAAGTATCGAATATCGACAAAACGTCCGATATG
Source organism: Viscum album (assembly GCA_963277665.1). NCBI lineage: Eukaryota > Viridiplantae > Streptophyta > Magnoliopsida > Santalales > Viscaceae > Viscum > Viscum album. Next base: position 392,462,859 of record OY728155.1, read on the forward strand.
AACTTAAATTATTAGGTAATATTTATAACATGGTAAAAAGTGATATAAAATAAATAATAAAGTTGAAAAAGGTTCTTAATATAGTATAAATGATCTTAAGTTTATTATTCATGAAAATAAAGAACGAGACAAGTTAGACTCAATGTAAGGGATTTCGTCTTAATCTCCTTTCATTTAGGCATATCTTGATGTTATTCACCTTTATTATCTTATAAGGTGTATAAAACCATTTTTTCATGTTATATCATGAATTAGTATATTATCATGATATTTAATGTTTTATTTAATGTTATTCCTTAATAATTTTTATTCAAGTGTTTCTATACTTGTAAGGGAAATCTTAACTCAATTTCAATTCATTGAGTTAAATATCCATGTAATTAGTTTTGTTTTTCCAAGAATATGTGTGGATGAACTCTGATTTTTTTAAAATTAATATAAACATATATTGGGTGAATTTATATTTTCACACATAATTATTTTTTTGATTTATCCTTAATCTAATGACACGATCTTTGTAAGGGACTTCATCTCAATATCCTTTCATTAAGGAATAATTTTATATTATATACCACTTTATTTTATATGGTGTATAATAAACACATTTGAAATTTCATTTCATTCAACTTTTTTCAAAAGGAATCTTTTTCTACAAATAATTTTACTAAATGACTAAATGGAATGTTTTTTTAACATACGTGATGACAATGACATTTTCTTCTGCCATAACCATTATTTGATATTTGGATTCATATATAAACCACAATGTTTTTAAATGAAGATAAATACCATATGCCCTTTTCATTTATTTTGGTGTTGAAAATGGTTTTTATAAAAATTTATTATTTCAATATCTTGAAATGACCTCTTGTGATTTTAATGTAAAAATTTTATTTTTTTCCTTTTTGCTTGTTTTATGCATTATGATTATGTTATGGTTCTTGGGAATTGTAAATGTATATGGGTGGTTATGTGATAAGCTGAAGGAAAGGGATCATGTGATAGCTCTCCAATTCATTTGGTAATGAGGCTGAGGTAAACTTTAAGGTTTCTCCTAATATATTTAGAAGATATACTATTATATGTATTCCAAACATAACCATGGAGGTTACTATCTATGTAGACATGAAAGATAAAATGTAAGTATGACATAGATTCCACAAGTTACCTTTATGATTTATGATTTCTAATAAGTTTTTCAAAAATATTATGATTTCATTAGGTATGTGAAAATTTTTATGTTTTATGGGTGAAAGGAATGATTTTGTGAAAATGTTTTCATAGTTTTAAAATAGTAATGGAATAATGGTTTTATTACTTATTTTATATTCCTTACTGAGATTTTTTTTCTCATCCCATGTTTTTGAAATGTTTTCCATAGGGTATAAGGATGGGTAAGATAAAGGAATAAGTCAAGATAAATTTTATCGAGAAAAGAAATCGTGTTTATTTTTAAGAAATGAATATTATGGAAGAAATGAATATTGTTTTAGTTATTCCAATTTACATAAATTTGTGTTTTTATATAATTGTTATAGCCTAATTCTCTAAAAATCTAAATCTGAAAATATCTTTAATGTGAATTCTTGTCTTAACTCAATATTATGTAATGTTTAATACTGGGGCCTTATAGTTGGTTTTAGAGGTCGGTTTTGAGAACATTGGAGATTAAGATGTTTTCTTAAGAGTTATGGATATCATCATGAGTTTATAGGTTTATGTTTTATTCTAATTTTAATTTCTTAGAAACCCTATTGAGGATTATGTAATGAAATTTCAAGGTTATTAATAGTATTTGTTTAGATACATTCATTTCTGATCTAATTATGGGTTATTAATTTTTTGGATACAAAATGAAAGGAATGAGAAAAAAATTGAGGTTAAAATATGATATGGTTATTTGAGTATTTATCTCATTTTGGGAATGATATCTGAATTATATAGTTTTAGAAAATAGACAAATCAAAAGAAGGGTGACAACCTATCATGTTAGATAAAGTCATGGGATCGAACCCACAACTGAAATGCGACAAGGCTTTATCACTTACGTGAATTCATTGGTTAGTAAGACTTTTTCTTTTTTGTTAAACTAGTTTTGGGAATAAGATGAATTTGAATTTTGGAACTTACATTTTACCAAATTTATATCCTTGGTATTGGAAAATGATTTTGGGATTAAGTGATAAATGTTATTTTGGAATACATTTACTATTTTGGGACTTTATATGATTAAGATAAATATAATACTATGGGATTTTAATTTAGGAGTAATGGTTGAATTATATTATGGAATAATCTATTATTTTAATTGCAGAATTATGGGATTTAGGTTATTTATGGATATGATTAACCTACATTGGAGAAAATGTGATTAGGTTAACTACTTTTTGGTATAATACATTAATAGTGGTTGATGTTATTTGGAGATAAATGTTAAAATTTAACTTGGAAAACTATGTGATCAAATCCTTCTGAATTTTGGGTTTCAATCTTAGTTTATATTATTTTGAGGAATTTTAAGGACAAATATTTGTTGAATTTTATTTGTTTAACTTTGGATATTACTATTGAATTTTTGAGTTTAAATGTATTTTTTATTGATACAATGGTTTATTACTTTTGGGAATTGTAAGATTTTGTACTAACCATTTGGTTTTGGTTAATGTTTAATGGTAGGAGAAATAGATAGGTAACCTTTTGTGGATGATATGAGTTTTTATAAGCTCATTATAGTGCTTTAGGAATGGAATATTCATCTTAAATAAACATCATTTGGTGTAAAATATAAGTTTGTAGTGAAAATTTATTAAGGGATGAAACTCTACATGTCAAGTAAGTATATTTCCATATATTCTTATTCTATGTAGTAAAATAATTCCTCAACTTTATGAAAATGAACTTAAACCAAAAACGTTTACTGTTTACTTTTCCTACTATGAAGTCAAATACCATTTAACCAAAAAAAATTATGTTTTTCATTTTTAACTTTTTCCTCACAACATTTTTTTTCACACTCCATTAGAACATGATAGTTAGTTTTTCTTCCATATACATTTTTTTCAACATGTAATCCTAGTATGTGTTATCTGAGGTGACCTTCATACTTCCCTTTATTTTAAAGTGGAAGTTTTATTAAATATTTTTCTGATGTGGTATTTCGATTTAGGTATTTTGAAAATTCAAACCTTATTTACTGACCCTGAATTAAAATTGTGAGGACATAATTTCCAAGGGGGGATGGAGAATGTAGCATCCCTGGTAATTATAGAATAATTATTTTCCATATCTATTAATATTTATGAATTATATATTATTTTTAGTTTAAAGGGGAAACTATGTGTGATAGCATACTCGACACATAATAATGGGTTTCTCTAAAATCTTATATTGCACACAAGATTGAGTTATACCAAAAAATATAAACAATAATATTATTATTATTTTAAATGGTAGTTAAATCCTAGCCATTGTATTGTAAGGAATGAATATAACTAACTATATTATGTTTATAAATGTTTATTAAATTTTTTTACTTTAATCCAATAAATTTTAGAGGCTTAAAATGAGAATAAATCCAATTTTAAGCATAAAATACTCTAACATTTTTTAAAATGTAGTTTTATCACCTTTTGATGATGAACCCCTTTTAAATATCATTTCTGACAATTCTATATTTTATATATGATAAAATAAAATTATTATTTAGAATAGGGATATCAATATTAACTTTAGTTGATATTTTGGTATTTTTATGATAAAATTCATATTTAATGAATTGTGAAAAGTACTACATTTTAATTCAAAACTTATTTTTCATCTAAGTTATTTATATAGTTATTTTGTCCTTTTAATTGGGTTTAAAGTATAATTAAATTCTTTTTTTATCATTTAATCATATTTGGGTAATTGGATGTAATTTCACATTGAAATTTGATATAAACACATGTCAATCTATTGATGGTTTTTACTTTTTAAAAACAGATTTTATCGTTTTGACAATAGAGATTAATTTTAAATTAATTATTGAAAATTATGAATTTTTAATTTGAAAAAATGGATTCAATATTTGGAATAATAAGGTACAAGTTATGTAAATAGTTCCATTTTATTTTTGGACATGATGAATAACAATATTAGTAATTATATTATTTACCATAGTTAAAGGCTAAATCATGTAAATAAGGGTAAAAATAATATTATAATAATATAAAACTACCCTAAAACACGTACTAATCGTATTGTATGAGATATGACTGACCTAGGTAACCCTTGGGATAAAAATATGGCATTTGGGATACACATGGGTGTGATTATGACACTTATAACTATTAATTTTAAGTAAAGAAAAATATGTTATAAACATATATCTTCTTACCAAAACAATTATAATATGGGTTTTTATAAGTGATATATTCTAATATAAAAATTCATTATAAATATAAAAATATTTCATAAATCATGGTATTTTATTTATAATTTTTAGAAATTAAATAATTAAGTTTAATTATGACATAATGTTGATGCAGTGATTGCTTTTTAATAAAAGAATCAAATAAATGATATTATAAATATTAAAATAAATATTATATGACATAATTTATGTCATACACTATTTTTATAGGTGAATATGATATTTTATAAGGTTATTCAATGGTTTTTTTCAAATTTATCTATCTGTTTAGATTTTATTGAAATTCAGTAAAGTGAATAGTGTAAAATATTGACATAATTTATATTTTATAAAAATGATAATTGATTATATTATTTGAAAAACATAATTTTTTTAAATAAAAAATTAACTATGATAAGTTCTAAAAGATAATTAATTTTATAATTATGGAAAATTTACCCCATATATGTAAAATTTATAGCCTCTTAATAATTAACATGTTATTACCACAATTAAAATCAAAAGTGAATATTTAATGGTAATCCAAAAAGATAAGGTTTAAAATAAAATAAATACATGCCTAAAAATTATTTTATTAGATGATTTATAATTATAATCATATTATCCTTAACATATCTCATATTGGATCCATTTGAATTAAAAAAATAATTTATAATAATTCAATAATTTAAGAGTTTCCAAGGGTTCCCCTTCCCTCTCCTATAAAAAGGTACCCTCTATTCTCAAATAATCACACTTCAAGAACCATTTGGATTGGCCAATACCTTCCAAACCATCCTACTAGAATCCCTTCCATCATCTTAGAATCCTCAAGTAGGGAATAAATCCTTTCAAGGAAGCCTTTTGGTATAAATAAAAATAAGTTATCTGATTAAGTGGTAACATCTTCTCTCATGATTTTTAGTTTAATTTCCATTCTCCACTCTTTAAAATATTATTATTATATGATTACATAACAAAACAAGTGTTATAAATATACTTAGATTATTTTATTATAATTTCTAGATATAAACATACACACAATTCTATTTAATGTGTAACAAACATAATGTTTCTGTGTAAATTGAACTACTGTCTCATGACATGAGGATTGTTCAATTTCCCCTACCACCTCTCATGTTGGACATTATAATGGAAAATATTTTTACATATGATATATATTATATTTACATTGTCTCTATGTTTTTGTAATTTTAATTTATAATATACCTTTATTATTTCCATGTTGTGTAAATATGACAATTGCATTTGAGGAAGTGTGGACTACAACCCCCTCAAAGCGATATGATTCATTCCCACTATACATGGAACATATAAAGGATGGTTTTATTAAAACAAAGAGACATATATGAAATTAATAAAATACTATTATTATAATATACATTTATATCATTTAATTATTATTATTTTAATATGACAATGAAATGAAAGTAGCGTTCATGCATACGTAAGACCTACCGTCTCCATGAATAGTGTATTTCATTTCTTATCTCCAAATATTATGGATTATTATAAATACATATATACTGGATATATATGATATTTAAATCATAAATAATATTCTAGAGATGATGGCATTTTGAACACATGGATAATTTACCTCAAAACAAGTTTATTTTTACTCAAGTACCGAATATCGACAAAACGTCCAATATAAACTTAAATAGTTATGTAAATTTCATAACATGGTAATAAGTGATATAAAATTCATAATAAACTTGAAAAAATTTATGAATAAAGTTAAAATTATCCTAATTTTATTATCTTAGAAAATAAATAATGAACGAGACAAGTCAGACTCAAGGTAAGGGATATCGCCTCCTTTCACTGAGGCATATCTTGATGTTATACAGCTTTATTATCCTATAAGGTGTATATAAAACCATTTTGACATGTTATACCATGAATTATTATATTATCATGATATTTAATGTTTTATTTAATTTTATTCCTTAATTAATTTTATTCAAGTGTTTCTCTAATGCTAAGATAAATCTTAACTCAATTTCCATTCATTGAGTTAAATATCCATGACATTGGTTTTGTTTTTCCAAGAATATGTGTGAATGAACTCTAATTTTTTTACACTAAATATCCACATATATTGGGTTTATTAATATTTTTCACACATAATTTTTTCATTTATTAATCCTTAATCTAATTATATGATCTTTGTAAGGGAATTCATCTAAATCTCCTTTTAGTGAGACATAATTTGATATTGTACACCAATTTATTTCATACATTATATAATAAACCCATTTGACTTTTAATTTAATTCAATATTTTTCAAAAGGGAGCTTTTTCTAAAAATAATTTTACTAATTTAAAAAAAAGGAACATTTTTTAATGTACGCAGTGACAATGACTTTTTCCTCCACCACAACCATTATTTGATATTTGGTTTCCTATATAAGACATAATGTCATTAAAATAAAGATAAATACAATATAACCTTTTCATGTATTTGGGTATTCAAAATGGTTTTGATAAAGGATTTATTTTTTCAATATCATGAAATGTTCTCTTGTGATTACAATACGGAAATATTATTTTCCCTTTATGTTTGTTTTACATTTTATGATTATGTTATGGTTCTTGGACATTGTTTATATATACGGGTGGTTCTGTGATAAACTGATGGTGGGCGACCCCATGATAGCTCTCTAATGAATTGGGTAATGAGACAGAGGTAACATCTAAGGTTCCTCCTAAGATATTTATGGAATATACTATGATGGGTATTCCAAATGTAACTGTGAAGGTTACTACCTACATAGTTGTGAAAGCTATAATTTAATTATGATATGGATGCCACAAGTTATCGTTATGATTCATGATTTCTAATAAGTTTTTCAAGAATCATATGATTTCATGAGGTATATTAAAAATTTTATGTCTTATTAGTGAAAATTATGATTTTTTAAAAAAAATTAGGGGTTTAAAAAATTAATGTACTAATGGTTTTATTCCTTATTTTATATTCCTTACTCAGCTTTTTATGCTCATCCCACATTTTTGCAATGTTTTACAAAGGGTATAAGGATGGGTAAGAGTAATGAAGAAGTCAAGATTAATTTTTTAAATAAAATAAATCATGTTTATTTAAAAAAAATTATATTGTGGAAGAAATGAATAATTTTTTAGATATCCACTTTGTATAAATTTGTGTTTTATGTAATAGTTATGGCATAATTCTCTAAAAACTATAAACTTGAAAATACCCTCAATGTGAATTCTTGACTTAAATCAAGATTATATAACTTTAAACTTTAGTTCCTTATAAATATATCATTATAATGTAGTGAAAAACATTTTTGAAAAATGTTTTTAGAAAAACATGGATACGGAAGAAAATAGTTTTTTGACTAAAGAGATAAATAAAGTAGATTTTTATTAAAAAAAACTTTTCTAATATATTACATACATAAAGAGAGTTAAATGAAAGGTATACCTTTATTTTCATGAAATAACTATATGATAATAAAATAATTAGTTTCTTGTGAGATAGGTCATACAATTTCACAATTAGAAACTTAATCCTAAACTATCCCAATAAACAATTAGTTTGTAACATAAAAATTTTACCACTTTTAGATAATAATCCCCAAGAATGAATAAAATGAAATGAAACATTAAATATCACAAGAATAAATAAATTCATGATATTACATATCAAAGGGGGTGTATTTAAACCTCATAAAATTGGATAGTTTTACAATATATCATATGTCCCAAAGAAGAAATATTGAGACAAAAATCTCTTACCTTAAGTCATGACTTCTTTTATACACATTTGAATATCCTATATAATAAATTTATGATAATTATAAATATATTAAATCAAAATAATCATATATATTATACCATATATGATTTAATTATTCCCCTTTTTACTTTTTTAATAATAATTCATTGTTAAAACTGTGTTTCAGGTAATAACTGCTTCCTTTTTCAAGTATGTTTTGATTTGGTATCTTTATTCCTTTCATTTAGATCATGGTTATATCATCTTCATAATGTTAAAATGATATTAATAACATATATATTAATTATATATATATATAGAGTTATATATTAATGTTATAGATAGAAAATGAATTACACCATTTATAGGGATGGTATGTCATACGTACACATGCACACTTTTCTTTTTTTATCAATGGATGGAAAGACAGAAAGGTTAAAAATGTATTTCCATTATATAATCATTTTTTAATCATATATATCACATAAATTAATTAAATTTTCCCTTATTACCTTCTATTTAAATCCAACATTAAAAACAAATCATATCCCTTTGTGTGGCAGTAGTCCACCGTACACATGAATGACATTTTCGTATCCACCGTAGAATGAAATGTAAAAAGGTATATGTGATATAATAATTACACAAGTATAATAATATCATTAATATAATATATAAATATTAAATAAATCATTATATCCCACTGTGAGAGATGGTGTTGGAAAACTAATAACATCAGTTCATGAGGAGGTAGTCTTCCATATACAAGATTGATGGTTTAGTTTCCAATTTTATGTAAGAGGAGACATATATAAGTCATTAAATTAACATAATAAAATATCATTATATGGTATATTTCTTTATTATGTTAACATATTTGAATAATATTTTATGTGTGTGGAAGAATAAGTGAAATGAATCTAGGATATATGAAGTTATGTAAGGAATATTTGTGGGGAGGTTTTTTCTAAACCAAATGGTTTTGGGAATGTGAAAAGGAAAGGAGAGAGGGTAGCCTTTTATAAGTGGGGGAGAGGATAGACATGGAATTTTTGAAAAGAATAAATTATACCCATGTTTTCACAAGCCAAAAGGTTCCAAAATGGGACATTATCCATAGTTGTAGTTGATAAGGTCCAAATATTACTATAAAATGGGTTTTGTAAAAGTTTATAGGTCATTTTATCCCTTACCTTTATAGTTTAACACACAATAAACTTGTTTTAACCTCAACCATGGTAATTAATTTTTAATATTTTTAATATTCATTTTGAAAAAAAGATAAGTTAACATTATTATAAAAATTATTTATTATGATTAAAATTATTTAAACCATTTTAAAAATTCCATTCATATAATTGAAAATTTTTAATTTAAAATTAAACATGTAGACATAGTGAAAAAGGATTATCTGTAGAGAAAATATTCAAAATTTTAAAAGGTTTTTATCTTAAAATTCAACAGGAAATTGATTCCAATAACCTCTATTGGATTTATTATAATATAATTGAGGTAATTTTATAGTTGAAACCATTTTGAAATAATATTTATCCATATAAATAATTTAAATGAAAAGGTATTTCTCAATAAAAACCAATATTTTGCACTATTTAATGAAAAAAAAACACTTTTTTAGAAAAATAAACAAAAAAATCACCCTAAGTTAATTTCGATATGTTGATTTCAAAAATAAAATTAATTTTTTGAAAATTAATTTTAATAATGTTTTAAATTTTAAATTTATTATTTTTTCACAATAATCAATAAAAATCTCTTTTTGTGGCAAAATTATTTTTTGAAAGAATGTGAAGTGTCTAATAAAAATTAAGTGTTCTTTTATTAATTTTATTTATTTATAAAAAACTATTATATGTAATATTTAAAAAGTTATTATTCATATTCCTATAATTAATTTTAATGGATAAGTAAAAATATTATTTTTTAAATAATAATAATTAGTATATATCATGGTTTATTAAAAAACCGGTGTTTCATTTAATGTTGGGTATAGAAGAAATTAAATTTATTCAAAAAATATATCATAAAATCTCATGGAGTTACATTATACCCCCTTAAAAAGGATTTAACCTTGATAATTCTATCTTATTGGTAAAAATAACTCGGAATACCTTTTCCCCATTACCTCTTTAGGTTCCCATATACCTTCATCAAACTGGTGGTTTTATCCCAAAACATTGACCATGTGAGTGCACATGTTTCATATAAAATTATATATATGATTTTAAATATCCATTATTTATTACTCATAACAAATATTATGATCAAGTTTTATTACCTATTAGTTTAGTATATGTGATGGATCAGGTATGTACTTCCACAAGAGGGATACATGGAACACATCGTGGACTTACAAGAGGTTTGGTGAAAGAGGCAATCGATAAGCTACCATCACGATACAATTAATAATTAAAAAGGGAATGATATAACCAGGTCTTAGATTCCATTTCTTCCTGAATCTCATAACCTTCTTCTGTGGAGAAATTATTAGAAATGCCTTTTAACCAACATTAAATTTCTCATCATTCCAATAATTTTAATCATAAATTTTCTTCCTATATTATTTCACTATTATGTGATACTGAATTTTACTACCCCTCTCTACCATTTTTCAGATAGATCATGATACAATAGATTTAATTATCCAAATTAATCCTATTAAGTTTGAGTTCCACACTTCATTCCATAGAGGGTTTCATAAGGAGCCATCTAAATTCCTCAATGAAATATATTGTTGTAAGAAAACTAGACTAGAGGAAGATTTTGATCTAAACCAGCCTTGAAATCCATAGAATAAAATATCAATATATCCTCAAGGATTTTAATAGTTCTCTTAGAATTACCATCTATTTTAGGATAATATATAGTATCAAAACTCAACTCTATATCAAGATCTTGCAAAACACTTCGCAAAATATCTTTGGTAATCCTTGGATATCTATCATATACAATTTAATGTGGTACTCCCTGAAAGCTTTCCTCTTCCTTAATGTAAATAATATAAATCTAATCCAAATAGATATATTATATAATAGATAAAAATTGTGCTGACTTTGTAAGGAGTTCGACTAAGAAACACGTTGTATTATTCCCTTTATATGTTTTAGGGAGTCAAATTAAAAAATCAATATTAGTGTTTTCCCATTTAAATATAAGTATCAGTAATCCCTATAATATCCCATTTGACTCTTTTCTATTATACTTAATTTTATAATATACCAAGCAACAAGATACAGAATCTTTAACATATGTTTCCATTTCATCCCACAAGAAATTCTCTTGTAGTTTTTTATACATCTTTTTAATTATAGGATGAATAGATAATGAATAACTATAAGCTTCCTCAAACAACTATTTATTCAAATATGGTATGGAAAAAACACATACACATTTCTTGAACCTTTTCATTCAATTATTATCAAGTTTAAATTTACGAACATTTCTCTCCTTTCTGTGTAGCTCTATATATTCTTTCTACCCCAGTTTTATTCTAACATAGACAGATGGATGGACACTTATTTGAGAAAGATAATATATCCCCACTTAATTCATGATTTCAAAATCCATCCTTTGAAAATAAATAAATATTGGGTATTTTTTGATCCCCATCATTGATTAGATATTATGAACATTTTTACTCAAAGCATCGACCACCTTGTTCAAATTCTTAGGGTGGTAATGTAATGAGATGTCATAATCGTTAATCATCTCCAACCATCATCACTGAAACAAATTCAACTCATTTTATGTAAATAAATACTTTATTATTTTTTGATCTGTATATATATCACACTTTTCTCTATAAATATAATGTCACCATATCTTTAGTGAAAAATTACCACAGTTCAATACAACTAATGAGATGGTAATTTTTCACATGAATCATCAATTATCACGAGGAATAATATATAACCATGATATTATGCATGATAACACATACTAATTCATTCATGGATGCATCACTATAGATTACAAACCCTTGGCCCCTGTAGAGTAATGAAAAATAGGTGTACAAACTAATCTTCTGTTTAGTTCCTTTAAATTTCCCTCACATTCATATATCCAAAAGAACATGGTTTTCTTTCGAGTTAACTTGGTGAGTTGATTAGATAGTCATGATATACTATCTATAAACCATTTATAATATCGAGCTAAAACAAGAGAACTATGGATCTCAGTCACTGTGGTTAGTCTAGGCTGACATTCAATAGCATCCATCTTTGATGGATCTACTAGTATACCAACTTTTCAGATTGCATAACCCAAAAATGAATCATTTTTAGCCAAAATACTAACTTTTTAAATTTAGAATATTTTTTATCCTTCCTTAGGGTCTTTAGTACATTCATAAAGTGATCTTCATGATCCTACTTTATCTTTTAATGAATGATATTATAATATATAAATACTACCTGAAAATGATTATAGTATTATATAAAGACTCTATTCTTTTAATCCATGAATATAGAATAGGGAAAAAATTCATCAATATAGGGTAGAGGATACTTGTTCTGTATCATGATTATATTAATCTTTAAATAATCAATGCAGAGTCTCATTGATCAAACCTCATTTAAAACAAATAGAGTAGGTTTACCCCCAAGATAACACCCACAGATGAAAGATTCCCTTATAAAGCCTCTCTTGGTGTTTCTTCTTCAATTATATTAACTCAATCAGGGCCATACTTTAGAGGTTTCTTAAAATAGCTATGGCACTAGGTATGAGTTATATTGATCACTTAACTTCACGTTTTAGTGGAATACTAGGAAAATATTCTAGAAAAACATCAATAAAATCTTGTATAATATGAATATAATCATTTCCAAGTTTCTCACCAAAAATATGATAGAAACACTCCTGTTGAATATGAATGAATACCTATAAAATGGATTTTATTTCCATTGGATGTTTATATTTATCATCCCACTGAAAAAATTTCATAGGTTGGTTTGGAATATCAAATGTAAATTCCCTTCAATAGAAATTGATATGGGATTTATATAGTCAAATTCAATCCATATAATTGATAACATCAAAATGAACCATATGGAGAATAAGAATTTTTCTAGGAAGCACATTCCCAAACAATTCATCTTGAGAAGAATTAGAAACTTGTGATGTAATAATTGTACCATTATGGGATTTCCTTTCTAATTCAACATCTAATAATTTGGGTGCAATTTAGATACCCTTATAAAATTATTAATATATATAATAGTGGGTATATTCAGAGTAAAATAATACATTAGTAGTTCTAAAGTGTATGGTAAGTGTAAATTTCACCATGTCATTATTGGCACCTCATATGAAATAGTGGTCACATGATATTTACATCTATCTCTCAGCTTAAGAGTTTTATGATGTCTATCATCATCAGCAGCATTTAAATTTGGGCACTAGTAATCATAATTCAAATAATCCTTGTATTTGAAACAAAAGATGGTGTGTGCTTCATTCTCTAGAGATTTCCCTCAATACTCATCCTTAGATAACATATTCCCATCACTTCAGTAGTGAATTACTCAATAAACTTCCTTACCACACATAAATAATTTACCATCCCTCTTAATATAATTTCTTCTATGTTTCCTTCCAAACCTTGAGAATGAATGATTTCTCATATTATTTTCTCCACGTTTTTTTGAGTTTCTATACAATTCCATATTTCTTTTCTTATCAAAACCATGAAATTGATGGGTAACCACAATCTCAATTTCAACCTTGATAACACAAAAATTATTTCCTCATAGCTAATGAAGTACCTTATAGGAAATTACCTTAAAATACTTGGTTTTAAGCCACTATAGAATTGATTAACCTTACATACAGGTTGGTTAATAATAATAGAAGTTCACAATGAAAGTCTTGTAAAATTCACCTCATAAGTTACAAAAAAAAATCGTCACCCATATTAATTAAATCAATAAATTCCTTATATATTTTTGTCAAAATAATACTATAAATTAAAATATATAAATATAAGTTCTTGAAATCATCCCATTACATGGATTAAATTTCATTTTGTTGAATTTTATTCATAATAATATTCCACCATTGATCCTATTTACCATTTAAATGATAGAAATACAAAATTAAATATTCATTCTCTAAACACTGGAGAAAAGAAAATATATTTTCCATAGTACTGGTATATTTCTAGGAAACTATTGGATCATAAGAACCACTAAAAGACGTTGGAATTTTCCTCATGACGAACTCCATAAAACATTGTTCCCACCATTTCTCATTTGGAATTTCAACATGATTTAATGATTGAGAATGTTTGGTGAGCATAGTAATGATATTTTTCATCCCATATCCCATAAAATTTTGTTTCTCAGAATGAAAATCATTTCATTTTCCATGATACATAGCAATGACGTAGTACCTTCAGGATACAACCAGTGACTAAAACCAAAATGCATAGTGTAAGAAACAATAATCATAGCATGACATCACATAATCATTAAAAATTACTTATAAGATTTGTAAATAATGACATGTTATTTTAAATATATAAAACATTTTTCTTAACCAGGGTTATTCATGATAATTATTCAAATCATTCATAATTGTTAGTAAATATAATTTGAATTAACCAAATCATATCCCCTAGGAATGCCAAAAAAGGTGTGTAGTAAGGCTTGTTTTCATGTACCAGGTAACACTCGAGTCAATCCCAAAAGATTTATTTAAGAGTTATTACCCCTTGGTATATCTATTATAGAAAATAATATCACTTATTATATCTAGAAATGGATACATTTCAAAGAAAACCACACTCCTTTCATTACCATAACATATGATGTTATCCTATACTTATGATTATCCAAAGGGTTATTAAAAACATTGTATCATTCAATTTTCCTATGGTTTGGATAAATGTAACTCTAACACCAACTATAGTGAATGAAACCTCTCATATAGAAAAATCACATATTAATAGATAAATATTCATTACATAACATAATGATCCACGCTACAATTGTTTAGGTATAATGCCTTTAGAAACATGGATACATAAACAAATAGTCCATAAGTGAGATACATCACCTCCAATTAAGTTATTAATTATTGGAACCCCTTTTAAACATATCATACACATTACCTTTCTTCATATTGTGGTAAAAGGAAACATAACAAAGAGTTATCTCAGATTCCTAGTGAGGGTAAATAAGAAAGATATCAATATATCTTGAGAATAAGGGTATGTGAACATGAGATTACCATCTTAAAACCATACCCAGTATATCATTGATCATAAACTTGAGTCATGGAATAAATATTGGCTATTAATATAATTGATTCAAAGAAACTAATCCATAATAACATAAAATTGTTACAGTACCAATATTTATGTCATACACAAAAGTATATGAAAACATTTCCTTACCAGTCTAGGATCATTTCAAAAAAAATTACAGTGGGATGAGTTCACTCCACAAACCATCATAGTATTCAAGGATATCTCTAAAGACTATGATAGTGTAATTTTTTTCATACTAAACTATTTTCAATCCCCATTAAATTAATGTTTATTTCATTAGATATCAATATTTACCTAATGAATTAGATAGAGATATAAGTCAAACCCTTTACATGATTAAAACCATATATATGTGTTCCAAAAGATCATAAAACATTCATCATATTAGAAAACATGGAATGAAATCATTTTAAAACACATTTCATCAAACCGTTGGAAAAGAAACTGATTTTATAATAATTTCATCATTTTATAGCCCATGAAAAAAATAAGCGAGTTTCATAATAATTTTTTCATGGTATAACTCTTGGAAGATAAATGGGTTTCATAAACATCATTTCATCATAAAAACAAATAATTTAAAGAAAGAATAAGAATGGTATCCTTGGATCATGTCCCTAGTAAATCATAAGTAACATCAAATTATGTCATTTTATAAGGAAAATTATTTTTAAAGATCACTTGGAACATTTATTGAGGATAATAGCCTTTACACTTTGAGAATCATTTTTCAAAGCTAAAAATTCAAAAAAAAAATAAAAATAATTATACTTGAAAAAAATTTGGAAAAAAAATAATGTAATCTTTAAATCATTGATTTATAATTATGTAAAAAAATCTATTTATATCATACACCTTTGTAAATAATGATTCCTTTCACATTTTTTTTAAATTTGAAAGAAACTCATTTAGAAAATTAAAAGAAGATTTATTTTAAACCATTTTTTCAAAATTATAGAAGGGTTAAATTTAAAATTAAAAAATAATTTGATTTTAGTAGAAAACATTTGAAACGGTTTTAAAAAAACATGGATATATAAGAAAAATGTTTTTGAACAAAAGAGAGAAATGAAGTTATTTTTTAGGAAAAACCTTCTTTTGAACTGTTGTGTACATAAAGAGATAAAAAGTAAAGGAACACATATATTTTAATGAAATAAATATAGTATAATAAAACTCATGAGTTTATTTAGATATAGGTTATATGTTTCACAATCAGAAACATCAATATAATAAATCTGAAAAAAAATTAGATTGTAACCAAAAAGTTTTGCCACATTAGTGTCTTTTGAATTAGATGAACCCTGAATGAATGAAATTAAATGATACTTAATATCATGAGAATAAATAAATCCATTATATTAAATGTAAAAGGTGATGCATATACACATTATAAAATTTTACATGGGCACAACAGTATGTATGTCCCAAATTAGACAAATTGAGAAAAAATATCTTACTATAAGTCCAAAATTTGTTCGTATATGTTTTAAAATCATATAGATTTAATATTTTTTTTATTATAAATATATTAAAGAACCATAATCATATGTATAATACAATATCTGGTTTAATTATGACTATTTGATACGCATTTATTAACAATTCCCAGTTAAAATCATGTTTCAGGTAATAACTGCTTCATTTTTCCTGTATATTTTTATTTGGTATCTTCAGTCCTTTAATTTTGATCATGGTTTAATAATATAAATAACTATAGATATGATATAGATATAAATTTATTAATTATTTAAGTATTTATACACATCAATTAAATTTATAAATAGAAAATGAATTATAAAATTCATGGAGATGGTAGACTGTTCATACGCATGAACTTTGTTTCCATTTTCTCGAAGGATGAAAAGAAGGAAAGTTAAATATTATAAAACCTATGAATAATCATTTTTATGCCATATATATCACATATAGTCATTAAATATAACCTTATTACCTTCTATGAAAAGTGTAAGTGAAAAATAAACCACATCGCTTCGCGAGAAGGTAGTCTGTCATATACACGGACAACATTATCGTATCACCCAAAGAATGGAAAGTAAGAAGTTAAATGTGATATAATAACTTCAAAGGTATAATAATATATATATATATTATAAATATATAATTTTATCCAACTATGAGAGGTGGTGATAGAAAATAAATAACATCAGTTCGTGAGGCGGTAGTCCGTGACTAACACAATCGACGGTTTTGTTTCCCATTTGATGGAATAAGAGTAGATGTGGGTAATTAAAATAAAATAATAAAATATCATTATATTTTATATGTTTTTTATTATATTATAAAATTTTAATAATATTATAAGGAGGTGTAATAGTAAATAATTCCAAAACAAAAGTTTATGAATTTTACCTCTTCTTTAGAGAACATCTTTATTTTTATACATAAACCCTTATTGTGAGGGTTTGAAAATAAACTTAATGCCTCTATGATGTAATTAGTTAAGTAAGGAATATATTTGGGTAGTTATTTTCCAAATAAATTGTTTTTAAAGTGTAAATAGGAGAGAAGAGTGGGAGGCCTTTTATAAATGGGGGATATGACACACATAGATTTTGGAAAGAATAATGTTTACCCACATTTTTTCACATGAAAAAAGGATAAAATATAGGTTATTATAAAACCTTGTAGTTTATAAGGTATAAATATGGACATAAAATGGGTTTTTTATAAATTTTTACCTCATTTTACCCATTATCGCTTTAGTTTAACCCCTAGTAAACTTGTTTTAACTTTAATTGTGATAATTAATTTTTTTACTTATTTTACTATTAATTTTGACCAAAAATTATATTGAAATTAGTTTATAATATTAATTATTATTATTAAAAATATAAAATCCATTATTCCAAATTTATTCAAGAGAATTTTTTCAAAAGATAATAAATATATATTAAAATTAAATATGAAATTCATTAAAATGACCTATAATGAAATAAATATAATATAATTAATCAAATTTTTATTGTTTAAACCATTTTCAAATAAAATTTAACCTTATAAATTCATTAAATGAAAATAAAGTTTTCAATAAAAACCATCATTTTCACTATTCATTTAAAAATAATGTCTTAAAAAATCCAAAAAATTCACTCTAGGATAATTTTTAGGTGCTGATCCTAAAAATTAATGTAATTTTTTCAAAATTAATTTTATAAAAGCTTTAAAAATTGATTTTTTTATATGTTCACAATAATCAATAAAAATATTTTTTTGAGAATTTTTTTCGTAGCACATAAAAACTTTACTAAAAATTAAAAACATTTTTATCAATATGATTTATTTTTATATAATAATTACATATAATATTTATAAATTGGTTATTCTTATTCCTACTTCCATATTTAATGATGAGGTTAAAATATTAATTTTAAAATCATAATATTAGTAATATATCATGGTTCGTTAAAAACAAAGTGTAGTGTATAACACAATATATCAAAGAAATTAAATTTATTATAAAAAATCATAAAATATTGTGGAGTTACAATGTAGTAAACATAGGGTAATGAAGTTCAAGAAGAAATAAAATAACTCAAAGGAATAATTTTGAGTTACTAAGTCTCATGCTTTATTTCCCAACTTCCATGAATGTTCTTTAACCTATTATATATAAAAAATAAATATCTTAATAACCTATTTAAGAACATTATTAATATATATAACATTTTATAAATAAATATATAATAATTATCTATATGAATATTTGTTAGTTCTTATCCATTTTCAATATCGTGTGTGAGTAATCATCAATGTTTTGAACTTGCTTCGTAATCACATTGTTTTTATTCATTATTCTCCCAAAGATTAGAATTCCTAGACCATAAATGATAATATAGTTGATTATTTTTAAATCTTTATAATGTTATAATTTCATTCTATGGGAGTTTTGGTTAGAAACCTTCAAGATGAAATTAGCGATGAGTGTGTTTCAGTGATTTTTAATAAAAAAACATTGGTATCTTTGTTAATAAGTTTAATATTAACATAAACAGTACATAACAAAAATAAAATAATTATTTAATTATTAATATTTTATATCACGAGTAATCAGGTTCTCATAGTCATCTAAGATATTATTTTATATCATTTTCAAGTAGTTGGTTAGACTGACTTGAACATGAACATACCAAAATTAATGGATGATTATGATAATAAATTTGTATTATTATAGAATAATATCTTTATTATTGAGGTATAATAATATTATATACATAATTTTAAGGGTTTGAATCAGATATTAAGAGAGGAAAATAAATAATAGAGAAGCTATATGAAATATGAGATTCGTTACTTCATGGTGGTAGAAGTCTTCACAACACACAAATGATATATTCATATTTAATAATAGAAAAAGGGAGAGGTGGTTAACAGTTAACCCCTTGGAAAAATATAATTTCATATAAAAATAATAATTTTTGAGGCCAAGAAGTTTTTTGGTGCTGTTATATGAAGAATAATTTTATTATGATGAAAGAAGCTTTACTTTTTATTTTCTTTTTTGTCTAAAATAAATCACATAACATTAATGAACATTCCGTACAAAGGTGAAGAGAATAGTTTGAGGTAAATGGAATGATTCTAACATTCAAATTCTAATAGAAAAATATAATCTGGTTGAGTTTGGAACTAAATGTTGATCTGAATATGTTCAAAGTTTTATTGGATAAAGATGGTTGAAAAAATCAATCAAGATATTATTTATAGATCCCCAATGTATCATACATAAATAAGAGTTTCAATATTCCAATAGAGTTTATGAAAATATTCAAATTTTACATTCATGTGACAACTTGACTGATATTACTAGACAATGTTGTAGCTGTTAAAGTTCAAGTACTCAAATAATTTAGTTTCATGATTCAATGTTTCAGGTTTATGAAGATTTAGAGTCATGAAAAATGATGTTTAATGAAGTATCTAGAATATGTATCTAAGTAATGACATAAAATAGTATTCATTGGACATAATTTTGGAAGGTTGTACAACAAATTATATCAAATAAATCTTTTCAAAGTCATCTTAAATATTTTAATGAATAAGCCAAAGTTTAGAATTTAATCATCCTAAGAAAAGTGTGTGATTCCACCTAATGAATGTTTTAAAAGTCATAAGAAAAATGTAACTTAATTAATTTCATTGGATATAGTTTTCTATGTGAAGGAAATGGATGAAGGTTTTTAATCTAGTAAGCAAATTAAGGAAGAGTTTCATGAATAAGCTTTATCTATTCTAATGTTGTTGTGAGGGAACACATGATGAGGTTTTTCACTAGATTGAAGAGTTGTTATGAAGTTATACCAGATATAAGGTTCTAAAATATCTACAAACTTTTTATAAATTCATTAAGTATAATGATACAAAGTTTTTCATTTAACACCTCAATAATAATGGAAGAATATTGTGATTCAAGATTAGTTTTAGGGAAGATTGAAGAAGATTATTGACACCATGATTTAAGGAAAGATTCATAGAAGAATATAGACTTCTATTTATATGTTGTATCAATGGTGTTCAACCATAGTTATTTTTAGAGTGAGAGGTTTAAATTTTAAGTATATTTCTATCATTAGTTTTTTGCGAATCATTTACTATATAAAGAGTGGAAATTATACTAAAGAGTTGTGCTTGTTTGTTTACTATTGTTTGGATTGCTGATGATTTGGCATGCCAATTTATGATATTTGGAGTCATTATATAGACTATTTTAATGTAGTAGAATCATAATAATCTATATGTTATATATTCTTCTCATCATTTGGAATCAAATTTATTGGGAGAATAATTATTATATAAAATAATATGACATAATGGTATCAAAGGTAACAAATAAATGTTGACCAGACTGAGTATATTGGATGTATCTTATTATATGGACTGATTTTTTATGGAATAAATTTATTTTTAATTGATTCACATGAAAGTTAATAATAATAATAATAATAATTAATTTTAATAAAGTAATTTGTAAAGAAAGTTCAAGTAGTACAACGATAATATATTAAAACCTGTTGGTGAAGGTTCTTACTGTTGTTACAAAACATTTTTTATATCGTATTATCTATGTGATGAGAACCTGAACTATTGAATTAACATATTACAATTCATGTAAAGGATATTGAATTTTTTTTATATCCATAAAAAATATTTTCTAGTGGTTGTGTGGCCTTAGATTATTTCCAAACCATTTCAAGTACTAGACACTCTTATTGAGCAATGAACCTTATAAATAACCACATTCTTGTGGTTGTTATTATTTATTTATTTCCTATAGATTCATTTATAAATAACCAAAAGTGAAGGTTTCTCCATAAGTATTAAAAAATAAAAAATATAAGATCACTAACTTACCCCCTCCCCTTATCATTGATCACATAGATCCCGATTGGTCCTTTTAAGTGTTATTTAATAAATGGGTTCCTTCATTGAATCATTGTTGATGTTTGAAAAAAAGGAATGTTTACATCAATGTCCTAAAATATTTTAATAGTGATGTTTTTCTTATCTTGTGTGAAAATACCTATCATATATAGAAACATAAAATGTTAACTTATCTTATATTAATTTTATATGAAGTTATTAAAGCTACTATAGATTCTTTACATCCTCATGGTATGGGTCTTTCCTTTATAGATGCTGAAAAAATCTGTATAATGATGGATGGGATCGAAATTATATTCTTAATTCTCTATATTAAAGTGAGTTTCTTAATGTGTAAGGTATTTTAATAGCTATAGGTATCTTAGATAAGCTGAATTAAATTATATAGAAAACATTATGGGGAAGAAAAAAAACTATAAATCGACATAATGCAGTATGAAGATCTCAAAATTGTCGATTATAAAACTATTTGTGACTTCTTTATAGTATTTAATGACATTGTAACCATAATAATATGTTATGTTAATTAATTGGAAGATTTTTGTATTTTCTAAAATATTCTATGAATTATTCTAGATAAGTTAAATGATAAGGTATCATCTTTAAAAGATAGAGATACTGAAACTTTATCTGTAGATGATATATATAGAATAATCATTACATATGAAATGATAAGGGAAAAAGTTATTAATAATAAGGGAAAATTTTATTTGGAAATTTATTTCATGGTTTCTAATAAATAAAATTATATTAATGTTCTCATGGAAGAAGCCAATGGCTTTGAAATATAAGATGAGGTATGTAAAAAATTTGATGAATTTAAGTATTTATTTTAATAATTGTTATACATAAGTGAAAAATAAAGTTACTAATTAAGTTTACTAGTTGTAGAGCCATTATATATTTAAATACAATTTTTTGATAGTGAAAGGAAGATTAATAAAATGATTAAGAATATAGAAAGTGAATAATATCCCTAATGAGTAAGTTTGAAAATATATTTCATATTCAAATTGAAAATTTAACAAGTTATCAAAATTCAAAAATAAAAACATTTTATCTAAATGTGAGGACGATGATGAAAATAAATTAGAAGATGAATATACCTATGATGATGCTTCTAAAAAATTACATATTGAAAAAATAAATGATGAAAATCTCACTAGTGATGAAAATAGTAGCTATGAGTAAGGAGAATAGGATACTCAGATGGAGTTTATTCTTAAAATAGAGTTGATAGAATGTCTCTCAAATATTTTTAAACAAGAAAGAGATAAAATTAAATTGATGAAAGAAGATATTTCCGAAATGAAACCAGAATATTTTATTAAAGAGAAACACAAGTCTCTAAAAAATATTAATAATACAAAGAAGTCACTTGATGAAGATAAAAACCTTAAAATCAACCATAAATAAAAATAAATGTGAAAGAGAATGTTTTTAAATTTTTTGATAAGTTTTTTTATTTTTTAGGAATAAAACAAATAAAAAAACATAAAAAAATATGTTTTCATAAGTTGGTGAATGTTTCGGGTAATGTAAAATCTATAAGGATTAACAAAAGGCATCCCTAGTGGTTAATGGAAATATTAAAGATATTTATAATAAAATTCTCATTAATATCACCATGTATATAACCAAAATAATAGGAGTTGTTAATAATAAAAATTCTAAGGATTCAAAGTTTAAATGAAATACTCCCCACAACTAGAGATTCTATTAAAGATGATAAGAAATATAATTAGAAGAATAATATTTTAGGATGACAATAAAACAACGGTATATGAAAGGTACCATGGTGTATTGTAAGAAATATAATTTAAACAGGTACACATATCTAGAAAGCATGTTTGTTTTAGGGGAAATTATATATTCTATTCATAATACCGGTATTGTAGAGGTTTTGGCCATATGGAAAAAATGTGATAGTTTAATCCTGAAAAATACAATAAATCCAAGATGAACTAGAGGAAGAATTGTAGGGGGATTCAACCCACTCAGAGAAGGAAACTTGAAAAATCTAGTTTGAAAACTGAAAATAGATTTCAACCTATGGGGAATTTTTGTGCAAAATGTATTTTTATGTCATGAACTCAAAAG